>CM060562.1:30819799-32150870 GCA_030625065.1 Alectoris magna | reverse complement strand
CACACAGGAGCCTTGGATCCAATTTACCACTGTCCGTGAGAACATCCTTTTTGGGCGACAGTATGATGCCAGGCTGTATGAGGAGGTGGTGGAGGCCTGTGCCCTCTCTGAGGACCTGAATGTGAGTGCCTGAACTGTAAAACTTCTTGGGCTTCCTCAGCCATACGTTCCGCCCAATATTCACTGGGAGAAGTTCTCATTCTTACAGGCTTTAATCTGCTTTTCCAGTGTCACAGTCACACAGCTTTACTATGATTAACAGTCTCAGACTATACTCAGCTCCAGTTTTCTTTAAAGTGCAAGATACTCTGTTAGCACTTTGGATGGCTTCCTCGGTGCTAAGCCAAAAGCTTGATTCTGATGAAAGATATTCTATCAGAGCACTGACTGCCAGGTTTTTCAACCAGAATCTATCAGCAGCTGATGCTTTTTTGGATCAGAGGGGCTGAGTCTGCGGTCCTTCCATCAGTAGTGCATGTATTGTACATTCGACGCCTGTGGCTATGTTAGCCAATGAACTTGCTGTTAGACCTGGTGAGAAGCTAGCCTCCTCCTCTGAGTTTGTAACCTAGACTGTGAGTTTCTGGAGTGCCAAGTACTAGGAGCTCCTGTTTGCTTCAGCAGAAGCTGTGAGTACTGTGCAAGGGCAAAGTACTTATTTGAGAAGTGGTATCCTATGCCTATGGGAAGTGTTTCTGGCTGCTGAAATTCAGTGTTTTTTACTGCTCAATTGGGAATGGGCCCTGTCATTATTTTGTTGTAGGCACAGCTACTGCTTTTCCAGATAAACCTTGAGCACAGTTCTGGAATTGTCTCAGACCAGAAGTTGCTCAGTGGATAGTTTATATGTGGCCACCTATTCTGGAATATAAGAGAGTCTAGTAGCATAAATATTGCCAAGCTTGCCAGTTGTCTGCAGAACCAGTGTATGTACTGTTGCATTGTTTCATTTTTTTGTAAGCTATCACCCAAATCGTTACTGACAGAGTCAGGAGAGGGTTCTGAGTGTTCTCATCTTTAGTCCACAGTGTTTTCCTATCCTTTTTAAATGGATTTTCTTGAATGTTTCAGATTTTACCTGCAGGTGACCAGACAGAGGTGGGTGAAAATGGTGTGACACTCAGTGGGGGTCAGAAGGCTCGAATAGCCCTTGCAAGGGCTGTTTACCAGGTAAATAGCAAAGCAGTTCTGCTGTGCCTTGTGCCGAGTTGATTGTAAAGAAGTTGGAAGTATGCAGATGTACAATGTGCTCTGGCTGCATGCCTTAAACCACTTCATGCTGGCCTAAAGTTGCTGGCTGTGTGCCACGCTTAGGCACTTCTCTCCAGTGCTGCCTGCTCAGGCAGGGCCAGGAGCTGTATCCTTGTCTTTTGTCTTTTTTCTCAGGAAAAAGAGGTTTACCTCCTTGATGATCCCCTGGCTGCAGTTGATGCAGATGTAGCCAATCATCTTATGCAGAAGTGCATTCTTGGAATTCTCCAACACAAGACCAGAATCCTTTGCACCCATAGGACAGAATTTTTGGAGAAGGCTGATGCCTTATTGTTGATGGACAATGGCAGGATAATCAAGACAGGTACAGTGGTTGTCTTCACAGGCATCCATTTGTGCCAGTTTGGAGTGGCTTGAGCAAAGATGGCCGTTAGGGAGTAGGAGTAACTAGTGGGGTATCCAAGGAAGGATTAAGAGTTTGAAGACACTGCAGGTGGGTGATGATGACTGTGTGGATCGATGCATGCAGATTCACAGATACAGACATGGAAAGCTGATAACACAGAAGGCCGTGGCAGGGATAGATAGAGAAGAACTTTAAAGAAAGCAGTTGCTGTGGGAGAAAATAGAGAATGTCATGAGATCAAACCTGGGCCATTTCATAGCAATAATCAGGAAGAATTATCAATTTATCTTAGGTTGTGAAAGATGTGCATGTCTTTCTTTGCAGGCCCACCAGCTGATATTCTGCCTCTCGTGGAATCTGTCCCCAGATTCAAGGATATGAACAAGAGGCAGGATGATAAAGGTCTGCACCTGGCAATCTTGGGGTTGGCTGGGACAATACAGGTCATCCAAGCACCCAGACAGAACCTATACATGATGGCTTTTGGCCTTGAAGCAGAGCTTTCACTACCTATGGCAGAGCTAATCTGTGGGTATTGTGTTCATAGGGGAAGAGAAGGCCATCAGCTATTGGTCTGGAACAGTGTTTGAATCTGCTTTTCCATTAGTGGTTCAGATCTGGGTGTGAATCTGACAGGATTGGTGCATCTATCAAAGAAGGGCAGAGAGGAGGGAATAAATCTTCTTCATAGCCTTGACTTGCACTGTTGGCATCAATGAGCAGCTGCAGGGAGGTACCAATGGCACTCTGACTTTTGTGTTTGCTTCTATCCCAACAGACTCTGATGAGCAGGGCCAGGAAGAAGTTATAGAGACAGAGGCAGAAGAATCATCGCGGGACAAATGTCTCCTCCACAAGGAGGAGGAGAAGAAAGAAGGGGCTCTGGATTTTCAGGTCTACAAGGCATATTGGTTGGCAATGGGCAGCTGCTTGGCATTATCTATCCTCCTCTCACTGCTCCTGATGCAAGGTGAGGCAATGACCCAAGAGCACATCTCTCTTTAAATGTTCCTGTCCTCTTTTTTTTTGTGGCTGTTTGGAGTCCAAGGAAAGAAAACAGAAGTTTGAGCATTCTCCTCACACCAAGAACCCTTTTCCACAAACTGAAATAGTATGTTGGGAATGGTGGGAGAATATGTAGGAAAAGGATCTGACCTCTCATTTGCTGCTGCAGCTGTGTGTCTGTTCATTTAGCAGTTCCTTTTCACTGCTGCAGATCATGGCAGTTCTCTTGCTCCTGCTCTATTAGTAACAGTGCAGAATGAGGGCAGGGAGGACTGGACAGGGCAGTGTGATGATAACAGAAATTACCCAGCTGCTTCCCTTCCAGCTTCTCTGCTTTGGAATTGCTGACTTGAAGATTGAATCCCTTATGCAGTCTGTCTCTCTCTCTGTAGCATCCAGAAATATCTCGGATTGGTGGCTCTCACACTGGATCTCCAGCATATCCCAAACAGCAAATACATCTGTGATGGTCTTTTCAACTTCCTTGCCTTCCACAAAGCTGCTTCTCTTCTCCGTTGTTGGGCTTGTGTAAGTGAACGCTGGGCAGGAGATGCCAAAGGAAGCGCACATATTTACTCATTTTGCCCTTGTGTGTTTCCTGTGAGTACCCTTCTTGAGACCAACCCATTGCAGGCAGGGGATCTGTAAGACTGCTTTGAGAAAAAGTATTGAAATCTCTGGCCAGACAGGGAATTTATGAGGTGCCTGTAGAGCCCATAACCAGAGGCTGACGGAAGGCCTCTGGCTGCATAGTAATCAGTATTTTTCTCATCAGGCTCAAGTATCCCGATTTCCCCTTGAGTCTGCTTTTGGGTTCTGATGCCGTGAGTGTAACTTTACTGCCATGGGGACGTTGGCAGGTTCATAATCTTCCTCATTCTCTGTTCTAGCTCCCCAGTTCAAGCTCTGGACACAGCCCTAGTCCCTTCCAATGCTTCGGCGGATGTGAATTTCTACCTAACAGTTTATGGGGGCATTGCAGGGGCCAACTCTCTCTTCACCATTTTTCGGGCCTTCCTCTTCGCTTATGGCACTATCCGTGCTGCTGTTGTCATTCACAAACGACTGCTCCAGAGAGTTGTAAAGGTAATGGTCAGAAAATTCAGGACAGGACAGAGTTCTTGCAAGTCATTCTGTACTGGTGTTTTTTGTGGTTTTTTTTTTCTTCATAGTTTGGAGTAAGGGTGTGAGAAGTAGATTTCTGCTGTTTTTATCTGATGAACTGTTTAGCTGCCCCTGGCTGATTCTCGCTTTCTCAATCTTCTGTTTCCAGGCCACAGTCACCTTCTTTGATATGACACCAACAGGCCGGATCCTGAACCGCTTCTCCTCAGACCTATACTGCGTGGATGACAGCTTGCCATTTATCCTTAACATTTTCTTGGCCAACATGTATGGGCTTTTGGGCATGCTGGTGATAATCACCTATGGTCTCCCTTGGATTGGCCTGGTCTTACTCCCTCTGGCTGCTCTCTACTTCTCCATCCAACGCTATTACCGGCGCACATCCCGGGAACTCAAGCGCCTTTACAGTGTCACCCTGTCTCCCATTTACACTCATTTCTCAGAGACTCTCTCCGGACTGAGCAGCATCAGAGCCATGCGGGCAACGCAGAGGTGAGTGGAAGAGGAAAGAGCACCTGGAGAGGCAGAGTTTTTGCTTTATGGCTCAGGGTCATCCTAACATGGAGCTAGTTACATGGTGGTGGGAATGCCCATGATCTTGGGTGGTAGCAATGAGGCCTGATTGGTGCACAGCCTGGTATGAACTTCTGTTGTGCTTCTACCAGGTTTGAGTTGGAGAACGAGCTGCGCCTAGAACAGAATCAGCGCTGCCTCTTTGCCAGCAACACAGCAATGCAGTGGCTGGACATTCGCTTGCAAATGATTGGGGTTGCTGTGATTACAGCTATTGCAGGAATTGCCATCATCCAGCACCAGAAGCAGCTAGGAAATCCAGGTAGACTGCTGGGGTTTTTCTTTGCCCACCCTTGGACTGTGGCCCAAGGATTCTTCTCAGCCCAGAGTTGCACGTCTCTGTATACCAGAGTAAGATCCAGAGTTCCTGTTCCTTGTCACTCTGCATGTTGCCCACAGTGTGATGCTTTGGCTCCTGTTGCTGATTTTACATGTCCCCATCCAACAGTGAGATCCCAGACTCCAGAGTGCTGACTTCTGTCTTGTGTTATTTTTTTCTTTGTCCTACCAAGATCCCAGCTCCTTCCCTGCCATTAACATCCTTGCTTATACTTTTGTCCTCTCAGGTCTTGTGGGCCTGGCACTCTCGTATGCCCTGTCTGTCACAAACCTGCTCTCAGGCCTCATTTCCAGCTTCACTACTACAGAAACCATGATGGTGAGTGTGGAGCGGACAGAGGAATATACCACAGACATCCCCGTGGAGCCCCAGGATAAACTGGTCCAGGTAAAAGCTTAAATATGGTTTCAAGAATTGGCCCATCTTCTGGCCCTGTGCCTGGTGGTTTTTTCCTGGGGGAGATCAAAAGGTTCCAATGAGTGTCTGGAAAGCACTCACCCAGTGAATCTGCTTCAATCATTCATCCTTTACCAGTGCACCCCTGGGGGGATAAGCCTTAGGAGTTGCTGAAGGCTAGAGTGATGGAAAAGGGTGAAAAAGTAGAAGGGGGTATTAGGGCTAAGCTGTGAGTGGGGAAAAAAAAAGTCTAGAAGGAGACAGATCTGAGCTGTACCTTGAGTCTGTTCCAAAGCCAAGCAATCATCCAAAGTGATGTGTGAGGCTTGGCCTGTGTGGAGATGAAGATGACAGTCACATTCGTCCTCTGTCTTTCTCTGGTACCTCATTTAGGTTGCTGCTGACTGGCCTAGCCAAGGGCTTGTGGAGTTCCAGCAGGTGATCCTGGCCTACCGAGCAGGTCTTCCCAATGCACTCGATGGAGTGAGCTTCACTGTGTACCCTGGAGAGAAGGTGGGGATTGTGGGTCGCACAGGATCTGGAAAGTCCACCCTTTTCTTGGCGCTGTTCCGCATGCTGGAGCTGAAAGCAGGCCGTATTCTCCTGGATGGTGTTGACAGCCGGCTGGTGGGCTTGGAGGAGCTGAGGTACTGAGGGCTGAGCAGAGCAGGGGGGCTGCCCAGGGAAGGTCTGGCAGCTGAGAGCTACCACTGGTTGGATGCCAAAAGGAAGAGTCAGGAGGAGAGGGCTTACTCTCTTGTCTGTTGCAGTTTCTCATGAGTTGCTTTGTTGTTTCTGTAGAACCTTGCTAAGGAAACCAAATTGAATATGTGACCCAAGCCCTATCTCTGTGCCTTTAAGATATGCAGCCAAGGCATGCCGGGGGAAAAAAATAAGAGGCCATTGCTTTTCTGCGGAACTCACCCCATGTGCCTTCAGCTATCCTTTGCTTGCAGATCTAGACTGGCCATCATCCCCCAGGATCCATTTTTATTCAGTGGCTCAATCCGAGGGAACTTGGACCCTCAGGGAAAACGGACAGATGCTGAACTCCATGAGGTGCTAGAGCAGTGCCACCTGCGGGATGCTGTTACCCAGATGGGTGAGTCTGGAGCCAGCATGGAGAGGTTGGTGGGCCCTGCTACTGGAAGAGGAGAGAAAGCTTCCAGTTAGGAAGCTGAGGAAAAGGGACCAGGTAGATGTGGTAGAGAATTGGGTAGATGAGGCCCACTAGCACCAGTGGGAAAAGGCAAAGAGACCCCAGTGACATTCCCAGAGATTTAGTAACAAGAGTCTGTTGGGTGATGGATTGGATGGCAGAATCTTGCTGATCAGCCTAGGCACCAGTGGATGTTCAGGCAGAGCCTCAGAGAGATACCATAGCCCTGGTTCTAGCATCACGTTTTGAATCTCTGCCAGATGTTGCTTGCATCCAAGCAGAAAAGCTTTGATTTCAAAAACTTAGGTCTGAGTAGGTTTGGAATTTTGAGTGCTTCTGGGGAGGAGAAAAAACATTTTTTTTTAAACAGACTGGGGAGCTGTCTGCACAGAGCGTGGTGTGGTAACTGCTCAGCTTGACCTCTGCAGGTGGATTGGACAGTGAGCTGGGAGAGAGAGGAAAGAGTCTGTCTGTGGGTCAGAGGCAGCTGGTGTGTCTGGCAAGAGCGCTCCTGACACAGGCCAAGGTGAGTGCCTGCCTCTATCAAAGTGAGAAGTGAGTTGCTGATGGCCGTGTTGGCACAGCAGGGCTGGGTGCTCCAGGAGTAGGGTGTGGTGGTGATGGATGACCTGTGCTACCTTGTCACACTGTCCCTTGACATAGATTGGGGTCTCCCCAGTGATGTTTGGGTGTCCCCTTCACTCTCTGTCCCTGGCAGGTGCTGTGCATTGATGAGGCCACAGCCAGTGTGGATCAGAAGACAGACCAGCTGCTGCAGCAAACGATCCGCCAGCGCTTTGCTGACAAAACTGTTTTGACAATTGCTCACAGGTATGGAGAAACCTTCACTCCACGTGTACATTCATTTTGAAACAGTGTTATGCCCTCAGAGGGAGCAGTGCCTGTGCCTGCCATGCCTGAAGCTTGAGCAGAGCATGGCAATTAAAATGCTGTACCTAGAAACTGGTACCTAGAAACTTGGAGCAGAGGGAAATATTGTATGGCTGATGGCTCTCCTGCTGGGACCAGATGGGGTGAACTAGGATGTGGTTCTGCCTAATGGGGCAAGGAGCAGTGGAGAAACATCCTACAGATAGCAGCCATTGGACATATGAGTGAAGCAGGTGGCTTTGGCTCAGTAGAGGGCACTACAGGACAACCGAAGGCAAAGGGCTGAGACAGCTGCTGGCCGGGGGAGGCAGAGCACTTGATAATTCTGTATTCCGGACCCAGAGTGTTGGTCCCAGCCTGCATCCGATGCTGACAGGCTAGACATTGCCCAGGCGGTACACAGCAGCAGTGCTTGCTCCACAGCCAAGAGATCTAATGTAGGAGTCGAAGCAGAGTAGGGGCAGTGATAGAGAAGTGCAAAACAAATGCTGTGGATACTGAGAAGGGATGGGTTGGCAGTGGTCTCTGCCCTGAATGCTCCCACTGTTGCCAAGTGGAAGAGAATTTGGAGGAAGGTCGTGCAGTGGTATGTAGGGTGTTTTAAAGGGAACTGCTTCCCGGCACCGGATTTACCACAAAAATAAAAATCAGACAAGCAGGTGACAGGGATGTTGTCAAGTGGGAGTGGTGGATAACAGGCAGGGTGGGCCAGGCCTTGCAAGGTAATTGAGTGGGTCTTGTTAAGTGGATTAGATAGGGAGACAGCAGATGGGAACGTGATTCCAACGCTAGGGAGATTATGCAGAGATAGAGTAGAAAGGTAAGCACACTGTGG
Source organism: Alectoris magna (assembly GCA_030625065.1). Taxonomy (NCBI): domain Eukaryota; kingdom Metazoa; phylum Chordata; class Aves; order Galliformes; family Phasianidae; genus Alectoris; species Alectoris magna. The sequence continues at coordinate 32,142,928 of CM060562.1, read as the reverse complement.
GCCGAGGTGTGTGTTTGGGGTGCAGTCAAGCTTTCTTTGATGAAAAAGCAATTACTGAGGAGAACCAGCAGAGGAGGGAGTGACAGGCAGTAAAGCAGCAAGTCTGGGTTGGAAGTGGCCCCAGCCTCTTTTCCTCTAGAATTGAGATATGGTACAGCACTAAGGAGGGGAGAGGTGATGATGGAATTTTGTACCTGCGTTTGTTCCACACCATTCAGTTTTGAGTGAGCCATTAATTGCATGGGCAAACAGAAGCAACTCAATAACTGCTGTGAGGATAGAAACATCTCATATTTCTATGGTGGACAGAGGCTGCCTGGAGAACTGGACTGTAGCATGTCCCTGAGTGCATAAGGAGAGGCTTTGTGAATCTTGGTGCTGGGCATGTCTTGGGCCAGTCCTTGACAGCAGGTGAAGCACTGTGTGGAGTTCCTCCTCAGCTCCACTAATGTGTGTCCTGGTGTCTGCTGTCCGCAGGCTGAACACCATCTTGGACTCAGACCGCGTGCTAGTGATGCAGGCTGGAAGAGTGGTGGAGCTGGACTCACCTGCCTGCCTAAGCAAAAAGGATGGCTCCTTGTTTCAGCGCCTGCTGCACAGTGGGCAACAGTGACCCCCTTCAGGGGCTGAGGTCAGGCAGCCCTTCTGGGTCTGTGTCTGCCTTTCCTCTTTGCCTCAGCTGCCAGCCCCATCCCTGCAGGGCCAGGAGCTGCTGAGGTGAGAGGGGGAGTCATTGCTTCCTGCTGACAGTGACTGCATGTCTCGGGAATGGAAGCATGGCACTGTAGCCTTTCCTTAAATAGGGGAGATGTGAACAGGGCCCCAAGGCCTCCCTTTGTGATTACAGAGGGCTTTTCTGCTCACTGAAGAATCAGTGACTCCTAATCTGAGATTCAGTCTCAAGTATGCTATTTAAAATAAAATGGGAACATTCTTGTGAAGTTGTATTATTTGGGTTCCTTTCCCCTTTGCCCTTCAGACATAGACTTGCTTGTGAGCTGCAGGAGTGGTGCCCTCTGCACTAAGATAACCCTTCCTTCTTCCTAGAACGTCCAGGGAATGTTGGCCTCTCCAAATACCCCAGAAGTTTGCATCTGGGGATCGTACTGCTCTTTCTCTGGCTTACGGTGGAGACCTTCCCTCTGAAAGGCCAGAATGCAATGACATTAAAGGCCCTTAAAGCTAGTTTATTCCAAGAACGTTTTTCCTAGGGGAACTCCCTGTGACTCCTCCCCTGCTCCCAGCTGCACAAACACATGGCTTCTTTCAGTTGGAGAATCAGCTTGCTCTTCTCATCAGTGCCCTTGGACTCAGTCTTAGCTTTTCCTTGCTCACCAGCATTCTGAGACAGCAGGTATTACCCTGTCCTGAGGCAGGTCCCTACCCACTGCAGCTATGTCTCTCTTTGCTCATTGACAGGTAAGGCTGGCCTCAAGCTAAACAGCCTCTGATTTTTTGAGATGTTAAAATCAAGAAGGCCCTGAGATCTCTGAATTTCTCCCAGCAGGACAATGCCAGGGCAGCAAAGTTAAGGGCTTCCAAGCAACAAAAGGTTTATGGTGACTTTGGGCCAGAGCATGGGGTGGAGCAATCCACGTACCACAGTCTGGGTTTGCACTCTTGAGGGCAGTGATGAAAATACAGATGCTCACAACTGGACAGGATGAGTAGCTGAGCAACCTGATGTAATTGAATCTGCTGAGAGCAGGAGGTTGACGTACAGAAATTCCTTCAACTTAAATTATTTTATCATTCTCTGATACAGATTATGGGCTCGTAATTGTTTTATTTGATAAAGGTACATTATCCATTCATGTATTAAAAAAATAATCTTTTTCATGAAGCCCCAGTCCCCTCTCCCAGGTCTCTCTCCTGGCTGAGTGCTCAATCCTCTGTCCACTCTCTTTCTACATGACCTCATGTTCTGTGACCCTACAGGCCAGTAGTAGCGGTTGCTTTGTTGTTTAGTGTTTAAGATTTCCACTATTTAACCCCTCATTTCTATGAGGAGGCACAGAAAATCCTGACCCTGGCAGAGAGGCCCTGCTTGCTGTACACCAGACCAGAAAAGGCAGAGCAGAGCTGGTACCAAGGCTAAGTGCCTCTCAGCCTTGCTTTAGCAAGGAGAATGCAGTGCTGTATCTGCTTCCTGCAGACATCATTGGCTCTGTGTCCTGTCCTCACATCCACTGCAGGGAGTTTAGCTTGGTTACTATCAAGAAACACTGCAATAGCTCGTTTGAGGTTAATGCCAGCAGGCTTGGAGGGACTGGCAGGGGAAATGAGGATCTGGATCTTGTGTTACTCCTGAGCCAGTTGCAGCACATCTCCAGTCTTGTCCAGCTCCAGTTTCACCTGTGAGGGCATGTGAGGAGAACCAGCTCAGGCCCTGAATGCCCCACGAGGAAGAGGCCATGTATTTCCCCGACAGCAAACAGTAAAGCAGAAGTGCACATTGGAGTGGGGAAGGAGCTTTGCTGTCTGTGTCCATACCAGAAAGGACGGCTCCCTAAGTGGGGAGAGGAGACTCCGTGGATCATCAGGAGGAAGGTAGAGAACATGTTTGTAGTGTCAAGTCTGGTGGCAAGAGGAGGGAGCATCACGCAGGGTGAAAAAAAGGGCAGGAGACCCTAAATGATCTCCATAGTCTTTCCAAACTGTCTCACAGGGCCACAAGGCCACAGAGCAAGAGCATCTGTTTGTGCCCTTGGAACACAGCATCTCAAACTACAACCTCCAGAAACAGCTGGGAGACCCTGTTCCAGGGCAGGGAGCACTGAGCAGGTACAACCATCCCAAAGGCCCCAGAAGAAACATCCCAACACCAGCAGAAACAGCAGGGCAAAGCCACTTCCAAGTAATCACAGAGATGAGTCACAGAGGACCTAGCAGAAGACAGTTGTGAGACGGCACTCCAGCACTCCCAGTCCCATTTCCAAGTGCTCACATTGGAGCGGTACCAATGCTGCTCCCTTGCAGGGCTGGCCCCATGCAGCCCTAACTCCACTCGCACAGGCACTGGCCAGGTGGAGGCAGCTTGGGCCCACTGCCCCAAGCCCAGCACCATGGTGCTTTGTTGACTGCTCGAGGAGCCCTTCCCTACTGCCCTGTTTGCACTAGAACAGCTGCCTGGGGTGCAGTTCAAGGGGTCTGCCAGCACAATGACCTGCAGGGGCCCGGCTCAGAGTGCTCACAGCTCCGTTGTTTTCCTGGGCTCGATGAGGACTGAGTTTAACATGCCCACCTGGCACTCCTGATCTTGGAGCTTCCTGGCAGCCTGTGAAGGGCTTTGGCACCAGTTTGACCGCTGTCGGCCCCTCTGCCAGTTCCTCAGGATGAGCAGGATGGTGATGAGGACCAGCACTGCCGTCAGCACCCCGAACACCAACACTGTCACCAGCTGGGCTTCGCTCAGCCCCGAGTCCCTTTGGGTCACCACCTCCTTCACAGAGATTTTTAACAACCCTCCTCCTGGCACTGTCTCACTGTGGTTGGCCACGCGCCGCCCTGTAACTGCAGTCCTCACAGGCTCTGGCTGTGTCACCGCGGGCATCTCGCTGGTGGTGCTCCTCATCACCCAGCTGCTCTCATGGTTCGCAGGGTGGTAGGGGGGAGCCCAGGTGGGCTCAGGGATGGAGATCTCACAGCTTTTGCCAGTGAAACGGTCAGGACACAAGCAGTCATAGTCATTGATGCGGTCATAGCACTTGGCCCCGTTTTTGCAGGGCTGGCTGGCACAGTCATTGATGTTGATGGTGCAGAAACGCCCCTCAAAGCCCACCTGGCACTGGCAGGAGAAGCGGTTGATACCATCTTGGCAGGTGGCACCGTTGGCGCAGGGCCGCATCAGGCAATCATCCACATCATGCTCACAGAGAGCCCCCACGAAGCCAGCAAGGCACCTGCAGGTGAAGTTGCTGGCAAAGCCATTTTCATCTTGACACTGCCCCCCATTCTTGCATGGAGACCTGCAAGGAGAGGGGATGGGTCATGGCCCTGGAGAGCAAGCGACTCCCACCTTAGAAACTCCCTACTGGAGCTGGCTGCCAAGCCACAGAGCAGGTGGATGGATGCAGTAAAGGAGGATGCGGTAAAACTTCTGCAGTGACAAGGGTGGGATGTCCCCAAGGCACAGGGCAGCTGCCCAACAGGAAGAGGCCGCAGGCCAAGGATCTGAGGAAGATGCAGGCCCTCCTGATGCTCCTTAAGGCACAACTGGTATCAGCTCATTGCATCCACATTGACAAGGGATGGGAACCTGCTCAGATCACAGCCCTAGTGGGACTGCAGCATGCCAAGCTAAACTAAAGCCAAAGATGGTTTTGGCTTAACTCCATTAGCACATGGAAACTCAGAGACGATGAGCCAAGCTGAGCTGCAACTAGTGCTGTCTATAATCACAATGCTGTGTCTTACCCTGCCTTCTCACATGGCCCTGCCTTCATCTCACAGTCCTTCCCGTGGAAGCCCTCTGGACACAGGCAGGAGTAGTCCCCATCTCGGTCGTAGACGCACTGAGCCCCATTCTGGCATGGGGACTGATGTTCACAGATGTGGACGTCTGAGGGGGAAGGAAAAGGTGGAGTGAGTGAGAAATAAGAGTCAACACAGCCACTTCAGTTCCCACACCCTGCCAGACCCAGTGGGGATGGGAAAGTGGCCATAGCTGCTCTCTCCTTTCCTCCAACAGGCACTAACAACCCAGGCCTGGAGGTGGCAAGAAGAATCCTTGTTGCCCTAGAGGCCTGCAAGATGTGCCAGTGCTATGCATGCCAGCCGGAAGGAGCACACCACAGTGGTGGCATGGAGGAGCTGCACTGTTAGACCAGATAACAGCACTTGGATGCAGTGTCATACAGCTCCCACCATGCAGCTGGGAACAGCCAAGGCACATCCCATCTCCTTGCAGCCCAAGCTGGCATCCCACATGTGGCTTCCGGCTGTGCCATCCCTCCTATCAGTGCAGGGCATGCAGGACTTTAGCCACAGCACCCTGAAGCGCAGCATGGGGGTGAGCTTGGATGACGCTCCTCTGTCCCCTGCTGAGCCACCCACCCAGCCAGGGACTCACCCTTGTCGCAGAACTTGCCGGCCCAGCCGCTGTGACAGATGCACTGCCAGGGCTGGTGGCAGGTCCCGTGGAGGCAGCCCGGCATGCGCACACACTCCTCGCAGTACTCGCCCTCCCAACCTGGGTCACACCTGAGAGGACAGGGCAGCGTGTTGACACCCAGCTCTTCTGCACCTACTGCACAACCCTTGTGTATCCCCCACGACACAGCCACACGGGCAGAGAGAAGCCCCATCCGTAACACCAAAAGCCCCAGGGGATGGGACAAGAGGTCCTGTACTGGAGTGGCGGGTCACTACACGAGTCCTCACGTGATCTGGAAAGCGCTGAGCTACAGGGGAGGGTCAGGTTGGGTGTTAGGAAAATGTTCATCACCAGAGGGTGGTGAGGTCCTTGATCAGGCTCCCCAGGGCAGTGGTTGTGGCACCACCACTCTTGGATGTATGGTCTGAGTTTTGAATGGTCCTAGATGGAGCCAGGAGTTGGCCTCAGTGATTCTTATGGGTTCTTTCAAACTCAGGATATTCTATGACTTTATGAGTCCACGGGCTTATGGGCATAGCATGATGGAAAACAGAGCCCTGCAGGATACAACTAGCTTTCTGGCCCCAGAGGAGTAGTGTGGTGGCCACAGCCATCAACAAAATAAAGCTATGGTGTCCCAGTGGCCTTCCCTCATCCTGTCAGCTCTCAGCAAGTGCTAAGAAAAGAGGGCATCTCTATGGAAGCAGGACTGAGCGGGGGTGGCACCAGATACTGCAAAAGCTATAAACAAAACAGCATGAAGATAAACCTCAGGATAAACCTAGGAGTGGGCAGCAAGCACTGCTTCCCTTGGGTACCACAGGCTGTGGTGCAGGAGCAGGAGGCACAAGCTGCTTTTCTTTCCCAAAACGTAAAGCCTAAAAACCACAAGGGCAAAAGTCCCTGGGCAGAGGGCAGTTTCGGTGGGGCATTGCCAAGGCTGAGGTGTGGGTAAGGAGAGATAAATGCATCAAGGGAGGTGGATGTACCTGCACTTCCCATCCTGGTCGCAGCTGCCGTGGGCCAGGTTGCAGTTCTCGCTGCAGTCATCACCTGCAAGGCAGGGACAGGGGGCAGAGGTTAAGCAGAGATCATGGGTGACCCCAAACCTACTCTGGCCCTGCTGGCTTGCAGGTAGCTGAGAAATGGGCCCTACAGCCTGTGCTACAGCACGTGGACCACAGGGGTGGGAAGGCTCAGGCGCACACAGGACACAAAGGCACAAAAGGCAGAAGTAGTGAGAATGCGTCCTTTGTGTCTCTGGGATGTTCCCATTCCTGAGGAAAACTGTTAGTGTGCAGCAGTCTTCAGCCAGGGCCCAAGCACCCCCCTGAGGAGCAAGTATCCAGTTCTGCTTATTTATTTAAAGGCCACCATAATGAGGCTGTAACTGAGCCGTGGCCTTGCCATGCCGCTTCTCACTCCTGATCCATGTCAGCCTGCTCTCTCCAGCCCCGTGTCTGCTTTCACCCCAGCCTCCCCCCCTCTGCCACATCACCTGCTCATAGGTTTCTGCAGGAACCCATCGTGCACCCAGGCCAGCAAGTGACTGCCCGCCCTAATCAGGCCCCTTCATCCATGAGGTGTGAGCATCTCAAACCTCCATCTGTGAGGCAGGAGCCTCCCAAACCCAATCAGGGCAGTAGTGCTGGATCTGCTCTGCCCAGGCTTGGGTATCACTGTCCCTCCTGCCTATGAGAACCTCTCCTGGCAGATGGCTTTGGGAATTCAGCACTTATCCAGAGTGGGGGGAGGGCAAGCTAATCTTCAGGATTTTGCCTCACAGGATCCAGGATTAGCCATTTGGGGTCGGGATCTTCTCCCCCTCTCACCATGCCTTTCCCCATGGGCCCATCCCAGTGAGAGGTGGGGCAATGGAACCCCTCACCTCCCGCCTGCTCGTGCACTGCCACCCAGCTGCCATCACAACAGGGCCTTACAGTCACCATTAGTCACTTCCCAGGTGCAGGATGACGAAGCAGCATTTTCTGGTTTTCCATGTCAGGCCAGCTCTATTTTGTGCGATGGGCTGAGGAGTCTTGTCCATTCCAGGGATGGATTTGAAAAGGTGGACAGAGAAGAGCAGGACCTGGAGACTCACCTTGGGCAAGCTGGTGGTGGGCCAAGAGGATCCAAAGCAAGGACATGAGCTGAAGGCAGAAGCTCCTGAGCATGGTCAGTGTGGCCCCACCGAGATGAACACCTATGGAGATGAAAAGAGCTGGCTGAGGAAAGGCCTCTGGCTCACACTGCAGCGTCACTTCATGCATCCCTTCCTCTCCACTGCCTGGAAGTTCTGAGCTGAAACACAGTTTTGTACGGGCTTCTCACCACACACCTCTCTGTCCTTCCATGCTCCTTCCTCTAAGGCAACATTAAGCACTAAGAACCAAAAAGCCTTCTAACATGTGCGTGTGGGAGACCAAACAAATACACCCCGTGCTGAAAGCACAGCAGCTGAGGCTGCTACACTGCTCCATCTAAGGCTCTATGAACACTAGTGCTGCCAAGGGGACCTCCACCTTCCCTCCCTGTGTTGGGGGACCTGAGCTCTGTGTTAAGTGAGGTGTGAGGTCCCTGCACTGCGTCTATCCCATGCTCACAGCACCTGGGCTGCTTTTCAAAGACTCACTGCCTGCAGCAAGTAAACTTCATAAGCCAGTGGCTAAGATGCGTAGCTCCTTCTGGCTCAATTAGGAGGGAAGGGAGTGGGGTCGATCTGGGTGGTGAGAGGACAGTAAGTAGCACCAGGGAAAATAGCTTTGGTAAGGAAGGGGGTGCAGCAATAGGCCCCAGGGTTGAAGCCCCAAGCAGCGCTCACTTGCTGGGTGCAGCCCTTTCCCTCTGACACCCCGCAGAGAGTCCTGTGAGCCCCGAGTTCCTGCACCCGTTGATTTTCTGACCGCCTCCTGCCCTTGTAAAGTAGCATTAAACACTTTCCAAATACGCTTCGATCCCTCCCAGCCTTCTGGGGTTGTTTAGGGCAGGAAATTCTAGGGTGATATCATAAGGATATTACTATAATGAGGTGGGAGGGGTTAAGCCATCCCGTGAGGAGCGTGGCGAGGAGCAGGCTCCATCCAGTTGCGTGGGTGTGATGGGCAGGGTCCGTGCTGCTCTCAGCCCCACTGTGAAGTGAAAGAAGGTTGTGTTGGGTCTGTAGCTACACGGAAGGCTGCCCAGATTTGGAGAGAAGTCCCCACACACCTACATCCATTGCAGGACAAGGTGCTACGGGCACTCTTTAATGGCTTGACACACATGGACCAGACAAAAACACCCACTGAGCCCAAAGCAGTGATGCTGCTCAGGGCATCTTGACACAAAAAAACCGTCACCCACAAAGGACACAGCAGTTTCAGAGAGACCGCGGGATGTGCTTGTCTGTGCCACAGCCAAATTCCAGCAGGGATCACAGCATCCTCCCTCTGCATGTTTCCCTTGTCACTGTGTTCTCAGGACTGTCTTTGAAACACTGGGCAGTGGCGGACAGCTGCAGCGTCTCAGGGGAGGGTGAAGCAATGCCTAGGAAACTTATAAAATAATTGAGGGCTGACGGACAAGCAGTTGGCAGCCCATCCCTTAGGGCTATTGAACGCCCGACCTCCGATCACCACGCGTCACTGTAAAGCTCGCTGCGCGAGGATCCCCATTGCTTCGAGCTCCAGACCTCCGGGTGCCGCCGCCGGTGGCCGCATCCCGGGGGCAACCGGAGCCCACGGGGATGTCAGCGGGCCTGGCCTTGGGGCGCAGGGACGCGCCCACTCTCTCCTCCCTAATCCCCTCCAGTGCCCTGGGGCATTAGGGCCCCCCCGGGGGCAATTACAGACACCCCCACGCGGGTGACCGGGAGCCGCCAGAGGCGACAGGGGACAGCCTCGGAACGAGGGCTATTCCCCAGTCCCCCGGCCCGGGGCTACGGGGGCACGGCAGGATGCACCGGGAGATGCCGCGCCGCCGCAGCTCTGCCCTCCCGGCCCCCTCAGCCCCCGCGCAGCCTCACGGCCCCTCCAGATCCCCCCTAAACCCCCGGGAGTGTCCGGGCGGAAGGCGCTCGCTCCGCTGCTCCCCCTCTCCGGCCGGGGGGCCTCCCACCACCCGGGCCCCGCCGCCCGGGGGGCGGCGGGGACCGCGCAGCGGAGCCGGCCCACCTCCCCGGTGTGCTCACCTCGGCGACGCGGCGGCTCGTGGGGCTATCGCGGGGCTCGGCGGCGAGGGGCGGCCATGCCCGGCGCGGCGGCGGCGGCGGCGGCGGGGCTGGGGAGGCGCGGGGCTGCGGAGGGAGCTGCCGCGTGTGCCGCTCCGCCCGCCGCCGCCGCCGCCGCCGCGCGCCCCGGCCGCCTGCCAGCGGCTGCGTGTGCCTGCACATCCCCGCTCCCTCCCCGGGACATCCCGCCTCCCGCAGCCCCAAACCGCAGGCAGCCCCCCCGGGCCGGCTCGGCCCGACCCGCCCTGCCCGCTCACCCCTGCCCTGCTCCCGCTGCCTCCGGGGGCGGCCACACGCAGGACACCCACCCACGGTCACTGCGCCGGCCAGGCTGAGCTCCCGGCCCCACGAATGGTGGCAGCTCCGGGCTGAGGGTCGGATCTCGGATGAACCCCTTAGGAGGGGGCAGGGTCAGACATCCCCATACACGGAGGCTTCGCTGCTGGAGCTGGGCAGTGCCGGGCTCCCGCTCGGTGTTGGTCACCTACCGCTCATCACCTCTGCCTGCACACCAGGAAAACCCACCAGATTTCCCCCAGGCTTCACAAAGCTTCAAGATACTGAGAGAAGTGAAAATGCCTCCCCAGACCCTCTGTGCCAGCACCAGTCCTCCCACTGAGCACACCTCCATTTTCAAGCCCTGGGATTTAAAGTCCGAAAGTAGAGAAGCAATGTGAGGCAGCCACCCCAGTAAGAAGGCATCCTGCCAAGCTGCCAGGAAGGAGCCATCCCACCAAGCTGTGGTCCTTGGTGCTTCTCCTGCTGCCGCTCATGAGAGACTCCAGTTCTCCAACACGGAGACAGCCCTGTGTGAGGGGCTGGGCAGCCAAGTCTTTAAGAGGAACAGCTGCCTGTGCTTCTCTTCACCTTGCACGGCCTTTCTGCCACTTGATAAAACCGGATTATTCCACCGCCTTCCAAGGCCTAGCTATCCTTAATTAGAAATCATCCACCCCTTTTCCATACTCCACTGGCCCCAAAGTTTGCCGTTTTCCACCAGGAAGCAAGAATAACCTAATGCTCCTGGAACTCATGTGGGTGTTATCAGTTCCTGTATCCTCACCACATCTCTGCTCTCCCTTTGTCACCTCCTGCAGCCCCTGTGACCCTCATAGCCCCACCAAAGTCCAGCTCCGCACCTCATCTACCTGCAGACCTCGGCTTGCTCAGACAGCGCAAGTCTAGGGAGCTATGCTATGGGTTCCTACCTCACGTGCCTCCTTTCTGCCTCCCTTCTGCTCTCCTGTCAGGTGGAAAGACCATTTCTCTCTTTGCCTGCCTTCCCCTGTCTTGGTCACCCCATGGAACTGCTCCAGAGGCCCCGAGGATCAGGCAGATCCCAGTCTCCTGCAGCTCAGATGCTGACTGAGGTGCACCAGTTCTAGGACGCTTCCTGCAGTTTTCCATCCTGCTCTCACTCTCTTTTGTGGATATCTGCCCAGGCACTGCACCACACTACAAGGCTATACCTGCGTGCGGGTAAACCTTACTTGATTGAATGGACATTAGTAAAAGCTCTTGCAGACCGACACTGTGTGTCAGTACCCATAAGCATCTGTATCCACAACAGGAGTGGTGTGGGAGGGGGAGGTGGGATTAGGTTGCAGCGAGCTGAGCCACACACGTGGCTTTCCCATAACAGTCATCTCCAAGGTGAAATCTGTGGCCAAGGCTAGGGAGGGGAAATCGGCTGCTGGAGGTCTGCATGCCGGGGCAGGGGAGTGGAGAAGGGAAACCATGGCAGGGATTCAGAGGGGTGAAGTGAACACATTTGAGGAAAAGGGATCTGGGGTTTGGTTTATTCCTGTTGGTGTGAGGCCCACAGACAGGGAGGGGTGGGCATAGAAAAGTGGGTACAGAAGGGAGCAGACAGGCACATCGGGCACGATGGACGCTAAGCATGCTCCTTCCTCATCACTCAAGGGCTCTCGTCCAATCCCTAGGCAAACTCTAAGCCTTGCTCTGGCTGTCCCCAGGCTGCCCATGACGACTCCAGCAACGTGACTCTATTTGCAGACCCAAGGTATGGGGGCTGAGGAGGGGATTCCTGTGCTTGGCTTGGTCCCGGCTCTACTGTACTCTGATCCCTGCCATGCCATCCCTAGGGGCGTCTCGCATGAAACAGCTGCTGGGTCAGAATTAGGAAGGATTTTTTTCCTAGCCATAAGAATCCCTCCAGTGCTCTTTTCTTCAATGAAGGAAACCCCACAAAGCAGGGACCCAGAACAGGACTGGGAATCCCCCATCACCACAGCACTTTTGTGCCTCTCCCCCGTGCCTGCCAGCTGCAGGCTCCCTTCCATACCATCCTTCCGACGCAGGACCATAATTCCCAGTGAGATGGAAAAGTTACCTGTCAAAGCCAGCTGGGGCTGCTTGCCTCTCCTCCGGTGTCTGCAGCCTGCACCTTGGAGACAGCTGGACATCAGGGGTGAGGATGCTTTGTTTCAGCAGCGGGTGATACTGCCTCTTCTCCTCCACTGAGGAACCTTCCCCGGAGCAAGAGAAAGAAGCTCTTCTCTGTGCAGACTCCCAGAAAAACTCACCCCTTCCTGCCCACCACAGTCCCTTAAGGGAGACAGAGGAGCAGCACAAGCAGCTGGAGAATGGCCACAAACGCCTCTGAGCTACTAGCTTACACTAGCATCCTCCCCCGCGGCTCGGGGTGATCCTCTGTATGCATGCTTGCTGTGCAGCACCGGCCTGGGGTCTCTGGGTAAAAACAAATGTTCTCCCCCATGCCACCCCCCTTGTTTCTCCCATCCCACCCCAGCCCACAACAAACATCAGCAGCTCGCTGGCCCTGAAGCCATGTAACCCAACTCCAGCCATTGTTCCCCCTTCCCCAAGGTCTATATTTGACTCTGCGGCAGCACCGTCTCTGTGTGGATGTGTGTGTGCGCGCTCACTGCACGCACACGCTCCAATATTTGTTCAGAGTCTCATTCCCTGGATGCCCGGGATTGCTTAGAAATAGCTTCCATGGGCAGTAGGTGCTTGTGCCTGCAGTGGGGACGTGGAGGGTGTGGGCAAGAGTGTGGCAGGGAGAGGGTGAAGGTCGAGGATGCTCCTGGCTCTTCCTGTGTGATTTTCACCATTTCAGTAATCTCTCACCCTGCAGAGAGTGGATGGGTGGAAACACAGCGACACTTGTGGTCAACAGCAACAGCGGGACTAGTGGTGGATCCGAGGAAGGATGGAGAAGAGGGAGATGTGTATTTGCAGTGAATCCATCGAGTTCCACATTGCCCTATGTTTTACCGTGGTGTAAATGCTCCAAAAGTCCTTCAGAACTTCCCAGGACCGGTGGTTGAGACCATCAGAAATGGCTCCAGGAAGGGAAGTGGCACTGGCACTGGCTGCCCAGAGAAACTGTGGGTGTCCCAGCCCTTGGAGGCACTCAGGGCCAGGTTGGATGGGGCCCTGGGCAGTTGAGCTGGTGGTGACAGCCCTCAGAAGGGGTTGGGACTGGGTGGGCTTTAAGGTCCCTTCCAACCCAAACCATTCTACGATTCTAAGATAAGACTTCAATTCCCTTGATCCTGGTGGCTTTGCAAAGGGTGCGTCAGCCCGTAAGAGCTCTGGGATTCACCCTCCTCCATGTTAGTGCTGCAGTGAGGGCAGCCTCCCTGGGCTACCCCAGGATATATTTTGTGTTTTCCCAAAGCCTGCAGGAATGTTGCCCAAGCCCAGTGTCACATTCCCTGTGACCCTGAAGTCCCTGGGAACATTGCCGAGACTCAGCAGTCTTTTTTATTTGGATCATTTGTGGCTTGCCAGGACACTCAGCAAAATCAGAAATACTACAGTCAAAATTAACGGCGGGAAGGATCCCCTTTATCCTAAAAACTGATGATCCAGGGAACTCATTGCTGGAGGAGAAGATGTTCAGTATGCTTACAAAAATGATTGGGCATTTATATAGACAGTAAGGATACAGAGTGATGAACCCCATAGAGCTATAAACCCTCCTGCTCCAGGGTGTTGAAGATGAGCTCTAGGCTATGGAGTAAGGCTTCTACCTTACCCTGAATCGGGAGGATGGGTGCCTTGGAGGGGAAGGGTGCTGAGTGTGTGGAGGCACCATTCACACGCACCCACTGGACAGCAGCCACAAAGCGGCGGCAAAGCCGACATTTCCCATCACCATGGCCAAGGATTTGACAGCTGCTTTAGTAGCGTTATGAGATATTTCAGAGAGATGATTCCCAGTGCTCAGAGCCACGTGTCACCCTCAAGCCAGTCCTGTGGGGCTGGAAAGGTCACACACTGTTGTGAGATATGGATTCCTTGAGTGTAACTTGATTATTTCTCTTGAAGTCAGAAGAGAGCCACCAGGAAAAAAAAAAATGCATGTATGTATATATTCGACTAATTAACTTCAAGTACACCTGGAGAGGAAGGGAAAGAGACAGGTATATACGGAGGGTGGCTGGAGAAATAATGTATCACCTTTAACCCCCACAGCTCAAAAAAATGAGCCAACTCCTTTCAGAAAGCCCCCATGAGTTCCCTGTGTAGTATCTTATTTTGCCCTGTAATCTTTGGCTTCTCCTTTTTGTGTTCGACAGCCACTGCCACAGCTGCCCCAGGGCACAGCCCTCAGGAGGTGCATCCCTTCTCCCCGCAGCCTCCTGCTGCCAGGGGAGGTTGGGAAAGATCAAGCATGAAGCAGAAGCTGTCAGAGGACTTCTGCCAGGCCTTCCATTTCCTGGCATGCACCATAGGGTGCCTTGAAGCCCACCTCCAGCCATGCCCTGTCCCGTCCTCTTCCAGCTGGCAGCTCTAGCAATAAAACCTCCCTATCTCACTGAGAGCACGCGAGCATTTAATGGGAGTCTATTGAAGAGAATGTTTGGAGCTTCCTCACAGCTCATCTCCAAGCTTGCTCCTGGGTATTTGCAGAGGTTGGCGTATCTCTGCGTTTGTAGAGAAACCTGGCAGGAGTCTGTTGCAGTGAATTTCAAGGTCATTTCATGAAGCTAGAGCCCATGCTTTGAAAGACTTGAACCTTGGGTGCAAAGGATGGGAGTCCATAATTACCCACCCTGGGGGGCATGGACTATGGTTGGAGAGGAGGAGGCTAATTGCAGACTGACTGTCTCCTTGGCCTTCAACAGCTCTCCTGGAGCAGGGAAGTTGAGTGCTCAGCCAAGCACCAAGCGTGTCCTAGGGAAAGGTAATTCCTCCCCAGCCTGCCTGAACCCGTCCCTATAAACAACGAGAGCTGCACGGGGAAGGCAGTGCTGCAGGTTTCACAAAAAAAAAAATAAAATATATATATATATATATATAAAGTCTCTCTGAGCTGGAGAAGCAAGCCAGGCATGCAGAAAGGCTCCTTAGGAGACAGCACACAGCCACATGCCTTTTCCTGGAAGAGTCTGCAAGCCCCTGCTGAGCCCTCAGAGGCAAACGAGGGCTGAGGGGCTGGATCCTTCTCCCCATTTTCTCACCCCAGGGAGGTACCACCACCACCACCCTGATGTGGATGCGTGCACAATGTCCCCTCATGTATGGGTAGGTGCCCTGCCCCATGCCGTGTCTGGCCCTAGGCCTGTGCCTCAGCCCTACCTGCTGCCCCATGCGGGCTCTGAGATACATCCCCCTTTCCCCTCCACATACTTTTAGCTCCGTTCACTTCAAACCCTTTATTAGCATGACAAGCTAAACAAGTTTCGACAAAGGGGAACGGATTTGGAGGCCCTAGAGTCTGGATCTGAGGCTGACACCATTACTCCAGCCTTTGCTCCCTGGTAGGGTTTTCTCTTGCGCTCAAGCATCTGCTCTTCCCCTTGGGCACGGGGCACCACTTCTCTCTGACCCTTCACCAGGCTAATGCTCTGGCATGAAAAGATGGCAGTTCCTCAGTCTCCACTGCAGGGTACACCTATGCTGGCACTGGCATCCCTTGGGGCAAAAAGGCTTTGCTGAGAGTATTGGCTGGGCGAGGCGAGGTGAGGCCACACAGCAGAGTCCTGAAGCCTCGCGTGGTGGGGGCTGGAGGCACCATGCTGGGCACAGGGTGGGCAGCAGGCCCTGCTTGCTGGGTGAGCACAGTGCAGAGCCAGTGGTCAGCTGAGGAGCAGTCCACAGCCCAGTCACTGCGGCCAGGAGGGGACACTGGGGACAAGAAACAACAGCAAGCTGTGCTTTGTAATGGCTAGTTAGAAATGGCCAGTAGGGGTGACTGATATCTATTTGTTTTATTATTTTTCGTTTTATTTTTCAACATACATATATAAAAATACATGAAATGTGCACAGGAAACAGTTGTAGTGGGGAAGTGTTGATGTGCAATGCATTCATCAGATGTACAGGTTAGGGAAAAGAGCCCTTATGTACATCTGAAATACCAGTGTAAGCTGCGCATCCCTCCCTGCTCAAAATTCATGATGGTGCAAAACCTCTGAGCTAACCAGGAGCCAGGGTCCCATGCAGGTGCTTCGCTGCTGTTGTTCTTCAGCCCTGCCTTCATCCTTTATCCCATGGGCCCAGAGCTGCATTGAGAGAAGGTTCTGAGATTCAAACCCTGGGGGCAGGATATTGTGTCTGCTTGTCTGTCCATACAGCACCCAGCACAATTACATCCCAACCTCAAAGGGGGCCTTTAGGCAGTCCCATAAGACAAACACAGCAGTTTTGGCTAGGTCAGCACAATTCTGTTCTTCAGCTGTTGCTGATGATAATCAAGTGTTTGTCCGTGAAAAAATTCTGGGTGATTTTGGAGAGTCACACCTTCACATTAAAATTCAGCCCCACTCTTGTGTAGAACTGATTGAATTCTATAGTCAGGTATTGCTAGCAGCCAGTGTACCAGTGGACTGTGTTTCTCTGGTAGATACGTTATCCAGGCATGCTGGCAGGGAGTTTGTCCATCCAATTCTGCATCCACAGACGTGTTTGGCTGTCCCAGGCTGGTTGTACTTTGTTGTACAGAAGTGAGTGCATTCTGAGGTCCCTTCATGTCCTCCAAGCAGGAGGAAATGGGACTTCACACATCGTGCAGGCAGAGATCACCAAAGGGTGGCCCAGCCTGTTGTTTTCCCAGCTTGACCTGGGTTGGCAGAGAACCTGAGGGGACCAAGACTGCTGTGCCTTCTGGTGGGGAGACATTATTTATTGTGTCTGCTTCTTCATTATAGGCACTTCAGAGGGATTTGTCCCTCTGCAGGGTGGCACCTGCCCCTCCAGGGGTTCCTTTTATAAAGTTACAGGGGTCTATATAAAGTGCCGCCAGTTGGAAAGTATTTTGAATAGATTCCTCCCTGCTCTTCATTAAGGGTCATAAATTCAACTGGTATTTGAGAGAATCTCAAATGTATTTCTAGGACTGTTTACTGAGAGCTTCAGCATCTGCCAGAGGACCCTTAAAATAAAGGGATTATTGGGAGTCAAGTGTTAAATTACCTGGTGCTTGTTAATTGAAGTTCAGAGGCTTTAGCGAGCAACTGGCTCTAGTGGGGAACAAGACTTTGGCATGAATAGTGTTGTATAAATGAATATAATGCAACACAACGTCATGCTTCCACATCGTGTCACTTCTCTTGGCTCAGAGCAGTGGTGAGTCCATCTCATAAGACATCCGGATACATGAAAAGGCAGGGTAGACATGTGTGGAGGCACAGAGGAAAGGAGATTGGTAGTCAAGGGTTCCTGGATTTGGGCACGGGGTTTTCTTCATGCTCACAGGAGGTGACTGGTGCTCAGGCATCCTGAGTTCTGCTTTTGCGTCCCTTTAGCTGTTTGACCTTGGGATGTGATTTTGAAAAGAGTTGAGTTTATTAGAAGCATAACATAATGAGGCCATCTGAATGTCCAGTTCTCTCTGTCCAGCAGGACTTTTTTCACCTAAACTTCTAAAAAGATTGGAGATCCTCTTCATAGACCCTCTGTCTTAGGTTCTCTACGATTCTAAGAGTGATCCTACTCTGAGAAAGGAAAGGACTCTAATCATCTCTGCCATCAGTGCACACCCACAGAAACCTGAACAGCCCACAACTGTGAGCCCTCCGAGGCAGCAAGGCCCCGTGGAAATGGGAAACCTCATCAGCTATGAAAATTTCATCAGCTGGCGCTGCAGAAGCAAGAATCTGGAAGTGGGGAGCAGATGGGCAGCCTGGATTTTTGGAGCCATTGTCCTCCTGCTTGTTATCTGACTCCAGCACAGGGAGGGTTGGGAGAATTTATGGGGGCACAAGGATTGAAGGCTTTCTTGAAATATCCCTGCTGACGCGTGGCACAGTGCAGGCGGCACTTGCTGGGTGCACAGCAGACGGTTTCATACAGTATTCTCAAGGTCATGAAGCAGGGCTACGCTGAGCACCTGTCCTCTATTGTGTAAGAGAGGGCACCATGTGGGCAGGGCTTGCAGCACTCTGAGCCTTTCACTACCTGACTGCAGACTTGAAGGCTGCATATGTGTAATACACATGGGAATATTATCCAAATACTATCAGGACTTCTTTCAGCTGTTACCACTTCTTCTGGCCTTGGCTCAAATAATCACCATGTGGACATCAGCTCGGGAGATGTTTGTGAGAGAAACAGTGACAGGGAGGGGACAGAGGGTAAGGCTGCAGGAAAGGCCTAGAAGGCAGTGGGCAAAGGACACGTGTGAGCTCAGAATGGAACAAGTGGTATGATTTGGTTAAAATGTAAAATGCATTAACTTGCTGAATCTTCAAGTGTAGAAAAATGAAGTGGATGAGTTTGCCAGTAGAAACCAAAGTTCATGATCATAGCTTTGTCTGGATTTGACCTGTTCTTGTCCACCTTTACTGTCAGCCCCTCTTCTCTAAGAGGCAGGCAGAAGTCCTTAGGACTTGTAGTTGGGTTTTCCCATTCAACTTTGGGATCTCTCTGGCCCCGCTGGCAGCACTGAGAGCTGTGACCTTGGGGGCATTTGTCCCTTGTGAGGCTCCATCTGGAGTATTATGTCTAGGCCTGAGACCCCCAGCATGGCAGGGATGTGGAGCTGCTGGAGCGGGCCCAGAGGAGGGTCATGAGGATGACTGGAGGGCTGTAGCACCTCTCCTATGAAGAAAGGCTGATGGAGTTGGGCTTCAGCCTGAGGAAGGCTCCACGGAGACCTCATTGTGGCCTTCCAGTACTTGAAGGGAGCATACAAGCAGGAGGAGGACTGACTTTTCATGCGGCCTGATAGTGATAGGCCAAGGGGGAATGGCTTTAAGCTAAAGGAGGGGAGAAGTAGGTTAGATGTTAGGAATAAATTATTTTCTCAGAGGGTGGTGAGGCCCTGGCATTGCTGCCCAGAGAAGCTATGGGCGCCCCATCCCTGCATGTGCTCAAAGCCGGGTTGAGTGGGGCCCTGGGCAGCCGGAGCTGGTGAGCAGCAGCTCTGCCCACGGCAGGGATTGGAACTAGATAGCCTTCAAGATTCCCCGACCTAAACCAGCCAATGATCTTACGCCATATCCCTCCCCACCCTCCACTCTAGCATTTGAGCGCTCTCGTCGCCCTCCGCCCGCTGGTAACGCCCCGCCGCCCCTTTCTTCCGCCGGCCTCGTTTCTGCGCGGCGCGTTGCCGTGGTGACGGAGGGGACGCGCGGTCCCGCCCCTCCCGTGCTGCCCGATGACGCACCGCGCTGCGGCGTGGGGATTCCGCCGGATTACCCGGCGTGCCCCGCGGCAACATGGCGGCCTGAAGTGAGAGCGTGGGGCCGGGCCGAGAGGGGGCAAAGTTTGGGGCGGGCCCGAGGCGAGGTCGAACCGGGGCCGAACCGGTCGCAAAGTCACGGGGATCCCGGGTGGAACCGAGCCCGACCGGGTCAGAACCGGGACGGGGCCTCGGGGACGGGGAGCGGGGACGGCGACCGGCTGGGGACAGAGCTTTGGCCCTGCCCCCGGGCCTCGCCGGCCTTCCCGGACGGGCGACGGCGGGAGGGGGTCCCGGAGGCCGCCGCTTCCGCTATGGGGGTTCTCCCTGTGGGAGAGAGACAGGCGCGGAGTGTGGAGGGGTGAGGATCAGGATCCGTGCAGGGGGTAGAGGAGTAGGAGCTGCGAGGCAGAACCAGTGTGGGCCGGTGTGTGTGTTTTAAGGAATCAGAGCCTAACTGGCACAGTTAGAGCTGGGGTGGAGGGAGCGGCATTCACCGTCTGCCAAGCCTGGGGGTCATGTGGGAAGTTATCTGCCAGCCTGGGTGCCCTCTCGATGCAAGGGTTGCTCCCTATGGTGGAGTTAGAGAGCAGCCCCTGGAAACTTGGGAAGACTTAAAAGATCTAAGCAAACAGTAGTGACCTGAGCTCTTGCTCAGAGCTTAAACACATGATGTGGTGTGCAGTGAAAGATTGAGTGTGGGTGGACTTTTAAATGGGCAGGGTACTGCACTGGGAGGCAGCAGGGCATGCAAGTGATATGCAGGTCTGGCAAGGCTGTGAATGACCTAGATCTGAGTGATGCCAGGTGGGCGCTGTCCACTGGAAGGAGTCATCTATTGAATACAGTTACTTTGTGCCAGAGAAAGCTTTTCAGAGGTATTTATTTGTGTCTTACAGATGCAGAGAAAGAAATGGGAAAAGTGTCAGCTTAAGAGGAAGCAGTGAATCCCTGTTGAAGCATCAGATAGCAGGTAAGAAAGCCAGGAATGAGCTGATGCTGAGCTGGACCGTTCTTTTCTTGTCCCTTTACTTGAATTATTTGAGACTATGGAACCACATACCTGAAAGACTGTCCCTCCTGTGGTGTTTTTATTTTTTTGCATCATATTAGACTTATGTTGTCTGAATGAAGAGGTCAGGGGTGTGGATGAAGTGGATGTAAAAAAATTCAATAAGAGCCCCTGGGAAGGAAAGGTCAATAAAAGATGTGGGCTACTGCCCTTTATGTGCTATGTTTAAAAAAAAATATATATATAGAGAGAGAGAGAGTCTCTTCTGTCAGTGCTGAAGTAGCGATGTTCTCTGTGTAATGGCAAGAGGTCTGCTGAACCAGTCACAGTGAAGTCCTTTCTGGAGATGTTGCCCTTGCAGTAACTGCAATGTCACAGTTAAATAATTCTACTGACCCTCGGTTCTGTTAGGTTATTTCTTGTGCTGCACTGTTTTTTCCACGCATATTTTAACTGATCTCATGATAGATGGTGCAGGTGTGCTGCTGGCCTCTTTGTGCTCTCCTGAACTTGCCATTGAGGTACAGTTACAGGGACAGCTATTTGATATCTAACTGTTTGGTCCTGTAAATTTTTCATCCCTTTCACTTGTCAAATCACAATTCCATTTTTTTTCTTGTTTGTTTGTTTTGTTTTGTTTTTTTTCCCTCTTGCAGTGGATCTCTGCAGAAAATGTGTGTATCCCAACAGTACTTCACATGCAGTGCATTTCAGTGCGTTTTGATAGTAAATCAAAATTGAAGCCCCCAGGCCCTAGTTGTGGTATCAGAAGCTTTTGGCTTTTAATACCTTGCCAGTCACCCAGTACTCTTGAAATTGTGGGATTGCATTTCAGAAGGATCAGCAGGGTTCAGAAGTGCAATTCATGGCCATCTTCATCTTAATATGAAACAGGGCCTTGGGTCAGGAGGGTAAGTGTTGCATGCAAGGACCTGTTGTCTCATCAAACCATCTTCTTGAACCAAAGGTGACCTCGCATTCTTCTTCAGTGTTCCAAGTAGCTTGCTGACTGCTGATAAGTTACTTGCTTTGCAGCTTTCAAATCCCGAGTTCTTATCTGCCCTGTCCACACAGCCATGTGGCACTATTTAGGGAAAGCAGGAAATAAATTATACCTTCACAAGAGGAGTAGTCCTTCACATGTTTGCCCCTTTTCTTCCCACAGAAAGATAAATAAAGTTGAGTCGGATAATGTTTTCTGATCAATGTGTTGGTGTTAATGGTACTAGAGATGGTTTGGAGAAAGGATTTGTGGAAGCCAGTGTTGTGACATAAAAAAGGTCTTAACTGTTTGAGTAATAGTGATATAAACAAGTTTCAGTAACTTGTGACTGTATTTGTTTTGGCAGTTTCATGTAGATTTGATGTTTGTGAGCCTTGGAAGCTGATGATTTTTCCAAAGGCGAGCTCCCTAACCTGCAAAAAATATCTGTTTTAGGAAGGTACTGCTGAAAACTGGGCTCTTGAGATTTCTTCTACACTTCTACATCACAGTCCCAATAAATAAATCTGGAGGTTATGTCATTGTGAATTAACCACTTTGTGTCCTTGATAACAGTTTTCAGAGCACAGTGTGACAAGATTAATGTAGCAGTGGTTAATAACCTTCTGCCTTTCATGTTACTGGTAGAAATGCCACGTCAAGGAGCCTCCAATGAGTCTGAATGTTGATAATGCTTGAGGGCAGGATTCCTCCACTGAGAAATGAGAATCGTACTTGATACCTTTTTGATGCTGCTGCTGTGCTCTTTTGACCAGTGTTATCAGGAATGGGAATTTTTATAATGAGCTGAACAAACATCCTTGGCTGTTGGATTTGATTGATCCTTTGCAAGTAAATTTGAGGTCCTGAAGCTCCCCTAACTTGAAAGTTTTGGTTGGGAGGATGTCCCCTTTTTGTATGATACCTTGACTGGAGACAGTGAGTGCTTCTGGCATTCGTGCTAGATTGTGCCTCTTAAGTTACTAGTAACTGGATAAATATGGTCCTCTCTGAAACCCGTTTCACACAGGACTGCAAAGGAATGGCACGTATAACCTGTGTAAATAGGGCTAATACCTTTCGGTGTAAAATTGTCTGTCACGCTCTCCTACTGGTTCCTGTACCTGAGGGATTTTTGTAAATGTAGATCAGCTGAGTCTGTAACTGAAATAGGGAGAATCTTTCTTTTTAGAACTTTAAAACCTTTACAGCTGGTTAGATGGGAATGATGAACCTGTAGTGAGAATGCTGAACTGGGATGTAGGCTACCTATTTTCTACCAGAGATTGATTATGTGTGCTCAAATAATTACTGAGTCTTGATCTTTGTTCTTTGGCTGTCAAAATTAATGCCATCTTACTAAGCATTTTAGGAAGAGTCCATGAATACCAGTAAGATGCTTGAATACTGTGGTGTTAAATGTTTTAGTAAAGCATAGTAAGGAAAAAATTACAGAAAGAATATGCGAAGCCATGACTTTAAAATGAAGTAGACCTTCTGTGATCTGTTGTCCTTCATGTTCTGCAGCGTGATGAAATTGCTTTGTAGTCAGGCCTGGCCTTCTTTAAGGCAAGTAAGCATTCTGAAACCCCCTTTCCTCTCTTTCCAGGGGCTGTTTTGTTTTTTCCACATCTGGTAATGCCTTCTCCTGCTGAATGTTTACAACTTAAACTCATGCTTTCTCATTTGTCCGCCTTGATTGTTCTAGACTTGGAAATTGTTCTCTTTGTTGCAAGGATGTTCATGTAAGTTCTTATTGCAAATGTGCTCAGGCAGAGAAGGCAGAGAGCAGAGGCTTGCAGGCTGTCTCATGTTTGGAATGACATAAGCCGTCCTTTGGAGTGTCCTCTTGGGAGCTGTGCTTAGGAAGGAAATGGCATGGAAGACCACGTAGGAGTGTGAGAACAGTAATGGTTGGAATGCAGGATAGGCATCACTTGGGTGGGCTTGGTTTTCCTCTGCTTTTCAGCAGTCCTGGGTGCCAAGTCTGAGGAATACTGCTGTGCAGAGGTGAAGAAACTGGAATGTATTCTTCAGTTGAGGTGAATGCAATTCAGTAAAACTGATAGGCATCAAACCGAATAATGATTTTAAAGTATTTTCACATGATGTCTAATCTGTGCAAATTCACTACCACATAATAGCACTGAGGCTGAGAGCTCAGAAAAGATCAAGCACTTATACGAGTGGTAGTGTTCAGACATGCTTTAGCTAAAGAGCTTGTTTTAGAAGGTGTATTTTTTTTCAGACATAATCCAATCTCTTAAAGGTTAGAAAAAAGGGCAGTGCGTTCTGTAATTGTCCACTGGGGCTTCCTGTTGTCTTCTAAACCACCAAGTATTGGCCCGTGTCAGAGGTGAGGGATTGAATCACACTTACTGTTTAGAACCTTTCCTTTTGTGATAACCACATCTTTTTTTAAAAAAAAAAAAGTACTACAGCTGCTATGATTAGGGCTGATAGTTGAGGATTTTAAGTGAGGCTCTTGGAAAGGTTAGCGCAGTCCGTAGATGAAGGCTGTCTTATTCGTGAATGTGAAGGCATGTAAGTATTGTTTCTTTACTCTTCAGTGGTCAGGCATAGTGAGCTGTGTCTCTTGCCTTTGCTTCCAAGCGAGGAAAGTATGCGGAGTTTGGCCTTTCCACGTTGCAGTTTTATAATGGACTTTAATCCCAAAGGCGGCTGAGGAGGTGGACTTTAAGGCTATTCAAGTGAGATCCTGTGTCTTGTGGCATGAGCTTCACCTACCTGATGTTTGGGGAAAGCACAGCCTGTGTTCTGTGCTCTTGTCCAATTTGCCCTGGATCCAGAGGCTTAGCAGTGCTGCTTGGTCGTGTAGGCATCAATTCGATTTGCTGGATAAACTAACAAAGGTAAGTGGCAGTGGTAAGGTGGTATGTAGAAGAGGTGCTTGTAACATCTGCCTAAATGCAAGGGGAACTCCTGGAGATAATTGCAGAGGGGGAGGATTTTCAGAGCTAGGAGCAGGTCATGCAAACCCTAAGATTTGTGTGTGGATACCCTCCTTATGGGCTGCTCTGGAATAGCATGTGCTTTAGGGCACAACGTAGCCCTGTTGTGGTGGGTGTAAAGAGTTGCTGACTTTCACAGAAGGTGTGTGATACCGAGAGAATAAAGATTAAAAAGTGAAAAGGGTTAGGATTGGGAAATAAGGTTTTCTGCAGAGAGATGAGGCTGGTTTTTGGTACCTCCTGCTAGTGGCGAGAGAGCTAGTTTAACTTTCTGATTTCTAGGGGTCAGCAAATGCAGAACTGAGAGCCTATGGCAACTGTTGTGTGTTTGGTTGACTTCTGTATTTGTATTTTGTCCATGTGGTGAAGCTGGCTTTGGCACTGTTGTAGAAATCGTAACTGTGGGTTTTCTTGCTCTTGTGCTTAAAGACTCAGTTGTCTGGTTGCATTAATGTAACACTTGTGTGCAAATGGTTCTGGAATGAAAAACAGCAGACGAGGTAGTTTCTCCTCATATTGAGGAATCGTACTTAGGCTCATAAAAAGCCTTAGGCAAATTTTGCTTCGTAGCATTTGTATCAAGAGAACAGAAGTTATTTTTCCAAGGCAATAATTAGATAATTATTGTGGCAATAAGTTTTTTGACCGTTATTTTAGCATATGTCACTCAGGGTAACTGAATTCAGACCTGGATATGTCTTGCTGCGCAAGCTCCGTGCAATTCCCAAAGATGCCTTGCTTCATTGTCTCCTGAATGAGATTTCGCCCTACAGCTTCCCTGTTCATTTGCAAGGGCTCTGCTGCTGCCCAGTGGGAAGGTTAAAATGTTCTCAGTAGGCGACTTTGAGTCTGATTAATCTCACGTAAATGAAAAGTGATTGCAGTTAATTCTACTGTTCTGTTGTTGTTCTGAGTTTTATTTCTTGTTTTTTCCTTGTTTAAGGCATCTTCCCCTTTGCATTTTACTGTATACGATCCATATCCAATGTATGATGCACAGTCCTGTCAAATGGGGGAAAAGAAAGCAATAGGAATAGTGGGATGTTTGTTTAATTTAGAGTTGTTTTAAGTCATCTTTCTTGAGAATGGACTTCAAGTTTGGATCCTACTTTTAAAGTGGTTTCATTTCTCTAAGCAGAAAGTATTTCATGTGCTAAAGTATGCAAAATATATTTCTTGAATTTCTAGAATTGGATGTCTGAGGATTGCTTACGTAAAGTTACGTAAATCCTAGGAAATGCAAACTTTATTGAGAAGGATTTTCTCAACTAGCTGCATTTTCCTAGCAAATTCACACTTAATAAACGTCTGCGTAGGCAGTCAGCCCACTTTCTCCTAGGGCTAGTGGGGAGTGTCATTTTGGGGAAGCTTCTCAAACCAGGTCAGACTGATTCCTGTGAGCAGATCACCCTTTCTGGGCTGTGTAATTTCTGTAGAATCAACTTTAAAGTGTACCTGTTTTTTCTTGATTTGATTATGCCTTTGTAATAGGTTCCCAGGTGTATCTGGAATGGCTGTAACAGAATTCAGTGTCGTCGAAGCTCCAGCTGGATGAGGAGAGCTGTATTACTGTGCAACTCTGGAGATGATTTACTGTCCGCCTGACAACTTGCAATATAAACATTAGTCCAAGCATGATCTTGTCCCAAAACCCCGCCTATGCAGGGAGCCAGGAGTCTTCCTGCCACGCGCCATAAATCGTTTACAGTTTGCTCATTCCCGTGCATTTGAAAAACAGCTGTGCATGGGGGATTAGCAGTTTGCAGAAGGCCCGTGCGGGGCTAAATTAGGGTCTCTTGCTCCGGTGGTGAATACCGGTAATGGAATAGCCAGAGTGCTTCTCTGCAGCAGGAGGCAATTTACTCTGGGAACAGGGGGTCAGCACTGGGGGTACAGCAGCCACGGGGGAGAGTGCTGTATCTCAGTGCTCCAGTGGGAGCTCAAGTGCCTGACTGGTTGCCCAGCATGGTGAGGGACTGAAAAATCATTGTAAGCTGTGGGGGTTTTATTTTAGTTATATATACGAACACACACATGCAATAAATATAACTTATTTATCCAAAATGCAAGGAGACTACTCTTGTATTTTAGGAGCCGGAGGGCTGTGGAGGTGTTTTTTTTTTGTGTGTGTGTGTGTGAAGTGTGATTTCCCCTTCGTTAGCCCCTGGTGGCAAAATCTGATTCTAGGTGGCCATCTGGGACTTCACAACTAACTCGCAGCTTTTAGGAGAAGTTTTATTGGGCCACTTGGATTTATTACAGCTTTGCAGTTTGAGCTCCCGAAGTCAGGCTATTGCATTGTCTGTGCTAATTTAAATTACCTCCAGGAACTTTTAATGACTAACTTGTGTTTATGGTGAAACCTCCCATTTTTCCAAACCCTGAAAGCACGATCTGTTTCTTAACTACAAATATTGATGCTGTTACATCAGTGCTGGGTATGTTGGAGCCTAGAGACAGTTGGTGCCTTCAGGTCTTTTTGTAATAAAAAGAACATTCAGATTCTGCTGTACAAATGAGCCTAGACAGTGGAGTTCAGATACCTCCTGCATATGCTGGGTGATGGACCAGCTGCTGAGTAATGCAGATATAAGTAGATCATTTTAGCTGGGTTGGTGTCTCCATCTACAAATCCCCCCTTGGGTGGGTTGGGTAAGAATCTGGGTGGAATGTGTCAGTGGGGCACCTCCTTCTAGCTGCATTGGTGAAACACAAGTGCTTCCAGGCTGTACCATAAAGCATCCATGGGGCAGGGAAAATAGGCTCTGGGTAAAGCAGAGGACTTGTTTCCAAAATGAAAACAGTTAGAAAGGTTCTTACTGTTTTGTTGAGGCTGCTGCTCAGACATCCCTCTGAAATAGAAATACTCTCCTGGAGCCTCCTGCTTTGCTCTCCTCTGTCACTGCTTTGGGGAGAGCAGCTGGAAGGTCTCATGCTAGGTGCCTGCGCCTAGGAGTTGCCTCCTTTTTGTTTTTCTAATCTATTTTGGTGAAAGGCTGTACAGTCAGTTTTGGTTCTTTGTGCCATGCTGAGATGGAGGCCAGATGGTACTGAATATGTTTGTGGCTGTTTATGTGGGCATTTGATATGTGGAAGGCACCTGCTAATGGGTGGTAGGTCATTTAGTGTCAGATTGGCTAAGTTTCCATCAGGCTGGTTCTTAGTTTTGGCAGTGTGTGTGGACTGTCTATGTTTGGGGATCCCTATTATCTACCTCGCATGCAGAGGATTTTCCTCCTCTTTTGCTGCCTCCTCCACTGCCCACAAGAAAAGAAATTGCCCATTTCAGGAGTGCTCCTAACCTAGAGATGGAATCAGGTGCTTTGCTCTTGCTTATGTAGGCTTTCCAGATATACATGTTTTTAGAGAGGGGCGTGGGTACCTGATCATATTGCAAACTTTCCCTCCTCGTTGCTGTTTTTGATGCAGCTGTTGGAATTCACCTTTCCCTTTTCCTGGGAACTGGTGTGAAGGAATTGCCATCGCTCAGAGCAAAGCTCAATCTGCTTGCCTCAAGGCCTTACCCCCTCCAGGTGAGAACTTTGCCCAGCTTCCAAAGGCAGAAGGTTCTTTGTTGTCCTGTGTTATCTGAATCTTCTGGGTTAGGTCTGAAGGGAATGATTCAGGGCAGTGGAAACAGCAACTCAGAGATGCTGGAATAGGGGAGGGAAGGAAAGGATGGAGTTAGCCA
This sequence comes from Alectoris magna, assembly GCA_030625065.1. Classification (NCBI taxonomy): domain Eukaryota; kingdom Metazoa; phylum Chordata; class Aves; order Galliformes; family Phasianidae; genus Alectoris; species Alectoris magna. The sequence continues at coordinate 32,115,350 of CM060562.1, read as the reverse complement.
TACAGTTAGCTAGCTTATCCTCCCCACACCCTTCTTTTTTCTTTTTCCTCACCTGCCCAGCTGTGTAGTAGGTTAGCAGTACGTGTCTGTTCTTATTCTTATGAAAGTAGACTTTGTTCTCTGAAGACTGCTAATCATGCCCCATGGGGGTGTAATCAGTTATAAGGTATTTAATACGGTGCAGGCGTGAACAGGCCGCCTGGCTGGGCTGGCAAATTGCAACACTACAATTATAAAGGGCCCCTTTCCCCCACTCACCCGCCCACTGGTGGCAGGATGAGGGTTGTACCTTAAAACAGCTTTTAGTCTATGAAAAATAAAGGTGTAGTGGGGGCGGGGAGAGGAGAGGCTGAGGAGGCAGCTCCTATTCTGGGAACTGGGCAGATGGAAACGCTCTGAATGCTGAGGCTGTGGCCAGTTGTGCTGTTGAGACTTGTGGGCATTTGGATGCAGTCACATCGAAGTGCATTGCATGGGGCTGGCACTTGGCAGCCTGCTGAGCATCAGGGGCTTCCGTCCTCTCTGCTTTGGGTTTTCTTGTGGTGGTTGGGGTTGGAGAGGTATGGAGCGGTTAGAACTGGAGAAGCCCTTTCTCCAGCATAGGGTGATTTAGACACCTAATCTGTTTGGGTGTTTTTGTACATCCTGCCAGGCTTCTATTTATATCTATGGATATAAATCTATTGGTAAATCTAGCCTTTCATGCCTCTTTCTCCTAAAGGCTGTTGCTAGTGCAGCAGCCTACCTTCCTGGCTTGAAAGGGAATAGATGGCTTGAGGCACTGAAATGTAATGGGCATGGGAAAGTCTGTTGCATCTCATCTGGTTTTTTCTGGTTACCTTACACCAGCCCATTCCCCCCAGCGAGGGCCCTGAAGTGCATGCGTGGAGTGTGGAGCAGCAGGGCCACAGCCTTAGAAGCCATCCCTGCTCTGGAAGCTTGCTAGATGCGTTGGTGTGTCTCTGGAGCTTGTGGCCACACTGACTTTCCCCCTTCCAGGTTCCCCAGAGATTATAGTATTTTAGGCCTTTGTTGGTGCTCTTGGAGTTCACTGGTGTTGTTTTGTGCAGTGACAGCACAGGGCTCTCTCCCATGTGTGTGCTCTTTGCTTCCTGGAAAGTAGAGGGGAATTTCTGTTTTGCTGTTCCAGCTTGTGTTGTATAGTTTCTGTCATCCTTATGAAATCTTGCTCCTTTCTGGCATTCCTGTGCTTTGCTGAAGTTTAGAACCCTTTAGTAACTGAATTCTTCAGAAAGCCTTTTGGATTTCTAGGCACTACCTGTGAAAAAGCAGTTGTTTTTTTTCTGGTGAGAGAATGAGGCCACTGTAAAATAGTGGTAGTAAAATAGTGGGACAGCAGGTTCCTTATGCATTGAATTTTTGTACACTGAGTCTTTCTTCTCATGTTTGTTTAATAATGCAGTGTCAGTGCTGTTGGAGATCAGGATAATGTGCAGTGAATATCGGATCTGTTTCTGTGGGCAGTGAGGACAGAGTGAGGATAGGATGTGGAAATGATCGCATCCCAGAGGAAAGCTGCTTGTCTTCAGTTGGGGTGGTTTCCTGAGGGATGATAAAGGTTTGGGCATCTGGAGTGCTTGAAGGGGTCCAAAGTCAGCCTCCTTTCAGCTCTGCCCCTCAGGTCAGCAAGGCTTAGTGTTGCATTCTCCCCTTGCCTTGTAGGAAAAGGCAGGGAAATTCCCAGGCTACTGTGCAGCACTGTGTTCCTGCCCTGGAATGCGATTGCTTCCTGGCTGTGATGGTGGCTCCTCTCCCCACACTGTGTGCACCCAGTTGGTACTTCGCCTGCCTTATGCTGTGTCTCTTGCCCGTGGCTTCAAGTCACCTGGAGATCTCGAGAAGGCCCAGTGGAAGAGGTTGGGGCCCTGGCAGTAGCAGGGCTGGCGTGCGTGGGGAGCGTGGCGGGTGTCAGCCTGGCGGGTGTGTGGGCTTGCTGCTTGTTTTCCTTCCCTGCCTGGTGAGGAATGCAATGTGTTTGCCTTCCTTGGCCTGTGGTTGCAGCCACATTCCTGCACTGGGAGTCAGCACGGCGCGGCGTGCTGTTCATGCCCCCTGGCTACATGCTTTCAGCTCCACATCAAAGGTGTGTTTGGTGTGTAGCTTGTGCCATTCCTGGCCACACCTGGTGGCCTGCAGGCATGCAGGAGGTGGAGTCTGGCTGTGTTTGCAGATGGCATTCAGGGTTCAGACTTCTTGCTTGTGGAGAGGCTGGAGCTGAGTCCTTGCTAAACAACCCCAGGAATGCAGCGGGAGAGCTGAGCAACACAGTCACTCCAGGGGCATGTCCTAGCAGCAATGTTTCCTTTATAGCTGCAGCAAAATAACTCATACTTGCTTCTCCAAAGAAACTGTTTGCTTGGGTGTGTTGTAAGGTTTAATTTACACCGCTAAGGCCAATTAAGGTTGGCTTGTCCCCCAGCAGCCTGTATGCTCTTGGCAGTCAGCAATGATTGAGTGGCTCGTGCCATCAAACTGTGTGCTTAGTACAAACTGTGCATGAGATGTCTTCTTGGAGACAGAATGACCCCAGGATTTAAGCCAGGTGGGAGCACTTGCCCCAGTCAGTGTAGTGTATGTTCTTACACAAACGAGTTACCACTAAACTGTCCCAGCTTCTGGAAAAACCTACTTCTGACTAGTACTTCAAGGGAAGAGCACTGGAAGCTTGGTAAAGAACTGCAGATCAAGATGCAGGTGCATTATTTTGGGGTCCTTGCCGGATGTCTAAGAGAAACAGGCACTAAGATCTTTCGTATCCCTGTCTTACAAGCCATCCTAGTTCTGTGTACATAAGTCTTTTGTTTGCCTGGCTCAGGGGAAAAATGGTCTCTTTGTTGGTGCTAGTGTGAGGATGGGTGCCTTGTGAACGAGGTTTGTGGGAAGAAATGTGGAACATCATCTGTCCTGAGTAATCTCTGGGCTGTTGGGCTGTTCAGTTCATTAACCAATTTGCTTTTATCTTGGAAACTTGCGGTTCTCCTTCTGATAATTTCTGGGAGCCTTTGGTTCTCTGACCAGACAATTGCTTCCACATTAGAATTTGTTTTCTGAAGACCACCTCCCTACTGCCATCCTTAGAAAGTAACAAGCATGAAAGAATGGGCATTTGAAAGCGTGCTGGCTTTATAGCATAGCTTTTGGGTTTGGGTCATGGCTTTAGTCCCTGGATCAGTTGCTGCAGGCTGGTCCGTGCTCCTGTTTCTTGAGAAGGATGTATCTCTTTTCAAAGTAGGAACTCAATGATAGATGATTAGGGAGATGTTGCTTGTTGCAAAAGGTGTATGATTGTGAAAAGATTGGAAATTATTTGTGTTGAGCTCTCTTGTCTCCTGATTTTATGTGAACTAAGCGTTTGATTTCATACCAGTTGCCACTGACTCTACCTGACTTCTAGGACTCAGGTGTTGGGGAGAAAGTTTATTGCCTGAAACTGTTTTCCTTCCTCTATTTGGCAGTGCCAAACTCAACAGCGTATCCTGTGGCAACATGAAGTGTAACAAAATATAAATAAGCCTAAAACTGGATTATGTGGAAAGTTATTGATTGAACATTTAATTGTGTATAATAATTGTGTGTTCCAGCTTTGTCATGCAGTGTGGGCTGCAGCTGCAAAAATGGAGGGTTTAGGATTAAATATTCCTTCTGCTGTTACTTTCTGATTGCCAGGAAAGGAGTAAGGCTGATTCTTGTGCTTTTACTTGCCTGTCAGTGACTTTTATTATGTTGTGGATAGGAAGTTGGTTTGACTTCGCTGCTGGCCTTCGGGAACTTGTAGGAATCCTGATCTCTGTGCTTTGACATCCAGTCCCAAACACCTTTCTGCCAGGGAGGTGTGCTCCCCTGGCTGGAGCATTAACTTTCACCAAGTAGCTACATCTCCCCCTGGTGGGACAGAGAGCAGAAAGCAGAGCTGTGGTTAGACCGTGGAATAAAGGGAATTGTTCTGATCCTGGAGCACCTTGAGCCGACGGCAGATGCGATGTTTCTCCAGTCAAGACATTCCTTAGTCCAGAGTCACAGACTCTGGAGCCCAGCTCTTGTAGCTGCATGAAGCTGAAGACATGAGCCAACAGCTTGCTGTTGGCACTGGACAAACGCCTTCTCTTTGCAGCATCTGCCTGGAAATACACTGGCATTCATCCTTGCCCTTAGATGAGTGGTGACCTGTTAGCCTTTTGAGTGGTTTTGTCTGATATCTGACAAAAAAAAAAAGTACATGTAACATGACAGCTTGCTTTCTTTAGGACATCTGGGACCAACTGTCCTCTTTACTCAGAGTCCCTTAGAGCATAGATGACCAGAGGTGTCTTTGTTTGCAGTTTGGCTGTGTCTTATTCCCAACTTGCTCTCTAAAGAGCTGTACAAAGCTTACTAGTTGGGGAGGCTGTAGAGGGAGCCCTGCGGAGGTGAAGAACTTTTCTCTGCTGCAAAAAAGGAGGGGTTTTTTTGTTTTGTTTTTTTTTTCCATAATCTAACTTGAACTTATGCAATCCCAGGAGATAACAGTGGTATAGACCAGGTACTTCAGTTTTACAAGAGAAATGTCAGGCAGGGGATTCAGTGCTAGTCTGGACAAGCTGACCTTGTGGTAAAACCGAAGTGCCTGGCCTTTTCTGCAATTGCCTCTCTGGAGGGTTCATGTTCATTATTACCTTCTGCTGAAGAACCATGTTTGTCATTATTGCCAGTGTTGAAGGAGCCAGTTGATGAGAGCACTAACTGTGCCCTGAGGAGTTTTGTCTGAGAGAAGAATCAAAGAAGCTGCTTGGTCTGGGGTTGGATGTCCATGGTGGTCCTCCCAAGGGGAGAAAGTGAAGCCTGGGGATGTAACACAGTATGGACGGAAGACTGATTAGAGCAGGCTCCTCATGCCCCATCTGTGGGGTGAAGAATGGAGGTGTTGGTCCCTGCTGCCACTGTTAGGATCCTGTTGATATGAGGACTAGCGGGAACCCAGGTGAATGGGAGAAGGGGCATGAGTTGCGTGCCTCATACAGGTCACCAGAGAAAGATGGGTGGGTGGATCTGTTTGCTTTTCCTAAATTGGATTAAATCATGTTGTATTTCTGTGACTGAACTCTCAGCATAAAATCTTTCAGCAGTTCACTAGCACTGAAGGCTAACAAATGCGTTCAAAACAAATAAAAAAACCCCAAAACAGATGAGGCAAACTGAGGCAGATTAACTGTGGGACCACACCACAAAAAAGAGTAGATGCTCCAGGGTTACGTTCTGCTTCAGGAACCTTGCTGCTCTATTGTTTACAGAGTTGAGACAAGTTTTGTGCCTGTTCCTGCCCTTGGCTCAGGCTCTGTATCTGCTAGGCCCAAAGCATGTTTTTGAAAGCAGCTTCCTTTCCTTGTTCGTGCGTCGTGGCCTGTTGAGACTGCTGCTGCCAATGTGTAGGCGTGGGTGCTCCAACACTCCAAATCACACCTGGCTGCAGAGGCCAAGTGGAAATCAATGGGGAGTCCTTGCTGCAGTTTCTAGAGCTGTGACAGCTGTGACTTGGGTAAGGTGGGAGGCATCCCTGCCTGAGAGGATACGTGCTTTGTGAAGGTATTGGCAGCACCATCACTTCTAACTTCTTAGGAGGGAAAGTGGCAGGACAGGAGCAGGCTGTGAATTGCTTCCTGTTTTCTTGCTGTGGTTGGGTAGTTTTATTGCCCCACTACCTCTTCTGTTCCTCTCAGTGCTACACTGCTTTTCACTGCCAGCTCATAAAGAGCTATTACTTATTATAAGTAAAGTAAGGCCCGGGCTGGTCGATTGAAGATCGACCTACTCGTGTCCTTGCACAGTGCTGGAGTCTATAATTTTACTTCATTGTACTGTCTGCTGCCTATATTCAGTGCTGTGGAGGTCATAAAATATTTGTTCTAGATTTTCTGTGATAAATAGCACAAAGGATGGGTCAAGTTTGTATGGTAATGCATCTGAATGTGCTTCTGTGTCACTGAAGAAAGAGGGACATTCAGTTGAATAAGGTTTAAAGGTTTTCCCTGAGAAAGGGGGTGGCGGTGAGATTGCACGTTAGGCATTTTCCTGCCTTTGGGTGGTACCTCTGCTCCTGATGTATAATCTGGAGAAAGAGGGAGCTGACATTTGGCTAATGGCTAAGATGGACTGTGTTGTGTAAACTACAGCTGGACTCCTGGCCATGTTTAACTGTTTAGACACAGATGCAACTGCATGATCACACAACAGTTAAGCCTGTACCATTCTCTGCCTCTCACATCTGACCATCTGCTAGGCAAAAGCTAATTAAACCAAAATGATTCTTGCTGGGATTAAATGGTAGCAGCAGAGAAAATTGAGAATAGTACAAATATTGTTCTCCCACTACTCGATCAGGATTGCTGCTTTATTTGTGTATGTAATTCAACTCACTGCTGTCAGGTAGGTGTTTAGCTCATGCAGGCTTTTCTTCTTTCTAGCCTAGATCACTTTTGGTTTATGTGCAAGAAATAGGGCTTTGTCTTTCTGAATTTTCCTGCATTTCTTTTTTTTTTATGACAGCTGAGGCTGTTCTCCTTTTTGGAAAGCAAAATTTGCATGGAATTTCATGCAAATGCAGCGCGTGAGGCTTTCTCTCCCAGCGCCTCAGTTTCTTATTAATGGAAATTCCTTCTGTCCTTTCTCAGTGCATGCAAGTATGGTGAGTGTGAATCCCGGTTTTGATATTGGGGCCACGGACCCTCATAGATGCTGAAAGCTATCGGTGTGAATCTGAGGTTCAGCACCAAGTACTTTATTGTGAAAATATACCTGCAGCCCTCTGAGGGTTGGAATTTGTATCTTGTAAAATAAAAAGTGTGGAAGTGTGGTTCCCTTAGCAACTGAACTGTCATATGTACCTACAGCCTGTGTTGCCATGTGATCAGGGTTCAAAATAGCTCTTTTCAAAAAATAACAAATGAAGTGGCCTTACAGTTCCGATTTTGGTGCTTCTCCTGGTACTGAGCAGAACTGACAGCTCACTGTGTTCCTGAGAGTGGTGGCACAATTATTTTGGTGGCTGATGAGGAATATAGTTCCCTGTGAGGGGCTTAGAATATTTTCCCTGTTGTCTTTCTGTGCTAACAGGGAAAGCTTGTTGCACTGGAGAGGAAGTGAGCTCTGCAGGGTAGCTCAGAGGTGGCAAGGGAAGGCAGTGGTAAAACAGAATTGCTGCATTGGTTGTGAGGAAGGATAGGGTGAGCTCGGAGACCACAGGGGAGAAACAAGTAGAAATGGAAGTGAGTACACCAAAAGAATGGAGATGAACCATCTTGGTACTTGGGGAGAAATGGTTCAGATGGTCTTTAATTGAGGAAGGAAAAAAAAAGACTGGTAGTTTCCCCCTGTACTCAGCTCTGGTGAGGCCGCACCTCAAGTACTGTGTCCAGTTTTGGGCCCCTCACTGCAAGAAAGACATCGAGGCCCTGGAACATCTTCAAAGAAGGGCAACAAAGCTGGTGAGGGGTCTGGAGCACAGGCCATATGAGGAGAGGCTGAAGGAGCTGGGAATGTTCAGTCTGCAGAAGAGGAGGCTCAGGGGAGACCTTATTGCTCTCTATAACTTCCTGAAGGGAGGTTGTAGTGAGCTGGGGGTCGGCCTCTTCTCTTGTGTCATTAGTGGTAGGACTAGAGGGAATGGTTTCAAGCTGCAGCAGGGGAGATTCAGGCTGGACATTGGGAAATATTACTTCTCAGAAAGGGTGGTCAGGTACTGGAATGGGCTGCCCAGGGAGGTGGTGGAGTCACTGACCCTGGGGGTGTTCAAGGAACGACTGGATGTTGTGTTGAGGGACATGGTTTAGTGGGAGCTATTGGTGATAGGTGAATGGTTGGACTGGATGATCTTCTAGGTCTTTTCCAACCTAGGTGATTCTATGATTCTATGATTCGAAATTGCTGGAAATTAATCTTGACAAACTTGTTTCAAGGGGAAATGCTGTGGGAACTGGGGAGATAAGAGGTGATTTTAGAGTGAGTTGTCAGCACCATCGCGACTGTGATTTCAAACTTGTTTTGTGTATGTGATTGCCACACTGTTAGCAACAGTACCTCCTGCTTTGGTGGGAGAGGGCAGAAGTAAGGCCATGCCTGGGAGCACTTAGATAACATGCACAAACTCCACGCTCAGGTTGCTCAGGTAAGCTGCTGGTGCGCCGTTCCCTTAGGAATGAGAGTGTGGAGAACATTCCCTCCTGTGTGTCCAAATAGGTCCAGGTGTGTTGGACGTTAGCTAGCAAAAGTTGTGAGGGTGCACAGAGAGCAGGGTACGACACAAGTGCATGTAATCATACTTCCTCTCTTGCTCAGAGAGAGTGGAGAAAATGTCACGCTATGCAGGTCTTAGCTCTATAATGATAAAAACCTTCTAGTCATATCAATGTCAGTAACTTCAATACCTTAATATGTGGTGTGCTTAGCTTATGTTGATTCTAAGAGAGATGCCACTCTTTTTTCTTAAGGAAAAACAAACAAGCAAACACAAAACCTTCTTTTGAAGTAGGAAGGGACAAAAAGGGTTAACTTCAATACTGTTAAGGATTATGCCTGCGCAAGGAAGTTGTACTGATTCAACTTAATCAGATTAGAAACAGTTGTGATTACATTAGCGCAGCATTCTTGTATCGGCATCCTTAATTTAGTTTGTCTTGTATCTATCTATTTAACTTAAGTTGATTCAACACAAAGTGCTCTAAAACTGAATTAAAAACATTTACCCAGGAGGGTTATACCATTTTACATTATTTTCTAACTCAATTTAATTTAGTGTAGTGTATATGTAGACAAGACCTTGGGGAAAAGGCTGATCCTTTTTATTACTTGCTGAACAGTATGTCATGTTTGGCTGCAGCCATGTGATTATGGAATGAAAGGACCTGCTGTGGTGCACAGTGGTGGAGGATGGGCGCACTGATCATTGCAAACAATTGTACAGCTTTGTCATTCTTAGCCACAGCATGTGATTGTAGATTGTTCCTCCTCCAAGAGTGGGACTTTCTTGGCTAGTACAGGTGTGAGACCTCTGGAACACTGTCTTGAGGTTGTTCCCTGGCCTGCTAATAAATTTGATGCTGCTTCCCTGACACTGTCTCACCCCAGTGTGCATGTGCCTCAGTGTGAATGGTGACTTCGGCTCCTACAAAACTCATGGTGAAGGAAGAAGTCATTCTGTAAGCACTGCAGATGCCAGTTAACTTTCACATTGGAAAGCACAAAACCTAGTTCATACACTTTCTGTTTTCTTCTGGTGGCCAAAGGTTCTATGACAAATAAACAAATGCTCTACAAACCCAGTCGTACAGGTAATATTTCAGAATGAAGTTGGCTGCTCTAAACAGCTGTTTCGTTTTCTGAAATTTGCTTTTGCTACTACCTGCAAGCATCAGGGCTGAGCTTAAAGTCTCTGCAACCTTGTGGGTGCTTTCTAGGTTGGGTCCCTGCAACAAACTTGCCCATCTGTCCTCTGTTAATTATGCAAGTGATGCTCTGTGCTCCATTGTCAGTCTGTGTGGATACTGTGCAGTATGTTAGCCATCTGTGTGTTACTGTAGCTCATTGATGGAGGATAGGTTCTGGAGAGCAAATTTAGGCAAGCATGTAGGTTGCAGTAATGGTGCATTCTCTAGCATTGCTATGTTTTCTGTTAGAGGGACAGCTCAGCAACTTGCCGTCCTTGCAGTTGAGAAGTTGTAGGCTTTAGCTTTCCCATAACTTAAAAAAATCATGGGCTGAAACAAGAGGACTGTTAGTATTAATTGCTGGGATGGGACTTAGGGAATACTTACAGGTGCTGAGAAGGCCACTTTTCAGCGGCTGAAAAAACATAAGTTTTTCCTAGTTCTTCCTAATCTAATATTCTGTCATTATGTACTGTTGGAAGGTAACACTTTCTCCTTTTCTTTCTCTCCTACACGGTGCAGGAATGGGCAGCGGGTCTGGGAAGGGGTTTCCTACATGTTGATTTTCTAGAGACATGTTTGCCCTCTCCCTCTCATCAGATGTTTGCTCACCTTAGCCATTCTCTAGCTTGTGTTTGAGAGGGAAAACGTAAGGCCTCAGTTTCCTCCTCAATTTCCCTCATGTGACCTCCCAGTCTCTGCCAGATAAATGTTGTTAGGACATCAAGAGTTGCTTTTACTAGCTGGACCCGCCTGGTTATTTTCAGGAGTTTTGAGAGTTTTCCTAATCTCTGTGAGTAGTTTCCTAATGGCCTGGTTTACATCTCTTTAGTTATCTAAGAAATAGCTATTGCTCCAGAAGTCTCCCCATGGAAGATCTTAAAAGAACACAGGTGAGAAGACGGATGCAAAATCTAAGGTGCAAAGACAGTAAGGCTCTGGAAGTTTGCAGCCTGGACCACCTTGAGAGAATCAAAAGGATCACTGAGCAAACTAAAACAATCGAACTAAAGGAATCACTAAGCAAATTAAATGGGCTTTTGGTCTGTCAGTGTTTCTGGATGAGAAGCTGTTGGTAGCCCCTTCTGTAGCTGCTGGTGCTAAAGGTAACTTGGCAGGTGACCTTTTGTCAAGCTGGTTCTTGTGCAATTTCATATGTAGCCATTAAAGGTGGTTCTGTGTTCTTATATGGATTAGAAAGCTAGCATTCATTTCCTGGTCAGAATCTCCCCTGGGTATTTTTATTCTCCATTAACATTCCTTCTGGGGATTGTATTCGGGTCTTTTGCTTCCTGTCCTGTTCCTGTTCAGATGTTAATCAGCTGTTGTGTTCTATTCCAGTTACATGTGAGAGATGTTAGTGTTTCTGATCCGTTCTGGCTTTTGTAAAAGGGTTAGGGAAGCTAAGCTGTTCTTAGCGCAGTGACTAGATAATAATCCATACTTAAGGATAGGAAGCCCAGCTGAGTTGGGAAGGTGGGGATCTTTGTATTGTGCATGGAAGGAGTGGGGCCGTAAGAGAAGTGTGATTCTGATAACTTGTGAGAGACTTTCACAGGGTGCATGTACGTGACAGACACATGATATGTCCTGTTCGGTGGTATTTATATTCAGCAAGAACTAAGCAAGACTAGAGTCCAGGGATTTCATTTCCTTCGGAAATATGCTAGGTGTTAGGCAGGCCTATTCTTCAACAGCAACCCTGATCCCTTTTTCTTGCTATCTCTTGAAGTTGCTCCCATGCAAGGAACAGAGATTTCTGCTTAATGGTCAAGGTTAATTGATATGAAAAAGCGGAAATGAGCAATAATCCTTCTGAAACTCAATTCTAATCCAAAAGACACTCTAATGCTGTTACTCAGATGTGAATTGTGAGCATTAACATGCAAGTAGAACTGAGATGCAAGTCTCTGTGCTGGGAGCTGTCATCTTTTTTTTATTTTAAACTAAAAGCCTGGGAGCCTCAAAGTAACCAGCAGCAGAATGGATCTGAACGTATTTTTAATTGAATTTCCTTCTCTGCATGAAAGGGCCTCATTAAATGTTAAAATATCCTTTAATAACCTTGCAGTCCTTTTCCATTGTTCTTGGCATGAGCAGTCTACAGGGGCTACTTCTTAACTTCAGACATGTTCTTCTGTCCTCGACAGGATTTCTCAATGCAGTTCCTACATCCCCATCTCTCTGATGAGTAGTCTTGATCAGGCTTACTGCAGCAGCTCCTTGTATAATCTGTCTTGAGACGCGAGGGGGCTGAGGTTGGCTCTGTCCATAAGCACAGGAAGACAAGTGACAAATCTCTTGCTGTTGCTTCCAATGAGGCTAACAAGGAGAAATTGTTGCCTCCTAATTCTTGCCAATCTCTGGTGCAGAATCTGGTATTTAAGCTGTAGGCTGGTTAAACTGGGTGAAAATTCTGGGTTAGCTGTGTGATTAGATAAGTGGTACAAGACAGTAGCAGCAAATACTTTTACACGTGAGTATGCAGTTGGAGTTTTTTGGAGTACTGATTTGGTGATAGACAATGGATGTTCCTGTAGTGTTGCTTTAGAAACAAATGTGGCTATGATTGTGTTATGGAAGGTTATTTTCTCTGTCATGCAAACTTATCTTTCTGATTAAAGAGCAAGATCAAAGAAATGCTGCTTTTGAAAGGAAAATGTTGGACAGATGCGGTTGAAATAAGGAACGTTCTCTGCAGCAGTATCACCATATTTCTATTAAGGATGGAAAACTACTGTTCCTGGACAGTGGTGAACAGGCAGTTGCATAGGATCAGAAAAAGCAACGTGAGAGAAGGTAGTGATGAGGAACACGTCTTAGATGTTCTCTTTCTTGTTATTGGAGAGAAGGTGATGTGAGTGGGTAGTGGTGTGGTTTTGCAAGAATGCCAAGTAGCTATTAGTTCTGTGGATCCTGGACAGAACAGTCTAAACCATTCAGTGCTATATCACATCTGCTCCTGATGTGTGGTAAACTCCATCTTTATTAAACAATGCAGAGGACGTGGCTGCTCTGTGAATGGATTTTACATGGAGGGGTGCTGTCTGATAGAAACAACTGGAGTCAAGCATGTGTGTGCAGCTGCAGTCAGTCACTGTCATTGCACCCTGTCTCAGTGAAGAGGCTGTTTGTTTTTTGTCTTTGTGAGGGGATGGAGGAATCATCAGCTTTTGGCAGTAGCAAAGTAAATTGTTAGGTTTCCCCTGCAGTCTTCTGACCCTGTATCTGTTCATGTCTGTTTTCCTTGAAGACATGACTACTGCTGATGGGTGTGGGCCCAAGTCTGGCAGCCCTCAGTGAACTGTTTCAGTGAAGCTATATCTGTCAGTGAGCTCAGAAATGAGTCAGGAGTTATTGTGAGTAGGAGCTAGAAGACAGTAGAATTGGAGCTTCTGAATATGATAGCCTGCTAGAAAGAGAACTGTAAATGCTAAGGGGTGTTATTGGGAAAGATGGATAAGGCAGATAAAAGGGAATAAGAGGTTAAGTTTCCTCTTGTATTACAGCGCTAATTAGAATAGCAGCGTTTGGGCTGAAGAGCTGCCTGCTGCTGTGGCTTCACGCTAGAGTTAAGTTCTTCCTGGGTACAACAGAATGTGGACTTGTAAGCAAGTTTCTTCAGAGAGGCTTGTGAATGCTTTGAGTGTAGAGCAGAATTGTCACTTTCTTCTGTTTCTAGGCGTTGCCTATGTCCATTTCTACTTAGAGTCACAAGGTCCATCGATCTGCAGAGTGTGTCTGTTGCTCTCTGAATGGAGTAGCAGGGAATTGAGCCACCTCGGGTGGAAAGGATGCCTGGATATTGAAGGCAGAGGGGGCCTAACTGTGTAGTTAGTTGCAGTGAAGTCTGCAGAACAAAGTTAGGCTGGTGTGGTGGGCTGGTTGGGGCAGAATGACAGAAGCTGGATTCCTGATATTGGTCAGGCTGCCTCTTGCAGGCTGGTTACTGTTCTGCACAAGCATCCTGCTCAGTGGTGGGATGATTAAAAGACCTTCCCTTTCTGGATGCAGTGAAGACAAGGAGGTTCTTTTGCACTAGGGGCTCCTGTAATTAGATAGTAGCCTGATGGTGCAGCAGTTTGCTTCTGACTCCTGCCCTGGCACCTGGCTGTGGGTTGCTCTGCGCGTGCCTGGCTGTTTCCATGTATTGTGTGCATAGGTGACTGACACTTAGTTTCCTTTCTCATGTTTCAGGAGCTGTTGGCCAGATGCTGCTGGATGCTGACAGGGGAAAGCTGATTCGGAGACAAGCAGTCAGAAATGTTTGGACACGTCGTCATTTTGGATTTGTAAGTCCTTGTTAGAGGGAAAGTTGCCTGGAGGCAGTGTGGGTATTTGAGTGGAAATTCTGAGATCGTGAGGGTAGGTTTCCAGTGCTGGTATCTCTTCCAGGTAGGTGAGGATGAGATGGCAGGTAGTTTAGTTGCTGAGTATTGGTTAGGAAGTGGGACAGTCCTGCCTGAGGAACTGTGTGATGAGAAACAGTGAGGCCTTTAGCATGATTGTTCTGACCACCACCGTGATGGAAACATGCAGGGATCCATGGGGACAGCTGTTCCTGGAAGCCTCTGCTTGTTTCTGGTCTGACTTCCAGCTGTTTCTGGGAGCTGGTAGAAAAGCAGTTTCATACTGTAATAACCTGGTCCTTTCTGGAGTTATACTTTTTTTTTCCTCTCTCTCATACTGTTTGCTCCTGAGATCAGTTATGCTGTTGTGGAGTTGTTCTTAACGTTACTAGTTGAGACCTGACAATAGCACTGCAGTAAGGAAGGGAGCTAGACAGCTTGTTGGGTCAGGGCCAGCACCAGGGCACCTTTCAGTTTGTTTTGGCAGAGCTTGAGTTTGCGTGATCCTGGTTGCCTGCCTGTTCCATTCACCTTCCATCTGGCTCTCCCCATATGCATACAACTACTCCACGCCCTTCACTTCTGTCCCTCCTCCCAGGGCTTGGTGCCATGGATAGGGGAAAAAGCAGCAATAGAAGTGCATCACAAAAGAGAAGACTCCTCTGCAGTCTCTCTCATGTCAGTGACAGGGTGATAGCCATAGAGCTAAGCTCTTTGAGCTGTCTCCTGGATCCACCTTTTTCTCTTCAGGTAGTGATGGATGCCCTGAGCTTTGAATACAGAAGATCCTTTCTGAACTTGTATTAAATCCTGGATTGGATGGGCAGTATTTCACAGAAGCCTATTTGCACCAAGGTAGAGCATGACATGCTGCATGCAGGAAGCCAGAGAGTAGCTTTGTCTTCTCTCTTGTGGAGGTATGAGCTGTCACGGTGGTAGGCAGAGGAATGTAATGTTTTGGCTCAAAGGGGAGTCTGATAATTACCAACTCATTTGTAAGTGCACCTTTAGCAAGAAAAACTGACTTAACAATTACTTCATTTGTCCTTTTAGCATTTAGGCTTCGCAGTCTGCAATATCAGAGAAAATTAGCAGTAAGGGTCCCATTTCACAGGAGATTTGTTTAGTCCTTCCTGGAAGCAAGGTTTTCTAGAACCTGTTGCTTCGTGAATTTGCGTGGTTAGGGTTGCCTGAATGAGTCCTTGGGATGTATCCTTGCCAAGTGCCTTTCTAGCTCTTTCTGGGCTATGTGGCTCAACTGTCCTAAGCTAATCTCCTTTGCAGCTTACTGTTGTGGGTTGGAACAGTCACTTGTAGTGTGGTAAATATCCTGTTGTGCTTCATTATAAACATTCCCTCTTCTTTACACATTTACAGGGTGAGGTTTCAAACTGACTTTTTGATAAGATGCTAAGCCATTCGTTTCTCTTCTTCAGGGCATCTGAGTGAGTGTTCCTGTTTCATGAGGCTTTGAATTTGAGCCCAGGTTGGTAAGTCCTCAGGTCCTTAAGGGCTGGAGATATGATAGTAATTCTATCTTGAGATATCTACATGAGTATCTGCTGTCCTTAACCTGTCAGGAGTTGACAGAAGAGTTAACTGTGGGTCACCTGGATAATGGTGGGGTGTTGGCTAATCCGCTTCTGGACAGGACATCAGCATTTCACTTTGAAGAGGAGAAATGTCTTCCCAGCAAGACAGACCCAGCTGTTTCTTTTGGAGATATAGCAGAATGTACGTTTGGTATGCTGGATGTGATTCTTCTAAAGTATTTGAGATCTCTTCACCTAGTTGTTTTTAAAGGAAGAGATCTTGAGAGAATGACTCCAGCAAAGGTGAATTTGCAGGGTTTTGATTGTGGAGATTTACAAGCTAGTCCTTGGAAGTGGCTCACGTATGTGGAAAACACTTGAGTACTGGTGTTTTTTGTTTTTTGTTTTTTAGAACAATGGAGGACAGCTTGTAAATTATCCTGTGAAATGTAAAGCCTGAAGTGGCTTGGAGCCACTCTGTGCTTGGTACAGACATTCCACACTTGCCAGCCCTCCCAGCAGACTCAGTATAAGTGTCAGGAGGATGCAGCTAAGCAAGAGGGGATAAGGACTGAAGATAACTCTCAGGGCTCCATTTGGACACTGAATAACATGTAAAACTCCCCTGGCCAAAACATAAAGCAAATGAAGCCTGCTAGGTCA
The DNA here is from genome assembly GCA_030625065.1 of Alectoris magna. Taxonomy (NCBI): domain Eukaryota; kingdom Metazoa; phylum Chordata; class Aves; order Galliformes; family Phasianidae; genus Alectoris; species Alectoris magna. The sequence continues at coordinate 32,099,390 of CM060562.1, read as the reverse complement.
CTGGCCTGGCAGTATTCCTTGGCTAGCTGGGAGAGCCAGTGTAAGTGGGTATTAAATAGCCTTCCCAGCAGACGAGTGGGAAGGGTGATCTGAGTTGTGGCAGGTTCTGCACTTTAGAGTTTTGCAGATCAGGCTCTATGGATTGCAGAGATGCTGAACTTTGTCAGTGATAGGATTCAGCAAGGGAAAGGGGAATGGGAAATGGGTGCTTACTCCAAATGTATGGGGATTGTGAATGATGCGTGTATTGTCATCAGGGTAAATCTGCTATGAGGCCCTAAAGAGCAAGTCCCAGAGATGCCAAGAAGTCTATCTTGTATGCAGTGGGATAGCTGAAATTCTGGCTGGTTGAGGGAAAGTCTTCCTGCTCTCCACTATAGTTGCTAAGTGGTGGAAAGGAAGAAGATTATTACAGATATACAAGATAGCTGCTTTCCTTCTGTCCCACATCTTGCTTTTGTGCTGCTTCTGCTTGTTCAGCAGGCAAAATCTTCCTGCCCAGCACAGCTGAGGTAAGGGGACAAAAACTAGTCTGGTCTTTCTCGTAGCAGTACTGCTGCATTTTGCAACTTCTGACCTTAGATACCAACATTAGTGGTATTGCTTCCTAATTTGATGCCTCCTGCAACTTGATCTTTGTCTTTTCTGACAGTGAGCAGTTGTAAAAGTATGGTACCTCCTTCTGGCAAGCCTCTTACAGTCTGCCCCACTTGTGTTTCTGTGTAAGCAGTAAACTTCTGAATTTGGGCTCTTTAATGACTAGAGTTTCCTCCCACATAATTCCTGCCGACAGTGACAGCACATAATCAATAACTCCTACTGTCACTGCTGCCTGTAAGGCTTGCTGTTTCCATATTGGAAAAGGCCTTTCCTAAAGAGCCTAATCAATATGCTGCTGTGAGGCCTGTTCTCGTTTGCTATATATATCTGGATACACACAAACTACGTGAGTGAGTGTGTGTAGAAGGGGGGAGAGGATGTGCCAGCCCTCTGCTCTCACTGGCTGGGAGAAGGACACATCTATCTCTGACTTTGCTCCCTCTCCTGCAGCTGCTGCTCAAGGCTTGTGGTTGCATCCTTTTCCTGCTCTATCAGTACTCTGCATGGGGACCTGCTCTGGGACTCCAGGGGAGACTGCTTCCTGCTGGTTTACTTCTAGGGTTCGATGGAGTGCCTGTGCCTCTCTCGTCTGTGAACTTTCTGCTGTTGGTAGGTAACCCGCTGTCGGAGCCACGCAGGTGGGAGGATGTCGAACACAGCTCCAACAAAGAAGCCTTACCGCAAGGCACCCCCGCAGCATCGTGAGATCCGTCATGAGGTTCCCATCATTCGTGATGACCAGGATGGAGTGATCTTGGCTGAGCAGAGTCAGGTAACGGCTTGCCGGGTGGCAAAGGGCTTATCACCATTGCACCAGCAAACAGGGTTTAGTTGCACTGAGGCAGGCCAGCTTGAGCAGGCAAAGGGGTTTGAGGTTTGCAACCTGAACTTCTCCTCATCGTGGTCCCTGGAGTCCAGCAGTGAGAAGGAAGTGACAGGGTGCAGAGCAGAGTTGAACGTGAAGAGCCAGACTGCCTTGCCAGCACCGCCACATGGTAGGAAGATGGGACAGCGAAGTGGGAAGCGGTGCCCAAACCGCAGTCGTGGGCACCTCAGCAAATTCGTGAGCCGTAGCATGGAGACAGTTGTGGTGCCTGGAGATGAGGTACACCATTCCAGTTGCTCTTTCAAGAGCAGAAGCCTGGAACGCTCACTTATCTTTAAGGAGCCCCCTGAAGTCTTGACACCGAGGAAGTTTCGGGTCTCTTCTTCACACCAGCCTCTAAAAGGGATCTTGAAACAGCCTGGCATGCAAACAGGCCCATGCCCTGAAACCTTACGCAAGTCCCGCTCAGTTGAGACGCTCTCCCATGGCCGTGGTTCATGCAAGTACAATGATCCTCAGCTCTGCCCTGTCCGTAAGGAGAAACGCTCTCTGGAGCGCAGCAGCAGTAGTGCTGCTGACATTGCCAAACGCAAAGAGAAACTCAGAGAGGAAAAACTGCAGTTCTCCAAATTCCTGGATGAGATTAGCCAGCGGGTTCTGAGTCCCATCCGCTTGCACCCACTAGAAGAGACCAGGGGAGCAGAGCAAGACCAGAATTCTGCCTGTTGTGCCAGAGGCTCTGTGCCAGAAGGCCAACGGGAAGGTCACCTGGAAGAGGTCAAAACCAAGCGTGCATCTGAAAGATCCTCCTGCCCAAGCAGAAGAAAATCAGAAAAGAAATGTGAGGGAATGGGAATGGCTTCGTGCCAGAGAAAATGTGCAGAGGAGGCTGAGAGAGTTTCCAAACTAAGAAAGAAAGCCATCCTTGGGAGAAAGGACAGTAAAGAGAAGCTCCTTTCCTTGGACAGAAAGGTAGTAGATCTGTGTCAGTATGAGCTGCAGCAGCTGGCAGACTTGGGGCTGGCAGGGACATCCTCTGGGCAGCAGCACTCACTGTCTTCATGGAAAAGCAGTGCAGAGGGCAAGAGGGATGAAAGGAGTCCCTGTTCACAGCTCTTACAGCCAAACCATCTATGCACTAAACTTGAGCGGAAGCGTACAGTGGAGCGGAACTACCCAGAGAAAGGATCCTTCTCCCCTCCAACACACAGGAGTTGGGAGAAGGGACCTGCCCCATCTAGATCCTCCCCTTCCTTCAACCTGGCACTAAACAAGGTAGGTGCCAGGACTGCTGGCTTTTGCCAGGGGTCTCACAAAGGCTAAAACTCCTACCTGGATCTTGTCTCACCTGTAATTCCAGGACTGGGGGGAGACAGCAGGCCCCCAGACCTCATGCTGTGGGTACTCAGTCACCAGAAGCGTTGCTTCTTGTGTCTGTGCTCCAAGTTAGGTATATCTTCCTGGGAGGAGCCATCTTCCCCTTGACTCAGGAGCAGGGGGGGCAGGAGTTGGTGCTCTCTCCCCTCTGCAGGCATCTTGGGTTTTTGCAGGTCAGAGGTCCCCAGTCTGCAGGGAGCAAGTTCGGAAGCTCTAGTGTGCACAGGTGGTGGGAGGCTCTTGAGACAGTATCTGCCCAGTGCCTAGCTATCCTGGGGTAGTCTGGCTCTGTGTTTAATGTCTGATTGAGGCCTTTGTAAACTGTATCCTCTCTTCTCCTTTGGGCCTGCTTTGGGACCATTGCCTTATTTTACTCGGAATTGCCTTATCCCCTTTGCCAGGTCACTACTGTGTGCTGTGTGTGGTTGTAGAGGTTGGGGAAGCAGTTGCTAGATGATTCTGCATAAATTAATCGATTGCCATTTGGGGTCAGAATGCAAGGAGGGAATTGCCTTTAAGGACAGGAGATTGTATGCAGGCACTAAGGTCTATCCTTTTAAAAATGTGAACTGATGAAGGAAGCAGCCTCCTGATGGGTCAGAACTGGGGTAGGTTTGCTTTATGTAATATTGCTAGGAGCTTAGCAACCTCATTCACAAGTGCATGTGGCATGGCCTCTAAGCTCAGAGCTAGCTGACTGTGACACTTAATAGCCAATTTAAAGTGTTTCAGCACTTAGGGCTTCTGTAGTGCCAGTGCTACACCAGGCACCAAAAACAGACTATGGGCAGCTTGGACTTTGTGAGAATGGTCACAGACTTGGGCTTTCACAAAAAGTATGGTTGTTGTTAGTGCTAATTAAATCTCACCCAGCTGTGCTGGCAGTCAACAGCCATTTCATGCTGCAGCACTGGCTCTCCTTGTTCTACAGATCCCTACTCCAAACATCTGTGGGGATGTCACCCAGAATGTTTCTCTCACAGGTTTTTTGGCTTCTGACATTTCTTGTGCTACCTAGAATAGTTACAGTGGCTGTTTTCAGGTCTGCAGAAAGAAATCCTTTTCCCAGTATAGTCTAGCTGGTGTAAATGGTAGACAGTTTTTTTCATCTCCCAAATGATGCTCTGTAATTCTTTTGTGAGGCCTCGAGGGTGTTGCGATTGCTGTGATGACAAGTTAATTTTCAGTGTATACTAGCCTGTTTGATTCCTGTTGCCCACTAACTGTAGATTTGTAGGAAGCTGAAACACCAGCGAAGATGACAGCATTGCAAAAGATGCTGAGATTGCAGGTGGGAGAGTAAAGTTACCTAAATTGTATGGTGGTTTCTAGTCCAACTGTTTTACCCTGAACCAAAACACACAGTCTGTTTTGGTATCTGCAAACAGAATGATGTGTACAGAGCCCAGCTTCTCTAAGCTTGCTTATCATAATCCCGCAGAGCAGGTGTGGAAGAGTCCCACATAGGGTCTAGCAACTGAAACTTTGTCCTTTAAGATACTATGTGAGAGCAACTCCTCTTCTGAAAGAATCTCACAGCTATTTTCTTCCCTGTGCAGGAACCCTTGACGGATGCAGAAAGGATGAAGTAAGTGTCCTGTTCCCCCTTTATGCCTGTTGTATTGCAGCTGTGTGAGTGCTGATTCCTCACATCTTGCCTGTGTCACCTGTGCAGTGAAACTGCCTGGCCCTGCAGGCTTCCCATAGATCTTCATTCAGCTCTCTTGGACCATGTGGGCAGAGCTTTAGCCTGTGCCTTGCCAACCTCTGCATTGTATGCCTCACTCTGGTGGCATGGGGACACAGATCTTCAGTGCAGGTGCAGGCAGAGGAGTTGAAACCTTTAACATAAGTGGAGAGAGAAGAGCCTTCATGTTGTGGCATCTGTTTTAATGTAAGCCATCAGAAACAGCATGCAGGGACCTGCTGCTGAGTGAGGGTGAGAGCCGTGCCCTTTGCTGATGGTGCTGTGGAGCACAGACAGCTGCTAGCACTGTGCATAAAGTTATAGTGAGGAACAAGTATGCGTTGCTAGAGAGGAGCTGTGCTGTGCTTCTGTGTTTTTCTGAGCACAAAGGAATGAAAAACAACAGGAAATCCTTTTGACCACCAGGCATGTCCTGGCTGGGGACTACAGAGCGGTTTGTATTAGAACGGGATTGACTGACAGCTGTGATCATGTCTCTACACCCACCCTACCACCTCTCTTGCTGACCCCAAGGCTGTTTAGAGCACTCTTTCCACCATGTGTTAAAGGTGTGAGGGCTTCTGAACAGTTCAGGGGAGGAGCAGTTCAACTCCTCTATCCTACACTGGGATAAATTATTGAGTGGGTTTTATTCACCTGTGTGGGACACTGGAGCTGAACGGCCCATCTGGCCAGTGAACTATCCACACGCTGTAATCTGAGAAGGAGCTGGCAGCTGATAACATGGCTGGCCAGCTACTGTGTTACAAAGCTGTAACAACAGTGCACCTCTCTGCATGGGCTAGAATCTCCTGGTAGTTCAGTTCCCAACTTTTTGGGGCTCACATGTGGGGGTTGGCCCCTAGAGCAGGGCAGCAGGATATGGGTGCTCGTGTGGAGTGCCTCTTGTGCACTTTTGGTACCTTTGTTCCTTTGTGTCCAGGCTGCTGCAACATGAGAACGAGGAGCTGCGCCGACGGCTGATGTATGTGACTAATAAAATGGAAGCAATGGAGAGGGAGCTGGAGTCAGGTCAAGACTACCTGGAGATGGAGCTGGGTCAGAACCGGGAGGAGCTGGAGAAATTCAAGGACAAATTCCGTAGGTATGGAAAAGAAAAAGGAAAGGGGGATAGAGTTAGAGAGAACACTCCTACCAAGGGCTCCCTCAGCTGGCTTGAGCAGGCTGTGCCCTGTTGTATTGAACAGAGAGGTATGCTGCATCCTCAGTGCTCTTCCAGGCTGAGGGAAGAGTAAAAGATTTGCAGCCATTGCTTTCTTCAGGGTACAGTGTAGGAACCCAACTCAAGGAATGGATGGCAATAGGGAATTTTATTTATCGGTTGTAAGGTGTGTTCTGTCCTGGATGGCTGTCTGACATTAGCAAAAAGGAGCCATTGACTACCTGGGATATCGTGCTTTGGTTAGAAATTAATGCTGGGCACTGATTACATGGTTACACGTAGCTTAATTCAGAGGAATCCTCCGAAGTTCTTCTTGCTCTCTCCAACAAAGACATGAAACCCAGCCAGCCTCACCTTGCCCCTAGTAACTGGGAGTCTAAAGGCCTTTATGTTGTCTCAGTACTGTGAATACTAAGGGGTACTGGGATTGTGGAGTTGATGGGTTGCTTGGTAGTTATGAAGAAGACTTGAGCAAAGGCCTGAGAATCATTCCTGTGTGTACGATTTTGATTCTGTAGGTTACAGAACAGCTACACTGCTTCCCAGAGAACCAACCAAGACCTGGAAGAAAAGCTGCATGCCCTGGTAAGTAGTCTGCTCTGCACAGAGGAGGTAGAAGAGACATGTATGTCAGGAACAGAAGGGGGAAGGGTTCCTGGCTTTAGCCAGCAGATGTGGTTGGTGTGGGGTGGGTTTCTTGCCATGACCATCTATTCTCCCTTCTGGCTGGTGTCACAAACTAGTTTCTTGATTTATTGAGCCCCTACTTGGTCATGCACGTGAGCTGGATTGCCCACAACATAACTGCATGGTATTCCGTCATGTTGCTTCAGTCCCTCTCAAAATGCCAGGGATGTGCCAGTCAGTCTTGGGGTAGTCATCCTGGGAGGATGGGGGCTGAGCCTGTGTGCGTGTGTATCTGTTGTGTGCATTCATAACACTCATGGCTGTTTCTTTTCTCTCCCTCCCTCTCTCTTTCTCTCTCTCTCTTTCTCCTCCCCACGCTGCTGCTGGCACACGCTGGGCGCGCTCACCTCTCAGGCCTCTCTCAGCCAAAGCTGGATTTTTGCAGTTGCGTCTTTTCGTTTGTGTGTTTTTTCTTTTTCCTCTTCACATGTCTCAGCCTGTTGGTTTCATTGTCAGTCCCACATATACACCATCCCAGATGGAGGGGCCCCAGCCCTCGTCCAGCCAAGGGTTCACCTGGTATCCAGCAGCTGCCCACAGATGCAGCAGGTCCTAGCTTGCAGTGCTCCATCTTAAGTGCATTTGACTCCAGGCCAGCTGGAGCATGGCGTGCTGGGAAGTGGTGCCCATAAGCTGTGGCACTGCACAAGATGTGGATGGCTGTGAGCCTTGTTTGCTCCCTTTCCTTCCCTTCTGGGTTGTGAGCAGGCAAGTTGAACAGCTGAGATGTAGCCCAAGATGAGGGCGGGTAGTTTTTTCTGTATTTTTGTTCTAGCCCTTGAATTTCTTGGGTTAATATAAATTGTGTTGGTTCCTAAATAGACTGCATATTTTGGAAGGATTCTCGTCCTCAACCCCCTTGTGTCACTGTACTTCACCTGTGACTCATCATTGGGCTTTGGTGGTCACAGCCTTGGAGCAGACTTGATCAGTGTTGGAGGAAGTTCTTGAGAAAGGGGATGGCTTGGTTGTTCTAAGCTATTGCTCCTCTCATTTGTTATATCTGAGTTTCTGTCTGCCCTGCACCTGAACTGTTAGGGAGTCTAAAGAGACAAGATCATCTGCTTTAGGGGAGGGTGTTAGGAGAGCTCCAGGTGAAGCTGCACAGGTCCTTTTTGTTAGTAGAGCAAGAACTGAACTCTCTGAAGATAGTGCCCTTTCCCTGCCAAAAAGAACTGTCCATTCAGCTGATCTTTATTGGCAGTATTCTTGTTCTGTTGATCCTGAGCAGAGCTTATCACGATCTCGGAGGTAGTTACTGCTGATGGCAAGATGACTGCTCAAAACCAATAGCTTTCCATCAGATACCCTGTGAGCCATGAGAGAGAGGAAACAGTTATGCTGCAAGAAGAGGGACTGCGTTAAGGAGGTTCAAACTCACTAGTTGTCTCCATACCTAGCTGAGTGGTTGTCTCCAGCTGCGTTTGGAATCCCCCCCGAGGTGAAGAGCTAGGCTGTCCCCCTTTGTGTGTCTGTCTAGAAGTTTTTGTATCTCAGCTGAGCATGTCATTGTGCTATGCTTGGGGTGAGGTGGGTGGTGAAACTGGTTTCTTCTGTGATGTGGAAATTTACACTGGTGTTCTTGCATCCCAGATTAAAAAGGCAGAGATGGACCGCAAAACATTGGACTGGGAGATTGTTGAGCTCACTAATAAATTGCTTGATGCCAAAACAACTATCAATAAGCTGGAGGAACTTAATGTGAGTCTGCAAATGGTTGTGGAACTGTGTTGAGGTGTGGGCTTTTTTTCTGGTTCAAAATCATTAGTGTAAAGAAGCACACAAATAACTAAAATGTATATGAGAATGTGGGAACAAGCAAATAGAAAAGGACCTGAGGGGTTGAGCAAGAAAGAGCTGATCTTCAAGTTTGATATGTTTACTTTTCTAGCATTTAAGCTTAAGGTTTGACCTGTGCCCAGGCTGTAGTAACCAAGTGGTCATTTAGCATAGAAATGAGAGGGAACTATTGCCGTTTCCACACAATTAATGTAGAAGTTCGTGGATTTGATGCGTGTTTCTGTTAACAGCTCTCAGTTCACTCCAGTCTGTCTGCAAGATGCCTGATACTGAGCAGCGTCTGCAGGCATGGCTGAGAGCTCCAAGATGGGTTAGCAAAAATCTGATGGGACTTTTGGAGATCAGTTTCACAAAAGGGTAGGAGTTTGATATATGGAGAGAATATAGGCTTGGAACAAGAGTTGAAAGGGACATGGCTGAGTTGTAAGAAGTACACGAGGTGTGGAAAGGAGGGAAAGGCAGACACCCTCAGGAGAAATTCATGATATTCCACCTTCTGTTTGAAGCTGGTGAGGTGGTGTCATTTCAGATAAGAGATCGGTCTGACACTGTTGCACACCTGTGCCCTTTTGTTTTTTCAGGAACGCTATCGACAGGACTGTAACCTTGCAGTACAGCTGCTCAAGTGTAACAAGTCCCACTTCAGGAACCACAAATTTGCTGATGTGAGTAGCAGTCCCACTCAGGTGGGGAAGAAGTGCTCATGGTTTCCACCTGTCTTTCTTTTTCCAGTTTTCTATGCAGAGCTATTGGCCTTTCATCCTTCAGCCTCAGACAGAGGTGTGGGGGGCTCCTGTTCCCACTCCCACCAAGAAGGCAGTGCAGAGGCTCTGCCAGCTCCTCTTTCACACCAGCTCCATTTCACAGCACAGCCAAGAGCTGTTATAAAAAGCACAATAACCTTGAATTTGATAGCCTGCTGGGTGCCTGATGGGAGCTGGCTAAAGGACAGACCCCTCTCTTACCCTTCTCTGTCCTCTTTCCTTTCTTACCTGGCCACACTCAGGGGCCATACTGTGTGATGAAGAGTCAAGCAGCAGTAGGCTGGCCCTGCTTCACTTCTTGTTCTGATGAAAAGTTTGGGGGGCAACATTCAGAATGTCTTTTGGGTTTCCTGAATGGGAGATGTTGGTACCAACATATACTTCTGCTTGTGAGAGCTCATCCTGCCCTTGGGGTAAGTAAAGGTGGAGGTTAGGCTTTTCATGGTAGCATCACTCATTTGATTGGGAGTATCATTCAGCTCTCTCTTTTTCTGTGCCCTTAGCCTTCAGCCCTTATTATATTCCTTTCTGCAAAACCACGTGCTCATCTTTAGTAACTTAGCAGGTGACGAACATGTCCCCCTCCCCCATTGTTTCTCAATTTAGCACTCTTGAGGTCATTGTATCAGTTACTGCTGAGGTAACCTTGACCCCTCTCCCAGCTGTCTCCCCTCCCCAGGGCTTTGAATTCTGCCTCCCAGAGTGCTGTGTTCTACATGGCTGCCACTGGAGGGGGTCAGTACTGAGCCACTGTGCAGGCAGTCTGCCTCACAGCCAGCTGTTCACATACAGTGTGCCCCCAGCTTTGGATGAAGTTTCTTTCTGGCTGTGACAGGATGGGTCTTGCTGTACCATGGAGTGGCTTGTGGAGCTTTGTTCTCCATGCTGGTGCATTTGACAGTGCAGTGGGAAGAGCAGTAGCACCCATCTGCAGGACAAGGAGCGGTGCTTAACTCTGCTGGACTTTGGTCCTGAGGCTGTGGTAACAAATAAGCCCCATGTTTGCCTCTCTGAAGAGGAGAGAATTGACAAAATGGGACGAGGTGAGAGGAGTCAGTGGGAGCAAGGGAAGGCATCGATTGTGATCTGTGGGCAGGCTGCCAAGGCAGCAAGGCTGTAATTACTGCATTTGGGGAGCACTGCAGATGTGAGCACTGGGGGCTGTGCAGTCACTTCAGTGCAACCACAGATTTTCCACAGATCAATAGACCTCTCCCTAGCATGCACTGGCTGGGCCCTGTCTCTGTGCTCACAGGCATGGCCTGTGACATCATTTCTTGGTGTTTTTTTTTTTTTTCCAAGATGGGCCTGTGAACTGTGGCCTAGAAACATGAGTGGTATGACAGTTACAGAGCCTTGTTAGTCTGTCATATATGGCAGGTTCTCTTTTGGAAAGAGGTGACTACCCCAAGGCAAGGTAGGTAAACGTATTGAGATAAAGTACTGAGATAAAGATTAAAGATGAAGGTTGTCTGGAAAACCTTTTTTCAGGTTTTTTGGAACTTAGTGACTTGTGTGTCAGTACTCTTCTAATGTCCTGTTCCTTCTCCCTAGCTTCCCTATGAGCTGCAGGATATGGTCAATAAGCATTTGCACAGCACTCAAGAGTCTGCAGGCCCTGGTCAAGAGGCAACCCACACCTTGGCACCATCTGACGTTGTGCCCACCTCAGTCATTGCCAGGGTTTTGGAGAAGCCAGAATCTCTGGTGCTGAATTCAGCCAAGTCTAGCAGTGGCAGCTGTCCTGTGGCTGAGGATGTCTTTGTGCATGTGGACATGAGTGGAGCCCCTCCTGAGGCCTGCAGCAGTGCAGGGCAGATGAAGAAGGAGGGAGGGGAAGTTGGGAAGCAGCAGAATGGTGGCTGCAAGCCACAGGGCAGTGTGGAAAGCATGCCGGAGGATGTGCCAGCCTTTGAGAAGCTAAGCCCATACCCTACACCTTCACCTCCCCATCCTATGTACCCTGGACGGAAAGTAATTGAGTTCTCTGAGGACAAGGTAAGGATCCCAAAGAACAGTCCCCTGCCCAACTGTACATATGCTACACGCCAGGCCATCTCCCTCAGCCTGGTACAGAGTGAAGATGAGAGCTGCGACAGGCACCGAACACTTCCCAATAGCCCTGCTTCAGAAGGGCACCGCTCGGCCTCCAGCTGTTCCTGTCAGCAGTCCCCCAAAGTAGCCAGGGCTCATGGCTCTTCCCAGAGCAGCCCCTTCAGCAGCCCTCCCCAGATCCCGAGCGCCTTCGCTAGCTCTGCCAGCTCTGAGGAGGACCTGCTGGCTAACTGGCAGCGTATGTTTGTGGACAAGGCACCCCCCACCTCAGAGCAGGTGCTGATGAACCGTACGGCCTTCAGCCGTGACACAGCCCCTGAGCTCCAGAAGAGGTTCAGCCGCTCCATGCAGGAGCTGGATAGGGCAGCCTCTGCCTACTCAGATGGCGAGGAGTCTGCTCAGAGCTGCAGCTGGACTGTGAGCCGGGAGTCAAGTGTGGATACAGATAGCACTGAGTCCAGAGCCCGCAGGAGCCATTTCTCCTCTGACTATGGTACAGATTTCTCCCAGGATGAAGCCCAGAAGCTACTGCAGGGAAGTGGTGGAGGCATTGCTGAGCCTGGAAGTCCACCCCCAGAAAAGCACAAGGACTATGTGGACCTTGGCTTACCTGAGAGCCCAGCTGATGAGAGAGAGTTGTTGCTCCAGGGATGCAAGGAGGGTAACCAAGGAGGAGCTCAAGAGGAAAGTGGGGAAGGCAGGGTCAAGCCTCCCTTCAGTCGGCCACACCGCAGCCCCAAGAGAATGGGGGTCCACCATCTGCATCGCAAGGACAGTCTGACGCAGGCCCAGGAGCAGGGCAACCTTCTCAGCTGAGGCAGAGGAAGCAGCAGCCACATGCTGCAGAGCTGTGGGATGCCTCCGTCTATCTTCTGGGGGAGAAACCTCTCTCAGTGCCCTCCACCCCAGGAGGAGCTCTGGGCTCTGCTCTTAGATGTTATATTTATTCTCTTTTGCTACCTGAAAGAGCTGGGGTTCCCATTCCCTGGCACCTCAGACCTGCAGTACTAGCACACGTTGTGCGGAAGCACACCCACTGCCCTGGCACACTCACAGCTCTCTTCACAGCCTCACACTGGTGCCTGTACCAGACCTTGTTCTTGGTACCCACATCCTGGTGCCTCTCCTCTCTGCGCTCCCATCCTCTCTTCCCCCTTCCCACTCAGGTACCTGAGGCCCCGGCTGCTCCCATACTGGTGCCTGCAGCTGCTCTGCTCTTTTTTAACTAGTGCCAACAGGGCAGGGTGCCTGCATGGTGGTGTCTGATTCCCTGGGAGCCCCCGGGGCCATGAGAACTCTCCCAGGGGATGGATCTGGGCCCTGGGGTGTATGCTGAGGGTGCTGGGTTTTTATTTTCCTGCTGGGTTTTTTCCCCCAGCCCCCTGGGTTGTGTTCTTCAGAGTCTGCCCCTACAACTAGCTCCCCATTGCTTGGCTCAGCACCTGGCCCCCGCTGAATTGATGTGCAGGGCTGTGCGGTGACATTCAGCTGAGAAGCCTTGGGGGTGAGGGGGGTCAGTTCCTTCCCAGGCAGGGACATTGCCCTCTGGGCCATGCAGTTTGTTTGTGCGTCTCCTCCCTCACACCTCTTCCCCCGCTCTCTGTGCTGTTGTTTTGTTTGAATGGTGCTGACGCCTTGCTCTTGGGTGGGCTTCTTTCTTCTTTCCAAGCCTTTGGTTTTGGGGTGTATTGGTTTTTTTTTTGTTTTGTTTTGTTTTGTTTTTGTGTGTGTGTTTGTTTGTTTTTTTTCCTCTGCCCTGCATAAACAGACACAGTGGTTGGCAGCCAGTCTGTTGCCTGTGTTAAGGGTGTGTTGGGGGTGGCTCAGCTCTGAGCTGCGCTTCCCTCTGATCCTGGCCTTCAGCCTGCAGAAATTCCTCCAAACTTAGGAAGGAGATCTTGCCCCTGGGGGAGCGAGGCATGAAGGATGCTACTGGGATTTGCTGGGCAGGGCTTTGTGTACCATTGCCTGTGGGGATGTGAGGGAGCTGCTCCCTGCATCTGCTTTACCTCACGCCTCAGTAGCAGCCCTCTGCCAGAGTCTCTTTTTGCCCCCCTCTGGGGGCTCCAGGCTGGCTCTGGTGCTTCCACTCCTTAGCAGGGCCTCTCTGTGTGTTTTTCCTAGTGTAGTGTGGTATTACGTGATTCTTCTTCACGGTCTTGTGTGCTCAGTGTCTTACTGGGGGGAGGGAAAGGGAGAGGTCTGTAGATGTAGGTATTTTTTTGAGGGCTAACAAAGCCTGGTGTCCAATTTTTAATTTTGTCCTGTGCCCTTGTCCATGTTTCATCCCTAACCCAGGGGTGTGAGGCAAAGGGCTGGCCTGCTGCCTTGGCTGTGCTGCCCCCACACCAGCTGGCTGTCCTTAGCTTGCTGTCTGTTTTCTGAGTTGCGTTTGTGTTGTCTTTCTGCCCTACTCCCTTAGTTCTTTGCTGTCCGGCTGTGCTGGAGGAGAGCAGCCCACTGCCCGGGAGGGAGCTGACAAGAGATACAGCCAAAAGCTGCCCCGGGGTCCTGCTCCCCCTCCCAGACCCCCATCTCACCAGAGGGCTGCACTTGCAGCTGGAGGCAGCCAGGGCCCCAGCTCCAGCCTGGAGGCTCCAGGGCCTGTGAAAGGGAGCTGCAGGCCTCTGGGGGCTTGGTGTGCTCTTGTGAGTTGGAGCTGCTGTCTATATGCTTACCTTCTGTCCCACCTCAAACAGCTGTGGAGCTTAGTGCCGACCTCCAAGGTGGAGGTAGGACTCAGTATTTTACTACAGTATTTCACTCAATTCCTGTGCAAACAGGCTGGTGCTGAGAGCAGAAGCTTCCTTTTAGCTTGCAGGGCATTATTTCTTGTCCTCAAAGTTGTGATGGGGTCCTTGCATTTGCTCTCCCCTGCCACTATGCTGCTGAATTTCTCCTGCTCTTCTGCAGCAGTAGTACTGAGGGCTTTCACCTGCAGCAACCACCATCTTGTGGCTCATGGACATCACCTGGGGTTGGGTGCTTGTGGAGTGAGCTCCTTGGGCTTTCAGAACACTTGTAGCACATGTGGGACAGCCTGTCAGATGAGGCTGGCTGATGTGGGTTAGGCCATCCCCCTCATTGCAGCTGGGAGGCGCTGCCCTTCAGGGCTTCTCTCTCCTAGTGTGCTGGTCAGGGGACGAAACCCATTCTCTTGCTGAAACTGATGGTGCTGGGCAGAGCTGGGCTGCCCCGTGCTTTTGTTCTCAGTAAGCTAAAAGCACAATTGAGGAAAGAAGGGTGGGAAAGGAGTACCCACAGCCTTCACATGCATTTGTTTCACAGCATTATGCCACTGGCAGGCAGTGAGGGAGAGCGGGCAGCCTAAGGAGGAGCAGAGTCCCCTCCCAGCCAGCGCAGTGCCTGCCCTCTGCTCTCCTCCAGCAGTGTTGGCTCCGGGGCCTTGAGCTGACCCAACTTTCAGTGTCCCAACTCCAGACTGTTAATCTGTAACTAATGTGTTTTGTTGTTGTTTTCTTGTTTTGTTTTGTTTTTTTTTTTTTTCTGAAATTTTCAAACTGATGTATATTTTAAGACCAGAAATAAACTATTTTAAAAGTAGGGGGTGATGGCTGTAGCATTGTCTCACCTGGGTAAGGACCTGGGCCAGACCCATCTTGAGCACGTGAGGGAGCAGAGCCTCTCACGGTACAGTGTCCTGCATGTGCCTCCTCTAACAGGTGGTTGTGAATTCACAGGTCATCCTCTCTGGCTGCCTCAGTCACAGTCTGTTTCAAGGTGCTTGTGCAGATCAAATTGTCTGCATTAGAGAAGAGGTACAGTCCCAGGCAAGGAGCGGTATGGGACATGAGTGATGTTTTACTTCTGTAATTGCATCAGAGCAGATGCTCTGGAAAGTGTTCTCTGGGCCTGAGTGAATATGGACAGCTCAAAGTTCAGAATGAGCCTGATGGCCAGGATCCCTCCATGTTCGTGTCACTTTTGACTCTGAAGCTAATAGTGTTTTTTTGTTGTTTTTTTTTTTTTTTTAAAGCAGATTATTGTACCAGGCAACTTTGGGAAACATTGAAAAATAATGTAGGTAATTTTTCACATTGTTTTGAAAGCTGTGAAAGTGAGGCTTGGTCTGCCAAAACCTGTTTGCACTGAGTTCTGGTGCTATAAGAAAGCCCAGTGTTACCAAGGAAAAGCTGCCTGGCCCATTTCAAGTATTTTGCTGGATGTGCATCTGCCTGGTTTGTATCTTCCCAGAGACCTTCACATGCTCATCTGGAATAAGATGAGATATAGCAAATTCTTCTTTTACTTACCATTTTTCTTGAAACCCCAGCTCATGAAGTCAAATAAGAGCCAGTTCACCATTTCAGAAACTAAGATAGGTTATCCTGGAGGACTTTTTTAATTCTAGTGTATGAATGTTTCTGGGTTTTGTTTTCTTTTTGTGGGGAAAGTGGTTTGGAGTTGAGTTTCTCAAACAGGAAGTTCTCTTTGTGTGAGAGAGTTTTTGCGGGTTACTGATACCAACACTTCCAAGAGTTTTGTTTTCATAATGAACTGCGCTGCAGGGGGCTCTGATGAAATCTCCATCTCACATGTTACACAGCTGTCTGCCTTCTTGTAGTACTCTGTTTCCCAAGTTCCATCTTTATGGCAACAGGAGGAGACCCTGGGCACCTTCTGGTGTAGGTGGATGGAGTGATACAGGAAGCGTCTTGTTTCCGTGACTCCATAATTAATGATTTTATTCTGTGCTCCCTTGAGCAGCAGCTGCTGCCACAATTTAATCTTCCAACCTAATGCCAGTCATGAAACACAATCTTCTTACTGCACTTCAGCAAGTGCAGGGGACATGTGGCTACAAACTGCCATACCAGCACTAGTTGGAGCCTTCACCACAGCCTGTACCCCACAGACAGGCTCCAGGCCTCGCTTCCAGCAGAAGCAAAGGCCTGGAGGAGAACAAACAGGACTATGCTGGACCTCACTGCTGGACCAGGCAGGCATCTCCTCCAAGGGAGCTCTGCTCACTGTGCAAAAAAGGGAGGAGGGAAGCTGTTATCTTTCACCCCTGCAAACCACCCTCTTGCAGCTGGGATACAGAATCTTGTGCTTTAGCAGGAGCCTGTGCATTCCACCAGGGGCTGACTGGGCTTGTTTGATGTGTGAAGGAGTCTGCCACCACCTCATACTCTCCTGCAGAAGCCTGTGCTTGACAGCCTGAAGCTGGCACCCAGCTTCAGCAGAAACTCACCCCTGGGTAGCAGCATGCCTCTCTGTCCCCTGCCCTAGTCCTGCGAACTGTGAGTAGCACCTGCAGTAGCCTGGTACTCACTGGGGCAGGGCAGCACAGAGCCCGGCCCTGGGCAGTGCTGCCACCTGCTGCTCGTGCTATGCCCCCTCCTGTATCTGTGAGAAGTGAAATGCCCATTTTTAGCACCATTTCTGGCAGCGCAATTACCTTGATGTAGCAGGAGCAGAAGGACTGAGGCAGCTGCGAGCAGTGCCACATCTGTGACCTTTATAAAACTCTGGTTGTGACAGCAGAACAAGCAATAGAAAGACCATCTCTTATACACATCTGAATAAATACAGCCTGCGCCCTGCAGGGCACAGTCAGGCATGGGGAGAGGCAGGGCAGTGTGAGCGACACATGCAGCAACTGGACAACCACAAGCAGCCGACAGGGCGTGTGACGACACAGAGATGTGTAGAGGTTCACTTGGACCAGGCTCCAGTGCTCAGAGAATCAAGGGAGCATCAACAGGATGTGAAATGCATGAGGAGACCCCAGGGGCAGCTCACCAGAGGCATGGAGCCGGTGGGTGTGTGCCCCCCTAGCATGCCATGCGTGCGGCACTCTCCTTGGCAGAAGCAGGCAGAGTAGCCCAGCTACATCTCTGTTTCTGCTAAGAGGCTGTCACCGAGGCCTGACGTCATCAAGACCATCTGGGAGCTGGGATCTGCGGCGAGAGGGAGAAAACAGTGAGCTTTTGGGGCTGTGGGAGGACTTGGAGCTGCTCTCCAGATCCAGAGGTGAGGATGAAGGACTGCAGCCCTGCAGGATGGAAGCAAAGTGCTGAGAGGATTTGGGGATTAAGTAGGAGCTAGGCCTTGCTCAGGTCACGCAGCTAATGGCAAGGGGAGGCAGATCACTGTTATGAGATGCCTGGGAAGGGGAAGGTAAAGACTGCAGGAGACCAGGGTGAGCACCTGTATTTGTTGTGTCCCAGCAGCCTGGGGTACTTGGCTGTCAGGAACATAGCTCTGATCCTCCTAACCCCCCTGCACCTTTTTGACACATACATGCAGTTACTGGTCATGCTGACCCAGCTGTGTGTTTAGTCAGCTCTTCCCTGTTAAACCTGCACGTGACAAATGGAATCTTTTCAGCTCTAAAGCCAGTGTCCAGCTGGGATGAGCTGGCAGGCAGCCCACAGCCCAAACCCACCTAGGGTGGTGGCACAGCCTTCCCAGGAAGGCAGTGGGCAAGCAGACATTTTGTGGCAGCAGAGATCTGGAAATCCTGTCTTGCTGTATTGCATGAACAGAGGGTTAGTGCAGCCCTCCTCAGCCTGGCTCCAGGAATGTGAGGACAGCTTTTTGGCTTTGTAGTAGTATGGAGCTCCAGCCAGGAGCTCAGCATCTCTCCCCTGGCCAAGTGACTCTGATGCAAGAGGATGGGCATGCACATCAAGTCAGAAACCAGTAGAGTACCAGTTTCTCATCCAGAATACTTTACAAACAGCAAGAAAAACTGTTTTTCCTGGTTGTGATGGGGGTGATGTTTAGTGCCCATATGCTTTGGGTCCAGAACCTACATGTTCAAAATTGCTGTGGGGAATCTGTTACTAAAAACTGGGTCCCAAACTTGGTCAGAGCTGCCAGCAAAAGAGATTTATGGCTCTTACAACTGAAGAAACAGATGTTTTGAGGTCCTGAGAGTGGTTGTGCTTGACTGCTAATCTGCTAGTAGAATGGGGAGGAGAGAGGAAGGTTAATTAAAGATTTGAGGTAGGAGGGAAAAATCAACCAACCAACCAGCAGGATCATAATGTAGATATGACAGCATACAATGTTGTGTACACACACACAACAGCCTATTGATATTTCATTTATATACCTTTGTTTCTATTACAAGCCACTGCACAGACAGTGGCACCTGGCTAAACTCTCACAAGCTTAGGCTACAGGGACAGGATCCTGTGCCAGTTCTGGAAGCAGTGAGGAATGACATGAGTTTTGGCTAGGATATCTGGCAAAGACCCCTGAGATTTTAATGTTCCTGCCCTTGGTTTTAAGACTTTGCACAAAGATTTAATTCCTGCAGCATCAGGAAAAACACCTCTGAGATACCGTTCCTACTCTCTGCAGCAGCCGCATTGTCCTTGGAAGTTCCTTTTCCAAGCATGGCTCAGCCCAACACTATTAAACGTGAAGGTCATAGCTGGAGGCTGTCTGGATTCCAGCTCACGGGGATAAGGGACAGATACCACAAACCAACCCCACCCTGAGAGACAAGTGGCACTAGGAAACACCCCATGCACCCCTATTCCTGCCTGCCAACCCCACCATGCCAAGCACCAGAGCTCTTACTGTTCTGGCAGATCCAGGGGTTCTTCTCCCTGGCTGTGACTTCACGAGCTTCCGTTTCCTCTTCTTCCTCGCCTTCTGAGAGCAGGTCAGAGATCTGCTGCTGCAGCTCAGGACTGATGTTGTTCTCTGAGAGGATGAGTGTCCGTAGGGCCGTGGGGTAATTCTCTACCATGTCTAGCAAAGTCTGAGCAGAGAGTGAGATAAGCAGGCTGACGAGATGCATAAACAGCAGCTAGGTTCAACAGCAAGAGTTTCAGCACCATCTCCCTGCAAATTCCAGCCCTGCTCTTTTTATCTCCACTGTCCCTTGGCTTTGACCTCCCTTTGCCAGACTTTCTGAGAGCCTGAGGACTTTACATCTTCTTGTGGGAAGAGCTGAGCCTGGATTTTCTTGCTCTGTCCAAAGAGAAGTGGACTGCTCTACCGCCCTGTTGCTCCCACATACCCAGGCAAGTCCCATCTCTCAGAGGAAAGCCTATGCTACCATGCCTTGGCCCCATCTGTACACAGTGCTTTAGCTCTGATCCTCCACTACCAAATAGAGCTATTGTGACTTTTCCCTGGTGACTTGAAGGAGGCAAAAGAGCCCTAGGGCTGGAGCTATGGTTTCTGAGCTCCTCCTCTGGCTGAATGCAACAGGCTGGGGGAAAGCAGCAGCGGCATTTCTAGGTGGAAGGGAAGAAAGGTGTTCTGCCTCTATATAGGTGGTCAGGACCTATGTCCTTTAGACTGCAGTGATGCTGTAAGAGTAACAGGTTACCTCACCTGGGCTGATTGGTTGGTGAGTCCTGTTCCCTCCAAATCCAAAACTTCAAGGGTTCGACTGGAGGCCACAGCGACGGCAAGCATCCCTGCTACCTGGTCACCTATAGGAGAAGCAAACCAGGGCTATGAGCAGTGCCTGCCTTCACTCACATACAACCCCTGCTCTTGTGGGGTTGGGGCTGTCATGGAAACACCCTCTGCAAATTTCTGCCATTGGACAACTTCCAAGTCTTGGCTACCTCAGGAAAGGAAAAGTTGTTAACTGAGGGAAATTTATTTTATTTCCCAAGGAACTGCATCTGCCCACATTTCCTTCCTACTCAAGGCTGCAAGGACATTTCACATTCCCTGAAAAGGATATCAGATGCACAGTAAGGACCTGGAATAGCCTAAGGGAAAGTTAGATCCTGGCTGAGGCCTGTGCCAGCTAATGGGCTGTCACCTTGGAAAGCGGGGAGACTTCTGGGGTGGGTGCAGCAGGACTGGGAGCATTAGAGATCAATGCCAGTGGAGGAGAGAGACCCCAGGGTGTTCTCTTGGCATTTCCTGGGAACACAGGACTACGACACATCCTCTCCTGAGGAAAACCAGGCTGACACCAGGTAACACCCTGGGGCCTTCACTGCTCTGGAGGGTGACCTGGTCTGAAAGGGTCTGGTGAGGTAGGAAGTGCCCAGCCGGTGCCTGGGTTAGGGACACAAGGCCTGATCTCCTCCTCACCACCTTGCAGTAGAGCTGGAGAGAGTTGGTTTCTATGGCAACCCATGCCAGGCTCTCCTCCTCTCCTCCTCCCCCCCTCCACGGAAAAGAGAAGGGAGGAGTAGGGGGCTGTAGGGCCTCTACTATGCTGATGTTAGGTCCTGGAGCTTCAGGTACATGGAAGAAGAGAAGGGTCAAACATGATAACAAATGCAGGCAGGCCACTAGCTCCTTTCTGCTCCTTCAGCAGGGCTCACGGCCACATTATACTGATCAGCAGGGCAGGACAGGGCAACAAGCTCCCCTGTTCTGGTGATGCTCTGCTGCTCATCTACAGCTGGGTTCCTAGCCACCCACCAAAGCAAACAGCACAAACGCGGACAGGTGGGAACACAGTGTCCCTTGGTCCCCCGCTTACCCAGGGGGTTGTAGTCCAAGTTCAGCACTCGGAGCTGAGAGCTGTGAGCCACAGCGATGGCCAGGCGGCCCCAGCCTTTGCTTGTGACGCCCGGGTTGGCACTCAGTGTCAGCTCCTTGAGGCCTGAAGAGGAGAGAGAAGCCAAACCAGAGCCAGCCTGAAGGTCACCAGAGCAGTCAGAAGGGAATGAGTTCACCTAACCAGGAGATGTGTCCCCTGCACTCCAACAGGCTAAAGGGTTTGGAGGAGGTGGCATGAGGTGACAGGTCAGCGAGGATCACGGGGACAGCCCACACCCAGGTGACCAACTGAGATATCAGCATCAATGGCACTGTGAAAGTCTGGGGAGAAGAGGTTGAAATCATTCTGAATGCCAGGGAGAGGGGTGGTGTTACCCGGTACATGATAGCTCCCCTTTTAAGTGGGGACTCAAAGCTCTAAAGATCATCCTCTGTAAAGATCTGAGCCTGAGCACTGAGGCTCTGACCATCTACACTCTCCCTGTGTGCACTCACATGCATGGATAATGTCTGGGTGCTGACAGTAAAGCCAGGAGTGAGGCAAGGAGCACACCATGTATTTATCTGTGGTGATTATCAACAGGCTAGTGCAAAATAATAAATGAAAAGCCCAAGCTGTCCCCTCCTCCAGTTTCAAGCACTCCTGTCATGAACCAGAAGCAACCTGCTGGTCCCTGAGCAACAAGCTGCCTGCAGGACAAATGATAGCAGAAAGCCCATGGGAACTGCTCCTCTGTCACTTGGCTTTTCTGTTTTACGTGAGCTGGGAAAATAAGTCCCTCAGCCCAGTCTACAAAGCCTGCCTCTCCCAGGGCCTAGGATTTATGGCTGTGTCTATCTGCTCCATGTAAAGCTCCACTGGCTTCCATGCAGCCCACAGTCCTCGTGCTTACCAGATTTAGCCCCATCCGGCGGCAGGAGTCCACAGATGAGGTTGATGCCTTCATCACCCAGCATGCAGTCTCCCAGATCCAGAGCCACCAGCGAGGGATGGATGGAGAGTGCAGGGTTGAGAAGAGCCAAGCCTGCATCCGTCAAGGGACTCCCATGGAGGCTGCAGAGATAAAAGGGAAATCACCACGGAGGCAGCCCAGGGGCTAGCTAACCCCACGGGGAGGGAGAAGTAGAGGAGGATGACAGATCCTAATGTCAGATGGGGAAAATGTCCTGGGAAGGCCCTGCAGAGAGGCTCAGCCGGCAGCTGCAGGGGCACTCCTCTCCCAGCAGGGATGAAGGGTAGCAGAGGACACTGGTAGGGCTCAGGGAGGGCCTTCCCAACACCGGGGACACTCAGGTTTGGGGAGACAAAACTGAAACCACGCCAACCAGATGGGAACAGAGCTAGCTCCCCCAGCCCGGTGAAGGGCACTGGATTGGTGTCTGCAGTGTCAAGGACGTTTCTCCTCACGCCGGGGCTGGCTGGGATCCTGTCCCCACCAGGCTGGGCAGACCTGGCCGGGCACCCGCCGCTTCCCCACTACTCACAAGAGGGACTGGACGGAGCGGTTGGTCTTCAGGGCCTCGGCCAGCTGCTTGACGCGGTTGATGTTGGAGACGATGCCCAGGTTGAGGTTGAGCTGCGCCAGAGAGCGGGACTCGGCCACCCCCCGGCAGACGTGCCCGAAGTCGCGCTCCGAGAGCTGGCAGCCACGCAGCGACAGCAGCCGCACCGAGTTCTCCCGCAGGCTCTCGCAGATGTCCCGGATCTCCGCGCCCGACAGCGTCTCCCCGGAGATCTGGATGGACCCCGGCAGCATCTTCCGCCCGCTCGGGAAGGCGCAGCCCGCCTACCCCGCGGCGCCGAGACGGAGCCGCGCTGCGCGCTGCGGGCCGGAGCGAGCGCCGCCGCCGCCACCGGGCACTGCCGGCCCGGCCCACCGCGGCCCCGGGGGCGTCACCGCGCAGCCTTACCGGCGCCCGCCGGGCCGCCCCGCTCCCTGCAGCGGGCGGCGGGTCCCGAAGGAGCCATCGGCGTGGGCTGATCCGGAGCGGGGACGGGGAGGTAACGCGCCGTGCCGACCTGCTGCTCCAGCCGGGACCGAGCAGCTCCCGCCCCGCCCCGCTCCGCCCGCACCTGTGGGGCCGCCCCGCCCCCTCCCTCCTCCCACCCCACGCAGAGCGGCTCCGTCCCGCCCCGCCGGCCACGCCGCCATTTTGTGCCCCGCCGCCACTCGAGGCACGCGAGGAGTGTCTGCTTTCCTCTGGTGCTGAGAAAAGGGGGTGCGGGCGAAGTCCCAGAGAATGGGTCGAAGCCGCTGGGCCATAGTATGCCCCAGGCTGGGCAGCAGCTGCCCGTTGGCTTTATCTGCTGACACCCACTGATCTTCAGTCATGGTCCAGGTGTATGTGGCACAGCAGTCTGCAGGTCAGTGTGAGCTGTGTCTGGTGGTCTGTGGCAGGTGGGTCGGGGTTTTTTTGAGTGGGTTCATGGCAGATCGTATGTATGGAGGGCGTGGTGGAAGATAGGGCTTGACTCTTGTTGTTGCCCCTTGGGTGGGGCTGGAGTTCTGTTGGCCACTGCTCTCCAAGGTCAGTGAGCGTCTGGGGGGAGTGGAACAAGTTCGCGTGGGGTGGATGGCCCAGGGGTCAAAACCTGGGGCCAATCTGACAAAAATAACTATGGGAAAAGGGTGAAATGCTGTCTTCCCCAGCTGGTTGCATTATGGTGTGAAGGTGCGGAAGCCTGTACACAGCTGAGGTGGTATCGCTGGGGTTGTGAGGATCTCCTGGTGGATTGATTTAACGTGTTTTCCTCTCAGAGAAGTAGGACAGCGTGTGAAGGGTTCTGGGCCACGGCTGGGTGCACAGGAGAAGCAGAAGAAATGAGGGTGTATATCGTCCTTCCAGTGGTTTTCTTCCTGCAGCAGGGAATGATGTGTGCTGGGGTACAGCATGGAAGGAGGGGGCTGGGGGGGATGGACATGTCCTCAGGCAGCAGCAGCGTGCCTCAGGCTCATGGTAAGGGAGCGGATCTGCCCCATGTCATGTCCGCTGCCTGGCGCAAGGAGGTAGCTGGAAAGTGTGAAGGGGGTGGGGAAGTGCTGTGGGTTTGCTCACCTCTGCAGCATACAACCTGATGAGAGATGCGAGGGGCGTTTGTGATGCCCTTTTAATTTCCTGGTATGAATCAGGGAATTGCTTTTTTCCACGTTCTTGTAATGCTGTACTTGGAGAGAAATATGAAGCAGGGCCCCTGTTGTTTCAACTCCAGTGAGCTGAAAAAGGAAGCCAGTGATGTGGAAATTAGGTTAAACCGCATAAGTAGGCAGCTTTCTGCACATAGCTAATCTGTTAAGGAGAAAGCCTGGCTGCTGTATATGGCAGGAATCAAGTGAATTCCAGTCCACTGGGTAACTAAGGGACAAACCCAGGCTCCTCTGCTTTGCTTGCAGGCCGTGTCATGAGTGTGGAGGTGGTTGTTAAGCAGTATTTCTTCTGTGAAATGGAGGAGAAGATCACCTGAGCCACTAGCTGCATGTTATATCCTGGATGAGACCAAGGGCGAGCAGTAGATGAGGAGCTGGACTCTGACATTAACTCTAAGACTTTGACTGCAGCCAAATGTAGGTGTCACCTTGCACGTTGCATTTCCTGTTGCACGTGGGTGCTTGGGCTTGGAATTGCATCTGCAGGCTGCACCAGGAGTGAACCACAACCTGACAGTATATCTGTTCTGGGACATGAACAGCAGCTGTATGCATCCAGCATTGCAGTGCTGGTGATAGTTTTCAAAAAAGGAGTTTCTGATCTTTGAAGCCATTAAATGGTTCAGACGAGAAGGCAGTCCTGTGTATTGCAGGGCTGTGAGTGGTATACAGTGAATGTCATAGTGGTCTGCCTAAGTAACAGCTGCTGATCAGCACAGGTTGAGTGAAAGACTGCACTTAGTTTCACTTGACAACCACCTTCAGGCACTAATTAACCCATGCTTCCTTCAGCAGGCTATTATTAGAGAGGCGCTTGGAAGAGAGCCCCTGGGATACGTCCCACTTCAGTTGACAGCAGCAGCCTTGAAGCACTGCTTAGGGCATCAGCCTGCATTTGAAGCCCTAGTGATGGCATCTTCAGTGCATGTAGTCAGGTGCAAGAGCATATCAGGGAGATGAATATCCCACCTTGCTTTATGCTCAGATACGTTGGGATTAGTGGTACAGGAGCAAGTGGTTCAAAGCTTGTCTCACTAAGGCTCATCGAGGACTTTGCGGAGGCAAACTTGGCAGTGGTATTTTGTCAAGAGCTAGGTATTACTTCCTTGTCATGTGCAGTTACCCAGCAGGTATAAGGAAGGTGACTTATTGTTTTCCTTCTGGGGCATGGAAGATGAGACCTGACCCCCCTAGGCTGATGCCATTAATGGCTAACGCATAAATAGGGAAAACCAGCACGTGATGAGCAGCTAGAATGAGACTACACATAGGGAGGAAGACAAATGGGAGAACGAACAGCATACCTGTAACCCAAAACATAACTAAAGTAACACTAAGTGCAACAGTTATCAACTGTAAGAAGGGTTGGTCTCCCAGGTACTACAGAGGAGAGGAGACCATAGCATTTTTACCTTCCTCTTTCTAATGTGACAGCCTCATATATTTCAGCTTTTTAATTAAAAGGGCTTATGCAGTTCTTTTACCATTACCCTTCCTCAACAGCTGTACGTGTGAGGAATTACTTTAGATTTGCTGCAAGGGAGGAGGGAGAAACTTATTTTAGATTTCCTGCAAAAGCCACGGTGGGAAACAAAGGCATTAAAGGTGGAGAGTGTCTGGCATGATGGGGATGTAAGGCTTGTGCTGATAACTAGAGGACTTGTGTAAGACTGACCTGCCCTCCCACAGGGACCTGACTAAGGCAGTGTGCTCAGCACGCTCTGAAGAACTGCAGCACACGTGCGTTTCTCTGCAAAAGCACGTTCCCCTCTGTCAGCAAAAGGAGAAAGGCTGAATCTCTCAGCAGAGCACCAGAGTTCTGGTAGTACAAAATGTTTCAAGCTCCAGCTGCTGCACAGAGAATGAACTGGGTCTGAGGAACTGGAGCAGAGCAAGTCCCACAGCATCTGAGAGGGTGGTTTGTCATTACTCTTGTCATCTGTCCCCAGCTGACAGGACACATAAGCTGCATAGGGACAGCATGAAGACTTCTCTCGTAGCTCTCCTGTGCTTTGAGTGAAAACACGGGTGCAGCGTTGTTGTTCTGACCTAGCTAAATGGCAGGGTGTAGAAAGGGAGCACAGGTCTTCTCCAATGATGCCCACAGATGAGCGGTGGCATTTTGGCCCTGTGTGGCTTTTCTTCTTGTCTGGAATTTTTGTAGTGGCAGTCATCTCTTTCTTCTTTCCTTCTCCCCTGCCTGCTCTTGGAAAGTTTTCACCAACAGAAACAGACCCATTCTATGCTGCCAGGGCAAGAAGCATAAGTCAGAAAATTAGAAACTATCCTCCCATAGGGTTATAGTGAGGGGAGTGCCAGACTTGTAGCATTACAAACTAATTCTTTTAAGTTTGAAAATGATGGAAGCTGTAGGTGCTGAAAGTGGCTTAATTGCTCCAAGTAACATGGAGGTTGCTGGCCCAAATAGCGTAGCTGATGCTCCCAAGCAACTTGTTCTTGTGTTCTTCAGCCAAAATAAATTGAGGGCTGGGGTAGAAAGTCAGAGAATGTGTCTACCATGCATGTGTTAGCAGATTAACTTCTTGCTCTTGGAAGGGAAACAAATGATGAATTCGGGAATAAGCAACAGTGGAAAGGAGGTCTGTGACTGAAATGCTCAAGTCGTGTCCAGTGACATTGTTGCAGCTAAAGTGATGAGCAGCCTGACTGTAGTAGCTGGCACTGTTTTCCTTTTTCATCACACCTTGGCTCCAGTTTGAATCTTATCTCGACAGTAGTATCCTCTCCCACTAATAAAACAAAGGGGAGTGCAGTTCTGACATGCTATCTACCTTGTGCTGATTGTAGGCACACCGAGAGAGGATTTTTTGTCTTCTCTCCAGTATGAGTGTCAGCTTCTTGGGTGTGGCTCCTTTCTTCCAGGAGAGAGACTGAAAACCAGAAACCAGCTAACAGCTTAACACTTTCAGAACAATGACGTAAGACTACAGCTGAACTATTCAACTGTGAGCTACCACAGTGCAGGTAAGCCTAGCCTGGGCTGTTCTACTTACTTCCCTACCCTTACTGGAGCCTCCCTGCTCAAAGACATGCTGAGTGCAGTCAGAACTGCTATTGCAGAGCAACTCAGGCAGAAGAGTGATACGAAAACAAACAAAGAAGGTGTGAATGCACAGGGACAGATACATTTCTGACATGTGCAGGAGAAGGGGTAGTGAGGTGAGATAGCAACTTGACCAAATGGAAAGAGAGGGATCAATCTGGAACACGACAAGGAAAAGAATATGGTTAAATATCATAATGTTTTTTAAAAATCTGCAGTGTAGCTGAAGTCCCTTTTGGGCTATGGAAAAGCTGCCTAAGACAGGTCATTTATCCTGAAACACATGGAAATATGACAGCACAAAAGTGCAAAGAGTTATGCTTTGAGTCTAGACAAGTTAAATCAAGGCATAGAGACCCCAGAACACTCTCCCATTACATAAGTAGGTTCAAACATAAGACATCATTCAAAACCAACATCAATTTAATTCTTCCCTCTTCAGGACAGGAACAGAGCAGACAGTCCTGGGGTTACATGAGCAAGCAGAAAGAGGGGTAAGGGAGTAACTAAGCTAGGAAATCCCAGCTAAACATGCAGGCAATAGAATCACTCTATTCAAAACAGCCTGGATCTGGGTGGGTGGAAGAGTGTAGTCCTCCTGAGTCATGGAGGTACTGTCCACGCAGCTGTGCAGAACTGCAACCCAAAGGACAGGTCCAGGAAGGCAAAACAAAACTAAGTCTTATCCCAGCTGTTCTGTTCCTTTCCTAAGAGGCAGCAGGCTGCTACAGCCCTATGCAGCCCTGAAAGTAGTGAAGGAAGCAAGTCCAAGACTGTGCAATTATAGGGTCAATGCATTGGCTTTGGCTGTTGTGTTTAATACAGCATTGGAAACAACTGGAATGTCTCTGGCAACTCTCTGAAAGGGTGGCATGTTGGGTCCTTCTAATGTGTCCAGGATACCTGCAGAAAACAGGAGAAAGAGGAGAGTGGCAAGTTAGTTCAGAAGCAAGTGCTGTGTTTCTTCTTGTTTGTCTCTTTGGCAGAGCTCAGGACTTGGAGGCAATGAGAGTAGACATTTTGCCCCTCAAGAATAAGCAGCAATAAACACCTCAATCCAGAGACTGCAGCATGCAGATCAGAGTTTATTCTTGGGACGGGGGAATGTAGATCCTTTCTCTTTGAGGGTGCTAAATCCAGCCCCTTGTCATTTGACCTGAAGAAAGACTCTGCTAGGGGCTCTCCTCTGCCAAGGCAGCCTGGCAAATCATTTCCCTGCTTCACTCCAGCACATACCCTCCTCTTAGACCAACTGTTTGCTTTCATCTTAAGATACACCTGCAAGGCTTATATCAGGAATTGCAGTTGGAAGCGTGATGCAGAATATTTATCACTGCACTGCAAACAGACCATATTTGGCAGGAAATGCACATGCTGATGGAAGTGTTCTCCAGTTCCTGTCAATTACCCTCTCAAGACTGATAATCAGTCCTGGAGATCCTTGAAGAAAATTGCTTGGAATATATTCTCCCATATTTCATTTGCTGAGAAGTTGCATGTTAGGGCTGAGTACCTTGGCCATGAATAGGGAGCCAGGAAAGAACAGTGTTTAGCTCTAAAAAGACTTGTGATGCTGTGCCAAACTTATGCAGATCTCAATCTTTCAGACTAACAGTTTGTTAGGAGAAAAACAACAAAACAGAAAGACCACCTGAATCTGTATAACCTGGTAAAAAGTACTGACTGCAGAGGATGCAGCTTTTGCTGTCTGTGTTGTACAATTTAAGATAGTAAAGGTGTTAGGTAAAGAAGGAAAGACTTTCATGACATATTTCCTGATCAGAGTAAAGCAGCCTGATTTTTAGCAAGGTTCAGGAAGGGACTGGACAACTGCATAAGAAAAGTAGTCACTGCTTTAACGCTTGACTTGTGGGCAAAGCCTGCTTGCAGCTTGTCTTAAGTACTGGAACCGCACACACAGACTACCCCACATCAACGTGCTGACCTGCTTTGACATCTGCTAACTACGGTAGTGCTAGTCACTCTTGGGCATGGAACTGGCCCAGATGCCCTTAGGTCAGTTCTAAACTGCCCATCCTTTCCCTCTGAGAAAGGAACAAGCACCACCTCCTCCTCCCCCACATCTAAGAGGTACTGCCATTGTGTTTCCCTTGCTTACCTTCTACCACCTTGTGATAAGCAAAATGCAGATAGAAGAGGAAAAGCATATGCAGAGCAGCAAGAGTTCCACACAGGATGAGCCGCTGGGTATGCCCGACTGTGCGTGACACCAGCACAGCAACCTAGGAGAGAAGTGGAGATTAAGAGACTGGATAGCTGCAACATCAGCCTCTGGCACTGCAGTCAGGAGCACACAGGAGGATGGGCTAAGTAGTGAGAGCCAGTAGGAACACCACTCAGAGCCTTTCTCACAGTTGGCACCAAGAAATTCTGAGTAATGTGACTTTGTTTTGGGTAGATGAATCTTGCCCAGTTTCACCAAGTGTTCAGGAGGCTCAGGCAAGTCTCTCTAGAGCAGCAGGAGACATAAGACAGCAGGCTTCCTGCAGCTGTCAGAATGGGTGAGGGCAGTCAGCCAGGCCACACACTAGTAACCGAATGACCCAGGCTGTTCTTTAAGCACCCTACCCAGCTGTGAAATCACTTGCCTGGCCCAAGGAACAGAAAGCAAGAAACACTTCCCTCTTTGGGCTGCCTGTCACTTACCATTCGCAGTGTAGAGAGTCCACCAACGACTAACCAGAAAATATAGAAGAGGGAATGGAAGTGGATATTATAGGTGACAAGCAGAGTGATGCAGTGTCCAAAAAGGCCATAGCCCTGACAAAACAAAGACATCCACGTTACAGTTGTCACTTGCACACAAAGGGCTGTTGAGCAATGAGCAGCCTACGCTTGCAGCATTTCAGCAAGGCAGTACTTTGCAGACTACACGCTCCATGCTAGAATGTCAACCGGCACAACAGTTTTAACAGCAGCTCACACCCAGCTCATCTGTCTATAGGATTCACGGGATTGTCAGAGATTGCAACAATCTAGGAAACGCAAGGAAAAAAGCCTCCGATCCCAGACAAATGAGAATCTAAGCAGGAACAGCTGCTTTGTGCCATCTCTGTGTCTGGGGCAGGTCAGGCCCAAAGAGCATCCTGGATTTCCAAGCTGTCCCAGTACAACAGGATTATGGTCATCCATAATTTACAAAGATGTTTCCAGCTCTCTGTAAAAAGCTCACAGGTCACCCTCCCCTCTGGAACACAGGGCCAGCATCCATCCTGGGGCAGCTCCATCCGTACATACCAACAGCGACAGCATCTGCACCATCGTGATTTGGGCATTGCACAGATATGCCAGGAAATAGATGAAAGAGGAGACTCCCAACCAGTAGCCAAAGCAGGTGCCAATGGCTGTGCCCATCAGCGTGCCTTCCCTCTGTGGAGACAGCAGCAGGGTAGAGAGAACTCAGAGAAACGGCCTGCCAGCACCTAAGTTCCACTGCAGAGAGTGCCCAGAGCCTTTCATACCCATAATCAAATGGCTGGCTTAACAGCAGGCAGGTTGCCCCACCAGCAACAGAGCATCAGGACTTTCTGATGCAATTTTCCTCCCCTCTCCAAACCAAAAGGCTCTTCCTCAGATCAAATCTGCTTTTCAGCAAGATGCTCTTGTGATATGGAAGAGGTTTCCTCTACCTTTCTAGTGTCATTATGGCAATCCCAAACCCGGTCAAAACACAAATCAATCACTGAGACTTGCCGTACAATGATAGTGTCCGAGGTCTTCATCCCATGCAAAAGGATGGCCACCAGCGTGAAGACCAGCATGAGGGGTCCATAAAGCTCACCTGCAATCTTCTACATGTAAAGACAGAGAGGGGAAGGTTTGGTTAGTGCTCCTGTCTTACAGGCTCTCCACCCTGAGTGATATAACGAGCATCTCGGAGAGTTTTATCACCTGAGGAGCATCAGCAAGGCCACTGCTGACAGAAGCCACACAGAATAGGCTGTGTGTCAGAGTGGTGTTAAACAGGATGCAGAAACGGGTGAAGTGAAATCTAGAGTTCTAGAACTGTACCAGCATTAAAGGTAGCAGGAAGGTAAAGGCAGCACTGGCACAGGCTCTGCAGGGCAGTGGTCACAGCAGCGAGCTTGCTGAGGTTGAAGAAACGTCCAGATAATGATCTCAGCCATATGGTCTGATTTTTGGGTGGTGCTGTGTGGAGCCAGGAGTTGGGCTTGGTGAGCCTTATGAGTCCCTTCCAACTCAGGATATTCTATGATTGTGATTCTATGAGAACGGGGTTTGGAACAACCATAGGAAAGGATTTACCAATATTCTGAGGGAGGTGAACATCTAACAAACTTGGATCCTTAATAACAGACTAATTAAATTGGAAGGGTCTCTGTGGAACAGTCACTCAGGCCATGGGGGCTGGTTCAGTGAGAGAGAACTCACCTGTGGGAAATTGATCATCTTCACGGGAACCATGGACTCCAGCAATCTGCATTACAGCAAAGCAGTGAACGACATCAGGAGAGTTAACAAGATGCTTCAAAAAGCAACAGATCCCATACGCCCGCTGCCAGTGCTTTCTGCTGTGACTAGTGGGGGACAGAGAGCACTTTTAAAGGGTTACATGAACTAACTAAAGGAAACCCTGCCATCGGGGGCTAGCTTTGCCAGGAAGAATTCACAAACCCGCCACTGTGGGAGACAGCCAGCAGGGCGGTTCCAACCCCGCCTGTTCCCCGCGGGCCCTGCCCACCTGGTGCGCACTTGGACCGGCTCCACGTCGAAGTAGGGCCGCAGGATGTCGATGTTGGCGTAGAGGCTGAAGGCCTTGGAGGCCTGCCTCTTCCCCACCTGCCACATCTGCGAAGAGAAGGGCGAGTGCAGCGGCGGGGCCGGGAGCGGCGGGGGCGGCCGCGGGGCGGGAGCACGCTCACCTGGTCGGCCACCTGCCGCCCCAGCTGCCCCTGCAGCCCCTTCATGCCCAGGAACTCGCCGTCCTCCTCCCCGCCGGCCCCCGCCTCGCCCTCCGCCTCCTCCTCCTCCTCCTCCTTCATGCGCTGGTGCATCTCGCCCATGTCCTCGAAGCTGGAACCCGACGTGTCGTCCATGTTCTCCATGTCGATGACGGCGGAGCCGCCGCCCTGCTCCGGGGCACAGAGCGTCAGCGCCCGCCCGGGCCCCGCTCTCCCCGCCTCAGCGCCCCCGCCGGACGGCCCCACCTGCATGTTGTCCTCAAAGCCGCCCCACTCGGCGGGGCCGCTCCTGACGCCGCCCGGCGCGGACATAGCGCCCGGCCCTGCGAGCCGCCGAGCTCGGGGGAGGGAAGGGGACGCGGATGTGACCGTTCCGCGGGCGCCGCGTCGGATCTCGCGAGAGGGCGTGCGGGCTGCGCCGCCATCTTGTGTGCGGCAGGGCGGCGCGGCCGCGGCTGGGTGGGCCCGGCCCTCCTGCTTCCGGCGGCGATGGCGGCCAAGCGGAGCACGGACGAGATGCGGGAGCGCGTGGTGCTGGGCGAGTTCGGCGTCCGCAACGTGCGTAGGGCGTCGGGCTGCGGGGCTGCTCCCGCCTCGCCCCCTTCTCCCTCACGGGCTGCGCCTCCCGCAGGTCCACACCACCGACTTCCCCGGCAACTACCCCGGCTACGACGACGCGTGGGACCCACGGCGCTTCGAGGAGGTGAGTGAGGGCTGCGGCGGCGGTGGGGCCCCGCGGTCGGCTCCGGCGTGACGCGTCGCGGGGCCCACGCAGGCGTTCCGCGTGGACGTGGTGCGGGAGGAGGACGGCGTGCTGGAGTTCGACATGGTGGGCATCGACGCGGCCATCGCCAACGCCTTCCGCCGCATCCTACTCGCCGAGGTACCACGGGGCTGGGGCGGCTCCTGGGGGGGGGGTTGGCGAGAACGGTGCCGGTTCGGGTGGATAGTCCGTGTGCGAGTACCCTGGCTGGCATCTTACCGCCTTGGTCTGTTGTCTCCCTGAGGTGCCAACGATGGCTGTGGAGAAAGTGTTTGTGTACAACAACACGTCCATCGTGCAGGATGAGATCCTGGCTCACCGCCTGGGCCTTATCCCCATCCGGGCCGACCCTCGACTCTTTGAGTACAGGAACCAAGGTGAGGGTCTCGGGTCAAACAGCAGTGGGTGAGAGTGGAGCCCATAATGAGAAGCTGGGGTCATGCCATAGCATCATGAAGGGACCCCTGAAGACCATCTGGTCCGACTCTTCTGTAGTGAACAGGGGCACCTACAGCTAGATCAGGTGCTCAGTGTCCTGTCCAGCCTTGCCTTGAAAGTCTCCAAGGACAGGGCATCTCTGGGCAACCTGTTCCAGTGCCTCACCACGTTCACTTTCACCACTCTCACTCAGTAAAAGACTTTTCCCTTGTACCTGAAGTAAATCTACCCTCTTTAAGCTCCAAACTGTTTCCCCTTGTCCTATCACAGCAGACCCTGTAGAGTCTGTCTCTTTCTTGCATGCTCTCTTTGGGTCTGAAAGGCCGCTTCCAGGTCTCCCTGCAGCTTTCTCTTCTCTAGGCTGAACAGCCCCAGCTCTCTCAGCCCATTCTCGCAGGAGAGATGTTCCATCCCTTGGATCATTTTATGTGGCTCTCCTCTGGATACGCTTCAACAAAGCAGAAGTGCAATTCCATAAAGATACTGTTTTGCCCTTTCCAGGAGATGAAGAAGGGACGGAAATTGATACTTTGCAGTTCCAGCTGAAAATAAAATGCAGCCGGAATCCTCAGGCAGCCAAGGAATCATCTGACCCAAATGAACTGTATTTCAATCACAAAGGTGAGAGCTCTTTCCGCCTGTCCTAAAAGTAGGTGCAGCTTTTTGTTTTTTCTCTTGTTCACTTTGTTTTTTCTCTCTCTTGGGATTTTGCCTTGTGAGCAGAGACAGCCAATTTCCTCACAGTATACACAGCTTACCTTTGCCATCTCCAGTCCTATACGGGTCAGCAGCCTGTTTTCTGAGGCAGCAACTGGCTGATACTTGTGGCTTCTCTTGGCAGTGTACAGTAAGCACATGACATGGGTGCCCTTGGGGAATCAGACAGACCTCTTTCCGGATGCTGACTTCCGACCCGTCCACGATGACATCCTTATAGCACTGTTGCGACCTGGGCAGGAAATAGATGTGCTCATGCATTGTGTCAAGGGTGTAGGTGAGTGCTGGGTCTGGGCTGGGGAGTGGGTGTGCTGGTGCTTGGACTTGAGCACACCTGTGTGATGGGAAACACTGGAGAACTAGCTTGACCCTGAGGCCTGCCCTCATCCTTAATTCTTAACTCTTTGTGCAGGTAAAGATCATGCCAAGTTTTCTCCTGTGGCCACAGCAAGTTATCGACTGCTTCCTGACATTACTCTCCTGCAGCCTATTGAGGATGAGGCAGCTGAGACGTTACAGAAGTGCTTTTCCCCTGGAGTCATTGAGATCCAGAACATCAAGGGTACTTTCTTCCCAGCTGTAAAGTGCCTTGTTCCTAACAAGTCTTAGCAGAGACTCAGTAGAGACAGTAGACTGTAGCCAAACCCTGCAGGGAAGATAACACATTGTGATGTTGTCTTGCTGATCAACAATAGTTCGTGCTATTTTGAGCCTGGTTGTACTGGCTGAGTGGCTGTCACACACAAATGTTTTTAGTGATGAACTGAGAACTCTCTGAAATGCTTAGGTGTTGCACGCCTGTCTGCAGAGCCCTGTGGTACTGTTTAGCTGTCTGGGTAGCAAGCTTGCTCTTTGTAGTAGCTGAGCATGGAGAGGACTTGTGTCCTGCACAGGAGTACAGGCTTTGTGTTTGGCTTGGAACTATTCAAGAAAATGAATTCTGCCAGGCTGGAGTTTCATGTTAGGGATGTGCTAATTGTTTATATGTGGCTTTGCTGCCTCTGCTGCTTGAGGGGTAAGTACTTTTTGTGACACGGAGGTACCCATCTGCTGCCAGTGCCCACCTTGTTTTGTTTTCTCCTTTTAGGAAAAAAGGTGGCAAGAGTAGCCAATGCACGGTTGGACACATTCAGCAGGGAAGTCTTCCGACATGAGGGTCTGAAAAACCTTGTGCGCCTAGCAAGAGTGCGAAATCATTACATCTGTAAGTAGCCCACTTTCTGCAAAGCAGAGAGCCCTATTCTGCTTTGTGCAAATAAGCAGGGGCCGGCCAGTGTGTATACCTTGGTCTTGTGTATACCGTGGTCTCAGTCTTCACTGCTCCCTGGCATCACTGGTCTTCCTGTGTTTGTATTCCTGTGGGGAGCTACTGAGATTGTGGTTTGGTGCAGCTTTGGGGTAGGATGTTTGTGCTTCTTGCTGGTTTATTTCTTCCAGCTGCAAAGGTCTGGCTTGCTGGATGTACAGCATAAGGGAAGATGAGGAGCAAATGCTGGAGCAGGCTGCTGGCTGAAGCTGCACAATGGCTGTGCTGACTTTTGTCTCTGCAGTTTCAGTGGAGTCGACAGGTATCTTGCCTCCTGATGTGCTGGTGACTGAAGCCATCAAGATACTGATGGGAAAGTGTCAGCGTTTCCTGAATGAACTGGACACTGTGCCTATGGAGTGAGCAGGCTGTAGCCAAGAAGTAGAACCCTGTGCTGCTGTTTTGAGCTTCCTGCTCCGGCCTGCAGGAGTGGTTCTTCTGCCCTAGGCATGAGTTTTGAGATGGATTTTTTTAAGAGCCCTGGGACCATCTCTTTGAACTTGTTTTGTGTGTGATGAGCCTCAGTGAGGAGATGCACTGAAATAAAAGCTTTCTTTTACCTCTGTCTGCTTCTGCGCAGTTAACAATTGTGAGATCATAACATACAAAAAAAAGTGGCAGCAGGTCTGAAGCATAGTATTTATTTTAGCTTGCAGGCAGTGTGTGAAGAGGACCAATAAGGCAGCGTAGTAAAGCTCTTAGCAGCAGGCCCATGAGAACTGAAGTCACTGTCAGTTTATGTCTGTTTTAAGATGTCTTAGACAAGCTGTGTGGTAGCTGTGTTGTCTTATAGTACTGGGCTTCTTTGTGTAGTAGGAATGGTGGGCTTTAAATACATGCTCTAGAAAAACTAATTGTCCCCTTTATGTATCTCAAGGTAAGACATTACTTTCCAGGTGTTTGTTAGTTTTGACCACCCTGTTCTCCCTTTCAGTGACTGAGTTTTGCGGGGTGTGGTAAAAGGCAAACGTCAATTAAATGCCTGTCTCATGTAACATGCAAGTTAGCATCAGGAGTGAGCACTGTTATCACAGGAGTCTCTCTGGGCAAGCCGATAATGTCAGAGAATGGCTGTGAGCAATGGTGTGTTCCAGCTACTTAAGGTAATCTTCACAACACTAGGATTGAGTGTAGCAAATTATACTTTCTACCTGTTACACTGTGATATACTTATTCATACTGTATGCATCGTTATAGGTCTTGGGGTGGCTACACTGTAGGGAATGCTGTGCTCAGGGCAAGGCCGGTGATGGTCTAAAATCAGAACAGAAACAGAGGGTGACCCTAACTTGCCATTCTGGCTATCATCACCAACCCATCTCATAGTGCTGTGTTGTGTTGCAGACCCATGCAGCTGACTGCCAATACCTTTAAATGCACGTTTTTTTTTTCCTCATGCTTTTAAATTTAATTAGCTAGTCTGGAATGGTGCATCCCTTCCCTGATAATATACATTGACCGTAGTCGTTGGCTGCACTTTCTTTCTGGGAGCTGGAATGAGGAGGGCTGAATACAAACAAAGTCATGACACCAGGGGTATGAAACTGGAATAGCTTTACTGACATTCAGAGGTGTAACACAACCAGTTCGGAGACAGCTTTAGATTTAAACATTCCTACAAAAAAAAGGTTCTAAAAACCATTTAAAAAAACCCCTTGTGTCTAGCATGAAGTCACAGAATGTTAAAAATATCACAACACAATAAATACACCCAGCCTTTGCTAGAGCCAGGAGCCACGTCAGCTCAGAGGTTAAAAATGTCCAAGGCCAGGAGGAAAGTAGAGGGTGCTGGTGGAACAGCAGGGGCAGGAGGGTGTGTAGATTCCCAAGGCACACGCATCTTTTCTGCATTCCAACCCCTTCCAACCCAAACTTTTCAGTCCCATCTGCCCCAGCAGGATTTATTACTTGGTTCTTCTTAATGGCAAAATGAGTCCCGCCTTGCAGCTCCTGTGCCAACATTAGCGTATGCTGAATGAACCATTTGTCATGTCAAGAAGAACCAACTTTGCAAATGGGAGTGTTTTGATACAGGCCTCACCTCATCTGAAACACAGTTTCTGTCCTGGCTCTTCCCTGTAAACTGCAGTATAATCCCCACTCCTCCTGCCCCACTACACACCTCTGAGAAGTACCAGGCTGGGTGAAAACACAGACTCCTGTCACCTCCTCAGCAAGAGGGTGAGGAGATCCCATTTGTTTTGCAGGTGCTTCAGGTATTGGTCCAGATTTCGTGTACCCTGCACTGGCCATCATCAGGGCATGGTAAAAACAAAAAAAAATAAAATCTGTCCTGCTCCCCCTTAAGGATATCCAAGAAAAGCCAGCACAAAGTCAAAGCCTTTCATTTGGCTATGGGTAGAACAAGTTGTATGATCATATATATATACATACGTATGTATATATATGTATGACGGTGTCTGCCTCCCACAGAGGAGCTGCACCTTAAGAAGACTGATCTCCAGGAGATCCTAGAGCACTGCAAGGCTTCCTTGGCACACAGCCCTCAGCCCAGCATCCTGGAGGGAAATGGATCCATTAACACGAGTCCACTAGAGACAAGCGTGATAGGCATGACAGCAGCGCCTGATGGATCCCCTGCAAAGCCTGGCTACTAGCACCCAGAGAAAGATGAAGGTAGCCCCTTTTCACAAGCTGCACTATACTTTGCACTAATCCTAAACCCCAAAGGATGAAGAAGTGGAGAAAGAGTGACCCAAGGCTATAGGATGACCAGGTTTTACCTAACAGTCTATGGGCTCAGCTCCCACCTTGCAAAGACAAAGGTCTAAAGATGCTCATCCAGTGTAGGGGAGGGGAAGGAATAAGAGAAAGCTTAACAGACTGGATCAGATGCCACCACAGACCCTGTCCCATTGTAGGGAGGAGGATGGGACGGGACCTGTAAGGGGCTTTATTGAGACAAATGCTCGTAGAGATGGTTACAAGGAGAATCTAGTGTGCTTACTATGAGAAGAGATGAAAAACAAGGTAGGGAAGGAGATGGCTGCAGCATCCCAGGCTCAGGGCTCAAAGAGCACAGTGAGATCCTCTCCATCTTCATTTGTCTCCAGCACATCTGTCTCCAGTGATGGCTTCACCTTTTTGAAGAGAGATGGGAGGTTCCGGATATGAACCTCCTTGCGGAACTGCTCCCCAAGTGGCTTCTGCAGAGGACAGACAGGCATCAGTCATCACCACCCTCAAAACCCCCAGGGTAGCATTCCTGCATCTTTACAAAAGCCCAGTACCCACTTCACAGCTTTGTTCAAATGTTTCCACACCCAGTTCCCTACGGGCACCCTTGTGTAAGGTGTCTCAGTGAGATGAGGGGGCAAATACTCAGAATCTGCTGCAACAGCTTCTTAGCTGGAAAGAGGGGTGGGCAAGGAGAGGCAAGCAGGCTGACTGCCCTGACACTTCCGCAGGACACAAGGATTAGATGAAACAGGCTTGTTTTCCCTCAGAATATCACCTACCCCAATGCAACCCGTTATGAGGCGTTTGAAATGATCTTTCCGGCGCTTGTCTGCCACTTTCTGCAGCGTTGGGTTAAGAAGCTTTGAATCAAACTGCTCCAACGAGTCCCTCTGGATGTCTGGGATCTGCTCCATCACCACCTTCAGCTCAGCATAGCGAGGACGCTGCAAGGAGAAGTACGGTCAACGCAGCTGCCCTCCCTGGGGGCCACTGGCTCCTCTGCGCCCCTCTGAGCAAACAAGAGATTTGTTTCCCACCAACCCCCAGACAAGCTGGCATGCTGACAGTTTCTCACCAAAGCCTCGTAGATCTGGAAAGCCAGATGGACGAGAGCTGCCATGCAGCCATCGTGCTGCCCGTGGATCTGTAAGCCCTTCAGCACACTGGTGAAAAACCAAGACACGGCGTCGGGCAGCAAATTGCCTGGAAGCACCTGGGGAAGAGGCACTGTCAGCACAGAAAGCAGGATATGACACATGATTGCCCTCCTACAGCAGTTCAGCCTTGTCAAGGGAGAAAGTACCTGGGGGTGAAACAGCCATACTTCTCATTCCCACTAGATTCACAGTTTCCTCTCCCAATTCTGCCAGAATGTACCCATACCTTCCTCCTGTACGTACCTGTTTGAGCAGCGGCCAGCAAAGCTGTGTTGTGGTTCTTTGGCAGGACAAGGTGTCTTTCCAGGAGAGGGATGCATAGGCAGTGATCATCAGAGCAGTGCAAACATCCTGAGAAGGAGTAAGAGGAGTGAACCAGTCAAGTGATGTTTTTCCTGCCTCTAGGATTTATACCAAAAGGGAGTTCAGAAGCAAAGCAGATGCTACATCCTGTGTGCTGCTGCTGCTCCAGCTGGAAGTGCTGAAAAGCACCTAACGAGCACCACAAGGTGCAGCTGCTGCATGGAGTTGTTCCATCTGAAGCCAGGAGCCCAGGACAGGGAGGCAAAGCCAGGAAGTGCTGAGGGGGCTGAACACCCTCTGCCTCGCCCGCAGAACTGCTGACACACTGTAGCTGAATGTTATACTGGATTCCAAGCCCTGAGTGTTTTGTGGCTTCTGCAACAATTAACACAGCCCTCTGAAAAGAAGTTTCCCACACTGAGAATGCTGAAGCAGACTACCTTCACCACAGAGATGCATGACAAAGAGTGCGCAGAAAGGATGACAGCAATGAAAGCATGCTCTTACCTCCTGCTTCATCAGACACTTTCCAAGCTCCGTCAGCTCTGCGCTGGCAGGAGGAGTCACATCCGTGGCCATTGCTTCATCATCTGCACAAGAGAGAAGAGCAGCACTGTGAATGAGGCCTCCTGAGGACTGAGGAAGGTACTGCAAGATCTGAGCTGTGAACTCAGGAAGAGCACACAGAGTCAGCCTGCTGGCACAGCTTGCCAGGGCATCTCTCCAAGCAGACAGCATTAGCATCTAATTAGCTCCATCCAGCTCTCAGGAGTACCCACTCTTCAGCTCAGCCCCCCTCTAGGCCCCTTAAGAATCAGCTGCTCCAACATGCTACCCTATAAACCATATCATATAGCACATTCACACTTAGGCTAGGCTGTGTTTTTTTTCTGTGGTCTCCAGAAACACTGGGCAGGATTTGAGCTGAAAGCTGCACACCACATCAATACCCCTCATCATCTCCGTCTACAGGCTAGCCTCACCTTTTAACTAATGAGAAAGGTGCTTGCGTGCACCAAAGGGGTGGGAAGGCAAAGGTGCGCATTTACTCACCATCTCCATCCACAGCAACTGAAGAGTTATGTTCAGCACCTCTTTTAGCAACACAGCAAACAGCTGCAAAAACAATTGTTAATCGAGCAAGTGGCAAGATGCTACCTCAGAACATGCAAAGATGATCCTGCATTCTTTAATGGGCTCACAGCTGCTTCAAGTTTCCCCCAGGTCTCCCTTGACCTTTCTTCTCACACAATATCTGAAGAATTTGAAAGCACAGCAATAAAAGCCAAATACTGTACTAACTGGTAGGCCAAAATGACCCACTCAAAGAATCGTCCCACAGTGGAACCTACTGCACGGGCGCTGCTTCAAACCACTAAGAACTAGGAATGCACAAAATCATTAGAAGCCTAAAACTGGAGAACAGCAGCGCTGTAAGGCTGATGAAGAGATACGAAGCTGAGGACCTGTGAACTCTTATGTGGAATTAATTTTCCCTGCCTCTGCTCAAAGCCACGCTGGCAAAAATTCAACAGTGGAGAAAGGGAAGGCAAAGAAAGGAGACTGTTTGTGGGGAGAAATGCTTCTGTCAGCAAAAAGCACTCTATACTCAGGCTATCCATGACTTGATGTCATGTATCTGGCACCAGGGCACAGAAAGGAAGAACCCAAATTCCAAAGGATGACTGGATTCCTATGGGGACAGTGCTGAAAGCATAGAGCCCTAACTGTTAACATAACAAAAAGGAAAAAAAAACCAACCCTTTCTTCTGAAGGCTTTAATGTAATCTCTTACTAGGTTGACGTAAGATTCTGACAGGTCTGTTTCACACATGGCTTCTAATGATTACATTAATTGCTACTAGCCATTATAGCTAAGTTCTACCGTAAGCTGGAAATCCTGTAGTTCCTTTCCAGGTCAAACATCCCAAGCGTAGCAGTGGACCCAGCTTGGTTTCACTTACTGATGAGATCCATGACTTCTCGGGTCAGCAGCCTCACCAACTGCTCCTCAAGCATCTCCTGAGACTCAGGGTTGTCATCTGCAGCATCATCCTCACTGAAAATAACAGGTTTTTGTGTGAAGGGAGCCAGTGTCTTAAAGTATCCCCCCTGCCCAAAGCACAGGGAGTCAGTCACCATCACTGTAAACACAGGGACAGTGATAGAGACCATGGACCAGTTAAGACCACCACTCTCTCAGCAAGGTGGAGAGTACTGAGGTGCAGCTGTGGCCAGGTTAGGATGGGCTAAACAAATTCCTCACTAACATCATATCCATGTAGCAAGTCCAAAAACAAAACCAGGAAGTTGCAAGCTCAAGTCAGTGGCCCAGAAGAACAAGTATTTTTCAGCTCCATAGAGGGCTCTTTTGTGTGCAAAAGGCTAAGTAAAAGACATAAATAAGCTCCATCCCACTCCCCATTTCCCACTTTCAGTACTCACTGAGGGGTGAAGCTTACCAGAGAATGCTTCGCTGGTTGATCACTTCCCATTTCTGAGACAACCTCTGTTGAAGACCAAGACAAAAGAGAAGATTCAATAGCTTCCTAAGAAGAATCCACACCGCAAAGAAACCCCAGTGCAATCTTGCTTGGAAGCAGCAATAGCCTTCAGCAGAAGCACAAGAGCTTTAAACACAGCCCCACTTTGAGTGGGACAAGAACCGCTACCAGCTGTGATGGACAACCACAAATACATGTCTTTGTTGACACTGGGAATCCAAACGAGCTGTTAAGAAAATGTGGGGACACAGGCAAAAGCCTCCCACTTCCAAATTCTCATGGCTGAAGTTTGAGGATCCAATAACCAACAGTTTGAGTTCACAGCAAGGGCTGCTGTGGGAAAGCCAGGGTTCAAAGCGTCTAAAAATCCACTCCCCTGAACTGCATCAAAGCCATTCAGTACTGAGGCTCTGCTCTTGTCTCTGCTGACTTTGGGGAGACACAGAAGCTCTCACACTCTGCTTGCTGCCAGCTACTACAAGGAGTTAGGGCTGCCAAGAAGCAACCATCGAATGATCTGTTTTCTTACCATGTGCAGATAAGTGAAGAGTGGTCCCAGCATGGGGCAGACAAGGGTTTCGTAGTATTCTGGAGGGCAGGAGAGTACCATAGGCTTCACAAACACACCTGCACAGACCAGTTAAGGAAAAGACACAGCACAAAGCAGCCCATTCTACTAGGCCAACTGACAGCATGCTGGGCTCCTCCGGGAAGGTGAAGGGCCCACTCCCTCCCTCCCACTGCTAACAGCTACTCGCTAAAAAGCACCTACAGGGCAGCAGGAGGAAATGGCAAGGACTAGCCCAAGTGCAAAATGACAGCTTCTTCCTCTGACTGTTTTCTCCTGGCCATACTTAAAATAATGTCAGGAAGCCACTGGGTTTTCAATTTACATGCTTAAAACCTCCCTGGCTGGCCCAAGACAGTGACAGAAGGATACGGAGCATTGGCCGCAATCTGTAATCAGGAATGTTGTTGAGGTTGATGAAAGCTGAGCTGATGAGCTGGGCAGCAAGACCCTCGACCGTGTAGAAATCCTGCTGCATGGATGGGCCTGCATTTCCCAGTATGTGGAAACTGCAATAAAGAGCAGGTTAATTGCAGCTGTGCTAGAGAACAGGTACCCTGCATATGACCTGGAACGGCTGCAAGAGCTGTCATCTTGAGATTACATATTTGCCACGGTCTTAAACACTATCAAGTTTCTTAAACACTATCAAGTTTCTTAAACACTATCAAATTTAGCATAGTATCTCTTTTTTCTTTTCTTTTTTTTTTTCCCTGGGATATCTGCAGAGGGACAATGATTCAGTGAGCAGTTAAGCAGTAAGATGCACTTCCAAGTGCTGATGTATGCTCAGACACGATGTGGAAGAGCTAAAAAGCAGATCCACATTTTGGGGCACATTCTCCAGTGACTGTGTTCCATGTACGTGGTAGGCTACAGCCACTGAGTGTAGTTCACCACTGCACATGGCACTTGGATATTAGAGAACGCAGCGCACGTGGAAAGCACAAGACTAGAACAAGTCAGCACCCAGCAAATAGCCCATTGTTCCAGGTGTGCAATGTTGGATTGTGTTGGAGTATCGAGTGCTCTTACCAGTTATCGTAGAGGGTACAAAAGAAACCCTGCATCCTTTCTAAGACGGTTTTGTAAA
Organism: Alectoris magna; assembly: GCA_030625065.1. Lineage (NCBI taxonomy): Eukaryota > Metazoa > Chordata > Aves > Galliformes > Phasianidae > Alectoris > Alectoris magna. Next base: position 32,056,250 of record CM060562.1, on the reverse strand, counting down.
CAGGAGAGTCATAAAGCTCCAGTAGAGGCTGAGGGAGACCTGCGGGAAAAAATAAACTTCAGCTACATCGATGAAAGGGGAACAGTACACACCTCAAGAGTGCAGTTTCAAGAGAAATGCTTTATAGTTTTATCCACAAGACCACTCTTTTCTGATGGGCTGGAAAGGCTTCTGTGTCCAGTCTCTTTTAAGGTTTCAGGAGTCTCTGCTTAGTAAGTTACAGGGCCATACTGCAGGACTTGGCTCCTACCCTTCAGGGCGAGTTTCTGTACTCACTCCTGCTTGAGCACTACTCAGAGACAGACACTTACAACCGCCCCAGACTCTGCAGCCTGAAGCGCCACATTGCACAGACTCCTGCCCAGCTGGTAAGCACCTTGGTGGAAAGCCCTTTATTTCCCACAGAAAAAATAGGTTTGTTTGAGACTAGTAGTTTTGCATTTCAGCAGGTTCAAAGCAAAACTGAACTGCAAACACTGCGAAAAAGTTGGCTCTCCAGCACCTATCAGCGGACCACCGTCTCAGATAGCCCCAAAGAACCTGCCCACACGTTCCTAAAGAAAAGCTCCTTACCTAGGATGGCGTTCTTCTCTACCTCCAGCATGTCAAGGGCTTTTGCAAATGTTTCCCCCAGCTTAGCCACCATTTCTGGCATGTAGAGATTGTTGTGAGTCCTGAAACAGAAAAGCACTTGGTTTATATTCATTTGGGTCAACCCCTCTTGCCCTTGACAGTGGGATCCTCTCCTTCAGCTTGTGAACAGCTCCTCTGAGGCAGTCGATGAGGAAGGTGAGACCAAGCACGTGTGCATGGGATCCCCCTTCCCCACCTGCAAAAATACTGGGGAAGCTCACCCCACAGAGACATGGAGTGACTCCACCTCATGTCCCAAATCTCCTGGCAGCCCCTTCTACTTATTTCGGTTCACCCCACCCCTTGCAAGCACTGACAGTAAGAACTCCCAGCAGTTCTCCAGCGGATGCTGGCAACAGCTTATTAGCTTGGCCGAAGGGATATGAATGTGCTTTAAAAACCAACAAGACACAGACTCTGTCATCTCAAGAGATCTTCTGTACCTAAGTCCCCTGCAGAGGGAGGGGCTGTTTCAGCTCCAAATACACACACTGCCCCTCAGGGATGGGTCACAGTCCCCAGAATGGCAGGCGGCATTGGAGGGGCTCTAGGGAGAACACTGGTCCAATGCAGGTGTTACTCATGGCAGACACAGGTGCCCCCTGGACAACGCATCCAACTGGGAACAACTCCATGTCATCAGGAGGTGGTTGTGGTCAGATCTCCGAGAGGGACACCAATTCCGCCACAGGTGGCCGGTTCTTGCCATCCAGGCCAAAATGGGTCCCCTCTTAGCTGGGGCACTGACACGCAGAGCTGGACTTGGCAGGGGGTGTCTCTCTCACCTACCTCTCTCCTTTGAGACCTCAGACCTCCACTCTGGGTGTCGCCAGCTGCACACAGCACAAATCCTGCAGCCTCCTCCAAAACTGCAATGCCATTGTACCTGCTGCTAGAGGTGATCAAGGGCAACTCAGTATCTCCCCCTAAAGCAGCGTTTCCCAAAGCAGGGGGATACATGGGAATGGCGGGGGGAAGGGAGCACGGGTAGACCTCAGTATGTTCTCCAGAGTCTCAGCTTTCACTCATGTCTTAATGATTTTTTTTACATTTTTTGAAGGTCTCTGTTCACAATGCTGGCAACCCCAATGCAGTGATCGCTGCCTGAGTTTGCAGAGAGCCTGAGTTATTTCCAAAACAACTATCCCATTTTTCTCTGTATTTCATACTTCCCTGCTCACTGCACGTGAGGAAGGCAAGTATTTGAAGTGTCGTAAGAGTTACACAAATCACTTAGCCACTCATACTCTCATTCTGGGCTGGGTCTCCAACCATGCAATAGGCCTCAAAGGGGACAGAAGCTGACTTCTCCCAAGAAGGACCAGGTAGCAGCCCCTCTTCCAAAAGTTTGGACAATGAAGTTTCAATGACTCAGAAACTGTGCATTTCTGCTTGAGGCTATCTGAAACCTAGCCGCTAAAACCACCTCTCCTCCTGTATATCTCCTGCTGCCCCCATGCCAGTGTTGGCTTTGCCTCGTACTGAGCACACAGGCAGTTGGGCAAACTCAAGGACTGTGGCATTGTGGGGTGCACCCTGGGACCCCACTGCTCTAGCCCCAGCAGGAAGGTCAGACAGTCACATCCCGAAGCTGTCGTCATGGTCCTTCATTGTTTGAATCCTTGCAGCATTTTCTCAAGTTTGTCAACTGGGAAGGCAGATGTTCACTCGCAAGCCATTCTCCCTTCACATTTTAGCACGGTCCCCTTGGTAACAGAAAATGGCTGATCAGTCACTCCCCATGGCAGTTAAAACAGCATCCAACAACCCTTGTATGCGATGAAGATGTAGCCCCGAGGCATGGTCCAGCTGAGACTCATCAGTGTGCAGCACTCCTGGGCATCCCGCACACAGGAAAGCATGGAAAAACAAAATTCAAGAGATGTTTACACTGTAAGCAAAGGATATTGCACGACTTCAGGAAATGTATTTTCTGACACGGCCACAGCTCTGCTGGAAAGAGTGACTGATGCTTAAAGAAGTGGGCTTGGAGGCCGAAAGATGAGTCCTTTGGAACGGTCTGTGCTTGAAGTCTTGATTTAGACCTTGAGCTGTATACACTGAAAATGCTACACAATCCTGTGTCTATCCAACAATTATTTCACCAGCACTAATGCCTTGATATTGTCACTAACTCATCAAGAGAAGTTCCAGAAAAGCCTTTGTACAAAGAATTTGCCATGCTTCTTCAGTCCATTCGTAAGAAAACAAAAAACGACGACAAAAAAAAACCCAACAACTGAAAACATCAGCAAATCCCAGCACAATGACGGTGCCGTGCCAATCAGTTAATGTAACTGCTGACTCCAGGAAGTGCCTTCATCTAAAGGCAAGACTGAACTGATGATTAGAGACTGCAATTTGGGTTTAAACCCAGGAGAGAACAACTTAAACCAGAAGCGAGAAAGCAGTTAGATGAAAAGTTGTACCACAGAGGGAAAGAGAATCATCACTCAAAAAGCTGCAGTGACTAACAAAGCAACTTCAGAATCATTCAGTAAACACAGCTACTGAGATGGCTAGACACTAAAATATAGGCTGGCAGGGGAAACACCATGCTGCCCACGCCACTCAAAGCTACTTTATCTTCCTTGTTACCTGGACTACCTACCATTCATCTTGCTTTTCTGCTCTCACCATCAAGCTACTTACTTTGGCCAAAACCCAACAGTTTAGCAACTTTACTCCTTCCATCTGCACACACAGCAGAAAAATGCCACACGGTGTCCAAAGGGTAGTAGACCCAACTGCTCTGCCTGCAAAATGCCCTTTTTGGCCTACTGGTGCCTGACACAGAGTTCAGTTCAGCTGTTCAGGAGGACCTGTGCAGCTGCTGCTTACAGATTTGCTTACGCAGCAACTAACACCATCTGCAAAGGGACTTCCACACCTGCTTCCTGAATAAGCAAACAAGCAGCACTGGACCTGGATGGCACAGAGATAAGAGAAGCATCCATCTCCTTGCAGTAATGCAACCATGTTAATTAACGCATCCTCAATGCAGGATGCTTTCAGCCAGCTGGCCTTCATGTGTACTTCTCATCTGCTGACAGGCTGCTACAAACCCCATGTTCTCTTGTGCAATCCATTTTAAGGAGAACCTGAGCAGTACATGGAAAAAGTACCCAAAGCCAGCAAAGAATGCACCAGAAACACCATAGCACCAGCTCCTGCTTCTCCAGAAAGACATAAGAATCATCAACATTTACAGTGAACATCTCTGAGTTCACAGCTGTCATATGGAGAGGCCTCTATGTCCAGCAGCTGCCAGGAAAGTCACCAAGTGGAGGATCTCTCACTCTCCGTCAGCCATTAGTTCTCTCTGGACTGCACAGCCTGAAAAGCCTGGATACAACTGAGTGAAGTCTGAGCCACTCTGTGTGAGTTACCAAGTGCTCAGAAAAATTCTGAAAAGGTTTGCAGAGGAAAAGCTTGAAAAACACACACGCACTATGTCAAAAAACAGCAAGGCAGCCTCCTCCTTTACGATGCTGGGGAAACACTTGAAGAGAACATAGATTATGCATTTTCCTGGAGGTGGTGAACAAGCAGACGCAGAGTTTCCGTCTCTTTGTAGGCAAAGCAATACAAGTCCAACAGAAAATAGTGGTTGACAACAGCTTCCTAAGCTTGTTGCAACAGAGATGCCCAGTGTTTTTAGTAACGTGTAAGTTCCGGCAAGAATAGCAACTGTACAAGCAATACATCAGTCTGTTGAAGCCTGTTCAGATCTTGGGCATCAATGTAGTTGATATCCCACAATACGCTGCATGTTCTGGAAGAAGCCGCACGAGGCTACCACTGCTCAGGGTGGTACCCAACCTACTCTATCCAACCTGCCCCAAAAGCTCAGCCTTCCATGATAAAAGGTAACCCACCACAAGCACTGCTCCTCTGGACCACAGCCATAACAAGATGGTTCAGCCCTACCCACAGGCCAAAGTACCACTCGATGAGCTACGTGGAGTTATGAGATGAGAAGCACTGCTAGAGATGGGCCAATACAGCACGTGCCTGTCCTACCAGTCCAGCATGTTGCTTCTCACCGGAAGCAGCAGTCTTGAGCTCATCAGTGAATATCAAACATCGTTGTATAGACAGAGCATAAGTAATAGGGGCTCCCTCCTCACAGATCTGGGAGCAGAAATATCTCAGCATATCTGAAAAGGCTTTTTCTCAATGGACTCTTGCCAATGACAAACCTCAAGTTTCCAGGCAAACAACATGTAGCGTTATCTAACAAAATAGCTCAAGAAGCATTATGCCAGACACCGGCAAAAGCCCACTGTCAGCAGTTACTCCGAGACAAATTCCTGATTTATAAACTTGGGAACGGTGTTATTCTGGATTCTTCTTTTCTGCCTTATCTTTCTCCCCCCTCTGACCGCCCTAGATGGATAAAACACCAGTGGTGTGCAGAGAGTAACTGCAAGGCAGCAACAGCTTGAGAGTATGCACTGATTGCTGGTTTCAATAGCAGGCAGTGCTTTAGGAAACTGACATTCACGTTCAGCAAAACCAGCTTGATTTTACTCTGAAGAGAGAACAATGCAAAAAGGATGTGATGAGAGCTGGGACTGCCCTGGTGGTGGCTGGAGAGGTGGCCTGGCAGGGACTAAGGGCAGAGCAGAGATGTTAGTCAAGTAATGATTAACTGTGTGGCAGATATATATCAGTAAAGGTGGGGGAGGCAACTCTAGCCCAAGCTCCCATTGGCTTTAATAGACTCTTGTAGGCCAGGCCAATGAATGTTCAGAAGGCTCCAGCTACCCCAGTGCTATTCCCAACCATGAACAGTCAGGAACAGTACTTGGGCATCTGCACCAGCCTGCATTCCCACTGGCTTCACTGAGGGAACATGCTCTGAGCATAGAATCTATTTACCACAATTTAGCTTTCAGAAACTCTTAAGCCAACATGAATGATTTGAAGTCAACTTGACCCACCTTATAAGAGCAAGTAAGTTGTCAAAAAGCTTCAGGACTTGCTCAGTACAGGGATTGCGGTAGATTGGACTTCCACTGGGCAAGTACCCAACCAGGAATCCTCCAGCTTTTGCCTCTTCCATAGCTGCAGGCCAACGAGCTCGTTTCACAACTCCCAGAATGGTGTATACACAAAAGCTTATCTGCAGCAAGAGATGTAAAGAGAGCATATTCAGCTAGAGCACAACCTGATACATTTTCAGAGAAACCCATCATCATCCCATCTCAAAAGCAACACTTTGTATTACTATTTGGAGTGCTAGGTAAGCACAAGGTGCTTCTAACTGAGGATGATGACTTAGCGTGTTTCACTTAGCAAATGAACATGGTGACAGGAACAAACTTCGGTGGTTTGTCTGCAAGAAAATACAGCAAGTCCTGTCTCTCTCTGGATAATGCCTTTCCTGGTACAATACTCACTCTAGAGCGGTTCAGGCCACTAGGATCTTCCATGACCGGATCAGCAATTTTGTTGTCTGCACCCACATAGGAGATAAAGGCTTCAGGATCCGAGAGAACTCTAGCAGCAAAAGACAGCACAGGGCATTATTGTTTGTACCATGGTACTTTGAACAGAGCTCTGTACTGGCTAGTAAAGAACAAATACAAAACAGGCTAACACTCCACACTGTACTTGAGAACCTGAGAAAAAATGTAGCCGTGATGTGGACACTCTATGAACAGATGATTCACAACTCTCAGCTCTCTTAGGCCATAGGAACATAAGACCTTTGAATCTTTTATGAAGACAGCATTGCTGGGTAAACACTTGTACATGCCCAGCTGCCCAGGGCTGCGGGACAGCACAGCTTCCCAGCTTCATCTGAATATAAGTAAAGATCTTTTACATCTCACTTTCTGCAAATGCTTTGAGCATGCTGGGAAGTGTCCTATCATTTTAAACTACTTTCACCTAGCGAGATTCAACAAACTGCATTTAGACTCAGCTGACAATTTTTAAATGGCAGGAGAGCTACTAGCACACAGGGACTGCCCCAGAGCACAGGAGGTATTTAGGCATCTCACCACCCTCTTTTGATATGTAAACTCTTTACTGGGACACCACACAAACTCTGTAATACCTCCAACTCAGAGCTCTGAATAACGACCCATACCTCTGCATCTCTGCGGAGAGCCACAAGCCAGCAACAGGGGCCATGAGCTCCTCCAAGAAAGCTTTCTGCCGCTCATAGTCCTTGAACTGGTTGCTGATGAGGACAAGTGCCTCCATAAGGGCACACTTTTCCATCTGTGTCAGAAGTAGCTCATTGGAGAGCAGCTGCTTCACATGGTTGTACAACATCTCAAAGTTGGGCTAGAAAACACATCCAATTGGAAAAGTCATGCATTTGGTGTGAAAAACTGGGGAAGGCAGGGGCAAAAACTCTGGGGTGTACTGTGCCATTCATAACAGCTGGAGAAGCGTGCCTATGTTAGCTTTTCTCTGCATAGCCAACTCTTTTTTTCAGCCTCTAGTGTTTCTGAATGTTCAGCCTACAAGAACATATCTTCTTCCCAGCCCCTCTATCATCATCTTACAAAAGATAAACCTACTAGCTCTTGATAGCTGCTGCAGACTAGAACTCCTAAACTACTTTAATCAGCATCCTCAAAAACAAGGTTTAAACAAATAGCAATATCCTCTGGTGCTCCCATAACCCTAAAGCCACCCAACACAAACCTGCTGAAGAAAGGAGTGCATGCCAGCTATTTACTTCAGCAAAATCAAACGTAACTCAAAAATACTCAGATTTACACAAAATTAAATAACTGGTATCTGTATTTTCTAGTCTCCTCAAGCTAATTCAGAAACAGATAGTCTCCTCTGACTCCTTCATTCTTTAAAGTAATAAAAGAAGGTCTGAAGATGAGTGATAATGTCTTCAGCTAAAGAATCAACTGAGACTATCATAAGTGATAAAGCAGAAACTCAGCAAACAATTCACCTAAAATGAACCCAGTGCTGCTTGCCTCCTCCTCACCGTCATCTCCTTTGGATTTAACTTATCACTTCACTATTCAGCTTTTCAGGCAGAAAATTAATGGGATCATGGTAGGGCAGGATGCAGGGAATAAAACACTGCCATTTTTGCAGCAGGATTGTTTCCCTGAAGGAAAATGGAGACTGTTTCCAAGGAAACTGAACAAAACTGAACAAAATCCAGCTGAAATCAAGGCAGGACAGAGCTGAATTTACGTACCAGAACAAGTTGAGGGTAATCCCGACACATCTTTATGATCGATGAGCATGCATGCCTTCTCACATTTTTCACTGCTCGAGTTCTAGGAGCCTGGACAGACACAACAAACTTCAATGCAACAAAACAAAAGTTCAGAAAAATGCAGGGTATCTTCAAGAAACAAATGCATTATGTACAGTTTTCTTCACTGTTGAGTACACATAAAAAAAAATCCCCAATGTTTCCACACCCCCCCCAACCACATAACAATTTGCTCTGAAGCTACAGCCAGCCCAAAAAGCCCATGTTCTGACAAGCTGCACTCCAGGATGAGGATGCTGTGGGTCTTAATGACTTTATCAGGATTAAAAGCATCCCCCTTAGGTAACTGGCAGCTTTACAGGCATTGCTCATAGCCATGTGTACTAGCCACTGAGAGCTACCCACGGCTAGTGAATACATTTTAGCCTCAGGAGGAGCCGCATAGACTTGAGGACTCAGTGCACTGGCCTCAGACCACACCCGTAGCCACCTTAGTCACAATCTAAGTTTGTGAGTCAAAGCTTGTAAGGCTATGTCAAGCAACAAAAGATCATTCATGTCTGAACTCCACAGTCCCTTCCAGAAGCAGGGCTATAGCTGAGAAGCTACTGTAGTGGAGTCTTCAAATTCAGCATGCTCTTAAATAAAATGCAATCTGATCCAAATGCTATAGCAGATAAGTAGAGATTAATTCAGACGTACCTTACTTTCTTCTACAACTTCAAAGGTAACTGAAGCAAACAGCTGTGAGAAAAGGAAGAAAAAATCCTAAAGCCCATGTCATTTGTGAATATCTAGCAGTTGTGGGTGTTTTGAGCTCAATGAATAGATCATGTGACTCCAGAGCATTTTCATTAAGTCAGTAAGGAACCCCTGACAAAACAGAAAGACTAACCATCATTTTGAGAAGCCTCAAAGTAAAACATGGTGTTTACAGCCTGCAGTGTGCACTTAATATTGAGATTTAAGGCTAGAAACTGCAAAACTTTGTTATCTGACACTCTTTTGACTCAATCTGTTTTACTGGTTTTTAACACAACAGACTCCCTGAAAGGAATGTCAAGAGGTTTAAACTACTCCAAATTAGTAAAAGGTCCATGGCTCCTTAAAAAAACCTACCTGATTTTAGCATGGTCTGCAAGTACCTACCTTGGAAAGTACTTGTGGGAGGTATTCCGGTCGGTAAGTGACAAATGGGAATAGAGCAGAGACATTGGTGAGCACACAGGACAGGATGAGAGGATCCTTTGTTTCAAAATTAAGGACAAGTTGCAGTAGATCTATGCCATCATTCACTGGGATTTCCTACAGAGGCAGGGATGGGGAAGGAGGAAAGAAAAAGAGGAAATGCTCACTGCTTCGGCCTGTTGCTCACACCACAGAACTCCTTAGGACGAGACTGAGTTGCTGGTGCTGTGATATCAGGCATCTCAGATGAAGGCAGCTGTTCTCAAAAGCAGAAAGAAAAGCAACGCAAACCTGAGTTTACCTGCATGCTATGTGCACTTGTTGACGGAAGGTGGATACCAAGCATTGGCACTGCTGCTAGAGCAACCTTGAAACGTCTGTCTGAAATCCCCAGTGTTGCCTGTACCTCTGGGAAAGGCTATTTTCCCCTCTCTGGCTCCCAGTTTTCCTTTTAACTGTTCAGCAGATTCCATGCTTAACCAACTACAGCAACCCATGCAAATATTTTATGGTGATCAGAATGCTAAACTAAAGTGCAGACTAACCGAACAAAAATCAAACCAGTCTACATGACACTACGAGAAAAACGCCTTCTTTCCGATTTGCCTATGTACAAAATGCAGAGAGAAATTTCATCTGATCTTCTGATCTCCCACTTCCTCAGCATGAGTTTACCTCACTCAGATAAATAAAAGAAGAAATGGGTCAAACTTGAAGAGGATTTAAAAGAATAAACTTAGAAAATTTTTGCTTAAGCAGTCCTCTTCTCCTCTAACAAGGCACTGTGTCAAAGCATGCCATCTCCAGTGACTTCTCATGGCACACCATCCAGAACCAAAAAACATCTGACACAGTAAGCCAATGTGAGTCCCATCTAAAGAAGGGTGAGAAGCACTCACCAAACAGTGTCTTTTCTGCATGGAGGTAAACGTTAGCGACAGAGTTTTTAAGGACATTATGGCTGACAAAAACACCATTTAAGTCAACCCAGAACAAGGCAGGAGAGCAAGCAAGAGAGCATGTGGTTCACATACCTCTTTATCCAGGGTCCGAAACATCTGGCTGATGACACTCTCTGAGAAGAAGGTCATGGCATCCCACTGCACAAAGGATGGAGAGAAGATGGAGCAGAGACCTTCGCCTGTCTTCGCTGAAAGGAAGAGAACAATGCAGCTCTCACCATGCTCCTCTCCTCATGCACAACACCAGGCTAATAAGCTCCCACACAGCATCATTTTAGCACTCCCAAGCATTTCTGTCATGCAGCTCTCCCCGTAGATGTCTAGCAGGGATGTACTGGAAGCAAGCAAGTTACTCCAGTGTGATTTGCCTTACTGGGGAACCTAAGACACAGGTCTCACCGTGACTTTGTAGAACACAAAGCGGCCTTCCTTCAAGGTGACTGACAGAGAGATTTGCCAGTCAAGCAGAACTTCCCTGGACAAAATAGTGCTACAGAGATGACAAGGCCCAAATAATTGCAAAATTGTATCAGAGGGAAAAATGATATGCAGAGGAGGAGCTGTCCTGCTCACCAGGAGCTCCGCAGTAGCTATTTCAGAAGCAGACGGCAAAGAATAATTTTTTGGTTTGCTTTTGTTTTCAACTTGCAAAGACCTTGAAAGCCTGAAAACCTACTGCAGTCTCTTGACTCCCCTCCAAAAGAAAAAATTCAGAAAAGCCAAAGAATTTGGCTTGAATTAAATTTTGAATTTTTTTTTTGTTCCCAAAAAACTTACAGTTCATGGGTCCAGTATCAACAGGAGCTGTGAGCTGGTACTTTAGCCATTCCCCAGCCATTTGGAAGCCAGTTCGAGGGTCCAGACGACAAGCCATCCTCATCACTTCTCCTTGCTGGGCTCGGAAAGCTGCAGTGAAGAACGGTGTACCTTGTAACAAGCTGATGCTACAAATGCTCCCTCCCCAAAGCTCACCTGCAGCTTTGCAGACCTTTGAACATTTTTGTCTGTTGCTCTGTCAATAGCTGTATAGCAATCTCAGATAAACAGTGAGTAAACTAGCTATAACAAGACGAACATTTGTTTTCAAAGAGATATAAATGACTGAAGAGCAATGGATTAGCATAAAAACAAATTCAATTCAAGTGCAATTATGAATTACGAAAATTACACTAAACCCAGACTTAGTAAAATTGAGTCTCTGTCATTCACTAAAAAAAATAATCCTTAAACGATATGTTTGCTGCTTACAAAGCAATATGAGACACACAGACACCAAAGCAGCATTAGATAACTATCACTTTCATTGGCTAACTGCACTTTTTCCAAATTATTTAACTCACCCCAGCTCATGAGGGGTTCTAAAAGCTGCTGAGCCAATGTTAACTCAAAAAGAATAAGCAATGACCCACCCCAAAGCAGGAAGCCTTGTTTTCACTTTCAAAGATAGGAGCAAAAGCAAAGTCAAGGCAGGTATTTCATTTGTTACAAAGCATTTCAGGACAAGATCACACAAAAGAAACAGCTCTACTCACTACAGATCGAGCTTGCACTGTTTAAGAGATGCCTGACCAAACAGCTCTACTTTATGTTTCAAACCAATTTTCTCACGTATATTAAAAATTTTCAAGACCATTTAATCCCCTAAAACTATCTCAAATTCTGTCCCTGCCAATTTAGCCTTTTGATTTACACCCAACCAGATTACTTACAATTAAGTAAAATGAACAATTTAATGAATGATACAAAAACGCAACACTCAAAATCCTCAAACATAACTGTAAAAGATAAGAATTTAAGTAAGAATCAAACTCTACCAACCAGAGACAGGCAAACTCATTTAGAGGAAGTAAAACACAAAAAGAAAGCAAATACAAAATAATTAAAATCCAGGCTTCTCCATCTGCTGGTTTAGGATTACGATTAAGATCAGCTATTCTATATGCTCAATCCTTGCAATCAGTACTGAACCAAAACCTCCCTAGAAGGGCCAGGACAGACTTTCTTTCTGGAATAACAGAGACAGTCTCTCATAAGCTGCTTTCCTCACCTAACTTGAACAGGACTCCAGGCCATTTCTTTTCCTTATCAAGGTCACCACAAGACATACCTTCAACAACACTTAACAAACGCTACTTGGCCTCTCACCTGGCCAGTAAGTGAAATAGAAAACATGATAGTGAAACCATAAGATAAAATGCCTGAGCTTCCACAGGAAAATCCCAAATTCATTCAGCTCCAAGTTCGAGGCTGAAATAGGATACAACTGGAAGATGACCAAGCCAACAGGGCAGTCTCTAAACTCAGCCGGCAACTGAAAACAGGAGGAAAGGCACATACAATAACATCCACAAGGAATGAGGGCAACTTACAGTTGAAGAAGGCATTGAAGTCCTCATCACTGTCGAAATCAAAACGAGAGTATTCACAACTGGGGCTGTCTGTTTTAGAGGGAAAGCCCACCTAGAGATACAGTGGACAAGGTCAGGGAGGAAGAGAAGCTGACCATCACAGCTAATGCCACTTCAAGGAGATGAAGACAGAAAGAACAGAGAGCAAAATGCCAAGATGGAGCTGTTTGCTCAGCAGCCTGGGATCTTGCTCTCAGCAGAGATCATGTCTCTGGCACTCACACCAAAAATATACTTTCTCCCTCATAAGCCACAGGCCATGTACACATAACCCTTTTCTCACACCGATCTGCCCAGAGTTCCCACATACCTTCACGAGGTTGGTCATAGATGCACGAAGATACTTGGGGATCATAGCCAGCAATAAGGGGTCGCGGGAGAGAACCTCATGCCGAAATAGGGCTCCCCAAGTAATCTGGGTGGAAGAGCGCAGAAACTGGATGGGGAAGAGAGGGATAAAGAAAGGAATGGAGAAGGATTTCAGTACTGCCATCTCCACTGCTAACATTTCAGTGTTGCAATCAGTAGGCAAGAACAAACTACACTGACTATTTATGTGAGGCCAAGGAACCCTGCAGGCTCAATCCAAACTTTCAAAAAGGCAAAAATCTCTCTAAATAAATACCAGTGTCAGCTGCAAATACTGCACTAGATTCTCTACTCAGCCCTTCTCTGTCAGAAACCATTCTTACTGGGGTAGTAAAGGAGGAGAAACCACTCAGTCTTCCACTTCATTATCTGAAATGGAGAGACTAGAAAGCGATACCTGGCATAGTAGTTCTGCTGTCCTCCATAGGTTAGTTTAATTATGCAATCACACATTCTTACACAGACCTACACAAGACTTTCGGTTGTCTACATACCTGGCTGGGGTGAGTTGTGAAGGCTAAAAATGAGTCAAGGTATTTTCCAAAGTTGGTGGGTGTTTCCACTTCAGAATCTGAGCCCTGTTAGGAAGACAAACCATTTTATAAAGGATACTAACTACACGTCACTCTGGGTTCAGAAGTGGTATGGGTGAAGCAGGATTGCTTTGGGTAAAGCATGAATGCTTATATCCAAGGCCATAGACTAAAAGAACAGAGACAAAACCACAGAACAGCAAGGTTTTTCCTGGAACTAGCAGCCTAAGGAGTAGCAAATCCTGTTGACCAGCTTGGGGGTGCTGCTGACAATACCATGTTCATTTTAAGAGCAAAGGGTGACTTCTCAGATACCAAATTCGTAACCACTGCTGCTGCTGCCAAGTATCAGCTTTGCTCCTACCCATCAGCACCTAAACTGGAGATTTTTTAACCACAAACTGCAAATTTCACATGCAAACACACCCAAAGGATTTCACTTCCATTCCTCCAAATGGCTCCTGTGTTGAACAGGTGAACATCTCTTACCAGGAACTTTCTGCAAAATTTGTCAGGAAAAGGAAGTTTCACTTGATGCTATAAAATCAAGGTTCTGCTGCTCCTCACTAAAATAACACAACCCAGTGCCCTGGAGATCCCAATTCTGGAGCAGTACAACTCAGTCCTGCCTCTCTCAAGTGAATCTGTGTGAGAGGATTCAAATCCCTGTTTCGTTACTTCCAAATGGACTAACAACCCGCTCTGGAAGTAATAACTCACCATTTGTTTGCTGCCCATTCTTGATAGGGATCCATTCTCAATTTTTTTATTTTTATTTTTTTTTTAATTTTCCCTCTCTGTGAGAATTCTCTGCTCTATTACCTTCGCACAGGCTGGCTACCTCAGCCCCCTCACAAGCAGCAGCTCTCAGCAAGCCTGCCTTCCTTGCTGTAGAAGCACCGTGCTGAACTGAGGAAGTGGGAATTGAGAAGTCAGTATTGTATCCCAAGTACTGGTGTGCATTTTCATCTCAACATCGACACAAAATTGTACAAAGATGAACAATGGGAACAAAAACTGATTGTTTTTTTTTTCTTTAAGCTTGAGAGAATCTTGGTAGAAGAACAAACAGGTACACTCCGAGTTACTTTTAGTGGTGAAATTTAAACAGCTCCCAACACGAGCAATTTCCTTGACTAGTTCTTTTACAGCAGCAGAAAGAAACGTAACCAACTTTTAGTAAAACTGCAGCATTTTGAAAAGGTTATTGGGGTTGATTCCTGTTGACAGGAGAAGCTTGAAATCAGACACAGTTCTTTCATCCTACATTCCCATAACTCAGTAGGATCCAGTTATCCCATCTGCAAGGAGAGTAATTTCTGCCTTTTCCAAATGTGAAGAGAAAACCTTAGGCCTACCAAACATGCAGAGAGAAACCTGGTCCCATGTCACATCAGGTTTGCCTCGCCCCCGGCCCTAGAAACTGTCCTTGCTAGGATTGCTGCTGGAATTTAGTAGGGACTTACTAGCAATACACACAGCTGGCTGCCCAGTGCACACAAAACTTGGCAAAGTCTCTTCAAGAAAACATAGTGCTTCTCCACCAGGCCTTCGCCATCTGCTGTCCTGCAAATGAGGAGAAATAGAAAAACAGGGTCACAGTTACTCACGCTGTAAGAACGGGTACACTGCCAACTATCTTGTAGATAAGAGAACACTAGAACAATCAGATTCTATAGAGGTGGGTTTTTCTTTGCTAGTATCATAAAAAACATTGCTTTATTGACAACCACAACTTCTAGAACTTTCTTTCTGAGTCCCTCTGATCCTGATTTCAGGCTAGGAGAAAAAGCTTGGTGAAGCTGATGTATTTACCCCACTTTATCCTACAATTATAGCATCTGAAAAAAAAAAAAACAGCAGGTTTTTTTGTTTGTTTTTTTTTTTAAACAATGGTTCTGTTGTCTCCTAACCCAGCAAACTACACCTAGAAAGCGATTAGTATGCAGTTCCGTGCGAAACGATCACAGCAGGATGGTACTCACTGGGCAGCAGAGAGAATGTAGTGCATGGCAACGTCTCCAAACAAGACCATCAGAGGTTTCCGATCCTCCAGCTTCCCCTATGTACAAAGTAAACCAAATGCTTTGATTAGAGCATAACTACTTACTCTCAACTGCAAGTGAGGTTGGAAGATCCTCAGTTGTTCTTTCACCTGGAGTGGAGCTTGCAATCCACAAATGGATTTCATTAAAAACTGTTACCAAAAAAAAAAAAAAAAAAAAAAAAAAAAAGGGCACCCTTGATTTCAACAATTCTCCCCCCCAGCGACCCCACCACAGGAACTTAAAAATGAAGGTTTGATACTCTGACATTAACTCTTCTTCACTGCAGACCAGCAGTTGATAAATACTCAGCCTTGACACTTAGCTGCTTGTAAACGTATGGGTCAAATCACCTGTTTAGATCCTGCTGTCACTGATCTGAGCTTCTAGATGACACAGCTAGGTGACAGTATTTCTCACTTCTCAGTTGCAGAAAATGGAAAAGCAAAAGTTAATGGGGATCTCAAAGGGAAGCACAGAAGCTGGAGCATTCCAACAACTGCTGTAAGCGTTGCGCTGGCATGGCATTCACTACAAGTGTCATTGACTCAAAGCAGTCAAATTTTCATTTTGTTTAAAAGGCAAAAAAGGGCAAAGATATCACTGTTCAGTCCAAAGAATTACAGAGAATACAGAGTATACGTATACACATATATATACTCTGTATATATACACATATATACTCTGAACATGAGCCGACAGTGTGCCCGGGTGGCCAAGAAGGCCAACGGCATCCTGGCTTGCATCAAAAACAGTGTTACTAGCAGGAACAGGGAGGTAATTGTCCCCCTGTACTCAGCATTGGTGCGGCCGCACCTCGAGTACTGTGTTCAGTATTGGGCCCCTCACTGCAAGAAAGACATTGAGGCCCTGGAACGTATTCAGAGGAGGGCTACGAAGCTGGTGAGGGGTCTGGAGCACAGGCCTTATGAGGAGCGGTTGAGGGAGCTGGGATTGTTCAGCCTGGAGAAGAGGAGGCTCGGGGGAGAGCTTATAGCTCTCTATAACTTCCTGAAGGGAGGTTGTGGTGAGCTGGGGGTCGGCCTCTTCTCTCGTGTAATCAGTGATAGAACTAGAGGGAATGGTTTCAAGCTGCGCCAGGGGAGGTTCAGGCTGGACATTAGGAAGTATTACTACTCGGAAAGGGTAGTCAGGCATTGGAATGCACTGCCCAGGGAGGTGGTGGAGTCACCGACCATGGGAGTGTTCAAGAACCGTTTGGATGTTGCGTTGAGGGGTATGATTTAGCTGGGAAGTATTGGTAATGGTTGGACTGGATGATCTTCTAGGTCTTTTCCAACCTTGATAATTCTGTGATAATTCTGTGATACACACATATATAGGAGGAAAACAAAGAAGAGCTGAGGAGGAGGAACTCACTTTTCTGCTGACAGCAATTAGGAGACACTCTGCTGCTCCTATTTGGAGCTCAGGCTCATTCAGGAGCAGACACAACATCTCCAAGAGCTTGCAGTTGTCCGCTGTGATGTGGCTCAAGGCCACCCAGTCAATGTAGCCAGCCAGGGTGTTGAGTGCTGCTATCCCCACACGGCAATTTGCTTGGGCCTGTGAACAGAGGCGAGGTCAGAGCCAAGGAGAAACACCAATTCCCACCTAAAACCATCCACTCTCTAAAAAAGTAGTATCGGGAACTGTCCTGAGAAAGTGAGGAGGCAGGAAAAGGGTCCAAGTCCCCACACAGAGGACGTCAGTTAAGATCTTGGCATTTCTCCACTTGGTTCATCTCTCACTTCTCTCAACAATTTCTACAATGGGTGAACAAACCCATCTGCAGGTAATAGATTCAAAGCCTAGGGCAAGCCTGTTTCTAAGCAATCTTGGTTTTAAGAATGACTAATGCACTAAATCCTGCATAGCTCCGCTCACCTTTGGCTGCTGAGCCAGATCAGTCTTCTGAAAAAGAAAACAACAGAGAGATGGTAAGTGAGCAGCTACAGCACACACTTATTCCCAGCCACTGCTGGATGGGCTTGTTCTCGAGAATGCAACCAGATGCAGCTTCATGGAACAGCTCCCTAATGAAAGAGGCTGCAAGTCTCCCGCTCACATTGCTACAGCCATCATAACCACTTCTGCAGCCTGCTGTCAGGTAAGATAACAGGACTTTTGATTGTAAGTTAGGCCACAGTTTACTTCTCATCCAAAAGATGACACTCCAGTCAGCAGGCGCCAGGGAGACACGAGGGACAAGAAGAAAAGACATTCTGGTGCTTCCTGGAAGCTTCCAAAGAAGCTTTTGACCTTTTAGAGTATCTTACATCCAAGAGACAGCCTCTGAGTGATGCTGGTGGCTTTTACCTACCAAGATTAGTTTGTGAAAAGGATGAGTAATTTGTCCACGGTCAGAATGGAAGCTGGAAAGAGAGCTGGGGCAAGAGCTTATGGCCTGACTCCCAGTCCCAAACACTTAACAGTGGCAATGCACTGCTTGCACCATCTTATTACCTGCAAACTGCAAATGCAGTTTGAGTTCCTCAGACAGACAAGTTTTATTTACTTTTCAGATGCAAAGGCACATAAGAATTTCTTTTATCTGCAAGGTTTTGGTTTGGAAACTGCCCATCAACGCATTCTGTGCATTTACTTTATGTTACTTTGGTTGTGTCCCAAATGCTTCACAACTGAACCACTATTGCAGAACTGCATATTTAAAAGCACTGCAGGCGACACTCTTGGGGAAACTGTCCATCATCTCCCCCAGTCTCAGCGTGCTGATACGTAACTGAACACCCAACCCTCAGAGTTTACCCTGTGCACAAACATCCCAAAGATCTGCTAACCTGTGGAGTGGTGAGGGCTTCTTGTTCCTGGGGTGCTCCAACCTTGCCAATCAGAAAGATTCCACCGTTAGCAGAAGCAGCCACACTTCAGAACCTTAAGCACTGCAATTCAAACCTTACCTGGAAATGCATTTCAACCAGACTAAAAAACACACCAGGGCTGCCCACCCACCATCAAACTGCACAGAAAATGCCCTGCTGTACAGGAGAGTTTGTTGAGAATGGCAATGTATCAGAACAGAGGGCAGGTAGTACGTGTTTTTTCACCTTCCTAGACTCACATTTAAAAGCAACTCTGGATTCCAGTTCACAGAACAACAACAACAAAAAAAAAAACAACAAAAAACCAAAAGGAAAGTACAAGAGATACACCTAAGCAACCTATTTATAGACTGGTTTCTGAACTTGCTTCACTCTCTCAAATTCACTTCCCTCACAGAAGAACAGACTGGGGTAACGTTTGCCTTCGCCATCCATCCTGACCAATCCATATGCCTCTACGTGAGAATTCAGGAAGAGTCTCTTTAAACAAAAGGGAAGGGTATTCCTCACCACATCTTGGCAGAAATGTGCCTCCTGACCTGAACTCCAGGAAAAATGGGCCGGAGAGGCCCAGATGCATTGCTGAGCCACCAGAAACTCCTGCATTTTGGCGCATCAACACAATCACAGCTGCAGCAAACGACGGTAGATGTGCGCCCAGGACAATACCTCTTTACCACTGTCTGTTACACAAACTACCCCAAATCTACCTGTTCCTGCCACAATTCCTTTGGCTAAGCTGTCCACCCCGAGTGTCAGCTAGCTGCACAATCTAGCACTCAGAAGGTACGCATGCCATTTACACTGCAGATCCAAACTATCAGTGCAAACCCTGTCAGCCTTTTGTGCTATAATCAGTACAGCCTTCCTCGGGCACAGCACATCCCTGCCTCATACCTACAGCAGCAGCTTTCAGACAGCTTCTGCACTTGCTTCCCAAGACTTGTGAGTTGCTTCCCAGTTCCCAAATGCCTCCAATACCAACTGAAGCCAATGAGAGATGCTTACCATGCGCCTGTACTTGTTGACGTTCTGCTGCAGTGTAGTTAGCAGGAAGCTGAAGATCTTCTCCATATTCTGGGTGAGGGTTTGCTGGATATCTCGCCGCCGCTGGGTAGGCAGAGTTTGGAAAGTCACCACATCCTCTGCCAAGCGTAGGAGGATGAACATCACCAGTTCTGTCTGAGTTTCCTGATGCCCCAAAACGAAACACACTCCATGAGCACAGTTGAAACATTAAAATCCCCAGAAGCAAGCTCAGAGACGTAGAAAGTAAACACTGTGTGAAGACATAGGTCACATCTGGGTAAGAAAGAAGAGTTATCTCTCTCCCAAAACTCCCTCCTAGAATAACTGAATCACAGAGGCACTTCCTCAAGCCCATCATCAGCTTGCATCCCCTGCCCCTGAGCTCTCCTGAGGCTTTCATCACAGTGATGGAAGACTGAAACCCTCTCCAGGAGGGATCGGAAGAGGACAGACAGCTGTGGTTCATACCCCTTGCTTGGAGAGAGTATCCAGCTCCTTCAGCATATCAGGCCAGTGCTGAGGCCATTCACGCTTAATCATCTCCACCACAATGCGAGACAGAACATCCTTAATGTGACTTTCCTCTTCCAGAATGCTCTGAGTTCCCTATCAGAAAAGAGGGGCAGAGTTACACAAATAAGCAAACATGAGACACTTGTAATTCTGACACAAAATTGCACAGCGGTTGCAAATACTCTAAACAATAGAGAACAAATGAAAAACTGCACAGGGCAAATCTACACCCCAGCTAACTTGAGTGGCACTGCTACTTTCCCTGGCATCCACAGTTGGTAAAATCTGGGAACCAAAAGGAATTTCCTCAAAGGGAAATCACTCAGTCACGACAACAACCACAACTGTAACGTGAACATGACCAAGGGAACAGCTTCAGTATCCTTGCAAAGGATAAAACACCTCCGTTTACTGATCCTCTTTCTAAGAAACCAGAAGGAGCTTGTACATGCCTCACAGGCTCCTGCCACGTGAGATGACATGGCTAACGCAGATGCTGGAACAATCAGGGATGCAAAGCAAGAGAATAACGAACTCCAGACTTGAATTCAGGTCCTTGGTGCTAGAAAACAGGCATCTTTTCCTGTTTTCTCCCACTTTCTATCTCCAAGTGAAAGAACCGTGCTTCAAAGACCAGAAGGCACACCAAATATGAGACCCATTGGAGACCAGAAGGCACTTACACTGGATATGAGACCCATGACGTTATTCTTTAGGTAAACCTTTTCCAGACGAGGCATGTTGTTCCAGCGGTACCTGATTAGAAGTGTTAAAAAGAGATGAGAAAAAGGGCAGTCAAAACGTTTAAACATCTCCAACTTGACTCTCATGGAACTCTTTACCTAAAGTAAAGAGTGAGAGAGGATGAGACCCTACAGCCCACTGTCCCCACCACTGTCCAAACGCTTAATGAATAAGCCACGACAGAACTGCTGCTGGCATCGCTGGGGTCAACACAACTGGAAAGCAGCAGCCAAGCATAAAGCATCAGGGCTGCAGAGGCAACAGAGAGGGCCCTCAGAACCGAGCTGACACAAAGCCTCTTTGTTAGCGTGGAGAACGCTGAAGCCCCACGCATAAACCCACGTGCCTGTTTACATCTGGAAACGAGGTGAGCTAACGAAGCTCCCCAGCCCACCCCAAAGCCATTTCCTCCCCTCTTTCACCCCCGGAGGGCCGCGGAGGGTCGGGCCGAGGCCGCCCCCGAGCAGCAGCAGCATCACGGCCGTACTTGACCACATGCTCCAGGATCTGCAGGCCGAAGTGCCGGACGATGGCCGTCTGCGTCTTCTCAGCCAGCTTCAACCCGCAGGGCACGCAGATAGGGCACTTCTCCTTGAACTCCTCGCAGAACTGCCGAGAGACGCACACGGCGATCAGGCGGCTGAGGGCCCCCAGCCGCGGCCCGCCGCCTCCCACGGCCCCCTGGGCCCCCCCGGCCCCCAGGGCCCGGCCCCGAGCCCCGGCCGCGAGGGCACCCGCGTGGCCGGAGCGCCGCGCCCGCGTACCTTGAGCGCCTCCAGGCGGTAGCGCTGCGTGGAGGCCGGGTCCATGATCACCGTCACGGCCTTCACCAGCTGCTCGCACAGGCTGCTCACCTGCTCGGCGGACATGGCGGCGGCGGCGGCAGGCCCGCGCCACCGGGCACCGGCGGCCGAGAGGAGGCGGCGCTGCGGGGGGGCGGCCGAGAGGAGGAGAGAGCGCGTGGCGCACGCGCGAGGGCACAGCGGCTCCGCGCACGCGCGGCGGGATGAGCGCGCCGCCCGCTCGGCCTGAACTACAACTCCCAGAACGCACCGCGCGCCGCCTCCGCCTCCATCCGGCTGCGCCGCTGCCGCCCCGTTAGTCCAGCGGGGGACGGCGGTTGGGGCCGCGATGTCGCGTGGGCAAGAGCGGGTGGTGGCCTTGGTAGATATGGACTGCTTCTTCATGCAGGTAGAGCAGCGCTTCGACCCGCGGCTGCGCGGCCGGCCCTGCGCCGTGGTGCAGTACAACCAGTGGCAGGGCGGCGGGTAGGTGCCGCGGCCCCTCGGCTCTCCCCTTCCCTCCTCTCCCCGCCGGCCCCGCGCCCACGGCTGCGGTGCGTTGTAGGATCATCGCGGTGAGCTACGAGGCGCGGGCCTTCGGCGTGTCCCGCGGGATGTGGGCGACGGAGGCGCGGGCGCTGTGCCCCGAGCTGCTGCTGGCGCGGGTGCCCGAGGCGCGGGGCAAAGCTGACCTCACCCGGTGAGTGGAGCCGGCGGGCGGCGGGGCTGGGAGCGGCGGGGCCCGGCGCGTCGGGCGGCGGCTGAGCTGTGCCGGCAGGTACCGGGAGGCCAGCGCCGAGGTGATGGAGGTGCTGTCGCGCTTCGCCGCCATCGAGCGGGCCAGCATCGACGAGGCGTACCTGGACCTGACGAGCAGCGCGCGGGAGCGGCTGCGAGAGCTGCGGGGGCGGCCCCTGGAGGCCGAGCTGCTGCCCACCACCTTCGTGCAGGGGCTGCCCGCCGGGCCCGGCCCCCACGCCGCCGACAAGGGTACGCGGGGTTCGGCCCCGATGGCCCTGCGGGGCTCCCGGTGCCGGGCCGGTGCTTCGCGGAGCGCGGCTCTGCCATCCCGCGCTGTCCCTTCCCGCTGTGCTGCTGGTGCGGAGGGTGGCGTGCTTCAGCCCCCCAGAAACTGCTGTAAGCGGGAGCTGCGTGTTCCCATAGCGTGTAGCTCTTAAGCTGCCTGCTTCTTTCCTCGCTGTTGGCGCGCGCGCTCTCAGATGTAGGCAGCTGTTTGCTGGTGCTTGCCGATGCTGTCGGTCCCTTTGGTGGGCTCACTAACACCCACATCGCTCCCCTTTACGTTCCCTTCTCTAGAGGAGCTGCGGCAGCGTGGCTTGCAGGAGTGGCTGGCATCGTTGTCTTTTGATAACCTCAACTGCCCCGACCTGCAGCTGGCCATGGGAGCAGTCATTGTGGAGGAAATGAGGGTGGCTGTGGAGAAGGCCACCGGATTCAGGTGCTCAGCTGGGATTTCACACAACAAAGTACGTGTGTGAGGCATCAGCCTCGCTTCTCTGAGCCAGAACATGCCACAGCAGTGCTGTTGTGTTCTTCTAAACTTGTGAGGTGGAAGATGAGTGGGGAATGCTATAGCGAAAGAATGATTTGTACTGACACAAACTCCCACCGACTTGGAGGAAGAAGGAAAACACCAGCACGCTGGTACTGAGCTGCTTTTCCTCTTTCTGGTCAGTTGGTCTCTGCCACCTGCTAGCCATGCTCTGGGGGATGCTCAGCCAGCCACACCAGCACCTCATGCACAGCAGCAGCTGCAGAAACAAACTGACTTTGATGCTGCAGTTGTGGAGCTCAGCCTTTGCAGAAGGAGCTCATCCGTTACAACTTTAAAGGTGCAGGCGCTGACCAAAATGAGAAAAAGATAAAGGCTAAACAGATGCTTTGAAATTAGGGGAAATGCATCTCATCTCGGACTGCTGTAGATAGAAGTTAAGCTCCCACCAACCAAATGCAGATACCGGAGCTAGTTCTGCACAGGCTCACCTTAAAAGCAGTAAATGGACTGTGGCACAAGCTGAGCGAGCTGTACAAGAGCACTGGTGTAGAAGTTTCCAATGGAATGGATGTTCAACTTCCATCTTTGCTCTCCATAACAGAGAACGGTCCTGCTCATCATAGGAGAATCTCCCAGCAAGTTTCTATTCTTGCATTT
The DNA here is from genome assembly GCA_030625065.1 of Alectoris magna. NCBI lineage: Eukaryota > Metazoa > Chordata > Aves > Galliformes > Phasianidae > Alectoris > Alectoris magna. The sequence continues at coordinate 32,032,821 of CM060562.1, read as the reverse complement.
TGTTTTTAAGGAGAATAAGGAAATTACGATGGGCTGTGCTGTCTCTGAAGAACTGTGTATCTATTGTATCAAGTGCAGGGTAGAGACCGCCTGGTCAGAAGCCTGCTTGTGGCGGTGGTGCGGAATGTGCTACAGTGCTGCCACAGCCAGCTCAGCTCTGTGTGCCTGAGCCTTTTCTGCAGAGGCTGAAACAGGCATTAGGGGTTCTCAGTAGACCACATTGCGTTTTGCCCAGCAGGAAACCATCCACAACTGCAGCATCAAAGTCAGTTTGTTTCTGCAGCTGCTGCTGTGCATGAGGTGCTCTCAGCGGCTGGCTGAGCATCACCCAGAGCATGGCTTGCAGGCAGCAGAGACCAACCGAGCAGAAAGAGAAAAAGCAACTCGGCTCACCTCAGTACCAGCAAACTGATATCCTTCTTCCCCTCCAGATCACAGTGAATTTGTCAGTAAAAATCATTCAGTGGATGCACGCACTGGTCCCTAAAAGTCGAGGGTGGAGGTTACCTGCTTTAAACTCATTTTTCCTGTTTTAAAATCATACTCTTCCTAACTGGTTAGAGCACACCACGAACTCAGCTGATAAATTATACACAGTCACCAAGTGAGCTATTTGGAAGCACTAGGAAGATAAGAGCGAAGTTTTACTAGGAGTGACTTGTGCCAAACTAATACTGAGTTGCAGTAAGTCAGGAAGTAGCCTGGGGTTACTGTGAGCAATCAGCAGGATGAGTCAGTAATGGGAATGCAGCTGACATACCCTGCTGCAGTATGTGCTAATTAGAGAGGTGTCGGAAAAAGTCAACTAATTATGCCCACAGAGCATCGGTCATAGGTTCAGCTTGCAGCAGTTTGCTTCAGGAACAGCATGGTTAAACTTGGAAGAGTCTGCAGTGAAATAAGGATGTCTGGGCAGCTGCAAAGTGACTGAATGTGAAAAGCTGAAGGAAAGAGATCTGCTTTGTCTAGAAAAGAGCAAGGGTTTGAAAAAGGCCGTTAACAAAGATGCAGCTTAATCTGTGGGGAGAAAGCTTTGTTTAGTTACGTGTGGTAAAACAGTGAAAGATGAAATTATGGGACTTCTTAAAATTGGCCATATTTATTTCAGCTGTGTATTTTTGATCCTGTGTTAGAGTAGGGTGAGAGGGGAAGCAGCATGGCAGATAGGTGAGACAACATCCCTTTCGAGCCAGCATTTGTATGTTTTACAATTTCCTTTTGCAGCATTATGCTGCTGTAGACCTTACAGAGAGAAGCTTAAAACAGTGACATTGAGAAAAATCAAGATAGAATCAGAAGATGAAGGAGCAAGCATAGCGAGAGAAATAGCTGGAGGAGGATTACGGAGATGCTGGGTGGTCCCTGGGAGCAAGTAGTGGTGCAACCTCTGTGCCCTTCCTGGCAGCCTTTCCAGAGGCAGCCCTTAGTGCTGCCAAAACAGCACGTGCTGTTGAGTTCTGGGCAATAAAGTCAGCACAGTTTTAATAACAAGCTTTCCGCCCTCTTCCATATTACAGATGCTGGCAAAACTGGCCTGTGGGTTAAACAAGCCCAACCGCCAGACACTGGTATCTTCACGATCTGTCCCGCAGCTCTTCAGCCAGATGCCTGTCAGCAGTATGTGAGTACTGGGGAGCTGCCTGCTTTTGTGCCGCCCGGGGCTTAGGCTGAGCTGCTGTGTGGCAAGAGCACCTATTTGAAATGCTGGTGCTGCACTACCTCGGTCTAGGCTTATTATGAGGAAGAGAGCTCTGCTTGCCTTCCGTGACTGTGGTCCTTGCTTCTGTTAGTTTTGTCCTTACTTGCATAAAGAGACCAAAGTGATCTGGGGGTAGGAAACTGTTCCTGGCTACCTCAACAGAGAGCAGTCTAATGCTAATTGACAGCAGTCAGCAAAGGCTTTCAACATCCACAGTAACTGTTCCTCTATCTATCTAATAGAGGGAGAGAAAATCCTGCTAGTAATTCCTTACAGCTGTGCATGACAGACCATGCTTGGGAGCTGCAGACCTGCTCGTGAACAAGCTGTACCCCAAGAGCCCACCAGCATCATGGGCAGAGGCTTTCCCTGGGAAGAAGTGTGCTCAGGATGACTGTTGGGATGTACAGGTGTAAGTCAGCAGCAGCCATGGGCAGGGAAGCCGTCGTTGTGTCCCAGTGCAGTGACAGAGCTGTTTTTCCTGCGTGCAGGTGTAGTTTCATTTTGAACATCTACACTGTGCACAAATGCAGTCTCTTGTGATGAAGTGTTACCAGCCCTACTGCTGTGCAGGAGTGGATCCCTGGTCTTTAGACTTGCAGCGCTGTTCTCTGCCTTCAGTGTATCACTAGTGATGGAGAAGTGGGAGTGGGGAAAGGTCCTCTCCATGTAGATAGAAAGCATGGAATATGCAAGGTGTTCCTAAGGGCATAGTTTAGGATCATCTTTTCAAAATGGAACCAAGAGAGTCACTGAAACTGGGTGAGCCAAGGAGCAATTCCCACTTCAACCTATATTCAGCCTTCTACTATAAGCAGAAGTGATGTACCAAGTGTTCCCTTTTGTCCTACCAGCTTCTGACTGCTTCTAGTTGTCCTGAACTAGTAGCAGCTGCAGCAGAAAGGCTTATCACAGTCTTCTACATGGTGCTCTATTTTCATTTTTTTCCTCTGCTGTAGCCGTAACCTGGGGGGCAAGCTTGGTGTTGCCATCACAGACATCCTGGGAGTGGAGTACATCGGGCAGGTGACACAGTTCAGTGAGATGGAGCTCCAGACTCACTTTGGAGACAAGACTGGGTAATGATGTACCACTTGCTGCGTTTTGGGTAAGAAGGGAGGCAGTTCATCGCTGCTGATGTCAGAGCAGGGACCGAATCCTACTGCCTGTTGTGCCTGTCACAGCTGCCTGCATGCAGGGCAGCAGATTATCCACTGGCACCTGCAGAACCTCTGTAGTGGGTGTCCCTGTGTTTACTCATTCCCGCAGGGGCCGCATTGGCTGCCGTTACATCATCATTTTTCTGTGGCTTTCAGGTCTTGGCTCTATGATCTGTGCAGAGGAATTGATGATGAACCTGTCAAGAACCGCCACTTGCCTCAGTCCATTGGCTGCAGCAAGAACTTCCCTGGGAAAACAGCCCTGGCTACACAGAAGGAGGTAGGAAAAGCCAATGTCTTGCAAAAAGAAACTCAGCTTTTGGATGGGAGAATAAAAGAAAGAACTCTAAAAGCAGAGATTAGCTTGCAGAACTGCTGCTTTTCTGTGTCATGGTACCCTGAAACTCAAGCCAGGGGTCTGGTGGAAGGGAGTGATTTGGGCCACTAGAAAAATCCCCTGTTGACAGAATTGAACTGACAACTCATGAATAATAAAAAGGTCCAGCATCATAGTTTCCATGAGCAAAAGGGCTTTCATGGGCCAAACTTCCAGGGCTGGCTGCTAGAAGGAAGGTAATTGCCTGAAAGGAGGGGAGAGGCAATAAGAGATCCGGGGCTGTGGAGCCTAACTACCTTTAGGCAAGGTCTGGTAGTAATGCTGTAGGATTGGATTGGTGTCTGCAGTGCTTTGCCACCAGAGTTGCCTGGGCCATTTCCTCCAGAATTACTCCAGGTGTTGGGCTTTGTGAGAATCTGTGTCTATTCCAGTCTGATCCCCTTCCAGTGTTCCTTAGTGGCTGTAGTATTGCTCTGGCCTGGCAGCAGTGCTGTGAGCATGGGCCCAGACCTGTTTGTTACTCTTTTATCCAGGTGCAACACTGGCTGCTGCAGCTGGCCTTGGAGCTGGAATCCAGGCTGATCAAGGACAGGAGTCAGGTAAGGAGGGGTGTGGAGACAGCATCCTTTCTTCTGTGCCTGAGGAGTCCAGGCCTTCAGGAAGCCACACAGTGCATGTGCAAGAGCTGCTTGCAGAGGTTGAGGGCAGTGGGGGTGAGGGAGGAAATCTGCCTGCCCTTGGATGCATGCCAGTGCTGAGGTGCTCTGAGCAAAGAAGTGTGCCAAGAGTCCAGCCACCAAAGATGACTTTGGCCCCGAATGCTGCAAGGCTAAGGGTGGTCCTTTTCTTGTGCTTTGGGATGCAGGGACTTGAAACCTGCTGCACCCTCATCCTGCCTCATCACTACTCTGTTGCAGCTTGCAAGCCCTTAGCTGATTGTGTGACCTTTGAGAGCAAATAATATGATTAAATCCACAGATGGTAGACTGCAGGCCAGGGTGAAGTTAAGCTTCTAGCTTCACTGCTGCAGGAAGGCCAGAAAATGGCACACAGCTGCCTTTGAACAAAAGCGAGGACAAAATGCTTGCCAGGCTGCATGAGGCAGTTGTGTAAGTCCTTGCACTCCTGTATCACATCCCTTGGAGATCAGGCCAGGCAGGACAAGCTGCCATCTGTCACATAGCATCGAGAGGTGGCAGGGTTGGAGAGCGCTCTAGGCAGAGACCATCTCTGCCGCCATTCCGGCTCCTCCCTGTAGATGTCGCCTGCGGCACAGCTGTGTCTTCTCTCTGCAGAACCACCGAGTGGCCAAGCAGCTGATGGTGGTCATCCGCATGCAGGGAGACACTAGGCTGTCACGCTTCTGTGCTGTGACCCGCTACGATGCCCAGAAGATCTCCAGTGATGCCTTTGCCCTCATCCAAAACTGCAACATGGCTGGGGCTCACCAGGCAGCCTGGTGAGTAAGGGAGGAGGTGGTTCACATCCCTGCTACGACCTGACTGATGTGAATGACGGTTGTGCTGAACGGCAGGAAAAGGACAAAGATGCTTTTTGGGAAGAGGCCATTGGGGCAAGAAGAAAAACAAGGGTGCACAGCTCCTGTGTTCAACATAACTTCTTCCCTCCTGCTCTGTAGTAGGTGCTGGGGTGTACTTTTACCACAAGGCTGCTGCTGAGGCCCTCTCTTTGACTAGAAGTCTCACAGTAGCTCCAGCCTGCGGTGGACTGAAAGTCTAGGCTGGCAGCTGGCTGTCCCTGCTCTGGTACCTGTTTTCTGGGGGAGGGGGAAGAAATGCTGTTTTGTGATGAAGCTTGATGCTGTGCCTAACCTAGCCTGCAGTATCTGAGAGGCTGTGTTCTGGAGATAGCATAACAAACGGTTACAGGAAACGTCCCTCCCACTGCTTGTCAGATAGCCAGCTTAAGTGCTTTCACAAGTTTCCCTCTCTCTTGCCTGTGAACATTTAATGCTGCTTAAGGTCTTACCTCAGGAAACTACTTGCTTCCCAGAATGGTGTCCGAGTTGATGTTGGTCTGTCCTTTGCAGGTCTCCACCACTCATATCAGTGCACCTTGCGGCTAGCAAGTTCTCTGCTCCCACATTCCTCTCTGCAGGCATCGCCTCCTTCCTGACTAGTGACACTTCGTCTGATGGCGCTGCTGCTGGCAGCACAGAGGCCACATCTTCCACGAGGCCTAGGGTCAAATTTTTCAGGAGCCCAAGCAAAGAACATAGACAAAAGCCGGTTAATGCCATTGAGTCATTCTTCCAAAAGGCGACAGAAAGGCAGCAGTCACAGGCAGTACTAACCAGCCTGCCAGCTGCTACCCATGCTCAGTCACCTGCACCCAGCCCCCTGGAGCACGCAGAGGGAGACAGTGCTGGACTTGCCTCTGAGCAGTGTGAGCTGGAGGCCTCTGTGAAGCAGAGTTCCAGAGATGGGAGCCCCGCTTCTCCTTGCAAGAGGCCGCCCTGTGAGGAGCTGCTGTCTGATGCTACACATGCACCCTCAACTCCACCCAGCTCCAGGATCCTTCTGAAGTCAGAGCCAGCTCTGGAGGGAAATGAGCAGAATTTACCACCCCCTGAGCAAGGCCTGCTCCCTCATGTCTCACCAGGGGACCAGCAGCGCTGCGAGAAGTGTGGCCAGTACGTGCTGGCCTGGGAGCTCCCAGAGCACATGGACTACCACTTCGCTGTGGAGCTGCAACGCTCCTTCCAGGAGCCCAGCTCCCCACCAGCTCCAGCAGAGGTTCCCAACTCCAAGGCTGCAGCTTCTGTGTCTCCTGCCAAGGTGAGGAACAAGCCCAAGGCTCCAACAGGACCTAATGCAAAACGACCTCGGGAAAGTGTGACAAAGACTTTAGATTTTTTCTTTAAGCGCTTACCTCCCTAACACACAGCCATGCTGGAAGTTTTTAGAGAATCAGTGTTTTTAAAAACAAAACCTTTTATGCTGCCTTTCAGGTTTTAATCCAGAGAAATCTAATAAATTATCTCTATCCAACTCTAAGAGGAATTAGAACTGATGAATAGTGTGTGGTGCTGGATGTACCCAGCTTTGTGAATTGCACACGTAGTCTGCTGGTGATACCATGCCTGTACATGCTTGATGCTACCAGAAGCTGCATCATACTCTCATCTACACCTCCTGCTATGGGTATTTATTGAGTCTCACCACTCTGTAAGAAATTCTTACTTTTTCCTGTGATGGGAATGCTTTTCCAGTGCTGTAAAAGCGGGCAGTGGGAGCACAGTGGCTTACCTGGGAAGGATCCAGCCAAGTCTAGGCTTGAACTCCTGTTCACTCACTCAGAACAAACCCTTCATTTCATGATATTTTCTACTGGCTGCACTTGCAGGCCTTGTACTTCCGCATTTATACACAGTAGCTTATTCCTATGGCCATGTTTGCCATCCCTTCTTCCCGGAAAGGGAAATGCTTTTTTTTTTCCCCTCCCCTCACCACAAAAATGGATTTTTTTTTCCCCATATATTATTTCTTCCACCAAAGTGGTTTCTTTATATATGGTTTGGCAACTGTATTGCTGCCTAGTGCACGATGCTCATCGCTAGCTCTAGAGTGCACAAGAAACACTGCTAATATCAACTAACCCCAATGGCTACAGAGCTGACAAAGCAGACTATTATAAAGCAGAGCAGTGGGCACTGACAGGAGATCCTCCATCAGGGCAGGAGATGGGTTCAGCTTCATGCTGCAGTGCCTGGGGCCCCTGGGCCTCTTCCAGAAGCCAGGCTGCTGCTGATGGAGCCCAGCTTCAGAGCAGTGGGAGGGAGCATACACGTCTAAGCAGTGCTGGGTGGGGCCAGGAAACACTCCACATACTCTGCAGAGGGTTTCATCAGCTGCAGCCTTTCTCTCCCAGAGCAAGGAGAGAGCCTCTCAGGCAGCAGAGAATGATGCAAAGTACAGCTGTAGTTGCATGTGCTGTTTCCCTTTCGTTTCTGAGCAGCACCACCCTACTTCCAGCTGTTGAGCTGCTCTCCTTCCACCAGCCAACGTTCTCCCCTGTGCTAGAAAGCTGCCACACTGCTGTCAGTGGCCGTCTAGTACGTAGCATGACAGTTCCAAGATGTTGAGAAGCACAAGGCAAAGCTGATGCTGGTGTGTGTAGCAAGCTCTGCTAGCAGAGGAAGGAATTACAGAGTCCCTCCCACTAATGACAGCCCTCACCTTGCAAATTGACAAGTTTCCTGAAGTCCTTACAGAAAGAGAAATAGCAACCAGTCTGGCAGGGTTGCCTCACAGTCCTCTGACAGCAGCACACCTCATTTCCTAAGTGTCTGGCAAGACCGGCCTTAGTGGGTGCTGCTGCTGGTCACAAAAACAAGCTGAGAACACGCAGCCACTCAGTGACAAACATCACTTCCATGAGGAAGCCCTTCTGCCTCTTGTCCCAAGGGAACAACACGTTCTCAGGGAGATCATAGCAGCTGCAACCCCCCTGATAAGGTTGAAGCTATTTTAAAAGCAAGCCACCAGTTAGGTCTGTCCCCTAGAATGCATCCCTTTAATTAGGATCTGGGGCAACTTGTGACAGCAAGGAAGCCCCAGCCAAAGGCAGTCCCGCCCCCAGCAGCCAGAAGAGCTGTGCTCAGGGTGACGTGGCTGCCTGTCACCTCAGGCTTGCTCAGATAAGTTGGGAGAGTGAGGTTGTAAACAGCAGCATGCACGCATTCCTTCCACGCCCTGGGATGGTATTTATAGGACTGAGCGCAGGACGCAGGGTGAAGGGCAGCCATGTCCAGCCATGACCCAGCTCAAGGGCAGCAGGGCAAAAGCCCAGCTCCACCCTCACTCACTATACAACTTGGCCAGCAACCTCCATAAAACATCTTTATTCTGTACATTTATTTATAGACACTCAGGGAACAGGGACAAGCCCCAGCATTAGAAAATGTCAAGACAACAAAACAGCAATTATGAAGAGCATGGCACCAAGAACAGTCATGCCACAGCTGGTAGGGACAAGATGGGACCAGCCATCAGCTATCTATCTCAGAGAGGGTTAGAGAAGCCCAAGCCTGCTTTGGTGTGGAAGACACTAGGGCTGCTGCAAACGGCTGGCATCGTGTTCCTCACCCCAGGGCAGCTTTCTTAGTGAGCGATGAGCACCAAAGGGAAGAGCCTGCTGGCAGCTGGCGCCAGTCCTCTCAGGCACCGCTGAAAGACCTACAACCCCTGCCAGTGACCCAGACCCAACAGCTGCAGTCTCCCTGCTGAGCTGACTTACAGCTGGGTCAGTGCTCCTCCCATTGGGCAGGCAGCGCCTGCTTCTGTCACTACTGAGCTGCGTCTTGAGTCCCTTCAGGTACATCACCATTTCACCAGCCTTCCCCGGCCCCAGCATGCTCCCTGCAGTGCTGGCATCTTTTGTCTCCCCAGGTATTATGCTGTCCAAAGATTAGCAGCACAGCCACCCAGCCCCGCATGCACTGCCTGTGCCAGCAGGCCAGCACCAGAACTTGCTTTCAGGGGAGCAGAAGGGCTCTTTGGGTGTTTGTGTGCTATTGCAGGCCCTCTCCCCTCTCTTCAGTCAGAGCTGGCAAGCTATATGCCATGTGACAAGGTTGGCTGAAGGACTGTTGCTCGCAGCTGACTCTTTTGGTCTGACAGTCAGTGAGAAAACCAGAAGTCCACGAACAGCTCAACAGACCCTGCCTACGAGCTGAGGGAACTGGAGAAGCTGCCACACATGGCAGCCACACAGCGGCACGTGGGAAATGAGAGTGCTCCACTGCTTGTGCAGAGTCCTTGCTGGCAACAGCAGCCTTCCACTCAGAACACATCCCAGTGGCAGGGAAAAGAAAAAAAGTCTTCCTTGAGAAGAAAACTAAAGTCACGCCACTTTCAAATCACATCTAAATAACAGAAGTCACCTTGTTGTGTGTTAGTAATGTGGCTTGTCCTCACATTAAGGCAAGCGTGAGGAGAAAGGTGGGCTGGGCCCTGGAGCTGCCAAACCAGGGAGCTCACTGCAAGCCACTGCTGCCAACGTGTAGACTTCACCTGCAGCTGCACAGCCATGAAATAATCTGCCCATGCCAGCACAGGCCCAGCTCCTGCTCTCCTGCTGCAAGGAGCTGTTTGCAAGCACAAACTCTGCCTTTGCACTGTCATGCCAGGATGCTGTGCCACACCAAGCAGCCACAGCTTCCTAAAAGTCACAAAGTGGGATGCTGAAGGACTGTGTACATGCACACAGGGAACAGGACAGGACGCTTGTCCAACAGTAAGATACTCAGACTGGAGTAATGCAAAACCAGCATACAAATGGACACACAGCAGATTAAAGCCAACCAAGATTAAAACAGTTAAAAGTGTCCTGAACGTATTTTGATAGGTTCAACCAAGATCCTGCTGCAGGCAGCAGGGCTTCTCCCATCCCCTGCCTGGAAGGATGTGCTGCAGGACTGCATCAACCCAGTGCTCAGAGAGCTGGAATGGGGACCAGATCTTGTTTCACAGATGGAAAAACATCCCTTCGCTACCTGTCTCCAAGGCTTCTGCTCTTCCCAAACAGTAATTTTCTAACAGTGAACAAAGCCAGAACTTGCCTGCCCAGGCCAGCGGTTGCCTTCAATCTATTCTGAAGGAAGGCAGGATAACAAAAGCAGTGGGCAATGTGGACAGTGTGCTTATCTTGCCTCATGTACGGCACTGAACGTGAGAAACTCTCAGAGGCTCCATCTCACAGTACGGAGGAGAGACACCCTTGCTAGAATGGGACAGCAGCAGCTCCAGGCGTCGCTCAGAGACCCACGGGAGCTTTCATCCTTCTCCCTGGTTGCTGGTGAGCAGAGATCTCTCTGACCTAGTGGTAGTCAGAAGCTCAGCTGTCCAGGCCCTAGAGACTCCTCCAGGCCATTTTCTTTGGTGGTGATGGCTTGGAGGTCAGTGACATGCCCAATGCCTTTGGTGACTCCTTCACGAAAAAGCAGCTTAGCTCCGATCTTCAAGTATTCAGGATGTTTGATGAATCTGAAACAGACAACGGCCTTCTCTCCTGTCCGCAGCTTATCCTGAAAAGAAAAAAGGGACTGCTTAGACCTATCTGTCCCATTGATGCGTACAGGAGAGGTGCATGTGGATGCTAAGGTGATGAAGCAAATGAGCAGATTGTCTCCTTCAGACCACTCACTTCAGTGGCTCAAGTCCTTCCTGTTATTGTTTGCACAGGGGGAGACAGGAGAACACAAGCCCTGGAGTATGGAAAGCTCACCCCCTTCAGAGTCTTGCTGTAGTCTGTGATACTGCTTGTTTTGTGAGGAGGAAATATCAACCAAACAGGAAGGATTCCCATTTGGAAACAGCAGGTCCCACCCCAAGTTCCATCTTTCTCCCTTTTCCTTCCACAACTTACCTTTCCATGGATCTTCTCTACAACAGCTGTCTGTCGCACGTTCCCCACATGTACCGTCACCTGAAATCCCTTCCGGAAAGTTGTTGCATGGAACAACAGCACAATCTCGGCTTCAAACACTGAGCAGATGGTGGGGTTCATTTCTGGGCTCACCATGACCATGCCCTGCACAATAACCAAAAGCTCAGACTAGTTAAGGCCAATCCTCCTGTTTCTGAACAGCACCCAAAACTACAAACATGTCTCCACTCTGGAACTTGGACTTGCACCCCATTCTCAGTCCAGTACTCATCATACTTCACAGCCTGGCAACCTCCTTCCCTTTCAACAAGCTTTCTGTAAACATTTCTATTTCATTCCCACTCTACCAATGGGAGATCCACAGAGCAGCCTCCGGTCCCACTTACTGGACCAGCAAGGAAGCTGGCAACAGCAGGACTCACCTTCCGCAGCAGGGAGCGGTCGAAAGGTCCGAGGGCCAGCGTGGCTGCCTGGCCAGCCCGCAGCACACGGCAGGCTGAGCGGTTGCGCTGGATGCTGCACACTTTCAGCCGGAGGAACTTCCCATCATCAGTGGGACCAACCACCAGGTTCTCCCCTTCTCGGCAGATCCCACTGCCCAAGGCACAACAGCAGGACAGAGCTCATCAGGAGACAAGGAGGAATTTGCACACTCCGAGATCAACCTGCACAAACTCCTTAGGGCCAAGGAGGTGAGTGTCTGGATTCTTACCCAAGCATGTGACCAACTATAGGAATGCAACACCGCTGGGAATAAGGAGCCAAAGCCACACTATCACACCTCAAACACCAAGAATCCCTTGGACAGGGGCCACTCCCTCCCACTACTCTGTCACACTGCATCATTTCTGCTGGTGAGCCTGCAGTTGCCACTTGTGTGAATGTAGCCAAGCTGTGCTCACTGTTCGTGAAAGCTGAATGACAGCTGCTTTCTTCACAGAGTGGCATGCAGTTAACTTCTGCTGGGAGCAGAGGACTTACCATCTACATTTCCTCACCCTGCTTGAGGAAGAAGGAATACAACACCTTAGCATCCTGTCTTACTTCTGGTGACTCTATTCCCAGCATGCTTTTATCTACTAGCACACTACAGGTCACATGCCTATCTAGCAACTTTAGAGCAGATTCCTTGCCTGCCACTGCACGAGCAACAATCTGCTCATGACACCTCCTAGCACTCTATGGTCCTCCATCCTCTCTTGGCTCAGTTATCTGGCATGTGTAGGGATAAAGCTTGCACTCCTTCCATCTGCAGCAGATAACTCTAACCTTGTGGGAACTCCAACAGCCATTCGCAATCACACTCGTCTGCCTGTTCCCTTACCTCGACAGAGTTCCTCCCACAACAGTACCCACTTCTGGCACAGTATAAATTTCATCAACCTGCAAGAAGGCAACAAGAAAAAGCCGCTCAGAGAGCTGTGAAATAGCACTCCAGAGTGAGAACGAGCTGCCCAGCCCATGCAGAATCAGACACCATCTGTGAGCTTTCATTAGCTCCCACAACATTCCTTTTAGAGGAACCTTTGCCGTTTAAGTGGCAAGTAGAGAAACAACCTCCTCACTGAAATCGGCATCCTTTGGTTCGGATGCAGCCCAGCCTAACAAACCTTTTTCAAGAAATGAGTTCCTTCTTTACTTGAGCATCTCCCAGTAGTCCAGTAGTTCTGGACCTTGGCTCTGCCTGTTCTATCTAGAATCCACAGATGTTTGTCACACATCACAGCGAGCGCACTAAGAGAACTGAAGCCAAGCTACCCTTCCATACCTGAAACTCTGTGAGTTGTTGCATTAGCTCCTCCTGCTCTTTACTGTTGGTCAGTGGAGGAAGGATGTTGAGAAAGACTTTCACGAGATCCAGGTTCTCCCCAGAAACACTGGACAGCGTGAAGATCGGGGTGATGCTGTCAGACACAAAGAGACAGAAGTAAGCAGAAGGCCAGACCGCAACTAGAAAAGGTGGCTGAGATTCTGAATCTACCAAGTCCAGAGACTACAACGATAAACGGTCAGAGCAGGAGGGCAGAAGGGGTAGGCACAATTCTGCAGTAACCCCTGCCTCAGTGGCTGGTTGAGGCACTGATCCCTTGCCAACCCACAATTCTGTCTTGGATAAGCAACTCCAGCACAGCCTTTGGCATCTTCTGCCCCCACGGCCCAGAAAAAAGGCCTGAGAGGTGAAAATGCAGAGGTTACAAAACGTGCTGAGAAGCCCAGATGTTCAAGATGTGGTTGCCTCCCTTGTCATCACCCTTTCCCAGCTCCACACAGAAGCCCAGTCTGAACTGACTGCTCCCAGCAGAAAAGTATGCTTCCTTACTTGGGAGACTGTGCAAACTGCTGTGCTGCTGTAACAGCATCATCATCTGAGGTGACAAGCAACGGAAGCTTGTTGCAGCCTGGCTGCTTCAGAATTCGTTCCAGCTGCTTCACTGTCCGTTCCACAGTGGCTTTTGAACACAAGTCAACTTTGCTGATGACAATGAAGAAGGGGACCTTGAGGGCCATGGCCAAGCCCAAGTGCTCTCGTGTTGTGCCCGCTGCAGGAGACAAGTTAGAGTGTAGTTGCTGCTTATTTTTGTAAAGCTACATCTCTTGACCCTCCCATGGGCTTACCCTAGAAATTTCATCCCAATAGTTCATCAGGCAATGAAAAAGCAAAACTGTTCTTTTAAACAAAAAACAAGAGCATTCCAGAAAAATAGAACCCAGAATTATTGTAACCGATCTCCTTGCTTCAGAAGGATGCAGTAGTTTTCCTTCTTTATAACCACAAAAGTGTCACAGAAAAATGTGGAAGAACTCCAGCTGCCTTTTCACAAGGTTGCAGGATTCAGCACCTCTAAGAATACATAAAAGCCTTTTTTCTCTTTTTCCCCCCTGGCAAACACAGCCTTAAATTCCAAACAAAATCTCTGTCCAGAGCACTGTTTAACATGGTCTACAGCTAGTAACCCAGCTCTGTCTCCCTCCCAGGCACTTAGAGGTGCTGGCCTACAAGAAATCGGAAGGGACTTACAGACTAATATTTTCTTCCAACAACTTGCTCCCCCGTTTCCTTTCATATTTATTCTCAGCCTCTGCAGGCAGTGTAACACTCACCAATGCCGGTGTTGGCACTAACCACCAGCATAGCAAAATCTGGGCAGTAGCTGGTGAGGCCAAAGATGGTTGTTTTCAGATACTTGTGGTGGCCAGCCAAGTCGATGAAAGTGATCATCTTGGAGGAGCTCTCACAGATCTCTTCTGCCGTTCGGGAGTCACTGTAATTTACCACCTGAGGAACACGAGGACTTGGTGAGAAAAGGAGCCCCAGGAGGCAAGTGAAGGAAGAGCCAGCTCTTGTTGGTCCCTTTGGACATCAAAATTAGCAAAGAGAGATCACAGATGCAAGAAATCATGTCTGTTGCAAATGGACACAAGCAGCGTTCAGGTAAGGGGACACAGAGCTGTACTGCCTCCCTTCCATCATATTTCCCTCAGTACTGTAACAGGAGGGTAATCCTATTCTTCTCCATCCTCTCAACCACCTCCATCTGAGTTCAGCAGCCCCCTCCTCACCTCTCCTTTGCTGTTGAAACCAAGAATCTCAAAGCTGATGCTTGATGTTCTTCCTGACTGGATTTCATGGAGATGTCGGAAGAGGTTGAGGCGTGCTCGGCCCCGGCCGTTGTCCAGCTCTCCTTGCGTTAGGACACCCAACAGAGTTGACTTCCCTGAGTCCACATTCCCCAGCACAGCTACTCGCAGGTCTAAGAACTATGGGGAAAAGAGCAAAGAAATCATTAAACCTAAATGCTGATCCACTGGGTCTGTATGAACACCACACAGCAGCGGAGATAAGCCCCAGAGTTTCCTTCCACAACAGACACTACAGTGTATTTTTGTTCAGATTCTGCTCTTGCTCATGGCAAATCATAGTCTGGGAGTTGTGATACACTTCATTATGTTGTGATATGACACATCAGCAGGAAGTCTAAATTCTTCCTTGTTTGCACACTGGGTTGCATCATAACTGTTGTTGCAGAAGTGAGATAGGTTGTCACCTCTGATCAAGGAAATCTCTCCTACTGTATGTGCCACAACCACAATCTTGGAGATAAGAAGTGTTGTCCTCAAAGCCTCCCTCTGGCAGCTCTTTAAAGCACCTGCTAGGGGCCAATCTAGAGCAGACTGCCTCTAGGGCTTGGACTCTCATCCCAAAAGTAAGTTCCTTGTATGAGGGCTGTACATCTCCGGCAAGAGAGGATGGCCAGGTCACAGGTTCTCCTACCTGCTGGTTGTCAGGCACCTTTCGGACGAGCACCTCCGTTATCTTCCTCGGAACATCACTATCATAATCCACCTCCCTCTCTCGCAGCACCGTAATGTCAGCTCCAACCCTGCCACAGACACAAAACGGAAGAGTGAGACACACATGCTTGCACTCAGCAGCCCTTGCACATCTAGAATTAGACCTGAGAAAGCAAATGGGACAAAAACTAGGTATAGCAGGGTAGCAGCCTCAGGCTTGAAGCCAGAAGTCCTCTAGCTCCATTCCTATGTCTAGACCTTCACGATAAGAAAATTTCAGTCATACACAAGCACCATGGAGTGGTGCCACCAGCTCCTCCGGGAACTCCTGGAGCCAAGTCTCATTGTAACAGAGGCTGTTTAAGCCTACAGGTCCTTCAGACAAAAGCGAACACGTACTTCTCTGCCATGCGGCGCAGGGTCTTGAGCGAGGCACGCATCTCCTCCTCTGAGAGGCCCACCAGCAGCCCATTGTCCTCCACGCCAATCTGGTACACAGCCTCACCGCGGCCTTCCTGCAGTCGCCACTTCATCTGTGTCACCAGGTGCTCAAAGCGGTACTGCGAGGGATTCACCAGCTTTAGCTGTTTAACAGAGGGGGGAGTTATAGTCACAGCCTGGAAGGAATCCCAGTGCCCAAACCAGCAGCTCTCTAAATCAACACTGTGAAGCAATGCACCCTGCTTTGACCCACCTCTGGAAAACACATCCCATGTTAGTAACTAAACAGAAACCATGAGATTGGTAAGAGAGTGTTTCACAGGGATGCGTGCATATGGCAGCAGAGCATTTCTGCACCTTCCCAAAGGGATCTGCACTCTACCTGCTGTGGAGGTAATAGACAGCACCATGGGACCTATTTGTGATAAATAAGCCAAGTAAGTGTGATTGGCGGAACAGCCACAAACCGAGTGATAAATGATTATCAGGGACACCTACAGCTGTCAATATGAAGACTTCAGGAAAACCAGTGGGTCCTGTCTCCTAAAACAGATTCCTAAAATGAGCGATGAGCTCAAACTCTTCCAGCTTAGCATACCGGGTATCTCTAGGCACTCAGAAGACGACTGATTGTTCCTTCCTTAGTACAGTGTCTGTTTTTTCTGTCCACATGGGCACGTTCCCCATACACTGTCTTTCCTGAAGTTATTTGCTGTGAGACAACTCTAGGAAGAAACCCTCCTACACCCACAAAAGGCTCACCTTGTACTCGATGTTACCATCTTCCGCCTGGTCAGAGAACAAAACAAAACAGAATGGTTAGATGCTGTGCCAGCAGGGACTTCTATAGGCATCAGCTGACAAGATACTCTACAGCTTGCATTGACCATTTCAGGGAGGGAAAACTGCAGAAACATATTGTGTTAGGTTACAGCCCATTCTACTGCTCATTCCCACACTCAACTAGAACTTACTTTAGGTTTGTTTTTGCTGCTTGCATCACATATTATGAAAAACAAGGGATAAAAGTAGAATATGACACAGGGGAGTAGTGCTGCCTTTTTCTTTTTTTTTACTCGTCCACCAAAACGAGGGCCAGCCACACAGAGTTCCAGTTTCAAAAAAGCCACTTCCCACACTGCAAAGCACACCATCCCACTCCCACTATGTCCAGCACCTTCTGTCCACCCAGTGCACACAGAAACGAGGGAATGGGAACAAAAGTTGCTGTTTCTTCTCCCATGCATGGATATCCTCTCCCTCACCCAATTGTTTTTCCGCTGACTCCTTCCCATATCCTTACATACCTACCCTGCAAGAGAGAAGGACTACAGACCTTCTCTAAGGTCTGGATGCAAATTATGGACTCCTTTGTAATATAGCAAACTGGTGACTGGGCTGGAGAACCAGATGCGATCAAGACTATAAGTGCACAATGTATCCAGAAGAATTTCCCCAAGCAGTGCTGAAGACAGACCAAGTTGTATTAGAGCCTAAACCAGAAAGTCCCATAGAGTCATCGACCACAACAGGCTCCAACTTCCAAAGAGAACGTATAGTCAAAATTGAAGTAACTTCAGCACTGATTTGGTCTAAGGAGCCTTTAAAAAGCCATGTACTCTGGCAGACTAATCTGAGCCGCCAACTCTAAGCACTTGCTTTTCCTCTGGACACCAATTTGCATGTCAAGAGAGGCAACAGCCCTCTCCCTGCCTTCTAGCTGAGCTTCTAACCACAGTGAAGCTTATGGTGGCAGAAGGCCAACAGAGGGAAGTTCCAAGCTGCCAGCTCGGCGCTCGGGCAGCAGAGCTATGCAGTGAGGGAAGGGTACGTGCAGGAGGTCTTACTCTTTTGCCATTTAAGAAAAACATTGCTTTCACATTCTGTGCTGTCCCCTAAACACGGGGGTAGGTCTCTTCCGAGGCAGCTGAGCCTATAGAAAAGCAACACACTAGACTGTCTGGACTACATGCTGCATGGGGCGGCCAAGGACAGGAAGCCGCGCTGAAACCACGGGGGCTGTGCAGCCTCCAGCTGAAGGGAACCAAAACTGAACTGCAGCTGCAGGGGACAATCCTACCGACGGACCGAGCTGTGTTCTCTCAGCAGGAGCTACAGCCTGGTGGGGGGAATGCCCCTTCCCAGCACAGACTTGGATAACTTACTGAGAGCTTGCCCAGCAGGGCTGAGCAATCTTCTCTGGGACAATGTAATAATCCTCTCCATCCACAGCAGCAGTTTCCTCAGAGCTGTGCCAACCAACCGAACTAACCCACACACCTTTCAAGTAACACCATCAGTTTTTCCTGCTGCAGGAGGCAAATGCCATCAACGAGAACGCTCCCTCCGAGCCCGCCAGCACCCGCCGCATCACCACGTAGGAAAACATTGGCTCACCGAGCCGCGTCGGGCCGTCACCAGGACCTGCCGAGAGGCGTTCGGGAGCCTGGCAGCTGGGGAAGCCCCCGCCGGCGCTACCCCGACCTCACCCGCATCCCTGCTCCGGCACCGCCGCGCACAAAGCCGTCCCCCCGTCCATCCCGCCGGGCCCCTTCGCCGGCGCTGACAGGCCCCGGGCCGTCCCCTTCGCGGCCGCCGGCTGTCGGCTCACCTCAGGCGGCAGGTACGGCGGGTTGTTGGCCTTGCCCCCCCGGCTCCGCCCGCTCTTCTTCTTCGCCTTCGAGCCGCCGCCGCCGCCGCCGCCTGGCGCGGCCCCTCCGCGTCCGCGAAACGCCGCGCCCGTCGGCCGGCAGCAGCCCCCGAACAGCTCCGACACCCGCGAATCCATGGCGGCCGGCGCGGCCCCGCCGCCCCGGTGCGGTACCCGCTCCCCGCCCGGGCTCCCCGCCGCCCCGGCCCCCGCCGTCAGCAAGCCGCCGCGCGGCGCCACGGGAAACGGAGTTCGCAGCGCCACCCGCCTACAATTCCCAGCACGCACTGCGCCGTGCCTCTCTCGGAACTGCCGCTCCCGGCGTGCCCCTCGGCGCTCCCCGCGCCGTCCTCTACGGACTCCCTCCGCAAGGGCGGATGGGAGTTGGAGTCCCGTGCGGGGCAGCGCCCCCTGGCGGCCCTGGAGCTCGGAGTGCAGGGTGCCCGGCGGCTCGAGGGCGCAGCCCCGGTGCCCTCCGTTCTGGGACAGCGAGCTCTAGCACACGGCGATTGGCACCGGGGGCGGGAAGCCGAAGCGTTTTAAAACATTTCTGCCACCAGAAATGCCCAGTAAGGCAAAGAAACTGCACCGCGCACTGAACTATTCACGCAGATATCGCAACCCCCTGCCGACGGGGGCTCACAGCGAAAGCACTCTGCTCGGAGTGAGAATGTGCCGAGCGTTGTGCTCCCCGTTTGCCTCCGCCAACAGCCGCAAGCCTCTCGATTCGCCGCAGCACCCGGGGGAACGGCGATGCTCGGTCCGCGTACGTCAACTTCCACGCTCCTGGCACCGCCCCCCCGCGGCCTGTGGGAGGCTGCGCCCAATGGGGCTGCGGCCACGTTGTTTCCAAACACGGCCGCTCCCCCGCCAGCCGCGAGGCTGGGCGCCCTCCTCCGCCTCGCTGAGGCGCTGCGGCCGCTGCCGAAGAGCGCCACGAGGCGAGGGCGATGCGTACTACTTCCTCTCAGCGAGGCGGGGAGTTAGGACAGGGACAGCCCTCATCACCGCCTTTGCCCCCTCCCCGCAGCGCTGCGTCCGTTCTCTGGGCGGGCTCTGGGATAGAAGGGAAAAACCCCGCTGACCCGGCCGCTAGGGGGCTCCCCTCTGCTCCCCAGGGCTGACGCCTAGCACACGCCCCGCCCCCATCCAACATGACGCCCGCGCTCTCCGGAAGTCACGGAACGGACGCTCCGCCGCTCCCATGGTGCCCCGCGGCGGCGGCCATTCAAATTCCAGCGGGCCGCCACTACTGCCGCCTAGAAAATGGCTGCGCTGGGGGGAACGGAGTCGTCTGGTGTGGTGGCGGCTCCGGGTTCTCAGGCCTCCCCGCTTCTCACAGCAGAGACGCCGCCAGCCCTGGAGCGCGGCCGTGGCGGGAGGAGGTCTCGGCGGAGCGCGCCGGTGGCGCTCAGTCCCGCCGTATCCGTGGTGTTTCCAGGCGCCGTGAGCCGAGAGAGCTGCTGCCGCTTCGCCTGCGAGCTCCTCAAGCACGTCCTGCACCAGCGGCACCAGCTCCCGCTGCCCTACGAACAACTCGCTTTCTTCTGCCGGAGGGCCACGCAGGTGGGTGGGCGGCCGTGCCTTGCGGGGGATATCCCGTTTAAAAGCCGGCCCGGGGCTGCCGGTGCAGGGGCTTAGCCGCTGGTTTCGGTCTGTTAGCGAACTATTCTAGCGCCTTCACTCGTTTTCTAGCGTGTCACCTTCTAGAAACCTAACAATTCTAATCTTAAATGTTGCTAGACTGTCTTCTGCGTATTCCTCGAGTCTCAAGGAGGGGATGCGTCACACTTTATGAAGCGCAAATTGGGACCCTCTTCGGCTTTTTTACGTGTATTAATGTTTCTTTTGTTCTGGTTTCCAGGATGGAGATGTGATCAAGAAGCCACCCTCTGTGGGCCTGGCAAGCAAGAAGTGCCAGCAGGTGCTGGTGGAGCTGGAGGGAGTGCTCCAGCACCTGGAAGTGATGTTCAGCTTGACACTGGTTCCCCGTGTTCTTATTCTGCTTGGAGGCAATGCTGTGAGCCCCAAGGAGCTTTATGAGCTCAACTTGGAGGGGATCTGTGTGGGCAGCGCTGAGAATAGCCTGAAAACCACATCCTGCGTGCGTAAGCTTTTTCACTCGCTCTTCATTGCAGATGTCTTCAGTGAACTTAAAGCTCTTCCCGTCATGGGCACTGTTGTTATGCTCCAAGGGCATCGCAATTGTGGTGTGGAATGGTTCCGGCCCAAGCTCAACTACAAAGTGCCAACCCGAGGAAGGAAACTGACTATTAATTTGTCCTGTGATGGGGATGTTGATATAAGCGCCTCAGCTCCTCAGATTATGACTTCTGCTTGGGAGGACTACATATGGTTTCAAGCACCAGTGACGCTCAAGGGCTTCCACGAATGATCTGTGCTCTGTAGAACTTTAATGGGATATTGAATAATTTTTGGTGCTGCTTTAGGCAACAATTCTATCAAAGGTAACGGCATACTCTTGTCTCTCTGGATCTCTTCTCTAGGGCATCTGTTGCCTTCCTGGACCACCTTTTTCTGTGTTCACCTCCTGACTTGTCTTTGAAAGCAAATGCCCTTTAAGGCACAGCTGCATACAGATACTGTGATTCCTTAAGGAGATTAATTAGTATATTGGGCGTAAAAACTTCCCTGTGACACGCTTGCTGAGCTGACAAATATTGGGTGCAGTCTTTCTATGTTTTACTCTCAAGTTTTACTGAAGCCATTTCTGTTAATGATTACTGCATTATATGATTGTTTGGGATGAGATAACACGCATGATTATTAATGTAGTTGGCCTTTACTGTGAAGGCCATAACCATTCTTTACCCCACTGCTGTGAAAGACCTTTTCCCGCAGCCTACTCAGGCTTGAGTACTCAAGTGCTTGCCCATCTAGTATATAATATCTTTCTTCCCATAACACTGTTTCAGTTTATTAGGAATCCAGCATAGCACTCTTCAGCAACTGGGAGACTTCATACCTAGCACTGTGTTTTATACTGGTGATGAAATAAGGTTGAGTGGTCCTGTGAAGGCAAGGGAGCGCATCTTCCTATTTCTTTACTAACTTTCAGTCCATCAGACCTGACAATCAGTTTGATATACAATTAAAACTAGGAGCAAGCAGTTTGTCTCTCCTTCCTAGCAAGTTAGGACTCCCGCCTCAATGTGATAGCTTATTCTGACTTAATAGAAAATAAAAGTATCTTGTTTGCTTTTGGGACAGGGAGGAGAAACAAGTGCCAGAATTAGATATCTGCTGGAGTTGTCGTGAATCATCTGGATGTGTCTATAGTGTAATGAGTTAAATAGTTCCATCCATAAGAAGAGAACCTCTAGGCTGTTGGTAGCAAGGTTGCTTACTACATGCTAACAAAAGCTGCTTGATGGGGTGATAAAACATTTGAAAGGAGGTTGTCAAAGGGTGAATTAACCCTCTGTTCTCAGTGCATATTTTAAGCTTTTCTGACGTTTTGGCAGTGAATAAGATTGTAAAACTGGAAGGAAACTAATCTTTTTTTTTTTTTTAAGCTTGGAGAACACTACAGGTGCCATTTTTGCCTTGCTATCCATTGACAGCTAGTAACTGCTAAAACTAGCTCTAGGAAAGAACTCCTAGAATAAAGAGAGCTGCCTTATGTGCAGCTGCTCGCTTGAGAGTGTAATCACAGGTCTCTTGAATGAAATATAACTCAAACTATTCAATAGGAGTGTTTGATATTCTCAGGACATCTAAGCCCATTACATTTCCACCAAAGCTGCTTGAAGTGTGTATTTAAGTATGCTAGCGTTTCAGTATTTAAAGAAGCTTTTGAACAGAAGCTGTAGTTCTGAGGAACAAGGGGCCAGTTCCTTTCTATCTCCTCCAGATGAGTGCAATGTTACTGCATTAAGTTGTTTACATATTCTGTTATACTTGAATTATGAATGCAGCAATGATATGGTGCCAGGAATAAAAGACAAGATGCTTTTTTTCATTTGAAGAGCTTTAGAGTTTGAACAAGTTTAGTAGTTACAATCATTACTTATCAAAATAAAATGCTGGCTTCTGTGTTGTGATCGTATTGAGTGTATTTAATCCTTTAAAGTAAGGCTTCTGTGTGTGGTAGAACAACTTGCTTCAATTCTATACATGTATCTAAACTTCAGGTTCACAGCTGCTCCACCTTTCTCACAAAATGGATGATGTCTTGTGCCAGCAGCTTTGGTTCCTCAAAGGCAGCAAAATGCCCTCCACGTGGCATGTAAGAGTAACGGACAATGTTCTTGAAGGTGTTCTTTGCCCAGACCTGTGGTGTATGTGCTATCTCCTGGGGAAAAGCTGCAATGGCTGTCGGAACATATACTCCAACCCTAAAAAGACATTAGTTAACAGTATTTTCAAGAAGAACTTCTGAAGAAAGTCATTTAAAAACCTTCTGATTCATAGCTGTCACATGAATTGAAGAAGCTTCATCACAGCAACTCTTTTTTTAGTCTGTGCTCTGCTGAGGAGCTTCGTTGCTGTTTGGATTTTGACTTTGAAAGTGTTATATCTAAAGATGCATAAAATGAAGCCCACTTTGTGCAGAATTCGGTTTTGAAATGTTTCAGGCTTTTACGCTTTGTGATATGTGTTGAAGCCACACCTTAGTGCGAAACTCAGAAGTGAGCAACTTATGTTTGCTTTAGAATTTCTGGTACCAGTATAATACCTATTGAGAGGGAAGGTGAACTGGTTCAGTCAGTCTACAAAGAAAAAGACTTTCTTTTTGGTAAGATCAGTCACTTGCTGAGGAGTTTTGCCCACCAGTTCTTCCTGGTCAGCCTCTCTTGCAGTCATCTCTAAGCCAGCAGCTGTTAAAGGTGTTTGGTTTCAAGTACTGCTCTCCTGGAAGCTTGTTTTCTTAGAAAAGTCACTTACTGCTTCTACAAGTTTTTGCTTAACAGCTGTAGCTCATACTTTATTCACCTATAAATCATACCCTTCCTGTTTAAACTTGTTAAAAATGCTTGTGATTTTCTGTTTTGTTTTTAGTGAAAAAGCCATGGATTACAGTAGTTTGTCTAGTAAGTCTATAGACCTGCTGTATTTTGAACACCAATCTGAATTACTTTAGCAAAACGTTCTGCATTGTTTTGGCAACAAATCAACTTGTCTGCATCACTGGTTTAAAAGAAAAGCAGCCCTTAACTATAACAATTGATGAAGATAACAAATAATAAAAAAGCTTGGCTTTTTTTTTTTTTCTTGTATAGGTTAAATTTGCAAGTGATCTAGATGCTTATACAAGCTAGTCTGATTCAGTCTTGTTTCAACATCTGTCTCATTACTTTGTTACCTGGAATCAGCAATAAGGACAGGATCCCGGGCAAAGTTCTCCTTGTAGTATCGCATTGAGGGCACAATAGATGCTGTCACCCAGTAAATCATCACATTGGTCAAAAGGTCATCGAGAGAGTACTTGCTAGTGAGAGAAAAAAGATTCAGTGTAACTGTGAGCTGTTTCTCAACATACTTTATTGGGCTTGTGCTCTGATAAGCCATTGGTCCTCCGGTTTTCCACTCATTTTCAAGCAGCAAATCAATTTACATTCACATGCCCAAAGCAAAGCTTCCTGGTACTGAACCAGCAGCTTGCAGGCAGTCTACTATAAGCTTAAACTTCTATGTACCTACTTGTAGTCTTTCATTCTTAAAATTCAGCTTCCGCTGGCCAGCCTTTTGTCTGTCTCCTCATCAGTTTTTTTTTTTTTTTGAGTTTTCCCACAGAATGACATTTGTTTGCTTACCTTTCCAAGCCTCCGTCATCTTTATGCAGGAATGATTTATCTGTCCATGTAGAGAATTTCTCCAAGATATATGCAGCGAGCCCCACAGGGGAGTCATTCAGTCCACAACCTAATGCAAGTGAAGAACAGCAGAGCTCTTACATTTGCATGGTGTTGTAATACTTCAGTCAAAGTTCATCACCTTTTATATGATTTAAGGAGTGGAGTACTGCATTACCTGTTCCTGCTATTGGAGAGTGCTAACATGATATCAATGTAGCATGTATGCAGTGTGTTATCTTTGTAAAACAAGGATGGTGATTACTTCAGTAGTGATACTAAGGGTTGTGTACCTTTTGGTGTATTTTAGCTTGACTTTGTAGAAGACAACATACACCACTGTTTCAATTTAATTATGGACATAGCTAATTAAGTTTGTGCACTGGCACAATAATTTCCCCTGCAGCATCAGTTCTAGGGTAATTTGCTACGGATTGAAGTCATATAAATGCTTTGACCAGCCAACAGTAGTTAAGGCCTAAATGTACCATCTAACACACAACCCATATGGAGATGAACTGGGGGCTGGAAGCTGCCTCTGAACCGTTGTATTAAACGTCTGTGGATTATATGTTCCAAGAGTAGTCCTGTTTGTGGCTTGTTATTTAGCCTGTGCTGTAGCTTACATACTGCAAATTGTGCTGTGAGAAAAAACTATACATTTGCATTACACCTGTCTGATGGGAGCTACACTGTAATGCAGTTATTTCTTGAAATTGAGTAGGCCATACAAGTTTTCCTATTCTTTTTCTACATCCCACTCTTGTAGTGTGCCACGGAGTCCCTGCTTTATTTATTTATTTATTTATTTTAATTCCCCTATGGGTCAGAATC
The DNA here is from genome assembly GCA_030625065.1 of Alectoris magna. NCBI lineage: Eukaryota > Metazoa > Chordata > Aves > Galliformes > Phasianidae > Alectoris > Alectoris magna. The sequence goes on along the minus strand of CM060562.1, from coordinate 32,008,181 downwards.
CTAGACTATATACCGTGTTCTTATGGAAGCTGCCTGATCATTTCAGTATTCCTTTTTTCTCCTTTCTGTATTCTTCCAGTTCTAAAATGCACTTAAAAAACAGGGTCAACAGGTCAGTGAATTCCAAATATCTTTGTTTTTTTCTTTGCCTCTTTTTGCTTTATTTGACAGACTGAAAAATGCTCTTGAACTGCGACTGAGCTGGCTACTTCTCAAAGAACTAGCCATGACTCATGGCTTTTCCCCCATAGCAGCAGCCAAACTAGAGCTGATTGTGATTTTCTTCCTCTAATTGCTTTGCACTTTGTTGACATCAAATTTTATAGGCCAGTTCAATTGGCAAGTCAATTAAGTGTTTTTGCAACTCTGTGCAGTTATCTTTAGATTAAACCAAACCTTGGATAATGGTCAGTTTTTCACTTAACAATTAACTTTTCTCTGTAGAGAAATTAGGATCGTGCTGAAATGTGCCGACACAGATTTTTGTTATAATGTCCCTTCCCCTGCAACTTGCTTGCTTATTCCCACATTAACCAGTTATTAATCCATGAACGAAATCCTTTTCTTAAGGCACTTTTGTCTTTTGGGGAACATCAGGGGAGAAACCTCAACAAAATTTTGTTTAGAAACTGGAACGCTGTACACTAATGGATCCACTGCTCTTTGCTTCTGCAAAAGCTCTGATTTGTAAAACGTTATTTACAGGTGGTAACATCATGAGGAAATAGTTTCTTTTCTTTAAAACAGCTCTGCTATCTTACTGAGCACAGAGACTAGACATACTGCTCTGTATTTTCCCCTGGGCTAATGTCCCACCGCTTCTCCGTTTGGTTCTTAAAAAAAAAAATAAGAACTTAAAACAAATAAGCAGAAATGCAAACAAACTAACAACCCCGAAGCCCATACCCTGCTATCTTGCTTGCCTCTTTTTATTTCTTCAGTATTGTGGTGAGTTCAGCAACAGATTGGGTGTTACTTAGTAGAAACTCAGACCAAAATGCTGATTTTTTTCAATGAATGGCCTGGCTGAGATGCTATTCGTTCTGCAGTCTCTGTTAGCAACATCGGTTTGAAGCAGTTCCACTGCCATTTCAGATGAGGGTTTATCTCAATACAGGAATATCTCATAGTCCTTACCTAGTGAGAACCAATTAAAAAAATACATATGCTTAACTTTTCTGAGGGGGCCATCATTCTTACTCACTGGCCCCACTGACTTTGTCAGGCTTCTGTCTTCTAAGATTTAGGGCCGAGTCTGCTTTCAACAAGTTTCACATTGCACTCATTTATGATATTTTTCCTTGTTTTCACTTGTTTGTACTTCCAGAAGCTTCAGTTTTAAGACTCAGTGCTTCACTTTAAGAGTCCTCTACAAAGGAGTTCTTTTCACAAGAATAGCAGCATACTACTTTAAACAGGTTGGAAAACAATATTTGCAGTGTCCATCTTTCGTAAGCTGCTCATTCAAACTTTCTTTCAGGTCTTAGTCCTATTGCTTGCATTCAGTCACCAGAATGTATTGCTTCTGAAACATAGTAAGCCTTTGCTCAATGATGAGTTTTTATATACCATAGGCAGTTGGTATACGATATATAGCAATACAGGGAGAGGGTTCATTACCTGCACTGTCTGGTTTGGTGGCTTGGATGTGTAAGTATCCAGATTCTCGTACAATGTCAAATATGTTCTTCTGCATGAAAGGGTACATCCGTCGAACATCTTCCCTGGTGAAGCCTACAAGCCATGGTACATAAGCTCCAAGCATCACTTGAATCACCCTTTTCAAACCTTGTATGCTGATGAAGACAAGATTCAGATGAAGCCCTTTCACAGACCTAGAATCAAATTCAGGAATAGAGCGTTAAAATTTCTGTCTCCAAATTTTCTAGAAAATAAGTCTGACTGGAGCTGTGATGGAAGCATTTCACTGAACCAAGTATATAAAGCCCTGAAAGAACCTGAAAGGTTCATCGTGGTGCAAAAAGGAGGGGAAAGAAAAAAAGTACAGCTGGTTCCACCTCCATTCAGCTGTGTTATTTATATGATGCCAGTTTTAGGCGCTATTTACAGATGTGGCATATCCACACTGGTAGCTCTGGCTGTTGGTTCATTCTGTGCTGTAGGCAACTGGTTGTGTTGGGTACTTCCTGAAAAGCTTTGTTAGATCACACACAGTGAAGCATAACTGCAATCTAGAAGAGTGAGCTGAGCAGCAGCCTAATGGCTTTAAGAGCTTTCTCCCTTTATCTGTTCTCTGACATAAGTACAGCTGTGGTGGCACTTGTCTTGTTAAATGCTAAATGCTCTTCTATGATGCCATCTTCCAAAGAAAGTATTATGTTTCTTTTCCAATCAGTCTTTCTCAACTTGGCATAGGAAACTGCTACACCCAGCCACTGAAAGGATGAGCTCCTTCAACTCCCTTTGCTACTCACTGCGGTAGCATCTGGGACATATTTGTAGTAACACGAGATCCCCAGTCTCCTCCCTGTACGTAGTATTCCTTGAAGCCCAGTCTCTTCATCAGCTTGTGAAATATCCGAGCAGTCGCAAGGGTGTCAAAGCCTGCATGTGAAGAGAAGCACCACATGTTTGTCCTAGCATGCCCTGGCCAGAGATCACGGCCTGAATGTGCTGCTGTGAAACGACAGTGTTCCATACTGCTCCTCCTCACTCTTTGACAATAGAGAGAACGCTCGGTGTTGTAAATTCAATGCAAAGTGGAGAAAAGAGAGAGAGTTGGCTTTCAGCTACCATTGCCTCCCAAATCTCCAAACTAGCCCCAGAGCCTCAGTAACACTGGTGTTGGTGCAGAGCCAAGTTTCCTGAACTTCTGACCCAGAATCTGCCTTCCTGCATTCACAGACTGGAGCACACAAGGGACTGGGAGATGGTTGAAGCGTTACACCAAAACCTCTGTGATTCCAGTGGAGCCTTTTCATCGCTTACCTTGCTGGTGTGGTGCCTCTGAGAAGCCATAGCCTGGGATGGATGGGCAGATGACCTCAAACACCACATCACCACTATCCAGGCCATACTTGGCTGGATCCGTGAGTAGAGGGATAATCTTGTAGAACTCATAGAAAGAGCCAGGCCACCCATGGACCATCAAGAGAGGCTGAACAGCTTTTCCATGAGGGACGTAGGAGGGCTTCACATGGATAAAATGGATATCAATTCCTGCCAGACATCCAAGACAGAAAAGTTAAGTTCTGGTTCCTTCTCAGTTTCTTCTCTGGACTTTGAAAAAAAGAGGTTGGCAAAATAGTGATTAGCAGAAATTGCACAATCATCCCACATCAAGAAGATGACTACCTGAAAGGAATGTCCAGTATTATACCTAAGTAACACATTGGCCTACAGGTGGAGGTATTGATCCCAGCCCCAGACAGGGGGTCACAGCAGACTGAACATCTACCCCTGAGAAACCGGTTTCACAGTAATAGGTAAAGCCACGCTTAAATACACAGCGTAATGCAGGCAAGACAAATGCAAGACCACGACAAAATGACATGAAAAAACACTCTGGGCTCATAGCATGGATAAATTGTGCAGCTTCCAAAGGCAGTTTCAAGGCAATAGTAGAAGAAAACCTCACAGTTAATTAGTACAAGTTCAGGGCCAGAGGAAGGCCCTCTTGAGGCAGACCTAAATTTATTGCTGATATATGGTGTTCGTGATTTGTACAAGCTTATTAATAGCACAGCCTACATGAGAGATATTTCCCTTACATCTCTAAGCTATTACATACACGTAAATATTCTAACATCTTAAACTAGCCATCAGGGCAGAGCATCCAGAAGCTCCTTTTCCCACACATGCTACTGACAAGCAAAGCAAGGGCAGGAGAGGCTGCTGGGGAAGTGCCCTGTGGTATAACAGGGAGGTACAGTGACCCACTCACCTTCGATGGTGGTACGGAAATGAGGGTATTTATTCAGGATTTCCACTTGCTTGCGCCAGTCAAACTTGTTCCTCCAGTAGGCCACCACCTTCTTCAGGTAGTCAGAGTTGAAGCCATAGTTGAAGGCTGCCCCTTCCAGTGGAGGCGCGTAGCGAGCCTGGTCGAGGCGGCGGTGCAGGTCCTGCAGAAGGAGCGAGGCTACCCAGATGCCCATGTGTGCAGTGCACCAGGGCAAGCATGTGCAGGATCCAACTTACCAGGCTCCACCAGCTTTTAGACCTCTACCTGTCACACAATGATCCTGGTTGAAGCAGTGCTCTAAGTGATCTCCTCAGTCACAGGAAATAATACTTTTCTATAGATTAACAATTCTCCCAATGCACCCAGGACTAGAAGGTCTCACTCTTGCCTTTCTGTTAACTTTGGAATTTTTAGTACTAGGAGCTTTCAGGTACTGCTAGATGAGTAAAGAATGAAAAAGGGCAACTAAAGATTGGGCCCAGCTGCCTGTTGCTAATTGGCTGGACCATTGGGGCAGGTGCTGCAAATTCATTAGGAAGACTCTCTTCACTCCTCCAGGTGCTCTGCTGTGGGAGCCTCTCAGTCCTGCCCTGTTCTACCAAATTCTGTCCCTACACGCTCCCGCTCTGCCCCACCGCCTGCAGACCCACTGTCAAACTCTACCTCAATTTCTTCATCAGATGTTTCAATCTTGAAGGGGCGGATGCTTTCATCTTCTTTCCCTTTTAGGGGTTTTTCTCCTGAGCCCCACCATCCATCACCCATTTCAATAGTCTTGATCTTGCGTCTAGACATCAGCCAGCAAACCAGCGCCCCTCCAACACCCACAGCAGCCACAGGGACCAGGACTGCATTCTTCTGAGACCACTGAAAAGACCTAGGGATGCATAACATTTGCCATTCAGTGCAAGGGTAGCAGGACAATGCTGAGGCTTGTTTCCACATTGATTGGGTTTAAGAAGCAACGAATGTCTAAAAGCCCCATGGAGTCGGCAGGCTGAGTATTTCTGTTATTTTTGAAGTTCACAGGCAAGATATGGAACAACCTCTTAAAAAGCAATGAACTTCACAAATACTGGCTCAGGAATCTAGAACCAATGTAGAGATATTAAACACTAACAACAGGATTGTGAAGACAAGCCTCAAGGTTACATCTACCAGTGCTCATTAGGGATCTCATGCTCTTGCTGGTCATGACTTGCTGATCACAAGGCTTCCTTGGCCCTCTCCTCATGAAGCAGGATACCATGGGGGAATAGGGTCAATTGGATATCTAGACTATTTTAAGGAAGGTACTCAAGTGAATGGGACAATAGTAGCTAGATTCCTCCAGGAATGAAAACTGCAAAGGCTGAGGGGTGAGAGCAGAAAAAGGGATCTTCAGCTGCTAGCGGCAGCTTGATGTGCCCCTCTTGGCAGTGCTTTATATGTAGCTTCTCTACAGATTCAAGCATCTTTTAGGGCAACACTGGCCCTCTAATGTAGCCTTCCACAGGTAAAGACCTCAGACTGTCTTTTTGGTGCCCCTATTTCTGTTCCAGTCATGAAATACCTGAAAGCTAAGTCACTACTGTTGGCTTTAACAGACATGTAGCCTGTTCCAAAGCTGTTCAAACGTGACAGCAATTGTTCCAAAATGTCGTGTACTTTCATGTCCCTTGAACCTGTTGGTCAAGGTCTCCGGCTTCTCCTGGGGATTTGGAGAAGTATCTTTTTGGCTGCAAGAAGTCTTCGAACAACGAAGATTTTGTCACTGTAGTCAAATAGGGTAGGGAAAGGACTATGCTGCATCTCAGCCAGGGTGCTGATGAAAAGTGGAGGTGTCAGCATGGAACAGCTATTTCACTCACCTGATTCGGGACAAGATGCACTCCCTGCAGAAGAGAAAGAAAGAGAAAAAAAGATACTTATGGTCTGACAGTGTTGTCTGAATGGTACCAATCCTTAAGGACAGTGCAAAGGATTGCCAGCACCATTTACTGCCCAGCCATGCCATCGCAAGCTGTTTAATCATGTGAGCACATCCACAATTTTTCTAATACTTTTGGATGCAATTGAGAGGGAGGACCTCAGATAACTGCTTTTGCACAATGGGACTGTTTCTTGGCTGCGTTTTAGCTAGATAGCTTGTTTCCATAATATTTCTTCCTTTAGCACAATTTAGATAAAAGGCCATAAACAAAGGGATAGGTGTCCTTGCAGTCTTTCATCCCACGAGTGGCTGTGATACTCCAGCCAAGAAAGTAGGTTATTTTGACCACTGAGAAGAGATAGCAGCACAGCCCTGCAGCGAACTGTCAAGATCAAAGGTCATTCTGCAGCTAGCCACACTGTGCTTATTGTGCCAAAGGACTGGCACAAGGAGAAGCTTGTGGGACCTTTATCTGCTCAGATTTCAGTGAACTGCTATACCTTTGCCACTTCTAATTAGTCCGAGCTGGATAGTAAGCTTTTAGGTCCAATCTGCCTGCAAGGAAAATGAACCACCTTCCTTGGTTCTCCTTTAGCCTGATGGATTGCCCCATTGCACAGTCAAAACCAGAAAAACCAGAAGTGACAAGAGAAGGTCTTGTTACTGTCTCTGCCTTAAGGTAGGCAGCTAAATTAGGGAGCTATTTGGTGTCATAATTAAGATATCTTGAAACAAAATAAAGGCATGAAGTGCCATGAAAACGTGTCTGCTGGCTGTTTCTTTTTACCTTGCCTCCAAGCCAAGGGAAAACAAGACTGCTGTAAGCGGTGTCACCCTCCAACTGTAGGAGGTTGAACAGCTTATGAAACAGGTAATAATATCCCCATGCACTTATATCCCAGACCTTAGTGAGTGAGAGGCATGAAACAAGATATCATGGCAACAGCACCAGCTCAGCACTGATAAAATATTAAGCATGCGTGACTCAGCTCTCCAAGCAACAGAAAATAAGGCTTGATTTAGTAAAATCTCCTCCCCAGTCACATTCCAAATAAGCCAGCTGCATGCTCCCAACACCCTCTAATAGCCCACCTCGGCTTGGGTTACCCCATGGTGGTTTCTCCCACCACAGCTCCAGCAGAGCCGTATAGGTCCCTCCTCCCCATGCTAAAAGGCATCTCACCAGGAATTGGGAATGACCTCCTGCCACATGTCTGTCTGCTCCTCCTCGCCTTACTGCAGTTCTGAGTAAAGCAAAAAGGGTGTCTCCTTTGCTGGCTTCCTCTTTGGCACTGACACTCTCACACATTGGTGCCACCTATTGACTAAATATGCACATGCAAATTAAGTTCAACAAAGTTAAACAGAGTCCAATACAAAGTCCTGCTTGGGGAGGGAATAGCCCTGTGCACTAGCATGGGCTGAGTGCCAGATATATACAGAAAGCTGCTCTTTAGAGCCTGGTTTGAAGTCCTCAGATTAATCAGAGTCAAAAGGGGGACCTCATGGCAAAGGTCAGCTGTGTATGGGGCTATACAGCAAGCACATTAGCCAGCAGGCTGGGGTAAGAGATGTTTCACTCTCTTTGGCACTTGTGAGATCATCTCTGAAAGTGCCATGCCGAGTTCTGGTCTTGCTGGTAAAGGAAAGACCAGAGTCCACTGTAGGGGCATGAGGCTGGCCAGGGATGGAGCACATGCTGCATGAGGAGAAACAGAGACCTACACTTGTTCAGCATGGAGAAGGCATAGCATGTGTGTATTTTGCAGCGGGCAAAACAAAGCAAAAAACTATATTAAAAAAGGAAAAGTTGATTTTTTTTTTTTTTTTTTTCACGTACCACAGAGATCTGTGCTTTGTTTTAGCTCAAGGAACTAGATTTTATTTCCCCAGTAGTCAGTTAAATCACTCTGGATAAAGGCTTCTGCTTCCTAAATTGTTGCACATTGCTCTTGCCGTGTTTCAGTCCAGGAATAGCTATATTGTCAGAGGAAATGATTCTTCTCTCCGTGCAGTGCTCAAAGTGAAGTCTCATCACCAGTGAGATCTGTGATGATCAGCTCTCGTGTTACTGGGTTGTATATGCAGTCCCTGTGCCGCCAGAAGTGTGGAAAACAGGAGGAAAACTAAATCCTTCATTCGGTCAAAGTTCAATTCATTGCTACACCAGAGCTATTTCTGGTTATGCCTTTCTGGGATCACTTAGCTTTAAGGTCTGATTTCCAAAACAAAAGGTCGAGAACCCGTCTAAAATGCAGGGTATATGTACAGGAATGTTGTGAGTGCTCGGACCAAAGAGACCCAGGGGGTCCAGAGGAAATCCTGCACTTCGGAGTGCTGCAGCAGCTCGACCTCTTTGTTTTAAACAGATTTTTGTCCTTCTCTGTTACAACCTCTAGTGGCGAAAATATGCAACTTCAGGCAGAAACTGCTGGCTGGTGGTGTCAAGGCATGCCCTGGAGACTAATGCGTGTCCCATAGACACAGCTATCAGAGGAAGGGACCTAGAAAACTGTCTCAGAGCATCTTCCCGCACTAGGGCAGGATCCCTTATCCTCGTTTTACCAACCCTTTGCTCACCACCGATCAGCAGTATGCCTGCAGCAATGGTAGAAAATATGCACACTGAAATGTAAAGTCATATATTTTTTTTCCCCACTTGTTTTAGAAGCTGGATATACGCAGAAGCCAAACACACGATAACCTGCACCTCTCCTAGGAGGTTTCAAAAAGCCCAAGTAGTGGAGAGGCACTCACAGCACTTCTGTAAATACTGAGTGCCCTCTGGTGGGAACAGGAGCTCACAGTTCACATAATAATGGTGCGTGGCAACGGGATGCTTATGAATGGTCTCCTGTCCTCTGCCAGGGACCAACTCTGGTCTTTTTACTTGGCAAACTGCTGGCTGGTGATGATGTTGAGGGCAGGGCAATGCCTGGGAGGCCTGGGACTCTTGGAGCTGCCCTGTGCCCATCCAAGCTCTCATGGACCCTGCTCTGTGCATGGCATCGCTTTGTGATACCCACCTTCTCTGTGGCACTCAAACCTTTTTTTAAGATTCCTTCTATCCTAAGCCAGTCTTCTTCTTTTTTTTTTTTTTTTCTTTTTTTTCTTATTAAGAAAGCACCTGAAGGCTAACGAGGCCTTCCTCAGCTTGACTGCACGTTTGCTCCCTCAGACCAAAGACAGCACAAGATATGAAAAGTATCATTTCCCCACATTAATTCTGAAGGGGAATGGTCTGTGCAACCCAGCAGGTCCAAGCTGGGACTGCTCATGTACATATATCTTTTTTCTCACGTGTTGCATGAACAATACTGCCTGGTAATGGGATTACACAGGTAATGGGATTGTGAGATCTTAACACATGTGGCTGTGTCCTAAGAACCAACAAAGAGCCCCAAGCGTGCCACAATGGATGGGCAAAATTTTCACCTTCCTGCTGAGGCCTTGGGAGATTCAGCTGGTCAGTGGGAGATTTGCTCCAGCCCTGAATGGCTGCCCCTCTGTTTGGCCTCAGTGATTACAGCCTGTGAAGAAGCACTGGGCTCCTAAGCAATTCCAAACTGTTAATTCCTGAATTTTATTAACAAGAGCCAGATGAAACATCTGAGAGCTGATTGAAGCAACACTTCACTTCTGCCTCCACCAGCAGCCAGCCCATGGGGCTGCTCCATGATATTTCATGTAAAACTCAGACTGCCAAAGTGATGAACAACTTGGGAGTGCTGTGGAAAAACTCATCTACTTCCCCTTCTCTCTTCAACAAATGCTTCTTGCATGCCTAGGAAGGCCATCACCACTTTTTCTGCAAGTGCCCTCCCCTCCCCCCCCCCATCTTTTTAGTCCTCTGCCCTGCATGGTGTACTGAATAAAAGTTAGTGTTCTCCCAGCTGGAAATGGCCCCTTCTCTGCCTCCCTTATTCTGGGGAAGCCTCACAAATGTTCACTGCTACCTCCAGCAGGGACTGGCCCCTTCTGTTGCTAATTAGAGAACTAGGAGGCTCCCCCAGGCACTTCCCAGTGAAACCGAGCCCATTAAATGAATGGCAGGCAACATCTCAGGGGGTGGGGAGCAAAGTTACACAACAGCTGTTTGGAAACAGGCAGTTGGTTACGTGAGCTGGTTTTAGACTCAGCAACATTTAAAACAAAAGCAACTTTCAAGTCCAAAACAGTGTACTGAGGTCACTGATACCCCGGGGATAATCCTGGGGATATTGGTGATTGGAAGCAGGCAGCAGGCAGTGGGATCTGGTGCTCAGCCCAGACGCACAAAACGTGATGGTCCCCACGTGTGCACCCTGCCATGCACAGGGAGCTGGGTGCATAGGTTCCTTCTGAGCTCTGGGATATGGGCCCTGCCATGCTGTGGAGCAGGACTGTTAAATCTGGAATGTAATTGTGAGGCAGAGCTCCATTGCTCCAGGACACATTGATGGCATGATGATAAGCGTGACTGAGGCTTGCAGTCTTGGCCAACCCAGATGCCCAACAGCCTATACACTAATGTGCTGAATGTGCTGTTCCCAAGCCTTGTCTCCCTAGAGGCTGGATTCTCTGGACACTAGATACCAAAGGCTATGTTAAGTAACAAAGACAGGAATTTCTTATACAGCATGGAACTCCATACACACTTGATCTGTTATGTCATTTTTGTTATCTTACAGTCTTAGAAGTGCACTGTGTACCTCCTGCAGCAGTTGCCACAAATGACCTACAATTATCTACTCACAAAGCACACAAGAATAATTAAAGAAAAAAGGATGCGACTACCGAAGGCACCTGGGAGAAGTACCAGGCTAAAGAGCTGTAGGGCAATAAAGATTCCAATATCTCATGGAAAATAATACTCTGGGTAATTTTTCATTAGTGTTGTGATGGAAGTATTGGAGGCAGAAACAAAGGCCTTAACTTCAACAAAGGGTTGAAGATAATTCAGTACGTGTAGGTGGTCTATTCTCAGTACTTCATCTAGTTTAACAAAAAAGTCTAATAAAGCAATACTTGTGTTCAGTTGAGGCAAAAAGAAATGGCAGAGAATGACCTTCATCCTTCTTAATAACAATGACAACTGCTGAGGATTCTGCAATGCTGATGGTGATCACAGGCAGATCTCATGTTTCTTTTCTCATGCCTCATTCTGGCAAATTCCTGGACTTGCTTTTCGTGGGCAGCAGCGCTCAGCAGCTGCGAGGAGCAGACACACTGTAGGAGAGGGGCAGGCATTCTCTGTCACCCTGCTCTATTACAGCACTGCATAGTCAGTGTCCTGGAGTTAAGCAAACCTCCTCCAAAGGACTTCTGGAAAATGAGAACACACTCTGCAGAACTGAAAAAATGTGCAAGCAAAATATGTGTTTTTTGGGAAGTCAGTCTCATGGTGTGTTCAGTTCACTGGAAATTTCAGAAGTTTTCTGCTCTGATCCTATGCATTATTTCCTGCCTCTTAGGGAACTGTGCGAGCCACGTGGAAATATCTCTGTGTCCTCCTTTCTGAATAGTCATTTATTCTCTGTATGGTTTTTCCTACTGTACATAATTAGTTGTTATGCCTACATTGTATAACAACAACAACAGTGACATGAAGAAACTCCTCGGGTCCAGAGACATTTAGGAAATCAAGATTGAATTAGCTGAACTTCTAACATAAGGAGATGATTTTCAGTTTTCATTAAAAACAGATAGTCTGGGAAACCACGACAGTTTGAGTATAATGCAACAATAACACTGCAGAAATCTCTGCTAGAGAAAATAGCACTGTGGACTTTAAGCCTTATAGGAGGACCTACAAATAAAGCAGGGAAAATAATGAGGTATTGTATTTTAAGATATCAGGCTGAATATGGTAAACAAGACTCGACAAGTCTGTAAGGATTATTTTTTCTTTCCCTTCAGCTTTACAGAGCTCTTGGCAAGACCTATCTAAGCACAAACCCAGCGTATGTAGCTGACTGGCCCTTCCCAAAGGTACAAGGATAAAGCCCTTTGCAAATGGTCATTAAGAAAACTTGGCAACAGCAGTTTGCAGGATGAATAATTGCCAAAGATTAATAAGCAGTTGCACAAGCAGTGGAACTAATGAAGCCTCATTTCCTACGTGTATTTGCAAAATACAGCTACTATTTGCAAATACAAATACAAAATCTTTTAAACTGAATTACTGTAAGATTTTGCTTTCTCTGTGTACATATATAAAATTCCCTCTACACTTTCCCAGACAACCAGTTCTCATGAAATGTGTAGAAGTACATTTCATAATTGCTTTGAAGTCACTGCTTGTGGAAGTTGACTGAAATCAGTAAATATATTAAAAAACTACTGGGGGACATATTGAGTGTTTGAGATATATGAGCATTTGTTCTGCAGAAAGCAGGGAAAAAAAGTGAAAGACGACAATGATGTCTTTCTATGTGAAAGACAACATAGGAAAAAGCATCCATTTCTTAGCAGTGTTGAATGTACAGGGGTTGCAGGGCATTTCCCATGATCAGCACATTGATGTAAAGCAGCCAAAAATGATCCACTCCAGCTCCTTCTATTGCACTGGCAAAATCTTCAACATTGCGAGTGCAACCACAGCTTTCTTCTGCACCATGTCCAGGGGATGAAGTGTTCAGTGAGGTGACCAAGTCTACATAAGAATATATAGAATAACTGGGAAAAAAATTAAAAGGTCCAACTAAAAGCTGCTCTTTCCAAAATCAGTGCATGATTTGGCATTTGCATTCAATAGGAGTAAGAAAAAAGCAAAACTTAGGTAAGTGGGACAAAGTGCTGGCAGATGGAGTTCTGTATGCCAGTGAAAGTCATGGAAAGCTGAGAAAACTGTATTCTGAAAAATTCTGCAATGGAACTGATCTCAGGGAAAGGATCTGAGCACTTCCATGGCAGTGTTGAGAAAAGACACGGTGCAGAGCAAAGCGTGTATTAAATAATAGGAATTTATCCATTTCCTTAATAATTTCTAAATAAGTCATCTGTGTATCATCCCATGAAATCAGGGTTGAGTACAATTACTTCTTTAATAGAAGGGCAGAGAAGAATAGAAGAAGCAGAAAATAAAATGGCATGACAGACACAGGTCAGTGGAAGCTGTGATGGGAGAAGGGAATGAGTGAGCAGCAAGGCTTAGCTTCGTGAAAAGCTGAGTTAGATGAGAGACAAACAGCCCTCCCACAGCTCCCATGCAGTCACAGACCTCTGCTCTGTAGTTAACAGGGCTTTTTTTAAGGCTGCATCTTCTCTCTGGACTAACCACCTGAGGGCAACATCACACAGTCACCCACTCAGAGCTGCTGTGCCTGCAGTACTGCTCTTGGCTCCAGGAACCACAGTACCAGAAAAACCATGACAAACTAGAAGTAACTCAAAGAACAGCAACAGAGAGGCTGGAGACACTCTGCAGAAGAAATACATTGCAAAAGCAAAATCCAGTTTGCCTAAGGAGCAGCATACTGACCTCCAGATATTTGAGGAGTGAAGAGAAATCATTCAGCATAATAAGGATAGAACTGGGAGTAATTGGTGGAAATGAGGCAAGGAGAATGTGCTTAGTGTTCCTGTTGTGTTTTTCCTACCTGTGCGATACTTTTCTGGTTCTGTAATGAAAAATCAAAGCTCTATCAAAGTAAGTATAGTACAAGCCAGGAATAGAGACACTTTGCCAAGAAGAACAGCTCAAATTCATGTGATGCTCAGGATAGGTCTAGCGGGTAAAGCACATCACTGTTGTGGGGGCAGAAAAATACCATCAAATAAGCAATTATTTGAGAAAGATACGTCATCTCTCCAAGGAAAGTGCCTGAAGTCCTGGGAAAACCAAGCTGTTCTCCCCCATCTGCAACTTTTAAAATGCACATGGTCCCAGGAAGGCTCTTTTTAATTTGTTGGACTATGGACTACTGCACTATTTTTTGAGTGCTATAAAGCAATACTGGTTTCAGGTCAGAGCTACTTCTTTCTCACTCTTTTCCAAGGAGTAAAGTGAGTCTTGGTCAGGCACAGGCATGGCTGCCTATGGGACAAACCATTTACTATGGTTCTGGACAACTATTATTTCTATAAAAATGCTGAGTTGCTGCCTAGAACAAGACATAGATGAGAATTGAATTTATGGTATTCATACGAAGCGCCACCAATGTGTACGGACAGGTGTGAGGAGGAAACACGGAGGAGTGCCTGCCTTGCAGTTCAGGTTCAGCTTCCTCACTGCACAGATTTATCTACCAAAGCACAATTTCAGCGGGGCCTGATGACAGTAGATGATGATATTCACTGTGCCAAATAACTGGTACTGAGCTGTGGCCTCGGCAGGTCATGCTGGAAGAACCCAGGGAGACCAAGAACTGAGTACTGGGCAGTGTGGACAACTCAGAGCCTCTCTAAAGGCCCCTAGGGTGGCCATAAATAAAGCGTCCAGTCTGGTCCCCGGGCAGCCCTCCCAAGCTGCCTCACAAGGCAAGAGAGAGGTGCAGAAAGTCTCCTAGAAAGGGAGTGAGGCTGGGAGAGGGTAAGCTGGACATGTTGAGCAAGCTAGCAGAACTGCTGCTCTGTGAGCTCGGTGGCTGCCTCAGCCTCTTCAGGACAAAGAGCAGATTTAGCAACCTGGGTACGCACATAGTTGGCAGGATCACACTCTGCCAGTCCTGAAGGCAGAGCTAAGCTGCAGGGCTGCAGTACTGTGGTACTGGGCACCTGTAAGCTTTTCCCTTCCTCTGCTTGGGAAGGGAAAAACTTACAAGTGCTCCCTGGGGGGCTCTGAACACCTCTGCCAGCATGGCACATGAAAACTGTTTTTTGCACAGGGACCGGAATTGCTAATGAGCACCTCTCACCACCCCTCAGCCCTCTTGCCCCACTCCCCTCCATCTGCCTTGATGGTGAGGTTTGAGTGACATTGGTCTAACTTAGAGCTACTTTTTTTCCCCCACTTCTCCCTCAGCAACCTACCTGGCACTCAAATTCCAGTCTCTCCCTATCAGGCTTTGCCTTTCTTCCCTTTCTGTCTCTCCATCCTCCTCCTTTGGCAATTGACCTAACGGGGCCACACCAGCTCTTGCAATGTGCCAGCATGAAAATGAGCTCCTAGCACGGAATTCCTTGTGACTGTGGAAAGCTGCCCAGCATTTTAATATGTGCCAGGCCCCTAGGCGGCAGTGGAGCAGGCTCAGCTAATCCCGAAGGGAAATGATTAGCAGCTGCAGACTTACGTCTCAGTGGCATAGGATTTGGGATTCGTTTTCTTAAAAAGTGCAGAGCTGAAAGCTCCAGGGTGATCTGGGGCCACCAGAAAGCACTGGAAAAGAGGCAATTTCAGACCTGTGCAATGTTTAGAATGATCGCTTTGTACCAGAATTTTGCAAAAGGTGCTGCAGGATGTTCCTTATTTAAAATGCAGTTGGGGAAGGGAATGCTGCATGGGCAGACTTATCTAGATCTAAGTAGTTGGGATGTCAACAGCAGTAAAGCCACAGCAGCATGGTCAAGCAAGCTTGCTTGCTCAAGCCCTGACTTGACTTGTCTGGCCTTCCTGGAAGTCTCTCCCGCTGTTACTTCATCACTGCTAGAGTTTACTTACAGTTGCTATGCTGCAATTAAACATTCTGATCCTGTGGTAAGCATGTCCTAAGTGTGATGGAGCCTGAAAATTTGGGAAGCAAACTGAGCTCATGTAACTGAGCTGACTCCTGATAGAAAGGAATAGAAAACGGCAACCCTTCCTTCCCTTCCCAGATCCCTCATTTAAGAAAGAAAATTATTCTAACAGGCTGGTTATAGGTCAGAATTGTACCAATTATGATAGATCTTAAAAAAAAAAGAAAAAAAAAAAAGAGGTACATCTACTGTCTCCTGTCTGAAAGTTTGTTTGCAAATACGGCCAGCTAGGTCCCTTTCCTACAGTCTGCAGCAATATATATTTTCTCCGAGATTAAGGAGTCAACACTCAGCCACACAAGTCTACCTTGGACCCCAGAGAAAGTCTAATGCATCATATCCTCCAAAAACAGCCTGCTGTTTTCAGTTTCCTGTTAAAGATTAATAATCAAAGAACAGACTGCTTATCTCTAATACTGAATATAGTCTGTATCTCTGTTTGACCAAGAGCAAACTAAGTGAATGTTTTGAGAACCACTGGCTCTCAGGAAAGAGGACGATTTCCTTTCTCCATCTTCTGGATAGTTTGTGTTGGCAGCTCCATGCCTCACAGACCTTCATGCCTCTGTGGCATAATGGCTAGAACCCAGAGCACATGAGCTTGTAAGAGAGGCCACATTATTCAAACGTACAAAAATTATTTGAAAAAAAGGCAGAGATTTTCCAATAGAGGGCACCAACTGACGGCTCTTCTGGCATTCTAAAGCCTTATCTGTTCTTTACCAGCATCCTCTGTAGGTTCTCGTAGTGAGTAACTTAAAATTGAACTTGAGAATGGGAAAGGACACCAGTATTGAAGCACTCATTGCACTGTGTTGGTTTCTAGCATCTCCAACTCTCACATTCCACTGTTGAAAAGCAGTGCACAAAGGGTATCTGGCAACACATTCAATTACCTGACCTATGCAGTGACATGAAGATGAAGATACAAACTGTTCTATTGCAGAATAAATGGCAGAAGTCTCCTTAGCTGGAGGGGAAGTCATCATGAGAAGGTAGTTTTATTTTTCCTGGCTGTTCCTTCCTGGCTTTGTAGGGTCCTTGCCCATAGGCTGTTTTCCTGAGAGAAGTAATCAGTGACATTAATTTGATGTCATTATATCCTGTTTTTACTGGCTTCTGGAAAATATAGCCCTTGTAAGTATGAAAGAAAAAAGAGATGAGCCCTCAGTGACGTGTGGAAAAGCAACAGCATCCATGGCTATCTGTGCTCCCCAGCCATGACAGAGCCCTCCCTGCTACACAGACCCTCCTAGTCCAGTATCCTACCCCTTGCACTGAGACAAGGACAGGAAAAGGTGACCAAATATCCTGGTGCTTCATCATCTGCTCATAGTCAATGCTGGTATTGGAAATTCTGTCTTCATGCTGGGTCCTCTAGGGTTTGTCAGCAGAGCATCAGTTCAGCTTTCCAGGTACTCTCCTGATCTTACTTCACTTGCAGGGTGATGTTATCACATCTTTTCCCCTTTTGAATACCAAGAGGAGGAGGACATGTCCACCAAAGCAGAGACACACTGGCCAGCCTGCAATGATGTTGGTCTGCAAAATCTGGAAGCCAGCAGCCTGCTCTGCTTAAGGCCTCACGCTTTATTCATTCTTCTTTGCTCTGAGTTTTGGGACTGTAGATCCAGCCAGCTTTGTCTTACAGCTGGACATGGAAAAAGGTCATTTCACAATCCTTTGGAGCTGCTCCAGGTTTGCTGGCCTCCGGTACATGTCCCACTGTGTATTTCTGACATCCCCTTTCCATCTGAACTGTTCTCCCATGTGTGATATTGCCAGCATTACTGCTCCAGACTGCAGCATGCTATCATGCAGAAGTTGCTTCAGCTAAGTTCAGTCTTGTGTACACTTTTCTTGCTGGCTGTTTTCTAGATCACCAGCATCTACATGAATCCCAGCCCTCGTGTTTCATAAGGTGTAAGGATGGAGGGCAATTATTATCATCCTCTTGTCCTTCCTGTACAGGAGAACTTTCAAGAACACTGTCAACCACCAAGGCAGAAGGAAGTTAGTATCTAGAATTTTACATATTGTTTGGAGAGAAAAGCACCCTCCCCACTAAAGTCTAGCTAAACTTTTTATCATAAGAAAGCTTTCATGTCCTAGGCTGCTACCCTGGCTGCTGCTTTGTGAATTCCTTCAGCAGAGGGTTAAATGGCCAAAGATGCCACAGATGGCTTTTCTCTGCAGGAGACCATCTTTGGCTCCCTTCCCAGGGTCTCAGTGAACTTCTGGAAGCAGCAGTGGAAGCTGAGAAAGCACATGGCCTTTGTGGAAGACATCGTGACACAAATGGGAACCAATCTGTACAGTTCAGCCTCTTCCCAAAAGGGTCTGGTGGGTCCTGTGAATCCTGCAGTCTGGCAGGACAGGAGGAACTGTACCGTAAGACATGACTCGCATCTGTTGCCTGCACGGTATGTTAAAACATCTCAGATGTGAACGGCTCTTCTGTTCAGCTCTGCCTGTATTGGGGAGCCACACTTTGGGAGAGTGGCTGTGGATGTGCCAGAGCACGCAAGTCACTACGTACAAAAGATCTACATCAAAACATAAACGAACAAGAGACTAAAGGGGAACAGATGTTGGCTGATCTTGTCCACTGTGCTTCTGGGAGACAGTCCAGTGGAGCTGCTGTCTGCCCAAGGCTCTGCTAGCTCAGGGCAGAAGGGCTGGGATTCTTACAGACACACTGATCTTCACAGCACAGAACTGTGTGTGCTTCAGGTGATATCCATTTCTGTCATGACAGCTTGCTTCATGGGGTGGCATTTCTGTAAAAATTCCTTTAAATGAACCCCTGTGACCAAAAAACATGAGCATTTAACTGCAGGATGCTGGGTTCTGCTGAAACTGCATACTGGGCTCCACTGAGGTGAATCATTCCACCCATTATGGGGAAGAAGATCTGAACAACCAGATCATTATTCCCAAGCCAAGTTAGGCCACCCATGATGCAAAATTTACAATCAGAAGACAGAATGGTCTGCTGCCCAAATTAATTCTTATCACTTAGTGTATAAGTCACAGTATTCCTGTTTTTGTATCTTTTTGCTGCCTTCTTTTTATTGTCCATAGCCTCTCTTTCAATACTGTGTATATCCTTGCCTCCTTTATTCTACACACTGCTGTACCAAGCTACCACTTAATTATGCAAGGGGTGGACTCCTTTTCCTCATATCCTCCTTGCTCAATCTCTCTGTTTCCTAAATCCTCAGGAATATGTTGCCACCCACATTGCTATCTCTGAAGGATTTTCCAGTGTGCTTCAGCCAGCTTCTGGAGAACTTGTGCTCCTGTGTCACTTCAGGTAAAAAGGTCCAGTCTTCAGTCACTTATACCTCTTTTCCCTGGATGGTTCTGATGGAGAGGGATTTAAAAGCTGATCGAGAAGAAACAGTCCAAAAACAGCTTGTTCTTTTTTGAATATTCTCATTCAGTATCTCTAAGACTTTTCAACTGTTTACTTATCCTTCCCTTCTGCAGTTTCCCACCACTGGAAGCTATTGTCCATCTAATGCAGAGCAGAACACGCCTGTAAGCTCAGACCAAATCCAAACCGCTTCTTGTAATGTTCCTACCACTAAAGCATCCTCAAATTGCTGTGAAATCCCAGAGAATTAAGCCCTTAATGGCAGAAACTAGCTTCTTGATTTTTATTTGCATATAAAGAGTCACTCATACATGTTTTATTACTGTGAAACTGCAGCTGTAACCCTGGAGCAGAGCTCATTGCCTTTCAGCTTGTGATGGCACTTTTCCCACAAGCGTATCCCAGGCCATGCCTTCCCCATCTCCTATATACTCAGAACTGACGATGGGATCATCTTTGCTGGTGCACATCTGGGCTGTCTTTCTTCCCTTCTTGCTGCATGCTCCAGGCTCACATGCTGCACTCACAGGGCTCTGCTGAAAGCCAAGTGACAGGGCCATGGCTCCCTGCACAGCCACCTTAACAGTTTGCCATGCTCCCCTGCTCATAGCTGTTCTTCCCAGCACCCAGAGCCACAAATAGCACTTTTCACGAGTCTTCTCTGATACGGCACCATAGGCTACCAGATACTTGCAAAAAAAAAAAGAACATCTTTCTCAGCAGGTGTCCTGAGCCCCCCAGGAAGTGTTTGCTGTTCTCTGTTTGCAGATCTTCTCTCATTTATCAGGCCATCCAGGTCACTCATCACTTCCTGATGTTAATGCTGGAAGATAGGGCTACTGAGTGCAAGAGTGGCAAAGCTGTCATGCTCCAGCTGGGCAAAAGTGGAGCCTCACTCAGCAAATATTGACACGTCTGCAAGCAAACAGAAGGCAGCTTTCAGCAAGCAGCTCTCTGGCTCCCTGAGCAGAGGCTGGACCAGAGATGCTTGGTGCTTTATGGTTATGAGCTGATGTTTACCGAGTACAGGATGCAGGCATGGATCTCCAGCAGCTGTGATGACAGTGGCAAAATCACGGGTTCATAGGAGTCACCAGCAGTGTGCCTACCCCTGCACTACAAGTGGCTGCAACCACTTCAGCTTCTGGAAAATCAAGCTGTCTCTGCCACTCCTCAGCAACTTCCAGTCAAGATTTCTTCAAGAAAATATTCAAGACAGACTCTTCTTAAAATGGTTAGCACAAACAGAATTTTGTTCCAAGTCTTGAGTTCCCCTGACTTCCAGTTCTAAAACACTGCCTATGATATTGATGTGGTTATCATCCCTCCCGTGGGTTGCTGGATGTAGGGAAGTCACAAGTGTGAGTGCATATAAACACAAAAGTCATCAGACTGAGTCCTTCTCATGGATCCATGAATTCAAGTAGCCAGTCTTTCACAGAATCAACCGTAACTGAAATCCCAAAATGTAGTTCTTATACCTTATAGAAACTACAGATTAGTATACGCTGTAAAATGGGAGTTTTATGTCTCCTTTCAGACTGCTGCCTGCAAGCTAAAGGACCACACTCCCTGCACAGATGGAGCAGAGCCCTTTTTGCCAAGAAGAGATGGGATTGCAAGGAAGGGGTCTTGATGGATTGGGTTCACTTCCTGGCCCACCCCCTATGACTTTGAGCAAGTTATTTGATCTCTTAATGCTTTAGCTCCTATCCACGAAAAGGAGGTGATAATGCTTTCTCTCTGCAGCTCTTTCTTTTACCTACTTAGGCTAAAAGCAACTTGACTTTTTTTTTTTTTTCTTCTCCCCAGTGTTCTTGTGTTTTTTGTTTGTTTGTATTTCTGGTATGTAGGTTCTTCTGAAAGTAATGTCTTCTATTTATTTTCATGGAAATCAGTACAGATAAAAAGAACACAATAACGCTATTTGATAGAGCAAATTCTCAACTACTAAACACTATTTCAAAGCAGGCATCACTATTAGCAATACATTTCCATCAGTGATGAACAAGAGCCTGCATTCTGTGCTCGGCAAAATCTGCACCAGCAGAGGTGACCCACTGTCACAGTCACCACTGCTGAAATGCAACACCCACAGCCTTACTGTCCTCACATCCACTGTTTGGTCTCCAGAAACGTTTAGCAAGCATCAGTGGATGTCACTGGGTGACATTTTTTCCGCATGGAGGAATTCAGTGACACACCTTTGCTTCATACCCACTTCCACATCAGACACCTTCTGTCAAACTGCCCCTCTGCTGCCATCTGTCACACAGCAACAAAATGTAAGGGAATGTTGGTGAGAAGGTTCAACTTCTACAGCCATTCTACGAACATCTGTCTCTGATGTCACTGGCCAACATAATCACGCAGGAGGCGTTACTTTCGGAGCAGCCCGCATACAATTAGATTCTGATCTGCAGAAGGAGTTCCTGTGTTCTTCAGTAAATACAAATAATTATCTGTTCTCATTTAGAGCTTGAAGGCACCACCATATAAGGCAATAAATAACAAAAGGATGACTCAGATTCTTAACTGGCGCTGTATGGATCTTAGATTGGGAACTAAGGAGGAAAACAATAACTTCAGAGAGTTATTTTATTCATGAGTGAGTCCCTTTCACCTCTTTCCCGAATGTCCATATTCTTTCTTTACACTTGTTTTACACTCTCTGATTTGTCTCCTGTACCTCTGCCTCTCATCTGCAGAGTAAAGACAACAGTTAATCCCCAGTTCCTTTCCCCAGCATGAAATAAACACATTAACTAATGCGCGTGCTTTGGAGAGAGGCCTGATCCCTGCCCACAGAGCACGTCGTCTCTCTTCTTCCTTGTAGTCTCTTGCCATTTGTCATTTCTAAACCAAACCTGTCAGTTGCCTAGAGCAGGGACTTTGTGTCACACAGCACAAAGTGCCTACAGCACTGTAGTACATAAGCAAAGCCATTGGTATAGACCGTTCAGGGTTTCTTATTTACTAATTTCCCGGAGTAAATCAGAACCCAAATATTTTCTATTAAACGGCTTTGCTGATCCAGATATTGGGTGATGACAAGTATGAAAAGTGTGGAAAAGGAGGCTGGGAAATGCAGTTTATGGATAGTGGAAGAGAGTGTGAAGATTTGATTGGTGCTGGACCAAACATCTCGCTTCTGCAACAGTGACAGCTCAAGTGCTGAGCAGAACAGGAAGGCACAGAAGCGCTGCCTTGACAGCACTGGTGTTCTGATCCAAACCTCAAATTCTATGGAAAAAAAAACTATTTAATAGCAAATAATTTCAGCTGTTCCTCTCCTCCGGCCTACCCTATTCCATGGTGTCTCTGCACAGGCCTGTGAGTTCCCATCTGGAGTCAGTTCTTTTGCCAAGATCATTGGAAGTCACGTTCAAAAGCCGGAGCCGAAACTTCTCTATGCCTCCAGCACTTGCAAGTCCACTAGTACAACTGAATTACAGGGAACAAACATAGCTAGGCATGCCGCTGGAGATCTGGGAGAGGGACAGAGAGAGAGAAGAGGGAAGCACAGCATGGGGCAAAAAGGAAAAGGAACAAATACAGAAGACTCAGAATGGATCTAAGGGTAAATTAAAAGAGCAAACTGGTGATACCATTTGTAAATTACTCCTTGAATGATGGTTTGCACAATGACAGACACAGAAACATCAACAGCAGGCACAGAAACTTCAATGGGATGGATACTGACACTACATAGGTAACAGCACAGGGCTGAAAATTATGGCAGCCAACTTTTTCCTACAAACTACTTGCAGGATAAGAACACTTAGGTAGAGACAGTAACTGTCACCTATGCACGAAAGACAGCGTGAAGTATCATGTTATCTGGTGGCTGGTCTCCCAGCTGGACACTGGGAAAAGTAGGGCTAGACTGTGCCTCTGTCTTCTGTGCCTAGAAGAGAGTAAGCAATAAATAATTTATTTGAAGGCTTTTCCTGGTACAGACAGATGTGCTGTAGACACACAAGGGAAACATTGCTTGTTGAAAGGTCAGCATATATTGGTTACGAGCGGGGGAATGTTTTTGCAGGAAACACAGGCCATGCAGAAGTAAACATACCTCCAGTGTGGAGTGCTGCAGTGATCCAGCTGAGTCTCCCCCAGGAATAGCTAGCTTCCCAGGAATGATGCACAAGGCCCTTGGGGTATTTACACAACCTGTTCTCTAAAGACCAGCTGCCACTCAGCACAGTTTATCTTCTTTTCCTGATTATTCAGTTTGTGTTTTCTTTGCTAGTCCTGGCTGCCTCTTCCTCCAGTTCCAGGAACCGTGAGGAGCTGTGAGCATCTACAGCACCTGTGTGTGTATGCCAAACACAGCAGCTGCAGCATCTCCAGATGCTGTGTGCAGCCTGTCAGTCACGTGCATTTCCAGTCTACTGTGCAATACCCTACATTTGGGTCCTTCCCATGCAGGTTTGTTTCTAAGCTTTATATTTTCCTGCAGCATGAAAACTGCTCTTTGCTCCTGGCATCCCTGTGTTTTGTGTACCTTTCAAACATGGAAGCTCTCATCATTCTGGTGCAGTGAGTGCACCTGAAAAGACCCATCTCCTTGTTGCTTCCAAAATAAGAAGGGGAGAGAAGGTTCCAATTTATGAAGAGCCAGGCTGAACTTGTGTAGAGGCATGGGGAATATAAATGAGGATCTCACTGGATCCTTGCATTTAGCTCCTTAAGAGACTTTTACAGAGGGTCAAAACCTCCCTATTTCTGCTTGCAAAGGCTTGTGTGTCCATTTTCATGCTAGATCTCTCTGCAAGGATGCAAAAGCCTATACTCAAATATTTGTGACAGCCTCCACCTTGGGCTGGAGGAACCCTGACTTGCAAAGGCTTTCCAAACACATGAAGATTATGCAGTCCAAGAGGAACTGCTGGAATCTTTTCAATACACTTCTAAGCCAGGATATGGCTGACTTCTTGCAATAGCAAAATAGCAATAGCAGAGAGATGCATTCTTCTTTGTGGAACAAAGAGGGCACTGTCTACCAAGCTTTGTGGTGTGAAATTCATTCAGTGAAATTCACATTCACTGCTTGCCTACTCCCTAATTTCATAGGCCTGCTGTCCTGACTGCCTTCACCAGCCCCATCATTTTTTTGATTCAACCCCTGTAACAATTAAAAAAATCCACAAACTGCCCATAGATCACAATTCCCACTTGCTTGTGGGACACAGGACGCAAGAGAGAGATTTCTTCATCTATCCATTACAGATTTCTTCTGGTCATAACCCTGCAGAGAAAGAATCCTCTAAAAACATGATTTAAGAAGTTGAAATACTCATTAAGTGCACACATACATACAAAGCTTCCCTAGCTAACTTTGGCTTGTATTAGCATTAAACTTCTCAGCTGAAAAACAAATGAAAGGAAAAACGATAATGTTACTCTTAATCAGTTGTTCATAGCACCCAAAGAGGTGCTGTTTAATAACAGAAAAAAAAAAATTATATTGCTGGCTGTAGTCTCACAAATAAAATTCTTAATGTATGCAGGGTAGGAATGAGTGCCTTGATGTTGTTGCTACAGACTGAGGGGACTGAGGGGTGCTCTTGGTAGATAAGAAGTCTATGCATGTTTGCAAGGTAGAATTTCCAGAGTATACAAAGCAGCCAGTCATCAGCCAAAGTTACTGCTGACTTGAGCAACCAGTTCCATGGACTTTGGCATTGTTATATAACCGTATCCAGAAATCCTCTGGGAGTCTGAACTACACTGTTTTGCTCTGACAAATAATTTGTGAGGCATCTCTACCCTCAGGAGTCCATACCGTGGACCAGCTGTGGTCCATAACGTGGAACAATTATCAGCTTTCTTTGGGAGAGTGGTACTCCTAATGACCATTCCCCAGATCATACTCTAATCACTTCCCATGATTTTATCTTTCAGATCTTTTTCAGAGCATGTAACCACTTCATTACCATTTTAACTTTCTCACTGAGTTTATAGTGTAGGTTTATAATTTTGTTTCTCCATGTAAAACACTGAGAGACATATTCCACCTTACTACAATTATTTTACTGCCATTTCTGCTACTGTTGTTCATTGACTCCTCATTTGCACTCTACAACCTACAGATGAAATCCTGATCCAGTAAAATCAGTGGAAGCCCTGTCACTGTCTTCTGCCAGACCTATGCTTCAAACAGCAGCCTCTGTATTTTAACCAAGATACAGCTTCTTTTTTTTTTTTCTTTTTTTTTCTCCTCACAGCAAGGGTCTTCCAACCACTCAGCAATACATCTAGCAGCTTACCTGATCTCCTATTTCTGCTTACACCAAGTGGATAATGTTCTGAAATTGGCAGCCTGTTCTCATGCAATTACATACAGCTGTGGCCTGTCACTTCAAAGACAAATGATCTCAAGCTGCCAAGATGTAATTCTGGGCTAAGAGGGGCAAAAATAAAGCTGTGGTCAAATGAAAAGGAAACATTAAATTGTTTTGTATTTTGTAGTTGACTGAGTATTTATACACAAACTGAAGTCTTAGAACTAGACATCCAGATCAGTCAGTACTGACCTGAACAGTTATTTCCCAAAACAATTATAACTTAACTCATCCTTGCTGATAGTGGTAGCTCTAAAAAACAAAAACTACAACAGTGCTTAAGGTTGCATCATGGTGATTCTCTGGGTAAGGAAATTTGGTTCAAAAAAAAAAAAAAAACAACCCCAAAATGCCCAAGTCTGCACGTCTCAATTGTTCAGAAGTCGGTAAGCCAGACTACCTATCTCTGGTGACAGCCCATTCCACAGTGATCCTACTGTGCCAAGTTGAGCTTTGTGATGTGTTGTTACTAGTTTAAGGTGGAGCATAAGAGACACTACAACTAACCGTCTAAACCAGGAATTCACCACACCACTCACTTCCCTGCCCTTAATACCCATTTCCTTTGCAGTGAAAACCAAGGAGAATGTCAGGGAGAAAGGAGAGGATGGATGATAATACATTCAGACTGTACCCTGATAAGCAAGCAGGATCTGAGGCCTCTGAAAATAGTCCCAGGCCTTACAGTTCAGATGCACCTCTACACTTCAAAAGTTGTTGTCAGTACATAATTGTCCTGTGGCTGGCTATAAAGCCTAAACAACTGAATATGTGATGCCCATCCTGTTTTCCAGTAGCATAGTACTGTGCTGCTGCACTGATAGACTCACAATGTGAGGCTGAAGAACATGTTTTTTCTTCTTGTCATTAAGAAAATTTCCCTGGCTCAGATCTGGCTTGACCAGCCCTGACTGGACAGTGACAAGGTCCCTGTGCTATGGGAAAATCTGTGGTAGAGGCAGGTAGAAACAAAGGCAAAATAAAACAGTTACTGCAGGAATGCAAAATTGGTGGTCACTGCTTTCATTGTTATATGTGATATTATTTGTATTCCAGTGCAAACTAAAGATCGTTTATGTGGCTGGAGGAATGATTAATTCTGCTAGGTGGCAAACAAACCCAGAGTGACTCCCTGTTCTTGAAGTTTGTAGGTGTAAGTGGCTCACATAAAAGAGGACCTTTACATTTGCTTGTTTGCTTTTTTTTTTAATTTTTTTTTCCCTATAATTTTTATCATTTCTTTAATGGTCAGAGAACTGGAAAAGAGATCAAACCAGGAAAGACTGGATTTTGCAAGCACACCTGTGTGACTTGAGCCTATGAATTACATATTTATAGAGTTAATCGGGTTTTAGGAGTGATCCAGATAATGATAAAGAAGTCAAGGAAAGAAGGAGAGAGATGGAAAATAAATTTCAAAGGATTATGACGCTAGATCACGTTATTAATAGAAATGAATTAGTCTTCCTTCATGCCCATAAAAATATAGCCTGCATTCTCTCTTTAGAGCAGGTAGTAGTCTAATCAGATGAGGGAAAAAAAATCTTCTCTGTCAATATAGAAATGTCAATCAACGTTCTGTCAATTAAAACAATTTCCCAACAGAGAGAATAAAATACATTTTACAGAGCGGTCTATAATTTCTATCAATGATAATCCTTCCCCTCCCAGCTACACACACTTACTTCACTTTTCAATAGCTATGTTGGAAGCACACATCCATATAACATTTGAGAATTTTCACGTATAATTCACTTCTGAATGGGCAGTGTGTTTTTAAGGTTTTACTAAATGAATAGGGAGAAATTCCGCTCTTTGAAAACGTGATATAAATCTTCATTATCTGCACTAATACAGTTACTAAGTCAGAGAAAATGAGAGCACACTTTGGCCTCATGACATCCAAAATGGGAGCAGAGACATAACACAGGAAAGGGTTACTTTCTAACTGCTTGTAGGAAATAAGACAGATAAATAAATAATAATAATCGGTTTTTGTTTCTGAAAGGATATATTTAGTCTACCTAAAGCACTATTCAAGTCATTAAAGGATTCCCAGGTGCTAGTATTTGGAAAGGGTATTAGCTGTTCAAACAATTTAGGCAGAAGTCTCTGCTGTTCTCTCTCCTGGGTCATCTCACATTTCTTCCGTCTCTGCCCAGAAGTGAACACAGGCAGGAAAGAACAGTTGGAAATTTCAGAGGAGTAACATTTTCTTGTGAACAGAAAGAACATTTTTTTTTTTTTTTCAGTACTGCAGTAAAAAGGAGGAACCCCCCCCCCCCCCCCCGGCTTTGTTAGTACAACTGCAAGGCTCAGTTGGATGGAGGCCTACACACTGCGCATGGAGGGGAAGACAGCAGGAGATCAGACTCGGCAGCAGATGCTGAGCAGGAACCCTCTTTTCTTTCCCCTTTCAGAGATAATTTACCTGGCTAGACTCTATTCCTGGGAAAAGAAAGCACACAAAAGTGTCAGCCCAATGCAGCTGGGTTGTTCAGAGTTACTCAGCAGCAGGTGGAAAGAGCGAATCCACACAAATGCAGAATACTTACTGAGGGGATGGCTGAGCTATACTGACAAGAGTCAGTTCCCCAGAGACAGGAATGCAAACACCTCTCTAGGAGGGAAGTTCAGATTGAAACTGCAGACAACCATCTGAAGCCACCAACCCCATCTGAGCTAATCTTTAGCTCCTGTGCATTTTTAAAGCTTAATAGTTCTAAGCAGGTGTCTGAGACTGAGTAGATATTTCAGGTGGGAGAAGCCTTTCCTGAGGGGGAAAAAAAAAAAAAAAAAAAAAAGGCATTGGAAATAGCATTATAGATAGTGAGAAGTACAAAGGCTATTGTCCTCTTACTATCTGGCAAAAGGAGAAACACATACATCTCCAACTGGAAAAAGTACTGCCTAAATAAAAGCAAAGTTTACTAGAAGTGTGTTTTCAGAAAACTTTAGTTAATGAAATCTGCCTAGTAAATTGCTCCGATCCCAGAGTCCATCCAGATTCAGTTCTTTACTCTGACCCAAATTCTCAGACAGTAGGCCAGAAGTG
This sequence comes from Alectoris magna, assembly GCA_030625065.1. Lineage (NCBI taxonomy): Eukaryota > Metazoa > Chordata > Aves > Galliformes > Phasianidae > Alectoris > Alectoris magna. Next base: position 31,979,906 of record CM060562.1, on the reverse strand, counting down.
TTCTTCTCATTGTCAGCTTGCCAAATGCTTGTTTGCTTTCTTCACAATCACCTAGGTCTTTGTTGTCTCTGTTCTAAACTATTGGAGAGGTTCTGTCTGGAGCCACCTGCAAGTTGCTGACTTGTTGGCCTTTTTTTCCAAAGACAGATTGATTAAACTTGGTTATATCAAGAGTGCGCTTGCTGATGGCTGCTGATTCCCTTCTCTCTGGAACATATGGTCTTGGTCCTGACTCTGAAAAGCCTAAATCATTCAGGTCCCTGACACTATCTTCAGTGGAGCAATTGCAGCTTGAGGTGAAGAGATGAGTGTCAGTCCTAAAAACTGAACTTGTAAAGACCAAAGCAGCAAACTGCAACCCAGGAACCGCCAAAACTATTTGGTAGTTGTTCACACAAGGTCTATCTTTGCTCAGGATATCTGAAAACAAACAAACAAACAAAATCCTGTTTTAGCTCTTGTGAATGTGTTAACTTCTTATGCCAGGACAGTAGGATGAAGGGTAGCTTGAAATGTGGATATTTCAAAAATGCATTAAATTATCCTGAAACCCAACCACAATCAGAACCTGCAGTTCCATTATCAGTTTCTCACTGTTATGTTTTTCTCTATCCAAGGTTCCTCAATAGCGCCTTCCTTCTCAGACTATAGGCTGTTTGACTGGCAGTGTGGTGGGACAAGGTAAAAGAGTTGCACCTCACCTCACCAGGTACCTGGAAAATACAACAAAAGCTGTGTGTGTCCAGTTAATGTCAGCTGGAAGAATCATACCTACTCATGTGATGCCCAGATAACATGAGGTAATCAGCACATTGGTGCATTTACCCAGCAAATGCTTTACCTGTACCATGTGCCAGGAGCAGTCAAGAAGATAGATGCTTACTAGGGAAGTGATGAAATGAACCTGAAAGACGTGGAAAACAAATGCCACAAATACAACAAAGCTGTTGTCTCTCATTTCCATTTCAACCTGACTACAGCAGGATAACTATTTTTGGGGAGCGTATTGCCTGTTTGGGATTACACCAAAGAGAATATCAAGGGAAAGCTTGTCACAGTCATCCCATAGATTTCCTCTTTATCTCAGTGCAGCTGTTCCCATCCTGACCTACTAGCCCAATTGACTGTTAACTTGTTACTGAGGATGCTTCTGCAGTGATTCCAGATGTGGTTGACCTGCAGCCTTCACCCCTTTCTCGCCAGGGCTCCCAGTGATTGGGCAGAGAGCTCCAGTCTCACTACTGGAGAAAATGGCATTGGTTTTTGACAAGCCAAAAGACCTACATTTATTTTCTTTGAACAGTTTCCACTCAGAGTATTCCCAGAGTCTTGCCATCTTTCGTACAGTCTCAAAAACAGGGGGAAGAACCAGTTTTAGAAAAAAGTAGGGACACCCCTGGTGCCTTCTATTGCTGTTAAACTGTTGCCTATCTCCAGTGCCATATTTTATGCTCAGCATAGCTCAAGATTTCACTTTAAAGCTCTTGGAGCTTCTCCAACTGTTTGTCATCCAAAATCTCCTTTCCTTCAGTCAGTCATCTGTTATGACTTCCTTCATGAGAAAGACTCCATACTTTGTTTTCTTGTTTGCTGTCTTTTACTAATCTATTTGCCTTATACAGCAGTGATTTACATGGAAAGGAACAACTCAAAGCCACAAGATTTCTGAAGCCAGAGACAGCCTAAGTTTTGAGGTAAATGGGAAGAAAAACAGATTTTATTTTCAACACAGCTGGGAGAAATAATCTCCCTCAGTATTTCCAGCTCCATCAGAATCAAGGGAACCCAAGTTTGATTTCTTATCCGAAAGGATGCTGGCAATAGCAGAAAAGCTGCACTGTGGAGTAGAGCAGGGAGGAGCTGAAGCAGTTTGGCACATGGGTACATAGATGCTTGGTCTGGTCAACGTAGGAGAGCTCAGTGCTCCAATGCAAGACTGCTGTGCAACGCTGGAGCAAAGCACCTTCTATCAACCAAGGAGGTTATCAGTGGAAAGCTGCCTAACCTGAGCCAAACTGAATGATACCTGGTGCCTATTTTCTTCCCTCGTGGCTGCCCAACTATTGAGCTGCTTGTTTGAACCTGGGATGGCAACTGATGGGAGAACTGCTTTCAAACTGTTTAATAACAGTGATGGTAACCTCTGACCTTGCTGAATAGCAGCGCTTTTGACCTTTCATTTGTTAAATAATACAACCACTTACTTCCCGATGCTTATCGGTGTTTAGTAATTGGGGTCAAGACAAAGCAAGGCAGAATACAGTTACCTGCGAGGCTTTACTGAACCAGGAAGAATTTCCTTAAGCTACAGATTTCCTTTTTGATAATCTTCAATCAGGACAGGCAAAGACTGGAGGCTGGGTGGCTTAGAAGGTCCATAACAAGCTAAAGAGCCTCTCAGCTACTAGCATCTGGTTTGAATCCAGTTGTGGTTGACAGTGGCAGAAATTCATTATGGTCTCAGTTTGCCTCTCTGACTTGTATGAAATGAGTTTGGCTTGCAGTTCTAGTGGTTACTGGCCAGCCAGCCAGCCAAATAAAAAAATATGAGCGTAACAAATGGTTCTAGAGACATTTGTGATTAAATGAGTTTACAAAGCTTGAAACAGTCTGTTCCTATAGGGAAAATCAGGGTAAGGCATGGTGGTAGGTGACAGCACGGACAATAAGTTTGTGGTCACTCCTGCATGCTCTGCATGATTCATGTTAAAGAGAGGCGGTTAACCTTCAGGAATGCAAGTTGCTTTTTCTGAGACCTAAGTAAAACAAATGGGTCGGATTGCATGCTGGTAGGTCATTAAACATCCCACTTGACAGACAAGTGGGTGACAACTGTTCCAGAAAGCAGTCCCAAGAGCTGCGCTTTCCTTAGATGTGAGCAGGAAATGGATGAAAAACAAATCCAAGAATTTATGATGTGACAATGGATTTAAATATTTGTATATATACATATAAAATTTTAAACTTTCTTAAGACATCAAACAAATTTTATTTGTCTAAGCTGCTGCATGACCTCATTATTTATTTACTGCAGTTTGTATTAAGCTGGTCCGCATGATTTGCATGGCGGAAACTATTTCTCGAATGTCTGGGTGTGATTCAGCAAAATAAGTCCCCACACAGTGATATGAATGCTGTCATCTATAAATAAGAAAATAAGTCATCGACTTACAGATGTACATGAGGTCAGTAAAAATGATGCTATGTAGTGAGATGCAGTTGTGTTTTTTGTTACCGTTCCCATAAGAAATGAGGAAAATGGAGCCCCTGGTGGTATCCCAGCTAAGGTGCAGTGCAACTGAAACGTCCTCCAATTTTTTGGATGTACCTCTGTGTTTTGGCCTCTCGAAATGGAAGAATGACACACACACCAAAGCAATCCTGCCCACCCCTACCTGCATTCTTAACACGCTGCTTGTCAGGATCCCCAGGTCTAGGGACAGGGTTATGGTTACGCTGGCACAGCCGGGACTAGCACCACAGCCACGCCTGCCTGTCTGCATGCCAGCCGAGGCCAGGCTCCCAGGCCCCCACTTTCTCTCCGGTCGTGGCCTGCTCCAGAAGGATCCCCAATGTCCACCGCCATTTTCCACCCGCGCCCGCCACGCCGTTTCCATGGCAGCGGAGAGGCGGGCCCCGCCATTGCCCAGGCGCCACCTTTGATTGACGTTTACCACCAGCGGAAGTCCCGCCCGAAAGACGGTTGCCCGGCAACGGCGACGCGTTGGCAATGGAGGCGGCCGCGCTGCCCACCGCGCTGCAGCTGGCGGCCAGCGGGGACACGGGGCTGAGCCTGGAGAAGCGGGCGGCACTGGGGACCTCGCTGCTGCTCCTGCAGCGCGACTACCGCTTCGAGAAGGTCTGGTTCTGGGGCTGCATCCAGGGCGTGCGTGGCACCTACTACATCGCGCAGGGGCTGGGCCCTGACCTCGCAGCGCCTCGCAGCCGCCTCTACAGGTGCTCGGAGGGGGGCGCTGGGAACGGGGAGGTCTGCGCGGCCCCGGGAGGCGGGTTGGCGGCGTGGGGAGGTGAGGGGCTTGGAATAAGGGGGCTGGGGTTGGAAAGCCTGGCCGTGCTCCGACGGCTGCGCTCCGTATCTCACGGGGTCCGTGCCCGCGTCGCGCTTGTGGCTGACAGCTTGAACTGCGTGGAGTGGAGCCTCCTGCCGCCGGCGACCGAGGAGATGGTGGAACAGGCCGAGCTGCTGAAGGGCCACTTCCAGGGAGATCCGTCTTTTGAATACGAGTATGCCGAGGTAAACGCAGAAGATGACGAAAGATTTCTGGATGATGGTAAGGAGGTAAATACAGCCAAACACTTCCCAGCTCTCTTTGCTGCAGCTGTACCCCTCGCACCAAACAGGCAATTCCTCATTCATTTTAAACAGCTGGTGGGTTACAGAAACGACCTGATTCCACCTGTTTGGTAGTTGTCATTTGTGTCCTAGCTGACAAAATCTCCCACTGAAAGGCAGCCCTTTCTTCAGTTCCAGTGCACTTGCACTTGGACACCACTGACTGCTACCCTAAAAGTTAGGAAAATGAGGATCTGTGGGACTCCATAGCTCCTATTTGGCATCTATTTAGAGAGGCTGTTTCTGTGGCTTGTTGTTTAGTTCTCAGAATGCTCATTCCAAGATATGCGCCCTCAAGAATCTCCCTGTTCACATCCGGTGGAACATACATGGTTTCCTGTTTTCTGTCACTGGGTAGCAACAGGTCCTTGACTGAACTCTTCCTTCAGTTATTCCTTTAGATGTGGCTCAGAAATACCATTTTTCCTTTATCCTTTATTATGTGCAATTGGTACAGATCCTGAAGCGTTATACAGGAACTGCAGGTACCCATTCATTCTAATAAATAAGCTACCCAAGTAGCTAATTTGAGAAGGAGGAATGGATGAATGAAGGGAGGGACAGTTAATTTTCTGGTGAGTCTAGATTGTTCCTAGCTAGCAAGATATCTTGTCATATCTTATGAAAATAACGTCTGATGTGTGATCATCTTCGTGGTGCTGTTGGGCTCCCAGCTGAATCTGTTTTGGTTTCTATTGTCACACTGAGTTAGTTTATTTTCAGAAACATCACAAGGAAAGCCCTGCCTTTACATTTTGCCTTTTTTTTTTTTTTTTTTTTAAGCTCACAATCAAGGAGGAGAACCGCCTTGTAGCTACAATAGAACAGATAGACAGAGCAGTTGGTATCATCCCTCGACGTGCATTTGTGAAGACTCCTTTTGGGTCTGTGCACGAAAACAGAAACTTTGAAGGTAAATTCTCATTGTCTGTATAAGGATCAACTGTGCTTCGATCATAAAGGCTGTAGAAGAAGATAAATTTCTCTCTCTAGTTGATGTTTTGATTTCAGCTTTATTTTTTTCCTTGGGTAAGATGAATAGGGAAGGGACAGTCCAGTGCCACCCCTGCAATTGTGATTCGTCCCATAGAGCTGTGAGGAAAATCATTAATGTTCAGGTGTGCAGTTCAACTGGAAGGTGGGAGTAGAATCTGAGTCAATAAACCTGTCCTTTCATTTGTCCGTGTATAGTTTATGTGGGTGCTTAGCAATTATACCTGCAGTGAATTCTCCATCTGCACAATAGGATGTAACCAAATGGGCACAGAGAGTTGGTCTTGACTCAGAGCCCATTGCTTATCTGTGACCACGATTAACATGGTTTGCAATGCACTAGGGAGGCGACTGAAGAAAGCCGATGACTGTCCTGTGCTGCAGGTGTTAGAGAAACAACATGACAGTCTGTGATACAATGTACTTCAGCCCAGCACGCTGTATTAATGGTGAGAAATGGCTGTTTGCAGGTCTTTCTTTGACGGAGGCAAAAAAATTAAGTTCCTATTTCCATTTTACTGAGCCTGTTAACTTGAAGAATAAAACCCTGCTGGAAAAGGCTGACCTGGACCCATGCACTGACTTTCTGGACTCTCTGGAGCATGATGTCCCACAAGGTAAAGACAGCAAAATCAGGAGATACAATGAAATCTCTGCATAGTCTGCATAGTCTGAGAAATACTGTGGAGATGAGGTGTGGGTTACAGTACAGTTGGTATGCTTAGGGGAAGCTCCTGTAATCTGTAAAGGAACATTATCTTTCCTAAATATTGTACTTAGTTCCTTTATCAAGCAATTATAAACACTTGAAATAGTAAGTGTACCAGGGCTGTCACATCCTCACTAAAGGTATTCTGACCAGCACTTCTCTGCTTTTGGCCTTAGTGTTACGTTACCTCCTGACTTCAGTAAAGCCTATTACAGAGGTGTCCCTATGGGCGGAGATAACTCCGCCTCTGACAGGGAATTCACATGGTATGGAGTATTTCACACCTCCTGTCCCACCCGACGCTGCTCTTCTTTACTTAAGTGGGCTTTCATTAACACTAAGTTGATATCCTTGAGAGACTGGATCGAAAGTTTATTTTGATAAACTGTTAGAAATGCTGTACTAGGGAATAATCTGTCCTCTAGCAGAATTACAGAGTTTAGAAGGAAAAAGAAATATGTGCATAGTGGAATGTTCACATCTCTACTCTTCTTCTGGACAGCTGTTAAATATAAATATGCTGAAAACCTCACTCAGAGAGATTCCTCAGGTGGGATATTTCTCTGAAGAAATGTTACCAGTTTGGATTTCTGTTACTGTTTTGCTTCCAGAGCTCTGAATAGGACCTAGTTTCTACATCAGAGCGAGAGTAAGTCTTCATTTATCCCATGTGGTCTGCAGCTACATTCCTTGATACTGTACTACATTTTTAAGTACAAGTAATTCTCCAGAACTGCTGAATGTCTGTAAACTGGGAGTGACTTGTTATTTGTTTCTAACTGCTTTTTGCTGATTTGGTGCTTATATAAAATATAATATATGCATATATTTGCCCAATCTTTCCGTTTCCAAAAAATAAGAAAATAAAAATAAAAATGGAGAATGAAAACAGTGAGCTCCAGCCCAAATTCTGAACGTTTTTTGACTGTTCAGAGAATAAACAGTGTTGAAACAAGAACTGTCCAACTTACTGGTAGTGTCCTTGCTGCAGTGTCATTTTTTGGAGGTGTAGTCCTGAGATACTGTATGTTTTACATATACTGGCTCACTGAGTTGCCGCTTTTAGACTCAGAAAAGAATATTGCAAGTGGAGTTAGCTTCTAGATACTTATTGAGAAAGTCTTAGCTGCAGTTTCATATGATAGTTCAGGCACTGTTACTATTTACATTTCCCCCTTATTTTTCCTTAGTATTTGTGATAGGGGTACTCTTTACTTTTGTGAGATTTGCAGGCACAAGGCCACCGCAGCCATAGATGAATCTGTAGTGCTTTCTATGTTTCCACTGGAAAATGGACACCAAGGGTTAAGATCCTGAAGGCTAATTTGCATCAGAGAGCTGGTTTTAGACTTCAGCTGTGATGGAGAATGGCACCTTCTAAAGATCGGAGATCTCATACTGCAGTTTCCCATCTAGTTCAGAGGATGAGGCAACTGGCGAGTCATGAAGACATGAAGATGGTGGTTTCATGGAAGTCTTTAAATCAAATTTGACTTGTAGCTTTGTTTTCCCAGTGGCAGATGGAAAGTAAGGCTCTACCATGTCACTGTCATGTTTGTCTTCTTGTGGCAACCTGAGGTTTGTATAAGCATGAACCTTTGCCCTCTTCCTGGGAGGCTGCTGCTGTTAATGTGGTTCTCAGTCTCCTCAAGAAAGGTTACCTGTGAAAGACTACCTGAGCTCAAATGTAGCTGAGTGCTTCTTAATGGAAGAGTAGGAGATTCATCATAGTGCCTCTGCAGCTCTGACTGTATAGTCCTGCTCTTTTTAGATTGAGCCTGGGGATTGATGGGATGAGCTTGTCAGACTAAGGAAATAAGACAAGAACTGATTACAGGATCAGCAAAGCAGATAGCTTCTCTAATTGCACTCTGTCATGTGCAGATAGGAGCTCTGATGTTAATCAAGCTACCTCTTTAACAAGCGTTCAGGTTGCCTGAAGTACTGGTTGCTTGCAAAAATGTAATGGAAAAAAAAAAAAAGAACATGGGACAGACACAGGCTTTGCACTGATTTCTATCAGCACAGCTCTGCCAAAGTCTCTCATTCTTGGTTGCAAGCCTTTTGAGCTCTGGTTCTTGGATTACTTTCTTTCAACTCTGCCAGTGCATGTTAGTCCTGACCTAGAGCAGACAATGCTTTTACTATTTCTTGACATGTTGTTTGCAGCTCTGGCAAATCCTCACCGTATGACCTGAAGGTTTTCCTGCTTTTTCTGGTGGGATCTGTTTTTGAACAGTTGTTATCAGAATCAAAGCAGGAGCTCCCAAATATATCGCATTTAGAATAGATTGTGACCTGAAGCCAGAATTGTTTTTACCCTCAGCGTATATATCTAAAAAGTGGACTAATGGGTGAGTGACATCTTGGTGATGTTCCCAGCCTTTATTGACTAGAATTCCAGTAGCCTCTTAAAACACCAAAAGAACAGGACTGAGGGATGAAGGGCTGATTTTTCCCTGTCTAAAAGTAACAGCTCTGTTGGAATAGTTTTCTTTATTAATTGGAGACTGAGCATCTGTGACAGATGTCAAGGAGGTAACTGTCATAAAATGTATGGCATGTCATTATTGGAGAGCAGAGGTGTCTTACAGAATGGAAAGTTGGAGGCAGAGAGAAAATTTTATATGACAGCTGAGAGGTGGGAAGAAAGGAAGTTAAACCCAGGTTGAATAAAGGATGCAATGATAAAAGCAAGGAGTTTAGTGTTAGACTGCAACAACTGGAGTTTTATAACAAAACTGTCCGCCACCCTTATCTTTACCAGTGATATCTCTGGTGATTGCAGATTCCAGATTCTGTCTATCTGTGTGGTTATCTATGTACTTTAAGAGTTCAGAATATGTTGCTGGTCCTCCCCGGATCACACTGTGAGTCTGGTTTTTGTGGCATCTCAGCTCACTGAGGCAAGTGACTGTGTGACTTAGTTTTTATTAAAAAAATAAAAAATAAATTATATATATATATATATAAATGGAGAGAAAAGTGGGAGACTACTGTCTTTAAAGCAAATTCAGTCTGCTTCCCCCCTTTAAGATTTTCAGTTTTCTGAGCAAAAATCATGAGTTTGAGTGGCCTGATGCAGGAGTTTTGAACATGGAGGAGTTGTGATACTGATCTTCTGTCAACGCAGTATCAGATCATGCAATGCTTCATTCTGATCCAAATGTTGCATGCTGGGATCTGTAGGTTTTGCTGGCCATATGTCTGCATTAAAGATAAGCTTGTTTGCTCTAGTCTAAGCAGACAATCTGCTTAAATTTATGCACAATTAGATGTAGCCTTTGAGCTGCTGGCAGATTGCCAGCATGGTCTTTTCTGTTGCAGGGAGTTCAGCACCCTGGGCAATAGCATTTCGGGAACTAGAGTTGTGGCAGTTTTACATATGCTTGTAGGTAATATAATAGCAAAGCAAACAGCAATAATTCCTAGCATGCCTACAAGCATTTTCACTTGACCTAATGTTGTGTAGCTGTGAAACAATAGTCATTTGTCACGCATTGGCATGGTGGGGAATGTGAAGGAGGAAGGATGATTTTACTGTGATCATGGTACTAGCTCAAGCAGTGCTACATTCTGCATGGGTGTAGGAAAAGGATGGGATAAAGCCTAAGGTACTAGCGTTAAATGGAAAGCTTGGGAGGAAGTAAAATAGGGGACAGAGAATTCAGTTCTTAGGCACTTTCAAACTACTCTTCAGAAAAAAAATAAGTTGACTTTGAAGGTTTGTGACAGAATACTGACTCAGAACGCTTTGAAATGGAGATAAGGAACACCAACAGGCACTGTTAAACACTGATGCATGAGAGAACTATGTCAGAGGAGAGAAAAGGGGAGGGGAAAAAAAATGTAGATACAAAAACATGAGTGGAAATAGAGTTTCTATGAGAAGAGCTTGTTAGAAAGTCATGACTTCCAGTCAAGAAACAGCAACTTTTGGCAGAAGGCCTACCAGGTTCACTGGTAAATGCTGATGTAAAAACAAGAATTGGAATTGAAAATCGGTGTAAAAGGAAATGCAGAAAGTTGGGAACAATTAATGATTTCTGTAAGTGGAATTTATAATGAGTAGAAAATGACAAAGGAAATCAGAATAACCTGGAGTAATCCATGGCTGTAAGAAGGAATTTTTCAAGTATATTGAAAGTACGGTAACAGTACTGGTATCTTTCATTATACGGTGATGGTAAAATGGCTGATAAGAATGTGGAAGAGCAGAAATGCTCAATAGGGTTTTTTTTGTGTGTGTTTGTCTTTAGATTGAAACAAAAATATGGACTTGTATCAAATGAAGACAATAAAACACCATTTCAGAGAATTTTCTGACTATTTGCTAAGGGAGAAAATAATTAGGTAACCTTTACTGTGGGCCAAAAAAAAGGAAAACAGCGGAGCCAAATGAGTTACTCCTGAACACATTATCTCAGCAGGCTTCTGGCATAATTATGATGCTAACCTTTAATTAATTCCAGCACTGCATACATACTCCCTAAACTGCTTTTGATTCGTAGTTGTGATTCAGAAATCACTGAATGGGTGTGTTCCTGGCAGAGAACAGAAGGGGCTTCAGTTGGGACCAGTGTCAGTACTGATATTCTTCAACATATGAGCTAGAAATGTGGGACTGGCGGAAGGATGAGTGATGACAAAGGTGAGACAGTTAAAGTGACCTGGCAAACCTGGCTTACTAAAATAAAGTATATTTTGGTGTAGCTAACTACAAAATCATATATCCAGGAACAGGAAGTGCAAGTCAGACTTTGAGAATCATATTTGAGAAGCTGCGGCTCTGAGGAGAAATCCAGGCACAACCTGCTAAATATGAGCTCCCAGTCTGATGCTGAGGCCTAAAAGGCTAATATGATCTGCAGATGTATAAACAAGGGTGTAGCAAATAGGACTGGGAGGTGACTTTACTTTTGCTAGATTACTGGTGGGATCAGGACTGTATTGTTGCACGTTGCAAAACTGAAGAGGCTACAGAAAAGAGCCACAGAATGATTCAAGGGCTGGTGAGAGACATAAACAATTCAATCTGTTTATCTTACAGAAAAGAACACAAGAATGACTGTAATACACTGCGTAAATACTCAATGGATTTTAAGTACTGGGTACTGAATTCTATTTAGTAGAATAGAAGAAAGATACAGAGAAAACCGTAACAAGAACCAGTAACTGGAAATAATAGCCGGAAAGAAAAGAAAAAAGAAAAATGAAAGGAAAAAATTGGTAGAAATCTAACCAGTCAAATGATTACCTGCTAGCAAGGGCAACAATTGAGTGTGTCTTTTGGTATCTTAGCATTATGCTGGATATCTTTCTGGAGATGTGTCCTAGCCAAATGGAAATATAAGTTACTAGCCCCACACATGAATAACTGACTTCAATTTGATGGACAGTGGCATGTAAGTGTCCAAAACAGATGATTTCCTGGCATGCCTGGCTGTAAACGTGATGACAGCTATGGAGAACCATGTTTGGGTTCTTCAGTGTCAGTGACACAAAGGTGACAGTGGGTTCTTGAGACAGTGACCCTAAGCATAGGACTCTCAATACATCTGGCTTTGCTTCCTGAGCTATGTGCACTTAATAGAATATTGAGGAGATTCCCAATTTATCACTGTCCGTCATGGAGGGTGAACTGAGGAGCTGAGACTTCCTCAGATGCAGTTGCTGACTCCAATGCAGGAAGAGATTTTATAGCATTGTTCTAAATAGGTACGTAGTGGCAGAGTGGATCATGGCGAGCCATATGCACTTTCTGTTTCGAGATTATCAGCTAGAGGAGGGGGAGAATTGCCTAGAAAAAATATTTAATTTCTTCACCCAAAAGTGTGCTGTTTTTGGAGTGTTCCTCACAGACCATTACGGACAAAATGATTTGTGACTATTTCCTTGACTGAATACTTTGGGCACAAGCCTTTCTGTAAACTTCCTTAACAGTAGCGTAGGTTAGAACATAACCTTCTGTCCTCTGAGCTTCATTAGCACACTCTTATCGGTTTAGCAAAACTGATAGGGCATAATGGGCCCTTGAAGATGGAGAGGTTGTGTTTTTAAGTGAGGGAGAGTTTCTTTTGACCACTCTCAAGGGCCATTTTGGTAGCTTCATTTTGGCTGTCCCAAAAAGCCCAGATGCTGGGCAAAAGAGGTCCAGGAGACAGGAACCTGCTTTATCTCCATGCATTAACACAGCTAATTAACTCCCTTTTGGACCATCCCCCTCGGGCGATTAATCCCCTATCAGCCTCGTCTCCAGCCATTCGAAGAGTCTATGTCTGCAGAGGTATTTACAACCCCAGCTAGCCAGCAGAGAGCAAGTCGGCCTGTTATCAGGGCTCTAAGACAAATGGCTGCCTATCTCCCCAGTGGCCTTGCAAAATCCAGCAAAGTGCTGCGCTGTGCTGGCCACCTACTTTCACCCAGCCTCCCTTCTCTGTTAACATTTCACAGATGTGACCTGAGCCCTCCCCTTTCGTTGCTTAACAATAAGCAGCACCTCCCCAGCTCTGTGAAAGCCGAGAGCAGGAGCACTTTACTTCTTAGCTTGCCAAGAGCCACACGGGGACAAGGCTTTTCAAACTGTCTCACTGAAATCCAAACTAAAAGACCCATAATGAACGAGAGGACGGTACTGCACGTTAGCAAGCAAAAAAAGAGATAGCCAAAATGTAAACCAAAATACTAAGTGTGGCTCCCAGCTATCCTCATTCCCGTTTTGGAGATGTGATCCTTAGGCTCAGTGAAGCTGGGCAATGGAGTTACCTGACATTTATAGAAATGGTGTTGACAAACCAGCTTTCTAACACAGTGGTACAGACGGAGTATCATCAATGAGCGTGGATCAAAACTGCTGGTGATTTTCAGATGTAGGAGCAGAACTGAATAGCTGGCTTAGTGAGTTATTAATTAAATCTTTTTTTTTTTTTTTTGGTCTGGTACCTGGATTTCTGTTAAAGCTGGAGTCAGCCATCCCTAGAAATAATTCCAGGGTAGCTGTAGATGCTATGGTCCAGCAGGGGGCACTATGGTGCCAGCATTGTCAGTGTTGGGCCTGAAAGGAAACCTCGGGGAAGTAAAATGAGAAAGAAAAGCGCCAAGAAAAGGATCAGAATGAGGAGAGGGTAAAGCCTCAGCTTCCAGACTGTGTGTGGTGTAAAACCATACTGAACTGTGTATGGAGAAGAGACCCCGTCCCTTCCAAGTTTAGATAGTTTTTGGAATGGTCACTGGACGACCATTGGTTCCAGAAAAAAAGCATTCTGAGTATCGTCGGTGACCAGAGATGTACAGTGGACATGCATAAACACATACGTGTGTTTCTTGCCTCATCCAAAAGTAGAGACATGGATTGTTTTTGCTTGTAATGTGTGGTCTGGGAAGCCTTCAGAGACTAGTAAATCCACGCCCACAGTGACCCAAGAAAGTTACCTGGGAGCAACACAAGATACTGTCCTTCCCTAAAGGTGGGGTGCTGCCAGCTCAGGAGTTCAATATCAATCTGAAACCTCTCATGTGGCAGCACAGCAGGACTCCAGAGGCAGCTACTATTATATCTTTAGATTGGCTGTCAATGATCTACCTTGATTTCTGGAAAGGAGTCTGTTTTCTTTTGGATTTATGTCTACTGGTAATAAAGCAGTGCATTCACTACTTTTGGGTCCTAGGGCTATATCACGTCAGGGGTCTTGTTTAGTCAGGGGCCTTGAGTGAGTTTATACTGGATCAGGGCTGACCATCAACTGTGCTGTGGTGAAGTCTTTCACTCTCCTGACTGCTGTGGTGAAGTGAGGACAGGAGCATGGTCTTTATAGCAACTTTCCAGGGATTGTATTTTAAGTCTGTTCCTCGTCAGTAAAAGAAAATGAACTTCTTGCTGAGCTGATGGAGGAAAGGCTGCTAAAACCTCTGAACCAGTAGCTATATTTTGATCACTGCGTCAGTAGGCCTTGAACTAAACCATTTTTTTTCTAGAGAATGATGAAAAATTACATGAAGATGGAATCCTAGGGTGGTCCATCTGTCACTGGATGTCAGAATGAGCCCTAAGCAGGTCAGCTTTTGCTAGGAGTGATCTATTTCTGAAGGGGCACCACATAAGGAATGGCAGTTCCTACCTCTGTACTGGCTGGCATTGGTGCCAGCATTGCATATGGCTTTCCTCTGCTGTTTGCTGCTCCTTTGGCTGCAAGAACTTTTGCAGGAAGAGAGTCAACAGACGTTGTCTGGCTTTGCTATAAACAAATATCACATGGATTAAAATTCTGCATGCTGAAGAGGTGTGTAGCTGTGTGTTGATGGAAAAGGATGAGGGACAGTTGATCTTTAGGTATATTTGTACAGCAATTGTAGCGTGCATGTGTTTCTAAGCTACTGTAGGTACTAAAAGATGCTTGGCCATCTTTAGTGCTCAGAATTAGCTCCAATATTAACACAGATGTCCTGAGCTGTAGAGAGTCTCCTCAGAAACTGGTAAACTCTTCAGGTAGTTTGGTCCAGAATTCATATCTAGCCTAGTATGAAAACATCCGCTGTTCATTCTCTGTGCCATCTGTTCTTCATCTGGAATCCTTTTAACTAGACATGCTAACTTGATGATGAGATAAGGAGTACAACTTGGGGACTGACAGGGTTTGTAGCTTTGCCTCTCCTCCAGGACAGTGAATTGGATGTGCTCTAAGCATTCAGTGGATTCTGAATCCCAGCTTTTACTGCTTTGTGTTCTCTCAGAATTCAGAGATCAATGTGAGGTTCTTTGCCCCTAATCCAGCCCCTGTTCATCATTATCACCTTCTCAAAGTGGCCAGTGCTTTGTTATCAGGAGAGGCAAAATCTTACAAGGTGGTCATAATCTCCTCTGAGAGTCAGACAGATATATTCTCCCTTGGGTAAGAAAGTGACAGTGACCGAAAGCTCTAGGGGAAGATGGCTGGAACAAAGCTGTCCATTGCATCCTTTCATCAAACTGTTAATCTTTCTTTCAAAGACATCACATTTGTTTGGTGACAAAAGACCCAAAGAAGCTGTATTGAGCCTGAAATCCTGTAGCAAGATTTAGAGGAAGCGTCTTTCATTCAGAGCGGGGAGGAGCGAGAGACTCCTTCTTTTTCTTCCTTCTAACCAATGGGCTCACAGAAGTCCACGAAGGTGACGGATTAATGCAGGGGCTCCCCAGGTAGATGCTACGTGACTCCTGGCACGCTCCAAAAACGTTTCCACAGCGACCAGCTGAACAAGAAATATGGTGTGTGACGGGATCTGGCGTAAACCTGTGCTGTGGAAGGAGAGTGCTTAGCTGCTCTGAGATATTTCTAAATTTACTGCAGAAGACTTGAGATACAGTGATGTATATTTTAGTTGTCAGAATCCAAACAGAAGGGATTTGAATTAATTTTTCCTGCTCCTTAGAAGCTTTGATTGTACATTGTTTTGCTGTTTCCTCTAGCGCACAGTTCATTCCAAATCTATTCTGGATGCTTTCTGTGCTAAATCTACATCTTTTTCTAAACATCAGAATTGCAAGAAAAAAGAAAAAAAAAAAGCTGATGGGAGAAAAGGATTCTAGTTCTGTTCTAATTATCAAATGGATTTAGAACTAATGGACAAAATAAGGGCGCTAAAAGGGAGGCTGTAATTAGATGTGCAGTGCTTCTGTGTTAGCTTTTTCTGTGCTTCCCATCCTCTGCTTCTCATTTATGTGTGTGTATTGTCCCTTCTTTTGTATCAATGTTGATGGCCGTACAGCCGGATTCCAGCTGGAAAAATAACTTTATTTTTTACTACACTATTTTGCAGCCAGATTGTTTTCCCGACCTGTTCACTGAGCAGTAAAGAAAATGCTTTTGCTGTCCTTATGATGGAAGGGGTTATGAAGGTGGGAATAAAGGTTTGAGGACAGGGGCTGCTTTAAGCTGTACTGCTGTCAGATGTCTAGGTATGGCCTGAATTTCATCCTATATAAGGCACCTGAATATTGTGAGTCTGGGACACATCTGCAACCTCTGAATCCTCCTTGTCAGTAGGAAGCAGGTATTTCGTGTGTAACCAAAAGGCTTAGGTCTATCTTAATAATTTGTGCTCCATCGGTGTCCCCACTGGGGAAGGGTAATGAAGAGAAAAAGTCTCTGAAGTAAGATCATTTTCCTTTGAGGTTTGGGAATGGTTGTATTTGTGTGTCAAAGATGTGGCAGCCATTAGAATGATGCAGCAGCCTCCTGGCAGTGTTTGACTGTTTCTAAGCTCCACTTTCCTGGCTCTGGTAGCTTTTTAAAATAGTTGTGAATGTGCAACCAGTCTGTGTTTTTATTTAATTATTATTAAATAGTTACACGGGGAACTGGAAATATTGACAGCAGTGTTAACATATGGGGTGCAGGTGGTGTGTCAAGCAAATGAAAGAGATTTAGTTTGCAGCCATTTAAGTGGCATGGAGTTTGTGCCCCATGTAGTGCCTGTATGTGTCCTTATGGTTGTTAGGCTGTGTGTGAAATGTCTGTGTGGGGAAACTTGTTGAGAGCCAGAGGACAGTGACCTTTCCTTACAGCTGCTCTGCTTTGCAATTAATCTTTGTTCCCTACAGACAGCAAATTAGAGGTAGGAAGCTTCTCCCAGCGTAGGATTTTCAGTTGGAGGGAAATAGAAGCTAAATCCCATAGTTGTAGCATAACTTTGTCAGAGTTAAGAGCCTAGGGTCACACAGCCAACCTGCAGCTGCTTTTGCAAAGGGAAATGGTTACATTCCCCCTCCCTAAGTGTTATTATTTGTTCGGTAACTCAGTGCTTCACTCTCACTCAAGACTGACTGTGGCAAGATACATTATAACCTGCTCTTGCAGCAGCGTATAGTGGGAAGCGTAGCCACTGTGTAGCTGCTTGTCCCTCGAGACATTTCGTTCTTTGAAGAATAGATAATGTCAGTTTTACAACTCAGCGTGAGCTTTCACTACGTGGAATCCCTTGTCAGGCTGTCTAGCTTTTAGAACTGTTTCTTCTCAAGCCTATTCTGAAATGAGGCATTGCTGAATCACCTCCAAAGCAGCAGTGTTATGAGAGGTCATACTGAAAGTGGACCAGTTACGGCAGGAAAGTTCTTCTGCAAACAGACCTCTTAAAAGGCTTTTAAATAAAAGCTAATGCCTCATGCACCCTCTTGCCTCTGAATTAAAAGATTCAGCCCATAGCTGAGACAGACATGGGGGATGAGACAGGGATTTCTATTGGAGACTGCAAAGGAAGAAGCTGAGAAGGAGGTCGACTTTTGAAATTCAGCCCTGGTGTCCTGGCAGCTGTTGAAGGGCCATAAAAAAGGCAGTGGTTTAACACTGGGTGAGCATCAGGATCTTCAAAGCACTTTCTTGTTTGGGAAAGATGTAAGGAACTCAGAATTCCTGCCTGTGTTTGGAGGGGTGGAGGCTGTAGCCTGCTCCGAAGGGGGAATAGGAAGCTCCAGATCTTCTTCCAGCGGATATTTTTCCCATGCTCTTTCCTCCCACACAGCAGCTCCCTCCCTTCCCTTCTGGAGCAGCAGCAGGCAATAGTTTCAGAACGGTGTTTGGCTGTCTTAGGTTTGCAGGACGCAGCTTAAGAACTTGCTGTTTTGAAAAAATATATTTTGAAGAATAGAAACCTTACTGGAACAGTGCTGCTGTGAAAAAATCTCTATTGTGAGAATGGTGACCTCTAGGAGTTCCCTGTACCTCATCAGGCTTTGCACGATAAGTGAAGTTAACTCTGCTGTGTAGTTTAGGGGCAATACAGGCTGCACCCTCACACCCAGGTGCTACTTGAAAGCAGTACTGCGCTCTAGGAAAGCCAGTTCTTACTTGCAGTCTATTAGTTCCAGTTGTATTGCCTCCAATGCAAAACAAAATCACCCATATTTAATTTTTTTTTTATTCCTGACAACTTCCATCTAGATGTCTTGGTATACCATACAGACTGATGTTCTGAGCTTCCCGGTCTCATGTTAAGAAACACTTTGTCTGAAACAGGAGTAATGATATGCCAGTGTTAGAAGGGATTTGAACCCTGCATCCCACTTCATTATATTAATACAGACCTACACCTACCTACATAATGATTTTACTCATTAAGTGGTAAGAACCATTTGTTATAGCAGGGAAGCTTAAAAAAAGAAAGAAGATAAATGAAGCGCATCATTTTCATAATTTCCCTGATTCTTTTTAATATCACACTACTAAATGCATTTCTAAAGTTTTCCCTTGCAGGAGAAAGAAGGAATATTCATTTTAAGCTATTACTTTATACTGTTCATTAGCTGTTGACTAAAATAGTTTCAGAGTGATTTATGACATCATTATTTAAAACTCCTACAAAAAAAGTAGCCCTGATAAAGCATAATATTGTTCAAAGATTGATTATGAGATTGGAGCTATGATGGAAGAGAATGTAGTTGTCTTGGATCTTTCAAAGAGAACAACTCTATCACTCTTAAGTTCAAATATTAACTTTGTTTTCTAGACTATTTCTTTGAATGCAGCTCACATGGTGTGGTATGGAAAAAATCAGTACTGAGATACTAGGTGGTAATTCAACTAACCTTCAGAGAAAAGGTCCAAAAAAAGAAGGCAAGTTCCAGAACTTGATTGTGATGCCTTCTTAGAAGGCAATGCCAGCACTGTGTTTCAAACAGTCTCTGAATGAGTTTTGTGCACTGCAGAAGTCCAGTCTGAAAAAATATACTGAATAAATCACCTTTGATAGCTGCAATACAGAAATCTCCCCAATGATCTGCTTAGTAAAAGGTGGAAGGTGGCATTGCTGCTGCTGCTTGCTCTGCATAATAGATATTAGCTCAATGACTGCTCATCAGCGTGGCTGAAAACAGGATCTGAGTACAGATGGCATTAGAGTTTCAGGCAGTTACTTCTGATTCTTTCAGTTGGCAACCTATGTTGCAGTAGTCCAGTTGCAATCACCCTTAAGTACTCTGCTTGCTTTCTTCAGATCCTCATCTCATGGGAAGACTTGCACAGCACAGACAGAACTTTATTGCCCGTATTTGCATAGAACTAGATGCAGAATCAGGGATCAGAGAAAAAGCTGTAAAGTATAACAGTATTCCCTAAAGGTCTTGTATTTATGAAATGACAAATTGGAGTCCTTTGAGAGATAGCAGCTTGATGGTAGGAAAATGAAGCAATTATCCATCACAGCCTTCAGAGATCTAGCGTAAAAATGAATGGAGCTGTCTTCCATTACATCTGTCCATTTCTGCCAGGTCTGAAGGTGTATTTAGGAAGTTTCTTTGATCAGCAGAGTTAATTGTTGTTGAATACTCCAGAGAGATTGATAAGCCTGTGTGACACTAGATACACGTTCTGAGCTCATGGATTCATGTACTGTATTTCCTCTGAGCAGAGATAAGTGGATTTAATCAAGCAGAACTTGATTTACTATATCTTCTCTGTGAATTTGTCCAACAAAAAAGCCTGAATCCAAATGTAGGAACTGAGAGCATTAGCATCCCTGTCTTCCCTCTCACCTTCCCCACTTGTCATGCTCCAGGCATTTCTTTTTGTTCTTTACTACAAATAGTTTGGGGCAATGCATTCATCTGTGTACATGAACATACATACAAATATACACAAGCTATCACATGTACTGAAGGTGCTGGATACTTCCATTATGTTGGGAGGCATGAGCAAACTAGATAATCCCCAAGGGCTTTCACCATTCAGCAAGGCAAGATACAGTGCTATCCTTGACAGGCTTGCTTCTTGGAGGATTGGTTCAGAGTCAACGACAATGGGAGCTCTCCATTCTATAGCCAGAGAAAGTCTTTCAACAGTACCGTCCTCCCTGCAAACCACCACATAAAGCTGCAGCAAGAACCACCATTATCTAGATGCAGTGCTGCAGATCTTTTCTGCAGGCTGAAGCTGCAAAAACCCTGCACTGAAAGAAAAGTCAGTTCAGTGTTCTGTGGAGAAACTGAAAGGTGTTTGTCACAATTACATTCAGATCTATTTGCTTGCCACTTATCCAGCACCCTCAAATGTAGTCTAACTAGTGCTGGCAGCAAATGCTGAAAACTTTAGAAGAAAAGTCCAAGAAGTTGTTTGAAAGATTCTGCTTTGACAGCAGATGGCTGTAGTACTTCAGTCATGGGCTTCAGTCACTGGATGATCTGCCTTGTCCTGAAGTGTTCTTCAGCTAGGCTTCCACATTGTTCAAGTAGTGAATTTGTTAGGTATCTGTGGATTTTGTAGGAGACTCAGTCAGTCATTATTTGTAATCTCAGTGGCTGAACCATAGTGTGTGCATTTATTCCTGCTGAGACAAAGATCCATTCCGGTTTGTTTCTCTATGACTGGCACCGGAGAGGCTGCATGGGAGACTTGGTGTTGTCATGTATGAAACCACCGTTTGTAGAGACACTAGTTCATGTTTTAAGTAGGATCTGCACAATAATTCTTCTACAGTGCAGTAACGTGCAGAGATGCCATACACCTGTACTGATCCTGCTCTGTATTAAATAGTGAGTGCTTTGCTTCATGGTGATTCCAGTTGTTTGTCTGTAGCGTAAACATGGAACTGAGTCAGAAGTAAACTCTTCAGTGCAAAAATCTCCCGAGTTTTTAAAGACTGCGAATATCTTCTTTGTACTTCCATACTGCAGCCAGTCAGTTTATCAGAAAGGTCATGGACTGCCGCAGAAGGTGAAGGGGTCCTTGTGGTTCATTTGATTCTGTGTCTGCATGTAACTGAAGACGGTATTTGAAAGGGTACCAGGTCAAAGATCACACAGGAATTATGTTGTGTATATTATGATATAACATGCCTGTGAAACTTTCTACTGAAAGACTTGTCCAAGAAACTTCTGAAAAGAACAGAAATATGAAGAGGACAGGTATCAGGTACTTGGAACAACTCTTGACACCTGGTCTTACAGGACTTTGAATTGTGTTATTCCTCTGTCATTATGCAGCTATCATATATACATTTGCTTTCAACATCCCTGGTCATGTTCCTCCTCCTTCAAGAAATCAACTGTTGTTAGCTGTCAAGTGGGTAAGAGACTACATGTACTGCAAATGTCCAAAGGATTGAAGACATGCAAACACTTGAGTGCCCAGCAAGCTGCTGCCTTTTGACTGCCAGGCAAGCCAAACAGCATATACTTTGTGTATCTGCTGGCAGTTGCAGTCAACCCCTGGATTCCTTGACCATATAATATGGAGATCTCTTGTAGGAACTTGTGGTGTTTAAGCCCCTCAGCCCTCCATCAGATGCAATTGGCTAAGAGTCAGAAGTTAATGGGAGAGGGAGGACTGGCAGCTGGCAGCAATCACAGAAGCCCTTCTCCAAGCTAACCATGACAAGAGTAAGCATGAGTCATGGTATAAATTGAAGACCCCAAAATTACCTACAAGAATGAATATCTTCTAACTGGCCCAAAACATTACGGGCTTTCTGCTTACTCTTGAATTGGCAATTTTTGGCTCACCATATAGGCTCAGCACTTGACTCTAGGCCAGTAGTGGCCAGACAGCTCTGACTTTTTATTTTTTTAATTTGGGTCTGCTGCTTTTGCTTTTATATGGGGATTCAGCAGGAACCTTCTTCTCTATATTGCAGCCTCTGGGCATTTGGCCCTAAAGATGTTATTTTCTTCCCCTGGAAGCTTCTTACCCCAGCTCTGAATCCAAACTGATGCTCTAGCCCCCTCCCCTCTGGCATTGTTCCCAGGCTGTTGTGTCGAACACAAAACAATACTCAGTGGCTCAGAGCTCCTTGCATCCAGGAGAAATTGCATTTTCACACTGGCTCTGGACTTCCTCTGCAGAGCCAAAGCAAAATTAATGCCGAAACTACTTTCTTTGCCCCTACTACAATGAAGCCAAGAAAGAGTGAAGAGAATTAATCTTTTCTGTAATTTCTGAGATAGGAAGCATCCTGCTTTTAGCTTTCTTTTCTTCTTCTTTCTCAGTTCCTGCATTAGAGAAACCAGTCTTCCCTGAAGCGCGGCCTTCTTCTTTTCACTACTAATACTACCAGTCTGAGAAGAAATTTCATACTTGGGCAAATATGCACAGGATTGCCATTTAGCTAGTAGCTGGACCAAACAGGTAGCAGGGCTTGCGAAAGTAACTGCTGCCCATTCAGCAGCAGCCAAGTAGTAGCCTCTCCTAGAGATGAAATATACAAGTCTGAAGCTCCAGGGGACCCTTCCTGTGATCCATGTGACACTACTGTTAGGGCTGTAAGATTGTGCAAGTGCAAAACTAGACACCTGGAAGAGTGCAGCCAGTAATGCAGAACTGCCAAAAGAAGAAAGGACATTGAGGTTTTTGGTTAGATTTTCTTCTTTTTGGGTGCTAGGAACTCCAGTATATTAATGCAGCCTTGTGCACTGTGTAATAGTTGGGCAGAACCCACCGCAGTCCTTCTCCCTTGCCCCAGGCATTCAGTCTTTCTTATTTGCAGTGACACGCTATCACATGTTCTCTTACAGGCTCCTGGACTGTCCAGCTTGAGAAGGGACGCACTGTGGTGGTGTTGAGAAGTCTGCTGTGGCTTGGACTGACATTCTACCATGTCCCAATGACTAAGCAATATGGCTACATCTACTGTGGCACTGGCGAGAAGAACTTAGATCTACCTTTCATGCTGTGAAACACTTCTCTGGGATGATCACTCAGGAATATTTAGAATTTATATTTGGGAGATTTTTGTTTATAGCTTATTCTACTAAATGCACAAAACCTCTGCACTGTGAGCTGGATTCTTTTGCACCTTGATTCTTTTCCTAGGATTTCACAGCATGCAATCCTCAACTCCTGATTAAATTCCCTGTAATGTGTCACTACAGATCCCTCAGCTAGTAACAAATGACATTTTCTTCCACGAAGGGTTAAGTCTTAGGTCAGAAATCAAACCTGGGCCATCAGTTTGCGTACAGAGATGTGATGCTTTAAACAAAAACTCATCTAAAGGGAACATAAATGAATGCCTGCTGTCACCCATGAATGACAAACAAAAGCAGAGTTTTTGCCTTGGAGTCAGAGTAAAAAGCTGTTGCTTACTGTAGGGGATCCTGAAGACAGGAGTGTGTTTTGTTTTTCAGGTGTAAGGCTTCACAAAAAATTAGTGTGATCTTTCCAGCTTATTTCAGAAAACTTTAGAGAAAAATTAACTGTAGGCATCATTTAGTTGTTTGCAAAACTTTCTCATCTAGGTTCATCTCAAGGCTATGGCTTTATCCAGTGACATTTCTGTCAGCACAACTCACTGAACACAGCTACCTGGGCTAGAAAACATATCCACTTCTGTTCACGGGAGAAGGAAAAATCTTTTCCTTTCTAAAGGCCTGTAGGTTTCAAAGCTTCATAAAACAGAGATAGCCAGCCCAGAGATTTTAATTCAGTATAGTGAATGAAGTGTCAGTTCTTTCCCAAAGCCAAAACATCTTAGCCAGCTCAAGGGGCTAAATTCAGGGCTTCCATTCCACGAAGGCAAACAACAACAACAAAACAAAACAAAAAACCCCAGCAAACAAACAAACAAAAACAACAACTCCCCCTCCCCCCCATTTTAATATGGGTTTATCCCAATCCTTTGTTCCTGTCTGTACCAATAAGTATTAACTGATGATTCTGATGCAAGCAGTACATATAAAAGGCTGTGTTGATTTGTAGCTTTCAGATAAGCATCAAAGAAATGGAGCCAATAATGACCCTAGTAATTCAATAAGCCTTTCACATAAGGCCCTTAATTAGCACTTCTTAAGTAGAAATGATCAGTGGAAGTTGCATGCAGACATTATACAAGGAGAGACATGGTGCCACCTTTTACTTACGATATAGAAAATTATGCACATCTGTCAGCCCAAAACTATCCTGGGAAGGACGCTCATCACTGACATGGAAAATGTAGAAAATGCATTTGCGAGGAGAAAAAGCGAGTCTGGTTGAACATCAACAGTCTAGAACATCAACATTCTGTATTTGCTTGATCCAGGAAGGATGCACAAGCTAGGAATGCTGAAGTGGATGTGTAAGAAATACACATGCCTGCCTGCCACTGCCACGTGTTTTCTGCTGCAAATTACGGATAGCACAGATCTTAAACGTATTTAACTTGGGTAGTCATTAACCTAATTTGTTACTGCTTAGGAAACACAGAGTTGCAGGAAGTTTTTTCTTCCATCAATGTCAGAGATACAACAGCCCAAATGAGGCAAATCCAAGTTGAAACACATTATAGGGGAATTACCATTTATTTCTGGGAAAAGAAGGAAACCACCTTTCCAGACCCAGCAGCAGACTATAGTGACACAGAAGCCTTCAGATCCTTCGTGGCTTTGAAGTAAAATCTTTGCCCCATGCTTTCTCCAAAATCATTCTGAACGTTGAATTCTGCTTTTCCAAATCCTGTGTTTTCCTTGAGGAACAAATCACAGCTCATTTGCCAGAGACAATACAGAGCACTAATGAGAGTTTTTGAATTTGGAAATTGGAGATACCAACAAACTTGCAAACAAAAAAGCAGAACAGTGTAAAACAGCTGTGCTCCTTGACTGTGCCACTTCAGGAATCTAATGGTTGTAATAAAGCGGCTTGTGTATAAATTTGACGTTATCCTTCAGAAGAAGGTGTCCAACTGGCATGGGAACTTTGCACCACTTAGGGCCCCTCTTCCAGATGGGCTTTGCAGATCTGACGGACCAGCGAGTCAGATACCTGTCAAAACAATACAAATGTATTTCATGTTGAGACCGATCACTGAAAAACGGCTTTAGTCAAAATAGAAGCAGACACTCATTTGCATGCCTTTGCCTCTCCACATGTCTCTTTATGAAAGCAGTAATGATGAGCAGAGCTCTCTCAGTTCAGAAGGGAACCACTGAAAGGACTATTTGTTTTGGAACTGCTGCATCTTTGCTGTACTGTAGCCACTGGCACCTGCCTGACTTGCAGTCGTGTGAAACAAATCAGGTATAATCTCCAGGCTGCTGGCAAGTTGTCCACCTGTAGCTATCACAGAGTGCCGAATCCCTTCATTGCAACTAAGTTCAAGAGTGAGTCCATCCATTCTCTAGAGGAGGTGTCATTTCAACAGCTTGCCTCAATAACATAAACTAATTACAAAGGCCGAGTTCAGTGTAAAATAGTCTCTGAAAAAGAACTAGTTTGCTTTCAGTGGATAAAAAGGTATTTCTTTTCCACAGGATGGGATTCTGGCCCAGTCTTGCATTTTCATATGCTCAAGTTTGCTTTAGCATTCTCTTTATAATATTATTCCATTTTGCTGCTGCAGGAAGTCGGAACCTGCAATGGAAGAGGTACTATAATCGAATTATCGCAACTGCAAATCTCTGTCCGGAGTAACGTCTGGCAAATATCCTCTGCTTTTTTAACATTTGATGTTTTAGACTTGGCTTTGTAAACTGGCAGGGGATTTCAGATTCAGAATCGGTTACTGGAAATCTTACCCTGCGGCTGGGTGGCCTGGAGTTTTGTTAGGCTTTAAATCTTTCGCTACCAGTAGAGAGGGAACAGAGGTCCTTAGAGAAAGAAGAGTCTTTTCAGACAATAAAGATCCAAAGTAAAACCCCAGCATAATCTGCACAAACAATGCTCCAACAAATTAGAATTTGGAACAGACTGATAAACTTTGTCCAGCGATGTTTGCATGCCTGTGTTGAGTAATCCCATGGTCTTAATGTAACCTCAATCAGTCACCCTCTCCCCAAACAGTTTCGTTACCTTTCATTTGCATCACGCAAATTTGAGATATTAAGAACTCTGGACAGAGACCATGTAATGCATTTATTTGAAGGCATGTGGCAGATTCCCAGGAACTACAAAGAAAGCTTGCTATGCCAGGCAGCTACAGACTATGTAACAGCAACACATTTTCCTGGTACTTTTCTTCCCCAGCAATCCTGAACAATACAGATTGAAATAAATGGATCACACTTCGAGGTTCCTGCCACTGAAATGAAGACACTTCCAAACTGTTTTGCTTTTGCTTTCAGGAGTTTACGATAGTTATGATGGCAGGAGGGATTCAAAAGATGGTGTGGAACAAAGTTCAGTCAGTTTTTCTCACATAAATGCATTAAAGTTCAAAAGGGGCTAATATAATGTTATGCTGCTGCATTAGCAGAATCCCTTACGTAACAATACGAGGACAGGAAGTCAGAGAGACTCCTATTTCTCATTCCAAACGTAAGGGGAGCTCAGAGAGACCAAACACAGGTCCCTACTTGGGAATCTGGCAAAGAGCCAACGTAAGGCAGCTCTTTTTGGAAGAAGGTGTAGAGTTATTTGACAGGCACACGGGGCTGCATCTTCTCACACTTCCCTTGCTGTGGAGGGAAGTCTGTAGCACAAGTTTTGATATCACAAGACTGCAGTTACAACAAAGGAAGAAAAAAAAAATCTGAAATTGTTTCAATGCATCAATATGCCAAGTGCAGTTCTGGTCACGTGTCTGCACGTTTACAGGAAAGCGGTCTCGTGATAATAAATGTTCTCACTGGAAGAGAAGCAAATGTGTGAATGCGGGATACACATCAATGCTGTGTGCAGGTTTAGACAGACAGTGGCTTTTTAAGAAATCCCTCTGTTTCTGTGTGGGGGCTGGAAGTGCACACCCCAATTCTGCATAGGAAGGAGGATTTAGTAATGGCCTGATTTTAAAGCTTTTGTTATTTCTCCTTTGAGCAGGTCTAATCCAGCCCTCTGGTCCAGGCTTTTAGCTTCCTTTGGGGACTGCAGGCTGGGGCTTTTCATTGTTAACTGAAACAGACATTTGGACGCTTTCCCTTCCTGGAGCACATTTGCTTTTAGCACTTTTAATACTTGCTTTGTCCCAAACTCAAACTTGTCCTATTTTGTTTGCTGCTTTTTGGTTTTTTTTAAACCTTGATTCAGCAATAGCAAAAGCCTGATGCCTGGGAGCACTCAGTTGACAAAGTTTCTTTTTCTCTTTTACTAACCCCAATTCCTACTGTTTCACAGAACAGATTTCTTTTTTTGTCCCCAAGAGTAAAAAGAATCCACAAAACTCGCATATGAGAGCTTCGAAGCCCAGCACACAGGACTTTCCTGTGAACTCTACCGTCCATGTAATCTAGTGTTTCAAAAAATTGTGCACTCTTTTCTAGCCAAGTCACCCATCTTTCCATTGTAGTGAGCCACCTGGTTCGTCCTGGGGAGCTTTTACAACAACCTACAGACCTACACTGCCAGATGGTCTAAATTTTCTCAATCAGCTGAGGGCTGTCAGGACACAGCCTCCACGTGGATGCCAAATGCAGCTGGCGTGCAGTCTCCTAAACTGTTATCTCAGTATTCAGAGCTCTCATTCTGGACAAAGGAGGAAAGAAATGCAATCTCAGAGAGCAGCAACCAACCCCAGGGTTCTGCTTGCCATCTTGATTGTGGTGGGATCCCAGGGAACAAGCAGAATCCCTAGACTCCAGATACACAAGTGACTAGTTTGGATAACACAAGATGGGAATCTTGGTCACATTTCCCTGATTGGAAATGGCAAGATATAAAATGCATGGAAGCAGCTGTAATTAGTCAGCCACAGTCACCTAAAATATCTGTGGCACGTAGAAATCAGTTTCCATGGATTTTATTCTGTGAGCAGGAGGGCCCCAAACCCTTCCCACCTAGAGACTGCTGCTTAACACCTAAAAATAAGCACAGAAATTCTACGTGCTGGGTAAGAGAAATTACCTACACGTGGGGCTACTGCATCCCTGCGTGCAGCCCAAGTATGCTGGTGTGGTTCAGGGCTGAACTTCTGAACCCTCACTGAACTTTTTCAGTCCGTCTCTTGTTTGGATTAAGAGCAGAAAGCAGAGGGCTACAGACTGTGCAGGAAGCACTCTATCAAAGTGCTGGCAAGACTGCCTCCTCCCTGCCACATCCCTTTCCTTGACACTTCTTGGTTTTGCTCACCTGCAACCACTCCAGCTCTTTGCTCTTCTGAATTCACATGCTATGCACACACAGTTTCCATACAGATGAGAGAAACCACAAACTGCTGGAGTGAAACACCGATAGCAGTGAAACCAGATTCTGCTCTGAGGGATGAGAGGTGTCTGCAGAGCCTGAGAACTTTATAATTCATGAGGAGTTCATACGGAACCTGCCTCTTCCCTGACACATAGCAAATTCTCCAGTTCCTGCGGAGGAAGGACTGACCTGTATATTAGCTGTGCCAATTTCTGTTCTTCCAGTAGGAAGCTGAAAATGGAATAGTAACTGAGCACTTAAAATCACATACTCCACATGTACAGCATGTCTTGCTGACAAGTACGGATGACTCAGGGAACGTGTGACATCCTTCGGTCCTTTGGGGAAGGGAACAACTTCCCAATGTTGTGCTTTAACCAACAATTTGGGCCTGCCAGAAGAAAAAGAGCGGTATATTCACGTTAAGAAAGCATTTAGAGGATGGCCTAAACTTGATGTCTGCTCTGAATAGTTAGTCCACAATATCCATGCAGCAACCTCCACGCTGTAAACAAAACTGCTGAGTTGCTCAGGTTTCCACTCCTGGAAAGCAAGGACAAAAGTGTGGCCTGCAGCTGTATGTGACAGCTTCCCCAAAGGTTTTTGGTTTTTGTGTGTGGTGGCTTGCACACATGATCCTGGAATCTGCGAATAGCATGTCACTCCACACAGTGTTGGTGAAATCCCTGAGAATGTCCTCAACCTCATGGGCTAGCGACAACATTTTGTTGCTGCAGCACTTTACTAGAACATGCCTGCCTGGAGCATAAATGAACTCAAAAATAAGAAGTAATAACAGGAAGTTACGAAAGGGAGAACTCGGACTGCAGCTGAGGGAACGAGCTTTGGCTACAAGACAAGTTTGCTTGTAGAATCAACCCTTGGAAACAGTGAAAGTCCCAGACTGGGCCAAACAAATGAACCATAGGGACTAATTCTGTAATGACAGGGGTAATCTTCACTGGTTTCATGCCCAAGTTCTGAGGATAAATGTTATGAAAGAGAGGGAGAGGACAGTAGACTGAAAAGTTTATGGATGATGCAGATGCTCTGATGGCCATACATCTAAAGAAGAGCCCAAAGCAAATAAAGCAGTTAAGCAATAATATTCACGAGCCATCATTATCAAAAACAAATCAGGCAGAATGTGAAAAGAAAGAACTGAATCCAAGAAATGAGGAATGCCACAGTGGGTCTTACCTGGACAGTGTCCCAAATGCAGGGAGTAGAACAGAGAGCTGTGGAGTGCTCCTCAGTTAAATTTTGACCCCAAGCTGTTCCACACATCACCTACCACCATGATGGCCAGAGTGTGGCTCAAACTGGCATTCCACTTTCATGTCATACCTTCTTTTGCAGTTCCCAGTCTCCTTCTCTATGTTACATTACATCCTGAATGGGTGGACGTGACCGCATCCACTCTGTGCTAGAGCTGCATGACCAAGAACAAGCTGGGATCAGCAGATCACTGCTTCCAAAAGCATTCTGCTCTTACTCTTGTGTCCCAGAAACAGGTTAGGAAATGGGGTAAGCTGCCTGTCAAATGACCCAGTGCAAAACGGGTAAATTCTTACCAATACGCAGACAATTCTGGGGCATGTAAGAGAGAATGTCTGAAGTATGTACAATGGAGACAATAAAACCACTTTGGAAAATATAACAGTGATTCTGCTTGTAAGCACCAGAAAAGCACCTTCCAGAGAAGCAAGAAATCCAGACTTCACATCAGTAGGTCTACTGCAGGGCAGCATCCCTGATCCTTGTTAAAAGGGTGGTCAAGGCTTTCTGGAGGAGGCAGAGAGCAGAAGAGTCTATTTCAACACTACACACAGAGCAGACCCACTGATGGTGGAAGGAAGAAGCCATTACCGCAGGCTGAGCTGGAGAGTACATGGGCTGGACAAACTAGCATTATGGAATGTACATTAGCTGTGTTCTAGTCTTGGAAAAGCTTTAACAAGTAGCCCAAGATGCAATCTGATACAACTGCATTTAACATGACTGCTCATTTTCTCCCCAGTGGCATTCCCAGGGCTACAGTAGCAGTGCAAAATAAAGCAGTTACTTCTCATTTAAACAGAGGTAAACATGACTACAGCAGTCAATATCTCAAGAAAAGCTGAAGCTCAAAGATTTGGAAAATACATCACCTAACTGGTCAATACAGCACCTGCTATGATAGGCTCCATGCACTTGAAAACCCAGCAGGCCTCAAATGCAGCAAAGAGAGGCTCAGTTAGGTGGGCAATTCAGTATTACATTACACAAGATTACAGGATGACCTGATCAGGTTCTCATGGCACTGAACATGGCAGCTTGCTTCACTCACATGTCCCAGCCCAATTCTGCCCCTGCTGGCTCACTTGCATTTGGTATCACCGCAGGTTGAGTTCGTCACCAGTTACCACGGCCTTACAAAGATTTTAAGAACAGTTACATAGGCAAAGGGAATGTAAGCTTGAACAAGTCATTTGCAAAGGAAACTTATGAGAATAACTCTGTCTTCATTCCTCAAGTAAGTACTGGTTAAATGTATTCAGCATGCACAGGTACCCTTCCAACCTTGCTGGGCCACCGTGCCCCCATAGGGCAGGAGGAAGGAAGTAATTAATATCTCCTGCTTCAACCAGTGCCAGCTACAGTTCCACACAACAACGTGGAAAGTCCAGGAAGGGGCAGGCATAGTTAAAACTCTCATAGTGCCACACTGGATAAGACTTCCAAGGAGATACAGATTTTCCCCTTTCAGCAGACTGAGAAGTTAATGTTGTAAAGGACCACAGATGCACTCCTAAAGTACCCCTACACTCCACCCTGGCTCCAGGACTTATTTAGTTCCAGCTCCACCACTACCAAAACTTCCAATCAAATTTCTTGATCCCTCCCATTGTCTCCATTCAAACCCCAAAGACTGCCTACTTCACTGCTGTTCCATCTCCTCAACAATAGCTTTGTTCTTTCCCTCAACCATCTGCAATCTGCGTGTTACATTCCCTTGCTGGAAAGAAAAAAAATAATGTGGCATAAGAAGGGACTAGCAATGCAGCAGGGAAGGTGTGGATACTAATCACTAATTAAAATCTCTTCATTTTAGAGGTAGAGGTACATACTTCCACGTAGAACGTATCTTGAAGTATCCTTTGTTCTCACTAAAATTCTAAGAAACAATTTATAAAATTCAAGGCATTAGACTTGGAGTCCCAGTGTGATTCCAGCAAGATACAGGATTTACCATTTCCTGTCTCAACCTGCTACACAGGGTTGTTATGTGAATGCTAACTAGATAATGTGCTCCACCCCACAGCTGCTGGATGGATGCAGCAACTAAAGAACCCCAAAGACTTTTAAGATACAGGAAGAACAAGGAATCAAAGTATCTGATGGAAACAAGGCTGCACCAAATGTAGAGTCCTCCAATTTGATTCTCCCCAATACTCAGTGCACAGCCTGCCAGTATCTCAGGGACATTTCCAAGGGCCTGCCTCAGATCTCCACTGCAAAGCATCAGGCCTGAAATGCAGGAAGGAGTCTCTGACTGCCCCAGACCCTACAGCCTAAGCTCTCCCAGCAACAGCCCCATGGCCTCTGGTAACCCCACGGCTTGCTAATGCAGGGTTCATAAACTGCTCTGACATCCCCATGGAAACAGAGTGTGAGGCCATAAACAGGGGATTAGCACCTCCTAACGCTGAGCAAAGCACAGAAGGTGACAGCAGCCTTTCCGTTCGCCCCCAAAGGCCAGGGGCCATTCAATCCTGGGAGGGGGAAGACGGCATGTTACACAGGAAGGGCAGGCTGAGGACGAATCACAGCTTGCAGTCAAAAAGGGCAAATGGAGATGGGGCAGAGTAAAACAGGCTTCTGTCAGACCCTTGCTAGTTGCTCAGTCCCCAACACATTGCTGGTACCCATCCTGAGCACCCTTTTGTCCCGAGTGCAGTTGGGGGCCAGACACCGAAAGGCTGAGAGAGAAAGGACTGCTTATTCTGGACACGAGAAGGCTCAGCGAGTCTTATTAGTGCTTATAAAGGAAGGTATAAAGAAGACAGCCAGGATCTTCTCTGTGGTGCGCAGCAAAAATACAAGAGGCAATGGGCACAAATTGAAAGAAATGTTACCTGTATTTAAGAAAGTCCCTTCTTAACTGTGAGTGGTTGAACTCTGGAACAAGCTGCCCAGAGAAACTGAATGGTCTATCCTTGGAGATATTTAAAATTTGGCTGGGCATTCTTCGGTAATCAGCAATAAGTGACCCTGATTGAGCAGGAGGTGAGGACTAAATAATCTCCACAGTACCTGTCCAACCTCAACTACTCTGTGATGCTGCGACTCCATTTCTGTGGCAGCCTTCCATTGTCTGCCCTTCTGAATAAAAATAAGCAAGAGTAAGCTGAAGAAGGGAGGGCAGACTAATGTGTGGCATTCATCCTGTGGGGGACTGATGAAATGAGACGTAGTTTGTCTTAAAAGTCTAATGAAAGTACTTCATGACAGTAGATACGTATTCTTTATAAGACCTGTTGCCTAAGGCACGTTCTAGCCAGTTATAAGGAACTGCTTTTCCTCTTCCAACCTACTCCTGAAAAAGAGAGACATGGAAAGACAAGACTATTCACCTGTTCAACTTGGGTTTCTTGGGAACATGTCCTTCAGGAAGTAGAGGCCTGTGGTTTGGCAGCAAACCTGAAATAGAAAAAGAAAGGCGTGAGAATACTTTGCAGTGCCTTTGTTGCACCTACAGCATCCACAAATTAGTTATACCTCATAAGCCAGGCAACCCAGATCCCTACTGCTAAAACACAACTAGAGCAGAAAAAGCGTTTATTCTTTCTTCTGCCATTGCTGAACCTGCACTCTAGCCAGAGAGAAGCTAGGAGGTTCTGGTGTACACACTATCTGAGAGGAAACACATGCCAAAGACTTAGGCTCACCGAAGAGGCTTTTTGAGAGGACATAAAGTACTGAAGTCCAATCAGATTCTACCTTCAGGATGAAAATCTGACTATTAAAATCTTCAGTCCATTTAACTTGGATAATACTCAAACTGTGTCAACCTGGGACCTGCTCCCAGGTCAAAATAAAGATCTTCCCAAGGCGGATACGAGACAGGGTACATTAATGGGTAGAAGATCAAGCTTATGCTAAAACATGTCACTTCTGAAACCGGCGTTTAATCATTAGTTACTATAGACTAAGATATTTACCACATCCTTCAGCAATGGTAGACTCATCTAGAGGAGTAAGTATCTATTGCTAAGGCAGGAACAAAGACACAAAGAAAGCAGAATAAGTAGTTTCTTTCTGGTCAGTCACCCTGTCCCAGTACTTGGTGCACGATGGGTTTGCTGGGTGACTAGACACTAAAATCAGCATACTAACTGGGTGGGAGAGCCCTCTCATGGGGCTCTATTCCCTGCACTAAGGATGTTGTCTGAAGGAGGAGGTTAGGTACCTGCACGGTGTGCCATCTGCACACAGGCGGCAATCTTCTTGTGCTCCTCCAAACAGAGGCCTGTGATCCTTCGTGGCAGCATCCCTCCGTCAGAACGGATAAACTGGCTCAACAGCAAGACATCCTGCAGAAGCAAGAAAAGGGCAAAACCAATGTAATATAGCTCCTTTAATTGCTGTGATTCTTAGGTGTTGTGCTAATCCTCATGCTGCATACAGAACTCAATACAAGGCAAAACAAAACAAAGCATACTTCCCACACATCTCAGATGCAGCTTGTCAACAAGTGGCTTTTGTTAGCCATTACTGTGCCCGCCAGCTTAACTCAGTGAGGTCACTAACATGGTCTGAGTCTTCCCTTGACTTCACTTCTGTAAACACATGATGTCAGCTGCAATCCCTACTACTTCACTGTCACTTGCTCCAAGATTCTGGCTAAGATAACATGTCCTAGGTACTGAGGCACAGTTACACAAGACCTACAGATGGACAGTGTTTACACAACTTGAAATGCCATTACAGCTGCTATCCTAAAGGTCACAGATACGTTAGATCACCTCTGGCCCTTTCCTTGTTCCCCTCTGAGCAGGATTGTTCTCTGCTATCTATTCCTCAAACTTTTGTCCAGTTTCCCATGGTGGAACTTTTCCCTCATGTCTCTCTGGAGGGGTGGAGAACATGGAAACAGTCCAAAATCTTGCACGAAGAAGCTCGTTATAAGAAAAGAACATGTGCTGTTAAGAAAGACCTAACAGAATCACTGCTTTCAGTTCTTTGCCTGTGTGCGCATGCATTAGGCAGAGATGTTAAAGCCACACTGCAAAGAAGGATCACTCAGAACATACTGAGGGTTTGGCTGAGATTCAAGGATCATTTAGATTAAACTGCTGTTGACCTTCTTAATTAAGAGCTCTAGAAATGTAAAGAACTTTTAATAAAAACAAAATTAAAGGAATCTCTAGAATCAGATAGTATCACATGTCTGGGATTACAAATGCCTAAACACAGCAGCAACAGCTGTTGCATGAATGTCCCATTAACTGTACATAGTAAACCAGTCCAGCTCTTCACTTCCACACGCACCACCACTGCTAGTGCACCCTCAGATCAACGTAGGCAGGTCCCCTTGACGTGCTGATGTCTGCATAAGTTGGCCCAAAGGGCTTCTGGGGCCTCTGTACTTGTTTTTCTCCATCTGTTCACAGACTTGTTGTTGAGAGTTTACTTCTCCATCACTGTAAACATTTTCATAGTTGAGGTAGCTGGACCACGCAGAGACAGCTCACAGGCTGGAAGGGACGTGACAACAGACACTTCAACATGCTAGGAACTCAAACCAAGTATATCAGCACTTGATACTCCTACCTGTTTTGGGCAACAGGTGAGAACATAGAGTACTTGTTGGTCTTCATGATGGGTGACCCCAACTCTGCCTGCTACAGGCAGACCTTCTTCTACTCCACATCTATTCTATTTTACAAAGAGCTCCCTGAAACATTCCTAGCCTCATTTACTGCCATTGCAAAGACAAACAGTCACAAGTGGAATAAAAATGGGCATTCAGAAACTACAGCTATATTGGATTTATAAATCCATCCCTACTGCATGAGACCAGTTAAGCTCTGAAGTGGGCTGCTAGAATTCAGTACGACTTTCTAGTAATAACCAGTTCTGCAATATGAGATGCTGATATACAAATGCTGGAGTAAAAAATCCAGAGGTTTATTTTCCCCCAATCCCATCCTCACTGTTGTGATCACGAGAAACTATTTCCCTCTTCCCTATTTCCCTTTCTACCAACTAACATGATCAGGCTGATTTTCAGATCCATCTCCTTCATTTTGTAAATACAAAATGGCTTATCATCCACGGTGATGCTGTATCATAAGAACAGGAATAACATAGCTGAGCAACGAGCAGGAAGCTCTCAAAAGGCCATCTGTGAATAAAAGGGAAGAGAAGTGTCTTCGGTCCAGCCAGTACACCACCTCACCAAAGAGAACAGTAACGAGGGGATCAGTTGGTGCCAGCTGTGTTGGTGGAAGTTGGGTGGGTGCCAGCCAAGCAGTCCAAGGGCACTGACTTTCAGCCACTCCTGAAATGCACTGGATTGGATCCAGGAAACCAAAGCAAGACTCCGATCCCCTTTTTCCATCTTCTTTAGCTACCCAGTTCTCCAAATCACCAATACCTCAATTTGCCATTTGGCACAAACATACTACTTCCCTAAGCGAGAAAGGGCTGTTCAGCTCAAAGTGCCTAGGAAATGAAAAACTTCCTAGGCTTTTCTACTAGCTTGCATTACTCCGTGGGAAAGAGAGAAAAGGGAGATGATGGCAAGTTTAAGGCTGTCCCAGTCTTTGCTACAGTGAAAGCCTAAGGAGGCCACAGGCTCTAGTGAAGGGTGTGTGTGGTCCAAGTGTTTTCTCATATTACTACCACGCCTCATGGAGTCACAGAGCTGTTATCGAATATTTCCACGCAAAGGGGGGAGGTGAAAAGAAAAGGGAGATAGTGCTTTTTCTCCCACTGGAACAAAAAAAAAAAAATTAAAAAAAAAATAATAATCAGGAAAATCCATTCTTTGTTATTATCTCTGAGCAACAGCGTCACCAGCTAACCAGCTCTGTATGGCAGTCATTTCTCAAGTGAAATCACCTACGTTCTAGCTGCCACAGCTTCAAATCACACTCATGCCATTTGGCTTAAAATGCTGCATACTCGACAGAACGTTTGTCCATTTCTGAAGATTCCCACGGTTAACAGACCAGGTGCCTCTTCCACTGTAATCACACAGATGCATCTTACCACTGGGAGAAAGCAGACAGGTACAGCCAACTTTATGGGGCAGCTGTGGAGGGAAGTGTGCAAGTATGTAGAAGAGTCAAAGAAAAAAAATACGTCTGGCAAGTTCTCATGGTGCCGTCATGTTCCATGAAATTCACATTCTGTGCTAATGGACAGCCAAGCCTGTAACCACGGCTTTGCTTTAATCACTGGACAGCTCCCACGAGGCTGGACCCAGATTCCCACCCCTGTAATCTGCAGCAATTGATGAAAACAACTTGGATTGAATTAATCTAGACCTAACAGGCAGATTTTGCAGTTCAGTTTCCTCTAATTGCTGCTAAAGTAAGATGACATATTTACTGCCTAACTCAGGCTAATGATGGTTGAAGCGGATAAGGAGAAAAAGCAAAAACAACAACAACAAAAAAACCAATTGAGCTTAACCTTCACCTCTAAAAGGTCTGGATGAACTTGCTATCTGTTCACAATAATGTGCTATACATAGTGCTTTGTTTAGCAACTGAAATGCAGAGGCATCTCTGCATTTTACTATCAACAGACAATCTGAAAAGCAAGGTCCTTGATGAGTTATGTGCAATTCATTAATACCTCCACTAAGCACAATAAGATTTGTCTGTGTAGCCAAATTACTACTGGGTTGTATCAGCCAAGTCATTATTTCCAGTTACACAAGAATACACTTCCTCCTTTCACTCTTACTCTGGGGAGCTGTACACCATCCTTTAGATATTTTGTAAGAAGGCTGCAGATTCCAACTCAGTTGCCTGACAGTGATCAAAATCATTTTATTTTTTATAATCTCCAATGGCTACAAAAAATAAAATCATCTCTCAGTTTTTAGTGGATAGACATACTCAGATCACAAACTGTGGGAATTTGTGCCTTGGGCCCCTTTATCCTGAGCCTCAGCAGAGACTAAGGACTGAACTGGCAACGACAACTGCAGCCCTCCACACCACAGCTGAGGCAAGTTGGAATCATGACCCGAGAGCGCTCACAATGCCTGTTTGGTTGATTAATAACTTAGGAGACATTGGTCCCCCAGTTCTCCGACAGCTAAAGTAACTCATTATGCCACTACTTTAGACTGTGCTAGCTGCCCATCACAAAAGGAAAGTCCTATGAGGTCATATTACTCAGCTCCCTCAGGGGCTAATTCAACACTTCCCTTTTCATAGTGCCTTATTCATTCCAATTACAAGCGTCTCAAGCAAAAAAGCTCACACTTTCCCTTCTGTGCAACTGACTGATCTCAGCTTATCAATCTCAAAAGAACCACTGTGATCCATCTATTCTAATCTCTTACCAAACACAGGTTATAGTTTATGCTTTATAAACTACCCTGTATCTTTAACAAAAATAGCTGTTCTCGATTTAGTGTCTCTTAGGATAATTCAACCACCAGCAAGTAAATTGTGCCACCATTTAATTACCCACACAGTAATGTGTCTGCCCTTTATTGTTTGAGCACTTCAAGATTCTGCTAGTCATCACTGCTGTAGCATAGAAAAATAGCAGAGAGCTTTTGTGCAGAAAAGGGAGGTTTTATTCACCTTAACATTTAAAAGCCTATAAATTCTCAACTGGCATTCAAACATATAAAAAACTTACTCAAGCAGAAGAGGTGATCTACTCCAGAACTGAAACTTTCCTAGTTCACATCAACCCCGTGGAGGAATAGCTCTAAATACTGAGGCAGGAACATGCTACAACTCAGATATGCTAGTTCATACTACTATCTTCAACTTTTTGTCCAGATTCTCCTCTGCTCCACAGCAGAAGTACTGGATGTATATACTCAGAAACATAAACATTCAGGAACTACGGCAACAGCCAGGATGGACACATCTAAGATTCCTCTATTTTTGGGAACAGCCTCAACAATGATTCTAAATATTCTGGCTGCAGGATCTCTCCTCATATTTGGTTTTCTCTTCCCTCTATGCCGACCAGCAGAAACCAGGATCTAAGAATCAAACTGAACTTCAGTATGGAAGAAATGCATCATCTTCATTCGCAGTAAAAACACAGGTAACACTTGACTAACAGTCTACTTCTAATCCTGGAACACAGTCTCTATGGCACTACATTATCTAAAACCAATGCTTTGGATCTCAGTGGCTCTGTTATCTCTTCACACAATGGAGTCCACTACCACCGACAGCAGTAGAAAATGTCTTCACGCTAATTTCCAAGATTTGATCCTCTGCAACAGCTCATTTCAATCCTGAGCATCAGTTTATAGTTTCTCTGGAGCTCCTAATGTGAGACTCATGGAACACTTCCTAGAAATCTGTAGAGCTAACTAGTTAACAATACTGCTAACTCCTTACATTTACTTGCATGTAACACTGAATTACCCTTTATAAACTATTTTCCAGCGTAACCGGTTTACTTCAAACAGTTAAGTCCAGCAACCATAAAGAAGTGCGTCTTGCAAGAAATCCCTGCATTCAACATGGCAACATAAAACAAACTAGATTTGTTTTTCCAGCACTTTCCATAACTGAGTTGGAATCACTGACAGCACTCAGATCAGAGTATTTTGTGATTCCTTAGGCCTTTTCCATATGTTATAAAAAATCCCTCCAAAGTCAAGTAACACATTTGTTAGTTAAGTCCCCTAAGGTCTTGGGGCTACACGCAAGCTGGGCCTACTGCTCTGTACCTAATTCAATGCTGAAGTTATTTCTATTGCTTAAGTATGTATCTGCTTAGTTTTTTTCTCCCATTGCCTTGCAGTAGTCATTTGCAAGATTGTCATTAGTACCAAGATATCAAAACAGTTTTTAATTTCTGCACGCAAATAGCTCAGTCATTCTGCAGCCAACAGGGCTTTCAGTTCCTCTCATATTAATGGTCTTCCTTTCTCAAAAGCATTTATTTTCCTCCAGATGTATTTGTATCTCTTTCACCCTAATCCTACCGGCATTAGCTTGCTCTGACTTCTCTGTTACCTTATCTTAGCAACAGCATGTTCTTGTCTGGTTTTCTTTTCTGATTCCAGCACTGGGATTTTAGCGTGGTGGGGGCACTTAGTCCTTTTATGAACTCTGTGTTTGAATGACCTCTGGTGAGGCTACACTCGACGTCTTCTACCTCACGCTCCCTATTCAGTGGTGCTTTTGCTTTAAAGAATTACATACTTTCCCTGCCGTTTTCCACATTTAGTGTTATTAATACTCTCATTAGCATTTCCTGCAAAAGACATCAATCAAAATCTGTTTTTTCTGTTGCTAAGGGGAGAGGGAGGTAAGCATGTGTGCTCTACCTCATATCCATCAAGAGCTTTAAAATGCATAAAGAACAGTTACTACCTTAGAGAACAATGACCCAAAATGAAACCATGGTGCTCGAATACACAATTGATTTAATCAAGTTTCCTAGCCTCTCTGGAGTTACAACAGGCTTGCATCTGATAACTAAACATTGCATTCCAGTTCCATTCACCTAACCACGCTGAAGGGCAGCTAAGCACATTAGAAATACAGCTTCTAGGATGAGATAGTCAGCAGAAATGGGCATGCGTATAATATCAAACCTCCTACTTGATATGAGAAAATACATTTTTTTCCCAAGGAATATGATCAGCCAAGGCAGGCAATTACTATGTAGGAAGTTATTCTTGTTACACTCAAGGGAAGCAGAGATGGAATTGCCTATTTTGACTACACCCAGCAAAAGAAGAAAGGGGCAGGTTTTGCAGTACCCTACATTGGAGAGCAATATTGTTATGGTTTTGTAATTTTTGCTATTGGTATTCCACATCATGACATCATGTGGAGCACAGAGAAGAACGACCACAGGTCCCAGAGGACCTCACGGTCAGAGAGGAAAATACATCATGGAAGTGACGCTGGCTATCTCTCTCACTGCCTGGCAGCGGGTGTGGGTGTGTTTCCAAGCCGTGCGCCTTCAATTTCAAAGTAGACTTCTTGGGCTTTGGAAACCTCTCTCTCTCTTATTTTACTTGATTTATTAGCCTCAATTTCCAATTAGATTGTATTACAGTGTGTTATCTTGCATTCCGATATCATAGTTAGTAAAATAAGTTTTCCTCCTTAGATCGTTGCCGCTGCTCTGTTTGTTTCCTTGAGCCCAGCTCCCATCTCCCTACCCTTTTCCCTTCCCATTTTTGGGGCCAGGGGGCCCACAGACCTAGCGCTCCCCTGTCACAAACACAGATTGATCTAGATAACTCTGTGACAAATATTTACCCACCTGTGGGGAATACTATTTCATTAAACTTACCACATAATTGTACTTATGCTTCAGGTTCCAGCGACAGATAGGACACTGGCCAGAGGGGTTAGGAGGTGTTGGTGTTTCAGCATCCTCAATAATTTTCCCTTCAATCTAAGAAACGATTCAGACAATACAATGAACAAGCAAAGATTCCACAGTACAGACACCTAACTTCCTCTGTGACTTGAGGAGTATCTTTCATCAAGTCTACGACATGCTGACCAGTATTGCATAGATGTAAGGGAGACAGGATTTGCATTACACAGCTCACTCATATATAGACAAATCGAGTACTTTGGGAATGCAAAGGCAATAAGGATAAAAAAAAAAACAAAAAAAAAAAACAACAAACCAAGGGGCACAGAAAATCATTTGGTAAATCCTTGTATATATTTCATTTAAATCTAAGCCAGTACGCACTTATTGTGAAGTTCTCATTCTTGCTTGAATTCCATTTATTGTGGGATTCCTTTGAACTACTATGCCTTGCAATTGTAGCAATCTGTTAGCCAAAAGCCTTATATATTTTTGCTGGGAATATGAGAGTATCACAGAGTAGCAGATGCATGCTGTGGGCCAAAACACGCATAGGCTTGCTAGATTGCAAACCACCAACACATGAAATTATGAGGACAAATCAGACAGGACTGTTGGAAGATGCCTGTTGTGTGCTTTTTTTCTTTCTTTTAAAAATTATTTTAAAAATTACACCAGTATTTTTTCTAGTTTCATTCCCTGAACAATTCCTTGGGGAGACTATTTTACAATCTTTTCCTCTGTCACTACCAAAATGGCGACATCTAACATGCAAGTTTTCTTAAAAGTAACATCCAAAGAAATGTAGAAGGTGTGCGTAGGAGGAACTTGAGAAATTTGTTTTCTCAATGTAGATATGTTAGGAATATGAAGTCTATATAAATGTACACGCGTCTTTTTTTTTTTTTTTTTTTTTTCTTTTTGAGGACTTATATGAATAGAAGTGGGAGCTATCAACTTGCAGCTGAATGGACAGAAAAGACAAAAAAAGATGAAGTCAGTTTTTCCTCAAAATGGCCTGGAAGAAGAAAATTTCTGGTCAAGATTAAAACCACATATGGAACAGCAACTGCTAGGGTCAAATAGTTCAAGTATCAGAGTTTAAAAAGAAATCCCAAGTATCTAATTAAAGTCTCCCACACTGTGGATGAACACAACTTTGCTTTTAAGGAGAAAAAAAAAATAAAAAAATAATAAAAAATTATTTTGAGCTGTCAAGTTCTGGGTCTGAAAACCTGGGAATTAAAAAACATGACATTTTCCCTAAGTAGGTGTGGGACACTGATATCCATCTGAAATGCCACACTGTAAGATATTACACCAAGCATCTTTCTTGTCTAGTGATGGCAAATGGGTAGGTTATTTGTGGCTGAAGCATCTCTGTACCTCTAAAAGAGTGAATACTCTCAATTTTTATTTAAGACTTCTTCTCCCACAGTTTCAACAGCAAGTTTTACATTAAAAAAAAAATAATAATTTTATATATATATATATATATATATATATATATATATGTGTGTGTGTACGTATAAAATACAGGTCAGGATCTACTTTCTATTTGTTGGTAAAATGATTTCTGGGGAAGCCAGCATGTCTGATTCCCTCAGAGTGTCATTGATCCTTGCCAGTCTGGCTTCAGACTGCACTTTGACTGCAATTTCATCTCGGAAGTGAGTGAGAAAAAAATATAATCAGAATGCTACGTCAATTTTTCTTGACATCAACTTCAACATACAGATTTGGGTAATTATTGACCAATAACTGAGGGCTATCATATTGTTAGCCCACTGAGTTATTATTCTTCTATTACAGAACTAAGAATGAGTACAAAGGCTTAATGTTCTCAGTATGCTGATGAATTCTGAATTCCTCTAGGATTCATTC
Organism: Alectoris magna; assembly: GCA_030625065.1. Lineage (NCBI taxonomy): Eukaryota > Metazoa > Chordata > Aves > Galliformes > Phasianidae > Alectoris > Alectoris magna. The sequence continues at coordinate 31,937,425 of CM060562.1, read as the reverse complement.
ATCTGGCTCACGTCCAACACTTCCTTCGATACTGATTAAAGACAAGAGTTCATAAGAAGATGAGCATGCAGATGGTTTCCGAAAAACCTGATGTTGAGTTCACAGGAAAAATGAAGTGACCAGAGGATACACTGAGAAATGTATCAGCCCTTTAGTTGGTAAATTTACATCATTTGTTACAAGATTTTATCATCTATGAGCATGGATTAATCATATGTTGATGTTGATGCATTATTATTGACGCATATTAAGGAGCAGAAGTATCCAGATCTTCCCCATGATGCACAAAGGGACAGGAAGTTGAGATGACTTTTTTTTCTAGAGGACTCTGCTGTAAAAAAAGTTGTACTTCCAAAATGTAAGTAACCTACTCCAAGTTTCAAACATGACAGCATCTGCAAATCCAAACATGACACAAAGGAAACCCAGACTTTTAAATGTATAAACAATCAGTTTTTGCCTGTTTCACTAGCAAGGAAAGAAAACAAAAAGTCCCTTTGATCTTTATTTATATATAATTCCTGCTGTAGTCTCCCAATGATGTTTAAACATCTCAAAGTATCTGTACTGCCTGTCTTCAAGACACATACAGTTACTGGCATACATAATATGAGCAGAATAATGGAATTTTGCTCCCCATCCTTATTCATTTCAGTGCTTTTTCTAAACACCAATAATTCTCTTGATAAAGTACAACAGATCAGATGGCATTAATCAAGCAAAATGCTAATTATACTGTTTCAGCATTTCTTCCTTCTTATATTGTAGATGAGAAAAAGCTTTTTTTTTTTTTTTTTTTTATGAGAAACCTCAAAACTTACTTTCAGAAGCAATATTCTTTGAGTATTTAGAGTCTTGCTTTTGACAACAGTTCTTCCACTGATTTTTTTTTTTTTTTTCCCCTCATTGGATGTGTTACAAAGTGCAACCTTAACATCACCAGCAGCTACTAAGGCACATGCTGTGACAAACAAACACAACACAGATCAAAGGCAAACGGCATGTGTGTCATACAGCTAGCACTGAACAACTCTGCACTCAGGCAAACTTTTACCATGCCTGCTCATGCTAACCATGGGGCTGAGATGATGACAAGCGTCACGGCTCCCAGTTTTATCAGGTATTACCATACAAGAGGTCCGGGTAGCTCTGACCGGAGCCCTCCATCTCCTTGCCCAGCAGCAGGGTGACGACCTAGGTTTTCCGTGGCCAACCGGCTTAACTACACTTGTAACGCCCTCTTTCCTTTGTTTGGTCTTCTCAGGCTGCGATGTCGTTTGAGCAGAAAGCTGTCCCAAGCTGTACCTTTTCACCCTCCCCTTTTGGAGCCAACAGGCTTATTCCCCTCTACAGAAAGAATTAACAGTAAGAACTGTTAGAGGGAAAGAAGTAGGGACAGAGACTTACTATGGTCGTGTTGCCTTCCGTCACCTCCACGACTACACAAAACAAAAATAAAGGAGAAAAAGACAAGAAAACAAAATGAGACTCATTCCTCCTTAATAAAAATTAAAAAAAAAAAAAAAAAGAGAGAAAAAGAAAAAAAGAAAAAAACACTAGGTGATGGGGTGGTGGTGAAACAGAGCGAAGTTCCACCGCAGTGAGAGACCAGAGAGAGAGGCAGCCGGGGGCCGGGGCGGTACAGAATAATCCCGGAGCACTGCCCCGACCAGCCCTTCGTAGACAGCCACTCGTGCACTCACCCTCCCGGAGGGTTCTAGCCGGTGGTGAAACCCAGCCACTTCCCCAAAGCCCTGCGAACAGCCGCCTGAACGCCCCCCGCATCAAGCTGGGTGCCGCCATCTTGTCGTCGCCCTCACTGCCGTCACTCCCGCTTCCGCCGGCAGAAAGGCGGGCTCTCGGGCGCCATGTTGAGGCACGGCTCTTTCCCGCCCTTATCACCTGAGGGGAAGGAGTAGTATGAAGAGAAGAGCTGCTGCTGTTTTGAGGTTCTCCTGACTCTTCAGTTGATATATAACTGATAGCAAAGTTCATTCAGTGAGTTTCCTTAAATGCTTGTTTGCTGAAAATAGATGTGTGTTGATGCCATTTGTTTGTACCAGTGGTCTACAGTCCTCATGCAAAACACTGTGTACATTTTTTCTAAGTTTGTAGCTAAAATGTGATGTAAAATAGAAATTGTGACCTAGATGTAGTATGCAGCAAAATGTGAAATGAACTGTGATCATCCTAACCCAGGAGGTCTTTCATCACTTTCCTCTTGCTTGTTACACTTGCTTCTTGTTACAATCCAGTTTGAAAGCAAATGCCTCTCAAGGGACTATGCTTTCTATTTTTGTACTCCTCGAAAAAACTGCGCAGGTTCTTCAGGTGCTATCGCCATCTCTTTAGTTTGTAGAATGGGTTACCAGACCAGAAAATTAATGGAAATCCCTTTCCGTGGCAGTTTTAAGTCTGCAACTCCAAGACTTTTCTGAAGAAATCATAATGAAGGCAGGGCTTCTGACTGGACTTGCTGTGCTCAATGCCAAGCTATGAAAAATGGGTCATCCCAGTTATGCAGACAGCAAATTGAGTAGGAATGCTAACTGGAAGATAACTATTCTCTCTTGCTGCATTACGCTATATAATGTCCTCTAGAAGCAGAGTGATTTTCAGCTTGTCCAAAAGCTTAGATATAAGATCCAAACAAAATATTTACTGCCATCCAGTCTGAGGATAATTTCCTTATGAGGAAAAGGAACATTGCTAAACACTGTGATGTAGAAATGTCACATTTTTATATAGAGAATTTTATCCTAGTGGAAGGAGTTTGGCTGTAACAACCTGACAGGAGAGTTTATTCAATGTCTTAAATTAAACCCAGTTTCCTCCATTTGTCTCGTGTGAAGGGGAAAACTGAAGGGCTGACTGTTGGAGTGGGACATAAACTGACTGTTGGTAGGAGCACAGTGCTGGCTCACCATGGTAAAAGATAAGAAGACAGAGAAGGCTGGTGCTGGTCAAGAGCTTCACCGTGTCATTTGACTTTCATTGATGATATTTAAGCAGCACTGGGGGTTTTGTTCTGGCAGGGGCAACCAACATGGTGATAGTTCAAATAACATTAGGTACTCCACTTGCTTCTCTCACCTTCAGACAAGCGCTGTCCCTAATAGTAATTTAAGTGACACATAATTTAATGGAAAGAAGGAAAATAGTTGCTTTCATAGATAACTGTTTTTTTTGGGTAGAGTGAATCCTCTCTATCTCCAAGATATTTTCTTTGCCTTCTGAATATTTTCTAGAACCATCAACAATGCAGACCATTTTGTCCAAAGGAGACAAATAAAGTTTGTGCCAACTTGGGTTGAAGCCCATTGTCTCTTTCCAAGTTTGGAAATTTGACATATTTCTGATTTCTTACAGATAATTTCTGAATGTGTTTATTTCATCAAGCCCTTGTATTCTGGGGTAAAATAAAAAATAATCTTGAATACTATGTCTGTGTACAAAAGAAAAGAAAATGACTTGCTTTCTGCAAGTAATTTCAGCCATGGTCTGTGTTTTGTCAGCGCTGCAGAGGGTGGTCCGGTTTAGATAGAAGCGGATATTTCTAAGGAATGAAGTGGGATGTCACTGACCATTAAAGAATGATGCTTTTCCTTTTGAATTAATATTAAACCTGTGCTCACAAGTGGGGGGGAGGGGGGGGGGGCAGTGGGCGGAAGCAAAGAAGTAGCGTATTTTAGATGAGAAACGTATGTCCTCATTGATTATGGCCTCTAAAGATTCTGTGGCTCTGATCTCAAAGAAATGGTATCCCCTTATTTGAACTCCTTTAGGACTAGACGTTGTAGGTGTTCTATAAGACATCATTTTTTAATTTTTTTTTTCATACAAATTTGTGTTCTGCTTTTTGTTATTGTTTGGAAAATAGAGTATGTTTTGCTTTTTTCTTATTTACTATCACACATTACTACTTTCTGCTTCCAGCAACAAAGCAACTTTTCTGGTCCTTTGGGCATTTTTTGGTCCATTGGATGCTAATAGATGTATGTCTGCTCCAGAGCTTTACTTGTGCAAATATCTTATGAAGGCTGAGGCTATTCCCGTGAAACAGTGTTAAAAGTCATAGAAATTGAGATGGAAAAAGCTAGTAGGTCACACAGTTCCCACACAGGCCCCCCAGACTAGAACAGGTTTGTTTCCAATGGTACATTTTTGGTGCTTTCCAGAAGGGGTCACTGCAGGTCAGCATTCACTTTGTCCAACAGCCTGTGTCCCTTCCCCCTTGAAAAATCGGGAAACATTCTCAATCTGAGTGTGTTGCAAAACATCTAGAACTTTTATGATAGCATGTAAGTTGATGCTGAGTGATCAGAAGCGGAATAAATTTGTTCAAGTGCAACTGATCAAGTAAGATTGTAAATGAGGAAATTCAGTAAGCTCTTCAAAATGGCTTGTTAGCCACGCATGCTTATTAATTGCTACAGATCCTCAGAACTGGAGCCACCCAGCTGTATGGAGTAAGACAGGTTCACAGGTTTGTCCTTTCAGGTAGTTAATGCTTAGAAATATCATATTTTATAGTTAGATAAAAGTAGCTCAAATAATTCAAATGAAACTACTGATTGGAAAAACAAAACAAAACAAAACAAACAAAAACAGACAAAACCCAGAAAACCCAAGAACCTGCAAAAGTTCCCTCCCTGCCCCCCTCCCCCTCCCCAAGTGTGAATAAAAGAAGGGAATAATGAACAGTCATGTTGCACCAAGACTTCACTTCATCATTACTCAACCATTCAGAACCACTGGGAAATAAGGACCTCTCTGAAGGCTGTCCAGTGTCATAGCCTGTTAGAGATCAGTGACTGCTGCAGGGTTCATCTCTTGCATGTGAATCAGGTGTACTGATTAAGAGTGGCCAAATCCTTGTTAGCCTGCAGAGTCTATCCATTCCACAAATGAACAGCTAACCCCGATTTCTTGTGTCCATGTACTGGGAACTACCTTCTGAACGGACTTGAGAAGGTAGGAGAGAATGATACTGGGACAGAAATTAATAATTCGAAGTGTGCAGGGGGATGAAAAGTTGGTTGGAAAGAAGGAAAAGCTGCAAAGAGCAGGAGCATAGAGCAAAGTGATGGTACTCTAGCAGGAAAGTGAGCTACTCACTTGGAAATAATGTGTTTATATTTTTAAGGTTTCCACCTTTTCCCAGTGGATATAGTTATTTTTCAAAGCAAAATAACCAAGTAATAATTTTATTATGTTTCCTTCCAATATTTCAGGCTTAGCATAAACAAAAAAATCCACTGGGAAAATGAATCCAACTTCTTCTGCCAATAACGCTTCAGTTCTGTTTCTTCCACTACCTGCCTCCATCCTCATACATTTTAGATGCTCCTATTCTCATACCCAGTATCTGTGGCACTACTGATACCAGCTGAAATACGTTGGTGAAGACATTTGTCAGAGGGAAAAACCTTTAGGTTCACTGAAATTCACTTCTGATACAGCAATGGTAAGTTCTGAGAATTTCAGTGTTTAAAAAATATCAGTGGCTTTTGACATTTTGGGAACGTTCCATATAGGCAAGTAAGTCAACATGATGGAAAACAACTGAGCTGCTTGCACTGAGATTTGATCTCTGGAAATTAATATTTGGGTTGCATGGAAGAATCAGAAGAAAAACTCTTTAACAACACCATAGACATCAGACCGGCAGCAGTCCAAAGCTTTAATTTTTCCAGATGTTGTGTGGGCTTTTCTTTTTTTCTTTTTTTCCCCAGGCCAGGTGAAGGAGGGCCTTCAGAAAAACACAATGAAAAATACTGAATTTGTTAAGGCAAGGCTGCCGTAAAGACCACTTCAATATTGAATCCTCAGATACCTGAAATGCAAGCAATCCGAATTTGCGTTAAATGAAGACGGAAGGTTTATCAGGACCCTAAAACAACAGTTGTGTCTTCAGACATTTCCAGACAGAACTGTAACAAATGCTAAGTTTGATTTCAACAGCGGACATGTTTGTACGTGGTGAGGATGAGCAGTAGAAGATCAGGAGTTCTCTGGTTCATTCATACGAGAACAGCCCTGTAGTAGTCTTTCTCTGGGGACTCTTGGAAGCCTGAACTGTCTGTCTGCATCCGTGTTTTGTGCTGTTGGTTGTAGCTTGTGTAGCCTCGACTCAGTTTCTCCCTTGTTGCGGCCAAAGCCTGAGGTTCACCAGGGAGCCCTTGGGACAGCGTAGGCAAAACGAGTGATGCCCAAACTTTCAGCAAACTGATGTGTTGCTGTAGCAGTTGCTTCACTGAGTGTTTACTGCGGACATGTGTATGCTTCATGTTCCCAGCATGTGCTCCTGAGCACAGGAGGATCCACAAGCACAGGTTCTGATCACTCTGGTTAAAATTTACATGAAGCTGCCCAGGGCAGGCTCTGCAGCTTGTTTCAGTTGGGGGTCAAACACCTAGGCTTTCTTTTGGTGTTTTTTTTGTTTTTTTTTTTGTAAATAAGAGTCAGGACTGAAATTGTTTCCAATAGAGAGTGCTAACTAGATCTATACTTTGTCAGTAGAGGCTCTGCCAGAATGACAAACTTTCCAGTCCTCCTCTTGCTTTTCTTCCTGTATTTAGCTCCATGAGTATGGAGCGGGGGAAGCCCATGTTATGCTCTGATCTTGGACCATGATGGGACGTGATGGAGAGATCTCCAGCAGGGTTTTCCTCTTATGGCTCCTCCAGCCAGATGGCTTCAATCTACTGACCAATTCTCTGTGCTTTGTGTGAGGTCTGTATGCAATTTAGATGAAGCCTGTTCTCAGCTAGTTTTGCCTTTTCTTTGCCCCCCCCTCCCCCACATGCACATAACATTCCCAACTGACCCTTTTCATGCTCCCCTTTTTCTCTAGCCCATTAGGAGAAGTTATGCTGGCACCATATAACAAATATATCAGCTGGATTTGCCTGAAAGCCCTTTGCTTCTGGAGGCTTTCAGTCATCAAACTCCTCTGAGTATTTCTGAGAAGAGCGCTCTTTTAGGCAACTATGCTGTTGATGTGGTTCTCAGGCTGGTATTTGTGATGCTGCTGTTTTCCAGCTGGTAAAAAGTTTAGAATGTGGAACCACTTGTCCACACCTATGGGTGCTACTGCTCTGAGTCCTGACGGATTTGCCTTATCAAGATAACTGAGTTATCTGAGTCTTTGCACTCTGCAAACCTGGAGAGAACATGTTTTGCTCTATAGTTTTTTTTTGGTGTGTGTGTGTGTGTGTGTGTGCGTGCGTGTGTTTTCTGATACTGTTCAGCATGAGAAGTCTCAAATATGACAAATAAAAGCAGAGACTGCCCTTCACACCGCATTTTTATGACTTACACTAAAACTGCAGTGAGTAGCAGACAATAGAAGACAGCCATTCCCAAAGACAGAAAACAACAGAAGAATGATAATGACAAGACAGTAGGACATCTCTTGTTTGTTTTGTTTACACCATCAGCAAATTTGCTTCATGGATTGGTATGTTGGAAGAAAAGATCAGATGGGCTGAAGTGGGGTTTTAGGTGATGACTGTTGATCTATTAAAAACAGTTTTACTTCATCCTTAATTCTGCTTTGCTTTTGTTGTATTGTATTTTATGCTTGCTTGAGCATCCAGGAGAATTTGTTGCTTTTGCTAATCAGTGGCTTGGAAGAGGGTTGGAGGCTGATGGAAATAATAGCTGTCCTTGCTGCCAGTCAGGTGAAAACACAGTATGCTCCCTGCATTTATGGCTTCTTAAAATGAATCACAGTCAGTTGGATACTTCATTGTTTAGAGACAACAAAAAGGGAAATTCCCCTGTGGAAAGAAGGGAATGGAGGCATTTCCGTGACACTGTTCACTTTACCTGGTACTTGGGACCACAGGGACTCACATGGGCCTCTGTTATGTTGCACAGCTTAAAGAGCTATTCCACTGATGTGGATTTCTGAAGTTATCACCAGGCAGCATTTCTCTTTGTATTGTGTTCTTATTTTGTCAGTTCTTTCGGGGAGTGACATTCAGTGTGTGCTTGTATGAATGTTAATGACAAACAATTCCCATTTTCATAGCTGAGTTATGGAAGAAATCTCCCCTCCTGACCTTGAAGATACTTGTTTCTGGTAAACTGCAGACCTAGTATATACACAAGAAGGACTCTGCCTTCTATCCCCCCCAAAACAGCAAAACAAAATGGAACTGTTAACTGTAATGTCACTGACCAAATCGGAGAAGAATATAAGCTTGGCATACAACAAGCAAGCTGAGACAGTGCTTGGTAGAGATGAAAGTGAGATACTGATGGCTGGAGTTTAATTGGGTTTTCATAAAACATGCTGTCCTTCACAATTTGGCTAGCATTTGATAGCGTCTTTTTATGAGTCTGGCAAGACAATGAAGCTTCAAACCATTGCTTTGCAACTAGAAAAATGAACCTGAGAAATATTCAGAAGAGCACTAGGCCTCTTTGTCTCTTATACGGTGATGAAGCAATTCAGCAGTGAGGGAATGAGCGCCTCTTGCAGCCATACAAGTGCAGTTTAGCAGTAAATCAGCTCAGCTGCAGTCCTCACCACATGATATTCTTTAGTTACCGCTGGGGAAAATTCTGCTCATCTCCAGACAGGATTTTGACTTGAGTTAATATTTATTTCCGTTTTTACAGATGTGCTGTCCTGTGATGGATGGGGTGTGTTAACCTTCTTTTTCACACCTGGTCCACACCTGTTTGGGATCTCATTCCCTGCCCTACTGGGCAGCAGCTCTTGAACTTTGCTGGATCCTGGATCACAAGCCAACTGAGGGTGGTGAACAACTTTGAAACTCTTGTCCAGAGGGCATTTTGTTTTTAAAGTCAGAGAGGTTGATAGGTTTTGTTTTGTTCTTGGGTGAATATTCATTCTCTTGACAAAAACATTTCACAATAAGCTGTTCCCGTTTGACAGCTCTTTGGCAGCACATGTGTGAAAAAGTTTTTTCGTAGTCTCACTCCTAGTGGGCAAGAGTATTGCTGTCTCAAAAAGACACTGGACTTTCATTGCTTTCATTGATGGTTTACTCAAAGAACTTATGGATGAAATATTCCTCAGAATCTAAACTTGCTAGGGAACATAAAAGCTGATCCCTGAGTGCACTGAAGTTGTTCTTGTCATGCCTTTTCAGTTCTTTTTGGGTAGGAAGGGGACTTTGTTCTCCAGGGCTGTGGATTCAAAAGCATGAAATTCAATACAAAAATTTTGAGACAAAAAACAAATGGCATTGTTTAGAATCCTGTTGTAGCATGTTTTTTTCATTTGCACTGCATCGGCTTTAAATAGTAGCATGTGAACACTGGCCAAATTTAGTTTGGTCAAGACTAAGAAGGACTGTGAGGATGTTTAGAGAGATCCATCTAAGCTTACTGAAAAGGCATCTCAATGGCAAATGAAGTTCTTTGTAGAATGATGAAAGTTAATGCATGCTTGGGAGAAAACTCATTTGCTCAGCCATCTTAATGTGCTCTAATTGAATTCTTTCTCTTTAGGAAAAGAGTTGAGCATCACTGCTGACAGCTCAATGAAAGCTCCAGAGAGTTTTTACAAGGATGACATGGATGTGCTGGAGAGAGTCCAATAAAGGACCATGAAGATGATGAAGGAACTGAAGCATCTCCCTTATGTGGAAGAAGTGAGTCAGATGGGACTGTTCAGCCTAGAAGAAAGAAGGCTCAGGGGGGAATTTCATCAGTGTATCAAAATTGAAGTGTGTAGAAATAGAAAACCCTGAAGGGGGAGTGTAAAGAGAATGGAGCCAGTCTGTTTTCAGTGGTCCCCACTGCCACGACAAGAGGCAGTGAGCACAAACTGAAACACAGGAGGCTCCCTCCGAACATCATGAAATGCTTTTTTTTTTGCTAACAGAGTGAAGGAGCAATAATACAGGTTGCCCAGAGAGGCTGTGGAGCCTTCCTCCCTGGAGATGTTCAGAAGCTGTCTGGACATAGCCCTGGTTATATTGCTGTAGGTGGCTCTTCTTGGGCAGGGAAGTTGGACTAGATGGCCTCCAGAGGTTCCTTCCAACCTCAACCATCCTGTGATTACGTGTGCTTACCAATATTATTGAGAATCACAGAGCTGAGGTGTGATGTGTAGTCTAGCATAGCATTGTGGCATTTTGACTTATTAGACAAGGATCAAAGTCAAATGGTGGGCAAAATGTTTGGTCCCGCAGCTGGAAGAGTAGAGGAGCTACGGGTCAATATGAGGAGCATCTGCAGAGTTTGTTATGGTGGCACTAGGAAGAATAGAGAGAAGAGGGGACTTGCCAGTCAGAAATGAGGGATGTTGCAGAGCTCAGTATTGGGAATAACTGGTTGGTTCTAAGGTATATTCTTCTTCCTTGTATGCCACTATGTATCAACCTTTCCTGTATTTCTGCAGTTTCCCTTTAAGAATCTGAATCCTCCTGAGCAGTAGGTGATCTTGACTATAATGGAGAGGAATAAGCTTGGGAAAGTTTTGTTAAAAGAGAACAGGTTATAAAAACAACCCTCTCTGCACGGCTTGAACCTGCCAGCATGACGCGGCTGACGACACAGCTGGAGGGGAATGTGGCAGGCTCCTCAGCCCTGAAGCAGAACAGCCTACACAGCCTGCAAGTGTTATGGCGCCAGTGCGGGCTTGGGGGGAGGTGTGCCTGCCTTGCCAGGTGGGCCATGCATGGCAGTCAGATGCTTAAGTGGCCATAAGCATTTAATCAAAGCGATCACTTTGAATCCCCATTTCGTCAAGGGCTTGAGAAGGGTGGAGAAAGTACATGTGATTCTGAAAGTGCTGCTGGGCTCATCTTCAAAGTGCAGTGTGGTTCTGAGTGTCCTTTTCAGGACTATATTACTGACCCTTTGCAAGAGAAATAGCTCTTTGTAAGGACTGTTTTCTCTACAAGTGGCTGCAGCATGAAGTTGTGCTGGTCTCCAGTTGTGGAAGAACCAGAAAGAAAGAGGCCTAGGGGATGAGGAAGCTCATGTCACTGAGGCCTGGGATACCATTCTGCCCAGGATCTCTTGATGTTCTGTTCAGAGTCAGTAACCCTAGAGCAGAGATTTTGCTGTAAACATTCTCCTCCAGACAAATTGACCATGTTGATTCATGTTGGCTTTCATTGGGAACAGACTCTTTAGTGGAGAGTGGAACAAGAGGGAATGGTTTCAAACTGAAAGAGAGGTTATTTAGATTGGACACAAGGGATTTTCTTACAGTAAGGGCAGTGAGGCGCTGGCACAGGTTGCCCGGAGATGTGGTGGATGCCCTGTCCTTGGAGACATCCAGGGTCAGGCTGCATGGGGCTCTGTGTGCCCTGATCTAGCTGTAGGCATCCCTATTCATTGCAGAGGAATGCCTTTGAGTCCCTTCCAACTCAAACAATTCCATGATTCTATGATCTTCAGAGATATGGCAGAAAACTAATGCCTCTCCTTGTCCTCAGAACTGTGTATTTGTAGAAGTGCCATATAATAGCACGACATGCTAATGTATGTAGTTCTGTGTTGTGGCATATTCAGCTGTGTCTGTGGCCATGCAGTAACATAGGTGAGCATACACTGCTACGTATGCATCTGTCAAGGCAGCTCACCCTTTCTCCCAGGATTATTTTGCTTCCTGTTTCCTGGGTTGATAAATCTTGATGATGGCATAAATTTTCTTGGGATGCTTTGAGACTGTCCTGCTTCAAATGCGGCATCTTATCCATGTTCCTAGATGACTAACTGAAGATGCAGGATACCTGTGTTTAGTTTTGTGCTTTGCCACAGACTTGTTGCCTGGCCTTGGTAAGCCATAAACTTTTTTTCCAATATGTTTTTCTTTGATTGATCAAATTATACATTTTTAGAAGCAAAAGTCAAACTCCAACATAATAGCAAGAATAAGCTTTTGCATGCTGACCACCCATGAAGTATGGAGTACCTGCATGTGATGTATGTGGCTCTGCTTGAGAAATAGAAGTTTAGAGTAGTTACCAGATGATCAAAATTATTGCTACATTGTCAGGGCCACCTAGTGGGAATATGGTCTGTACATCTTGTGGAGTCTTCTGCTGGACTGAGCACTGTTTTTTGTCTCCTCTCTTCCCTGTATTGGGCTCTTGCCTTTGCTTACGCAGTGACAAAAAAGAAGACAGTATAGGGTTGCACCAGTTTAAATGCATCTGCATGAGGTTTTTTGCTAGCATGGGTACATCAGCAGCCCTCTAGCCCTTGTCTGGATGAGCTTTGCAGTGTGGGACAAGTCTTTGCTGTGCTACTACAGATACCTGTATTTATGTACAAGGAAGGAAAATGTAAAACATCTGAGTTACAGAGAGTAAAAAAAATTGATTAACCTTGTGCCATAATTAATTTCTGGTAGTATGTGAGGATAGTTTTGGGACCAGTTTTCATTTTCAGTTTCCTGAATTGATATATCTGTCTGCACACTTACCTGCCTACCTCTACTGGGCATGCACAAGGTGATGGTGAAGAATACAGACACTGAGTGAGATTTTGAGCTAGATTCTTACTGGCACGTGAACTCTGGCCTGGCACAGGCAGCTGGTGGAGATCATCAGAAAGCCATGCGTTTTTGTAATATGGGACAGTCATCGTGTGAGTTAGAGAATGCTGAGGTCAATTTTTTTCTCATGCTACTGGTGGATAAATTTGATGGACTCTTAATCTGATGAAAAATCAGATAATAAAATAGAATTCTACTGAAAGCACTGCAACTATTGAGACGTGTTTCCCACTATCAAAATTTCCTCTGTCCCTTTGCACCAACAAATGCTCAGATGGGCATGCACAGAGTTTCGCAAAATGGCAGGGATGGAAAAAAAGGCAGATGAGTGGTGTCTTGTCTCAAGGCCATTTCCACTAGCCCAGGAATTTTTCCATACCATCTCACTCCCTGTGTTCTTATAAATGGCAGAGAGAAACTGGACTGTAGCTCACAATTCATGTAGTTGTTGTTTTTGTAGTATACAGCGTACTCTGTGACAGAAACAGCAAATGCTCTGTAAAGGGCATTTTACCCTTCAACACAAAGATTTCAGTCTATACCCCAGTACAGCTCTGCCTCTGTCTTCTAATGGGAGGCCACAGCACAGGGAAATGCATCATGGGAAGGCAGAACAACGGGGTGGGAATTAGTCAGATGCAGAGGCGAGTGACTCGATACTAATGGCCAGATAGGCTCTGACAGCCTCACACACCAACTGGCCACTCTTCTCTACAGGGAGTTTACGAGGCCTTGGCTTGTGTGGCCACCTCCACTTACGAACGAAAATCAAAACCAGATTGGTGTACCCCTCCCAACAGCAGCTGCCTGTTTTTTTGCATAAATCGTGCTCCCTGCCCCTCTCCAGGGGAGCTCCATAAAATAAATGGATTCATTACATGCGGATTTCCTTTTCCTTCTTCTCTGGAGAAACAAAGAGCCTATTAGATACAATATGGAAATACACATATACATGCACACATGTGCAGACAACATGAAAATGTGCACGTGCACATGCAGTGCATAAGCTCCCTCGCTTTCCCATCTCTCTCCCATCTCAGTGCCATAAAATACTTGCAGAAAGCCCCTTCTTTATGTGCATAGCTCTGCCAAACACACAGGCGTGTATTCATTCATGCAGTTCTGTAGCTGAAATTCTGAACTAGCAAGGACAGAAAAGCCCAGGCAAGTTGCCTCCTCCCCAAGGGTGCTGGGTTATGTATCTGAGCCAAAGCCTCCCATAGTGGCCAACAGTGTTTTCACCAAGGAGCAGAAGGGCCCTGTCTTTCTCAGAGCTGGGCTCACAACAGGGTAACCAGGGAGCTGGGGGGTGCCAGCCTGGTCCCTTCAACTGCAGTAAAAGAGGGTGCTTTGTGTCTGAGAAAAGGCAGAAGGATGAATGTAGGGAAGTGGCTGGGAGGCCTTCATTCCTCTCATCTCCAGGTGGCGGCAATACTGGCACAGGAAAGAGCCGGAAAGCACACCTTCCCTGGAAAGCTCTGCCTGTGTGCTGCACCACAGCTGCAAATCTCACACACCTGTGCAGCAGGCTGAAGGACAGGCTGGAAACCCCTCACCAAGCAGGTTACACAGTTAGAAGATACCCGCTTTCACCTTCCAGATGCTGCCATAAGATATTGGCTCCAGGACAAAACTGTAGTACGTGGGTATGTTCACACTGCATGCTAAAGCCAAGTGAGAGCCTAGGTTTGAGCACTGGCTTACTTCCCCTGCAGACTGTTAATACATTCACCCTCAAATCCAAATCCCTCCAACTTCAGCTGGGAATTCTCTGGGGCTCTTAGATCCCAGCCTTCACAGGGTGCTGTGCTGTACAAACAGGAGGAAAATTACCAGAGCTCCAGGAAACTCTAGGAAACCGGGCATAATCTTTGCCAGGTTGTCTCCTGGTCACCCCCACTCACCTGATTTAGGAGTCAAGAACAGAGCAGAGGAGGAAAAAGGGAGCTGCTAACTGTCCCTGGCACCAGGAGATGTAGTTTCTTGGGAAAAGGGAGGAGAAAGGCAATAGGGCTGGGAGGTAAGGTTCAAGGAGGGGGGAAACGATGCTCCACAGTGACATTTGCTAGGCCAAAGCCCAGACCATGCTGAGGACATGCCATTGGTGTCTGAGCTGGAGCCCTAGCGAGGTCTCCAGTTTATGAGGGAAGGATCCGAACATTAAAGTCCTGTTTTCATTATCACTGTGGAGTCCATTTTAGCCCTCAAAAAGGAAGAGGTGGTGAAAAGCTGGGAGGGCATAGGAGCAAGCTGGAGTCAAAAGGGCACCTGTTCAAATCTGAGGAGTGTGGAAAGCGATCCTGCCAGCAGGAGTTCAGATGCATGATAAAAGACACAGATCTCTCAAATCATAAACACCTCAAGAGTGTAAGAAGATAGTGGTGTTTTCATCAGGCCTGAAATACTGGGCTTTGGGGTTACATTCAGGCTCCACTTCTAGCTTTTTCTGTCTGCTTTGGAGTGTAGGAACTTTCCCTTGTAATTTGCATGTTTTTGCATAAAGTGAGTCCTTCAACCAGATCTTTAGGAACAACAGCGACTTAAATAAGATGTCTGAGGAAGTCCAGTCCAGAAACCTAGCAGCATGGGGGGAGACAGACCCCACAAATGAGGGATTCTGAGGAGCTGCTGATCAGAAATTCTGCAACTGAGAGAAGCTAGCAAGAACTGAGATGTGAGGGAGCTCAAAGCATTTCATATTGCCTCAAATTCAGTATTTTAAGCCCCAAAGTTTCAGACTTAAGCTGGGCCATGAAAATCTGTGATAACTTTAAAGTTGGAAGCTTTTATGCTGCATTTTTCTCCTTGTTTCTTGATTTCTGAGCCTTTTCCCCACAATGAAGAGGACTAGAAACTTGTCTTATGTAGAAAATGTGTTTTCACCTAATCATCTGTCATCAGGATCTGGAGCTTTAAGGAAAAACAGCAACAGCATAATGAGATCCACAACCCGTCACAAGCACTGTGCTACTTCAGATGGCTTTGCTTCACTGGGGTCTGCAAGGACTTTTTATACACAAGTATGGAGATTGCAATCTTGACCCTGCAAACTCTGCAGCCGTGGAATAGCCAAACTGGATGAGCCCCAAAATCCATTTATTCCAGGAACCTGTCTCTGATGTGCTGTTGTTCTGATGCTGTCTTTGATGCATTTGCCATATGCTTCAGGGGAAGGTGCAAGATCTTTGCAGTAGGCAGATGTAACGGTCTTTTCCACACTTGAGATCACTTTCTGGTTCTTAACCATTAGAGATGGGATTGAGACCAGCAATAAGAAATTTAACTTATTTTCCAAAATGCTGTTAGCTGTTGTTATTATGTTTTTTATTTTTCTTCCCATCCACATCTTGGCCTCCCAGCTTCTTGTGTTAAGGATGGCTTAGTCCAATTGCATGTGATGTGAAGGAAATTATTTACTTTGATGAAGTTTGAAGTTGTTTCTTCTTCATCTTATGGAATATCAGTTTATCCTTTTGTGTTCAGCAACACTCAGTTGTTTTCCCCTCTGCAGGTATTTCACGTGCTCGCATTAGGATGTCTTCTGCTTGCAAGAATGTGTGATGCTGGGGATTTGTGCCAGTGAAACTCCTTGCTTGAGGCTCCCATGTACTTTACCTGCTTTACCGTACAGATGCTGTTTCCCTCCAGTGTTTTTCCCTCCCCACATGTAAGCAACTGTGTTACCTGATAGCTGAGGCACTCAGCTGGAACTGAGACAGCCTCTGGTCTGTTCCTTGCTGTGAACGTTTGCAGCAGCATCTGCTTCTCTTTAGACTATAAACCGTGTGCACTTTTGTGCCTGATAACCAAGATTTCAAGGAAACCTCTACATTCTGTTGTAAAGCATACAGTGATTTGTAGTAACTCACAGTGAAATACACACTCATCTCACTTGGCCACTCTCATGCTCTGCTGTTCACAGGGTCGGATGTGCTCTGTGAATTGGGTGCTCTGGTGCCCTGGTTCCCGGGCTTGGTGGTGGGCTTGGCCCTAGAGCACAGCGAGGCTAAGTGCTTGGAAAGGACTCAGACCTCCAATTCTTCATGGGAAAGGAGAGAGCGCACCATTCTCTCTAGAAACAATCCTGTCTCTGTCTCCCTCCTTTGCTCCTTATCTCCGATGACATTTGTATGCAAATAGGATCAAAGGATCAGAGATGCAAGATAGACTGCCTGAATATTCAGGCGGTGCACTTCAGAGCAACCCATCACCAGCTCACAAGAGAGTGAGAGGGAGGGATGGATGCAGGGGATCAAGCCCTGACCCTTCTCTGACAGTCACCCCTCTTTCTTACACTCAGAGGCACTTGCTGCCGTTTGTTGAACCAATAGCTCCAACTGAATGGAAAATCCAGCTGGAGATTTGCCTGTGATATCTGACACTCGTAATTCATGGTATGTTGGCCAGTTCTGCAAAGTGGAGCGGGAGCTCAAACAGCCCCTCATGGCTTGCCAGCCACGTGTGGGGTTCAGTAGTCACAGTGTGTGTGGGCTCCTCAGAGACAAGAAACCTCTCCAGGCAGTGATGTGACCGTGATGAGGGTGAAGGGCGGGAGCAGGGAGGAGGGATGGCTGCCTGCTTTGGATCCCAGCACAGGGGCAGCTGAGGTTCGGTAACTTAGGCCCAGGATCTGGTGGGGAATTGGAGATGAGGTGCTGAGCAGCTGGCAAGGGAGCCATTCTGCTGGAGGGAAGGAGGAAGGAAGATTTTGTCTGTGCTTGTGTGAGGCTTTTTCAGCTTCCTTCTCACCGCAATCTGCCTGTGGGGACAGGGACTGCAGCTGCCACCACAGAGTTCAGCCAGGGGTTCCTCTCAGAGGATAGCTTGTGGCTTTGATCAACCATAGCCATGTGCCTCTTTCCCTGCCTGCTTCCTGGGCACAGAATCTGGCTGCGCAGATGCGGGGGTGGACATCAGCCCTTCTGCACTTACAGCACTGCTAAAGTAAGGGCTCGCCGTTGGGGCAAGGAGAAGGATGCTGCTTGGCTCAGTTGCCACTGTCCTGAGGTGGATGTTCAGTGTTGATTCTGCTGCCCAGAGCACCCACAAGGCCCTGCATGGGGAGAAATGAGGCAAAGGCACCTTGGAAGAGCAGTGTCCTGGCTTTCAGGGGAGGCGAAGCAGGTTTCCAAGGGCAGGACAAGCACACAAATGACCAAGGCAGCAGGAGGGGAACAACTGCCAGCCCCTGTTTTCTGTGCCTGGCTCACTGGTGGAAGCAGAAGGCTCCTCAGTGTGTCTGTCATTTCCTGGCAAATTACCTGTGCTCAGTCACTCCTTCCCCAGCAGTTGGGGCATACAGCAATAAAATCTATCTGCACTTCAGGAAGTGCTGTCTTCAAGTTCCTCAGTTCCCTGAAGGAGAGTGTAGTAATGGCAGGTGGGTAAAACTCAGGCTGCTTGCAGTCTGTGGAGACCATCATAGAATCATAGAATGGCTTGGGTTGGAAGGGACCTCAAGGATCATCAAGATCCAACCCTCTTGCCACAGGCAGGGCTGCCAACCTTCACATCTAATACTAGATCAGGATGCCCAGGGCCTGGGCAGTGTGTTGACCTTTCCTGCTCAACACGTGTACCATGCCATGGCTTTGCAGATCTCAGGAGAACACACATGGGAAATCATTCCCTGGTTGCCTTCTTTGGGCTACTGTGCCCATCAGCTCAGGTGCTTTCCAGGCCTGATGCCTTAGACCTTGGAGCCCTTATGGGCCTCTGGCTGGGGCTGCTGGCATAGGCACAAAGTCACAGCTGTCCTGGTTTGCAGGCAGGACTTTTTCCCCAAGTGGTAGTAGTCTGAAGGTAGAGTGAGATCTGGCAGCCTTTGCAGCCTATTAAAAACAAGCCTTACAAAATATGAGTGAGGGAGCAAAATGCAACAACATAAGAGAAAGAGGAGGAAACCACCAATTAGGAGCAGCCCCTGAGGGGTTGCTTTCTCAGGAGCCAGGAGGCACACTGCCAGCAGGGCTTTTGGAGCGGGATGGGGCAGGCTAGGAAGGCAGGGCCAGGGCTAGCTTCTTTACCCAGAGCCGTTCTGTAGCTGGAAGGTCCTGCAGTGCTGGAGCTGTTGCCTCTGAGCAGGGCAGTAAGAGGTGCTGGCAAAGGGGAAAGAGCTGGAGGAGTGCTGGGAAGGTGCACCCTTCCTTAGCTTGCAGCAACAAACTAGTGGCTGGGAATTGCTTCCTCCAGAAAGCAGCTTGGAGTAGCTTGCAAAGCTCTTCTTGTAGCCAGGTTTCGCACAGGATGGCAGAAGTGTGAGTTTGAATGAGGTACCCCCTGCAAAACAAATCCACAACCGGTGCCCAGCTCCAAAGGTGGCTTCTTATGTGCCAGAGGAGAGAGCCCCACCAGGTATGAGTCTGTAGAAAATAAGGGGCACGAGGCCTGTGCCCCATTGTTGGTACTTCCTTACGACAGTCTGGGGAAACCCAGGGGTTATGCAGTTCCTGGCCTGTAGGGCTGTTGTTGCTGGCTGGGAGTCAGAGTTATTCTGCATTAGCGGTGGTGCAGTGTGGTTTGCAGAGGGACTGTGCTCCTGATATGGAGTGCTGAGGGCTGAACAGCCAGGATGTGGCTTGTGGACCATGTACGTCCTGCTGAAGAGGAGTGGGTGTGCAATGTAGCTTTTGTTTCATTCTGTCTTATTTTGCAGTCTTCCTGGAAGTGCCCTTTTTTTAGGACCATGCTTAGGCAATGGGTCCTCTGGAGAGGAAGAAGCAAAATACTTGCCTGTGCCCACTGAGTGACACATCTTGGGTGCTATTTATAGGGACCGTCCAGGAGAACATTGTCCGTGTGTGGAGAAATCTGGGCTTGCAGTGCAGAGTGGGTGAAGCAGACCTGATCCTGTGTGTCCACTAAATGGGCAGGTGATGCCTTTGTTCACCCTTCACCCCAGTTGTCTCCTTCTTCCTTTGCTTCGTCAGCAGCAATGGTGCTGCCCTTCATGGAACAGAACACTTGTTGCTCAGGCTGAGAAATGATTGTGCAAACAGCAGTGAATGTACTGGCAGCTGAATGGGGAGACTGGTGTTAGTCACCAGTTTTGGCTGGATGAAGATGGTGGAAGCCCATGGCCAAGACCATGTTCTTTTTTCCTTGGAAGGAAGGGGCAAGATCCCTCTCATCTGTCAGCTGCCTGCATTTAGATGGTTCTAAACTACTCATACTAGTGCTTCCAGCAGCCCGAAGCACCTGAAATTAGGTTTTTTTTTGGGTTGCCAATGGGAACTTGTGTGATTTAGGTCCCACTGTTTTCTCAGCAATGAGGTGACTCATTGACTGCCCAACTGATGTCCTGCAGAATGCCATTACAAGGGTAGTCAGCTTGGATCACAAGAGATGTTGGGTAGGCTCACAGATGCTCATTTGTGATTGGAGTTGACTACCCTTGTAATGGCACTCTGCAGAAGCTCAGTGCTTTGCTTCGGCTCCTTAACAACTGGATTTATCATAGAATCGCTGTGGTTGGAAAAGACCTCTAAGGTCATCTTGTCCAACTGTCAACCTACCACAAATGTTTCCCCATTAAGCCATGTTTCTCAGTACAAAATCTAAATGTTTTGTGAACACCTCCAGGGATGGCGACTTCACCACTTCCCTAGGCAGCCCATTCCAGCACCTGACCACTCTTTCAGAGAAGAAATTTTTCCTAACATCCAACGTGAACCTCCCCTGGGACAACGTGAGGCCATTCCCTCTGTATAAGGACCGGCTGTCCTCACTTAGCCTAGTGAGTGAAAGAACCTGAGATGTGCCAGGCAACGAGCTGCAGCAATACTGAGCACAGTGGCTGCCCAGAACAGTGTGGGTAATGTGGCACAGAGTATTTTGAAGACTCTCTAAGTGAGAATTGTTTAAATGTTTGCTTGGGTTGTAGCAGGCACCAAGGTTTCTGTCTCTGGCATCCTGGACTTTTTCCTCATCTTTCATGTTGCTGTATGGAATTGCTCTCTCTCTGTCCAAGAGAGCTGTTTCATGTAGTGTAAGTGATTCAGTATGTTTTAGGCGAGGGATCTGAGCACAGGTCTCATTCTGTCAGAGAAACCGTGGCAGTGTAATGAATGAGGCTTTCTAATCCATCTAATGCAGATCTTGAATCTGGGTCTCCCCCCATCCCTTGAGTATCTAACTTTGATCTGTATAATCTGTTAGCATTGGAAAGTTTCCACAGAAAGTTCATTTCCAGTAAGTTGATTTTTTTTTTTCGTTTTTGGGGAAAAAGTCTTACTGAGAAATACCAGATTAGATCTAGTAGAGACATGTCAGCCTTCTTTCCAGAACACAATCTGTACTAGAATCATCTCGCACCAGCTGCATCGCATAGATAGAAATCATAGCAGAAAGTTATCCTTTTGCCTACTAGCGTATGCAGGAGAAAGGCCATATAGGAGCCTTAGTTTGATACACTAGGTAACAGAAATCAGACTATGTAATATTTTCTGCCTGACTATCCATAGCTGTTAGTAAAAATATGATGAAAAGGGAAACAAGAAATGAATAGGTGCTAGAAGGATATCTTCTGAGTCACTGAAGCATGAGGCAGAAAGTTCTGGTGACTGAAGAGTTGACGCTTTCCCTTACTGAACCCAATGGCACATGTTAGTTCCAGGAGAAATTTGTCAATGTCTCTGGAAGGCTGCTTCTTGTGACACACGGTCTGTTTTGTAGATCCTGGGGACTGCAACTGCTAGGATGTAATTATACTAATTAACAGTGGCAACCTTTATTCCTTCCAATCCTTTTTAGAGCGGCATTCTGCCATTCTGCTGTTGTGCTTCTGTAGCTGTTCCTCTCCCCTTCCCCTCTCCCCTTCTCTTGCCATGTGCATGTATGTCCTCCTTGCCCACTGTCTGGGTACATTTGGGGAAGCACAGATGTGTCTTCAGTCGAAAATATTGCTGTGGTTCATTGAAAGTGTTTCAGCATCAGACAAAACCTTATATTTAACAGCCAATTCAACAAAAAGGCAGTCTTCTAGGTGGGAGTCTCATTTCATTTCTCTTTGCCTTTAGCAGAAGCAGCTAAAGGATTTACAGTTGGTCGCCCAATTAGCCCAGGTGTCTTGCAACAGATCTGCTGAAGTTGTGTGCACAGCAGCAGTCACAGTTGTTGCACCAGTGATCTAAAGAGGGCACTTGAGGCTTTTAAGCAGCTATGACACAGTCCTGAGAAACAACTAACATATGGAAACCATGCAGACCATCCCTGGCCTGCTGGCTGTTGAGGGCCTCATCCCCACCGCCTCTGCCAAGCCTGGCCATAGGAATGATGTCAGCGAGTCACTCTACGGGGTTCTGGAGAGCAATGCAATGCACCCAGTGAAGTCAGTGATGACATTTCTAGTCCTGGGGAGTTACATGATCATGGATCACCCCCACTCCTATTCTTTTGGACGTGAATCTGGCAGCAGGACCACTGAAGTCATGACTTTGAGCTCCCTCAAGTACAACTCATTATATCTGGGAACAGAGCCAAGGGGGATCGAAGGAGATTTCAACTGGTGTGAATCCGGGCTGCATGTCTGCTTAGCAACACAGATTTTCATAAATATGTTTTTCATGGCTCTACTCTCTCAGAGAAGCTCCAATGTGCTGTCAGTGGGACATGGTTGTAGGCAAGGGTGTACCTGTGCAAGCCAGCATGCGTTCTTGTAAGTGTGTCTCCAAGGGCTGCAGTAACAAATTTTTGTTGTTACTGTTGCATGAAGAGCCCCATCTGGGAGCCAAGGCCTTCGGTTGGACCACTGACCCACTGTGGCTGAGATAGTTGTTGAAATGCTGAAGCTATCAGCTACGGGTCTCTGCATGTTGCCTCCCAGGTGATGCTCCTTGCAGTCGGAGCTGCAGTTGCAGCGGGCATTGTAGCAGGGTGGGCAATGAGTATCTTCTGATTGTCTAAGAAGTCACCAAGTGCCTGATGCCCTCTATCTGCATCTGCTGAGGAGCTGTGCTGCTACATGTAAATGCTAAAATGTGAAGACCTGAGAGCAGATAAAGCTCTGAGGGTAAAAACACTCAACCCACACATGTTAGAGGTAACATTATCATAGATTCAGTTTGAGTCAAAGGTTTTTCCTGCCTCTATCGGAGATGTACCTGACCTCAGATCCGCCTAGAGCTGAGTTGGGCGTGAGCTGAGGATCCTGTGCCCTTTCTTTTAAGGGGCAGTGTATATGAATGAGGCGAGACTTGCTTTTTGCTTTGTCCCAGACACCTCCACAGCCCCTACTGGATCAGTGGGTGGAACAAGACCTCTGTCAAAGAGTGAAGCCAAAGGACTGGAGCAGGACTCCAGGGCTCCCCTCCCGGCTCTGGGTGAGGAATTGACCTAACGTATAAAAGCAAGTCCCATGGGCAGGACTCTTGGAATCTTGTCCTAACAGTGTTAGTGGGGTGAATTTGGCTGGCCAGAAGTAAATATGAGAAATTGGGATTCATAGGCTTTAGCCCCATCCATAACAGAGCTATCTGGAGTTTCTGATTGTGGAGGCAGAGAATGTGGGTCTGAACTTATAAGTGTTATGGTCAAACCACCCAGAAGCTTTGTTTGACTTTGATTCTGATCTGAGTTCATTCAGCTTTTGTCTGAGGCCAGATCTGAACCCACTCCTTTCCCTTTGAAATCATTTTCCGCTGTTGGCATAAATGGGAAAAAAATGACTTCATTTTACATCCCTGAGTAAACAGATCCCGCTCCATCCTCAGAAAATGAAAGCTGAGGATTCATGTTCCTCAGAACCACAGCAGATGAATCAGAGCTGGACTTTCCTTGTTTCTGAGGCTGACAAGGGAAAGAGGGTTGCAACAGGACAGCAGACAAGAAGCAGAGTCAGAAGCTGAAGTCTGTGTGCTCGACAGGAGTGCAGCTGAGGAGGAGGGAGACCTCCAGCTCCGTGCTGCCGGATAGCACAGCTGTTGAGTCAGCTGGGTCTGGGGCTTTGTAAAGCAGCAAGGGGGCAAGGGTGAGCAAAAAGCTAAGAGCGTGCATGTGTGAGAAAAGACGTTTCACCTCTGGCGCATGGCCAAAGGAGCGGCTATGTTACTGCAGCCCTTGGAGACTCACTTACAAGAACGCATGCTGGCTTGCACACGCACACCCTTGCCCACAACCACGTCCCACTAACACCGCATGGGGGCTTCTCTGAGAGGCCAGATATGGTTTGTGCTGGTCCCTGCTAATGACCAACATCTGGCAAGATGGCTGGAGTGAAAAGCCAGCTGGGGCCAGTGAGCCCCTTCCTTTGTTAGGAGTGAAGTGGAGGGTTGGATCAGACAGGCTGGAGAGGACTCCTCTAAAAGCAGCCTGCAAACACTCCTGATTCCTCTGCAGAGAGCAGTAGTTGAGCTGCTCTCTGCTTTTATGTTTGTGCCATAAAGAGTTGCTGAAAGACAATAGCATGAAACCCCCAAACCAGAGGTCCCTGGCTGTATTGTACCATAATATTCAAGCAAGTTTTGCCAGCCCAGCTTGGCTTTGCCTTGAGGCCTTAGTGTATATATGGGAGCACAAATATCCTTGACAGATGTTGTTAGGGAGGACTGCTAGGATGATGAGGGGATTTCTGAAAATGCATGTGGGCTGTTTATGGATTTGGGCACCACACCCTGTCTCACCCCTGGAGGTTATCCGTGGAGGGTGAGAAGCTTGCACCTCATGAAGGATGGAGTATCCTGGTCCTCCGTGTTGGAGCTCCAGGCAGCAGGAAGTCTCCCACACGTCTCAGCCTGCCTGAGCCCAGGCTGCAGCTGCCCTGAGAGAGCTCTCAGCAAACATGCCAAAGGCTTTCTGGGCATCAGAGCAGCGATGTTATCCAGCCTCACTGTTATCACAGCCTTCTTCTTGGGAGTACAGGTTGGAGGGCTGTCAGAGAGGGAGAAAGAGATAAAGATTGAGGGTATGGAAGGGTAAAGGAAAGAGAAAGGGTCTTATACAAATTAAGTAGAAATCTTTACAAATGTTGTTTCTGCAGTGCTGAGCCTTGGGAATTTGATATCTTTCCCTCTCTCTCGTTGTCTCACCATCATTCACCCATACTGTAAGGCATGGGGCAGTCAGTGCTGTAGGGAACGTAAGAGTCCCTCTCCTCAGTGCTGCACTCAAACCAAAGCTCTCTTCCATCTGGGTTCAGCGAGGCTGAGCTCTGCCCTGGCTCTCTGGCTTCGAGGTTGAATGTGGGGCCACAGAGGAAGGCTGAGGTTACAGTGTGGCCATGTACCTAATTATTCCCCCGGATCTGCGTATACACGGCATGCTATCACCAGACACCGTCCACGCATCCCACTTGCTCACCACTGACTCAGAAGAGACTGGAAAAAACAGTCCCACTCTGATGCTGTGATGAAGATGTAAATGTTCCCTGGTAAAACTAGGAGTAGTGTATGTGAGTAACCAATTGGGACATTCGGTGTGTGACACTGCTGGGTTGATGGTTGGCATGTTTACTGGATGACTACGTCAAGTTGAACAGGGAATGATTCGAGGAAGACCTTCTTGACATCTTTTGAGGTTGTTTTGAGATGATATGCATTAGTTCTGGGGAGGCTGGCTTGACCTCCCTCCTCCTCCTTTCAAGCTTGTCAGACAAGCATTGGGCAATCAAAGTCATAAATCCCAGGTACTGAGGAAATGGGGTAATTCTTGTTATATAGCAAGACATTTCTACTAAGAAGAAAGGAATTCATCCTACTGCGTGTTCAGTGGGGAGTACTTTTTGAAGTGTCATGGTCTGGGGAACTATGACAAGGTTGTGAGTGAGCTGGTGGTGACCAGGCAAAGCCTTGCCACCATCCCCCCTCCTCACCTTTACTCCTGTGGTGTCCATATGGGCACTAAGCCCTGCTGAGAGGGGACCCTCTCAAGGGCCCTGCCCTTGGGGGACCATCTACTTCCCACCTAAAAGGCTGTGAGAGAAGCCCTGGGTCCTTGTTCAGAGCCAGAGTGGTAGCCTGTGCAGCATACCTGGGCTGGTGATTCCTCTCCCTTGGGATGCTCAGGATGCTGTCAGTGCAGCCATCTGTGTGCATGTGGGTCACACTTGCTGCTCTGGGTCACATTCACAACGTGACTGTGTATTTGCTGGCCCCCCAAGAGAGAGAGTCTGCATTGATCTGAAGTACAGACAAGAAACTGGCTATTCCTGTGCTATGTGTCCTTTCTTCAAGGGCCCACCCTTTGAAGGAGCCAGTGGTGGCTTGGCTGTGGGATCAGCAGATCTTTGCACCTTTATGCCTCACTCCTTTTGCACTCGCGTGCTTTGCTTGAGGGCCAGACAGCAAGGGAGAGGTCTCTGATCTCCTGATGTGCCTGACAGGGAGCGCTGGAGAGGAAGAACCTCGACCTGGTGAATAAATGGATCCCAGCCATGTTCCTGTAGACTGTGGTGGAAAGTTGTTTTTTTAGCTGGAGTAGTTAGGGGCCTACAGGATGTAACTAGGATCTAATACCACGACCAGGGCTGCTATGCTGATGTCCTCTCTCCTTGACCTTTAAAGCACAAAGGAGTGGAGGAAGGACCTTGGTGATGGGAATGGGCGGGGAGCTATAGGGACATCTTCACCCAGGCTGTGAAGCTTCTTCCTGACCACTGACCCCCATTTCATTGTTTGGACATCTGTGCTGCCAAATGCAGGTCCCAGTACGCTGCATGTTTGGGCTGCAAGGAGCTCCAATAAGCTTCAAGGTGTATGAGAACCTGAATGTTAAGACCAGAGCATGCCTCCAGCTGGGGGACACTGCAAGTCAGACCCATAGGGGAATCTGACATTTAAACTGCTATTGAAATTAATTATCTTACTACTGAGCAGTGTGGTATCTTGTCAGCTTAGGTCTGCTGCTGTAGAACAAGTGCAGCTAAGCCTAGGTCATGCTTTGGTGAAGTAGCAGACAGAAGCACTGAAGCCCACAGAGACCAAGTGAATCGTGGAAGCGCATGAGTTCAGACTGTGAGACTACAGTAAAAGACGTCTTCCCAGGTCAGCTCCTGACCCTCCTGTTCTGCTGAGCAGTGGACTGCTGGGAGATATGAGGGACAGAAGCCTCCAGGAGGAGTAAGCTCCTGAGTGGAACCCAAAGCGCTGATGGTGGGACCTAGGGATTGACCTGGCTGGATTGTTTTGGCCTTAAGAGATCCAGGTTCTTCCTGAACACTCAGACCCAGGCAATGACAAGTGAAAGAAGACGGGCCTGGGAGAGGAAAGAATGGTGTAAGGAGGCACAGGTGGTTCAGTTGGGGTTGAGATGAACCAGTGCCAGCATTTCTTCCCAGCAGGTTAATACTTAGCAAAAGCAATTGCTAAAACACGAGCCTCCCACCATGGCCTCTCAGACTTGGCCAGAGGATGTGCCAGGAGCATTTGTAGACTGAAAGCCCTGGCAACAATGGTTGTCTGCATCATGGATGGGTGTTCAGGTGTGTGACTGAGTAGGGCTGAATCTGGCTCCCAAGCGTAAAAGTTGGTTTAATGCCCTCTCCACATGTTATTAACTTGCTGCAGGGTCAAGCTGGCATGTCGGGCTTGGGGAACCTTGCTGAGAGCACTTGTGAGCAGGAGCTTGAGTTTAACTCTGCAGGTGGCAAGAGCATGCTGAGGAGCTGAAATGATATGTCTGGCAAGACAGCCCCATTCCTGACCCCAGAAGTGGCTGTGGCTTTCTGCCTGCCCAAACGGATCTGTGTCTGCACCAGTAGGGGGGCGGGGCAGGGGGGCCGTGGTGATTCTGTTGCTTGTGCCTCCAAAGGAGCTGGTGAGACCAGCAGGGGCTTCCCCTGCATCCCATTGTGATGCAGGCAGGCTCCCCAGCTGCAGCCTGGGCTGGATGCCATGCTAGTGAGGATGCTCTGAGTCACAGGGCGTCTGCACGCTGCGCAGCCCGGCCCCGCACGGCAAGCGGTGCGCCTGCAAGCCCTCATCACAGCCTGCACGTAAACGGCCCCTCCGGCTGTCTGTCCTCTGCGTCACGGGGGTCAGGTTCCGGTGGTGAGATTTCCCTGTGCAGGGCACAGGAGTTTGCATGCAGAGAAACTTCCCTGCAGCTGGAAATAGTCTCCAAGACATGCTAAGATGAGACAGAATGAGTGACAGAGGCACACTGAACCTCTGCTGCTCTCACTGGAGGGTCACCTTCATCTTTCCCATCTCCAACCTTAGCTGCTGGTAGTGCTGCTAACACAGGTATGGGCTTGGGAGCACCCAGTGGGAACCGCAGCTGGGGGCTGGGAGATCAGCCATTCTTCTAGGAATGTCCCTGAGCAGGTGGGGAGTCCCTGGTGTGTTTTGCTGTATTTTGCAGGGTTGATCCCTGTAGCGAGCGCATGGACAGATGTCCTGGGGGTGCTGTCCCTGCATGCAGAGTCTCTTATCTGCAGCACCCTGAAATGGTGGCAGCTGCCTGGGCTGCAGGTAAGACGGAGAAAAGTGGAACTGCATGCTTTTGGCCCCCTGGGTGAGCACAGGGAGGATGCTCACCCCCCAAAGCTGCCTCTCACTCACTGTGTGGGAGGGACATGTACTTTGGCATGGGCCACGTGTGGATGCCAAACAAGCAGCCAGCAGAAAGGCAAATATTTTGGCTACCCCAACACATCTGTTTAGAAGCAGCTCAGCCCCAATTTTAAACAAAATAGGGAAGAAAATACTTTAATTGAAGACATGTCCCTCAGAATGCAAGCTCTTGGCTGGGTCCCAGCATTGGCAGCCCTGTTGGGAGATTGTGTGTCACACAGATGAGGCTATAGTCCAGGCTCTGATGCGAGCACTCTGTGCTGCTTTTGAGCTGGTCACATGTGCCCTGTGAAAGCAGAGGGAGGCTCTGCACAGATACAGTGCTCTCATGCAGTACACACACTCCCAGCATCACTCCTCCCCATCACCCTGCCTGCCCTTTGGCAAAGCAGCATCCTTTTGCTTGGGATGTAGAGCTCCATCTCAGTGGTTGGTAGCTCCTGTCCTACTCTTTCTTCATTTTTCAAGGGAAGGATTCAACCCCAGGGATTCTGAAATGGATCAGCTGTTTTCCCAGCAGCCCCTGGCTCTGTGTGTGGGACGGAGATTATCAGATTCAGAGCAGCTGATCCCAACGCGTTGACAAACCCATTAAGAATCAGTGACAGCTTAGACACTGTTTTCTTGGTAGACTCTGTTGGCTGGCCTCAGACCTTGTCAAATCTCTCCTATACCCAGAGGCAAAGCTGCAGAAATAGCTTCAGGTGAGAAACTTGTGTGAGTAATAGAAACAGGAGGTTCCCTGAGATTTCCATCTGTTTCCTGGTGAGCTCTGCAACCCTTCCTGAGCTCAGAGGTATTGCAAACATTTAAGTTAAACTCAGGGTAAGGGATGCCTAAACTATGGTTGTGACAGGGTTTGTGTCTCCTCCCTGCCTTAGGGGAGGAACTGGGAGTCCAGCAACCCCCAGGACCTCCTGTGCTGCTGCGCCCAGCAGGGCGTAGAGCCCCCAGGGATGGGTCCTGGCTTCCTTGCGGGGTCCCCCTGGGGTGTCACTGGGGCCGCCCTGGTGTTAGCCAGGGGAATATTCCCACAGATGCCCTACCCCTGCTGGAGCTGGCTATGCTCTAGCAGGAAGAGAGGCGATGGTTAACTGCTGCGCCCTCGTTGTTTTTTCATGGCCTCCTCTGCTGTACGCTGCCGGCGTCCAGGATGTAATAAGCGTTAATGCTGGCTTCCCAGGAGGAGATGATGGGGGCAGGGAGCATCTCAGAGGAAACCCTCAGCTCATGTCAATCAGTGTAACTTTTTATTTTACAGATCACGCTGCACAGCGCTTCCAAGTATGAACAAATCTAAATGAAGACAGCTGGCAGAGGCTCTCGTCATCTAACTCCTTCCAGATGTGTACTTGTATGCCGCAGTTCCTGACTGGTGACACCTCCGAGGGAATCCCTGGGGACATGGTGGTGATGGGGTAGGAGAGGGGCATACCAGAAACCTGGTGGTGGGCTGGCATCATCTCCTCAGGGGCCGAGGCCTGGAGTCCCTGCTTAGGGGAGCCCTCACCATCCCTCTTGGGGTCAACAGGTTTCAGTGCGTTGTGCAGGGGCTGCCCCGCAGAGCACCTGGGCATCTCTCTTTGCATACAGCTACTCAATCCAGAGTAGTGTCCTGTGGAGATAGCTGCTTCATGGCCTGGAATCCAGACAACCACGCTCAGGACAGTGGTGCTGGAGTGAATTAGTGATGTTTTCTGATAATGAGTTGAGGTTGAAGTATTTATGCTGCTTCCAGCCTGGGAGCCTATTCAGGTCTCCCTGCATGGTGCCTCTCTGCACTTTTGGGATGTCTAAAATCAGCTTGGGTGGGAAGATTTGTAAATCCTGCTCCCCCCCCCACTGAGGTATTTACTCCTCATGTCCCCAGTTTATGTTCCTGCTTGGCTTGAGTTGTGCTGGAGCCACGCACAGTTTCCAGTGGGTTTAGTTCTCACACTTCTGTGGGAAGGCTGTGTCAACTTTGCAAGCTGGATTCTGGGCGCTGCTTGGTGGCTAACCAAATATGGGTCAGGAATCAGGGTGACCAAGTTGGTGTGATCCCTCCAGCCTCAGGTAAGTGATCACGTCTTCCCAGAGCGTTGCCTTCTT
The DNA here is from genome assembly GCA_030625065.1 of Alectoris magna. NCBI lineage: Eukaryota > Metazoa > Chordata > Aves > Galliformes > Phasianidae > Alectoris > Alectoris magna. The sequence goes on along the minus strand of CM060562.1, from coordinate 31,907,335 downwards.
CATGATGTCTTCCTGAAAATGCAGCAGCCTAGGTCCAGGATTGTATCTTAGATGGAAGAATTGTTTTGGGTCTTTCTGTGGCCCCTCTTCTCTCCCCCTCCTTCTCCACACCTTTGTAATTAACCTCTGAACTCCAGTTAATCCCAGGATTAGTATGTCATAGGCTGTCAGATGGAGCTCTTGCCACCTCTGGTGCTGTCTCAGCATCCCTGGCAAACTTTCAGGGGGGTCTGGAAAGCCCTCAGGGAAAGGAGGAAGCTCCTAATGGATGCGGGTGGCCAGAGCTTGCAGATGGTGAGGGCTAATCCGGTCTCACCTGCATCTGACGGTGATCTCCCAAAGAGCTGGTGCCTGCCTGAGGGAAGAATCTTGCACTCAGAGGTGAGGGGTATGCTTCAGGCCCACCTTCTTCAAGGCAGAGAGAGCTGCATGGGGAAGGGGAAATCTGCTGGGTGAGCATTAGCTGGTAGTTTTTGGTGTAGCCTCTCCTCCAGGACCAGCAAGATGAAGCTGGTTACATGCATGGAGCACCTGAGCTGGCATGCTCTGCCCTCACACTGGCTCACAGTGAGATGTGTGGGGGTCTGATCATCCTGGGAACAATTCATGCTCATGAACCCCTCCAGAGGACCACCTGGAGCACCTCAGTGGAAGATGCGTTTGGCTCCCAAAGGTTGATCTGGCCCTGCCTCTGGCTTGCACAGGTGATTGGTAGGCATGTTGGGCTCAGTGTGAGGGATAGTGTGCATTAACCAGCTGCAGGACGGTGCTTTCTGTCCCCAGTGTCGTCTAGTCAAGCAGGTCCCAGCCAAACCCAGTACATTGATGGTGGCCCAGCTGCAGCCATGTTCCAGCAGAGCCCCAGAAGCCCCAGCTGAATGTACTGCCCCTATGCTGGGTCATGCTGAACTTTCTTCTACATGGAGAGTTTTGCTATAGGGGTGATGTGCTGTAAGTGTAATGGAAAACGGAGATGCATGTTCCTCAGGGGATGTCAGACCTGATTCCTGTGATATCAGGGGAGCCTAGGCTGCACCCTGAGCCTCAGGTTGTGCTTTGTAAACAAAGTGAAAGAAAGTATGGGTGGAAGGCTGGGAGGGTCCCGCTGCTGCCTTGCAGGGAGTGGGCACTGGGCAAGCCTCAGGCAGGCGCTGGGGAATCCCCAGCTGCAGGGAGGAAAACTGCTGGGAAGCGGCACTGGCAGCTTCTTTGAAATGCTTTCATTCATCGCTGGCCAGGCGGGAACCAGTGCTGGCAGAAGGCAGCGAGGGGCTGTGTTTCATTCCCAGCAGTGCTAGTGGGGGCTGGTTTTGATCAGAAGTGATCTGGCACTGGACCTCATCACAGCCGATGTCTGTGGCCTGTAGTGCTGTGCAGCTGGGGGGAGGCCGGTGGTTGTTTGCATTTGAAGGGGCCTCGTGGTTGAATGGCTTCCAAGGCAGCTTCCTTGCCTCCTTTTTATCGCTGCTATTATTTTTTAATAAACTTCCCCCGTTAGCTTCTAACAGCGTTGTGGCTGAGGGGCCTGGAGATTCATTTCCTCTCACTGGCCGCTGGCTCAGCTCACTGGCCAACTCAGTGCTGCCGCAAGGGCTTGGCCCTGTGCTCAGGGACTGAGGCACTTTGGCATGTTATGGAGAGGAACCTTGCACCATGGGTTAAATAAAATCAGGGGAACAGCAGGAGCACAACTCTCCTTGTGCATTGTGCAGGGCAGGGGGAGCATTTCATTCTCTTTTTGACTGCACTCTCCTCTGGATCTGCTAAGAGGCTTTCCTCCAGTCCTGAATTAGATCGACTATGTTGTTAGTAACGATAATCAAAGCACCAGTATTAATGCTCACTATTTGCTGCTGTTTGTGGAACTGAACATAAAGGAACCCAAGCCTTCACAAAGAGGTGACATGCCAGGTGCCACCAGCTCATCTCTTTCTGCCAGCTTCTGCGCATTTTTTTTCCCTTTTCCCCCAGAAAGCTCTCCCTGCCATGCTGCTAGCACTGAGGCTGCAGGGGGCAGTGCTGTGGGTACTGCAGGGAGGTGAGCAGGTCGGGGGAAGCCCAGGCTGGGCTGCACTTGAGTCCCGGACTGGCAAAACGCCACTGTGACAGAGGTGCTTGGCTTGGGGAAGCCACCTCCAGCACAGCTGAGAGTGATTCTGTCACTGCCAGAGGACACAGTGTATTCAAGGTTCATTCATTGGAAGCCCACACTGATACAGGGAGAGGGCAGCAGTGCCGGGGAAGGCAGATGTGGAGGGCATGAGCAGGAAAGGTGATGGGGTCCCACCAAGGGACCAGCCCCAGCAGGCAGAGGGGATCCCAGCTCAGGGTAAGCAATGGACACATAAATGGCATATGTTTTTATCTTTGCTGGCTCTCAGTCCTCACTAACTGACTTCTCTAGAGCTGAAAGGCTTCTAGATATTCATGCTTGCTGTAGCTCTGTGAGGAGGAAGGTGCTAACAACTTCCTTTGCACTTTATTCCCTTCTTCCTCTGCCTTCCCCACGGGGGCTCTTTGCCCTTGCTGCAGCACCTCAGATTCTTGTCCAGTGTTGTCACTGGCTGGCTTTGAGGAGAAGCCTTGTGCTAGCACACATTGCTTTGCTTGCCTTCCTGTGCTTGGGCACTTCTCTCCACAGTTGACATGCTGAAGATAACATATCCCCCATCTCCTTGCCTTGCTCCCCTTTCACTGTATGTATTTCTCTCTCTATTCATCCCCATGACTGAAACTCGGCAGGGAATGCAGAGACAAGCTCAGTATTCAAAATGACTGCCCCAAAGACAGCCCAGAATTGGAGGGGGTGAGGATGTGCTCTCTGCCGATTTCCATTATTTCCATGTCAGCTGTGAAAAAGCTTCCTTCTCCCCTTGCTACAGCCACAGGGTACCCTGGGCTGGAAGCTGTTCGTTGAGGGTGCTTGGCATGAGCAGGGTCTTTCACTTTCCTCACTGCTCCGTCTTTCCCTCTGCTGATGCTACCTTCCTCGTCAGAGCCTTGTGATCATCTCTGAGCCTCAAAATGAAGAGGAAGGGAGGTAAAACAGGGAATCACTTGAAAAACAAGTGAACTCAAGCAAGGGAGCACTGTGGCCTTGCCAGCAGCTTGAGGTGGGGGAAAAAGGGTCAGTGTGGTCCTGGAATGAGTGGTGTAGGGAAACACAGAGAAGTTTTACCGTGTCACATCTTTCAGTCTTTGGTGAAGGGGGCACAGGCTGAAATGCCAAGGGGCCAAACTCCAGGCAGATAACGGGGATTGTTGTGCAACCCTGGAACCCAGCCGAACACTAAAGTGCAGGATGTATGTCACACCTTTAATAACCAACGAGCAGCATTTGCCAAATGCTCCATCAGGTGCCCCAGGTGGTGCTGTTTAGCCACTTGGTGCCAAGATCAAAAGTGTCTTTGGTTGGGGCCAAAAACAGCAGTGAGGAGCTGGACCCATGTGGTCAGGAGAAACCCTGTGCAGTCTTTTATGAGCTGGTGATCAGATCTGGCACAACAAGAGAATGGTTTGCGGTAGCTGCCTGGACCATGAAATCAGCTTCTATTGCTCCACCTTGGTGTGGCTCTGGTGGCATTTTTATAGCATGAAGCCATGGCATCTTGGTTGTACCACAGATCTGGGCAAGATTGGGCTTTGATGTGCTGTAGTTTTGTTCCTGTTCAGCTCCCCAGAGAGATGTCTTTTAGGCAACATCCCAGCTTCTCCATGGGGCAATGCAGATGCAAGCATCATTAACTCTGGAGCAGATATGAGGGAAAGATGCAACAGTTCCTAGCTGACGCTGCCTAATCTTGGGCTTGGTGGGACTGAGATGATGCGAGCAGTCTGCTCAGATTGGGTCTTTGGGAATCTCTGTTCAGATAAGGCAGATCTGAAGAAAGACAAGGACAGGTAGTCTTTATTAGCCACACTTCCCCTTTCTTTTCCAAACATGTGGATGGTGGCCAGACCATCTGAGGTTTGCTTGCTACTTCTTAGAGTTGTAAAAGTGCCTCCTGGGTTCTGTTAGGAAATCTTTGGTGTCTCCCATGAGGGATCTTGGGCAGCCTCAGCTCCCTCATTGACTTCAGGCATCCACCAGCATGCTTTAAGGGAAGCCAGACTGGAGAGTTAGCTGTGATGTCCCCTGGAAGCCACCATCTCTCAAGCGGAAAGGAGCTTTATGAGCATTACTGGAAGCTGCTGTGGCTGAGTTACCAGAAATAAACCACTTCAATTTGTGGCCAATTGCTCGCAGACCACTGCATTTCCCACTCTGGTAGCTGGGCCACCTTCCTATCGCCGTTGCTTCTTTAAGAGATGTTCTGTAAACGTCACCCACTGCTCTTGGTGCTTAGGGTATGTGGCAGTGGGGCAGGAAGACAAAGGTGGGTGCCTTGCTGAAGGTTCCTGTTAGCCAGAAGGGCCTATTTTTTTTTTCTTCTTCTTTTTTCGGGGGGGGGCTGGGAATTGCCTTTTCTGGGAACTTCTGTGTTTCCAAAGAACTAGCAAGAGTATCATCTCCTAATTCACAGGCAATTGCAGGGCTGGGGGCAGGAGGTAGCTGGAATGAGAGGGCTCTGCCCACAGCCTGGGAGCAGAGGATGTGTAGAGGTATAGATGCCTCAAACTGACGAATTGCATGCATGGGGGTGGCTGGATAAGTGGCCTTTGGGCAAATGCTTCCATGCCATTCTCCTGATTGTCTTTAATTAAGCTGCACATTTGACTTAGGAGCTGTGTTAACCTTCTTCCCACAAGGAAGTATGAGGCTGATGCCTACACAGATATTAGCAACTTTCTTTTCCCACCACCCCAGGTGAATGGGGATGAGTAGTTAGCCTTGGCTCCTGGGGGGAAACTGATGAGGAGGGATTTGCTTTCTGCATGCGGAGGAGGGAAGGAAGAACAGTGAATGGCCTGTGAGGCTGAGACTTGAGACTTGTCAAAAGCATGCTCTCCCTGCTGCACTGTGAATGCACTGGGGCCTGTGTAGCAAACTGACCAGCTTGGTGAAGATCCCAACTCCAAAAAGAACGTCCTGTTGCCAGGCAGCACCTGGTTTTCTTCCCCAGAGTCAGGAGGAAGGAATGTGTATGGCTCTGCATACTGAAACTGTCACTGTGGTGATATTTAGCCTCTCCTGATGCTGATAGCTTGTCAGAGGTTGGGAACCAGCACAGACCTTTCCCCAGGGATGCAGGTGGTCCTGGTTCAGATGCCCCATGTGATGACTCTGGGTTGGGGCAGTACCTGGCTCTGGAGTGAGTTCAAGTGAGGCCAAAGGTATTTCTATATCAAACTTCTGTCTTACACCTGACATAACACCTGATAACTCAGCATGCCTGTGCCATACCCTGTCATATCATCCTGTGGAGCTGGAATGACAGTCCTCAGACAGGGGTCTGCCAGGCTGCATCATTGGCACAGGGCCCATTCCTTCTCATGATCCCTCTTTCCTGAAGCCCTCAGAAGCCCATGGGGAGAAGGTTATGGGCTCCCCAAACCATTTTTATGGATGACAGCTTGCTCTTTGCTGTCCCCCAGCCTCCTTCCTGCACCATGGAGTGCCTGTGCTGCATGGCTGGAGGGCTAGTTTTCTGCATCACTTGGTGAGTACAGGCCTTGCTGTGTGGTAGTCATGACCATCCGCACTGGGCTGTGGGACAGAGGCTAACTCCTTGTCAAAGAGCAGAAAAGTGGACAGGGTGTAGACCCAGAGGGCTATGTACAACAAGGATAGAATTGCCCATCCTTGCACCAGCAGAAGGTGGCTGATATTTTATCTTTATCCTAGAAGATCTCAGGACAAACCACATTCCTCACTCAACTGATGGAGGATGGCGGAACATGTTCAAAGGGTTCTATCCACTCATCCACACAAAAACACGCCTTTCTCTGTTATTTCCATCCCGCTGCTGAGCTGTGAAGTTCCCAAGTGTCCAAGAGTGGAGAAAAACACTCAGGCTCAGCTTCTGGCTGGCTTGTGCGGTGCGTATGTCAGCGCTTCGGGTGCAATCAGTTTTCCTTTGGTCAACGAGTTTCTTCCGTTGTTTGGGTGGGCCTTGCACAAGCCTTTGAGGGAGAGCAAAGGCTTTTTTAGAAAGTGGAATATATGACTGTGAAACCACAAGAGTGATGGAGGGTCTCAGCTGTGGGTAGAGGAGCCAAAACGGCTCCTGGCTGTCAGGATATTAGTCACTATCACTATCTCTTTCCTGGTGATCAGCTCCCTGCTACCCACCTTTTGTCAGCAGCCTAATGCTCCATGAATCATGTGGTGGGGTTTTGGGAAGACCACGCTTTCCTCTCTACGTGAACAATTCCTAGGGTCTGACGACTACGACCGTGACATTAAAAAAATGTTGGTAAAGTAACCACAACACACTCATTTTGGAAACAGAAGAATTCAAATGGACAGTTTCCCTTTATACTTAGGAGTAAAGCCACAGGTCCTGAAAAAGCTCCAGCTGGTACGAGGCTGAGCACGTGTAAGAATCTGAGAATATCTGAGATATGATATTAGGAAAAACTATCCAACTAATGCTGGAGCAAGCAACCTAAGGATGGAGTTCCTTCCTGTGGTGTTTTTAGAGAGGCTTAGACTTGCATCTCCCAGATAGAGCTGATGATGCCCACTTGGCATCATTGCCTTTTGTGTTTATATGTCTATGACTCATCCTACTTCCCATCCTGGAATACAAATCAATGTTTACTGTTTCTCTTTTCAGATTGAGAGCTCTCTGATGGGCTCAGCTGATCCCACTGTGAGCACTGCACCCCTCCATGGCCATTCTCTGCCAGGGGTCTGCTGTCCCCATGGCTGAAATGGCTCCTGGGGAAGTGTCATAGAGCAGAGGATGGAGTAGAGGAGTACAGTAAACATGGCCCAAACTATAATGTAAGAGCAAGCACTGCTGCCATGGTACTGGTGAGACCCTGCAGGAGTACCTGCAAGGGCAGCTCAGTGCCTTATCAGCTCCAGGAGTGGCTGTTCTGGCAGTGGCAAAGCAGCAAACCCTGCCACACCTGGGTGTGATGGAGGAGGAGACTGCACCGAGCTCACCTGCATGTGCTACCAGTTGTGGGGAGTTTATCCAATGTTATACAACCATTAAGGTTGGAAAAAATCTCTAAGATCATCTCGTCCAACTGCCAACTCGTCTTCATGCCCACTGACCATGTCCCTCAGCGCCACATCCACACAGCTCTTGAACACCTCCAGGGACAGTGACTGCAGCACCTCTCTGTGCAGCCTGTGCCACTGCCTCACCGCTCTTTCTGAGAAGAAATTCTTCCTAATATCCAACCTGAACCTCCTCTGGCACAATTTAAGGCTGTTATCTCTCATTCTATCACAGTTACTTGGGAGAAGACACCGACCCCCACCTCACCACAACCTCTTTCAGGCTGTTGTAGAGAGCGATAAGGTCTCCCCTGAGCCTCCTCTTCTCCAGACTGAACAATCCCATCTCCCTTAATCAATCCCTGTAGGCCTTGTGATCCAGACACTTCATGGCTTTGTTGCCCTTCTCTGGACACTCTCCAGGGTGTCTTTCTTATAGTGAAGGGCCCAGAACTGAACACAGTACTTGAGGTGCGCCTCACCAAAGCTGAGTACAGAGGGACGATCACCTCCCTGCTCCTGCTATAGCATTATTTTTTATAAGAGCCAAGGTGCCTTTGACCTTCTTGGCCACCTGGACACACTGCTGGCTCATGTTCAGCCAAGCATTGACCAACACCCTGAGGTTCTTTTCTTCCTTCTGGAGGCCTTCAGTCAGAAGATCTGGTCTGGTACGCTGGATAGACAGGATCTCGTCTTGCTTCCAAGAAGGAAGATTACTCTGTTAATCTTATTTTGGTTTATTTAAGACAGCGCTGCTCTTAGAGTTTCTTCCCAGGACTCCTGCAGTGATACCATGAGGTGATGGAAACATCTGCCACACTCCTCTTCCTGGTACCCTACTGCTACACTTTGCACAGTGCCACGGTGCTGCCCCATGCAATTTGGGAAGCCACCCCCGTCCTGCAGCCTGCTCCCAGACGGGGAGGCAAAACCTCAGCCCCCCTGGCCCCCAGCTGCACAACGGAGGGGCTGTGTGACCTGCCGGCTCCCGACGTGGTTGCTATAGGAAAGGGAAGAGGCTGGAGGGAATGTGTGGGACCTATTCACACCCCTAGCCCCGATTCACAGTGCCCCTGAGGTAATGTTTGCCTGGCTCGCAGTGGCCTTGCCTGATAAAGGGGCCTCCGTAAAGCAAGGAGGGGGGAAGAGCTGCCCGAGGGTGGGAGAAATATTTGCCTTGAATGCCAGCAACGTGTGGAGATGGGGAGGTAATGGGGGAATAAGAAAGGACCCTTTGACTAAGGGTGAGGTGGGGGTCTGGCTGTGCACAGGGGGTGTCAGGGCAAATATTGCAGCTGGGCAGTGGTGTGTGACAGGCGTGGGCATCAGGCTGCCAGAGGCCTGTAGCCAACTGCAGCTCCATTTTGGGTGCTAAAAGGCAGGAGGGTTTGTACGCCTGACTGATGCTTGTCTGTCTGTCTTTCTGCCTACCTGTCCTGTCCTGAATGAGCTCATCATTCAGACTATTGTTATTATAGTTGTATTTCTGCTTTTGTGCAGCCAGAATGCCACTTGGCCTGATAGAATGCAGGATGGATTTTGTTCTGGAAAAACCCTTCAAGCTGAATGTGAATTCTAGGAAACAAAAGCAAAATTCCCATTGCCTAAAAGCCAGCAAAACAAAACTCCCTTGCCAAAATATCCTCACACAGAACAGCACTGGGTGAAGAGAAAATTTGTCACAGGGCGTGCACTGGCAACTTCTTAAAATTTTATAGCTGATCTTAACAAATGTCCTTTTTGTACCCTGTTCTCCATGACAGGGCTGATCAAAGCAAAGAGGCGAGCACACTGCTGCTGCTGGGATGCTTTGCAAGATGCATCCAACTTATGAAGCAAGAGACCATTTCCAACAGCAGCAACTGGGCCCTGAGCTGTTCTTCCTGCCGTGATGGAGGAGTGAGGAGGGTGGTGGGAACATCTGGCTTCTGAGTTCCAGAGAAATAAAAAAACCCAGGGAGGAGATGTGCGGAATTTGAGGGAAGGGCCAGTGCAGATGGACCACATTTGGTCAACGGTGGCCAAAGCTCAGTGTTACCGGAGCTGGAGTAACATGCATAGCAAGGAAGAAGTCCAGCTGTTCCTCTGCAGGACCACATTTTGGATGAGCTGCAGCTGTTTGGCCAGGAGGCACAGTGTCGGTGGGCAAGGCTGGGTGGATAGCTCTTCCCAGTGTGGGTCAAAAGAAAGCAGAAACGGGAGCGGGATCGGAGGAGAAAAAAAAGTAGCTAATGTTATAATGGCATTTTCTCGTGGGAAGGGAATATAGTCTACAGCCCTGGTAAAAAAGAAACAGAGGGGGCTGGGGCACTGCTATTGAGAATGGCTGGGAGCCTGGGAAAGCGCTTCTATAATGAGAAAGGGAAAAGATGAGGGTGATTTAGGATAAGAAATGTTGTCGTTGGCTTCAGCTAGAAGGAGAGCAGGTCTGCTCCTCCTCCTACTTTTTGTGTGGCACCTATCATCCTAGGACACGAGCAGCTTGCAAAGAGACCAGGCTCCAAGGGAGCTGGGAACACGGTTTATAAACACCTCTGCTTACACTGAGAATAGGAAACCCCAGAAGTGGGTTTCTTACCCTTCCTCTATTACAGCCAATAGTCCCTCACTCAGGAAAAAAAAAAGGAAAGAGTGGAAATGAAGCCCTTTTTGTATGTTATGGGAAAAGAAAAGAAAAAAGAAAGGAAAGGGAAGGAAAGGAAAGGAAAGGGAAGGGAAGGGAAAGGAAGGGAAGGGAAGGGAAGGGAAGGGAAGGGAAGGGAAGGAAAAAGAAGGGAAAAGAAGGGAAAAAAGAAACTGCTTGGCTGATGATTTTGGGAGGAGTGGTGTTCAGAGAGGTGGCTTTGGACCTTGAAGGATAGCAATGGGGGTGGGGAACGCTTTTCTTTTTTTTTGCTTTGCTTTGGGGTTTAATAACAGTTTTGCAGTTTCATCACCCCCTGCAGCAGCCTTTCCACAGATGGCAACCTGCCCACTGGGGAAGGATGCATTGGGGATGTGCAGGGGAGCAAGGAGGGAATTGGGCCTTACTGTAAGCTCTGTCTTTTATTTCAGCAGTGTGATTGATTGGGGTTCTGCCATTGGGTCAGCTGCTGTTGATCCTGTATTTGTATTTACCCGATACATCTCTCACTCCATTTTCTGGAATTCCCCTGCTCTGATGGCTGCATCGCGGAACATTTAGCTTTCATGTGCAGAAGAAACCACTCATTTGAATTTTGCTGCTTCTTAAGCTCAAAGTTCCCCCTGCCCGTTTTTTTCCAACATTTTTAACAGGGATCAAAGGATGTTTTTACTCTTGCATGAAGCTGTTTCTTTAAAGCCTGTGTTACAAGTGATCTGGTGAGGCTATGCACTGATGCTGAGCCCTCTGAGAGCTCCTGTGGCTAGCGCGGATTAAAGGAACTAGGTCAAATTTCTAAACTATAGCATACATCTTTCTGCTGTTCCAGCTGGACTATCTATAAAAGCTGGAAAAGAAAATCAGAGTCCTGGAAAGAGGTTTTGCTAGATGTGCACTTCCCAGAACTCCCCCGAAAAGCAATCCAACTGTGCAGGCTGCAGCGGAGGATCTTCAAAAGGTTTTTCCTAAATCAACCCAGCCGGCTGAAATCCACTGGGAAAACTTTTGAGAATATTGCTTGCAAGATGGATGGATAATGCAAAAAGCACGAAAACAATACGGAAGAAAAGACATTTTTCTACATGGTGCCACTCCCGGCATTATTTTACATAAACCAAAGCATAAATAAACGTGTTTCTCCTTCAGCCTTAAGTGCAGGTAGGAGGACATCACCATCCACTGCAAAACAGAGCTCCCTGGCATGGGGCAGAAAACTGTTCCCATGTATACAGCAGCACTGCAGAGTGGCTTGGGGTAAGCAAGGAGAAGTTCCCCACCCATCAAAGCTTCTTCAGGGGAAGAAAGAGGCAGAGCACGGTATGCTACCATCCTTGGTGGGAAATGTGAGTGCCATTTCCACCCACTGGGCAGAGTGGCTGTGCTATTGAACTTCTTCCATCTGTAGCTTCTATGAAACAGTGCTGGCCAGCCTGGAACCTAGCCAAAACAACATCCTGGTTCTGCAGCAAGTGCTGTGGGATCAGACCACACGTGACGAGGACCCCAGCTCCGTGTTGCATTGGGAAGGGATGGCTGTCATGACCCCTGCTGCGCCCTGGGAAAGTCGTTTGGCTGTGGCTCACAGGAAGGAGAAGGTTTGCTTTCTCCAGATCCAGGATTTCCTCTTAGGCCTTCCTCATGTGCTGCATCACATCTTACCCCGCTCTCACGTGCTGGGGCCAGCAATCACCCAGGCTACTAGCCCTCCTTTGCTGACCCTGGGGCTGCACCTTGGCTGCCTGGTCTGGAGGGGAGCTCCTACTTCTGAACCAGAGGTGCCTGTGGGATCGGGCAGCCTGGGCATGGGATGAGCAGGCTTCCCAGCGTGGGAAATTTCTAAAGAAGCAGTCTGTAAACCACATTTTCATTTAACTGGTCTAAATATATTTCAGTTTCAAAACACACACTTAAAAATAACTTACAGAAATATTTATACGGACGCTGAAAGGAACTTTCCAGCTTTAGGGATTCAGCAAAGCCCACAACTGCCTTCCTGTGTAGTCACTCCTAACCTGTTGTTGAGCCTCTTGTTTTGAAAGCGTTGGAGTCTTTTTCTCCTTCAGTTATCTTGCCTCACTCCACCCTGCCACATGAACTCAGAAAGCTTTGCTTCAGCAATGCCAGGACTGATATTGCACGGCAGCTTTTCCCACAGCTGCAATTGTAACTCCTTCAACGGCACAATTTTTCTTGCAGGCTAAAAGGGAAAACTTTGGCTTCTGCAGGAGAATTCAGCCCCAAGGATGGGGCATCACACATCTTTAGGAGCTCCCTTTCTCATTTCTTCACACCGTGCTGGTTCATTCATCTGGCTGTCTCAGCTCCTGTGGTGCCTGGGACAGATCTTGGCCCTTGGCAAATGTATGTCAGCATTGTACTGTGGGGCAAAAGATCAGAGCTTGGATCTTTTGGATGGTGCGGCAATAAAAAATGCAATTTTTTTTTTTGGTAAAGGTAAATGTATAGCTTTCTGCCTTGTGATTTTCACCATCATTTGTTCCTTGTTATCACTGTTTTTTGTTGGGGCAATGTCAGCTATCAGAGGGTCAGGAGGTGTACCAGCCACTTCCTCTCTTCTACACAGGCAGTCCCCTTTGATAAAGAAAGGCTGGGCTCTCACTAAAGCATCACAGTACGATCGAGTACACCAGCCAGTACACTATGTCGTATGGGAGAGAAGCAGTCTGACAGGTTGAGACAAAGGTTGGTTGATAAGGATGCATTGTGTCATGTGCCCGTGTGCCTCAGCTTTTCCAAAGATATCTCCGTAACCCAGGAATGCCTTCTAGGAGGCTGGAAATGTCTGTATTTCATGTCACCAGATTTTATTCTTAAATCATGACACAGTGTTTGTTCAGTACATATTGCAGCACTGGTGAGAATCTTTCCCTTGTTTATCAGGAACAAACAGCCCAGAAGAAGGTGTGCTCACTGGGATGAAGGGTGTTTGGATTACAAAAAAGGTCAAATGAGTTCAAACCTCATTGAAGCTGTATAAGCCACTCTGTCTGGCTCAGTGCTGCAGGAGGGACTGTGCTAGAGACATGAAACTGCTGGAGAAGCTCTGCTGGAGAAGCATTTGTGCTGCTGGAGAGGCAGTAGCTTGCATAGGAAAGACACAAACACTCCATCAAAACTAGTCTGTGATGCCTTTTATGGGAGCAATTTGTGACACTTTAATATGTCACCACCAATGAGTCTCTGGTTTTGATTTTCCAAGTAAGGTTCAGAGCCCAACTGGCTTGCTAGTGATTTTGCCTCTCTCTATCCCTGTATTTCTTTATGGATGAAGAGCAATATGTGGGTGAGAGTGTCTTAGTGTTTTTCGTCAAACTTTAACATTTCATACAAGCTGTGTTAACAGACTCTAGGTCACCAATTAAATGCAGCTAGATCCAAAATGTCACACAACATCTATTTAAAACAGCCCAATCTCCAGGCTTGGATTAAGACCCGGGCATTCATAAAAACACAGGATTAAACTGAAAGCTCCGATTTCCTTTGAAAAGGAAACCTTCCTGCTCTCTGTCTGCACAGAAAAGATCAAACGCCAGGGCTAAACAGAAGTGATGCAACAGCTTCTTCTGGAGGCCCTAAAATTGGAGGGTGCAGCACAGTGCTTTGCTTGGCAGCTGTGATGTCCATTTGCTCTGTCTTCTGCACTGAGGTTTCTGTATAATACAATCAAACAAAAATACGATTTTGTATAATACAATCATGCCTTTGATTTTACTACTGTTGTTCGTGAGCTGATGTGTTACAAAGACACACAGATTTTTGTTTCAGAAGAATTTTTTGTATACTCAAAGGATGTCCTTTTTTAAACCCAATTCTTTTCTGTGAATGAGGTCTTTCTGTGGTCATGCATAGAGATTGTAGCAGATAGTTTGGTACTTGAAGCATAGTGGTGCCGAAAGCTTTGGGTTCCCTAACTTTTCCCTGTAAGTACTACTGGAGATGAGTAAGTGGAAGAGCTGCCTTACGTTTACATCAAAAATGAGACTGAAGCCTGTACCAGGGATAGAGAACCCCAGGGTCTGCCATATGGACTCTCCTGGGAGTTCTGCAGCAAGGGGACCAGCTCCCACTATGCTCTGGAGAGGCCAGGCCAACCAGCACACCAATTTCAGACCAAGCCAGTAGAGGTCACAGTAGGTCCAACGAATTCCCCATGCCCTCCTCCCAGCCCAGCCTACCCTCACATCTCAAAAAATTCAGCTCTGACTGTTATTAAACCCTCTTCCAACTCAACAACCTAAGCAGTCCAGTGCAGCCAGTCTGTGGGTGCTTTACTGGATGGAAAAATCAGGTGCTGGTGAGTTGAGCAGTGGGCTGTTTGTGCCTGCCTTCCCCACTGTGTTCTCCCACTACAACTAGAGTGTGGTACCTTGGAGGTGAAGTCTGTCATGTGGGTGTGGACGTTTTTTCTTCATATCATTCCACAGAGGGAAAACACCAGACCTGGCAGATTGTCAGGATCCCTTATCTTCCCAGACCTCTCACCTTCGTCCAACCTGTGCCAAGTTCATGCCAGCCTGCGTAGGACAGAAAGAAGATAATACCTGCCCGGGCTACATTGTCTGCAGGACAGCAAATGCTCTAGGACAATCACTAGAACATCGCCATGCTATAACTGACATGGATCCTTGATGTCCTAGGCTCTCTTGGGGTCTTCCACAAGAGTTGGGACGTGCTCAAGGAGGAACAGGCACTGCAGAGGGAAGCAGGCTTACAGTCAGCCAGTCTATATTTCCCTGCACAGCTACAGCTCTGTGAGGAAACTTCAGGTGCCACAAATGCAAGACCAAATTTGAAGCTCTTTGTATGGAGATTCTGGAAATTACCTTCCTCCATTTCTAAGAATGGTACCTGGGGCAGGAAAGAAACCTAGAAAACTATGCCTTCCTGAAGTAAATATGGCAGACACAAGGCTCTGCATGGAGATCAGAGTTTGCACACAGTCAAGCAGTGGCTGACTGGGGTCTTCCATGGGTGACAGGATGTCCTGCCAGGGTGCCTTCCTTGATGGAATTTCCTTGGCACAACACCTTGGTGGCTTTGGAGTCCACCATGACTGTGACATCACCACCAGTAGGACGTCCCTACATGTCCAGACTCTGCTGTCAAAAGCATGAGATGACTGTGGCTTGGTGAGCTGGGAGTATGAAGCCTGGTTGCTGCTTCCTGAAGATCTCAGCCACTGGAGGGGGACAGAGCACCTTGCTGCACAGGTAGGTCCCCCCACCCCTCCCAGAGGAGACCCTCCCATGCCGCAGGGCTTCCATCCAGTTCAGCCTGGTGGATGGGCCACTGCTTGCACTGCCGCACCCTGGAGTGGGTCATCACAGGATTGCGCTGCCAGCAGAGGAGGGGAGCCATTTGGCAAGAAGGGAGCATTTCACACATTAGCAATGAGTCCACTGGCAGCTCAACACCACTGAACGTGACACCATAGGTGTCCTTGGCACATCTGAGGAGAGGAGTACACAGGAGTCTGGTGGGGCTGGGGGATCTCTGGAGATGGGCCTGTGCATTCAGGCACTGCCCCCAAAGCCCTTTGTGTTTCAGTTGTGCACCTGGTGTTCCCCATCTGCTTTGGACAAGCCATTCCCATCTCCATCTTTTCCACAAGCCTAGGGCTTGAGCTACTCAAGGAAGATGATGGTGGTGCAGTGCTCTGGCCCATGCCTGTCTGTGGATGCTTTCTGTAGGGGGGCATAGGTATGGTGGGGGAGAACGGGGGAGGGGGAGAGGGTCTGCTCCAGCTGAGCTTGGTGCTGTGCCGGGCTGGCCAGGACCAAGAAGTGCCTTGTGGGGGCACCAACAATGGGACAGGCACTAGGATCTGTCAGTTTTAAAGGCTTATCTGTCAGAATGGTGCTAGCATGAGGGAACATCTCATCACCCCAAGGGATGTGTGGCAGGAACCTCTTTGAGAAGATGTGGTCTCTGCTCTGGGTGGCCAAGTGAGTGGCTCATGCCTTGCTCTCTGTTGTGTCACAGTGATGGCAGGTGGCCACCCTGCCACCCTGGTGGCAGCTCCCCTTGGAAATATTGGGAGGATGTTGTGGACTGGGAGAGGTGGCTTCCACGCCAGAGTACCTAACTAGCTTCCTGTGGCCAACAAGACCTGATCAATGAATGAAGCCTGGCTTTGGCACACAGGCTGTGTTGTGCAATCTTGCATGATGCAACTGAACTTTACATAACCTGACGCAACACCTATGGCTGGAGTTTAAAGCAGCAGGCCCTGGATGGTTGCTGCATGGTGAACAGACCTCCCCTTGCACACACACGTGAGCTCAGGTGGTGGGAGTGGACAGCAACACTGCTCCAGCCAGCTCCATCTTTGCTCTTGGGTTTGAAATCACTACAAACAAACAAACAAGCAAGCAAGCAAGCAAACAAGCAATTGCAGCCTGTAAGGAGTGAGTAGCCCATTAGCAGGTATAGGAGCCAGGTACATTGCAAAGGGTAGTTGTGGAAATACCCTCCCTGCAACCCAGTTTCTTTGCTCCCACCTACAGCTG
Source organism: Alectoris magna (assembly GCA_030625065.1). NCBI lineage: Eukaryota > Metazoa > Chordata > Aves > Galliformes > Phasianidae > Alectoris > Alectoris magna. Next base: position 31,891,065 of record CM060562.1, on the reverse strand, counting down.
ATCCTGTCCAAAGCCTCTTTCCTCACTCCTGTCCTTGAAACCTGCTGGAGTTGGGGTGCCTCAGTTTCCATTTGCAGCCCCTCGCCCTCCGATGCTCCTGCATGTCTTCCTCTACCAGGCTAAATCATGATTTTTAGCTCAGTGCTGTGTTTAGCTGCCTTCTGGCTCTGCAGAGTCAATACTTATATGGGTGCAGTACCCCTCTCGTGGGACAGGACACCGATGCTCTTTAATACAATATAATACAAGATACCACACTAAATCTGCCCGTGGTCTGACATCCACTGTTGTTCGTACTGAACTTCAGGCCAAAGTGATTCTTCATCTTTTCTCTGGCACTTATCATATTTAAGCTAAAAGAAAACGGGGTAGTTGCTGGCCTGCTGCATTCTGTCCAAGCGGTGAGAGTTCGCAGCTGTCGAGAGGTCTGGCATGCATGTGGTGCCCAGGCAAGGCAGGGGCAGTGGGGGCATGCTGAGGGGGAAGACGAGTCCCGGAAACCAGCTGGTCACCGCAGCTGCATCAGGGGGTCTTTCCATGCCTGCTACTGCCATAGCAACATGCCACTCCAGAGCAGCATGCATAGGTTTTGGGAAGCATTCCTGTCCTGGGACATAGATCCTGTGTAGGCAAGAGAAAGCAGTGGAGCCCAGAGGGAGCTAGCTTGTCTTTTTGTGTGAGGTTCAGCCTGGCATGACCCCAGGTATCACCTGGCTTTCCCTTCCCCTTCAGGGGAAGCTAATCCTGGGCATTGCCGATGCTGCCAAGTTTGCATGGAAAATGCCACCAGCAGGAGCCAAGCAGCAGCCGCTGAAACAGAACAGGGAGGGGACGGTGATACAAGCCGGTATCCCCCTTCTGACGTGACTCCTGCCTGTGAGTCACAGCAGCCTCAGTACCTTTCCAGCTGCACTGTGTGCCCGCAGCTGTCGCTTGGATGCCTGACTCTGGCAAGGCAAAACCTCTTCCTTTTCAGCTTTCTGAGCCAGGCCCTCATGATGTAATACTGCAGGTGAATTTCCATAGCTCTGCCAGAACACACAGTGGGGCCAGGAAATGAGAAATGCGCCTTTCACCAACCTGGTGCCCGGATCTCACCTCTGGGTGCCTAGGTCGTCCCTCTGTCTCCCTTCCTCAGGGTACTCCTTTCTCTGCTTCTTGTACTGCTCTTCCAGAAGTGCCAGGTCCTGCATTTTTGATGGGTCCTGCACTTTGGTCACAACAACCCCACACATCACTACAGACTTGGGGCAGTGTGGCTGCCTGAACATGAGTCAGGACTGTACCCAGGTGGCAAAGAAGGCCAGTGGCATCCTGGCTTGCGTTGGAAAGAGTATGCAGCAGGAGCAGGGAGGTGATGGTCTCTCTGTACTCAGCTCTGGTGAGGCCACACCTTGAGTGCTGTATTTTGGGCCCTGCATTACAAGAAAGACACTGAGGCCCTGGAGTGTCTCCAGAGAAGGGCAGCAAAGCTGTGAGGGGTCTGGAGCACAAGTCTTACAGAGAATGATTGAGGGAACTGGGATTGTTCACTCTGGAGAAGAGGAGGCTCAGGGGAGACCTTATCACTCTCTACAACAGCCTGAAAAGAGGTTGTCCTAAAGTTTGGGCCAACATCTTCTCCCACGTAACTAGTGATAGGGCAAGAGGTGACAGTCTTAAGTTGTGCCAGAGGAGGTTCAGGTGGATATTAGGAAGAATTTCTTCTCAGAAAGAGCGGTGAGGCAGTGGCACAGGCTGTACAGGGAGGTGGTGCAGTCACTGTCCCTGGAAGTGTTCAGGAGCTGTGTGGATGTGGCACTGAGGGACATGGTCAGTGGGTGTGGTGTGGGTGGGTTGGCAGTTGGATGAGATTATCTTTTCCAGCCTTAATGATTCTATGATCCTCTGACAAGCATCAGCTGATGCAGAGGCCACCCACTGCTGTAGTCAGGTCAAAGATACCCTGGAAGAATCTAAATCAAACCAGCTCTTTACATCCCTGAGTTGAACAGCCTCCAGGAAGCAAATAAATGGTTAAGGAGGCAGGCTGAGGTGCCAAAGGGGAAAGCAAGACTTGCTCCGCACTCATGGCCAAGCTGTAGTGGGAGAAGCTGCTGTGTGTACACAGCACGTGCTCATCCATGACCATGTGGCTCTTCGTGTTATGTCTAAGATGGAAAGAAAAACAAGAAATGGTGACCATTATAATCTAGGAATACTGTGAATGCTGAAAAGCTGAAGAGGAAACCACAAGCTAATGGCTGCTGCTATACCAGCTGGTGGAACACTTGCCGAGCTGGTGGAAGTGTTCCCAGTCCCTCTTTATGTATTGGTGCTGGCGACAGTGATGCATTTGAGCTCCCAAAAAATGCAATTAAAAAAAAAAAAAAAAGAGGTAAACGAAACAATTTCTAAATCTTTGTTTAGAAGGTGAAAGGAAATTACGAGTGCATTGCCAGTTTGGAGAGCATTTAAATGCTGTGTCAAGGGAGCGGTTAGTGTGTGGTATGCAAAATGAAGCAATCAAAAAACGGTTATTAGCTGAGGCTGATTTACCCTTAAAATGTGCTCTAGGAAGTGCTGTGTCAAAGGATACAGCTACTCCAGAAAATGGGGAGTTGCAACAACACACAGCCTGAAAGAAAAGGTTTATTGTTCCCCCTTTTGGGGACAGTCACCCCTTTGAGGTGAAAGTCTATTGGAACAATATCAGAACTGAAACATTTAGGAAGAAGTTTTGCTTGGGGGAAAAGGGTGATTTCAACTCCACCGTACTCTGAGACCCCATCTGTGCAACAGGCTGTGGAAGGGAGGGCTGCAGCGTGGGTAGGGCCAGGGATGCTCCCCTGGGTCTGTGAGGGAGGCTGTGGTGCCAGCAAGGAGGAAAGAGGGAGTATTTCACGCTGTCGTTGTTCCCCAGTCACCACTAACAAAGACTGGCATCTTCTGCCTAGGTCTGATGGAGCAAAACCAGAGCCAGAAGGAGGTGCTGGATCATGACAAGAAGCTGAATTCCAGTTATAGATGTCCCTGTTCATTGCAGGAGAGTTGCTCTAGATGACCTTTGAGGGTCCTTTCCAACTCAAACAATTCTATGATTCTCTGAAGCACACTGTATATCACGCATGTGGAGTTTTATCCTGGTACAACAGTGCAGGGAGAGCTTCTCCATTCCTGTCCTGGTGGAAGGCCATGGACCAGCTACTGCAAAGCACATTTAACATTCAGATTTATGAGGACAGCATTTGGGTTAGAGAAGGTAACAAGGAGGGTTGTCTGCAGAGGTGCTGGTGGGGCTGTCAAGAGCAGTCATGGAGCAAATGAGGGAAAAGTGAATGTTCCAAAGTCCACTGTGTGCTGTGGGACTCTCAGATGGTTTTCATAAATCACCATTAATACTCTGACCACAAGATATGTCACAATTATCTTCCTTTCTGAGGATAGGCAGTTATTACCAAGGGGTCTTGCCCAATACATCAACACTATTACAGTCCCTAAATAGACCAGTGCACAAAGGACAAAAGCAATGTCAATCCACATGATGTGCCAAGGCTCCAGATGAAGCAAAGAACTTTGCATTATCAGAAAGCAAAATGCTCCCTGTAAAATTACCTTGCAGCACTTCCCCATGAGTGTGAAACTGTGATGCTGGATGCCAGTCCTTGGGGCAGTGCGCTGAACAGCCCTGTGCTTGGGGCTGGCTGGCAGCAGTGCAGCACCATGCTTACATCCAGAGACCCAAGCATCACTCTGGGAGGTCAGTGGTTGAGCCACAGCTTGTCTCAGGAGGAGACAGCTTGCTCTATCTGCAAATTGTCAAATGCCAGCTTTGGTTTTAGCAGGAGCAGGAGCAGCCTGGCTGTGGAGCAGGTACCATGGTACCACGGTAGGAGCACATGGTGGTTGGCACCTGGTAAGTGATAGGAACCCTGATGCAGTGTGAAACTATGGCCAGCCTGGCCTAGCTGAGGCATCTGATGACATGCCGAGGAGAAGGGCTTGGCACACAGCCTCTTCCAGCCTCCTTGGCTGGGGAGAGAACATTGAAATATATGGCCAGGTTGCCCAACGTGTGGCACCAGAGTAGTTTCTGTAATAAATCTCAGGTCTGTTGTACTACAAGAATTACATGATGGCCTCTGGGAATAATAACTATGAAAGCCCTGGCTAGAAATTTCGTTTAGTGGCCAGACACTGATACACAAATAGGAGGAATGACAAAACAATGTCAAGGGTATTAATAAAGCTAGTTGGGAAATTTTCCATCCAAATAATTCTCTGATGGAAAATGCCCTTTTCACTAACTCAGCACTTTCTGCAAGAAAATTGCAGATTTCCATGAGGAAAATCAAACTGAAAGATCCTTGGCTCTTTTTCTGTGAGGAGTAAACAAAAACTACCAGAGCACTCGTAGGCAAGCAGGCAGAGGGTGCTGCTATCCATGCAGCTCCCAGCTACCCCACCTGCCCCTTAGGTCCCAAAATCCGAAATGTAGCCACACAGCCGGAGACACTGGAGCTGAGAGCTGCCCCAGGAGCTCACCTGCAGCTGGCCCAGCATGTCCCTGCCAGGAGGGCAGCCAGAGGCCGGCAGCTTTCCTTTCGGTTCTCATCAAGCCTAATTTTTGTAGAGCTCTAATGAAAACAGTGGCTTTTGATTTTTCAGCCCAGCGTTCTGCTTGAAAAGAAACTCAGTTGCTATTGTTTTCTTTCTCGCTAGAAGGGATTCATATTTCCCAGCCAGCTCTGGGTATCAGCAAACACTACACTTGCTTAATATTCTCCTTTGTGCTCTCAGGAATGGCCAGCTGCTCTAGGAAAGCAAACTTAGACAGAACTGGGCCGTTTATGGGACATATGTTTTTGATTGCAGGAAGTGCCCCTTGTAAACGGCCTGAAGTGCTGCGTACGAATGCTACTAATTTAACACAGACTGGGAAAGTGTTAAGATTAGTATTTTCATGGACAGGAATTCCTACATGCTTTGTAAGTGATGAAGGATCACTTTTTTGATGTCCAAAAAGTGGTGTGCTTTTATCTAACAAAACAGTGTCAATCCTGTCACATAAGCTCCTTGCTGTCCTGCTGTAAGAGGAACAGGGGGAAGATTAGTTCAAACACCCAGTGATCCAAACCAGAAGTTTGGATAAAGTTATCTCACAGTTAAAAAAATCTGTGAATTTTCCTCTGGCCTGGCAAGGACATGTTAATACAGATCTCTGCTACAGTCATTGTCAGTGCTGGAACACAGATTTTTCTTGCTTGGGCTTGCTAACACCTGATTTCCAGGGGGGCGTTTGAAAGCGATAGGATCAAATGGCCCCACGTAGTCATGCATGACTCTGCTGCCTTGGGATTGGAAAAGCATATCTGTGCAAGAGGTAAGTGTGAAGGCTTGGGGAAGCGCTGAGCAAATTATATGATAGCCTGCTCCTCTGTCTTATCAGATGGAAGTGGCAGTGGGAGCGTTTTTATTGATTGGAATAATAGAGTGAATGAATTGGGCCTTCTTATCAGCAATAATAATAATAACAATTCTTCGCCTTTATGGAGAGGCTTGTGATCATGAGCTGTGAGGTAGGTCAGCTAGCAACTATGCAGTTACCAGCAAATAGGGATAGGCAGCATATCGGGAAGACTAAAACCCTTTCTGATGTGCCTCGAAGCTGTTTAGAAATCTGATTTAAGGCTTCCACATTTTTAGGAACGTTGCTTGGGATCTCCTGGTGCTTCAGTTTCCTGGTCAGTAAAATTGCAATGCCTTTATTGCAAGGGTGTGAAGTTTAACTAGTTCTTGTCATGAAGGACACTCAAGTTCTCCAGCATTCCTAATTGAGGTACTATGTATTCTGATGAAAGTTTGCTTTGTGATTGCTCTACCACACTCATGTCCCACTTTCAGAAGTTCCTTTTTTCTCTGGACCTCTGACCCTGGCAACCTAACGTCAAGATGGAATGATACTCACACGTGGAAGTGGTCTAAGGAGTTGATGGTGCTGCTCTGCCCATCTTGGTGGCAGGCTCAGATTCTTCAGTGCCCCGTCTTTGTACTCAGGAGGTATTTGGCCTGCTTCAGCTCTATGCAGGGATCCTTAATTGTCTCTGTTTCAAAACTCCCCAAACTCTTTCAGTTGTCATCGCTTGGGATTTGTCTCTCTCAGCAGCTGGCCACGGGGTGCTGATATTGAGCTCCAAAAAGTGTCCCAAAGGAGACACTCTTTGGCCAACTTTCTGTTCTTCCCTGTTATGTAGAGTTCACAGTCTTGATTTCCTTATTTCTGTGCCATGGGATGCCCCTTCTCTGGCAGGTCAACCAACTCTTCATCCACTTCTCCCATGCTGAGCTTTCAGATTTTGGAAGTTCCACACCAGACCTAGCTCTGAATAGATTGATCACCTTTCTAGCAGATAACGATCAGCAGAGCCATCACAGGCAGGGCTGGGTGTAGATCCCTGATGCAGGATCAGCTGGCATACGATAATGTTCTCATCCCATTCTCCAAAACACACCAGCTTCCCATCAGTTTGTTAAGAGAGGTGACAGACTAACACCAGTACTCTACAGAATACTGTTTCCTAGAAAAAAGATGGTTTCTGTATGGGAAAATTATATTTTCTGTGGGATGTACGTCATTTTGTGGAGAAGGAACATTGCAAATATGTGCCTTGCTTTTGTTAGCAGAAAGTGGTAAGACTTGGTAGGTCCTTTATGTATGGGAGAACACTTATAGTGTGTTCTCTAGATACAGAAAAAGAAATTGTCTTCCTTTTTGTCTCTCTTCCCATTCGTTGGGATCTTGGTCTTACATGGGGGTAGCAGCTGACGCATAAGACCTCGGACAGCTGAATAATTCATTGGCAGGACTGCGGAATTTATGGAGGAGATCAGATGACAGGATAACGGGTTCTGGACTGGAAGAATAAAGCTCGCAATATTAAGTTTTGGATGCTCCATTTGGTGGTATTGCCAAGAGGGACTGAAAAGTGATCTGATTTCAGTCTGTCACAGTGCACTAATTAATCCCAGTTAATACCCACAATTCTGCTAACCGAATCTCTGTCTCAGGTTGCCTGTAAACCCACCAGCAAACTTTCTTCTCTTTCCAATTCTCTTAGAAAGAAGGTTGAAAATAAATTCAAAAAGGTTTCTGGTTTGTTTGCATTTCCCCCTTTTCTGTCCTTTTGCACAGTATGCTGGCTATTACTGGAGACAAGATGTGGAGGGGTGTCATAGTGATGTTGGAAGGCACGTAGAAATCCCTCCCAGGGCTCCCTGATGTATCTAATATATGTGTTGTAGATGTAAGGAAATGCTAGATTTGGGGTCAGGAAGGTATTTTGATCCAAATGAGATTGGCAAGAACAGTTTTTTAACCTCCTGTCATTTGTGACATGTTTCCCAGGATCACTAGGAGATGTCCCTGTATCTGCAGAGAGGAATTATGAGGTATTTCATGATGTGGGCGGTGGAGGAGATGGAGATGAAAGCCCTTGTGACCTCTATGGATCAGCTGCTAATTGTAGGGACTGCAACAGATGGCCTTTGTTGTCCTACCTGGTCTCATGGTCCTACTCAGTCCCATCATCCTGTAGGTGACTTTGTACCTGACATTTGAGGGATGTCTTGTCTTTGCTTTCAAAATTTCCTGCACATCATGCAGATTTGTTGTTCCTTCTTATGGTTCAGTGTAGAGCAGAACTCTATTTCTTTCTAGCAGCAATACTTCCGGGCTTTGCACCCCAGGTCTCCTCTGGCTTGGGCCACCTTCCCAGCCCTGGGGCTGTGGCAGGTCATGGGAAGTGATTAGCTCCCACATCCTGGGAGGGGACTTGATGGCCGACGTGAGGCTGGCATGGAACAGGGCTTTCCTTCCGGGATATGTTTCAGAAAACAGCAGTTATCTCTGTCGTGGCAGGCAGAGCTCCTCCCCGGCCTCGCGCTAAGGCAGGTCATTGTGTGTGTGCTTATGAATCACCCCGAGCATCAAAACGTTGTGCCACGAGGGCAGTGGGTGCATGAGAGGAGGTTGTAGTGAGGTGGGGATTGGCTTCTCCTGACAGGTCACAGCAATAGGATGAGAGGGAATGGCCTCAAGTTGTGCCAAGGGAGGTTCACGTGCGGTATTAAGAAAAAATCTTCTCACAGGCTACCCAGGGAGGTGGTGCAGTTACCATCCCTGGAGGTGTTCAAGAACTGTGTGGATGTGGCACTGAGGGATATGGTTAGTAGGTATGGTGGGGGTGGGTTGGTGGTTGGATGAGATAATCTGAGAGGTCTTTTCCAACCTTAACAATTCTATGATTCTATGAGAGAAATGGGGAGAACTTTAGGGGCTGGCCAGGAGAAGGCAGGCATCAGAGTGCAGAGCTACATGGGGCATGCATGGGGGATTTTGGCAGCAGTCCTCACTGCAGACTGGCATCATGCTGCAGCATCTCCCTGCGCATTTGAAGAATCATAGAATCACAGAATAATAGAATGGCTTGGGATGGAAGGGACTTCAAAGGTCACCTAGTTCCAACCCCACTGCCATGGGCAGGGTGGCCACCCACAAGGAATGGCATATGCCTGGGGTGGATGCTGGCATAAATTGGAAACCCTGTCTAGGGTGTTCCAGATCATGCCCCTGCTTACTGCATGGTCAGGGCTCACTTGTTTTCTAATGCAACATAGAGTAGAAGAAACTAGCAATATTCCTCACTGCTGCCAGTTCCCAGAAGGTTTGTGCAGCAGTTACTTCAAGGCTGTAGCTCTTGTGTTAGCTTGTGGGCCTCTCAGCTCATGCCACGCAGGTCCAAACTAGGAACAAGGTAAAAGTTTCCAGTGCTGAAGACTGCTCTTCACTGGAGCACTCTATTGTGTGTGACAGTTGCTTCTTATATCCTGATGTATTTGAAACCAAGTGCCCTTCTGGGAGATATGACGGGCTAATGAGTGAGACCAGTAAGTGAGGAACTGAGTTTCTGCATCACCACTTGCTCTCAGAGCCTGAGTCTGTAAAGATGAGGAGATACAGTGCTCTTTGCAGGGATTCCTGTGCAATACCAACTCTGACAGCTGGGCAACAGCTGGTTGTGTATGATTGCCAGTATTAATAAAGGAGGCTATGTGATGGATTCCCTTACGGAGGGGTCACTAAACAAACAGAGTTTGAGGAAACCCTGCTTTCTCCAGCAGCAAATGCAGCACAAAACCTTGTCTTGTTCTGATGGGACAGCAGTGGGTCCTTCTCCGCTGTGATTTCCAGCTAATCCTGTGTGCAACAGCTTCAGAAACTGATCTGCTGAGAGCAGTCCCTCTGTGCATCCTTGAGCAGCCTGCTAGCTGCAAGGGAAACATGGGTGCTGAGGAGCATGGTGATCCCCTGGGGTCTCCAAAATGACTTTGTGGTGCCTTTGGGGGGAATCTGGAACAGGCTGCAGCAAGGCTCCCTCTCTTTATGTTCGTGTAGACAGAGATGTGTGGATGTGAGGATGTGAAAGTTTGCCCAGGCCTTTCCACTTGGGTAGTCCAAATGGGCCCAGATGGATTCTGTTATGTCTTAAAAGGGTAATGGGTGAGGAAATGCATCAGAGTATCCACAGTTCTGCATCCATGGGCGGTGTAGCCCTCAGACTGGCTCTCTCTGGTCCTCTCCATCCCCCTCCCCTTTACTGTGGCTCTCTCTGACCCCTCTCACATTTTGGCTTGCCTGCCGTCTCTCCCCAGCAGGACCTTTCCAGGGCTGTGGGGCCTGGAGCTGGAGGCTACAGCTGGTCAGGAGGTTAAGGGGCCAATGGGAGCTAGTGGCTGTCCCCTCCCGCTGCTGGAGCGAGGGAGGGCAAGTCACTGACCTCCCAGCAGGAGTGACACAGGAAACCCGTAATTACATGCTTGTGACAGCCACGCTGGATCATCTTAATCACACTGCTGCTGTGTCAGAGATGCTGCCTCTTGGGATTAAGGAAAACAAACAAGCTGAAGCAGGCAGCGGCAGCTCTGTCTGGTGACTGCCCAGGGCATCCCAGTGTGGCAGCCCTGCCAGATGGTGGGCCTGGCTGTGGGGCGGGCATGACAGGGGCCTAAGGCTCAGGAAACAAGCTCATCCCAGTAGACCCTGATGGCTCCATAGCTTGCACTGGAGGGTTGTAGCCCTCTTCTTTTCTCAGCATCTCCCAGAGCACACAGCAATAGTGGCTGACCCTTCCACCACCTCTTGGAACTTTCCCTGCTTTTTTCACCCCGTGTTTTATGTCAGTCAGTTGAGGCACAGAACAGATGCACACAGAACCATGCAGCAGCAGGCTGCACTGCTGCATCCATATTCTGGTGTTTCCCACTCTGCTGCCCTTATCCTGTACTATGGTGCAGAGAAACCAACGTCCTGCCCTACAGTCACCCCATAAAAAAACAGCTGATGGCTGTTTTTTTTGTTTCTTTTTTTTCCCCCAGTGATGTCTAAACATCTCCACTTCTGCAGTATGAACTTTACTTAAGCAGTTTCCCACCCTCATCTCCTTAATGAAGTGACTCCACCTCTGTTCCCATCCCCACCTATTGGAAAAAGACTGGATATCCCTCTCAAAGACAAACTTTACATCACACTGACCCATTCAGCAGAGCAAATGGAAGTTAGTAATGCTGAGCTCAAACCACTCTTCTGCTCCCCTGAGCTGAGCCAGAGTAATTTTTCTCCCTTTTTCATGTTCAAAAACTTGGACCAGCTCTTTTGTCAGTTGGAAAAATAAAAAAACAACCCCACCCCCCCAGCTTTCCTTTTCAATTTCCATCTTGAAAGCTTAGTCCTTTCATTAGATTTGCAGCGTTTTGTGCCCCCTCACCTCCACTCCCCTCCTTGGTGGGACATGACCCTTCCCTGAGTCCCCATGATATCGTTCTTGCACCTTTCTCTCCTCCCTGTATTTGCTAAGGAGAGGTACCCTGATAGAAAACCAGGCAGGCTTAGCCCCTGGGCAACATGAGGTTTGTGGGGATGTCTGCCACAGTTTGGAATAACTCAGCTTTCCCTCCCCCTGCACGTGGAGGTGTACCCTGGACTGCCCTAGTGGCAGAGTCTTGAAGCGAGGGCACAGAGAAGCCCAGCCCTTGTCCTTGGAAGTGATCCAGTGTCATCTGCAGGATTCCTGCCATGGTCAGGTACTGCATCCCTGCTATCTGATGCCCAAGAAATGGTGTTTGATGCCAGACTGGGTCTTCCCTCCAGCAGTTGCCCAGGCCAGCATGAAAAAGTGAGCGTGCAGGATGGGCACGTTCCCCATGTGTCCCTGTAGAGTGAGAGGAGCGAGCACCAGACTGGGGGCTCCAGGCTACAGCCAGTCCCTAATCCAGCGTACAGCTGAGAGGATCAAGAGATAGAAAGGTTGCTCACTGCAAATCCTTTTGAAGTTAGTTCCAACTCTTTTGCTGGGAACTCGCTGGCCTGTGTGCCAAAGGGGAAGCTAAGCCAGGGAGCTGCAAAGAGAGGGGCTGTGCTCACCCGTGGGCTATGGGCTTCAGAAAACCACTCCAAAGTCACCAAAAAACTAAGCTGCTGAGGAGGTGAAAGTGGCTCATTTGAAGATGCCCTTCTGCTGCCGCAGGAGGGCCCTGGCTACAGCTTGCTGGGATGGCCCAGTTGGGATGGCCCTCCTTGCCCTGGGGGCATGGCTCCTTCTCTGACGCTCTGCAGCCGTGGGTCACAGGATGGCTTGCTGCTAGCTCTGCCCTTACACAAACAGGCTTTGCTTCCCTTGCTGTTTCTCTTAATGAATTCCTCCTCTCCCAGCTGTTGTTTTTGGACTCTGGCTGACTCTGTGGTTTTCCTTCCCCAACACGTGACACAACACTGCTTGCTGGCTGCATCCTCCAGGTGATGGACACCTGTAGCTGGATCCCAATGGATCGGGGCTGGCACAGAAGCCAAGGCATAGGAGTGCTCTAGTGCTCTACATGGAGTATCTGGCACTCCCGGAACCGGTGGGACATGGGGTGCAGGATGATGGTGCTGGGCTGGCAGCAGGGCTGGAGAACCCTGAGCACCTCAGGACAGTGCTGCAGCTCTGCTGTGACGAGGGAGCAGCCACCACCCTGCGCTGGCCCCGCGCTGCCAGCCTGAAGCCTGTGACAAATTGATAGAGTAAGTAAAAATAACAATTAAAAAAAAAAAAAAGATTCCGTCTTTAACAGCTCTTCCCCTCCTCCCCCTCTTCCAACTGCTTACCCTTAAAATTCCTCTTGGGACACAACTCTAAGCTTTTCTCTGAAACCACCAAGACTGGAAACTGCCTTTTGTTTTTAGACAAGCCCTGAAAACTTTCTCTCCTTATGAAAAGCAGGGATGTAAGAAAAATCCACACTTATTGCAGAACCCACCCTAAAATTCACAGGGCTGGCATCCCCAGGCACCTCTGCCCTATTCCCGCTCCCCTGTCCCTGCTGCATGGGGTCTGTCCTTCCATCTCATGCCCATGCTCCCGAGGCTCTGCTCCAAGACTGTGACCCCACAGCATCGAGCCTCCCCAGCTCCTCTCCCCAGCCTATATTCTTCATCCTCCCTCCTAATTTCCATGAAGTTTCTCTCTACAGTTTCTCTCTACCTGAAAGGAGGTTGTGGTAAGGCAGGGATTGGCCACTTCTCCTAGGTAGGTAATGGTGATAGGATGAGAGGGAATGGCCTCAAGTTATGCCAGGGGAGGTTCAGGTTGGATATTAGGAAATATTTATCCCCAGAAAGATTGATGAGGCACTGTCACAAGCTGCCCAGGGAGGTGGTGGAGTCACTGTCCCTGGAGGTATTTAAGAACTGTGTGGATATGACACTGAAGGATATGGTTAGAGAACATGGTGGGGATGGGCTTGGTGGCTGGACTGTCTTTTCCAGGCTTAATGATTCCCTGAGTCTATGATTCTAAGTCATAGAATAATAGATTCATAGTATCCTTAGAGTTGGAAGGGACCTTTAAAGGCTATCTAGTCCAACTCCCCTGCAATGAACAGAGGCATCCACTACTAGATCAGATTGCCCAGGGCCTCGCCTTGAAAGTCTGCAGGGACGGGGTATCAACCGCATCTCTGGGCAACCTGTTCCAGTGCCTCACCACCCTCACTGTAAAAGACTTTTTCCTTATATCTAACCTAAATCTACCCTCTTTGAACTTGAAACCATTTCCCCTTGTTCTGTCACCACAGACCCTGCTAAAGAGCCTGTCCCCTTCTTTATCGTAGCTCCCCTTTGGATTCTGAAAGGCTGCTCTCAGGTCTCCTTGCAGCCTTCTCTTCTCCAGGATGAACAGCCCCGGCTCTCTCAGCCTGTCCTTGTAGAAGAGGTGTTCCATCTCTGGATCATTTTTGTGGTCCTCTTCTGGATGCGCTCCAACAGCTCCACTCTCTTTTCTCCTCATGCTGCACTCTCACTCAGCACCCTTATTGCTTCTTTCATGGTGTTTCCCACAAACACAGGCATTGTGCTGTCTTGAGGCAGACGCTGCAGCCATCCCCTTGGTGACAATGGCCTCTGAATACTATCGCATATAAGGAAGTCTCCTGGGATGGGGCACAGCATCTATATCTGGAGGCACGGAGTAATTTTCCTGAGTGAATGACACTAAGCACCTCATTCAAAAATAGAGAAAGGAGACTGAATCAGCAGGTGGAGGGAGGTGAGGTAACCCAGGTAAAACTTTTCCACCACGACACGCACTGGGCATAGACAAAAGGCCACACCTGTGGTTTCAGCAAACCCTCTCACCTGATCCAGTACTGCTGGTTCCTGACAGATGCTGGTAAATTCCAGCCCAGCAAATCTTGCCAGGAATGTCTTCCTTTAGGTATTGGCTCTGCCTCTCCATCTGCCTGCCATGGGAGCAGCTGCGACTGCTGGCTTGGTGGGGTCAGGATGGACAGTGGCTTCTGGGTCCTCTGCAGGAGGACACTGGGCTTGGCGGTGACCCTGTCCCATTTATTGGGGTTATGTAAGACCTTCCTTTACTGCTGGCGATGTGACACCTTTCTATTTAGGCCAGTACAGTCTGACAAATGTGACGGCCGGTTTGGGGGAGGGAAGCAGGAGGGCCGTGCTGCCTCAGGCCAGTGGAAGGGAACCAGCTGGAGGCTGTGCAGCCAGGCCTGACACACATCTCCCTGTCCCTGCTCGGGGGAGATGCCTGATTTCAGCTGAGCTCAGCAGTCCTACACCCAGGGCCTCTTTTCTGCACAAGAGCTGCTTTAATTAATCAGCATGTTCTCTCTTGGCCATCCTGTTTAGGGCAAGAGGAGAGAGAAGATGAGAGTGACTGAGATTGGGGTCCTTCACCTCCCTTAAGGGTTCACAGCTGGGCTGGGATTTCCCCAGTGTTTCTTCAGAAGTGGTTCCTTCAGCTTGCATGCATGCCTAAAGAGCGGAGCTGTGGCTGTTGCTTAGGGCACAAACCCCTGGCAGCCTCAGGAGCAGGAGCTGGGATGGGGCTGACAGCAGATGGGAAGTGAAGTGGGCAGGTCATGGCTGACCATGGGTGGCTGGAATAAAAGCAGCACAGGGAACCAACAGTGCTGCCACCGATCTGCCTGCAGTAACTCTACTTCCTCTATGTTCTTCTTGCCCACCTGCTTTGTCAGAGTGACGTTTGCCCCCAAGGTACTGTCATTCTTCCAGTTCCCATTCTAGGTGCAACCCATGCCTGCCGTTAGCACCACAGTGGCCATGGCTGGAGTCTGACATTGTCCCTCGTGCACTTGCCAGCCTGTCCCCTCTGTGTTTCATCGCCCTGCCTGCTTCACTTGCAGCCCCCCCCAGGCAGGGCTGTGCTTGCTGTGTTGTTGAGAACAGCCCCATTCTCTCTCAAGAAGATTTGCTTGGAGCCTGAAGTGCAAAACCAATGAATGCACCCAGGGTCATGAGCAGCCTTCCTTGCCAGGCTGGTATGTGGCTGGGCGTCTCTCCCTGCTCTGCCAGGGGTCGTAGCTTTGAGCCCTGATCCTGGGGCACTACTGATTTGAAGAGCACAGTAGGGGATGCCAGGCAGCTTTCTGATAGGTGCAGGTGCTGTGATAGCTTCAGATGGGACAGCATCTTGGAGACAGAAAATATTCATAAACGATACGCATGAGAAGCTTCACCGATGACAGTGTATTTCTGAAAGGCATTTATAGCAAAGCCCCTGTGGTCGTGCACTGTGTCAAATGCAGCATTGCTACTGGAGAACAAGTTTCTACACTGCTGCAGAAGACACTCACTGGGTGTTTGAGGATAAGTCTCCCTGCAAGGCCAGTGTTGACAACAGGATTGCTCCATTTGCACTGAAGTTGCCATTTCTGTAGGCATTGAAGCCTTCTGTCTCTGGAACCGCTTGTCAGACACCTTTCATCAGGAACAAATTTTCCGGGGTTGGAATTTGCCTCTGGACAGGGTGAGAACCACTCCCAAATACCACTTGCACTGATTACGCCTCCCAGTTGCTGGCACTGGCACTGAGGCCTTGAGCAGTGCCTCTCACCTGTGTCACCCTGCGGGGACACACATGCAGCCCTCCCAGCTTCCCTCCTGACGTGGCCCCACTCGAGCAAGTGCTCCTGGCAGTGTCTGTGCTCTTGTGGTGCTCCGGGCAGGTGGTGGAGGAGCACCCCGAGTGCTCCGTCATTGTTGCGGGCTGAGGCTCTTTGGCTGCAGATCGCCATGGCCACTCTGTTCATCTGTGCCGCCATCACATGCTGTTATTAGGTGATTATGTTTTGGTATCTTCATTGTGTACTTAGTCACATGCTCATAAACTATGTAAATAATCCCTAATGAGTTAGTGAATTAATCAGTCAGTAGTGACTTCCGTTGTCAGGAACCATCCATAAAGAGCAGCAGGTACTTTTAAGTTTCCTTCCTTCCTTCCTTCCTTCCTCCCTCCCTCCCTCCCTCCCTTCCTTCCTTCATTCCTTCCTTCCTTCCTTCCTTCCTTCCTTCCTCCCTCCCTCCCTTCCTCCCTCCCTCCCTTCCCTTCCTTCCCTTCCTTCCTTTCCTTCCTTTCCTTCCTTTCCTTCCTTTCAGTTTGTTGCAAAACCCATCTTCGTGTTTTATTCTTTCCTAACGCTGCAGGCTATTTGGCTCATGAGCCAATTGACTGGAGTGGATTTACTCACCAATTAATACAGAAAATTTAGCCCCATTGTTTCACACTACTGCTGATTTATTTTTGTTAAACAGCCATTGAGCAAGTTTCTCTTCTATTTTGTTTTAAATTTTATTGTATTTTATTCTAGCATTGGTAGTCATAGATAGATCCTTGGCCCTGTTCTTCTGCGACCTTGCTATTTTTGTAAGTCTTTTTCAGGATAAATATTGAGGCCAAACTCTTTCTTAGACAGGAGCTGCTTTGCACATAACAGCAAGGACTTCAAAGCGGTCATGGCAAAAACTAAATCTGGTGCAAATCTCAGTTTATTTTTCACACATTTTGGTTTTCTTTTGAACATTTTGGTTTTCTTTGAACGTATTTCCAGCCCTAAGGATCGTCAAGAAAAGCTTGGGACTGTGAAGTCTGAAGTCTTGAAGACTGTGATCATGGATCATGGATAATGGAATTGTAGGGGTTGGAAGGGCCCTGTGGAGATCATCGAGTCTGTGATAGATTTCAGCATAGCATGTTGGATTTTCATTTCTCAATTTTAAATCAAGATAATGAAGTTTTCATTACCTGATATATGCTTTTGGGTGCCCAGGACTGCTATTACTGTGTTAGAGATTGGTGCTTTACCAATTTAGCATCTATCCCTGGAGGCATTCGAGGACAGGTTGGATGGGGCCCTGGGCAGCCTGATTGGTGGGTGGCAACGTGCCCATGTCAGGGGGTTGGAACTAGATGATCTTTGAGGTCCCCTCCAACTTAAGCCATTCTATGATTCTGTGATTCAAGCCGCTCTATGATTCTGTGATTCTAGGATTTATTGTATTTATAGTGTCCCTTTCACTATATTTAGTGAAATATTTATATATTTATAGTGTCCCTATCGGGGATATTTCCTTCTGCTGCCACCGTGAGGAGGGGAGGCCAGACCAGCTTCTCTCCAGCACTGCCTGTCCAGTTGGCCTCCGGCATTTCCTATCATAGAGCAGAAAAAACAGAGCTTGAGCATTTTTCAGAGCTTCAGCGTGTGGTCCAAGCAATGCTCCTACCTTTGGGTAAAATAAATGGTGCCATTTTTTCATATGCTTTTATAAAGTGCTGATACATGTCCTTGCCATTTTTTTTTTTTTTTTGACACATTCGTGTATTTCTGGAGTCAGGCTGCCATGGTTGATAACCAGAGGGAAGCAGTTTTGTTTGGGAATGACTTCCAAAGCTGCCTAATTAGCTCTCAGTCTGTGCTGGGACAAAGCCACAATATTTCAACTATTCTGGCAGAAAGAGAGTTGTGTCCAATTTCCAGTTTGTGTGTGTGACATGTGATTTTGAGATTGAAACGTACATTTTTCACAGCTGGAATACGAGGAGCGCATGCTGGTAGTTTGTGCCCAGCTTCAAGTCTCTGCTTGATCTGATTTTGAGTAAAATATCAACCCTGATCATGCAAAACCAGACACGGGATGTAGCCTGTTCCAAGGCTTGGGTGTTCCCTCTGGCTGGGAGTCTGCTATTCCTTTCTGTACCCACCCAGCAAAAAGTGCATGTGCACAAGGCAGGAACAGCTGTGCTGTGTCAGACCAAGGGGTTTCATGGAGCCCAGCATCCTGTCTCCAATGATGGCTGATAGCGCGTGCACAGCCCACAGTGTAATTTGAAGGCAAACATACAGCATCATGTCTCCTAAACTTTTGCCAGCCTCCAACAATTTGACCTTTGGGGACTTTCTGGTGCAAACCTACTATCTTGATGAATTTAGTTTTTTCTTTTTTTTCTTTCTCCATTCATTTGTCTTTCTTACCATTTGAAAATGGTATAAAATTCCAGTACCCACAGCATCCTGTGGCAGGGGATTCCACAGTTTAGCTCCTGTTGAACAAACAGAAACCTCCCACTACTTTCTGTGCTTACCACTTTCACTTGATGCCCCTGCTTCTTATAATGTGTGCTAACAATTTCCTAGGATGAGTTTTTTGCCGAGGCATACCTGCCTTTCATGCTTTTGGTTGCAAATAAATACCCTGTGGTGTATTCTCACCCTGAGGAATGGAAGGATGTGTCCTCATCTGTCTCTCCTCCTCTTTGATGTGCCTTCCAGGCTCTTTCTCTACAATCCGGGAGCACAACACAGTTGTACAAGCTTGTTGGGTTTTCTTTGCTGGTGTGTGTGACCAGGAATGCATGGGGCCTCCGCACGTAAGGGGGTAATTCCCTGTCTCTTCATATTGGTTTGCAATGCCTTGCCAGCATGTTTGTTCCCCAGTGAGAGCCTGTTCTCAGTAGGTGGCATTTCACAGCAGAAAACACTTTTCCCCAGCGAAGTCTCCCCAGACACCAGCCCTGATTTTGCAAGGGCTATGATCTAGGACAGCACACAAACACATGCTTAACTTTAATCCACACATGCTTAAGTACCTTTTGGATAAAGCTTTGCTCCACGCTTTTTGTTAGATGTGTATGCTTAAGGAAGAACAAAACCCAACTGCCAAGTTCCTACTTCACATCCTTTCCTTGGGCTGCAACAACTGCATGCATATTGTTTTTGAGAGTCCTCCACATGGCCAGTGACACCTAGTGCAGGGGCTGCCTGGACGATAACCAGCTTTGTTAGTTGCTTTTTATAAGCAACAGGCACTCTGGGTGATGCTGGGCCTTGCATGAACTGCTCCAAATTGACCCAGCTGCTGGCCTCCTCCAGAAGGATTAGACCTTCATAGTACCCCCAAAACATTTCCACATTGCTGCTTGAGGACATTTCCCTGTGGTTGCAGCTCCCTGTGTGAGTACCACCACGCTGGGACATGCAACAGGCGGTGCTCTTTGGCCACCGCAGTGCCGTGCCATTCCTCAAACATCACATCTGGGATGCTGGGCCATGTGCCGCTTTGCTCTACCTGGTGCTGCTTGCATAACAGAAACTGTCTGTCTGTTATCACTGCTGGAGATACGTAGCCCTGATTAGCGTGGCTGCAATAAAGCACAGCTTCCCTACTAGAATGCAGTGGGTATGCAGTGCATATTCATGTGCTTGGGATGCAACACCGCTTATGAAATTTTAGCATACTGTGTCATGAGATATTCTACCGTGGAGTGAATTGTGCCTGGTTCCATTTTTGTCTGGAGCTGCTGGGGCTCTTGTAAAGATATATGTGAATATAGTACACAGGGTGTTGTTTTTTAATGGTATTTGAGGCACAGAGCGAGTATCCATGCCCATGCCCCATCATGGCACCGGTCTGCCCTTCTTCTCTGTGTAACACGTATCTTGCGACTCACGCAGTGGGAGGTTATTCACAGCTGAGTGCCTGCTGGCGTCCTCTGCAACTTTATTCCCTCGTAGAACTTTCCACTCCTTATGCAAGGCAGTTAAAATAGCGAGGGAGAGAGAGATGGCAGCACTCTGTGGGATGGGGAGCCAGCACAGCTCACTGATTTCGGAGCATGCTGAGGGGTAAGGAGCCAACCAGAGCTGGTTTTTCGCATTGCTTCTTGCTGTGGATATTTTCCATCTGTTGCTGGGACTGTTGAGTGGGACTTTGGCAAAGGAGCGGGCAGGAAGTATGTATTGCACAGAGGACTTGACTAAGTGAAGGGGCCTAGGAGTTGGCAGCTAGGGCCAGCTTGGTGAATCTCGGCTTGGTTCCTGGTTGCCATGAGGACTGAGGAGTCATGCCTGCAACCAAGTGAGTAACACTTCCTATCATGTACGAGGGGCATTTCAATCCCGGTCATGTTTCTGAGCAGCCCATGAGTTTATATTGATTACTCGTCATCTCAAAGAATACATTCATCTTTTGTCTCCCAGTGAACCCTCAGCAGTTTGTTTCTTGGAAATCTGCACTGCTTCAAAATCAGTGTGACTTCACTTTCTTGGATCCTGCTGATCACCTCATTTACGGTCTCAGATGTTGTTTATGGTCTTGGATGTTGAGTCACATACATCACCTCTTGGTCCTGGAGGACGAGTCTCATGCTTGGAAGGAGGTACCCACTGGAAACAAGATTTCCCACAAAAGCTAGCAGCATCCTTGCTATTTTCACAGATGTCTCCATAACAAATGTCCTTGGCTGGCACAGCACAGGGAGGTGAGCACACAGAGGGTGAGAGCAAAGCCAAAGTGAATTCCAATTTCCATTCAAGCAGAAACCCTCAAAGCATTGGGGCCTTTCTAAACATGAGTGTATTCAGCTCTTCCTTATTAAATCAGTGACACTGGAGAATGCCTTTTACATGTTTTCCACAGGGATTCAGCCTGTTCTTGGCCTATTGTCTAAACTTATATCAAATACCTTTTAAAAGACAGGCTAAAATTCAGTCAGACACAATTAATAGACACTTTGCTTATACTTGACAGACATGCAAGGTAAGAATGAGGATGTTAGCATGCCGGCCATGCGAATGAGAATTCTGTCACGCTGAAGTATTCTTGGCCGGTTCTGGTGGTGTCCGAAACCAAAGGACAAACCACAGTAGAAACTCCACAAGTACTGAGGTGTTTTGAACACCTCTTTCTCACAGTGGCTCCCACTCTCAGCACCATACAGGCACAGTGGCTGATTTACACCTGGAGTAGTTGGACAAAACCTGAAAGAGAAACCACAAAAGAGAATTTTTAGTTTAAGGTCATGCAGAAAGTCATGGAGAGAGCTGGGGAGACCTGTGTCTCCTGATCTTTAGACCAGAGCTTTAGCTACTTGACAAAGCTCTGTCTCTCTGAGTGATCCACCAAAATCTCCTGAGGTAACCCTCAATTTCAAGCAAGGGAGTATTTGGCAAACAATTTGCATAATGCATTTGTTTGGGAACATTTTGATCCTCTCATAGGCTGCCAGAAAAGCAGATGCAAGGTGGGGTTTTTGATTCATTTGCTCGTGAGGAGTGTGGTCAAGTTAGGATGGGCCACGTGGCTCTGCCCGCATACTAGGATGACTGGGTCTTTTAAATCTGCTCTGTGAAGTACATGCTTTAACTGGGGGGTCAGCACAAAGGAAGAGAGCTTGGTGTATTTAGAGGGTATTTTTAAAGCCCATTTGCCAAAGGAAATGCCTGTTTGGCTGTCTATCCTTCTCTCTTCACGTAGCTGTGCAATGTCAGCCAGCTTCGACCACATCTGAAAGAGCAGTAAAAGTTCCAGAAATACAAAGTTTGTGGCTGTCAAAGTAGATGAAATGATGCAAATCGGTGATTTCTGAAGGAAAGAGAAAGATAACCCAGCTGCTGTACCTTTTGTTAGCCATTAGCTGACCACACCATTACCACATGTGAACATGACCTGCCCACCAGCAGGTATTTAACTCTAGCTCATGCATGCCACTATTGTCTCCTGTATGCTGAGGGATGAGGGTTAATGTAGTGGATGAAGAGAAGATGTCTGGAGATGATGGACACTCCCTTATTCCCTGGAACCCTGGGATTTGTTAGCCCTGTCGCTCAAAGGGCAACTCATTTCCTTTATATGCCGGCAGGACTGAGGAATAGCTGAGCTTGGCATTTTGCTGCAAGCCTGGGAGTCCCCATCTTCTGCGAGAGCGAGTTCCAGCACCCAGGGCCAGCTCCAGGGCACTCTATGTCCCATACACGTTCCTCCCTCCATTGTTCAGTGGTGGTCTCCTCCTGCTGGGACACCATTGTCAGCAGTGGCCAAAGTGGATAATGAGCAGAAAGAGAACTGGGAAGACAGAAAAAGTCAACCGGGAGAGTAATGAATGATGGCCTCAACCACCCAAATAATAACTGGCTGCGTGAAATACCAACTCAAATGAAAACAGGTTGGGCCAGCTTCTGAGAACACTCAGGTCAACCAGGGTATGCTGAGTGTACCACGCACCTTCATTAAATAAACACAGGCCGTGGGGGTGGTAGGAGAAGTCCTCAATACCGGGATGGCCGTGCAGAGGCAGCTGGGACTAACCACCCATCGCACCACAGGAGGTGTCAGCGACCACTAAGTGAAGACACCCAAGGACTTCCTAAGCAAGAGTTACGTGATGGCATGTCTGAGCTGCAGGGACATGTCAGATTAGCCTGGCTACCAGACCCTGAGAGCCTATGAGTCTGGCTATTAATTTCAGGAACTGGGATCAGTTCCATGGTTGGAAGCAAAAACCCTCTGCAGTGAAGCCACTGCACCCTGGGGCTGCCTCGTGCGTAGCCTTTGCGTGCCTCATGTTATCTGATAGTTCAGATAAAAGCCCAATTCCCCTTTAAACTTTTAAGCGCTTTATAAATTATCAGAGGGCTTTAATCTCTTTTTCATGAGATAAAGGGCCTTCTAAGCCCCAGACTCTAATTGAGTGGCTTTGGTTGTTTTGTTTTAAGTCCCTGTTCGGAGGAAAGCAGGCCCGTCACCCTGAGAAATGCCTTCCAGCAAGATTTCATTTGGAGTAGAGAAAAGTTGGTTGGTTTGTGCTCGTGGAGGAAAGCATGAAAAAGTACAGAACAAACAGGGGTACCAATTTAGCCACCTCTTCACTGCTTTAAGTTAGGAAAGGGCTGGAAATTCTGCAAAAGCCTGCTGGGGAGCCTTGCTGTCAAAACTTTCACCCTGTTTGTGTCTCTAAGTAAGCTGATCCATAGCTATTCATTTAGCAATCCGCATTTGGACATGGTGGTTCTGCCCCGAGTGTTCCCTGTGCTCCAAAGGGACACAAACACCAGACATGGGAGAGTGGCCTCAGAAAACCAGTTTGGAGTTCTCTGCTGAGCCTGTCTGCACCATCCAAAGGATCCCCCTGATGGCAGGGGACAGAAAAATCCCATGGCACCTGCACGTCCACTCAGAGCAGCTTGTGTTTCAAGCAGACTTAGAGAGAGCTGTTCACGAGTGAACTGATGCCTGGGAGCCATCTGTGGGAATTATCTGATGAATAGCTTCATAGAACAAACAGCAGAGATTGAAAGAGGCAGAAAGACTAAAAGAGATGCAGCAGGAAGAAATTACTCTGCAATGAATTCTGTGCTGGGGACTCAGCATTGAGTATTATCCAGACCCTGTCCCCAGGCTGGAGGGAGGGCTTTTCTGGTCTCACCTCTTTCACCCTCGGAAATTGCCCCACATCTCCTACCAGCCATCCAGATTGACAGCTTGCAGTGTAGCAAAGTGTGGTGTGATGGCATCTCCCAGCACTCAGGCTGAGGATGAGTGCAGCCCTGCCTGCGTCAGGCTGACACTGCAGGGAGCTCCTCATTCTGTGCCAGGTCTCTGAGGAAGATATAGACAAGGAAGAGCAGTGACGGAAGGAAAGGGATGAAGCTTTGGAGGTTCTACTGCTAACTCAGGCTGTGAAGAAGAGTTCCAAGCTGGGAATTTTGCATGGCACAACAAGGCACTGCCACCCTACGGTCAGATTGTTTGAGCTAAGAGGCCTCTAAGCCATCTCAGTGGCATGCAGACTGTGGCACACATTCTCCTGCATGACCCATGTCCTCAAGGAAACAGATGGGGGGACCAAATCACCACTGTGCTGCTAATGAACTAGCACAGGGCATCAGTACACAACAGAAACACACTGATATGGGCAGGAGAGCACTGCTCACAGCAAGAACAGTCACTCTGTCATGGACCTACTCCTGATCCTTAAGGCAAACCTAGGAATGTATTCAAAAGATGAGTAGCGAATTACAATCCATGACTTTAATAGATTCTAAAAACCAAGGATGCAGCACCAATACTGGTTTTATGGCACTTCACAATCTTCCCCAGCTTTCCACTTTTCTCCTAATACCCTGCTGGTATTAGGTAAGAACTCCTGCCTCTCCATGTTAAATGTGAATTCATAGCCCTTATCCTCCCTGCCAGTGTTTCCTGCAGCTGTGGCTGCACCAACCAACCCCTTTCCTTCAAAGCAGCAGGCTGACTGACACACCGAAGTTCAACTTGTTTGCAGTCTGTGCTTAGCTTGAGGTTCCATGTGTCTCTTTCAGGCCTGAAGACGAGCTCAAGCTGCTGACAGCTTGTCTGTCTTTTCCCAGATACATCCATTGGTCTAATCAGAAAACTCCACAAACCATACCATGCTGACAAAGAAGGCAGGAGAAGAAAACACTCCCTCCCCATCTCCCACACCACAATATCCATCACTCTGGATCACTACTCTTTTCCCCTCCATCTCCCTTTGCTTTATTCATTGCAGTTGGTGTGGCTAGGTATTGCCATGAATAAATATTTAGCAGAACAAGGAAGATTTGATGCGATAAAGGTTTTCTGTGCATCTAAGATGCATGAGGTTATCAGATACTATATTTATACCATACATTATGTTGTATACATGGGTTTTTTTTAGACTTGTGTGGATCTTAGGATTGGTGGACATGAATTCAGCTTCTCTAGGCAGGAAACCAGAGCTCTTTCATGGGACACAGTCTTGGTAATGACAGCCACCAAAAGGTGTTATAAATGGATGAAGTTAGGGTAGGCCTGGCAAGTGCTTCCAGCTGATATTTGGCAACAGAGATTGGAGTGATTCAGCAAGATTTTACAAAGTAAATGCATACAGAGAAATTAGAATTTCCATTAACACCCCTCAGCCCAAACACACTGACATGAACAGACGCAGGTGTTGCCATGCAGGACTGGTTCATTTTGGTGCTGTGGGAGCTGTATGTGGACAAATAGCGCACTCAACTTCAGGCAGAAACTGCAACACTGAGCAGCCAACTCTGCCAAATCTGTTCTGCGTGAGCTTCGAGCTCATAACTGGATCAAAATTCAGGGATATTTTTCTTGGGGACAGCAGAGACATATTCTTGGCAGCTAGACACTTCCCTTGCTTAATTTCAAGCTCTTGCTTTAAACTGGAAACTCTCAGTTAACTAGTTGTAA
This sequence comes from Alectoris magna, assembly GCA_030625065.1. Taxonomy (NCBI): domain Eukaryota; kingdom Metazoa; phylum Chordata; class Aves; order Galliformes; family Phasianidae; genus Alectoris; species Alectoris magna. Next base: position 31,866,176 of record CM060562.1, on the reverse strand, counting down.
GCACTGATTTTTGAGTGTGGACAGAATAACCTCTTTTTTCTTCCTTCTATTCTGAAAACGATCAAAACTCTGAGATGTGTGCAGGTTTTTTTTGTTGTTGTTGTTTTTTTCTTTTTCTTTTTTCTTTTTCTTTCAACAGCCTAAGGCAGATGCCTGGTCTGGAAAATGTCAGCTCAAGTGGTGAAAGTGGCAAGTTGCAAGCAACTAAAGCCAGGGCTGGGAGAGGCGAGTCAAATAGGTGGTGGTGCTTGTGCTCTCTGGTATAAAGCATACCAGCTCCAGTCACCAAAGCATCCTGGAGAAAACATCAGGGCGGCTTCCTTGGTGGAGATCTGCTTTCTCTCACTTCTACAGCATTGCCTTTGCCTGCATCCCTTGGCATTTGCAGAACATTTTGCATGTCCCAGAGTGAGCCTGGTCCCCAGAACAGTGAGCAGAGTGTTTCCTCCTGGTGCTGCTCAGAGCTAGCAGGCAACTCCAGGTGCCTGGCTGGCTGCCTTCTGCCAGCCTCTTATGTTTGGGAAGGGCTCAGAGACTAGGCCTGCAGGAGGCTGTGATTCATTCCGTCTACAACTTTTTTTTAATGAGACTATTTCCATTGTCTGTGAGTCCATCAGCATCAGAGGCTCTGCTTGGGATCAAGCTAAGAGCATGAGTGCTATCCCAGTGCTCTCGGGGACGATAAGATCTCTGGCACACTATGGTCCAGTGTATAGCCTGAGGGTATGCCTTGGCCTTGCTAGTCCTGGGCTTCCTTGGGGGCTGAGTGCAGCTTGGGACCTGCAGACAGCAGGGAGTGCAATCCCTTGCCTCTGTATTTCTAGGCAAGAAGCTCCTGTGGAGCCAGTCATTAAGCAACAGCTGTGATTGCAACTGATTGGCGTCAAAGAGGCCTGGTGTTCACAAAGAAGGAGAACTGAAGGAAGGGGCAGAACAGCAGGAAGCAGCTGGCAGGCAGGTGAGCATCTCTGCACAGCTTGCAAATTGCACTGCATTGGGCTTTCCACATAAGGCACTCCAGCAGCGGGATGGTCAGATGTGTATAAAAGGAAGAAAGATCAGGCACTGAATTGCCAGTTGTGCCTATGGGGGCAGCAGCCTGCTCTGAATTGCAATGTGGCACTCATGCTGCTTGGAGTAGCAACAGGTTTTTGACTGCATGGTTCTCCACCAGCAGCACACTCAGCGCTCAGGCAATATTAGATCTGACAAGAGAGGAGGGTTACAAAGAGGCACTCTCCTATTTTCTCTCCAGTTGCTAATCGGACTTGCATTCCCCACTCTCTGGTATCCCCTTTGCCTCAGTTCATGTGATATACTGAGCTAGCACTAATACCTGCATGGCAGTATTATTTCTTCATCGTTCATGGCCTCTCTGTGCTCCTTAACCTCAAATATCTCTGCTAAAGGACACGGTACTTCTCTTGTCTGCCAGAGTGGTGGTGGAGGGCAGTCCTCCAAAAGTTTCACGAGCTCCTGTGTTGTGCTGGTGGTGACTGTGGCCATTTTCATCCCCTGCTTGTTTATACACACAGCAATCTCCCTGCCTAGACAAGCGCATAATTTGCTCCCCTCTGAGACACAGAGCAAAACCAGTGTAAAGTGGACAGTGGTTGGGGTGAGAGCACCTCCTCCCTTGGAGCCTCTCCAGCCTTAGGAAACCCTTTCCTTTGGGGCAGATGTTCACATTATTACAAGGTCCAGTGGTCTTGTGCCAGGTGGACTGATGAAGAGATGTGAGCCTCAACCAGGTGTGCAGGGGGCATACACACAGCCTAACATGGGTTCTCCTATCCCCCTCCTGTCCTGTCATACACCTTCCCTGATGCCCAGCCCTGCTTCCCCTTCCCTCTCCTTTAGACATCAATGGATTTCACTCCTCATGCTCCCTTCTCCCTCCCCCAGCCCTGTCTTGCCACACCACCTCCTGCAGCCCACCCCAGCCACCCATACCCCTGCCTCTCCCATCTTGTCCCCCTTGAGCATCTCCTGCCTTCCCCTCCCAGTTCCATGTCCCCTCCCAGGTGTACGCACAGCCATCCCTCTTCAGCAGCAACCAGAAAGTGGGCCAAAAGTCATGGATGGATTTCAAAACCACTGGGTAAGTCCTGGATCCTTTGAAGCTGAGCAGGAGCTCCTGGAGAGTCAGGTCTTTCTATTCTCATTAGGATTATATGTTTTTGGGCCAAACTTAGCACACAGTTACCAGGCTGTCCAGAATGCTTGCCAGACTCGGGAGCTTGGAAAAAGCAGGGAAGACTTGGAAAAAAAAAATCCTAGACAGAATAGCCCAGAGGCTTTGCTTCTGACAGCTAATGTTGCTGTGCAGCTTGGCACTTACCACAAGGAGCACTTACCACAGGCTCCTCTTCTCATCACGGGAGCCAAGTTGGATGGAGATGCTATTGTAGCACTGTGCCTCCTGGCCTGGGGTCTTCACAGCTTTCTCTACTACTGGCTGTTAGCTGGGGACACGTGTGTGCACAGTGTCAGACTGTTCCTTCTCCTCCTCCTCCACCCCATTTATCCTTCTGATGCCTGATGCTCTGCATTGTGTGGCTGAGAACCTCCCTCTACTTTTGGTGGTGGGACCTTGGGCCCTGTTTGCAGCATGGATTAGTACGTGTCTTTCCTTGTTCTTGGCTTCTACTGACCACGGAGGAAAACTGCAGCCCCCTGATTCTCAGCCTGAAGGATGTGCTTGGATATCACTATAAAGGTCAGAAATATAAAATAAGAAAAGCAGAGCTGGAGAAGAAGATTCCAGCTCCCTGGGTGACCCTGCGGGAGGTTGGGCCAGATTTGGCTGTAAGCTCTTTAGTCATGCTGGGACAGCATAGGCTGTCCCTCCCTCTGCCCTACGTGCTCATCTGCATCCATCGGCTCTGTGATTTCACGGTAGGGCACCTTGGGAAGAGCCTGGCCTTCCTCACCCACCCTGGCTTGCAGCGTGGAAAGGTCTCCAGCAACCACTCCACTGTCGGCAAAAGGGTGGTGGAGCAGGCGTGTGTACTTTGGAGAGGGAGAAGCATGGTGCCTGGGGGGCTGGGGAGCAAGGCCAGGGCCCGGCACACTCCTCCTCCATGAGCAGCACCACGAGCGGGCACGTTGTGCACGCAACCACTGAAGCTGCCGCTGGGCGCAGGGCGGGATCACACCCAAACCTCTTTGTTTTTGCAACACAAAGGTGGAGACAGAGCATCAGTGGAGGGGAAGGCCTGCCAGGCCTTTCCTCCCAGTTCTGCACCCACGACTCTTCAGCAACTCTTCAGCTGCTCTTCAGGGGATGGGGTTTGCTATTGTCCTCTGTGGGAGTTGTGCACCGCTGAAAATCCAACTATTTCAGGCAAAGCTGGTTTCTGCTATTGGCAGACTCACAGTAGAACTGAGACATGTAGGGGGTATAGTTTTTTGTTTTTTTTTTTTTAAGTAACGTTTCTATACTAGGAAGTGTAACGACTGTTACACCAGTACTTAACTTCCATTGCTAACTCATCCCATCTGCTGAAGCAGCAAGAACAATGTTGGTCAAAACACCCGCTGCATTGCCCAGTGAGGGAGCTCCGCAGGGCCTCTAACTTGGGCCTGATCCTGCCTTGCTGAGTCTCAGCGCAGTCATTTAGGGCTGGGGATGCGCCCTCAGCTCTGGGGAAACACCAGGCAGGCTCCTGACCTCTATCAGGCCCCAACTCCCACAAAGCAGGGAACAAAGTGCTCAGGAGGGCCTGCAGCAACATTGGTCACAGCCTCTGGACATGGGCAACCCCCTCTTGACAAAGCGAATATCGCTCTGAGAGGAGCACAGATGAGCACTTGCAATCCGTTGAGTGGTTTGTGTGTGAAAACTACCAGGCAAATGCTAACTTGCCCTCTGCCAGGGAGTTGCAGTGCACATCATCAGGATCCTTTGCAAACAGGGGGTGCGGCAGGATCGTGGGCAGAGTGCTCAGATCTGAGGACTGATGCCAAACTCAGCAGATAAGCATCTGAATGAGGAGAAATCATTCAGATTAAGAGCTGTGCAATAGGAGAGCAGAGGAGGAGGAAGGAGACAGTGTACTCTATGGATGCCTGTTCGGAAGAGTTTGCTTTGCCATTGAGTCTGGGAGCAAAGCATAGCCACGTGCTTGGTGTTTTTGACATAGGAACATGCAGCAGAGTTTGACAGTGCTGCCTGGTTATGAGAAAGAACTTTTCTTCTCTCTCTGTGAGGGTCAGGGAGTGATGTCTCTGTCAATCTTGTGCTGCCTCTGCTTGCCTGGAAGTGTGAACAGCTGAGAGCATCTGCACTGGGAAGGGCAGGAGGGCCAAGGCTCTGCTGTGAGGAAGACAACTCTTCTCCCTTCCCACCCCCACCCTGCCTCCCTTTTCTGATGAGCAGAGCAGTGGGAATGGGCTTAAGGATTTTGTCAGCCCTGCCTTGATCTCCATGTGCACTCCACATCTCTTGTGACTTTGTCAACACAGCAGACCAGACGCTGTCTCTGGCAACAGAGCAGACTCCAGGGCAGCTGAGGTGAGAAATTCCCCCTGGAAGAGATAAGCTGAGCTCTCCTGCATGTCCCATCCTCTGCTCAAACCCCTCCTGTAGTGCTAATGCAAGAGAGGGAAGAGATCTGGGTACAAGGTGAGTGGGATGCTGGGGCAGGAAGGAAAGGACAAATGAAGGGAGTCAAAGAGGAGCAGAGGCTGCTTCTCATACTGTGGTGGAGTTTACTTTGGACCCGAGGCCACAGGAATTTAGCTCAATACCTAGTCAGAGAGCTCTGACCCTATGTAGCAAGGCATTAGAGGATTTCAGCACCTCAGTTTAAGATGTTCACTGCGTGAACTTCTGTCATCCTGTCCCCTCTCCCCACCCTGCAGTGTCTGCTCCCGTTAATTTCAATTTTAAAGGTTCCTGCATGATCAATCCAGGATAGGATAGGAAACACCTTTCCACAATAGGTATATGCTGGTGTGACAGTGAGGGTGCCTTTGAAACCATTCCTTTCTAAATCTTGGTCCTTGCCTCAAGCAACTACTGCAAGCTTGAGTCCATCACTCCTGTATATCCACCTTGTCTCAACTTGATGGAGGAGCCACTCAGGCAGTGGGCTCAAGCTCTCATGCTTTCAAAACTTGAAGTCCTGGTTTCAGCACTTGGAAATGCTACATAGGAGGGCAAGCACGGGCTTTTCTCAGACAGCCTTTTAGCAGCCCGAAGGAGGAAAGGATAGGAGCAGCGAAGCAGCATTTTAACAAGTTTTCTGAATGGGTATACATCAGTGGTGATCCTCTGTGTCACCAGCCCTGACTTTCATTGAGCCAGCGGAACCCAGCAGCATCTCACCAGCACTGGGGTGAGCATGAGGTGTGCGGGGATCTCCCCAGCCAGGGCACCCCAGATCTGGAAGCTTAGTGGGGGAAAATCATTACTGGTGGCCCCCGCAGAACCTCACCTGCGTCACAAAGGACGTCAGCTCCAAAACTGCTGATAGGAGCAGGGATAGTTCTGTGTGGAGGAGTGTGCAGGGGGGGAGATCTGGAAGAATATACAGACTCAGCACCCCCCTCACTCTGGGCCTCCATCTGTGGCCCTGTACTGGGCTTTACAGTACTTGTTAAGTGGAGGAGGTAGAGACGTGGTGGAAAAAGATGAGGCTGAGGCTTTCCAGAGTGCAAGAAGCATGGGGTATTAGGTGTGGGAAAGCTGCTTGGGGAAAACTCCATCCCAAGGCAAAGCCCTTCCATGCGGCTGAGAGCACTGGTTTGACCACTGGTGGACCTCACTGACCTCTGTTGCTTCACTAGAGCTTCTGAAATGGTTGCAATGATGAGTACAGGAGGGGACAGCATTTGTCACACTTGTTGTGAATGGTGCTAGTGACAACAGTAAGGCCAAAATTCAGCATGGGCTCAATCACATTTTAAATGTCCTCAAGGTCCCGTCTTACATGAACTAGCCATGAAGTTAAAGATCTCTCCTACCAGCTAACTGATTTTTATTGGACCCTTTGGCAATCTCTCATAGGCGTTACTTTAAATACATAAACCCCAACAATTCCCATTGCGTGCCACCTGAGGTCACTGAAATTGCAGCAGGGAAGAGTTTGTGTGCTGCATCCCCTCAGGGAAACCAGCCAGCTTGAAATTACCCACCCTGCAAAGTGCTGTCCTTCTAACTCCATTGAAGGGGAACAAACCTAATGTTCAAGATTGTCTTTGGTCTCTGCAGATCTACCTTTGTTTTGCAGGCAAATGTGGCCACGCAGGCCTTCAAGTGCTTTCTAATGAGGCCATTTCCTTCGGGGTGAAAGGAGACTGGTCACCTTCCAAGCCAAGATGCTAATGGGAGTAAGCATATGACATATGCATGTAAATTATAACCTAGCTATGTGCTAACATGCCAGCACCTTCCTGGCCCTGTTTGCTGGAGTCTTCCTGCTGCCCCAGGGGTGAAGAGCTCCATTCATCCTGCGGGCCACCCAGTGCTCCAGCAGAGGAGCGCTGAATTTTTAAGTGATGGATTTAGAGCTATTGGAGGGAAATGAGATCAGCAGGGCGAGAGACCTTTAAACCACTTATCTGTGCCTGCTCAGGGTGCTGCACATCACCAGCACTTCCAAGGCACTTTATGCCCCTTGGAGACCCCTCCACCATTGTCCTCTTGCTGCTTCCTGGCCACCAACCCACCATCGTGACCAACTAGGAGCCACCTGCAGTGTGTATGGAGAGGAGAGGCAGATTATCTGCTACAGGAGTGGCCTCTCCAATCCTCTCTGCTGCTCGAGGATGCTCTCCCCTCAAAAATTCCTCTCTGCTTGCATGCTGAGGACTTGTGCTGTTTACGGAGGAGATGGGGAAGCAGTAGCCTGCTGAGGTTAAACTGCCAGGCCTGCTATGGTGGAGAGGAGCTGGGCACAGAGGCTGCAGGCTGCATGGGGCAGGGTGGGCAGCTGCAGACCAGGCCTGCCAGCCTGGGAGCTCTCAAGAGAGCCAGGCCTGCCCCGGTGGGCCCTTATCTCCTTCTCACATCGCTCGCAATGCTGCATGGTGCTGATAAAGGGCTGGGGGGAAGCCTGATTTATGGCACACCAGCACCTCTGCCACCGTGGCTCCGTCCAGCCCTGTCAGCCTACAGGGATGGGGTTTTCGTGGGAGAGGGTGTTTGCGTTGTGAGTGGTGTCCGTCCCCTTGACAAGGGTCACATTGCTTTTTTAATTTCTTGCTGGAAGTGCATCTGGAAAGTATGGTCAATTACTGACTGGGAGACTCCCTCACAAGGCCGCAGTATTTATGAGCTCCCCCAGGCTGGGGGGTGCTGACTGCAATTAGAGGAGTTGTGGGAGTGAAAGTTGCCTGCAGTGAACTCCAGCAGCACAGGGGAACAACCCACTAGCCACTGGCAGATGGGAGAGAGTGGCAGACCGGTGGTCTAGGGGGAAAGGCAGACAGATTGCTCCAGGAAGAGGGTGGCAAGGACAGGGAGGGACATGAGTAGCACATAGGCTGGGTGGGACATCAGTAGGACAGATGGGGATGGGAGATGACACGGATGAATGTCACGCCATGCTGAAGGCATGGGATACACAAGGAGGGTAACCCATGCGTACACTGACCTTGTTTGCTGTGCCTGAGGCCCCAATGGTGTTCGACATGTAATGCGATAAAACGGACGCTGGGACTGGAGATTTGTGCCTATGCCTAGCCCTGTCGGGCTCAATGGAGGGGCTTCAAAGCATGCTTCAATGTCATATGCATCCTTTAAATGTTGTGTGCTGATGAGGCAGCGTTAAGGGGTCATCAGCCTGATCTATTCCCCAAAATTTTTTGCCTGCATAACTCAATTAATAAAGGAAAGAATAAGTCATCCCGTCCCTCCCATTGATGCAGAAATGCTGGCAAGAGGCTTAAGATGATGTACTGTTCTGCTGGAAGCAAATTCATCATGGTTAAGCCACCCTGGCAAGGGCAGACTTTTGCCACTGGAAGCTGTGTCTCCATGGGGGGGATTGCTGCAATTTTTTCAGCATGAAGAAGGCCTGATTGGAAAGGAAAATGAGGTGTCCTAAGTGGTGGCAGGAGGAAATGTTTGTGGTCAGAAAGCTGAGTCAAAGTGGTGAAAGACACTGCTGGCCTTCTGCATTTGTCCCCCTGTCCTCACAGCTTCTATCCCCTCTGTGACCTTGGTTGTGAAGTGGCTGTCACCAAGTTGAGGCCAGTGCCTTGCTAGTCTCGTGCGCTGCATTAGCTGCCGGGACAATTGTGCTTCTTGAAGACACACATCCATCCATGAGCCGGCAGGCCTGTCCTCGCCAGCGTGTCAGTGTGAAAGTAGGTACATGTGTGCAGTAATTGAAGAGATCAAGACTGAGTGCGCCCAACAGACCGACAAAGCCAATTACCCCTCAGGAATTTCTGCTCCTCAGGCTTGGATGGTGATTACAAAACCTTTGCCATTAAAAATTAGCCAAGGGAGAGTCTTGCTGCCAGAGTCTAGTAGGAATTTCCCATGCCCATCTGATACAAAGAGCGACCACGAAACGTGCAGATGCCAAACCATGAACACCACCTTTTCACTGGCCTGGTGATCCTCTGTGCTGAAGGAGATGGGTAACATGACACACGGGTGTGTGTATATCCACAGACACAGAGTATGTGTCCACGTATGTTGGCACACAGAGCAAGCAAACCATAAAGCTGCAGTAATAGGAGGTTGTGAAACCCACAGTGATTGCACTGACAGCTCTCATTTCTGACTGTGTGCGCTGGGCCCAGCTGCGGGGTCTCAGGGAGGAGGTGGGGGAGGGATGAGTGCCAGAGGGAGGGGGTCTGGCTGCTGACATCCCCTGTCCTGGAGACTTGAAAGGAAAATCACAACCTGCTCCCACCCTGTGCAGGCGGCCGTGGGACTGCTGGGTGTGTGAGGTGAGGGAAGGAGAGTGGAAAGGCTACAACTGGACCAGAACTACAAGCCTGACTGCCCTGCTCTCTGTGACAGTCACCCTGCCTCCCTGGCCTCTCTACTTAGGGTGGGTGTTCACTGCAGAGTTAATAAGATTAAAACGCCAGTGTTGCTGGTAGCTTGTATCTTATCCACACCCACATCCCTATAAATCAGAGATGCTTTTCAACTTGGGTTGGCTGGCCAGCCAGGGAGATGGGCTAGAGCAAAACCCCAAGGCTGCTGACATAACTGCTCTGCAATGTGGGTGCAGGCCAGCCCCTGCTAGTCCTCTGGGGGCTTGCCCATGCTGCTAGTCATCCAGGGGCTTCCTATAATCCACCCCCTTTGCTCTAGTTCAGAGTGACAGCACTCCTGCCAGTTCTTTGGGAAAGGGTTTGTAGAGCCGTGCAGTTTCCTGCATAGCACTTGGGGCTGTAGGATAAGCCTCCAAAAGCACAAAGGGGAGCCATAACCCCTCTCTTGTAAAGTCAGATAGCTTGGGAGGGGTACTGGACTGTAGACCGTGTGGGTTCATTCAGTCATGAAGATGAACCCTCAGTAGCATAAACCTTGCTCATCAGAAGGTCTGGCTCCTGCAGCAGAAGACCTAGGGAAAATCTGGCTCTCCTCTTGCACTGTTCTATCTGTCCTTCTTCCTGGGTATCCACTAGTACCCACTAATCTCGCTAACTGCAACAACAGGTCACTCTCAACACTGTGGCACACTGCTGTGTCTGTTTCCTAAACAAGGTGGGAGGAGGGATGCAATCAAGTCACTTAGCCTTTGGTTCTCCTGTCTGGGAGAATTAGTGAGAATGATGAAGCTTTTGGGAAGTTTCACACCTCTTCTCCGTCTAAGCTTCACTAAAAGTCACTCCTGGGAACAGAATTTGCTGATACAGCTCTGGCCCTTGGTAAATTCACTGCTTAGTTCTCCAGCACCTCACAGAGTAACTCTGAGTGTCTGCATTTGCCACTGTTACAAATATGCCTCTGAGCAATCTGGAAGCAAGAGGTGCTGGCTGGATTTAGCAGAACAATTAATTCATCGTATTTCTGTTAAACCACCCTTCGTGGTGTCCTGGCAATTGGAGAAACCTTGTCCTGAGATTGCCTACTTCATGAAATCTCTGTTTCTGCTTTGATATAAGGAAAGCCCTTGCAGCTCTGACATAGAAGAGTGATGCCCAGCCTTGGTCTGTTCCTGCACTTTTTCCCACCCCAGTTCCAGCCTGGGTGTTGGAGGCTGCCGTCCCATGTGCTATCACTCTGGAAACATTGTGTCCTCTGAGCACCACCTCACAAAGCCGCCTGCTGCTGACCATTACTCCCGTTCCTGATGAAGTGAAAGGATGCAGGGATGAAGTCACTCTTACTCAGCCTTGTGATCTCAGTTCAACGAGCATTCAGGACTATTTGCTCGAAGCCTTACTGGTGCTGAACAGGATTGCACAATCCGGTCTTCAGGAGCTGCTGTGTGGGTGTGTGTGTACTCTCTGCACAGGAAGGAGCACAGAGAGTTCCTTGTAGTAGCCTTTGTTTCAAGGCTCTGGAGAACATCTTAAAAGCCTGTCCCTCTCCTATGTCAGCTGTAACTTCCTTTGCACTGGAACACACGCAGTGAGTGGGAGAGGTAATGACAGTGGAAGGAGAAAGTACTCACAATATAAACATACATTCACCTTGCACAGACAGCAGAAGAGAGCCCAACAAATGGCCCTTCCAGGAAAGGAATCTCCTTCCAACCTGGTGTGTCTGCTAGGGGAATACTGGGAACACTGTGTTTTCTGCACGGCCATCTGATGCTGTCTGCGATGCTGCACTTGTTTACTGCAGCATGGTGCAGCTCTGGGAATTGCAGCACAGAAATGTCCAAGAGGTTTTATACTTGGCTTATTTCTCAGAAAGCTGTGACTTGGAAAACTCAGACCGGCCTATCTTCTCTTCCAAATAGTCAAGCAATATGCTTGGTAATGTCATTCTGCAGAAAGTTTTGATTTCTGACTTTTCCAATTAATTTTGGGAGAAAGCAGAGGTCCTGGAATTTCCCACAAAGCAGAATTTCTGTTTTTCCACCAGCTTGACTCAGCAAGAATTTCTCCCACAGGAATTTGGCCATAAGTACTGATACCAGCTAGGCAGTTTGAATCTCTCTAGATGGTGAAAGCGAGAGAAAAGTATCTCATAAATCATTGTGTCATTGCTGTTTCGTACTCAAGAGGGGAGAAGATCATCTCACCTTCCTTTCTGTTCTCCTGTGCATGTTTCCTGGGAACAGCCGAAGCAGATAGGTGTTGAAGATCTGCAGAGGATATGAATGGCTAGAACTGTTGGAGCTGTGCTCTGTGAATTTCTCCCTGCACACAGCCTCCCCTTTTGTTTCTCTTTATGAATGAGCTCAGTTTTTACAACACAGTTCCTTGGCTGTAGTTACAGAGAGAACTCAGCTTCTTTTATTAAATGTGAATAACTGGCCTTCAGAAATCATATTTTTTCAGGTCTAATTTGTGCTTCTGAATTCAAGGATGGTGTGGAGAGAGTGGGGATAAGAGGCAAGGAAGTGCTCCAGTGCCAGTGCAGCAGATGTGGCAGAATGGCTGGCATGAGAGGCCTTGTCCTGATCTCCCACTGAGAACCAGAAGAACAGCTGGGCATGGTCTGGTCTGTCCTCACATGGATGGGATGGAAAGGAACACCCTGGAGGTGTTCAAGAGCCGTGTGGATGTGGCACTAAGGAGCATGGGTTAGTGGGCATGGTGGGGGTGGGTTGGTGACTGGATAAGATGATCTTAGAGGTCTTTTTCAACCTTAATTAATGACTCTATGATTCTATAACTGGAATAATGGAGATTTTAGCATAATTTTGTCTTTGTGTAGCTCTATAGTGGAAATGCTAAGTGATGGCTTGAACCAGTGACTGAGCACCTGGTGGGAAGGCAGGGCCAACCCAGGGGAGCTCAGGTGCATGCAATGCACCTGGGGGACCAGAAGGAGTGGAGCCAAGATCCACCCCTTCCCAGACCTCATTTAAGGGTTGGCAGTGCAGGCAAGGGTATCTTGCTGGAGATCCCTGCCTACCTGTGCAGTCTTCCAAGGGTAAGCAGCTTCTTTCCTTTATTTCTGTGCCCACATCTGTTGTATTTATGCAAATCTTCACTTGCCGTGGCCTGGGACCTTGCTTTACTATCCATCGCATTAAAGCTCCCACTCTCAAAATTTTATTGGGAAAAAAAAGTCAGCCAGTTAATACCTGGACTTCCTCTTCACTGGAAAACAAAAATCTTGGGGTTTCTCCTGGCACTGCTAGCAGAGATCTGTTGAAACCAAGCACAACTCTTGAACTGCGGAAGTCTGTGGCCTGGGGGTGGCAGGAGGTCAGACGAGATGTTCTGGCTGGCCATCAATGGCCTTAAGAGACTGCAAACCTCAGATAGAACTATGTTACCCTGAGTCAAGTTCAAAGTCTATGAATCAAGAATTCAAGCCTGAGCCTAACTCAGTGGAAAGGAACAAATTTGTGGTATTTGATGACAATGCAAGATGTTACTAGGAAGTTTCTCCGCGAATGCATAGCAAAAGCCAAACAACTGACTGTGTTTGTGGCCAAAACATTTATTTTCTTTATGGAGTGAAAACAGAACCTGAAGTGCAATAAATAGCTTCTGAATGTGCCTTCATCTCTGGGCCAGTACAGGAGGTCTGACACTTTTAAAAGCCTACTGGAAACTTGGGCTTTGATTGCTGCCGCCAGAATAGCTGCTGCCTCTTGTGTGGTTCCATCAGGGATGTACCTCCTGAATGTGTGTTTGGGCCTGAGCCTGCACTCATGACCAACCTTGTCTGGTGCTCATCTGGTTTTCCTCCTACCGTGATGTGGTTTCATTGATTCAGGGCATGATGTGTGTGGCCGTGCATGTGCTGACCTGCAACTGCTCTGCACCTGGGAGTGGGGATGGGTGCACAGGGATAGAGCAAGGCTTGGGCTTTGCAGGGCTTCAGGTCACTTCCTGGTCAGGCTTTCCTACAGCACTGTGGATGCAGCCAGGTAAAATCTGATGTGCTTCAGGAATTAACAAATACATTTTTAATTATGCAAGGTTGCAGTGCCTGAAAATAACAAATTTTAAAGCAAAAAAAATCTAGTTCTGTTCTTGCTTGCAAGATGACAAGGAAAATATTGTGAGTTTTTTCTTTTTTTCTTTTCCAGAATGGCTTCTATAATATGATGTCTCTCATCTTCTTTCAAACTCAGGGAAATACTAAGACGACATAGCAACAGCTATGCAGAAATGCATAGGGAGTATCAAGATTGCTTTGCAAGTTATTTAGATCTGTTCAGTGACACATATAGAGCTCAGCTTGTTCGCAGACCCATTTCCAGCTCAAGGCTGAACCTTTTGTTTGTGTTTTCAAGTGGGAATGAGTTTTTGTGAAGGACCTCCCCCTGAATCATTGTCAGAGCCTTCTGACTCTTAGACACATGAGATCTTTGGAGGGCTAAAGTTTGGCTGTCTTTATCTGGAATGGTTTTAGGGACATGTCTGTGGATGTCCTATTTCTCTAATTCATCTGAGCAATGAAAAAATAACAACTTAGAACATCCAGAATTTCTGTATCATTGGTTTAGATCACAGAAAGGAGACATCTCCTGGCTTGGGCCAGAGCTATCTTGTTGAAAATCTTGTATCAAGCTCTTACTAAAAGCTTTTTAATCAGTTAAAAACAATTAACTGTCCCCACCACGTCCTTTCCTTCATTTCTATCTTTCAAACAGGTTGTTTGTGGAAGTGGTGTCAGGATTGAATGTGCTGTTACTATGGAATATGGAAGAGCCCATATCTATGCAAGGAGAACAGCTAGGAGCGGTTTGAGCAGGTAGTGGACAAGAAGAGGACAGCTGGTGAAAGGAGAAACTTGCATCCAGAAGGGATGAAAGAATATTATGAAGTGTTATCAGATGAGACCTCCCCCACCCCCTTCCCTATTGTGCATCTCTGATTCCTGGGAACATCAGGGATCACAGAAATGTGGCTCAGCAAGCCTGTGAAAGAGACTGTGAACAAGAAAGTCCCACATGTAAGAAATGATCTCCAAAAAGAGACTCTATGCACACTCAGCTATGCAATAGGACACATGTTGCAGTTCCATCAAGTTAAAATGAGATAAGAGATAAGAAAGGCACACTTTTTCCACCCCCCTTCCAGCCCCACTCTTTAGGAAGCTCTTCAGGCTCTTTCTCCTGCTGCTTTGAATACGTACTTTGTTTTACTCCATGCATTGTGAACTCCTGCATGCTTTTGCTGTCCAGATAGGAAGTTACAATTACAAGCAGTTAGATCTGATCCAAATTTTCTATACATTTAGGTGTAATTAACATGCCAACCTCACGAAGCTGGCAAACAGACAATATTCTCCTCATCAGTGCCAACATCTGGCACACCAGCTTGTCAGGAATCAGAGATGTTCCTTTCTCCAGAAGCAGAAAGGCTTTATTGGCATCAGGGCTCTGTGTGGTTTAGGAGGCAGAAGCGAGTAACCAAGACTGGTCATTATTTTCAAGGACATCATTTGGTGGGGTCCTCTTGATGTTCTTCCCACCCAGTCTCTGCTGCTCTTCTCTCATCACAGGGCAAAGCAGAAAGGGCAAAAATGTTTCTCTTGTGTCTGAACTTGCAGAACATTTCAAACTTGGATGAGTGCCTAGATGGGATGGGTTTGGGATGATCCCATTCTGCATTACGACTCCAGGCAGGGCAGTGTATGTGCTCACACTTCAAGCTCCTCTCAGGGTATGTGGATTCACTGCTTGGAGGTCTGGAGCAATGCAGTACCAGTTCTTACTCTCCTTGCTTTTTTTTTTTTTTTTTTTTTTTGTGTGTGTGTGTGTTTTTTTTTTAATTTATTTATTTTTGGTCCACATAACCATGGTACCTGAGCGACATGTCCTGTGAAATGTAAGTGGTGATAACAAAGGGACTCCTGGTCATTAAAGTTGGGCTGCTGATGACCATGCATGAGTTATCACCCTTCTGTGCTCACCAGGGGGAAGTAGACCCTTTGCAGGGCTTTGTGTAATGTCCCCTGTACTGAATAGCCTCTGAAAGGTTCCTTCAGAGAGCAGCGGTGACTGAGGGAGATGCTCAGGCCCTGTGTCTCCAAGGCTCCTCCAAGGTACACAAAGTAACTTCCTATTATCATGAAAGACACCACCGGGACCACAGGCAACTAGCCGGCTTCTCAGGAGGCTAAATATTGCTCTCTAGTACCCTCTAGGGTTCAGAAGACACAGGACCTGGGAACTCTTGACCGTGGGAAGAAGGAATCCACAGCAGCAGAGCCTGCTGTTGGGCGGGAGGGTGAGGGAGGCACACCGGTCACCTCTCAACCACTCTCCTCCCAAAGGGCTCCTAAACACCATCTCTTACAGGGGTGTGACTTGCCCTTGTCCTGCAGGCCGGCCCGAGGTCTTCGCATCACCTCTGTCCCACCTATGGGCTGAGCCATGCAGCAGATGGGAGGGAGCCACTCTCTATCCCACAGCCAAAGCACTGAATCACAGCATTTAGAGGCAGAGGCGTGGTAAGGATACTTGGGTTAAATCCCTGCTCTAAAACAATAAGCCTGAGGGGTCTTTATTGTCCGTCATAGTGCAGACAATAATATTTTTGTTACCAGAGCAATTGCCAGTGGGATGTGGGGACAGCAGTCCTCTACATACCACAAAGCACAAGAAATTATTGCTCAAAGCTTTGTGTCATGTTTTGGATTGCTGTTGTGATTTACTGCTTCTCCCTGCCTCTGGGGACACAGTGCTGAGGCAATCCAGGGGTAAGGATGGGGCATTTTTGGAGCACAGTCAGGGCTGGGCTGTCAGAGTTATTTGTAAACATGGCTTAGTTCTCTTCACCAGGAATAAAAGCCACTTATCCTGCAAACAAAGCTTGTTCAACTGTAGGCCCCTTACACTGCCATTTCCCATTTCTCCTCTATTTCCTAAGGAGAAGATAAGCTTAATCCTTTTCATATTTTAATTACAGGGTAGCTAGCTTTTCAGTCCTGCTTTCCCTTTTCTTGTGTTTGGACTTGTAGCCATGAGCCCAACTCTAAGCTTTGCTACATTCATTTCTTAGTATAAGAAGCAAGCAGGAGGTGTTCCTAGGAAAATTCAGAGCTCAGGGCAATACAAAAGATCTCTCTGAGCTGACTCTTTTCCTTTACAGAGTCTCCAGTGGGAAAGTCTGCCTCTGTTCTGTGGGGAGGATCTGCTCAGGAAGGGATTTGGGGGGAAGGAAGGAGGGATTGCCTGTGAGGAAGAGCCAAGACATCAGGATGGAGGGCATGGCATGGGGGCATGGACAGCATGCCACCAACAGAACCTAACTGTGTACAGCCACTGGGGCTGTTAGACTCATGGGCTGCTCTCTGTGAAATATAGAGTTGCTTGGCTGCTTCAGTGGAGCTAAGAAAGAGAAATGGGGGGCTGCAAAGAGCTTCCTGCCCTTGGGAAAGTAGCAAGAGAGAGAGGGGGCTGTGGTTTAGCCCAGGTACTACCTCCCTCATGGTTCAGTGCAGCTGAGGTGCTGCTTGAAGAGCAGGAGGAAGTAGTGGTGGGGCAAAGTGACCTCAAAACACATGCGGGGTGTAGCACGTCACAGAGCCTGTCCTGGCATGAGTAGGAGCAGACTGCTCCCTTTGCTGCCTTGTCCTCTTTGTGAAGGACTTGCCAACGTGCGAAAGCCCCTGTTGTGGTGCAAGAAACACTGAAGTGGAGGCAGGGCTGGACCTGAGCCCCCAAACTAGAGAAATCAACTGCTTAAAAGGAGGGAAGCAACATCAAGAAAGAAGGAGCTGGAAACCATGGAAACAGATCTCTCTCCTCCTTTCCTTCACTCCCATCTGTATTTCCCAGAATAAATGCTGTACTCTGGTTTCTTTTGATGAGGCAAACACTTGGGCCAGTGCAGTGGTGAGTGGTCACTGAGAGGCTGGGTGAAGAGAAGGGAGAGAAGCTGAAGGTCTTCCTTGCTTCTCCTCCTGAAGTCACAGAATCTGGATGCAAATTAACTCTCCTTTTGGATCACCCTCAAAAGTCAGAGGCAGGGATTAGTAGGGGGACTTCTGGGCAAACAGCCCAGTTTCAAAACCCCCTGCTTCTCTTGTCTAGTGCCAGGGGTTCATTTTCTTAGCTACAGATCTATTTGCCTTTTGAGCAAAATCCTGACGTTGTAGCTTGGCTTTAGGATTTCCCTCAAGATTTTGTTCTGTTGTGCGTGCAGACCCCACTGCCCATACTGTGGATCCAGTAAGATTTCAGCAGCCACTCCACCCACTGCTGTTCGTGCATACAACGTAAGGGTGAATGGAGAGAGAATACTGAGGGTAAAGTGAGGTGTGAGGTGCAATGGATGAGGAAAGAGGAAGAAAATTTGAAACCAAGGATGAGGGAGAGAGGGAAATGGAGGAGAGTCTGAGCATAGATATGTGGAAACAAATGATGCAGTTGGAGATTAGTGGGGCCCTCTTTGATTCAGCCATTAGAAGCGGTGTGTTCATCCATAACTACTGGAAGGGATCAGTTACACTTATGTAATGTTTGAAAAAGAAGGCAGCACTGATGGGCGTCTTGCTTGAAACTGTGCAAGGGGAACATTGGACTCTTGGGAAGGGCCATCTGGGAGAGTATGGTGACTATGTGCTATTGCAGCCATCGTTTCTTCATGTGTGTTTACAACGATCATCTTATCACTCCATTTCCTGGAGTGAACCCAAATACCATCTTCGAGGGTCTGTCCTTAGTTCTGCTTGGCTGATACTAGCCAAACACTAAGCACAAAAATTGGTGTCCCACCACAGTTTCTCATTGATACTAAAAAAAAAACAAAACAGAAAAATCAACTATAGAGGTCTGCTCAGAGCAACTTCTTTGTGCAGACACACTGAGATGTGCAAGGAAAGAGACAGAGACATCACCATCCAGGTAAAAACCATTGTACTCATTCTTCTCCATTCTCAAGTGTGAGATGTAGGGAAAGGAGAACTCGTCTTAGGGGGATGAAATTATAAAATCAAAGAAATCAAAGACACATTAAATGGTCTGAAAATTGAACTTTATCCATTACCAAAGATGAACGAAATGTTATTCCAGGAGATTATTGGATGAATACATATGGATATATGTATGTATATCCGCACACATGCACACGTAGGCATAAAGGTGAATGCGAAATTGCTTAGCTTTAAGATGTACCAGATCCTCCAGTGAGGACAGACATACACCTAGAGGGAATAATTTCCAGTTGAATGAGGTTCCAAAGCTGTTTTCATTGTGGCAAGGCAGGAGATGACTCTCTCGCTTACCTCAAAGAGTCTGGCACCCAGGAGAGGTAATGAGAACAAGGAGCGCTCCTGCAATTGAAGACGAACCATACTTCTTAATGCAGCGCTGAACACGCACTGTTCTTGGCAGCAATCACACTTCAGCTGTGTTGAGATCAGGCTCAGCTGCACCCCTTTGCAGTAATTGCTAGCGCAGATATGCAGCATACGCAGAGCTGGGACTTCATGAGGAACACGGCCCCTTAGATGGATGCTCAGATTGCAAAACGCCATACTGAGCCCTCCTGTTGTTTCCAGGAAGTTTAACGTACAAAGACAGCGCTTTCAAATGCTTTCATCATGATAGTCACTACAGGGGGCTGAGGAAGAAGCCTGTGGTCACATTAACCTGTGCAGGCTGGGGATCTGTGGAAAATGTTATTCCTGGTATATGGAGAGGAAGCCTTTCTCTTTGCAGTGGTATTTCTGGCATTGTTACAACCCCAGAAGCAGCTGAGAGCTCCTGGCTGGAATGTTGTGGGCACCTTGATACTGGAGGGAGCAATAAAAAACAGTTTAAAAGCTCTGTTTTATGTAAGAGCAAGCACATGCTACAGGTGCCCTGCCAAGGCAAAATACAACTGGGTTTATGGCCTTCTTTGTTTGTTGACATTGCGTGATCAGCACCAGAAAGAAAAATGGGAAGAGGGAATGGTTTCCTTGTTTCTTTGCTAGAAACAACAAAGTTCTTGTGTTTGGATCCTCCTTGATTTTGATGTGTTTCAGAACCAGCGGGATGTCTTCTATCTACATTAACAAAGTAGCGATTGTTAACAAAGATTGATTTTTCCCCTATACTTATTAGGCACCAATATTAAGCAAAAGAAATTAATCTCTCAACTTAAAACAGCTTTGTGCTATTCTCTTTTTCTTATGACATAAGAACTGTCTATAGTTTTCCCACTACCTCTTGTTATTCCGGGTACAGGAGGCTGAGTGTGAGGATGAAGAAAAATCACTTTTTAAAAACACGATGAAAACATTATTAACTACCTCTAAATGTCTATAAATTCAAACAGTTTTTCTTTGGAAGTCAACTTTAAAATATTCTTGAAAGATGATGCCACAGTATAGAAGAAGAATCACATGTAGAGGCAATCAGAGACTGAACCGTTGTTGTTTTTTCTCTGGTTTTGATTCCCATATTCCCATTATCCTTTTTTTTTTTTTTTTTTTTTTTTTTTTTTCCTTCATCTCCTTTCTGTTCCGCTTTTTAATTCTTCCTGAAGGCCAGACATTTGAGACATCCAGTTCTGATTGATTGCCGTGGAAGTAATGATGAGGCAAAAGTGAGAACGGTGACATCATGGGAGAAACAGATGGTGAGCTGATGAATTTCTAAGAAACAAAGACTCTTCTGCCAATAAGTGTTCCTAGAGAACAAGAAAAGGAAAACTGAGAACAATCTTAGTTCATAATGCAAAGAGAGTGTGCTTATAAAACATTCCTTACACATAGGTTGTCTGAAATCAAAAACAGCTAGCAGTCATGGATAGCTATTTGGATTCCACTAGGACTTTCACCCAATCAAAATTGAAGCAATAGTGGATTGTGGAAGAGCAGAGAGTAGAAGATTATACAGAGTGCAAAATCTTTCAGACAGTTCCACTGGATTAGGAAGATAGTTCAGAGTGAGCTCACAAAACCCCCTTCCTGTTTACTCAGACACCTTCAGAGAATTCACTTTTGGGGAAGCAGAGTTCTCACAGTGAACCAGGCTCTTCAGTTACGGGACAAAGTCTTTAATGATCTTGTGGTAATCCTGATGTTGTGTAAATGTAGCTAGATTTGAAGACGAATATGGATAGAACGCGATCCAGCCCTGATGTCAAAGAAAGGTAAAAAAACAACAACACAAAAACAAACCAAAAAACCCTGGAATCTGCAGAAGTGCTTGTCTGCAGTCTTCTAGTGAGAAGAACATGAAAAAATGGTTGGTTTGGAGAGGAGGGTGGATTTTCAGTTTCATTCTTCCACCAGTCATGCTACTGCCATTACAATTACTCTAGCATCTACATAAGAGAGTACTTTGTCGTTACTTGATTACAAGTCTGCTCTCTAGGGTTGCTGGACTCTCTCCATCTGCATCATTAGCAGAAGTAGTAATTGCCATACCTGCTGTTTACATCTGAAGGAGGTCTGTATGTGGTCTCCTGCCACAAGCAGGAGAAGACAATGTCTCACTGGTGACAAGTGGCAAACTGTGCTGATGAAGACAACTGAGTTGATACACCTTCAAGGTATAAATTTAGAGATGAAGCATTTTGCTTTGCATTACTTTGGACAAACACGAGCTAAAATATGGAAGACTTCATCATACTGACAATGCTTGGTGACACCAGACAAGCAGCACTTCCCACAGATGGAGATTTCTGTGAAGACATTCCTCTCCTTGCTTAGACAAGGCAATCTGACTCCACCGATGGCAGCAGAAGTACTTGAACCAAAGCTGTTGAGGTTGAGGCTCAAGCCAAGCCATCTTCAGCCGTGTGAGTGGATAGCACTCCCAGACAAGGTGCATACAATTGTACCTTCTTCACAGAAAATCCTCTCCCTTATTTTCTATTACAATTCAATCCCCTCTTGGGAAAAACACAAGCATAGATACTACTTCATGCACTACAAAAGACCCAGAGTCTGGTGAACACTGAAGTGCCTTCGTATTAGGTGCTCTGTGGACCACACACTTTCATCTCACCTCACTTTTGATGTTTGTGTTTGAGCTTATGCTCCAGGCAATCTTTGTAAACCAATGAAGAGATATGCACTTGCAGGACTTGGTTCATCTGAGCTCTTTTCAACATCTACCTGAAAATGAAATTACCCGTGCCCCAGATTGCCTATTTCTCTCCGCTGACTGTTAGAGTAAGTCTAGACGTCTAGCTCTGATGTAAATGCCAACATCTGGACAGGTTTATCACACCAGCAAAACGTCCTCTGGTAAAATCCAGAGCAATTACAGATAAATCAGGGATGAGAGCAAAGAGGAGTGAGGCTCAAGGGAAAGCCCAGGAGAAAGCGATAAAGGGATCAAATTCCCATACCACCTCAGGGGTGGTAGGGAACAGAATCAGTGCAGGGGCCCAGCTCACCCCCTTATCTATGGATTAGATGGGAAGATTTTATAGTTTTCATGGGGAGGAGACAGGAGGATCTGAATGTTTTGATATGGCCTGCAAAAATCAGTTAGTAAGTACTGGTCCTGTATGTAAGTGTAGTTATTACATTAGCCTAAACTCTATGACAGTGTTCTGCCTCTAAAGCATGGGAGGCTAAATGCAAAGGATCTGTAAGCTGTAAAAAAAGGGGAGAGGGAAAGGAAGGGGTGAAGGGGAGGAAAAAGGAAGGGAAGGAAAGGAGAAAGAGAAGAAAGAAGAAAAGAGAAGAGAAAAGAGGAAAATGCTGTGGTGTTCTAGAAGCAAGCAGAGCTGCTATTGGGTTAGGTCATCTAGTGGCAACTGTCATTGCTTATCCATGACATGAGCAAAAGAGCAGTGCTAGGTGGTGTGTCACCAAAGGGCACCACTCCTTTTATCAGACCCTGTAACAAAGGAGCCAATAGATAGCTGCTTTCTCACCTACTTGCGAGTACTTGACCATTTTCTCATTTCTTTCCTACCTCTCTATGAGACCAACAGACAGTAAACTCTGTCTCTGTAAATTTGAGCCCTTAAGACACTATGACAGTTGCTGGACTTGACCAAGATAGCACAGCAGAGCATTATTTTGCATTCACTCATACAAGCAGATACATCTGTTAAAATTTCCCTCTCAAACATTCCAGTATTGTTTTGCTTGCTTGTAAAGATGATTTCTGTCTTGTATGAGGAACACTATCTGTGTGACTGTGGTATGTATTTATAATGGAGTTTTCTGCTATAAGGAGATCAGTTAACATTTATTTAGTGTAAGGAGTAAAGTATTACTGTAACTCTTGGAAAGTAAACCAGCAAGAAATGTCATCCACAGGAGTGTATTCATACATGACTTGTTATAAAACACAGCCTAAAATATGAGAGGAAGAATGTTGCTATAATTAAAAACAAAGGACTGGAAGCAAGAATATCTGGTTTCTGCTTTCGGCTGTGTCACAGACGCTCTGTGTGGCTATGGAAGGATCACTTCTCTCTCCCTTGGGTTTCCTCATCTGGAAAATGATCTAATGATACCTTCCAAAAAGGTGCTTGAGAAGCATGACTCACTAATATTTGTAAATATCCTGGGATCAAAGGGCCTGTAGATACACAATGTAACATATGATTATGCTGCTCTTCTTTGCCAGTTTCCCTTCGCTGTGTGGATGAGCTCTTTGTATTTATTGCTCGCCTTGGAGAAAGGCCCCATGGGACTCCATGTTTTTATTGACTCCAGATGAAGTTTTCTCATGTTTACAAATAAAGCGATAACTTCCTGACCTCCGATGCCCACCGTGGGAGCACAGCCTTGTATCTGGCTCCAAGAGCGGTTCCTCCTGGTGCATGGCGATAATCAAAACGCCACATTTCAGGGGAGCAGAGTCCGTTTTCTGCCCCACAGTCAGATGGCTCCTGTGGGGCAGCACGGAGGGAACAGCTCTGGGTGGGAGTTTGGAGAGTAAGCAGCACCAGGCAGGCGCAGGAGCTCAGCTCTGCTTTAAGGAGTGGTCATGGCTGCAGATATTTTGCAGAACGTGACACGATGTCATTCTAGTAGTGATTGGCCCTTTTCCCCCCTACCCTGAGATGCAAACACTTTACAGTCCTTCTTATGAGGCAAATCACTTCTGCAGCTGCTCTGCTGTGGGGATGTTTCAGAGCTAGAAGAGTCAGAGAGCAGCTCCTGCAAAATGTTTTCTCTAGCTGAAGGGAATGTATCACCAAACCAAAATGGGCTTGCAAACGCTTGGAAATAAATCCAGGCTTGTAAACTTTCAGCTATTAGAGTGTGTGAGAAAGTCTGAATGCATTGGAGCCCACTGGTAGATAACAACTCCAGAAAGTGATTCTGCACGTTTGCGATCAAAGTGTGTCATAGGCCCTTAAAATACAGAATTTACTTCCAAATTTGCTTACAGCTACTTTGTTCTCCAGGGAAAGCCGAAAGAGCTCGCAGACTGGTAAGATGAACAGGTAGCTTTCACTTATGGAGTACTTACCTCTTTTGGAGATGGGTAGAAACTCTGTTTTGCTTAAAATAAAGTGCTTGAGCGACTCTAACAAAGCAGCGTTTCTCCAGAAGCACCACACAGCCCACTGGAGAAGAAAGAAGCGCAATGGCCCGAAGCCAACGTTTGCTAAACTAGGGGCAGAAATTTTACTCAGGGGAAAACTGCTTTACTTTGGGGTAATTTTTAAAGAAATTTTTATACAAAAATGTTATCTTCATGGGAACAGGAGGTTGCAGGAGAGGCCAGGGCCGACCACTTTGAGCAGGAAATTATTAACGATCTTATCTTCTGGAATTTGAGTAGATTTGGTTGGTGATCTTTATAGAACAATATTTATCTTTCCCTGATGGACTTTCTCTTTGTCTCCACCAGCTATCAGAATTATAACCTGGCGTTCTGCATGAGTGCCTGTAACTATGAGCCGAGGGACTGGGCAGCAAAGACAATGGAATTATGGTTACAGTTGGCAGTTCGTGAAGACTTTTTGTTTAAAGGTTGGATGGTAATCACGGGAGATTGGGTTTTGTGATTACTAATGGTCCTTCACTCCCCTTTCCCATGCGAGTCTTTGCCCATGCAGAGCTGAAAGAAAGACATTTTCCTTTTTTATATGCTACTAATGTGAGCTAAGATTTCAGCGTGTTTTTCTTCCATTTGTGCTGTCTCTGTGTTTATGAGAAGAAAACCACAACTGCCCTTTGGTGATCATCTGATGTTTAAAACTCTCATTCAAATTCACATCTTCCTCAGTCTCTCAACTGCCCTGCACAGAGTCTCTCATTTTCTTCCTGCACCACCTTATCTGTCCTTCCTCACTGTGCTATCTTGTCCCATAAATACCCCAGAATCTATATGTTTGTATGACTTCAACTATTTTTCTTACGCTATCTTGAGCTATTCCTGCTGCATATGCAATAGTAAACAATGATAGCACAAGCTGATGGTGTTTTTTACTCTTTGTATATAAATATGTCTAATCCCAGTCATTGGGAGAAGCTGCTCTTCGCTTCCTTGCTTGAAAACTGGCTGTGTATGGACTGACAGTGCATGAATTGTCCTACTCCAGCGGAAATTAATGCTAGATTCCTTACCAGATAGGCCAGAGATACACTAAAAATGTAACTTATCACTGGTGGGGCCGTGCTGTCCCTGTTACAGCAAGGTCTGGGCTCCCTTATTGCTTTATTCAAAGTGTGATGGTGGTGGTGCGCAGCCCACAGGCCAGACCACATGCTGTCTGTTGTGTTGATTGACGTGTCAGAGACCTTTTGTGTGGAAGCCAGGGCCGTACATGGTCTGATGAACCAACTTCTTCTGAAAGAGTAGGCTGGGGTTGGGGGAGCTACAGCAGAAGTCCACAGGGTTATTCTGGCAGATATTGCCAGAGAGACAGAGCTATCCCATGTCTCCGCTTTCTGCAATAGTTGTGTAGCACTGGTTTTCTTCTCTGGGGTTTAGCAGCTTTGCCCCAGACAAAGAAAGTGCTCAGAGTAACTTCGGCGTGCATAGAGTCAGGCCTTCTAATGGCCTGATGGGATCTGGGGAGCATGAGAAATATGAGGTGCAAGGCCAGTTGCATTTCACTCTGGAATTTTTCCATCTTCTTGCAGCTAGGATACATTCCCTGGAAAGCCCAACTAACATGCCCCTCCATTAGCCGCATGTTAATTATTACCAGCTATCTCAGAAACGGAAACCTTCATTCATTTTTCTCCTTAATCCCTATCTTGGGCAGCAAATGCCTGTCTTCAGAGAGTGGCTGGCAGGAGGTGACAGGGGGACAGGCCATTCCCTTGAGTTAGTACTCCAGTGTCTGACTTCTTAGTAATAACAACAACAACAATGATACTAATAAGTTAATTATTAACCACCTATTTCTGCTGGGGTTACGGCCACGCTGTCAGAGTGCACAGGTAATGGAATCGTGCTTCCACTTCCAGCCATGAGTCATGCAGAACGTGAGGTAACATCCAAGTGAGTTAATGGCATTCCTGCTCACAGGTAGCCCAATGGCCCTCGTGTCTCTTTGATGCTGTGGAGTCTTTCCTACGGTGGTGTTTGCAAGCAGAAGCTTCCTTGATGTCGATGACAGTGTTTACACAGGCTTTATTTTCTTGCTAGCATCAGCCAAATAAAGAGACATTCTTCATAGCTCCCTTCATCCAGGCTGAAATTCGTGCCCTGATGAAGCACACCGGGGAGGGATATTTTAATCCCGCATACCTCCAGGCGGGGGACCAGATGCCATCGTGATCTTTGTACCTCACCTCCAGAATTTAAAGTAGGCAGAAAACTGAGCCAGACATGGGCCAGTGTCACCAGCAGGGGGGAGTGTGGGCAGCACGAAATGTGGCTTTGCTGCAAGGGGGAAAACAGCCTGCCCCGATCGTAGTCTTAGGGGGTGAACGCTGGTGATGGGAGTATATTTTGGGTCCCTTCCCTGCTCCACCACAGGCCTGGGATATGACCTTGGCAAGCTGCTCGGCACAGGAGCTGCCTTGCCAGCCCCAGAGTTGTCTTTAGCTACCCAAAAGTTTGCCTCTGATGTAAGTCTGAGAGAATCCATCAATTTTTTTGGAGAAGCACAGGTTCAGAAACATAGGGCTATTGTATCCATCTCATCTGATCCATGTAACATTTGCCAAAGGTGCTTCCTGTCTTCATCCCTGTTTGAATTAAGAAGAACATTAAAGCTTTTTTCTAGGGGAAAAAAAAAAAAAAAAAAAAAAGACTGGAACATTTCCAATCATCAAGAAATTGACTAGAGCTTCTTGCAGTTTTCCCCAGCTGTATTTTTTTGCCTTATTTCTAATCTCCAAGGTCTCATTGCATCATTTTCCCCCATTGCATCTTTCAATATTTGTAAATACTAAACCGAAGAGAACGATTTACTGTTGCATTGCTATCTCCAGTGTAAGGTTCTTCCACTCCATGACCAAATCACTCATGACTGTCTGTTTCATCCAATGAATGGACTGTGTCCTGGCAGCTCTACTTCATGGCATCTTTTCCAAGTGCTGTAGTCATCCATTGGCCCTTGTCAGCACCCTCCTGGCTCCTCCCATCCCGGCTCATGGCACCAGGACTGCTTGCAGTGATCTGTTGTCTTGGTGCGAAAAGCTGGGATAATGCAACCTCTCTTTTCCTGTTTGACAGTTCCCGTTTGTACAGCTCAGGATCATATTACTCTTGATGCCATATTTCACACTGAATCCATGAACTCCCAAGTCCTCTTCAGATTTCTGGCCTTCTTGGGTAGAAAACCCCTTTTATTAGGAGGTCTTTTGCTTAGTTCCAAAGCTGTAAGTCATACATTTGTGCATGAAAATGGATATTGTTAGCAAGAACCCAGGCAATCCATGTTCTGCACCAAAGACATATCCTCTTCATTACTCAATAGTTCCATCTTTGTGCCATCTTCAGACTTCAATAAGAATCATTTTGTGTCATTCTGGGTTGTATTTGAAGGAGCTGGGCCAAAACTACCACTTGCCAAAGAGTGGCTCTCCACTTACATTATCACCTCCTGAGAAGCATGAATTAGCCAGCGTTTAAACCTTAAGGTTCCTGCTAATTTTGTATCATCCTATGCCATGAACTAAAATGGCCTGAGGAAGTCTAAGTAAATTACATCAACCCTGTTACCTCTGTCAAGAAAACTCATGATCTCACTGAAAAAAAAAAAAAAAAAAAAAAAAAAGCTTTCATTAGTCTAATTAGATCAGTTTTCTACACATCTATGCTCACTTGTGTAAACTGTACTTTCTCCTTAAATGCGTTCTTATTAATTCTTATTTCATCCCATTTGATTATGCTGCCTTGTAGGCATACAATTACCTGCCTCGTGTTCATGGAGTCCTAGAAAAGATTGGAAAGGACAACTGAAGGATTTGAGGCCAACCTCTCGCTTGAATCAAGACCATTACCAGCACTAGATCAGGTCAGCATGACTCTGTAGGGCTGAATACTGAAAAGCTTGGGAGTGGACACTCCACCAGCACTCTGGGTTTCTTTCTGCAGTTCCACACAACCTCTTCTGTTTCACAGAATCATAGAATCACCAAGGTTGGAAAAGACCTCCAAGATCATCCAGTCCAACTGTCCACCTACCACCAATATTTCCTCACTAAACCATGCCCCTCAGTACAACATCTAAATGTTTCTTGAACATCTCTAGGGATGGTGTCTCCACCACCTCCCTGGGCAACCTCTGCTACTGCCTGACCACTCTTGTGGAGAAGTTTTTCCTAATACTCGACCTGAACCTCCCCTGGCACAACTTCAGGCCATTCCCTCCAGTCCTACTGCTAGCTATAAGAGAAGAGGCCAACCTTCACCTAACAGCTTCCTTGCTGTAGAGAGCAATAAGGTTTCACTGAGCCTCCTCTTCTCCAGACCGAACAATCCCAGTTCCCACAGCTGATCCCCATAAGACTCCAGACCCCTCACAGCTTCAGTGCCCTTCTCTGGACACGCTCCAGTACCTCAGTGTCTTTCTTGCAGTGAGCGGCCCAAAACGGAACACAGTACAGGAGGTGTGGCCTCACCAGAGCTGAGTACAGAAGGAGCAGCTCCTGCTGCTGCACGCTGTCTGATACAAGCCAGGATGCCATTGAAAAGGCAGTTTGCTCATTGCCACCTTGTTTCTAGACCTATAACACCCATTTTGAAAAGTTTACTTACAAGAAAACCACTCACTGACTTATTCTGGCAGCTCTTTTAATGCTTTGCAAGGTTGTTTATTTTTATTTATTCATTTATTTTACTTTGTCTATTGAATCAAAACTGCTGCATTATTTCCACATATAAATAGACCAAAATTATTTTATTTTATCCTTTGTATGACTTAGCTTAAAAAATGCATTTTATTGCTCTTAAATCTACTGTCCACAAATGTCTTCCTGTCCTTTTGCTCCCCCTATCAATTTTCTACAGTTGCAGCCAATTGAATTAGTTGTCACATTAGCTATTGCTGTCAGCTTCTCTCTTCCCCCCTCATACCCACATGCACAAAAAGCTATATGGAGAGCGCAACATGTCCGTATTTAATTTTTGCAACTGCTTGATTTTCCCTCTAAAGCAACCTTTTTTTCTCAACAGTGATATTTCAGCACCAATGAAAATACTCAGTTTCTGAGCTATTCCATTTCTTCTGTTTGCCTTTCTCTCCCATCTGATTTAGCTCAAAGCTAACATGTTTTCAGCTTTGGAAGCCGACCCTTTTAAAACTCCAGGTTTGTACATTAGTAGTTTGGACTTTATTCTGTTTACCCATAACAAATCACATTAAGCCACATTCGTTTGACTCTAACTAATCAATAATTCAGGCTAGTAGTCATCCTCTAGCACAGGAATGGGGAATGAGTTTCCATCAAAGGGAGGTGTTTTGGGATGTCCACTGTGACCCCTCCTGCAGCACTCTGTTTTGCCTGCAGATGAGCAGTGCTGCTGTGGCATCACTTCCCATGTTAGTCCAGGTGTTGTCGGGGCTGGTTAATATAAAATATGTGCCGCTGGGATGCAACGGGCTGTTCTACTCTTAATGCTGCTTAATGAATCTTGACTCACCTGGGTACGCCAAGCACTCGACCAGATGAAATCGGAGCTGGTGATGCAGCTCCTCCATTCCCGCTGCCCAGTCCAAAGCAAAATGAAAGGCAAGCGCTTTTGATCGAAACCTGGCACAAGCCACCAGCCTCAGCTCTGCGTGCCTTAGAATGCTGTCCAGCAGCAAGGCTGGCCCACACGCAGCCTGCACCTGGTCAACAACGTGTTATTTAAGAAGATGATTCCCTTGGCAACTGCCATGATCTCCAAGGTTGTTGCCCATGGGCGTCTCTCCACAAGATCCTCCAGCCATGGCCCCTTTGTAGAAGGCCATAGGCCTGTCCTGTCCCAATGTCAGGTGTGTCCCAGCCCCAGCCAAGCACTGTGCCTTGCAACCAGGATCACAAAAGCCAACCCCTCCAAAACTAAGGGCAGTAACTTAACCTGCTTCTCTTCTCTTGTATTTGCAAACTGGCTGGCTCGAGAGTCGGGCTATCCAGGGGTAAATGCATTGCTGCAAGAGTGGTTTTACAGCTCACTTTCAGGGAAAACAAGCTGCTAGGTACTTCATATCAAGCGTTTTAGTGCAAGGACTGTGCATTTTCCTCTTCTAGGAAAGCAGTTTGCTGTTTCTAAGCACTGCTGCCTCACATCATAAGGAAAAGAGAGCACTACGCTGTGCCGGCCTGGATCACTGCCCTGACGGCCTGTGCTGCCCTGCGACATAACGCAGATGGATAAGGTGTTGGAGGATAACATGCTAGTCCACCCACAACGTAGTTCTCGTGAAATGTCCAGGAAGGGAATGAGATAAAGCTGCACTATATATATTTTTTTTTGCTTCCAGGAAAGAGATAATATGTTACATTCACTGGAGATTTGCAAACTCATATCCACCATGCTTTGAAAGAATTAATGTGGCCCCTTAGGGAGAAAAGAACATATATCAGAATATGGACAATATATTGAAAAATAACTTTTCTGTCAGATGTCAAAAGCCAAACTCTTTGACCTATAGCTCAGTTCCAGAAAAAACACTTCTTTTTAGGCTCGCAGAAAATAAGCTGGAAGTGATGAAACTGATCATATGTTTGAACTTTAATTTTGTTGATGGATGACAGTTGTAAGAGTAGCTGCCCCTACTGTTTTTCTTTTAAATCTTTTAGTGTTGACCTTTCTGTGAATTGGTGACATCACGAAACCTATTGCCCACTTCAGATTCTGCCAGCCTTCTTCAGAAGTGGCTTTATTTATGAATATCATATTTGTAAGAAAGGGGGCATTCCTGGCATCTCAGGCATCTCCAGCCTTGGCTGTGCTGTGTCCTGCTGGTGTCAAAGAGGTTTTCCCAGAACTGGCACTAGGAAAGTGTTGTCTCAAGCTGAAGCTGTTTGGACCAAAGTTCCTGACTCCAAGATTTGCCCTAAGAACTTGGTTTCGAAATGCTGAAAGGAAAAAGGAATTTTGGAAATCATATTTAACAAGGAGGAGGCTGAGGAGCTTGGCCAAAGATGAGGAAGGCTGTCTCTTAAATTCTGTTCTGGAGAAATGCCGCGTTTCAGTTCCAGCGCTGAGCACTCCCCCGGGAGATGGAGAGCTGGGGAACTCAGGAACTTCCTATCATCCAGCTTGCCCTTGTTTTGATCTTCTTCTATTTGGAGAACTGCCCAGCAGCCTTTAGGTGTGAAAGTGTGGCTCTGGGCAGCCAGCCACCAAGGTGTGTGGGCATCTGGAAGGTCCAGACGCAGAAGGAATTTAAGAAAACTCCCCTGCTTTGTGCAGCTCAATATGCTGTCATGAGATTGCTCACTGAACTGTATTCGGCGCGCTCAGCTTATGGTCCTGACAAAACTGGAATACTGTATTGTGCAAACTGCCACTCAAAAGACTTATCAAACTGCAATTTATCCAAAATAATTTGTTGAAGTCTGTTATTTGAAAAAAAAACTGCAAGTTTTTGGAGTGATGAGCCAGGTGCTAATATAGCTCTGAGATAGAAGCTTTACAACTCTATCTATGGTTTGCGGTTCGCACGTCAGATAGTAATCTAGTTTCAATATGGAAATATTTAACTGGCATACAGTTATAGATGTGATTGATTGCAACTTCCTTCGGCTGGGTTTTATAACCTGCATGGTAGAGTGGGCAGGATATTGTGAGGGGATTGGGTGAGCCTGGGATGATCACGAGTGGTTTGTGGGAAGGGGTGGGAGGAGGAAATGGTGCAAAGAGGTCTTCAGTCATCTGTGGGAAGTGGTGTCTGGGGATAGGGAGGTTCCCTGCCTCAGACCCTAATTGCTGGGGAAGAGGCACGGTTGTTGTTTCAGTGCCTATACATTTCACTCCCTTCTGTTGCCAGAACAACTACAGCTGGCCAGTAGTGGTTCCCCAGCTTTTCACCCTAAAGGAAGAATATAACTCCCAGATCTCCCCATTTCACTAGAGAGAGACATTTGGGTCTTGTCATGCAGATCTGAGTGGAAGCTGGGGGAGTGCTTGCTGGCACCATGCCTCTGCAGCAATAATCCCCTGCTTCCTGGAGGGAAACAAGAGGGGTTTCTCCTACCCTTGAAGGAGAAAGAAGCTTCTGGGTTCCATTTTGCTTCTTCCTTCTAGGAGAGCACTTGTGAGCAAAAACTGGATTTGCCACAAAGCACATCCATGCTCCCATCCCTGTCTCCCCATCATTTCATCTGTCAGACTGTGGGCAGGAGGGAGTCACTCCTTGATCACACAGAGACCATTGCTTGTTTTTTGCTGTCTTTCTCCTTGATGTGGAGCACCAGCAACTTCTGACAGTCGTGTGAGGCACTGGTACAAACCACAGCTGCTGTTGCTGAGGTGTGGGGAGAGCCTCGTGCTCTTCTGTCCTTCTGTAGCACATTGCATTTGTAGAGTTTGGCTTTTGGTGCAACACTGAAAAGCGGTGTAAGGTGATGAAAGGGACTTGGTGGACCCATGGCACATAGAATAGGTGTTTGCTGGGTTCCTCTGGACTGAAATCCCATTTGCCCACCCTTGCAGAGGACTGCACATGCTGACTGTCCAACTTCTCATTCAGCTGTTGCACTGGCATGTTTGTTGTTCAAGTCAATTATCATTAACAACCACTTGACTTGAGGGGAGCAATAGGCACGCTTTTGTTCAGTTTTATTTTTGTTTGCTGTTACAAAAGTGTTGAGTCCAAGTTCAAATCATACCTCCTTCAGCAAGCAACATGTGTCCAGCACCTGGGACAGACATCAAGTGACCAACCTGAAACAATAGAACAGCTTTCCTGAAATCAGCCCTTGGCTCTTCTACCCATAGCCATGAAAAACACCCACTCCCAATGCTGTGAGTGTAGAATATGAACTCTGGGACAAACGATAACAAATGAGCCCAAATGAAACCTTCCCTCCAGGAAATGATTTAATAGGTAAGGCTGCCCCATCAGATTTCTTCTGGGACTGTGATGTAAGTGTAAGGTGAAGTACTAATGCAACAGTTGTGTGTGTGTTCCTACCAGCTCTGTTAGATTAAGATGTATGAGTTGGGGCAACATTAGGTCCCTTAGGGTGACATTATGTGCACTTCAGGCAGGAAAAAAACTGCTTTGGCATCTTGAAGTCTCTGTAGATGTTAAAGCAATGCTGCTGATAACTGATGAGCTGTCCTGTTACCTCCACTTCTCACAGCCTCAGCAGCTTGCTGCAAAAGGACCACACGAGGATCCAGTGAGAGGCAGGAAGATGGACAGTGGAACAAGCGGAGTGACTCCTCTCAACCTCACACAATTACGGACTATGAGAGAAGCTCCCAGGATACAAAATCAACTCGTGAGGACAAACCAAGGGATGGTGCTGCCCCTTGAACATTTTTCTTTCTTTCTTTCCAGGAGCTGAGGATCTCTGGACAAACTTGGAGTGACAGAGGTGAGTGAAACTGCCAGTGGGTGGTGCATGGGCATCTCTAATGTTCGCAACCGTGAGCCTCGCGCTGCCCATGCCCGCTGCGTGTATTCTATTTAAACCACAGCAGAGGGAGTGTTGGCAAAGCGTCTCGGCAGAGAAACCTTTTGTTATACCTGCAGCTGCTCCCTTCCCTGTCAGCACAACTGAAGCAAAAATAATCCCAATAATGGGGATCGTGCAGTTTGTCGATTCACTGCCTTGTGATGGTGCTGCCGCCGATGTGGCCGTAACCTGGTGGTGACTCTCCCGCTATTGTGGCTTCTCGTAGGGAAGGAAGTACCCAAAATAGCCCCAGAAGCGCTGGGCTCTGCTCACCTTGCTGCCTCTCCCAGCAGCCCGCTCCATTCCGGCCTTCTTTCCACTTCCTCACGCTGTTCCTGGGCTGAGCGCCGAGGGACCATATTTGAAATCAGAGCGAGCAGCGTGTTAAGAAATAGCTCTGGCACTCAACTGTTTAAAATTACTCTTTGTTTCCCTGACTTCTCTCCTAATTTAGATTATCCAAATCCAGATTCCCCCCAGACTTGCCCGTGAGATGGAGTTCTAAGAAAATATTGTTTTGTTTCATTTGCTTTTTAACGTCCACATTTCTCACATTTCCTGTTCCAATTTCAAAGTGGGGCTGAGCTCCCCCATGGGCAGCACTCCGGCTGTTATTTTGGGGAGCTGAGAGAGGGGAGGAAAATAAACAAAGTGCGGGGAACGCGTTTCTTGGATTTCCCCCTTTTCGGCCATGGGTTCTGTGAAGAGAGCTGGTGAGGTTACCTACATTCCTCTCTTCTCAGGTCAGAGGAATGGGACGGAGGGTATTACTAGCATGGGACGAGGTATTTAAAAAATGGACGCTTAAATTTAGGCTCCTACATTTGTATTTTGAGCCCCCTCGATACGGGCTTGATCGTGTGCCCTTTGAAGTCCATGCCAACGCTTCCCCTGAATCCAATCTGCAAGATGGAATCCTCAGTGATGATCAGGTTCTGCAAAGTTCTCCACGTCTCACAGCTCCGAGTGTGCCGTCACTCAGCCTCTCTGCAAACCACGCACCTTACCGATGTGCCTAAACGTGGAGCTCCTGCTTTTCGGTGTTGCATATTTAAACTCCTGCCCCTCGATTCCGTCTCCCTTTCCGTCTCAGGAGCCGTTGATGTGATGAGGATCCCACGGCTCCCAGCGCAGCGCGGCACAGACATACGTTTGCTTTTTTTGGTGAGCGCTGCAGATCCTGTGGCAATGTCAGCATCTCCTGTCCCCGTATTTATTACGGTGTAACTCTAACACGGGAGGCACATGAGTGCCCACACTCGTGCCAGGATTCGTGCAAGTGCATGACCATTTGCACAACCTTCACACGCACCGCTCTCCTGGTAACAGGATGTTGGCAGGTGGGAAGATCACAGGATCCAGACGAAACCTAAGATGCCGTGAGCAATCCCGTAGTGGTAATTTTAGAAGCTGGGTTCTGTACATTATTTACAGTACATGGTAGCTTTAAGGGGGTAAGGCTCTCCCTCTGCACTGCTGGATTTAATCTTTTCTGTTGGGTTTCTGTGTGGGACTTTCCGAAGTGCAGTAGCTTTGGGGATTTCATCCATCCAGAGGGAGGGGGGGAAACTGCAGCTTGTTTGCAGCAGAGCTACATTCATTCATAAACTGCTCACCTAGTGGGAGGAAAAAAAAAAAAAAAAAAAAAAGGCCCCCAGGACCCTCTTCGACCACATAAAGAGTAATCTGCTTTCTGCTGGCCCACGAGCAGAGGGCTGGCGGGAGGCAAGGCTGCTCGCAGAGAACTGTGGCATTGCCAGAAGCAGCCCCTGCCCCTGGGATCTCCCATTTGGCATTACCTTCAGCAACTAAACATCCCCTCTGCTCCTCTGGGGGATGTGTGCAGCCTCCCTATCTCTTGGAGGACGTTTTTTGGCAATCACGGTCCGAATACGGGAAACTCCAGTTGTTTTGGACGGATATTTGTTTCTTCAGAGACTCTTTGCAACAATTAGTTTAAAAAAAAAAAAAAAAAAGAGAGAGAGAGAGAGAGAGAGAGAGCGCAAATGAGAAAGGATTCTTTTGCAATGCTTGAACAACATCCACCTCTCCTCTGTGGTCCCTGAAGGCCTAGGTCCTTCTCCAGGCTGGGTTTGTCCCCAGGGGTGGAGAAGCCCAGGGGGTGGCCGCACTCGTGGCACCAAAGGCTGCACGGGGCAGATGGGGCTGGAGCCGATGGGGCTGGGCAGAGCCCTTGCTCACCTCCCGGCCTTCCACGGGATGGGCGCATCCCCCTGTCCCGTACCAGGGGGAACACTTTATTCGTGTTTAAATATGAACAAAGTGGAGAACGGGTCTGAGATCCAACGAAATCAAAGACTGTTTAGTTTTTTTTTGTTGGTTTTTTTTTGTTGGTTTTTTTTTTTTTTTTTTTTTGTCAGCTCCGTGTGTTCCTCTCAGCCAGCAGGTGCCTCTATAGAGCCAACGCTTCGCCTGTATCGCAGAGCTGTGGCACGGTGCTGGAATACCTGCTGCTTCCCAGCGATAACACGGCCTTGTCTTTCACCGTGCCTTCCCCATCGTGCAGCCCCAGCTCCGGGTGCCCGCCCTGCGGAGGGCGGCGGCAAGAGGGACATTTCTGCGTGCCGACACGCGCGAGGTGCTGCTATATCACGTGCAGGGCAACGCTGCGGGGACACGAGCGAAGGAGCTCGGCCGCTGAACGCTGCGGTAACCCCGCAGATGGAGCCGCCTTTTTGCCCTTCAAACGCCTTCCCAGCAAGCGGGATGGGGGTCTGCCTTGTGGAACACCACGGGCGTTCGGTGCAGGCAGGCCCTCCACCTAGCGACTATCTTTGGATAAAGGGGATTAAACCCAGCCGAGGTGCCCCCTCCCCTTCAGCACATAGGTGCCGAGAAATCACCGTATCTGAACAGCGGAGGCCTCGGGGGACCGGACGGCGGCTGGGACGGCCGATCGTCCCCCGCCGCCCCCTCCCCGCAAACGGCCCCGCTGGACTTTGGAGCGATTCCCACGGACGAGGTGAATTTTGACCCGAACGCGCATCCCTCGGAGAGGCACGACGGCGGCCGCGGGGCGGCGGGGGGAGGCGGCGCAAGGGTAGAGGGGCGGCACGGGAACCCCGGGAACCGCGGTCCCGAGCGAGGCGGGCGGGGAGAACGGCGGAGGGGGCCGCAACCCCCCGCGCTCCGTCGTCTTTTCGCCCGGCGTGTAACAGGGATGGGTGGAGAGGAGGGAGGGGACCGCGGAGGAGGGTGGGACTTCTCCGGAGCGTCTCTCCCCGCGGCCGCGCCGAGCAGTTGCAGAGCGCCGGCAGCGGGCGGTGGGGCGGGCGCTGCGTGGGGAGCGGGCGCTGCGCGGAGCCGCCGCTGGAGAGCGCGGAGCGCGGCTGCCGCGGTGCCGGGGGCGAGGAGCGCACGCCGCGCCGGCGGGGGACAGCGCGCCGCGGGAGGAGCCGTGCGCGGCACCGGGACCTGCTGTTGGCTTGCCGCCGTGCTTTATCCTCTCGTTTAATTTATTTTTTCCCCACCTATACTTTGATCCGCTGGGATTTTTTTTTTCCCTCCCTTTCCTGCAGAGCCTCCCCCCGCCCCGTTCCCTCCCTCTCTAGCCAGTTTGGATTTTTTTTATTTTTTTTTTTTCCTCTTACTATTCCGATTTTCAAAGCGGTGGACGCAGAGAGAGAGGCAGAGAGGGCAGGAAGCAGGCGGTCCGCTCGACCCCTCCGCCACCGCCACCCCGACGTGCGGAGCGGGCTCGGGCTCAGCCCCTTCCTTCCCCCGGGGGAGGCGACCCCGGCTCGCCGCGAAGAGGGGGCGCAGCGAAAGAGATGCATTGAAACTTTCCGCGCAAACTTCGTGGCGAGTGCGCGAAGCCGAGAGCGAGCGCGGCGCGGGTGCCTGCCTGCCCCGGCGCCGGGAGAGCGGCCGCGCACGGGCGCCGCTGTGGAGCTCGGATTGCCCGGCGGCGGGGGCCGGGCGGCGGCGGGGCGGCCGCGGAGCCTGCGCTCGGCCCTGCGGAGCGCCCACCGAGAGCGGCAGCGGGGGCCGGCGGAGAGCCGGCCGTATGGAGGGGTGAAAGCGGAGACCCCGAAGAGGAGACCCCCTTCCCCCGGAGCCCCTCGCGGCGCCCGAGAAGCGGCGGGCGCGGAGGAGCCGCGGGCGAGAGCGCGGCGGCGGGGCGGCGGCGGCGCGGCGGCGAGGCGGAGCGCGGCGGGCCCCGCTCCGCGGCGTGCGCCGGCAACCATGAACTTTCTGCTCACTTGGATCCACTGGGGGCTGGCGGCGCTGCTCTATCTGCAGAGCGCGGAGGTAAGCGGCGGGGCCGGCGGCGGGACGGGGCTTTGTGCGGGAGGGACTTTTCTCCTTCTTCCCTTCTCTCTTCCGCACCCCCCCCCCCCACCCCCCCCGCTTTCCCTTTGCCTCCCACCTGCCCACCGCTCTGGCTGCGGGGCCGGCCGGGCGCCGGCGGCGCGCACACACGTGTGCGGGTGCGTGTGCGGGGCTGCGGCAGGGGGCGAGCGGCCGGGAGCCGCGCGCGGAGTTCCCGCGCACGTGTGCGCGCATTGCACGCCCCCGGCGCGGGGCTCCCCGCGGAGTGGCCGTGGGGCCGCGGGGCCGTGGGGCCGGGCGCGGGGCAGGGAGGCAGCGCGCTGCTTTCTTGCATCAGCCTCGCCTCCCGTCCTCCGGTCTCCTGACATTGCAAAAGGGTGTTCGGCCGTATTTGCCTTGGGTCCCGGCTCGGGTTCGTGCCGCCGAGCGGAGTTCAAAATACCTCGCTGGAAAAACAAATAAAGATCAAAGAGGACAAAATGGATCCTGATTTTTTTCCAGATTGATTTTTTTTTTTCCCCCTAAAATACATATCTCTGGCACCGTGATTACAAAACCCCGCGTTTTTCCCTTCCTCCTTGGTCACTTTTACTTTTGCCTCATTGTCATTCCTGAGCGATTAGAGACCAACTCTTCCTCCTTTTTCTTTCTCTTTTTTTGTTTCTAAAAGGCAGCGCTGCTGTGTGCAAACCTGCCCTATAAATCTATCCGTTTCTGGAGTCCGGAGGGCTGTGTTGCCAAGAGATATTAAGGGGTTTAGACAGTGCCCACGTGAAAGTGGCCGTGCGCCGGGTAGGCATGGATTATGTTTAAGGCTGTAAGAGGCCAACGCTCCCCGCACCGCTCCTCTGCTCTTGCAGGGAATGTGGGCCACATATCTCCCACAGACATGAAAATAAAGGTCGCCTGCAAGCTGCTCGGTTATTCACGTTGTTTGTTCAGCACGGATGCTGGAAGGTAACTCCCCAATTAGGAGCCATTTCAGCTGGAACTGGAGGCAGGCTCCGCACGCTTTGTTTCTCGCCTGTTATATCTCCACTTTCCCCAGTGACAGCCGCACGTTGGGCAGTGCTGGATGGGAACCAAGTCTCAGCTCCCATCTGAGTGTGTCACGGAGCTGCGCCGTGCAGCCTGGTGGCCACGTCCGCCTCATGGGACAATTCTTTCCACCCTCCAAGAGTTTTTCCACCGTCACCTAAGACAGGGCTTCTCTGCCCGCCGGCTCCTCCATAAACTTAGAGAGTAGCGTCTCTTCCCTGGCTGTGGGTTAGACAACTCAGTGTCCGGCGGTAAAATCCTTCAACCCTCCCCTCGCTCCTTCTCCCCTCCCCTTCCTCTTCCCTCGAGATGAAGCTGCAGATCAGGTAGGGTCTGGGTCTGTCTGTCCGCAGGGGCCGTGCAAAAGCCCATTCTCCTATGTCGGAGGATGGTGTGATGTGAAAAGAAAGGGAGAAAAATTATGGCGTGGTGTGGGAAATGCGGAGCGGTGGGAGGTGTTGTAGGGTGAATCCGCGTGGGACTGTGAGATGCGCAGATAGCGGAGTGATGCGGACCATAGAAGTGCTTGGACAGACAGACGGTGAGGTCTGTCCTTCAGTTCTGTCCTTATTTGTCTGTGGGCCGCTCGGGTGCCACGGTGATGGTCGGGATGTTGGGAATGCCAGTGGGTCTCACGTAGGCAGCCTGATGGTGGCTCCGGGCACGGTGGAAAGCGCCACTCTTCATGTTGTGCTTCGGTGATAATAATTAGTGGTGCTTTAATCGGGCTGTCGTACTGAATGAAACCTAGCTAGCTGACCAGGCGCATTGGGAAGGACTAAGGAAGAGCCATGGAGAGGCTGGGCAGGAAGGCAGGGTCAGGCGCGTGTCGGGCGGCTTTCCCAAGGGCAAAGGAGGAGGGACGTGGGAAGCTCGGTGCTCCTCTGCCTAAGAGATGGCTCCTCACCGAGGGGTTGGCACGCTCGCTCCCAGGATGGTGGGAAGTGTGTCACGGTGTGGGCTGGGCGGTGTCGATGCCACAGGTGTCTGCCTCCACGTGTGGCCACAGCCCTTCTGCGCGGGAGAGGGAGGAAGAGGCGGTTTTGCAGTGCCACCCTCCCGGCTGCTCGCCAGCACCGAGCTCCCGCGGGCTCCAGGAGGTCACGGTGGTGTCCCCGTTTCCTAGAGATATGGGGGACAGCAGCTCCTTCCCCATCGGCCTTTGTCCGATTGTAGTAATGGCAGGTCCCTGCCTATGGGGCCCTGGGAACCCATCCCTTCCCTGAGACGTGGAGGGACCTGGCTCTACCAGCTGTATTGCCACGGGGAACAGGCAGCGCTCAGACACACAGGGAGGGAGAGCGCGCCTGTGACCAGACTGCTAATGATCACACACCCACCCGCCGCGCTGCCCTCAGCCTGCTTCCGCGCCAGGCCGCGCCAGGAACTCCACAGCCCCTCGGCCGCCCGCGCACAGCGGTCACCTTCCCCATAGCACGCCTATGGGGAAGGAGGAGGGCTCCTCTGGGAGCAGGGGAGCCCATGCTGACACCGCAGAGGGTCTCGCCGATGCCTGAGCAACCCAAGTGCTGTCTCTCATCCGTCCTGCTCCGTCCGTATCAGGGTGCCTGCGCTGTGCTGGCAGTTGGTGGGATTACCGACCTCTGGCTGTGTGCACAATGGAGAGGGAGCGCAGCGAGAGCCCCCTGCTTAAGTAGAAACCGCTGAGAAGAATTTCTAGCGCCTAAGACGAAAAGTGCATTAACTCCTGTCCCAGAGTCCCTCTCGGAGTGGATGGATTGTTTGTTCCAGTCCTAAACAGTTACAAAGCTCTTTTAATGAGGCTGCACAGATTAGGGGGAGGGGAAGGGAGAGAAAGAGTGCTGGTGGTGTTGGCGAGGGGGGCGATGGCTGGGGAGGAACAGCGTCATTAACCTTTTCTCTCCCTTTAGAGAATAACTTGCTCCATGCTGGAACTGGGAGGAAAGGGGGAACAGGAAGGTGCAGGTACAGAGGTGTGAAACACAATTATTTCTTCAGGAGGGTTTTGCCCCGCTTCAGGACACGCATTTGTTGTGACCTGCAAGGGGCACAAAAAGGAGCTTCCCACTCTTGAGCCCAGGGCTTGCTTCCACACCTCTGTGACATGCTGAAAGACTATTGGAAAGAAATCGTGTTACAGAGCTGTTGGGTAATTCCGAAAGACAGCAGAGGAGAGCGTGACCTTCAGGCTCCCACCGAAGGGCACGCTAGGCCTGCTTGTCCCTTGGAATGCTTTTGGTTTCCCATTGCCCTTCGTGATATACAGCAGCCTGGTTTGGAGTGAGGCAGAATCCCCTGCCTCATCTGCTGTTAGATAGGCTTTGCAAGCATTAGTGAAAGGCACTGCCCAAAGGACGGAGAAGTTTCTTGCCCCGGTGAGCCGACTGTGTGTTAGTGATAGTTCTGGGTATCTGCAGAGAAGTCCCCTTTGAGCTCTGCCAAGGGGGCACAGCAGCCTCACCGCCCCGCTCCTGGCAGGCTCCATATCCATGTCATTTCACATGTACGGGTGGAATTGTGACCCAGGTGTAGGTGATGGCTGGGAGAGTTCTGGCTCCTGCACTGGTACACCCTGGGCAGGGAGAGGTGCTGGCCACATGCAGATCAGCAGCGAAAGTGTGTGGCTTCTGTCTGCTTCCCAACAGCCATGCACCACGTGTGTGTGTGCGTGCAGGGAGGCAGGGGGCTTGGCAGCGGGCTGAGCAGCCTCACGCCAAGAAGGGACAGCATGACCCTCAAGGTGTCTCAGAGCTAATTCTGCGCAGTCCACCACAGTCACCTGGTGTGTGAACCAGAAATCCCTCAGCAAAAGGTCTTGGGGGCGTTGTGACTTGGATAGACTGACCTGGCTCGTGATTGCTTTCCTGCGCTATGATGTGAACTGAGGCTTTTCTGCCCTTGAAGCAGTTTTCTTTTGACCCATAGATCTTCAGGCGCTGAGCCGCTCTGGAAGGCCGCTGAAGCCTCTGCAGTCTCCATTTTGTTTGTGCTGTTGCAGTGACCTTCACACTTCGGGGATGGAACTGTTCCTAGGAACCTGCTTTTTAAAATGTTATCGCAGCACTGAGGTTAGGCACACAGGCTCTTCCCGCAGGGATACAACAATGGGGTGGCTCAGGCCTGGACCAGTGTGCTGTGCTCAGGTGCAGAGGGACATTAACAGAAAGGAAAAGCAAGGAGTTTGGTCAGGGGGTCCTTAAACAAAGGGAACTGTGCACAGACACAAAGGAATGGCTGAGAGAGGGGCTCTGCCAGCTCGCTTTCCTCCTCCTCTTCAAAGCTGACACTCCGGGCTGTGCACAGGGCTGCTGAGAAGGCCGTAGATGGCAGATCCCGTTGTGAGCCTGAGGTGGACTTTGCCTGGTCCCTTCAGTCCTGTCTCCAGCTGTGAGGTCAGAAGGCCTTTTTGTAGGCTTAAATACAGCAGATTGCTGATGAAGCAGTGTTTTGTGTGTGCCTGCTTGCTGAAATGCAGCAGGTTCTGGGGTGGATGGCGTCACGCAGGTGGCAACACACCTTGCAGAAGTGAAGAAACCCGAGCGTTTTGGTTTTGGTTCAGAACAGAACAGCAGGGGGAAACCTGACTTGGCTGGAAAGTTACGTCAGAGCTCCAACCCTCGCGCACAGCAGGAAGAGTGGAGTTTTTGTTACACCTGGAATTAAAAAAACCACTTCCTTAGCAAAGTGGTGCAACACTGCTCCATCTCAGTCTGGGGGTGGATTGCCTATTGCTGATCCCCGCTTAGGAAATGCCCCTTGTTCCAGCAGGGCAGCGAGTGCAGAGCTGGGCCTTGCTCAGTGCTTGGGCTGGGCCCGTTACGTGACAGTGCCAAGTGTCATACCAGCCTATATCACAAGGGAGAGGAGGGACGCTGTGGGGTATCACAGCACGCGGTGCCCTCGCAGCTCATCGCCTGACACGGGGCCAGGAAGCGACACCTCTGCGGCCACCGACAGCCGTGGGTGACATTGAGAGGGGCGCAGCGCCCTTTAGCGCCTGACAGCCCTTCTGCTCCCCCGGCCCTCCCCACCGCCGGTTCAGCTCTATGGCGGGGGTGCCTGGAGGAGACGGGGAGGCCGGCTGCTAGCCCAGGCCCCGCAGCAGCCCGGCGGTGCGCTCGTTCCTTTCGGCTCCCGCGGGGAGAACAAAAGGTCTCTCTGAGCCGCCGCCGGGGACGGCCTTGCCCCGGGGCTCCCCGGTGGCGGCGGGCCCGGGTCCCCCACCCCCATCCCCACCCTCCCTTCCCCGCGGCCCGGCGTGACGGCTCCGCATCGTGACCGATTCTCTGTTCTCTTCGCAGTTGTCGAAGGCGGCTCCGGCCCTGGGGGATGGGGAGCGGAAGCCCAATGAAGGTAAGCGCGGGGCGGCTTCCCTCGGGGGCGGGGGGCTCGGGGGAAGGAGGCCCCTGCGGCCAACACCGCCACCTCCCGGGGAGCGGCGCGGGGCGGGGGCGCCGCCATTAAGCCCCGCGCGGTGCTGGGCCCGAGGAGGCCGCGGGCCAGCGGCCGGGCGGCCTTGGAGCTGGGGCGGGCGGCGGGGCCGGCCCAGCCCTCCTCACGCCTCCCATAAATGCGAGG
The DNA here is from genome assembly GCA_030625065.1 of Alectoris magna. Classification (NCBI taxonomy): domain Eukaryota; kingdom Metazoa; phylum Chordata; class Aves; order Galliformes; family Phasianidae; genus Alectoris; species Alectoris magna. The sequence goes on along the minus strand of CM060562.1, from coordinate 31,823,293 downwards.
AGAAGTGCGTGCGTGCGCTCGGGCACACACGCGCGCTCATTTATATATATATATATATTTATATACGCACACAAAGAGCTGAGTTGCTGCGAACAGCCTCCTAGGAATTCGCCACTGTGCCATAGGAAGGGATTTGTCATCTTCGCTGCCTGCCTCTTCCCCGCAGGCGCTGGGGGTGCTGGACCGGCCAGGGCTGATTCTGAACAAAGGCCCCAGCAGCACCCAGCACCGGACTGTGGGTCTGGGGGAGAAGGGGAGCAGCTTAGGACTGCCCGACAGGGCCACCTGCCCCTGTTTGGGCTTATTGCTGTGTGCAGAGCCAGGCTTGAAAAATACACCTTTTTACTCTGGTGTGAGGCACAGAGGGCTCAGATCCCGAAGGTTCTGCTTAGTGGCAGCAGAGCAGAGACCTCCTGGGGAAGTGTGCTGCTTTTTGTGCCGCTCTGGCTGCCTCAGGGCTAAAATAAGCCCTCTGCATCACTGATTTGTGCATGTGGATAGATGCGTGTGCGGGCTGGAAGAGTGGGCAGCTGCTGGGTCAAGTGGGAGATGCCCCTTGCACGTCTCCTTCCCCATGTGTTGCAGCCAGTTGGCTTTCACAGCCTTTAGGCCAGCAGTAGGGTCGCAGGCAGTCCAGTTCTTAGGAATGAAATGGCAAGATGGCTGTTGTCAGAGCCCTGTCGCATAGGGATGTGATCAGTAAAATAACTGCTATGTCTCCACCAAGAAGGAAACACAAGCTTTCTTAGGTGTTAATGGTTTCTGGAGAATGTGCATTCTGAATTACAGTCTGACTGTGGACATCGGAGCCTTCAGGCTGGGTTGATCATCAGCTGCTCTCAGGCTGTCCTGGCTGTGTTTTCCTTGTTGCCTCCATGGCTGAGCAGAGCCCTCTCCGGTGTGGCTGTGGTGAAGGGTCCCACCATGGGCGGTGACCTCCAGCGTTATTCCAGCTGGAGGTCAGCAGAGGGCTCTAGCAGTGTGGGCCCAGATTGGCTTTTTTTTTTTTTTTCTTTCTTTTTTTTTTTTTTGTGTCGCACTGGATTTCAATTTCTGCAACTTTATTAGCGTGACAGACTGCGAGTGTGTTGCCAGAGATTTGTGGCAGGCTGTTTGGGATAGGTGTCCATTTTGCATGCCCGAAATTTCTGATTTGCTGGCGGGCTGCCGTGTGTTGTGCTTGACCCTTGCTCCTGCTGAAGTCAACAGAAGAAGGTTCAGTGACTTCAGAGGGATCAAGATGGAGCCTGCTGTGAGGCTTATTTTGGTAACCAGTCGCTCTGCTGTTGGTAGAAAAGAGGCAGTATCCTCATCTGGTCATTTGTTGTGACCAGCTACCTTCCTGGGGACGGGATAAGTTGAGCGGAGTGTCACTCCCTGGCACAGGAAGGCGGATGGGAGCAGGAGAGAAGTTGGTCTAGCAATGTGAGCAGTAAGACTTCAGTGCTATTGCCTTGTGCTATTCCGGGCCCTGCAATGCAAATACATCAGTGAGCAAGAAGTTAGGACTCTTGGCATTACCTTCTTGGCTCTGCTTCTGTCGTGCTGGATGACCTTGGAGGTCTGCTCTCAGTACCTCAGTTTATCCTTTCTGAAGAGGAGCCGTTGATGTGTCTCTGTTGAAGAAGGACAGTCCCACAGTGCCTTTTTCCACCAGTGTTCCTGAGGCCTTTGGGGTGCAGGAAAGGTGATTTTGTGTCTGGCCATTTTGTGCTTGCTCCAAGATGTCAAGCTGCAACAGGTTTTTGTTTGGGATGAACTTACTCTGGTTGGAGCGTGTAATTTTAGCTTCACCCCCTACCCTTTTGTGCTCCAGAGAGCTTTCCACATGTTTTGTGGCACAGGAAGTTGTAGAGGAGTCAGACAAACACTCTTTGTTTGCTCCACGAGCAAAGATTTTCTGGTATAAATAAAGGAAACCACCAGCACTTGTGGCTGCACTTTTATTTTTAAAAGAACAGTGTGTCTATATTGCTGCAGAGCCATTGATGGTGAAGGAAGCAAAATGATCATAGAGCTGCTCCTTTTCTAGTCTAGCTTGTTCCCACTTGTCTGCTGCAAATTTGGGCTCAGTCCCACCTGCCATGGCCATGTCTGCCCTGAAGAGTTAATGTGGGCCCTGGCTGGGTTTTAACCTTTCTTCCCTCTCCATTCACAAAGATGAACCTCTGACTCAAATCTGGAGGTGTGTTGCAGGGTAGGGGTGTGTGTTAAATGGGGGATTAACTTTTAGTATGGGCAGAGGCCCAAATTGCGGGAGGGGAGCAGGCCAAGCGGCGTTAGTCCTTCAGTGACCTTCCCGTTTTTCCCCGTCAAAAACAGGCGTCCTTCCGTCCCCAACACAACCAATGGAAAGGAGGCATGGACTGAATCAGCTTGACAAAGTGTGGAATATGACTCCCGGTGCATAGGAGTAAGCGTTGCAGGGGCAGGGCCTTGAGAGATGACTGTACCTCAGTCATGTGCTCTGCTGTAGCTGTGCAAATGGACTGTGAAGCGTTGCACAGTCTCCGTGTGAATGCTCTGTGTGCAGCAGAATCAGGGCAGTGCACCTTTTGCGGCAGGAGATCTGACTGGCGGCTGGAGGAGTCCCCGCTTCCTCTTCAGAGGCTGATTCAGGCTTTGGAAAACCATCGTGCGTTAATGGAAAGGCAAAACTCCCGCGTCGTTCATGGGAGGCGTTTGGTCCTGTCCGATCTTCCAGATAGCAAGTACAGCTAGCAGGGTGCAGCCAAGAAACTAAAAACTCTGCAAAAAAAGTAAAATGTGGTGTTCTGTCATCAATCTGTAGTGCTGATTCGATGGTATAATCCAGCTGCTTGCACAGTGTAAACATTCAGAGAGCATAGCAGACCTGATTCAGTTTCACTTTAGTTTTCTGCTTGGTTTTAATTTCTGCCTCTTTATGTCTCAGCCAAATTCAGCGAGCAGCCTTTGATCTGCACAGGTAACCTTCGCTTTCCCTCCCTCTTTTCTGTCCTCCTTCCTCATGCAGTCAGTCTGCAAGCATTTCTATCCAGAGCTGTGCCTTTATTGCCAGGGTTCCCAGATCCTTTCTGCTGGCACAGTGTGAATAATCAGCAGTGCAGTTCAGTGGCCGTCATTGTGCCCACAGAATTTCCCACATATTAAATTGTTCAACTTGTTGGAACATAGGCAGTGTGTAGGGTCACTCCAAAGGGGAGCAGGAAGGAGGTAGCGTGGACACGATGGAAGGAGGACAGACGAGGCATACTGCAGTCAGGGGAAGAAGGAAGAGGAAGGGAAGGATAGGGAACAGAAGCATGCTATCTTTTAGGCTAGGAATACCAACAAGCAATCTGTGCCTGCCAGGCTACATTTTCTTCTCATAAGCCACTTTCTCTTTTAATAGTAGCTCACACTCGCTGACACTTCAGACTCCCTGGATGGGAGCTCCTCCCTTCTTGTACCCGCTCTCAGCACCGTGGCACTGTCAGCTCTGCGTGACCTAGAATTAACTTTCAACAATTAACTGTGGGCTCTGAGCTCCAAGCCCTGCAGCTTTTTCTTTTTCTTCTTTTTTTTTTTTAATGTGTGGCAAAGTAACCTTTATGCCAGTTTGTCACAAGTTCAGGGCGCTTTAGAAACGCTTACCGGAGACCATTTTTTTTCCATGATGCAAGCACTTTGCGCTTATCACTCAGTTATCAATGCTGGTGCTGTAGGACTCTGTATACTGTACAGGTGGATCATTACGGTGCGTAACAGCGTGGGGCAGGTGCTCCCTCTTTGTGTGTACTCTTCTCCCCTGAACCGTTTGAGCCATCTCTCTTTGCCTGCATGCTAGTGGAGCTTTAGGAGGCCTGGGGGGCTCCAGGTACCCGCTGTTTGCAGAAGTGTTGCTAGCAGTTGGGTTTTGTGCATGTGTGCTTATCTCTCCTATCTCTCATCTCTTTAAATCTTTCCAACCCTTGACCAAGCAGCAAGACGAAGCTTTGGCAAGAGACTGGGAAACATTGAGAAACGCTTGTGAAATGGGTACAGATCGCAAGCAGTCAGTGTTTGCTCCATTCAGAGGAAAGGCAGGGGATAATGGCAGATCCACCCCTTTTCCCCTCCCACATGGCCTTATTGTGGTTCGGTAGCCAAATATGCGGTCTAGTTAATCCTGGGGGTGCTGTGGTCTTGCTCTGAGTCTCCCAGTGGGTGGCTCAGTTCCTTGTTTTGGAAAAGTGGTCGATGTAGAGGCACCGGGGCTGTGACCTGCCTGCCTGTGGCAGGTGATGCTGAAGGTGGCCTCTTGAGGTGGATGTTATGCATAGGCGAAAGAGGTGTCTGTTGGGAAGAAAGATGCCATGTGGATGTATTGTTCAGAACCATCTCTTCGTTCTCAGGAGAATCCCTGGGCCGAGGTCTGTGAGAGGGATGCTTCTGCCTCTGGCTTATATACCCCTGCCTTCTAAAACCATCTAAGCCATCAACTGGCTGTTTTGAAAGGGGATAAAAGATGAGCCACTGAGGGTTCTTAATCCAGAGTGCAGATCATATGCAGTGGCCTCTGGTGCTTTTTGGCTGAGCTGATGTGTTTGGTGGCAGCATATCTGAGTGTATCAGGGATGGCAGGGGAGGAGGCACCTGTGGGATGCATGGTGTCAGAGAGAGCCAGTCCAATCAGTAAAGCTCTCTGGTCCGTCATGTCTCTCCCCTAAAGCAGTGGCAGGGAGAGGCTGTCTCCTCTTCCCCACTTCATTTGGGGTGTGGGTGGGAGGGTGGGTGGGTGTGTGTGTAGGGCGGAGACAAAGAAAGGACTTAAGCCTGCAAGACTGTTAGTGAAGAGCATAGGGTAGATGTGTTGCAACCGTCTGGCTTGTTTTAAGGGGTAAAGAACTAGACATTCTTGAGCTGAGTTTGCATTAACTTATTCCCTCCGTTCCTCCCTGTAGTTATCAAATTCCTGGAAGTCTACGAACGCAGCTTCTGCAGGACAATTGAGACCCTGGTGGACATTTTCCAGGAGTACCCTGATGAGGTGGAGTACATATTCAGGCCATCCTGTGTGCCTCTGATGAGATGTGCGGGTTGCTGCGGCGATGAGGGCCTAGAATGTGTCCCTGTGGATGTGTACAACGTCACGATGGAGGTGAGGGCCCAACCTGCAAGCTGGCATGCTTGGGTGGAGTAAGCAAGTCACCCATCACAGCCACTCTAAGTCCCAGCTCCCAGCTAACCTGGGAAGAGCAGCCTACCCTAGGGAACTGGAAATTGTCAGATCGAGAGGGCTTACCTCTTTCATGATCCTTGCATCCAGCATTACGCCATACAGGGGTGAAAAGTGAGCTGCCCGTCTATATGCAAAGCTAAGAAGAGAATCTGTTTTTCAGTGGCTCTGGTCCTCATTAGTGCTGAAATACAGAAGCTAGGACTATGCAAAGGAGGCACTTACCTTAGAGAATGCAAAGGCCCATTGCTGATGCTGTTAGCTGTGAGGCCCTAAAGAAGATACTCCCCAGGCCCTTGCTCTACCTTAACTCTGCATTTGGTCCACACAGCTGTTGCTTTCAAGGCAGCTGTGTAGTGCAAAAGGGGGAAAGCCTGCCAGCACTCTCTCCTGGAGGGCATGTGAGGTCAGCCTTTACCAACAGAGCAGAGGATTTGGGTCATTAGCTACATTGGCACAGCAGGGGTGGGAAGGGTCTCTAAGAAACACTCTGCTTCAGTGTCAAGTGGGAAAGCCTTTCTGCCTCTGGGCATACTCCTCCTTTATTTGGAGGCTGCTGAATTCATTTCTTGGAAGAGAGAGACTGGCCGTGATAGCGAAGGCTGGGCACATGGGGAAGGCTTAGAGACTCTGCTTAGAAAGCTTTGTCACTGCCTTTGCCAACCTGGATCCCAGCTTGTTGTATCCACCACGGTGCTCACACCAAATACCCTTTACTTGTAGCTCTCACACATACCTTTGTTTCTCACCCTCTTGAATGGGCCCTGTAAATATTGCCATTGGTTTTTTAAATGGATGAGAGACACGCAGGACTGTATGATTACTAGCCAGTGCTTTTCACTTGTAACCTCAGCTGTGTTTGAACTCCAGGAGAGAATCTGTCTGTGTCCTTCTGTGGTTCCCCTGTATTGCTTTTCCTCTTGCAGGCTCCAGCTTGGGTCAGAGCTTACTAGCATGGTGTAACTAAGGATGGTTTTCTTACCATTCCATGCTGAATTACAGGTTTCGACTGGCATGCCCACATGCTTGTAAAGGGTCAGAGGCGCTTTAGTGGCTAATGCTAGAGCTAGTGGTCCAGCCAGGTTCTGGGTTGAGAGGTTGTGATGGTACACGCAGAGTTTCTAATACAGTTTCCCTGGAGGAACACTAAGCTGGGAGCTGGGTGAAGTCTGGCTCTGCAGGGATGTTTTAAGCACAGAGCACCAGATTTATTCTGTGTGTCATCTCAGAGAGAAAGCGAGATGTCGGCCAGGAATGAGTGGTGGCTTAGGGAAAATTAGTTGAATATGGAGCATTTGCTTTGGGCCTTTGCTTTAGGCTGAAGCCTGCCTCTGTCTGAGAGCAGGCTGGATGTTCCATCACTGTCTTTCTAGTATTGACTAGGGCTGACTGCTCAGTGAGACTCTTAACTGTGGTGTTACGCCCTCTCCCATGCCTGTCTCCAAGGCAGTCCACCAGTGCTGGCACCTTGCATGCATGAACAAACAGAGCTTTGGCATGAGACTGGTGTTGCCGCTTGCTTGTGATCAAAGGCCTTCCCTGACTGGAAGAACAGGGCCTCAAAGCCAGTTCAAACTCTGCCATGCGTTTTCCAGGAGCACCTGGAGTACAAATGCTTTTGCTACACAGTGGGCTGATTTGGAGCCATGAATATAAATAGTGAATGGGCAGTGACCCTCTCTGTTTCTTTCATTCCAGATCGCAAGAATTAAACCCCATCAGAGTCAGCACATAGCGCACATGAGCTTCTTACAGCACAGTAAATGTGACTGCAGGTGAGAATGGAGCAGCACTGGTTCCTCTTGCAATTAACTTATTCTGAGCCTTTCCTTTTTTTCTGCCATTGTGTTGAGACTGTTGTCTCCACAGTTGGTTTGCAGTGGGATGACAGAGCCTGGAAAAAGAGCTCGTTTGCTCGTGAGGCTCCTCCATCTCTAAATATGACAGGTGGAGAATGCTAGCCTGCAGCCTGGGGTCTTCCAGCCTTGGTGAGGTGCAACAGGAGAGCAGTCACTATGAGGACTGCTTAACCTGTGCCACAGGCATCCTCTAATGGCAGCTGTACATGTCCTTCCCTGGACTTGAGGGATTTGGAGATAATACTGGAAGTGTATATGGTAAGCTCCCTTTTAATGATGCCTTTGTTCTCTCTTCCCCCACAGACCAAAGAAAGATGTCAAAAATAAACAAGAAAAGTAAGTGACGAGCTTTTTCTCCCTTCTCTTTTGGTGGTTGGTTGGCATTTCTTCTCCCTACTGCCCCTTGCCCTTTTCCTTGATTGGTTGGAGATACTCACTTTGAGAAGGTGTTTTTGGAAATGGCATATGGTAGTGCATGGGGCAACACTCTGAATCCGTTCCAGGTGGGCACAGAAACCCAGATCTGACGGTCCTTCCTACATACCCCAGACCTGGAGCTTGCATGACCCACAACCATGGCAGTCATTCCTAATGCTTTACCCCGAGTCAGGGAAGTCCCGTCGTGTGTGTCCTACCAGAATGGATTCAAGGTGCAGCCCCCATTCCCCCTTGCCTCCTCCTGGGGTATTTCTGGTTACTGCATATCGCTGCCTTTCTTTATTAATTTTTTTTCTTGCTGCTTGAGTGAGAACTTACTCGCTTCTTTCATGGCAGCTTGGGTAGGAGCTCTGCTGGCTACAGGGAGAGGTGGCAGTGGAGGCCTGGTGGAGGCAGGACTGATGCCATGCACGATGTGATGCTGTTTTTGGTTGGGTGGGTGCCTGGGAGGGTGTAAAGGAGGTGGATGTCTTAACTGGGACTTGGTGGAGACTTTCAAGAGAGTTTTCTTGAGCTGATGGATTTGCTCTGGTGACCTGAAGAAGGTTAAGGCACAACCTTCCCTTTCCTTCCTCCCCAAAGTAAAAAGGTTGTGGAAAGGAGATAACAAAAAAGCTCTCGTCCTGCAGTAGTTGCAGGGATGATCACAAAACATGGAACAGCATGGACAAAAAGTGACCTCTCTGGACAAAGAGGGTCAGCTGGACTGCGCATGGCTGGGATAGTGACTCTGCTGTTTAGAGGTGCGGAGTTGGAGAGGAAAGGGGTAAATACTGGGAGATGAGGCTGAAACAGAGAGCAAGTGAAAGAGAGGGAACGTCTTTCACCCCTTTCCTGGTGGTTGTGGATTTCTAGCTGCCTTCCAGCCTCTCCTTCTCCCCCTGGAAAACTGCTCGTGGCTGCATCAGGCTGCGTGCAGCCAACGCTCCCCTCTGTGCAGGGCCGTGTTGGGGACGGTCGTCTGTGTGGCTCCATGGTTTGAAGGTGTGTGAGTTGGGTCTGTGTGAGCTCTGGTGAGGATGGGGTGTGGGTGAAGCAGCCAGCCCAGACTGCGTTGCATTCCCTTTCCTCTTCTAACAGCACCTTGACTGCTCTTTGCTGGTTCTGCACTCCCTGGGGAAGGAAGGGAAGGGATGGGAGAGATTGGTATGCTTTGATTTGTTCTGGTTTGAAAGTCCTGTTATATATCTCCATCCTTCAGATTGATTTTCCTCTCCCTCACCACCTCCCCGTGTCTCCTGACATGTAGTGCAGCAGATGGGAGTGAGCTGATGCTCTGATACATGTTCCATCAAGAAGACTGAAGCAGGCCTAAGAAACACCTGTGGTGGTGTTCCTTTCTGTCCCCCTACTCCCGCTTGGCAGCTCCCTCCCAAGATGGGCTGCCCCCAGGCAGAGTGGGGAAGGAGGGAGGCTGCTGGGCTGCTCTAGGGCTCACATGTCTAACAAACCCTGGTGCTTGCCCCAGGGCCTTCTCACATGCCTGTCGTTTGTTGCTATGCTGATGGAGCTGAAGGAGCAGTGCAGGCTCCAGCCTCCCCCACTCTGTGCTTTCACTGGGCTACAGAGATCCATGGCTAGTGTCCAGGCCTGCATGTCCCAGCCCCTGCCTGTCTCAGCTCCTGCCCAAAAATCAGGAGCAGCAGGTGAATTTTTGAGAGTGCTTTGGCTCCGTCCGCTTGTCTGTCTGTCAGATCTATGTGGAAAGCAAAAGTAGGGAAGGGCTGGATGGAGGAAGAAAGAAAGGAAAATCTGAAATCTGCTTGCAGTTATCATCTTCTGGGTGTCCTGACTGAGCCAGACCTCCATATTCATCCTCTGTTGCTCATCACGGAGGATGCTGGACGGTGTGTGAGCAGAAAGTGAGGTCTTCCTGAGTCCACCGAGCCACAGACAGTGGTAGGGTGGATGAGCAGAGCTTTCAGGCTGCATTCCCCCGCTCCCATGCAGCAGCACTGCTCCGAACAGGCCTCAACCCTTGTCCCCAGCATACTGAGCCCAGGGCCCCATTGCTCCCATCCCACGGCAGGATGATTGCCATCCCTGCAGTGGGGCTGCTGGGTGTCCCCTCCTTGCCATCAGATCATGGCAGTCTCTTTTTCTCCGTGTCAGACAGTGTGAGCCTGAGCTTGTCGCCAGAGCTGGTTGTCTGTGCTCGCTGCAGTTATGTGATGCTTTCACCAGGCTTCCTGATTCCTTCCCCTCTCCACTGCCCCACCGCCCCTCCCCAGGGGTGCGGGTACCCTGAGGGGCCCATGGATGCCAGCAGCCTCACGTGGAGGTGGCCTCAGTGCACGCTGTGTCCCTGGCGCTGGCTTGGCTGCGGGCAGGCTGGTGGCGGTGCTGCAAGAGGGCCAATGTGTGTGTGTGCGAGGTGGAGGTCTGTGCTTCGCTCCGGGACTTGCCCTCCAATCCTGCCTCATGTGCTTTCCCCTCCCAGCAAGGCACATGGCTGTGTTTTTTTTCTCTTCTTCCTTGCGTTTTCTTCTGTTTTCTCTCTTGCTCTCCCTCTCTCTTTCCTTCTCTCTCTCTCCTTCTCTGTTTTTTTTTTTTTGTTGTTTTTCTTCCAGAAAATCAAAGCGAGGAAAGGGGAAGGGTCAAAAGAGAAAGCGCAAGAAAGGCCGGTACAAACCACCCAGCTTGTACGTTTGTGTCCTCTGCTTGTAGACTCTCTTCCCTCTCTTTCCCCAACCAGTCCGCCTGCTTGCTGCTCACTCAAAATCACACCTCCCCCCCAGTCACTGGTGGGCTGCAGGTCCTGCAGGGGCAATGCTGGCAGTGGCACCGCTCTGGCACTAAGGGTGTCTCAGGGAAGGTGGCTTTGGCTTGCTCGACTCTCTCTAATCGTCACCGGTGACCATTTCCCCTGGGCACAGAAGTGCAGGCAGGTGCCCCATTCCTCTTTGCCACTCCTTTGGCTATAGCTCTGTCCTGCACTGTCCCCCACTTGCCTTGTGCCCTCGCTGCGACGGCTGGTGAAAGACGAGCTGGTGCCTGCCATGCATGTGTGTGCGTGTGCGCGTGTGTGTGCGTGTATGTCTGGTGGAGTCACAAGCGGAGAGGAGAGGTGGGACGGTGGGAAGCCGGAGAGGGGGTGCCGGGGAACCTGGGGGGGCTCTCTGTCTCTCTCTCTGCTGAATTCAGTGGCTTCTCTCTCCCTGCCTCTTTCTACCTGTCTCTGTCTCTTTCGCTCCCTCTCTCACGGTGGTTCACAAAATTCTGCATTGTAAATTCACAGTCCTTCAGAACAGGCTCCTAGGTGGCAAGGTGGAGATGGAGCTCAGGGATAGGAGGGCAGTGCAGACTGCAGGTGTTAGCACACGATGCTGGAGCCCAGCTGCTTTCCAGCGGGAGCAGACCCTGCGTATTTAACTCATTTAGCCTCTGGCTTCTTTCTACTCCAACAGCCCACTTTAGAGTACGCCTCCCATTGACACCTCAGTAGCTGGTTGGGACCTCTCACCTTCCCATCCTTGCTTCTCCCTTCTTACTCCCTGTGGTGTATGCCAAAGGATCCAATGCAGCATTTGTGAATACTGTGCAGAGAGCCTGTTTTCTTTCTCTTTACGCTAATGCAAGGGGATGCTGTCCTGACCGTGTCCTGGGGCTGCTGGGGTGCTGCTGGAAACCCATCAGCCCTTCACACTCCTGTGGGCAGCATGGGGGCTGCGGGAGGGGGCAAGGGGATTGCTTTGATGTTTAGGGTGTTGCATGTGTATTTTCTTTCTGCTGAAGCGCTGTAGCTTAGACATCTTTCCTTTTGCCTTTTTGCAGTCACTGTGAGCCTTGCTCAGAGAGGAGAAAGCACTTGTTTGTACAAGATCCCCAGACCTGTAAATGTTCCTGCAAATTCACAGACTCACGTTGCAAGTCGAGGCAGCTTGAGTTAAACGAGCGCACTTGCAGGTTTGTGTCCTGAAGGATGAAAGAGAAACACACAGAGAGAAAGAGAGAGAAAGAAAGAGGGGGGAGCTTGCTTCCTGCTGACTTCTGGCAACAGTGCTGTGTGATCACTTCTTTTCTCTGTCCTACATGGGCCAGAGGGCAGAGGGAGGACTGAGAGGAGGACAGCGATTCTCCGTGTCAGGGGGCGGTTGTGCGTTTCTGATATGCTGTCAGGACTTGGATGGGGATGGGTGTTCATACCTAAGATATCCTTTTCCCTCGAACAAGATAGGAGCTCATACTGCTGCAGTAGCTATGGGGAGGGTCTGTAGCCTTCTGTACATTATTTGTATGCAGGTCTGAGAGTACCATTATACAAAGCCAAACCCTTAGCTGGCTAAGGTTTCACTACCCCTATCTCCCGAGCCCTTTCTGTGTGGCTTGTGGACACTGTTGTGTACAGAGTGAGGAAGGCCAGGCCACACTCTCATTCACCTCTTTGTTCTTAAAAGCCAGGGAGAGGACCTTGTCCTCTTGCCCTGCACTCAAAAGTTCTCTTTTCATGTCTTAGCCAGAGTTGTGGTTTGAGGGGTGAGGGGCTGCATTCAGGGCTGTGGTGTGGGATACAGCGAGGTTAAGCCTGTTACAGGTGAAGGCATGCAGAAGTCTATTTCAGACATGTGAGCTGGGAGATGGAAAGACACTGTGTGGTTAGTGTCTACTCAGAGATCCACTGTGAATGTATTGCCTGGGTATTACCTGTCATGCTCCCGTCTGTAACATGGATGTGCAAAAATTGATTCCTGGTTCTCACCTGAGCTCTTTGGTGAGCTTAGCAGGATCTCTTGACTTGCTCTATCTATGTGTGCATCTCTGGTGTGTCATCATCCCACCTACTGCAGAGAGAGGCGTAAAGATGGAGTTGCTAATAAGCCCTTGGCTGTGACTCCAAACTGAGTTCACAGAAGTCTAGGAGCTTCCTCTTGTCAGGGGAATATATTACAGGAGCAGTGACTGGATGATAAAAGATAAGGGAGAGAGATCCGTGGTCATTTGTTGGCTACATCCTGATGGAGAAAGGCGTCCATTTGCCTGCCTGGAATTGGCTAGGTGACTAGGGCTGCATCAGGCAGCACGTGCTTCCAGTAGGTGTGCAAGTGCTTTGTGCCAAAGCCAGGGAGGCATCTAGCGTTGCCTGAGCGGTCAAAACTGTTCTGCATACAGAGAAGTTTTCTGTCGTGCTGCAGTCTGAGGGGGAAAATAATTGATGGAGGGGCCAGACTACAGCAGCTTCCAGAGTTACCCTCCTGCCAGTGATTATAGCCCCCAAAGAGCGAGACCAGACCTTACCTTGTTATTTTCCACCTGCTCTTGCACCCTATCCCTAGAGTAACTGGAAATTACCTTGCAGAGTTTGAAGAGTGAGAAATAGTACAAAGTGCAAAGAAAAACAAACAGTACCCCAAATATGTTGTGACGGCAGGAAGGATTTTCTTGTGTCTTTTACTAGTCCCTCCCTTTGGTGGGATGATTGGCACTCAGGCAGGTTTCCAGAGCTGGTGTGTTGGCTAGAAAGATAGCAAGGAGTCCTAAGAATGGGTAGGTTATCTGTTTCCAGACAAATGGCTGGTTAAGCCGAAGTTCCTTCTGCTTCATCTCCTTGTAAAGTTAGAATTGGGTCCTAGAAGGGAGGGCAGTTTTTTGTTTCTCCCACTGCTTCTTCAGGCTGCTGCTGCTGCTCTCCTCTGGCGCTAACCCCTGCTCATGGCAGCCACTGAAACGAGAGGCACTTTCTTTTCAGCGGAATTCTTGCCTGCATGAGGCTTTGTTGTCTGTATTGCTTCCAACCCAAATAACAGGCTAGGTGGGGAGCTGGGGGAGTGTGTCTCTCCGCATGCATTGCTTGGCTTTGTTCTTGTGTGTCTGTGTGTATCTATGTGTGCATGTTGTGAGAGGGTGCAAACAAGACACTCAACTCAGCTTGTGAACGAGGAGACTTCTGATCCTACTCCTAAATTTCCCTCTGCACCAGTGCTCCCCCACATTTAGGTGAGCCTGGGGGAATAGAATTAATCGACCCACTCACGGGTTGAGATTCTCTGCTGCTCTGCCCCAACTACACAGCACTTCACCCCACCAGTGACGTCATGCCATGTCTTAACACCATGCGCTCTTAAAACATCAGCCACTTCCCTTCCTCCCCTCCCTTGCCCTGCTTGCTCCCCCACCACAAACATTAACCTCTTCTCTTTTTCTTTCCTTGCCTCTCCTCTCTGACAGATGTGAAAAACCGAGACGGTGAGCAGCGGAAAAGAAGGGGGAACAGCCCTGTTTCTGGAGCCTGATTTCTCGCCTGGACAGAAAAATACAAAACAAAACACTAATCCAAATGAACCCTAAAAATGAAGGATCGGTAGAGCACAGCACTTTCAGTACGGACGATGGACTCCGGAAGGAACATTCCCCAAGGCACCCGCCGCACAGAATTCACCTTTGGGTTTTGAACTGTTTTATTTTATTTTAATTTTTTTTTTTTTTTTTTTGTTTCATGCTGCTAAATAACAGAGCCAGGAAGACTATAAGGGTGTATTTGATGGGTTTTCCCATGCATACATATATATGTGTGTATACATGCATATACATATATATATATGTATATATATTTTAACCACATCTATATATACATATATGTATATCTTAACCACACACACACACACACACACATACACACACAAACACACACACACACATATATATTTTTTATATATATATATATATATATATATGTATGTATATATATATATATATACTGATTATTTTTTTTAACATTGCTAATGTTATTGGTGTCTTCACTGGATAATACTCGACTGCTGTGGACACAAGCGGGCTACTTGGGGCATAAGAAACAAGCTAAGACTGGACTTGAGTAGAAGCGCTGGGTGTAAACTTCTTAACTCTAACTGACCTGTGCGGCCTCCGCTGTTTCTCTGTAGAGTGTGCTGTACCACAAACCACCTTCTCCTTGCCTGGGACAGGGAGGAGAGGTAACGGAGAGGATGGGCAGGGAGTTCCAAAGAGCGGCATCCTAGGGTGCGATGGGTCAAAGGCCAAGGAAATGGCCATCTGCGTGATCAAGGATTCCTCCTCCCCTCTCTTCCCCCAACCTTCGCCCTTACTCGTCTCATAACCTGCCTGCCTTGCTGGGACACGGGATGTCAGTGTACATTTTGCGTTGACTTTATTCGCTCTAGAAACTTTGCCAGAGAGACATGCTGGCGTCTCTTAAGGATGGTGGGCAGCTGATGCGCACTAACTTTCCCTTCAAGAAAGTATCACAGGAGTCTAGATTTCCCGCCCTTGGTGGCTGCAAAAGGACACGAGGCCTGCAGTGTGATGAAGCAAGAATGGGGACCGGTGCCTAGCCACACAATTGTTCAGCACTGTCTGCTTTCTTCATGCACAGAGCTGCCACTCAAGAGCATCCAAGATGCTTACGGAACATTTCTGGAAAGGGATATTAATCAAAAGTATATACACAGTAGGGGTGTGTGTGTGTGTAGGTGAATGTGTGCATTTGTGTCTGTGTGCATGTATGTTTGTGTTTTTCTCTCTTTTTTATATATATATATTTATTTTTTATACATATATATATATAAAAAATAATATATATGTATGCCAAGATGGAAGGGGGGGACGAAGAAAGCAATTTTTGCTGCCTTCCGTTTGCACGTCCAGTGTGAATGACCTTGGGGAACGTCAGGGTTTTTTTAATGACGTAACGTAAATACCGGGCTCCTTTCCCGCCTCTTGGTCTGGGAATCAAATGTGAAGGCAGCCGGAATCCCTAAGCCATGTCTGAGAATCTTGGCTATGTGTGTATCTGCAATATACTCTGCGGTGTATGTGGAACCCACCTTACACACGCGCACACACACACACACACCCCTGAAAGCGTGTTTGTACATCTATGTGGATATATATAATCTAGTTCTGTGATTAAAATTATTAATAATAATAATAATAATCAAAAAGGTACTCGGTCTGTGTCAGAAATCTGCCAAACATCATCCGCAATTGAATTTTCAACGCCTGATAATGTACAACACGGAAAGCTTCCAAAAAAGACAAGACAGTCTAAAAACAGACTCACAACAAGTGACTACTAACCACTAGGAACTCCCCGTCCGAGTGATGACTTTCAGGAGAACACACGGGTGGGTGCTTGCATCTGCAATGTATCATACTCATGCTGCATCGTGCGCAAGACAGAGGCTTCCGATGGGGGGGGAGGGAAGAGAAAGTGTTTTATATACTTATTTAATATCCCTTTTTAAATTAGAAATTAAACATAATTTAATTAAAAGAGTAGGGATTTTTCAGTATTCTTTGTTAATATTTAATTTGAACTATTTATAAGCCGTACCTCTTTTTCTTTTTTTTTCCTTTTTTTTTTTTTTTCCTTTTTATTTTATTTGTACTGGTTGTGTATAAATTTAACTTTCCTGTTGTCCCATCCCATCTCTCCCCAATTGTTGGCAGAGTCAGTAGCATGTTATGGGCAGTTATTTAATTAATTTCTCTAACACCTACCCCTACACATTCCTATTGAGACAAGGGTTAGATATACATCTACATACTATATATATATTTGGCTATGTGTTTGTATATATATATATATGTTTATGTATATGTGTGATTCGGATGAAATAGACGCTACGATTTTTTTATATATGTAAAAAGAAGAGACAGGAAAAAATAGAAAATTCTACATCTTGAATCTCTCTCCTTTTTAATTTTAATATTTGTTATCATTTTATTTATTGGTGCTACTGTTTATCTGTAATAATTGCGGGGAAAAAAGATATTAACACTACATATTGTGTCTAGTGAGTTTTTTCAAGATATTCCTTAGTACATATTTATTTTTAAACAAAGAAATTACAGATATATCTTAAAAAACAGACGACGACGACGACAAACAAACTTTTTTTTGTATTAAAGAATTTAATTCTGACTTTGATTTCCTTTGCCTTCTCCTTCTACCTTGCACCCTGATTTTCTTCCATTGTATAGCAGGCCCTCCAGCGTTGCCTCTGGAGGCTACAGGGCACCAGCAACCCGCCAGTTGGACTCGTGGATTTGGGGCCCAGAGCCTCCAAAAGCATCTAGGTACCTAAAGCCCCTTGAAATCAGTGGGAGGTAGGCACCAAAATACTTCGGTGAAGTTCCCAGTTCAGTGAGAAGAGGGTGGTCTAATGGGCAGGAATGAGGGGGCAGGACTCCTGGGTTCCTTTCCAGCCTCCGATACCAAGGATCGTGGTGCCGATCGCAGCCTTGCCTCTTGTCTTACCGGGAGTCAATCCCCACCGCGCTGGGTACCGTAGTGGTACGAGTACCCATGAGTTCGGTGGACCTTACAATCCAAGATGAAAAGTAATGCTCTGAGCCTGCCCATCGCTGGCAATGGACTTGGTGTTTGCTGTTGGAGCTGTGTAACCAGCTACCAGTGATGGCTCAGCAAGATCTCACCATCCTGGATGATGTTGAATGAAGAACTAACTATTCGTCTCTAACTGCACTCAGCCTTTTGTGAGGTACCGTTGCGACTTCTGTGATGTGCTTTGGGGTGTTTGAAAGGAAAAGCTACTTGGAAGCAGTGTCATTTCCTCATCAGCCACGGAGGTGAGTGTCTCACATGCTGTTGGTCATCTGGTCATGCTGGAAAGGAACATACAGGATCTTGCTGGATAACGGAGGTGATTCACCCGGGTTAATACAGACCTCTGAGTTCCTGGCTGCCTCAGTCCTGCTCTTGTCAAGGTAAAGGATCCAGTTTTTGTTTAGTTCCAGTGTAGGCAGCTCAAGAGGTGGATCTGCAGTTTTGAACTCTGCAGAGAATGGAGGAAAGTGGGCAAGGAATTGAAGAGGCTCTGGTTCATCTTATTCAGTAACATCTTGTAGAATGCATTGGTGAGAGGTGTGAAGGCGAGCAGGGCCATTTGTGGATGCTGCTGTGTGAAGAACCCAAGGAGTTTCTTGCCAAGCATATTCACCGCTGACTTTTGGCTTGTAAGGATCTATTGGCTCTTTCACAGATGGCTGTGCAAGGTAACAAAGACAGGAAGTCTAATCACCTGCATTACCAATGCACCTGCATTGGCTCTATATGAGCTTGGAAGGGTTTACAAGTCAGCAAATCAAGAAGATTGAAAACCAGCAGGTCAGTGGTGCTGCCATGTTCTGAGCTGAAGAGACCTTTCTGGATGTTTTATCTCAGCAGGAGAGAACCCAAGTCTAGTTAGAAGTAGTGGGTCACAACATGTCAAACTCTGCCTGCTGCTGATGAGCTGAGCTGGCTGCTTCTGGGACGGGAAGGAGAACAAGACCTGCAGTCCTCTCTCCTCCTGCTTCTGAGGTCTAGGTTACTCCATGCATGAGACAGGGACTGTGCCTGGTGGGGTGGCATTTTTCAGCTGGAACAACTGCACCTGCTGAAGGGATACACTTGCATGTAGTTGCTGCAGGGCTCAGGCGGTAACCTTGCACCATGCAATACACGCACTGCAGCCGCAACGGGATAGCAGCACAGCGAAAGGTTGTCCAAGCCAGCTCTGAAGTAGGCATCTGGAAGCAGTCCAGCCCTTCAAATTTACCCTCCAGAGCAGATATGGCTGAGCTGCACCCTCGTGTGAAGAGAACGGCTGTGGCACATTGTTGGAGGGGAGTCTTGGCCTCCCTGGAGAGGCTACATGTGGGTGAGGATCACACTTGGCAAGGTATTCAGCCTCAGGAGCGTGCCTTTCCCTTGTCCTGCGTGTCCTGAGCCCATCTGTCACACCTGACTCACATGTGCCTTATCCTTGGGTGAGGTGAGGACGCATGGGGCCTGGCCAGGTTCTCTGCTGTGTGCCCAGCACAAATGGGTTTTTCTCTCAAAACATCTGGTCACGTACAGGCTTGAGTGGCTGGCTGATTAAAATGTTATCTTGAGGCAGCTTTCCTTGTACCTGCTTCAATTATTCTGTGGGACTCAAACTGCGGAGCCACCTGAAAAGGGAGAAAAAGGTGTCCCAGATGGAAAACCCCACTGGCAATGGGAAAAGCATGCTTTAGGTTAGAAACGCCTTCCCTCTTTCCAGTTTGACACCTACTAGCTGCTTTGATTCCTTGTCACTACTGATTTAGTTTGCAAATTGAGCCTGTCAGCCCTCCAGTAGGGAAGCAGGGAGAGAGCACCTCAGGGCAAGGCTTGGGCTCTTAGGCCATCTCCAGTGCGTGTTATGAAGGAGGACCCAGGAGACCCGGAGGAAATCCATGCCCTGTCAGGGAACAGAGAGCAGCCCTCACTTTGGACATGCCCTGGTATCACATTGGTATTGGGTATGGGAGCAGGCAGACTCTCAGAACAGGCTGTGGTGGTAAATGCTGCTCCTCTTCAGGTGTCTCAAGATGGCTCCCAAGCACCTCACCTGAGAGCAGGCCACCTTTGGGCCAGGCGCTAATAGGAATGCCACCAGAGGTAGGAGTTAGGCTGGCTCCGTGCCTCATGGGCTGTGGTGAGCTGTGATAACCCTGTGCTAGGGGCTGGCGGCAGCCTGTGAGGAATGTGAAGAGCTCTGGTCTTTTGAGAGGCTTTTCCCCTCCATTCTGGCATCTCTGCACCATGGTGGGGACGAGGGTTGAGTCCACCCTCAGATGTCAATTCTTGGTGGCGTTGGTTTGCCAATGGTTTCCCGATTGTGTTGGGAGGGGACGGTGGGACATCTCCCAGAGGTGCAGCTCTGTGTGTGTCTGGAGGTGACATGCAAACTTGGAAGACAGGCTTCTTCCACGTGTGTGACCTGTTTATCTGTCCAAGATTGAAGAAGACTTCCAGTTACACGTCTCCTCCAACTGCTGCTTAAGATGCCTCAATGTATATTCAGGAAGGCAACGCAGCGCATTCACAGCTGAGGGATGCATTAGGAAACACCTGTGCTTCTGCACTATATCCCTATACAGTGATATGGGGCTAATCTCATTCATTTATTCTCTTTATTTTTACCTCGGTCTTTCACATATGCCCAATGCTTCTTTAAGAGGTAAAAATATGCCTAACTCCTCCCCAGATGGAAAGCGTTGAAGTGCCTCCTCTGGCATCTGCCCATTGCTACCTGCTGCTGTAGGCTCCCATGTGCCTTTAGCACAGGGGTACCCCCACTGCTCGCCCTGTGCCATACACCTCTTGGCCAAGCCTGGCACTTGAACATGGCAGGGGAAGGAGTTAAACTACAAACCTTGTGCCCACATGGCAAGGGTTCAGCTATGGAGTTACCTCAATATGGCTTTTGCCAGCTACTTAGTTGCCTCTTGCACATTCCACGCCTGGAGCATTTTGTATGGTAGGACCCAGGCTGGGGTCTGTCCATATCTGTCTGCTGGGCACTCTGCCCTCATCGCTGCTGACATAGTGAAATAACCTGAGGTGCAGGTAGTGAGTGACGCCTTGCTCCTGACCTGCAGGGAGCTTTGCAGATATGATGCTTTGGCTATGGATGGCAAGAGCCTGCAAATCTTGGTTAAACATATCTGCGGTGCAGAGTCTTCTATGTCCAACCCTGTTCAGTGAGAGTATTACCTAAGCAGAAGGAGAAGAGACCAAACCCATTCACTGCAAGCCCTGTGGACAGCTCAGGAGAGGTGACACAAGATGATCATAATGAACAGCTTAAGCAGATAAACCACTTCCATCACCTCTTCAGAGATTTTAAGGCCAGAAATGGGGTTTGCATGAACTGACCAGAGCCCTTCACCCATAACTCTTACCCATAACTCTTGCCTGAGCTACAGTGTACATTTTGGAAAGGCTTCCAAGCTGCTGTTTGGCTGCCCAGCCTTCATACCCTTCTCCCTATAGAGAACCCTGGCACTGGAGGCAGCCTATGCTGCGTGTCATTAACCCCGTGTCATCGGCCTCTCCTCCAGAAGCTTGTGCTGGCACCTTTGTTACCCATTCTGCCTATGCTTGGCTGCAGTTCCAGGACTGCAGAACCAAAAGCCCCAGCAGATCTTTATGATGAACTCATTCCCTTCAAGGAAACACGTCTCCTAGCTGCTCAGAGGTCAGTGTGAGTAGTAACTTCTGGAAAAGCAAATTTCTGTCGGTCAACTCCACTTTTTCTTTTTTTTCCAGCTCTAATTGGCTCATTCCTCCTCAAGCCCCCCTTATTATTTTGGGCAACTTGCTGGAGAGTTCAAACCTTCTTTTGCATTGCAAGGATCTCACATTTGGGAGATGCAGCCTGGAAGCTCCTGGTCAGCTCGTGTTTCTTCTAAGGTGTTGTTGCTCCTGGAGAATAAGAAGCCAACTCCTACTTACTTTGATTTATCTCACCATTGAAAGTGCGATGAATTGGGGTCAACAGCACTGAATCTGATTGTTTCCAGTCTCTGTAGGCACCATAAATTATGAGTCACAGGCTCATCCTGAGTTATTCGGTGACTAATCTGAGGCCGTTCTTGAGGCTCAGGTCCAACTTCTTGCTTGCAGTACTGGCTTGTGAGAACTATGTGTTGTGAATATACAGAGCAGACCTAGTCAATACACAGCACCCAGGAGAACTGGCTAAACTGCCAGAGGTGGTGCTGATGAGTCAGGGAGTGGCACTGCCCTATGCACCAGTACTCCATTGGAGTGGCTGGATGTGCAGTACAAGATTCTGTGACATTAGTGACTCACTTTGTAGAACTGAGTGTGATCCACACCCCTGTAGAATTGTTGGGACCGGACATGAACTCAGAGACATCCCAAGAGGAACAATTCCTGGTTTTCAGTTGTCCACCAGTTGCAAATGTGCTGCTGTTCTGAGTACATCTATCTTTGTGCAGGTCATACTCCATGGCCTAATGCATTGCACCCTCTGGACTTTGTCCTGCTCTTTAGCCTCCGTTTTCTGTGCCTCAATTTCACGTTGTTGCTTTAGGTTTATGAATGTGTCGAGGTGCGCTTCCCTCTTCTTAAACATGGACCTCAGATGCTTGCGGAGTTTCACCGTGTCTCATCTGAGGGCATTTATTGGCCAATGACAGCTTGTGAAGTTCTTCAAAGCCCCCTCCATCAACTCATCGAGCTCTGCACTCAATCATCACTCGATACCTTTCATTTATAACATTAATAATTCTTTTCCCTCAGGAAAAGTCTGCTGAATGCACTCAAAGGTGGATCACTCCAGAACTGCAGAAGAGGCTCTAGGTAAGAGTCTCTCGTGTCTCTCTCTCTAAAACCACCTCTCCCCAGTTCCTTGTTCTCAGCCTCTTCTGGCAGTTTCCAGGGTGTCCTCTTTCCAATGCAAAGCAGCTTTGCCCCAGATACATTAGCTTATCTTTTCTCAAGTTAAATCTTATTTTGTTTCCTGCTCATTTCTAATCTCTCTAAATCCTTTTGGGGGATTTCTCAGTTTGTGCTGGAATTTGCAATCGCTTCTGCTGAAGGTGCCAGCAGCTGGGGAGCTCATGGGGGAACCTTCCCCTTGGTGCTGCTGAGCCAGGAGGATGCCATGGCTCTGGAGCTGGGGAGGTGGCAGTGGTGCCCCACAGTGTGGGTGCAGGTGCAGTCTTGCACATAGCTATATTCAATCATGCCGTGAACTGTATTTCTCACTCATCATCAGATAGGAATTGCCTAGCACACCTGAAGGGCTGGAAGAAGCATGGGAGTCAGCAGGTCCTAGTCTGTACAGCGGAGGTGTGGGAAGCGAGGGAGCTGGGTTCAGTTCCCAGCCGGGCTGTTGATCTCCTTTGCTTCCCTGCCTTGATTTCCCCATGCACAAAATAACTGTGGTCCTTTAGTATGAAAGCACGTATTTCATTGTGGGGTCTTTGACAGATGATCAAGTTCCATTCACTTCTTGTTATCTTACTGCCTGTTTGTAGAAGGATTCCCAGCTTGTTGAAATTTGTTAGAAATCTCTGTATACTTTCCCCCAAAGCAGATAAGTCATAGAATCATAGAAACATTTAGGTTGGAAAAGACCCTTAAGATCATGAAGTCCAACCATCACCTATCACTATAAAGACCTCCACTAAACCATGTTCCTAACTGCTACATCCACACATCTCTTCCCTGGACAGCCCATTCCAACACCTAATCTTTTATATGAAGAAATTCTTCCAAATATCACATCTAAAGCTCCCTTGTCACAACTTGAGACCACTTCCTTGCATCTTATCACTTGTAACCCAAGAAAAGAGCCAGACATCCTCCTCGCTGCACCCTTTTTCAGGCAGTTGTAGTGATGAGGTCCCCCTTCAGCCTCCTTTTCTTTTGGCTAAACAGCTTCAGTTCCTTCAGCCATTCTTGTAAGCCTTGTTTTCCAGTACCTTCACCAGATTTGCTGCACCTCTCCAAATGCGTTCCAGCAACTCAATATCCTTTGCATTATAAGAGGCCCAAAACTGAGTACACTGTTTTGTCCACCACCCAGTTCCAGCTGAAGTCATGCCTTCCTGTTCCCCTACATCTTGAGACATAACCTCAATAGGTATTTTTGTACCAGTCACACTTTTCTCCATTTGCTGACTGGGAAAGGGGTAGGGGTGTTCAGAACAATGACAAGCAGGTTTTAGTTTCTTGGTACGTATATTACCGATCTGTATTGCTCCTTTTTAGCCACACTCTGCTCTTTTCCTGTAGTTGCACATCCAAGCTTTGCTCTCATTCTCTCTTCTGCGTGGTGGCTCCTTTGAAGGGAACTGCTTTCTGCCCTCATTGGAAAAGACTTACGTGGATCATATCCTTAAAAGTGCAGACAGGACCACCTAGGAGACTTTGGAGTGGGAGAAACCTGCTGCTCACCATTTTGCAGGATGGTAATGCTCTGGCATTTATTTGTGCTGTGAGAGGGAAGAGCGCCTAACCTCTATTTAAGAGGGATTCCCTGAAGGTGTGCTCATTGCAGTCTGGAGGCTTACACCTGTGCTTCATCTAGAATTGTTATGCTGTATATCAGGCATGGGAAGTGATGGGTGGAAAAAACACTGAGGCAGAGGTCAGCGGAGGCTTTGATGGCTGGGAAAGGTGAGGCACAGTGCAAGACCAGTGAAAGAGGAAGGTAAGGGATACCCTGTTCGATGGGAGGATGAGGAGGAAGAGTCTGAGTGTCGCAGGTGTGGGGCGGGACAAGCCTTAGATTATCTGTCAGCCTTGGGTGTAGGAAGCCTTCCCACTTACAAAACCTCCTGCGCTCCTATGGACACATCTCTCAGTGGAGCCAATTGTTCTGAGTCTTGGAAAACTTGCCGCTAGAGCTGGCAGGAGTGTTGGAATTGTGGGAAACCCCTCAGTCTAACCACACAGGTGAATAGGCAGCTATTGAAACCCAGGTTAGCAACTCTCTCAATTTTACCGGAAAGCTTGTGCTATTTGCATCAGCACAAGAGCTGTGTGATGCGTAAATCTATAGTCAAACCAAAAAGCATTCAAGCCTTTGTGCTGGGTGAGCTATATGCTAGCAATGAGTTTCCTTCCTAGCCTTAAATCACATCACCCAGTTCCCTTCAGCACACTTTAGACCCCGTTTCTATCTCTTGTCATATCCCTTTACAGCCAGGTTCTGCCCTATTTTTAATCTGCTTCCCATCTTCTGGTGTTGTCAATCTCAGACCTTTCGCAAGCCTGGAAAAAGACTGTGTATGCTTGTCTTGCTGTGGCTCTTTTTTTTTATGGTTTCTCTCTCGATTTTAAGCCACTTGAGCCCTGTTTGCCTTTTGGGTTGTAGATACACACGAACCTCAGTCATTTAATTGGAGGTTTCCACAGCAACTGCTAAATGTTTTTTTCCAGAGGGGACTTTCAGGCCCCATTGGAGGAGAGGTGAAGGTTTGGCTGTCTGGTGCCACAGTATGTCACCTTGCACCTGTCCCGGCTGTTTCAGAGAGCTGTTGAACTGCTTCATTCCAAATACCTTTCACATCCCTTTTGGGCTCCTCCGACACGCGAGCACCATCAGCCAAAGCCATTAGCTCCTCATCCCTGGTGTCCTGGGATCATTCAGCAGCAACCAGAGCACGGCACCCTGTGGCTTCCCCACTGGAGGCTCTACTCTGAGCAGCGAGTTTTCACTTTTTCTTTAATCACATCTTCAAGTTCTAATGCCCGGTGAGAACTTTGACCCTTATCCAGGGATTAGCTGTTATCCTTAAGAGCTTTCTGCGGCAAGTCTTATAAAAGAGCTCCAGCTTTGGAGAATGCGGGCAAATCATGTCCACTGGGTTAATTTTCTTTATTAGCTGACTACCTCCCTTTTCCGCACACAGCCCTTGGATATTGTCTCCTCGCTCCAGGAGAAGGGCTGTTCCCATCAGTTCACAGGAAGTTCACCGCCGGGATCCTTATTACCACTGAGCCACCCTCAGCAAGAAGGCCAAATCTTGGCCTCGGTGAAATTAAAGGAAAAACATTTTGTTCCCTCATTGGGCTCTTTCACGTCCCCTCCCCATCCCCAGGAAAATTCAGCCCTGATGGAGGGCTGCCAGATGGACCCTGTAAAGAGGCAAAGCATCTTCAGTAGGGGGTGCAGAGAGAGCTGGGGTTAAGTAGAGGTAGTGAAACCCACTCAGCTGTTTAATAAGTTGTCTTCATGAAAAGAAGTGCCTGTCTTCCCTTGTGTCTCTCTATCACAGCCTATTTCAAGCGTAATCCTGTTTACTAAGCAGGATTTTGGTAAGGCATAAAAGGGGATTTTTGTTCTTGCTACTGACTGTTATTTTTCATGTGTCTGCAAGGTGCTCATACACGGGAAAACCAGAAGCACAGTGCTTTTTGCTGTAAGTAATTAGAGGCAGGATTCACAGGTATATTCTGGCTGCTTTCAGCCTTTCCCGTGACAGAAAGCAGCTGCACACCCAGCATTAGCCAATCTGCTAATAGGCCGTGTCACAAGACACAGCATCACCATGTCTCACAAAGAAACGGCATTGTCCTCCCTAAGCTTATTGTGTGAAGTATCACGGGAACGCCACCAAATCGTGTCCCGCAGACTATTCCAGACTAAACATCGTCAGCCCAGCTCCCTGACCCGGACTGGGGCCTTGAGGGAGAAGAGGAGACACCCAGCTCCTTCCAGGCTACGGGAACAGCCGGTGCGAGCGCATGCATGCCTGCCCCACGCAGACCTGCATGGGCTGTAGTGCACCCAGAGGATGGAGATCTGAATTAGTGCTTTTAACCAGAATGAACCAAATGTGCAGCCTCTGTGGAAGATGTGCTTTTGCCAAACCCTGTGTTTGGCAGAACTGTACAAGAAACTGGTTGAAAGGTACGGCCGTTTGCACTACTGCCTCAGTTTCTTCATCTGTTAGCAGCAATAACAGCACTGAACAACCCCAGGGGATGATCTGTAAGTGAATTAATGGCAAGTTGTTGAGGATGGATTAATTGGTAGCCTCTGTCAGGTGCTCAGAGATTCCACGATAGCAAGCAGCAAGCTGGAGCTTTGTGTGCTATGCAAAACATAGCTTTTGCTTACACTGCAGCCTATCACCAAGCCTTTGCTTCACTCCACATTGCTCCAGCAGAAGTCATGCCTTAGTTAAGATGAGCACTCATCAGTCAAGGAATGAGCTTTCCAGGTGTGCAGCATTCTGTGTGGGCAGGATGGAGGAGCTTCCCAGCTGCAACTGTCTTCCCCTGAAGCAATGAGTTAAGAGTAACATGGGTAGCATTCTCCAGGAGCTCCACATGATATGAGTGATGACAAAGGGAAGAGAAACAGGAGGAGGTGTTGCTTACAGCATGCTAGTGCTGTGATGTTTTCCCCATAAGATGATGAAAGTGAGGGAGAACAGCTCTGAGGGAGAGAGCCTTGGGACTGCAAAACATCGCTCAAAGTCTGCTTTGCTGGCAGTGCAAGATCAAGAATTTAAGAGAAATGTCTGTTGATACTGGATTTGGCCTTTGCCTCCAGATGCAAGGGCCAGGGTGTGAGGCCTGTGTCTGGGATGTGACCACTGCTTATTAAAGTTCAAGTTTTTTCAGCTTCTGAACCCCTTCCTGTCTTCCATGGTGCTCCAGAGCTCTGCAGAGAAGCCAGACGCACAGACTTCTGCAGAATATCCAGCATAGTGTACCACATGGTCAGTTCTTCTAAATTACAGAGAATTAGTTGTTAGATTCATTGCAGATATGCCTGGAGCACAGGCAGAAGAACGCCCTTTGACAAATCATCTTCCCCCCCACACACACCCTAATTTCTCCCTATTAATCAGGGGCCAGCTCTCCCAGGCCATGCTGGCTGTACCCAGTTGGGATGCTCTGCCTCACCCTGCAGATGCCCAGAGCATTGAGCTCCCACCTCGCTCCCTGTCCCCATTTCTTCTGCCTCCAAAGATGGAGCCTCTTCCCCCAAGGCTGAGCAATGTGACAACATGCTCAGACCTTGGCTCGTAACACTGGTAACCTCCGAGCTGCTGACTGTTGCTCAGCAATAAACAACACTTGTGCTATTAATAAACACTATCTGTCAGCCTTGGTATTTTTAATGCTTGAACACAGTGCCCTGGCATGCAGAGCTGCTCGGAGACTGAAGGCCCGATTCAGAGATGAGTCTAAACTGGAGTAAGGCAATGCGTTGTGCACCCCTGCAGCTTGTGTATGTTGTGGGGTGGAAGGTCCTTGCTCCCTTGAGTGTTGGGCAGGACCTGAGTTCTTCCCCGCATGGGATTTCCTCTCCCATCCACTGCAATCCTGAGGCTCAGAGGCAGGCCTACTTGCTTTCGTAGCCAGGGATGGAGCTAGGAGGAACTCTGGACACATATGAGTCAGTGAAAATGCTTCAGATTTTCTTCATGATGTGCCAGTATATTTAGCTGAATCAGCAAGGGAACGCTGCCTACTTACACAGTGTCTTTGGACTTGCAGTCCTGGAAGTGAAGGTTTCAGCACCAGCTCCCCTAAGCATACAGATCAAGAAAGTCCTGAGTGGAATTGTGCACCGGAGTGTGACTCCTCCAAAAGTCTAGAAGAGAATTAGGAAGGAAAAGGAAGCATGCATGGGATCCAGTCAAACTGTACTGAAGTTCCTCGCTTCTTGCACCTCTCCTCAAACTGGCCTGGTCCTTACTGGGATTAGTGCAGACTGAAGGGGGCAGGTATGATGCCACCTGGGGGGGCTTCACCCTTGGCTGCTTGGGGGCATGGAGAGGGCACTGGGAGGGCTTTGGTGGGTGGGTGTTGGGAATGGCTGCGAAAACAGCCACCATAGAGAAACAACTGGGTCCCGGTTCTGGTAAAGCTCAACAAATACTGCTGGCATGGGTGCTTACCCAAGTCATCAGGCAGAGCACTATCGGAGGGCAGATCCAGAGCAGCCTAGAGAGGCAGGGAGAGTTGTGCAAGAGAAAGCTCTGGCCAGCATGACTCAACCCTCATTAGCAGTGACACACCTACAAGAAGCCCATTAAAACTGAAAGGAAGAAAATCAAGCATCTATTTTCTTTCCTTTGCTATACACCATCTATTTTACCACATCCACATCTCAGTGTCTGGACTGCTGGGTGATTGCCATGATGGCAGCGGAGATAATTGTTGTGGATCATAATTCTTGGTTCTTGGAGCTGCACAGCATTTTTTGAGAATTAGTGCCTGTCACGAAGAGCTTCCAGCATCACTGCAAGCAAGTCATTATAATGGAGTACAAATGGCCAGAGAAGAGGGAGGTGGGAGAACACAGTGTCAGGGCAAATTCCTTACCCCACTGCTTTAATAGCCTTTAGTTCTGTTCCCCACTAGCCAAACCCTGGGATCCCAGCTCTGTCCCTGCCCCATTGACCTCACCAGCCCATCCTGCTGTGCTCCTCACTTATGTGGTCCAAAGCTCCTCTATCTTCTCTCTTCCACTGCCTTGGACTCCACTTCAGAGCCATCTACCCTGATGACTGCAGCCTCCAAAGGCTAGGGAAGCCATAGGACAGCACTGCCTCTGTGTGCTGCATACGGCCCTGCACTGTCTGATAGCGTCCATAACACAGTTGAAGATGTCCTTCTGGGAGATGCCCTCAGCTCCTGGGGTGAAGCTGTGCTCTCTGAACACCATCCACCTGCCAGTTTTTCCTTGCCTGGTGGCTCGGTTCTTGGACATGCCCGTACAGAAAGAACCAAACTAGAGAGAGAAGGATTCTGCGTGGCTAGGTATAGATGCCCTGACCTGGGTATGCAGAGTGAGCAGAAGGCGTGTCTGCAGCACACACCTCGACACCTTGCTGGTGTCTCTAAGTCCCTTGCTGATTGATTCCTGGGAAAAGACACCATTTTCCTGCTTCTGGTGAAGAAGGAAAAAGTGAGTTTACCTTGAGATGTTTAATATACAGACCTAAGACTGTATTTTACTAGGAGATGGCTATCAGTCATCCCTTTGGGTATGTGTGCATTGTGTTCCAGAGGTGGTATTGCACACATCTAAATGAGAATGGGTGCTAGTCAGAGTTTTGAACTAGTTTTCTGCTTGTTAAGAGTGGGTATCAGTAGTGGTGTGCCACTGATGTGCCTGGATAGGGTCAGGATGGCTCTGCCATTGCAGGCAATTGGCTGCAGTGGAAGAGACAGGTTGTCCACCTCCAACTTTCCTCCCTGTTCCTCTTCTTCCTCCCTCCTGCAAGCCTTTAGGAGGAGTCTTCTCTCTCAGAAACACCATCCCAAACCCACTGTCTTTTATCTGATTCAGATTGGGTTGCTTTCTACTTTTCTCTCTATTGACCCACAGAGGAGGGGACTGGATGAGCTCCAAATGATGTCAGATTTGATTTATTATTGCTTAATATCATGTTGCTTTCTGTTGCCATTGCATGGAGTTAACTCAGTTTGGGAAAAACCGCTCTTCTTTGGACAGGACAGATGGTCTGCAAATCAATTTTTTCTTGCTTACCTAATCCAAAGCAGGCTGTTCTTTCATCAGAGCTTTGGTCAGGAGAAATTTTCCCTTGGCAGAAATAGTAGGGGAGAAGGTAGGAAAGTGGGAAAGAGCAAGGGGATAGTGAGTGAGCTCTACTGTGGTTGAGGTTTCCCAGCTTGTCTCCCTGTCTCCCCTCTGCAGAACCCCATTTCACTCCTGCCAGCCCTGCAGACCCAGCCTCAGAGGAGTTTCCCAGTGGTCTGGGTTGGGGCCAGTGCCAGACACTGTGGTGAAGAGGGCAAGAAATGCAGCTGCAGGTAATTATGAAGTAACCTGTTCAGATGTGTCATTTTGTCTTAGTCCCTGTCCATCAGGTTTGACTTGCATCCTGGAGCAAAAAAAGCTTAGATCTCTCACGTTTTTATTTTATCTCATGTAGCTCTGGATGTTCATTTTTACCCACTGAAACATCTGATCCTTTCGTGCTTCCTGCAGAGCTCTTGGCCTCCCTGATGACAATGATTTCCATCTGTGCTCTCCCTCAGATCATTTCCAGGCTCCTTTTGGTGAGCGTGTGGGTTCACTAGGATCCGAGCTCCTGTTTTCTGAATGAGCTCAAGACCTTCCTGGGGTGGCTGTGGAAGCTCTTACTGCTGAGCCAACTCCATAAAGCAGAGCATCCTGTCCTGCAGGATGGACCATGGAGTCCACTCAGTGTGGATGGGCCCTCTTGTGCTTCTTCCAGGATAATAAGCCAAACTTTTAGGGCTGTTCAGAGTGTGGAGAAGACTTCAGGTAGGAGGAGAGGAAGGGAAGACACCCAGAGGCCACATTCTTAACCCACTCCCTATATCACTCCTAGCAGGGATGCTAGCTGACACACACTTTACCTCCTGCGTGCCCACTGGGCAGATGAAGAACACTACATTTGTTGCCATCACTACTTTTAGTATCCAGCTCTTAAAAGCCTAGACCTATATCATCTTAAAATGTTTACTTACTTTGTTTGGCCTGAATCCTAGAGGACATAACTGTGGGTTTCCGAATATTTAAGGCCAATGTGTTATTTATAAGCCATGTCGGAAACATTCTGAGCATGTGGATTTCTACTGAGTAGAGTCTGGGTTTGGTATGTCCACACACTTTGGGTTTGCCATTCTGCAATGCTTTCTGTGGTGATTGCATTTGAGGTTAGCAATGTCTGCAGCTGTACCAGTCCCATGACATTCTCTAAGTCTTTAAATCTACTGGCAAACAGAAATGAAATAAAAAGGTGGGTAGCAAAGGACGGAGGGAGACCTTGCAGTGCCCCATTTAAAATCCTATCCCCTTGACTCTCCTCTCCGTTGGTCCCCTAACAGAGTTCTCACACTTTTCTCCTGAGACACTGACCACAGACCTCAGCACAACCACCTCCCCAGGGAGGAACAAGGGATGAAGAAGCACTGTATGTGAATGGACCTCGTCTCCACACTGTCTGCCCGCGCTGTCCCTTCTCAGCAGCCTCTCCTCTGGGACGCATAGCCCCACTGCAGCCAGTGGGCCTGGTGATGACACGGGAGCCAGCCTGGTTCCTGGGGCTCCTGTTTTCCTCCTGCAGGAGCAATTAGGCTGCCCTGAGGCTGCCTTCAGTAGGCTGATGTTATCTCTACCCTGACGCAGGAGATCAGCCCTAAGACCTTCTAGCAGCCATGCCAGCGTCACTCTCTCCCTGCTGCCCGTGTGCTTCTACCTGAGAGATAGGCTGGTTTCCAGGGCTCTTCAGCCTTTCCTTTCACAGCACCTGAGAATCTCCAGAAAATCCCTCTGCCCTGTGCTTGAGGTGAGCTTAGGAGGCTGTTCACAGCAGAGATGCACCCTACAGCTCCAGCTTTCTGGCTGTGGTTCTCTAGAAGGGGGACTTAGCTTCCCACCACCCCACAGAAGGTCTCCACATGTGCTGCCTGTTAATTGAGACAAGATAAAAACCTGCGTCAGGAGTGCCTGCTCCTATTTGACACCATTGTACCCATCAGATCTGCTCTGCTCAAAAGTTAATTGTGTCTAGAAGTGATTCTTGCTGCTCTGTGTCACTGCTGAGGGAGAGGCGATCTCTACCCTGGAAAGCTTTTACCTAATTAGACAAGACAGATAGAGATGCAGACTGAAAGAAGGAAGTGGTGCTCTGCTTGCCCAGGGCCATGTGCTGGGTGAGTTGCAGCAGTGCGATATGAAGCCAGGCCTTGCAATACTTGTGCTGCAGGCCTACATCACTTCCATGGCAGGAATCCTGTGCAGTATGGTGACGGACCCATCCCAAAGCCCATTCTCGCACATCCAGCCCACTGTTCCCCCTGATGTGTGGGATGCAGGAGGGAAGTTTCCTAGGAGAAAAGCCTGTCTGGGCTGGAGATGTGGGTGCGAGGGCCTGGAGATGGGCAGAGCTTGGCCATGGAGATGCAGGTTTGGAACACTGTTTGCAGCCAGGCAAATGAGAGATGTGTAGCCCTGGAGCCAGGGGCAGGGATATGTTGAGACTAACACCGGTAATAAATGCAAGAATGACCCAGTGTGCTGTTCCCATGTATCTGTGAATGGTCCACCTTGTCAAGAGAGACCGTAGCACCAGCCACAAGCCTGGGGACACCTCTCTGAGGATGCTGTGCCTGATGCTGTGTCAGTCACCAGAGAGATGACCAGATGCCAGGCTCTGCACAGGGCACTAGTTCTGTAGTACTCTATGCCCAGAATTTGTCACAGAGCGAAGGGGCTGGACTGGACTCAAACTACCCCCCAATATCTGTGTTTCCTATATTATGGCTCTGAAGTAAAATTAAACCAGACATATGGCCTTTGTTTCACCATATACTATGGAGCACATCCTCATATTTTTGTGAGAGCCCTCAGCACTGTCTTGTTTTCCTACTGTCCAAGAACCTACACCATATTGCCCAATTTTGTTACAGAGGTGAGGGGTTTGAGTGACAGGACTCTCAAGGAGACTGGGCCAGGCTAGGGCCCCTTCTTGCTGACCTACTCTATTCTGATACCCATAATTATTTGGGGTACATCAAGATCTTCAGTTATACATCCTAGCAGAACATTTTATATCTTATGGTGATTACAAGTTCTTTAAACATCAAGCCAAGGTCTTGTAAAGAATGGGAAGGACAAGGGTGAAAGAAAATGCCCCTGAACCATGAGGCAGAGTGCAAGAAATCATCCTTATTTCAGCTGTTTTGGCAGACTGAATTTCCTTCAGATACCAAGAACCACTTGGGAGCTGCTTGCCTAGAACCCTAAAGTTTGAATGGGGGAGGAGATGAATTAGGAATGGTGTGCTTCCACAGGGCTGGGAGGACCACAGTTTCTGAGCTTCAGGTCCAGCCTGGTCTGTAGACAATTTCAGTTCATGCATGCTCACACCTTACTGCCCACAGAATAACATTAGCAGGACTCTTCATTCTATTCATCTACTTCTGATGTTGGGGATCACCTGGCACTTTGCTCACAGGATTTGTTCCTTGAGGATGATCAGCTGTGGCAAGCAGCGAGGTGTTTCACCTTCCTCTCTGATCAGAGGAGCCAGCCCCATGCAATTAAGAAGCTTAGCTCACGGCAAAAGAAGGCATTATTGCTGGGCTCCTCTGCTCTGCTTGAACTCTGTTATCCATGCTAAAAAATGTCAGAGAAAGAAAACATTTCCTTCTCTCCCTGGCGTCTCCCTGGCGCTGGCTGAGTGGCAGGTGCATATCTGACATACCTGTATGTGTGTCTATCTGATCACCCTTTCTCCCAACTTCAGGCTGTTTAATTTGGGGTGGGATGGTGGTTGGTCTTATGATAGAGTAAGAACACCTGGCTAGGTGTGATTCTGGGAGCTGTTGGAGTGGGTCCAGAGGAGGGCCACAAAGATGATCAGAGGGCTGGAGCATCTCCCCTATGAAGACAGGCTGAGGGAACTGGGCTTGTTCAGCCTGGAGGAGGCTGTGGGGTAACCTCATTGCAGCCTTCCAGTATCTAAAGAGAGCCTACAAACAGGAGGGGAGTTAGTTCTTTGAGAGAGTAGATAACAGCAGGACAAGGGGAAATGGTTTTAAGTTAAAGGAGGGAAGATTTTATGTTGGATGCTGGGGAAAATTCTTTACTATGAGAGTGGTGAAGTGCTGGAACAGACTGCCCAGAGAGGCTGTGGATGTCCTGTCCATGGAGGTGTTCCAGGCCGAGTTGGATGGGGGCCTGGGCAGCCTGGTCCAGCATTAGATATGGAGGTTAGTGGCCCTGCCTGCAGCAGGGGGATTGGAGCTTCATGATCCTCGAAGTCCCTTCCAACTTAAGTCATTCTATGACTCTCAGCCCTCCTTGGGGAATATCTCTTTGGTTCGGCAATCTTTCTTCCTGTCAGGGAGTGTACTCATCTTGGTTGCTGAGGGCATTATGCAGAGCTCTCCACCTACCCCTTGAGAAATAATGGGAGTTGGGAAGAATCCCCATGCTTCCTTCCTGCCTGCCTGTAAGTGCCTTGGTGATTCTCCATTCTCTGCTGGGCCTGTGAGAGAGGGGATGCAAGGTAAGGCATCCTGCTTTTGGTTGGGTAATACCTCAGCTTTTTAAGCTGTAGATAAAGAGCCTCCTCAGCTTGGCTCATACTGGAGTTTTGGGGATTTATTTATTTATTATTATTATTTTTTTTTCCAGATGGGCATAAACACTGCAAGGATTATTCTCTTCTGGTTATGAATGTTCACGTGCAGTCCATCTTCCCCCTTGTCTGGGGAAAAATATGTAGTGTTTAATTTAAAACACAAACATACGTGTATGTTTTTATGTACACACGTATGCTATGCATGAAATTGAACCTCCTATCTAGCCCTAAACATAACTGATGCTTGAGGGAAGGTCTATTCGCTCTTGACCAAACCACAGACTGTTCCTTCATGGATGGTCCCTGTAATTTCCTACCTGCTCTCTCAGATGTCACTAAACATTGCTCTGTTATTCAGACATACTACCCAGTCAGAACTTCTGTTTTGTGGGTTTGTTTTTCCACATTCAGGCTCTATTAATAATACATGAATTGGTGAAAAAAGCAATTAAAGGCCTGTTTTCACAAAGAAAGCTCTTTCCAGAGAAGAATTCTCTAATCCATCTTCTACTCTGTTGGTTTGTTGTCCCCTCAGTCTGTTGTGTGACACAATGATGGCTATGTTTGAGTCATAGAATCATGGAATTTCTTGAGTTGGAAGGGACCTCTAAAGGTCATCTATGCAACGAACAGGTCCCTGGTTGCTCCCAGTCCAACAACCCA
Source organism: Alectoris magna (assembly GCA_030625065.1). Taxonomy (NCBI): domain Eukaryota; kingdom Metazoa; phylum Chordata; class Aves; order Galliformes; family Phasianidae; genus Alectoris; species Alectoris magna. The sequence goes on along the minus strand of CM060562.1, from coordinate 31,788,781 downwards.
AGGTGTCCTGAGCTCACTGGGTAGGTCAGAAAGAGATATGCATTCCCTTAGCACTTCAAACATCATTTTTGTGACTGGCAGTGGAGTGGCCCTGCTGGAGATGCTGGTTCACATCGTAACAATAGAAACAGTGGTGATTAGAAAGCAGAACAGAGTGCTTGGTAGTTGGGGCACAGAGAGAGAGTCCATGATAGAAGAAATAGCGAGGTTTGAGGAGGCAAACCTAATCCTGCTGAAGCACGCAATCTCTGACAACACAGGCCACTGTAGACATATTGAACTGTGCACAGATCATTCTTTTTTGTTTAGGAGATGTGAGGCTCACCACTCTGACTGGGAGAAGATCAGAATGAGCTGGTTTGGCTCCAAGGTGGACAGCCATGCAGGATTAGATAGGAATAAGGGCTGTTATCTCTCTGAAAGATTTGTGATTATAATTGCAGATCTCAACACTGTTCTTTGAAGAGATTGCATAGGATTTAAGAAAGAAAGTCTGCTGCATATGAACAACAAAATTTGCTGTCTCTTGAAGAAAGCTCTTTTGTGCAGGGATCAGATCTATCTGATGGATTAGATAACCATCTGCAGGGGGGAAGGTCCATTGCAACCTTCCCAACTTCTGCCTTATTCGTGAGGGCAAGTCAAGGTGCTTTCTCTGGCTATGAACTAAATAAACCACCTGCACTATATGTGTAAGAGGTATGAGGAAAGAATGAATCTCAGAGGGCAGGCAGATGTTAGTCAGACTGCTTCAGGCACTTCTGGGAGGCCTCCTGATATCACCACGATATGATGAAGTAAGGAGTGGGTTAACTCTGAGGTTGTCTTGTGGGATGGGGACTGTGGCTGTTGGTGTGGAGGTCTGACATTTGGGTGGGAGTCACCAAAGTGTCAGAACTGGGAGAACGGTTTGGTTCTGGAAAGTGACATATGGATAGATGCAGGGAAAGGAGGGCTTCTTCTTGTGAAGTGGCATCAGGAGAGAGCTTCATTTTCAGTTTAGAAAGTTGTACGTCACACTGGGATAGGCAGTGACGGACTCATTTCTGAAGCTCTTTGTCCCCATGTTCCTGCAGGCACAAATATTCCCCCCAATGCTTTTACAACACAGAGAGGAAAGTGACTTCATGACATTCCTTTTCTGACTGTTTCTCTGGCGTGTGCTTTCTAAACATAGATCTAAAAATCAGAAAGCACCAGGAGAATTATGGGTTTCTACACCCTATTGTGCTTTATAATAATTATAATTATTGTAAATACGGCCCAGACACTGTAATTTTCTGCTCTCCATTGGGTCTTTCTTTTTCATTTTCTTCTTCTTTTTATGACTGTTTTCTAAGAAAGTTTTCATATGTCACCTTATAGATGGGAAATGGCAGTCAGCTCTTAAAATAAAAGGCAAGGAGTGGCTTGGGGGAGATGGAGAGAGGGATGAGGAGAGAGAAATGTCATATAGTCTGTACTGAGGGCACCAGTGGGGGGCAATCAGGAGACCCGGTTCTGTACCTAAGCTAATGCCAACCTGCTGTGTGATTATAGGCTCCATCTTTATACCTATTTTCGGTTGTGGGGGCCTCCTCTTTCCTCTGCCATTGCTTGGCTTAGCAGCTCTCTGACCTTAAGTCGGATCTTAAGAGGTGATGAGCACTTCTTATCTGTGATGTCTGGTTGATGCTATTGTGAGAAGATACAGTATAGATACTTGAATAGGTGTGTGTTAGCTTATGCAACATTGTTCAGGTACAGTCGGAAAATACTTGCTTACACTAAGGATAGATGTGCACTACGATACATCCATGTAGCATGCTATTCCCTCTGTGTGTCCACAGATCAGATGTGGCTGAGATGCATCTTCCTGACTAGGGAACTTTGTTTCATTCTTGTGGAAACTAAGGCATGGAGTCGAGTAACGAGTGAGGGAGAATTGAGTATATTCAGGCTTTTCCCACCAGGAAATACAAATGTGGCCAGGATTTAGATTTAGTCAGGTGAAGTACAAAGTGCACCTAGACCTCAGAGAACAGATGAGGCTAATGTCAGCTGGATATTTGCAAACGAGTGATGAAGGAAGGAAATATGCAGTCTTAACAGACTAAGGACACGAAAAGGACAAAATATTTAGATGCTCTGAATTCAGGCAAAAGAAAATCTGCATTGACTTCAGACTGAACTTAACAAGGTAGAAGGAGAACAGGAAAAAAAAAAAAGAGATAGGATGAAGAGATATCAAACCTGGGAAAAGTCAGTATGTGAGGGATAAAATATAGTGGACAAAAGAAGAACACTGATGTGATGAAGAAAACAGGAAAGCAAAAGACAAAGTCATTCAGAATGAAAATCGCCATTTTTTTTTTAAACAAGGAACTGATTTGAAACATCATCACTAGAAACTCAGCAGAGATTTGAACTGAACCACAACTAATTTATCCAAGTTTTGCCCAAGCAGACTAGCTGAGCCTGGAGCTTAGGTTTCTTCTTCTCAAGAGTCTCCACTGGAGTCTTCCAAAGCAAAACCAAGCAAGCTACTTTTCACCGCAGAACAAGGGGAAACATGGTTTTATATCTTTTTAAAGCAAATGGAAGAGTCTTTGTGGCTGACTTTGTAAAAAGAGTGTGGGGTTTATAGGATGGACTAGGGGCAAGAGAGATATAGGTATTATACTTCTAATAAATAGCGACGCTGTTTAGTAATTGCAGCTGGTGTTGGGACTTGAGTTTTGACTTCTAGTTCCAGGTGTGGGAAGTGACCAGCTGTAGTCTGTGGCTTGGTGGTGTTCTGAGTTTAATTCCTGTCTTTCCCATTGACCTAAAACAACTTACAGAATCTCTCGCTTAGTACAGCAACACCAATTAATTGCCTTACAGGGGATTTCCCTGAAGCCTAAGTTGCTGTTTGCAAAGTGCCCAGAAATCTGCTGGTGAAAGGTGATTTAGAGGAACAATGATTTAACATATGGAGCAAGAACTTCTTACAAGAAGGTTTGTGTAGTTGCCTCAGGCCATCCATAAATAAACTATTGCAGGCAATGCAATAGGCTGAGCAGAGCAGTGTGTGTTAAAGGAACAGCTGCTTTAATATTTGGAAATATGTCAAATCCTCAACTATCTGCATTTCTTACAAATACCACAAATTCTTTAGGTTTGTGGCTCCATCATTCCAAGCTGTTGCTTTGACTTGCTAATGGGTCTCTGTAGTGAAAAAAAAAAAAACACACACGTGTGCTTCTTTTATTTACAGGTCTAACGCTCAGATGTTATCTTGTGCCCACCAAGACGGCAAGAACATGGAGTGTGCTGAATTCCAGGAGGGAAGATCTGCAGGGATTCTGGAGGGTAAACTGCCAATCAGGTATTTATGAAAAGGAGGTAATCTAGTTTAATTCAAGAATTTATTACAAGATAGACAATTATTTAGTGTTAATTGTCCATTTCATTGAATTAATTAGAGCTATTCTGACTTACGGCTACCGAGGATTTGGTCAAGTCTGTGTAAACAACTCTAAGCCTGTCTAATGGTAGAAAGAATTAGTACCAACAGATATACCTAGGTGAGCTATGGGTCCTTACCAACTGTACTCCAAACTCTGCTCCTTCTTGTTGCTGCAATGAGTGCAGAGCCCTGGGTATTGGTTTTGCAAGGCTCAACATCAACTCCGGGCTCTGGGGCTAGGTATGTTGTTCAAAGGACTTGAAAAGCAGAGAGTGTGAGAAACACCAGAATAGGCAGCTGGCAGTTTAATTTTGGCATGGGTAAGAACAAGGTAATACAACATGAAAGACCAATTTAAACTACTTACGTAACACGACAGACCCTAAATTAATTATTTCTTGCTTAGGAAAACATCAAGGTCTTTTTCAGACTCCTTGAGCATAAGTGAACACAATAGCTAGCTAGTACTGAAAAGATTGTATTATAATACCTTTCTATAAATCAGGTATATGCCTATATTTGAAATGATGTGCTCAGATTTTGTCACTTTTCTATTCAGTAATAGATTCCTAAAGATAGACGATGCAAATTATTAGAAGACCTAGAGAGATTTCACAAAGAAAAGATTGGGAGCATTAATTTAGTAAGAGGGACGTGATTTGGCAATGAAAAGAACAATAGCAAGGAGAAGGCACATGAGACCCTGATATTTATTCTTTATTAAAATACCAGAATGCGAAAGAAAAACCTCATGACTCACAATACTGCATCTGAAATACTAATAAAGATGTGCACTGTTTTACACAATACCTATCCTGTGGAATTCATTGTTTGAAAATATTACTGAGGCCAAGAGCTTTGGAAGACATTACCCTCACATTTTCCATACAGGAGTAATAAAAATATCATCCACCTCTACACCAGATGGGATAAAAACCTACAAGGGATATAAATCTTCAGCTTTCATGACAATAATTGCTGTGAGTTAGACAAGGAAGCCTATTGCGTAACTGTCCACCATGAGGGCTTTCCACCTCCCATGTAGCATGCAAGGCTGGTTATGAGCAGAGATGAGCTGCTGTGAGAGACATGGACTTTCTCCCTTTCCATCCCTCCTCTCCCCATGAGCATCTTTTTATCTAGAACATGTCCTTCAGCTGTCCTGCCATGGATTCTTGCAGCAGCGAAGCACCAATGGGACAGACCCCTACCCTGGGCTGTGTCAACAGAGGAAGCTGCATTTGGTGTGCTGGCATCTTACTGATGAGCTGGCTGAAATGTGGCATGCCTCCAGCCTAGGGAGATGTGAAGGCTGGCATTCATCTGACTCCATGCAGCAGCAAGCTCCCGGGGTACGAGTCAGCAGCAGAGAAGACGCCCATCTGCTGCAGACATCGGTATTTCTCTTGAGACAGAGATTTTCAGGTGAATCACTGCTGTTGTGAGAAGACACAGTCAGAGAGAATGAGGCAGTTCCCTCAGGCAGCACGTGTGTTGGTGTGGAGAGGAGGACTGAAAGTCCAGATTTGGCCCAAAGTTTGGTATAGAGAAGGTGAGAAGAACAAAAGGGTCTGGCGTGTGAAGTCCACGGCCAACTTGGAGTTAGAGGAGTGACCTTGGCTGCATTCAAATTTGAACCCACTGGGGAAGGGGTGTTGTCTCCTTGCCAAAAGATGCGTTACAGCTATTCATCTGCAGTGTGGTTAGGTGCCAGCCAAGAAAGGGACTCTACAGCTCCAGGCAATGTTCATACAGAGCAGGAGGCATGAATCTAACAGATGTGGCTACTTCAATGTCTAGAAGTGATGAGGAATAATGAGAGCACCGAGGCTGGGATTGTCCTAACATCCTGAGAAACTGAGCCGATGATGTGAGATCTCCTTAGAATTCGCCTGCTGTTGTATAGGGAGAGACCCTCAGCTTTTCCATGGGAAAAGAACTTCTGAAAGTCAATTCAATTATTTTTGGAATTTTCGTGCAAAGTGGATTTTCAAATGATTTCCAGTTGGAGATTTCTGGATTTTGCAGTTTGTAGCTCATTTACAGAATATTAATATTTCAAACCATCAGCTGGCAATACAAATTCATGCCCTTTTTGTGTTTTGTCATAATTACTGTCTGTTTTAGGATAAAGTGTCATACCTAATACGGCAAGAGATTTGAAATGTTCCGTTCTTTTATTTTTAAACACAATTATAGGCAGCTGCTATATAGTACTAATTAAAAAATCTTATCTTTCTTTACAGATCAAAGCGGCTTTTGTTTGTTTTGTAACAAAACAGCCTGATAAAAAGTCAAGCACAAGAAGTGTCAAACTGGTTCATTATAAAACAAACAGGAGGCACTTTGATCTGTGAAAAAGGTAAGGTGTTTTAATTAGTATTAAATAACAACTGTCCGTCATGATTTAGGAAAGGAAATAAAACTCCAGTATTTCAAGTCTTTTATATGGTGACGTGCGTGCTGAAAGTAAAAGGGAAGTACAATGGGGAAATGGTTTCAAACTAAGAGAGGGGAGATTTAGGTTGGATATAAGAAAGATTTTTACAGTAAGGGTGGTGAGGCACAGGCACAGGTTGCCCAGAGAGGTGGTGGATGCCCTATCCTGGAGACACTCAGGATCAGGCTGCACAGGGCTCTGAGCGCCTGATGGAGCTGTAGGTGTCCCTGTTCATTGCAGGGGAGTTGGACCAGGTGGCCTTGAGGGATCCCTTCCAACTGAAATGATTCCATTATAATAAAAATTGGGATAAGATTTTGACATGTATAAATTCATGGAAACATTTTTCCAGGGGAATTTTCTATTGATGTTAATATTTTGTTATTAAAACCAACACGTTTAATCAAAGGATCGTTTAGAATGAAAAGCTATGGATCTCTGCTGAACACTCCCTCAGAACAGTGTCTTGTGATCTCAGGGGCAAGCAAACATCAGCCTCTGTCGAGCTCTTGGGCACCAGCTCTGCCCCTTGTTCTGGGATCACTGAGAGCTGCCGGGTTATGCTGCTTGCTTTTCACAGCCTCCTGTTTATCTCACCTTTGGTCCTGCTCCGTGTTTACAGTCAAGCTGTTCGCTCAAGTGCCATATACTTAGTCAGGATTTGCTGAGAGAGCAAAGTTCTTCCAGCAGAAGACAAGAGCAGAGAAAAAACAGCCCATAGCTGCTACACTTGTCTGCAACTTGCTTCAGAGAGGTTGCTCAAGACGGGCTGCCAGCTAATATGTACAGAAAAGATAGCAGCAGCTGTACGTCGGCAGAATTTAGAGGCCTCTGAGACTCTCCTTTGTTGTCATTTTCGGTGATTTCTCAGTGCCTCCGAGATGATGGCACAGTAATTGCAGTTTTTACTTCCAGTACATTATCAGGAATGTTTTTATGGTTGCACTAAATTCTGAAATACAGATGAGGTGACTGCTTCTGCTGCCTCACCCCAGCCCTTCACATTTACAGTTTCCCGTGTTTGTCTTTTAGCTATCGCAGATAAAAGAATACAAATAAACAGGAGGTAATAAGGAGAAAACATGACTTTTACTGGGACAAAATCATGCAGCTGAGAAGAAAGAAAAGCTGCCAGGCACCCAAAGGCAGGTTTACCCTCACTCACTCATATCCTATAGAAATATTAGACACAAAGACTTAGCACTTTAGTTTTTCAAAGAAGAAAACCTTGGCAAGCTGGGCTTTTTGATAGGATCCTTGATATCTGTGTGAAGCAGTTACAGGCCTCCAGTGAGAATCCCTCAATCATTACTGCAAGTAAAATCCCATTAAATTATATGGGATATGAGAAGCTCAGGTCTGTGAGTGAAAGGCAGTAAGCTGTTGCTTAAGAGGTAAACAAAGCAGCACAGAACTGGGAACCACTTGAGGCAAATGTTAATTTGAACAGGGACGTGAAGATATATATGCATATTACAAGGCAGCAAAAATATTGTGTGAAAGTCATAAACAGGTGATTGTTTATATGTTTTCAAAGGAACTCTTGAAATAATATTTATGGAGGGTCAGGGGAGGAAAATCCAGCCGTTTATCCAGGAAACCATGCTGAATAAAGCTGGAAATGGCAACAACACTACGCCAAGGGTCAAGACCACTCATGGGTGTAGTGTTTCTACCACATCCGTCAAGCTGGTAGTGACGTTAGCGGTCGTGCAGGTGGCTCAGACCTCAGGTTGTGACTCCTGTGGCGAGAGCTGGTCTGACAAAGCAAGATCCTATGCAGGTTTGAAATGAGCTGCCTTGGGAGGTGGTGTGGTATAAATGTGAAGGACTAGAGCTGAGGGGCTGAGATGAAGAAGTGGCTGTAGGAGCCAAAGGGGTAAAACCACTGAAGGTGGAATTGCCCTATTTGTTGCATTTTCCTGATTTTGAGCCTGAGGAATCACAGCTGGGGTTGCAGGACTGGCCTGTAAGTAAAAGTTATCCCTGTTCAAAAGAGCCACTCTCATCTCATATATGGCCCAACAGTATGCCCACTGGGACAGTCCTGCCCAAGAGTCTCTCTGGACTGGGTACAACTTTTTGGTGACCCAGGAAGATTCCTCTGCGTGCAGAGGGGTGCTAACATCCCTCAGCCCTAGGCAGACTCTCTCCAGTGGAACAACTAACTTTGGCTTTTCTTCCATCCCCTTCCATCCCCACCTTCCTCCTTCCCTGGGGTCATTCCTCCTCAACCACTGCTCCTTTCTAAGAGTGAGTACAGTGGTTCACCCCACCCTAAACCCTTTATTCCTGTATTTCCCATTGCCTCCGTTTATGTCCCAAAATCACAGCTGCTTTTCCCGCTAACCACTCCCCGCCCAGACTCACCAGGGAAGGTCAATCACCTATCTATGCGCTAATCAAGCTTTCCTGGCAGCCATCCCAAGGGAGGGACCTGGTATTCTTACTTAGCCCACATGTTCCCGTGGCAGTGCCTGCCTTGCGTAGGCAGCAACTGGCGGAGCCGCTGCTTCAGCTGCAAACTGCGTGGCTTTTTCACAAAGGCACTCCTTTGGTTTTCCCCTCAAGATGGTCCCAAAGATGGAACGATCTGACACATGCAACACTGTGTTACAGTGTAATAGATGCTGTAGTTGCTGGGAGGGATCTCACGAGGGTCACCTTAGTCAGTTTTCCTGTCTGCCTATGGAGGGGTAAAAAAACTCTTCCTTTTGCAGCTAAGCACTGAGTGGTGAGCCAGCCAGCAATGATGCCTGTGAGGAGCTTGTGCACTGTGCCACATACCTGGGCAGTTTGGTGTGGATCCTATCCTCAAGTCCTAAAGAAACACGTCTGCCTCATGCACAGCACAGGACACGCCTTGTGCCTTTCCTCCAGGATGCTGAGCTGCCTGCCCTGGAGATGTCCCTGATGTTGTCTCCAGCCTCCATGCTGAGACCAGAGAGGGAGGAGATCACAGTCATTGCTCTGAGCTCCACCTTCTCTTGCGACTTGTGGCCTCGCAGGACGTATGCCGTATCACATAACCACATGAGGGCTGTGGCCTGGTGCTGGGCCCCAACGCAGAGTGTTTGTGGGCTGCATCCTGTTCTGTTGTGTTGTGTGCATCTGGTGGGAGATCCGCATGCATTTCTGTAAGTGGATCTCCAAAGAGGTGCATCAGCCCTCACTGGGAGATGAGTACAAGCTTTCAGAGTCATGACCTCTTTTAGGGCACAGCAGGAGCTTTGGGGACGAGCCATCTGATACTCTTTTCTTTCTCCAACACAAGGTCACCTCTAGGCAAGGTTTTGGGCCTTTGGCCTGAGTGGAACTTCCCACCTACCGGTTCCCCAACTTAATTGAGAATTAGTTTTCAGTCACTTCCCCTCAACTGCCACTCTGAGAAGCTCCGGTCCATGAAAACAAAGCACTTGCCTTGGCCTCATGCTAGAGCTGAACATGCCAAGCAGTTAGCCAGTCGGCCGTTTCTTCCCATTGCTCCGGTTGGGGATCGTGGGGTCCTTTGATCATGTCCTCGAAGTGAGCATAGCTGGGCTGTAAATCAGTGCCCCTGCTGCTCTGAACTCTTTCCTTTGCCCGGTACCACAGAGAGAAGGGACATGTTTTTCCTCTCCGTGCCGGGGTGAGACAGGGTGAAACCTAGAGCTGGCAACTGGGCCAATAGACATCTCTGTGCCATTCACTCTTGATTTTGCAGAAATTTTCCACCTTATAAAGTACATCTCTCTTCTCTTCTTCCAGGTGAATCGTGTAGGCAAGAGGTCAGGTTCTTTCCTGTCTAAAGAACAACCACATTACACTTAGATGATAAGTTGAAGAAGTGCCAGATTTCTTTTTATAGCTTCTTTATGACTCCCTGTCTGTGTGTATAGAGTGAGGAGAGCTGTGATTTATGCGGTAACTTTAAGACTTCTCTGTGAAGGAGCACTGTAGTTGCCGAATAGGCTGGGATCATTTTAAGGCAAGCAGGTAATAAAAAATAAACAAACAGTGAGCAGCTACTAAAGCATACGCGTTACCTTTCCCTTCTTAAAAGGCATGGAGGCACTACACGCAAGGGCAAGGGCAGTGAACTAGGAGAGATATTAGAAGAAAGCTCATGAGTTCCTGCTGCTTCTGATGGTTACCCCACGTCCAGCCTGAGCTCCGGTGAGCTCATGACCTCTGTTAAACACGCCACATCCCTGGAGGGGTTGCATTCAGAAACCAGGCTCTGAAACAACTTTCCTCTCCAGGCAAATACCCACCCGCTTTGAAGATGGAATTCAATAAATTTCTGAAATGTAGAACCTGCGAGAATTGGGGACCAGACTGGGTGAGCCCAGCAGCCCTTGTAATCTCACATTCCTTTGGCTGGAGACAGGTAGGGAATGTGCACAATTCTTGTGCAAATCTGCCTTATGCTGGACTCTTCTCTCCTCCTCACCATCTGTCACCCTGTGTCACTCTCTTCATCTGAAGTTCCCAGGTCTCTCTGCAGTTCCTGAGGGGTTTTGTCTCCCAGACAAAACATGAGTTAAAGGTGGTATTGATCCTATCACACTCATTTTGTGTCCTTGCAGAGATCAAGTTGGTGAAAAAACCTCCCTGGCTGTGCAGTCCCCAGAGGGCTGCCAGTCCCTTTTGCATACCTCCTGGTACAGGAAAACACCAGGGAATTAAAAAGACATCCATCACTTTTGCATCTGTGCCTGCTTCTTTACTTCTGCAAAAACACCATGCTCCACAACTTCTCCATACAGGTGTGGAAGTTATGCAATTGTATTCAGGCCCAGAGAAGCTCATACAAGATCCAAACAAGGGAGACAGGGCTTTCCTGGGAGCTAGGGAATGATATTTCATTTCTTGCACCATGCTCTTTGGAATCAGCCTGACAGACGGCCATTCTGATAGCAGCCATCGAGCTAGCAAGGCTGGCTCTTGGAGAGTAATTTCTCTTACTTCTGTGTACTCAACAGCAGGCTAACTGACCCATTGCTTTGCTCAAAGTGCTGCCCCTGTAGTGGGTTCATCTGCTGACTCTGGTGTCTGAAGTTTCCATAAAATCTGCCTACCCTTCTTTGGGCCTCCCTTGAGGTTTGCTGACAAGCAAAAGAAGGACCAGCACTAGTGAGCACTTAGCAGTGAGGTTTACTTGGCTTTCTGGGTTTCCATGAGTCACACATTTGAGTTAGGATGTCTTCTACTTGGGACCCACCACACTGACATGTTGGGTGAGGGGAGCCATTCCCTGTGTCTGTCCTGCTCCAAACACATGCTTTTCTGGTCAGTGGTGCCAGATGTAATTGCCACTCTTTGATGCAACTGAGCTTCCTTTGAAGAACCAAGGAGGTTTTTCAGCTTGCAGTTCATAGAATCACAGAAACATTAAGGTTGGAAAAGACTTCTAGGATCATCTGGTCCAATCACCAACCCATCCCCACCATGCACACTGACCATGTCCCTCAGTGCCACATCAACACAGCTCTTGAACACCTCCAGGTACGGTGACTCCCCTACCTCCCTGGGCAGCCTGTGCCAACACCTCACCACTCTTTCTGAGAAGAAATTTTTCTAATACCCAACCTGAACCTCCACTGGTGCAACTTGAGGCCATCACCCCTCATCCTGTCACTGTTTCCCAGAAGAAGAGGCTGACCTCCACCTTGACACAACCCCCTTTCAAGAAGCTGTAGAGAGCGATAAGGTCTCTCCTGAGCATCCTCAGTTCTTGCATGAAGATGCTCTAGAGACAAGTTTCAAAGCCTTTGGGGCACGTCAGAAATCTCAGCCCTTGACATTTACATTGAAGATGCAATGCAAAGGTACCACACAGGACGTACAAGCGAGCGAGCACCTCCCAGAAGAGTCACAACAGTAAGCTCTGCCTGTGCCCATCGGTCAGCACTGTGTTTTGAAGAGGCAGGAAAGCCTGTCACACTAATGCAGCTGCCCAATGACAGCAGGTGATTAGAGCACAACCGGCTACTCTGCAAAACCACCAGGCTGATGCCAGCAACCTGCAGTCACTGCAGACCATGGCTGAGTCATGTGCAGGGTCCAGGGACTTCCCTTGTGGTGCAGAAAACGAGCAAAGCTTTCGTTTGAGTGCTTTGTTCTTCCTGGTGCAAACAGCTACTGTGACCTCCAGGTGCAAGAACATCAATTATAAAACCACACAAATTAATGCCTGACCCTTCTTAAAAAGTACCAGCAGAGGGAACACACAAGAAACATCCTGAGCCACGAAAGAAACTCAAAGTCATTCAACCAAACAAAGCCCAAGCAGAGCAGTTAGACCTGGCGGCAGGCACTGGAGATTGCTACTGCGCTGTTACTGTATTGTACCCCCAGGCAGCACTGTCTGAAAGCATGGACAATTTCTAAGGCATCTGCTGGGCTTGTATCCATTTAGGTGTAACACAGTTCAGTGCACAGGACAGAATTTGCCTTCCTCTGTGTTCACATGAAACAAATGTTTATTCCAGAGCTGCACGGAAATCATTGTTGCCTAAAGAGAAATCAGAATTAGGTTTGTCCTGAAAGATGCACCCAGTCAGGGTTAGTTTATTTTCAGGACACTTCTCTGGAGGTTTTCATCCCTTAACAACGTTACTCTGAGAACTTTCCAGAGGGTCACCAGGCTGCGGGGCAAAGGTGTCACTGAGCCTCTGACCATGCAGTGGGGACCACTCCTCTTGCACATGAACCAGGAACAAAATGCACTGATAGGTAGAGGGAATTCTCTAAAACTGCATACATCCCAAGTCCTATCCAGGAGTTTGGTATTCCCTGAGAAACATTTGACATGAGCTTTTGTGGTCTAAGGAGGAAACCGTGCTGAGCTGCCTTCCTGCAGAGTGCAGACATGGGATGCCCATGCTGGATCTTCACTTCGGGGACGCCTGGAAGCACTGCTCAGAGGCTGTACACGGCACTCTCCTGGCAGCTGCCAATGGGCACTGATAGGAGGCACTGACCTCAGCCCAGCTCTGAGTCAGGGAGATTAGCAAGGAGGGTGGCCTGTCATCCCATCCTGGTGTGATTCCTTCCGACAGCCAGTGTGGCAGAGGGCTGGCTGACAGCAGCACTGCGTTACTTCCCAGGTGTGGCTTCCTGTCCGCCACCTCCAGCAGGGCAAGCGGCTGGACAGCTTCCCACGCAGAGTCCATAGGGCAGGGGCGTGGGGCTCCACGCGTGTTCTTCAAGGTGCTGTGGGCATGCAGGCAAAAGGGGGAGATGCCGCTCTGCTCAGCTGCAGTATGAACAGGGTGTGGAGCTTAACTGCTGTGGACATTTTGTCATCCCCTGGATAGGAGCAGCTGCCTCAACTGACTAATGCATGGGCAGATTCACTGAAGTCACAGTGCCACGTGATCTGGACAAACATAAGATCACTCTGTGGCCAGGCTGTGCAAGCAGTTGGTGCATCAGGCACTTCGTCCGGAGAAATCTGTCATCGTGTGACAGGTGAGACGTGTTTGAGTTTCTGGTGAATTTACGTTCTCATCAAAGAATAAAACAGACCTATTGAATTGCATACGGCACACAAGAAATCATAGCAGGGGCCTCACTGGCTCAGACCAAATTCCTTCTCAGAAAGAGCACCGAGGCAGTGGCACAGGCTGCCCAGGGAGGCAGGGGAGTCACCGTCCCTGGAGGTGTTCAAGAGCTGTGTGGACATGGCACTGAAGGACATGGTCAGTGGGATGATCTTAGACGTCTTTCCCAACCTTAATGATTCTGTGATTCTATGATTCTACACCAAGGTTGTCCCATCTCCAAAACAGCCAAGAGAAGGAAGTGTTGCATGACCAGGACTGGGGACACAGGGCTGAAACAGGCAGGCAGCTGGTGTGGAAGGAATGAGGTAGAAGGGATGGCTGGGAAGGGTTCAGACTGCAGAGGCACTGGGGGAGCTGTGTCATGGCAATCGAGCACGAGGATGCTGGGGAGGCCTAGCCTGAGGATGCCATGTGCTGGTGGAACCTTGATGAGAAGTCTGAATGCAGCCAGGTGTCTTCTTCACGGGCTGCAGCCTCCACGAACATACACCTGTTTCAGGGCACTGCCTAAGCCACAGGCACAGGTAGGAAAGAGTAACCTGCCAGGAGGCCAGCAACCCAGGTAACTCAGGAGCACACACATTTCATTATTACTGGGATGGTTTGGCACAGGGCAGAAATTTATAACTGACAGCAGGTTTGCCAGGGCAGTTAAGCAAAGCAGTATAACAATAGGAAAAAGCATTTCAAATATTTGACTTTATCTTGTAATTCCTTGCAGGCTGCTCCCAATTAACAAGGGGAATTTTGTCAGGCCTACAATGACTTTGATATGGTTGATAAATTCTGAGCTCTAGAGGTTTAAATGTTCTCATCCCCCACCTCCTTTAGAAAAACACAAACAAGAATGTTTATTTATTTTCTAAATGATATGTGTGGAGAGTAGAAAGCTGGAGCAAAGAAGTGGTTCTTTTCTCTTCTACAAGCAGCACATAGGGCTGGGACATGAAAGGTTAACGAGGATGGAAGTTCCTCATATCTTTAAGCAACATCTTCATGAAAACAATTTATCAGTAGTAAAATCAGTCTCGACACGATGCTTCTGATATTTCATATGGACATTTACCAGGAGCAGTCTTTATCTCACAAATCCATCCTGTTTGCTGGAGCTGACTGCAGCCGGCTATGCCCTGCCACCAGCCCTTTGCTGCTGGCTGGATGGCATTTGGAGCTGCCATTCCAGTAGGATATTTTATAGACTGCAGCTGTCAGCCTGTTTAACGAAGGTGCTTTTGAGCACATTCATGTGACATGGTTGTCTGCTGTGACAGGGGTCTGGATGCAAAAGGGTCTTTCCACTGCTCTTCCAGGCTTTTATATAGCTGCTGGTGATTCGAGCATCCCAGCTCATCTAGGCTTGTTTTGTCTTGCAATACAGCCTTCTGGGAAGCTTCTTTTGGAGAAATGTGTGGATGTGGCACTGAGGGACATGGTTAGTGGGCGCAGTGGAGATGGGCTGATGGTTGGACGAGATGGTCTTAGTGGTCTTTTCCAACCATAATGGTCCTATGATTCTCTTCTGCACATGGATAGATGCCTTTAGAAAAACACACGGGACCTTTCTCTGTGGAGGTCCATAGTCCCAAGGCACTAGCTATAAAAACTAAACAGTGGCAGCATCTACCACAGGTGCAGAGCCCACACAGGAATTCAGACACAATTCCAGTTCCCCAGAAGTTCAGCCCTATTCTCCTATAGCAGAAGAATCCATACAAATGTCAATCATTTCAGCAGGACACAGAGTAAAATGTTGCTTCTCAAAAGAGCTAGGACTCCTCCTCAGGTCTGTGCAGCAGCTAGGCTCTACTTTTGGAGATAAGTTGTATGGAGAATAGGTGTTTGGGTAAGGAACTAGAAGGATAACTCTTTTGATGGCAGACCCAAAGATAGAGGGATGCCAGGAGTTGACAGAGAATCTGTCCAGAAGAATCTTCTGGCACTTGCCCCCGAGAAGACGCAGGTTGCGCTAGTGCCTGTTCCCTTACTGCTACCCTCCAGGACCTTGCATTCAAAAGGCTGGCCCCTAATTTTCCACCCTGGCTGAGCCAGCAACACTCACTGATCATGGTAAATGGGGACTTCTCCAGGCTGAACAAGCCCAGCACCCTCAGCCTTTCTTCATAGGATAGGTACTTCAGCCCTTTGATCATCTTTGTGGCCCTCCTCTGGATCTGCTCCAACAGCTCCACATTTTTCCTGTGGTGTCTTCATGTTGTGGACATTCACACACCACATGACAATGACAGCTCCAGGCTTCTTTGATGAATGGAAAGATGTCCCCACCCTTCCTTTATTTCTTATTTTCTGTGGGATTTTCCCAGCTCATCCTTCACAGTCAGGATTCTTCCCTTGTTTTTACTGAGCTGCATGAACAGGCAACAGGTTTCCCACAAGGAGGGTGTAGAATGGAGAAGCTTTCATTGATATTTGGCATTCCCAGGATGCCAGCTTGATTTCCTCAGGCTGCAGCAGGGCAAACACAGGCGCACAGTCTGAAGTGTGAGATGTCACAGTCCACCTCGCAATCAGCTCATCATACGGCTAAAAAGATGGAAATAGAGGGATACACTCAGCCCTCACAGTGCTGTTGGCAGGCTGGAATAATTCCCTGCTAGTTATTTCCTTGTACCCAGCTTGTGCTATCCACTGCTGTTATCCATGACTCTTCAGCTTGTGCTACAGGTTTCAATGTCAAGACTTCAAATCTTGACAGAGCAGAGACTGCTCTGGTTAATTTTCCATCAAAGCTATGTTAGGAAACACTTTTCAGAAGGATCATGATCATGGCTGTTTTTTATCAGCAGCAAGAGCACCATTAATTTGAGGGTTCCAGCAAATTCACCATTTCATTTACCAATACAAAAAGCATCTTCACCTAACTCAAACCCTTTTCTGCTTTTCAGCCCTTCTGGGGTTCATTCTACTGCTCCCAGTGCTGCCTTTCTGCAGGAGGTCAAGGCAGTGGAAGGAGTTAAACCAACCAGCTGTCCAGGAGAATTCAGACATGCAAGAGCTGCCTAAACACACGTAGAAAGGCGACTGGCTGGCACATGACCCACTGAACAGATCAAACAATGCAGCTAGGAGCCAAGAACAATTTCCAGTACCTGCTGCACTGTCCATCCCCCTCCTTCCTTTTATAGCTAAGTCAGGGCAATATCCTCCAATGTTGCTGTAGCGACACGCACCTGGTTCTGAGCACACATGCCTCACAAGGTGACACTTGTTTGTGCTTAGGCCACATGCCACTTATGTCTATGATGGCCTTTGAATCCACAGATAACTTGTAAGCATTATGTGCACCCACTGAAACCAAAGTGTCAGAGCTGCAGGGCTATAAATCAGTGCTTCGTCTGGCACTGTAGATCCTCCTCCTTTCCTCTCCTTTCCCTTCTTCTGAGGTTAGAGTAGGGGTGCTGGGACATGCAGCTACTGGGAGGAGTTGGATAGCATGTTTTCCCCTCGCTCCAGCTGCAGGAAGAGCAGCAAAGTGGATTCCTCCCACCCATTTGACCCAGCAGTTTGTCCCAGGAAAGCAGAATTATTTTTTTCCTGCCATATTGAGAAGCACTGAGCAGATTTTGTGCAAAGATCCTTACAACCCCTTCATCACCTGTTATTCTGAACACCTGAGCAGCATGAGGAGCATATCTGATTATTGTCAGAACACAGGTGGGTGTTTCAGGTGTTTATTTTTCCTTTCACTTTTGGTTTGTGTCTTTGAAGGATGAAAGAAGGACATGAAGTAGAAAGACACGTGGTGTTTTCTTGCAGAAGATCCTTCTGTGAGTGGCTCTGGGTCTGTTCCAGCTATCTGGAAGTGGGCTCATCTTGCAGCTGAGATTTCCTGAATGCTGCAGAAGTCGAGCAGTCAGTCAAGTGCTAGCTGGCCCTTCAGTTACTTAGGCTCTTGCAGTGGGGCACCCTGAAGGTAATGGCTCTGACCTTGAACTTAACTGGGTATAAAGTAGGAAGCCAGGGAAGAAAGGTAGAGAGCTCGGTTCTGTGCTGTGGTAGCTCCGCACTGCAAGGAGTCCTTTTTGCTTTGATGCTTTTATGCCCTGCCATGTTGCACAGCTATGACCGTTGTGTAATCAAATCACAGTGGAAAATAAGGCAGAGCAGGCTCTCAGAGTCCTTTCTGTTGCAAGATCTGGCTCTGCTGGCTGTGGTGTGTCTGCCACTCTGCATCAGTGCGGTGTCATGGCACACTGTGCTTCCCCAAAGTGGTGGAAATCTTTCCAGTTATTTTGGCCGAAGCTCTGAGCTAGCTGGAACTCTGTAGGAACCCTCTGTAGAAGTTAGGAATTGTTCATTTTCCCTAGGCAGACACAAGATGCAGTGACATTGAGAAAGAAAAGCTGCTGGGTCTGAAGAACTTTCTGAAGGGCTGCAGGTGCTAAATTCTGCTCTTTGCTGCCTGCTCCAATTGTCACCATACATGGAAGATGGGGAAAACGCACATTGGCCATTTATACAGTTATTCCCTGCTTGCCCCTTTGGGTCTTGTTCTGGCAGAGTGATGGGTGAAACTGGAGAAGCAGAGTCAGGTTGCAGGAGTGATTTTGACAGGTTGAAGGGCCAGAGCTAGTGCTGGGAGACACAAGGCAGCCCCATTTGTCTTGGCATTACTAAATTCAATGGGATTTTGGCCATAGTCTTCAATAAGGCTAGAGTTTCACTGAGCATACCTCAGAAAACACTGCATCAAACAGTTGTGTTGTCTGCCATGACATTTACTGCTAGTAAAACAAGTACGTCCTCTGTGTCACCCATCTCTGTCTTCATAGGTCTTCACCTGCATTATTTTTTCTCATCCAATGTCTCATCTGTTTCTATCTACGTACCTATCTAGCTATCTAATCTATTTTTTTCTTTTATTTCAATCTGCTTGCCGCTTGCTGCCCTTCCTTGCTTGCTCTCTCATGTACTCTGCAAGGAATGTGCCTACAAGAAGTATTTTTATTTGGCAGCCTGAGTAAGCTTTCTGTTTTGGCCGCAGGTACTGAGATAAGCAGCCAATGGAGTTGAGATCTCCCGTGTCACGTTTTAGCTCTTTCCATCTGATAGAGAAGATGACCTCACTGGCTGTGTTGGGGAGGTATGGTTGCAAGGGCAAAGAAATTAGAGTTAACCTTGAAAGAAGAAGCGGCATAGTGGCACACATATATTTTTGGTCTGATTTGCTGTATAATGTAGAGGTGTCAGTTGGGATTCAGGCAATTGTTTGATACAGAAAGTGTATAAAGGAAAAGAGGAATCCAGATACTGGGGTTGTAAGAGATATTTGCCCTGTGACTTTAGCAATAGGAGAGGATGCCGAAGGGTCTTTGTCTGCTTCTGACAAATATCCTCCTTGGAGCATGTCCTTCTCTGACCAATCTAGAATCATGGAATCACTTGAGTTGGAAGGGACCCTTAAAAGCCATCTTGTCCAAATCCCCTGCAATGAAGAGGGACACCAACAGCTCCAACAGGGTGCTCAGAGCCCCATCCAGCCCACTCTTGTGTGTCTCCAGGGAAACCTAGAGGCAATATAAGATGATGCTATATAGTCTTTGTCTCTTCAGTTAAAGAAAAGGAACCTGTTATGTGTCAGGGGTACAGCTGATCTGCTGTTTTGTGCTGTTATGATATCAGGCCTCTTGGGATACCGAGGATAATTTAGTTCCAGATTGTCATGGAGGGGCTGGCCCCTCAGTATTATGTGCCATTAGCAAGACACCAGGGTAAATTCTCCCATACAGAAATGTACGAAAACACTCTAGGTGCAAATGTTTATACTTCTTCCTGCACCGAGATTTGAGAGTCTCACATGACACTGGCGAGTTGTCTGGGAGAACATTTTCAAGACAGACTATTTAATGCTGCAAAACCAGTGAAGAACTGAGGGGAAGTTGTGGTCTGACCTGTTAAGAAACCAGGAACCGGGCAGGCCTGGGGAGAAGACTGCTCTGTGATGCTTCAGTGCATGAAATATCTGAAAGTCTACCTTATTATCACGCAGTACCACATAGAATCAAAACTTGTGTTGCGTTAAAGCACCTGGAATTTGGAGACTGTGCTGTCCCATCATGATTCCCAGCTTTGAAACATCTGATGCTGAGGAGAAGTTGTCCTCTTCTGAGCAGAGCCACGATGATCAAGTAATTTTAGGGGCATGGCTGGAAGAAGCAATGTGTTTGTGTCTAATATCATGAAGGTCCCTCTCACTTTTTGTTGGGTCATCCATCGTGCCTTGCACAAAAGCATTTGGAGACATTAACTCCTCCTTGGTGTGACATGAAAGAAACCATGATGCTTTTACGCTTCTCCAGTAAGAGTTGTGCATACAGAAATGAGGTTAATTTTGGTCTACATGGGTGCTAGCTCAGTGCATCCTAGCACGTAGTAGCTATGGTGTGGATGGGGGTGTGTGCTAAGGCAGCCAAACTGCTACCTTTTGACAGTTCTGCTGCATGTGTTAAAATAACATCATCCTGGTTTGTTGTCTCTTCTGTTCCACCCTCTCCCCTCACTCAGCAAAGTCTAAAGGGAACAAGCTCCAGGTATTAAAATAGCTCCTGTCTAGCTTGTTCAGTCTATTTCAGGAGATTGGTTCCATCTTGACACAGATAGAATACAGAGACATTGTGGAAACCACAGCCACAAGGGGCCATCGGCCAAAACTAAATGATTTCCCAGCTTACGCAGAGTAGTTTGTTCTCCCCCCCACCTCCTCCTATTCCCTTTCCTAGCTTAAAATAACAGTGAGAAGCTGTTTGTCTTTGTTTTGTTGAATTTTTCTGCTTGCTGTACTTGGTCTGGTGTGAGGGGATGAAAAACCAGGAGGGAGATGTGAGGTGGCAGAGAATTGTTGCCTTCTGGATTGAGGTGAGACCTCCAGAACCACCAGAAAAACCAAAACCCCACATGTATTTCTGGCATGTGTTTTCAAGGAGCAAACAATCAATGGGTAAATTGGTGCATGGATTTAGCAGCTTGGACTATGGAATTAGTCTCATACCTTGTCTTAGGTTGACCCAAAGGGCAGTGGACATCTATGAAGAACATAAGGCAAAAGTCACTCAGGGATAGCTACTGTCTGATTAAGTCACCTACTGGGAAGGACCCATTTTCTGGTTTCTGTGATTCTACTGCTGCTAAGCTAAAACTTATCCTATGGAGCTGTACTGCTTAATACCTGCTTCCACCCTGGAAGTTTTGGCCCCAGATATCCTCAGCTGAAGATCTAGCTGAGAGGACTAATTCAAAGCCACCGTGAATAAGACAAAAGTGCTAACTTCAGCCAAAATTCCACTTGTCTGCTTGGAGCATGTCTACAAGAAGTCAACACACTCTGCATTTTCTTGCCCTCAGGTTTGTAAGTCTCTTTTCAGCTCCCGCTTCTGCCCGGGGTTATCTATTTCTTCCCAAAGGCCTATTTCGTACCTGCATCAAAACTATAGGTTGGTAAAACTTCAGTCTTCCAGATTAAACTGCACCAGAGTCGGTGAATATTGCCAAACACATCCATGGACGTGAAGGCGACCCTTGCCCTTGAGAAGAAAAAAGATGAACTCTCAAATTCTCTCTAAAATACTATCCCTGTTTTGTCAAGCGGTGTCAAACTGTGGGTGTGCAAATTACAGTGGGAAGCTGCAAACATGAATGGAGCCTCGGGACCAGATGGCTCAGCACCAGAAGGGTATGCAAGAAACTAGGCCTCGGGGTGAACCTTGCTGCTTTGCAAGCGAGATCCGGGCGCTTGCTCTGAATGGTATTCAATGCCAGAATTTAATATGCAACAAACTTTATCACTTGAAGACTCGTGCATTTCATCACTGTAAAAACAAAATCAGCATTAGCAGTGCGCTGTGGGCACTTTTTTTGTTAGCAGAAATAATACACGGATGCAATGTCCAAGCTCAAGCAGCCTCAGTTTCTAAGACTCATTTAAGGGTAGTCAACACTGTGTAAATATGTGAATTATCTGATCTCCAGGTTAGAGCTTTTTTTTTTTTTTTTTTTTTTAAATAGCAGCAATCAACCCTACAACTTGAGGTAGGAAAACACTACCTTTTTGTTTTATTCTGTGGTCTGTGTTTTCTTGCTTCATAGCAAGGAAACTGAACAGAAATCAGAATTTCTGTTTAATGAAATAGATGGTTCAGCGTTTGTTTTATGACAAGACTGAGATGTGCATTTGAAATCTAAAGGTTTTTGAAAGAGAAACATTTCCTGAAATGTTTTCTAAAACTTTCATACCTGGAAATTGCTTTTATTGACAAGTCCGAGGGGAATGGCCTATGTGACTGTTCAAGGTTGCAGTGTTCTGAGTCAGTTTGTTCATTTTGCCTGAATACTTAAGTCAGTTCAGCATTACAAAGAATTTTTGTATGGAGGCACATGACCCAGGCTGAGCAGTAGCCCCATTTTCTCATATGAACCAGAAGTATTGTGGGAAAGAATTGCAGTTGCTTAGGAGACGATGCATCATAGTATGCAAATGCACTCGAAAGAGTAGTTTGGGCCAAGTCAAAGACATAATGTATTGTCATTCACACTGGATTATCTGATTTTAAATACATGGGTTTGATTTTCCTACCGGAAAAATGAAAAGCAAATCCCTTGGGAAACAAAAACTGCTGATGTCTGTAGGAAGACTCTTTCGCTAAGGAATAAATTATAGCAGAAATTTCCTGACTAGGTCTATTTTAACATACGTAGAACCTGCCTGTCTGTCTGTCTTTTTACCCGTCCGTCTATCAATCTTTCCATCTTTCTATCTTTTGTATTTAATGAAGGTTTAACCATTCTGCACTTAAGGACAGTTTGTCCTTAGACTTTGGCTCAAGCCTGGAGTCACCTCCATGTGTCAAACTATAAAGTATTTATCACGTACCTCTCTATAGACTAACCCACAGATGTGAACCAGCAAATTATTGTCAGTAGCTGAGTAATTATCTTAATTTGAGCAAAAAGGTCAGTGGGACCAAATGTTGCTGTAGCCATGTGGTTGGGGTGTTACACACCCACACATGTTATTATTTGCTCTGTGTTCGTTCTTTCTTTTTTTTCCCCCTCCTTTTTCCCTTTTTTTTTTTTTTTTTTCACAAACCATAAAAATAAAGACACTGTCTCTGGCTAGAAATGTGAATGGAATAAATTGTAAGTTCCTGAAATGCTCCATGTCAAATTAGCTCATGTAAAAATGCCTTCCACTTACATTGCTTCTAAACACTGCTAGGACAGCCTGCTCTCCTTGGGCCAGACATCCCTATTTCAGGAAACACGGCACTGGAGGCGTAGCCCAGCCAGGACAGGGCAAAGTCGATGAGGCCACCTGGACATGCTCTGCTGGAGGAGCTGCTCTGTGCTTCCTGGGCTCTCCATGGATTGTCTGAACCATGCAGAGATGAGTGGAACATGAGTATCAGATGCTCCCTTTTCCAGAGGTGGAATTGCAGCTGAAATTTTTTCCGCTGTGTCACAGAGGAAGTGTGTGTCTCATTGTCATACAGGGTCTCTGCAATGGGAATTAAGCACCTATCTTCCCAGTAGGGGTCTGCAAACTTCTCCGTAAGGTGTTTCTCCAGCCCCTGCCTGGGCCACAACACATCCCTTCTGCCTTTGTTCCCTCAGCTCTTCATGTACTGATGTGGGAGACCTTCCAGCGTGGTGAGTGGCCAGGTAACTTTCACTTTCTGTCTCAGAAACACAGAAATGGCCAGGATGCTTCTCAGACCATGTGATGACTGAAATACTCATATAGCTCCTTCCAGGCTGTTGCCTCTGTGGTTTAAATACATTCTTTTAGCTCCGTCCTCCAGACTTAGAACCCCAACCCAAGGCAGGGATGAATTATATTAAAACCATAGGTGATGCATTCTGATATCTTGAAGATTTATTGTTTCTCCTATCCTAATTAAATTATCCTAATTTATTTTTATTATTATTTATTTATTTAATTTATTATTATTATTAAAATATCCTAATTTATTGTTTCTCCTATCCTAATTAACCCAGTTGAGCTTGGAGAGGTGTGTGAACTGCTCCTAGAATGCTGGTTTTTTTTTTATTAAGTCTGTGACCAGAAGAGAACTATTGGATTCACAATATTAAATGTTCCTGGGAAGAAGTACTTACAAAATAAGCCGCATTCTCCACCTCAAAAAAAAAAAAAAAAAAAAAAAAAAAAAGAAAAGAAAAAGAAAAAGAAAAAAAAAAAAGAAAAAAAAAAGAGAGAAAATTAGTCTGGAACTATGAATGGGAATTGCAGAGCACAATACTTGTGGGAAAAATGGAAAAGGAAGCCAGATGCGTTAAAAATCAGAGTGGAACTATTCTGACCTCTTCAGCGAGGGAAAGCCAAGAAACCAACTTGCAAGAATCAAATCCTGGCACGCTCCCATTGGACACTCTGCAAAATGTGCAATGTTTGTTAATGATGATCTTCTTTCTATGCAACAAAACTCCTTCTGGAATAGTGCTTTATTGCCTCACAGACCCAAGCTCTGTGTAATGCAAGGAACCTGTGGACATTTGTAGAGATGTTCTGAGCATTTCTAGAGGGTGTATGAATGTGCAGCATTTCATACATAGCCCAACTCTTTGAGAGAGACAGTGTATCATCCTTGGGTATACCTCTTCAGCAGTAGACTTCAACTAGCTGCAAGCTGCTGCTCTCAGACCTCCTGCTGTTCTACAGGTGCAAACTGAGCCTACACTTTCTTTGCTGCCCCGACTCTGTTTGTGCTGCCCCAGCTCAGATAGGAAATGTTTACCAAGTGCTGATCTCTGCTGAAGTCATTGCTCAAATACCTGGACAGATGTTGGATTGGGTTAAGACACTCCCTGAACATATGCGGGCAATGAGTGAGAAGCTCCTCTTGCGTGGCCTTGCTTGTTACCTTCTTATCATCAACAGTGCAACTGTGAATCCTTTGTTGTCTTTTAAAAATAAATATTTCTCTTGGATTGAAATGTGCTCTGGAAAGGCTGTGTCTTTCCAGAGACATATTAGGAGTCAGAGGAGGCATATTACAACCTCCCATATGTTGTGAAATTAGCTCTTATGGCTACTTCCATGCTTTGAAAAGGCTGACTCTCCTCCTCTGTTCCCCAGCCACAGTAGCTGTTTCTCCACTGGACATCTATTTAGACTTTCACTGGAAACTGGCACAGTTCAAAGTTAAATTGAGAAACGAGATGATGGAAGCAGGAATTTTGGTTACAGAATTATTGACCCATTTCTTGAATGATCTTGGACTACTTAGTGCCATGATTTCCAACAAGCTCTTGCTTCAGCCAAAGGTTTTCTTGCCATGTGCTCTGGACAATAGTTTCTAAGCCATGCTTGCTTTATTGTGTGGCTTCAGTTTTTTCCTTCCCTGCACATGATTATTTTTTGTAATCACCTGGTTAAAGATATGGTCAAGGATGAATGAAAAGGAGAGGAATACTCCCTGTGGAGGCTGTCCATGGGTGAGTGTAGAGGCTCTGTAAAATCACAGTGCAGCAACAGCAAACAGAGCAGTCGCTATTTTGCAATATACTGACGTGACAGTGATCACTCACTGGCATTCACTTTGGCTCTTCACACTGCATTATTGTGCGAGATGTTGTTATCTGGCAATGACATTCATCTGACTGCACACACCCTACATGTTCACAAGTTGGCTCTGAAGAAGGGAGGGTTGGTTTATTTTAATATGTCATGGTGAATATTTTAGCTGTCATTCTAGGGAAAGTGTGTGCTCACACTTAAGGATGCCCTCACATGGCCTCTGCTTTTTGGCACATTACCCAGATCGCACAAGAAATGGCAGGGACAATTTTTGATGTGACAGTGGTTGATGCCAACAGAGTTTATGAGACTGAGATCTCTGTTTCACAGTACAAGGTACAACTGCACTCTCTAGATAACGCCGATGGAGAAGTTATCCCAAGCAAAGGAATCCTTCTGTGGTGATAGTGATACAAATACCTGTTGCATCATCTGCATTCTGCTGCTTCAGTGGGAATGTGGCAGGATTGGGCTCTGGGAGTGGAGCTGGTGTAAGGATAGCTCACCACGCCTACTGCAGACCTTTGTGAGCCAGCTGTGCTGGAGGAACAAGAGATGCTGCAGCATGGATCTCGAGGTTGCAGAGTGTACTTTTGGCTGCAGAGGATACTTAGACCTCCTGTTCCCAATCTGACTGAGCCCCCATGATAGCAGGAGAATGGTTTTACCTCCATATGTCCTATTGCTCCATCTTTCCCTAGAGATGTGAACTGAAATCCCCTCAGTATGCAGATGGTATTGACCCCAGGTTTTTTGTGTGCTCTGGGTGGAAGCAGCACCTTCATGAGCCCCCATATATGTGAAGAAAAGCAGTGAGCTGGCTGCGAAAGAGACAGGATAGATGCTGTGCTCCTTCTACAACAGACGCTGCATTCTGGTCTCCCTGAGCAGCTTACAGTGTCTCCAGAAGAACTGTTTCATTGCTCTATATTCACCATGCACTGTCCACCAGGTGTTATGCCCTGCCAGCAAGGTGGTAATGATGTTGTTGATGGTGAGTTTTGCTAGAGTATGTCAAACTGTCTGTCAAGCCCAGCAGGGAGTGATGGATCATCATTAACTACTCCACAGTGCTTGATCAAAGTGACGTTGGTTTCCTTCTTTGTGCCTTAGAAGTGTGAATCTATCTGGGGAATGTACCACTCACACTGCCTATTTCTATGTCTGTTCTTCTGCTGGGATTCTGCAGCAGAAGGAGCCTTGAAGAAAGCAAAACATACTGTGCAGCCTGGTGAGCAGTATTGGAACCTACCGTTTTCTAGGTATTGAGTTCAGTACCTTCCTGCCTGTGTTATGCTGGAGTGGGCTGCTGTGGTTAGAGAAGCATGACTGTGGGACTAGAGAAGGGGATGGGAACCTTGCCATGGTTTGGTAATGCCTGGCTGGGCTGACCGGCTATGTAATATAAGCCTGCGTATTTAGGCTCTGGATTCTTGTTGGTCTTGTCTTCTATGATTGCTCATGAAAAACACTGCTCCTCATTCTCCCGTCATGGCCTATTCTTTCCCACAGTGCATGTCTCTGAGTCTTCATCATGGGGACGGTTCCATGCTCTGAGGTATAACGTAGACAGCTTGTCTTTCAGTTGCAAAGAAAGAGTGGGGAAATGAAAGACAATTCTGCATGAGCAGGAAACCAACACTCTCTCTGGTAGAAACCAGCTGACATAGCATTTTCTTAGTCACCAGCACCTTGGGAGAGGCAGTGAATGTTATGGCAGTCACTAATGCCAAATGCCTATTCCTCTTTTCCCTCTTCTGTCATGCCAAGCAGGGGTGATTTGTTCCAGGAGCCTGGTCCATCTCCCTGCAGGTGTGATGCTGGAACAGTTGGGTTGCTAGACATGACTGTGCAATGATGCGTCCCCAGACTGGAAAAATATGATTTCTCTCCCTGGGGATAACAAGTACGGGGATATAACAGCCTGGGGCTACTGGTCTGATGTCTCCTCCTCCAGTTCAAATGGATGGTCTCTTTAACCCTCTCCAAGTGTTACTGGCAAATTCTTCTTCAGGTGTTTCTTGATGGCATTTTTGCCATCTGCCTGTAAAGGCAATGATGCTGGCAGTTCTGTGAGAGGTCCCTCCTCTTTTTTTTTTTTCTTTTTTCCTTTTTGTAATTCAACATTATACTTTGCTGTTTGGATTTATGCAGAAATCCTCTTCTTGACATGAAGGAGGTTCAATCTGAGAAGAGGCCTGCATGTGTGCACTGCGTGATTCATGGAGCGTTACAGTGCACGTTGACTGTGCTCAGAGACCGACAGATCATCAGCTGCTATTTTTTATTTTCCACACATGTGACTGACCCTTGGATAGATAGCCCTGTGACTAATCCATGCCAGGAACATCTTGATGGACTTCCTGATCTTGTGTGCTCTGTAAACTACCTGGGCTTCCTGACTGACAAGGAAGTGCAGCCCTCGTAAGACACAACACCTGGTGTCACTGCACTTTATTTGCACCACTATTTTATGAGGCAACATCACAAATCCTTACTCGATATTTTTCTTAGCTTTTATTTAGGCAAAGCTCTCACCTAAGTTGGTACTAGCATTACCATGGTGATAAACTCGACAGGAGAGGCTTTCCCTCATGAGAATGCCATCTGTATATTAGGGGTAGCGCTGCGTAAAGTTAGCCAACTCTTTGTCTTATTCTGTGGTTTGTTTTTTTCCTCATAGTTGCTTATAACATTGTCAGTCAGTGAGTATTTAGCCTAACATTCTCCATGCTAGGTCTCTTAATTCAGTGTGATTAATTATTTTTTTTAAAGGCTAAAATGATTAACTGATTTCTGAGAACGAGTTTAGGAAAATGACGTTGCTTTGTATATATATTTGTGTGTGTACACACAGGTCAAAACAATGCAATTAAATATATGTACATATATTTGTATGTAAAAAACATATATACATATACAGACATACACAGGTGACTCTGAAAGTAATGACTGCTAAGTTATTATATTGGCAGATGTTGGTGGTACAGCAGTAGAGTTTGAACCATCCCACCAATATTCCATTACATGTCGTTGCCATGTGACAGATAGCAGCAGAGGAACAGTCTGACAAAACTGTCTGACATGGAAGTGTGTATGAAGCAAAGGTGCATCACTGAATTCCTCCATGTAGAAAAAAATGGTTCCCATTGACATTCATTGAGACTTGCTGGATGATTACGGAGATCAAACAGTGGAAAGCTGGACCATGTGGGCAACATTTTCCTATCAACGATGCTGTTGTAGTAGCTGTGAAACAGTGGGTCACCTCCGACTGGTGCAGATATTTCTAAGTAAGTGCACCATGCAGGCTCTCGTTTATCACTGGAGAAAGTGCAGAGCTAATGGCAGTGACTATGTTGAAAAGCAGTGTTTTGTCGCTGAGAATGTGCATACATACACATATATATATACACACATCCATTTCTTTTTACAGTTATTTTCATTGACTGCCTTGGAGGAGGACCTGATACTTCTCTGGAAGGTGGTCAATATGTTATTAGTAGCTATACTTGCTAAAAAATGCTATCCGGAGCTAACCATATCTTAAACTCCAAAAAGCTGTGATGTGCACAGCCCTGAGGAGCAGAAGAGCTGTGCTGACCCAGGGAACCCCACTGAACAAGGCTTTCTCTGCAGCTGCTCCACTGATCTTTGGATGTGTGAGAACTTGCGGTGAGCCCTTCTCCACTTTGTGGCCAGATGTGACTTCAGACTGTGAGAAGGAGGAGCATGCTGATTGCAAGGTAGAAAGACAGGAGGAAGGAGGAGAGGAAGGTCACCAGGTCCACCCCCTTGTCAAAAGAGTCAACACTGCCTAAAACAGATGTGGCCAACACATCTTTCGTGACCTCCTAAGGCATCCTCATGCACTGTAGATCACAGTTCCGAAGACTCTGTCCTCACTGTCCAGCCCCAGCTCTCCCTTACAACAGCCTCATCCCAGATCTCCTGTCCAAGTGGGCAGTGTGAACAATTTATTCCTTTCTTCTCTGTGGCACACTTGCACAGTCAAAGAGCACAGATTTTTCTTCCGTCACTCCTGTTTCTCAGAGTCCAAAAAACCATTCCTTTTGGATGTTTATCTTCTAATCTCTTCCTTTCCACCCCCCTGCTCTCCCCCTCTCCCCTCTATTTTCTGATATGCGATATCCTCCATTCCGCACAGACTACAGACAGGTTCAGGCTGTCCAAGAGCTGACGGAAGAGTGCTTCATGCATCTCCCTTGGACTTACCGTGTTTCTCCACCATGCCCTGTACAACTCTTTCACTTTCAGGGAATAGTAAGACATTGTTGGCTCCCAAGTAGACACGTAATAGCATTATCACAGCTATCAGGTGATCAGGTAGTATCTGAGTCACGTTAACTCTGCGTAAGGTAATATGAGCTGGTTAAAGGCTCTGACTCATTGAGCAGGGTTTACCCTGGCAGAGCTCCTGCATCTGCTCACTGCTGGGCTGCTCTCCCATCCTCACAGCTCTTGTGCACTGCTGGCAAACTACCGCTGTGACCAGCCTGTGCCACTTCATCCTCCTGCACATGTCTGGAAGGTGAAGATGCTACCTGAGCTGCTGAGCAATGCTTGCTCAGAAAGAGAAATCACTGAGAGGTGACAGGAAACCACTGATGGATGGCAAGGAACAGCCATCTCAAAATAGGTTGCTCCTGCTCAGAATGGAGTCTTTACCTCCATCGGTGCATGTCAACAAGGTGGCTGGAGTCAGCCTTTGAGGAGTGTCTGGCTCAGCCTGCTAACTACTGAGATGCCATCACAGTTTGCCATCATAGGGACACCAGGGAGGGGATCCAGACTGAGCAGTATCCCAAACTGGAGGAGAAACTAAAAGCTTAGTCTTTATTTCATCTTGTTAACTTTAATCTCATAAAGGTTTGTGAAGTGAGCAGTTACAATGGGGAAAGCACCACAGGCGGAAATGAGTAATTGCACGTTCAAGACAGAGGCTGGGTAGAGAGTGGCAAATAAATAGGCATGGGGAGAACAGGAAGAAATTTTGAACATGTGCAGATTACAGATTACAGTTTGTTTTATGTGGACAGAAAACCTCTGGGTTAAAAGTAGACTGCCTTAAGCTTGTAAAGTTGGTATCTTAGTGTTTGCACCTAGGAGGGAAAATAGTTATACAGAGAAGGCCAACCTCTGCTCCTCCTAACCTGGTGGTCCTTGGCTTTGTAAAGTTTACCTGTTTCTGAGCAGAGCTTTTTGTACCAAAAAAAAAAAAAAAGCTCTGCTGAGGCAGACAGGGGCTCTCTTGCACCTAAGAGTCAGAGGAGGTAGCAGCATCCTTGAGAATGGGAGGACTGGTAGGAAAGACACGGGGTCTGCCTAGAGGTGAGAGAATATGGGAAGCAGAA
Source organism: Alectoris magna (assembly GCA_030625065.1). Taxonomy (NCBI): domain Eukaryota; kingdom Metazoa; phylum Chordata; class Aves; order Galliformes; family Phasianidae; genus Alectoris; species Alectoris magna. The sequence goes on along the minus strand of CM060562.1, from coordinate 31,758,438 downwards.
GGCACAGCAGGAGGCTGTCTCCATAGGAGGCTGTCTCTATTGCCTTGGGGAGTGTTTGTGGTACCTTCCCAAGCCCTGATTGTTTGGTCATTAGTGGTGAAAGCAGGACCACAGGAGGCCTGTGTCCCGATAATACCTAAAACCGATGCAGATGGGTTGATGGATCCATTTCCATCATACCCACTTGGACACATCTCTGGGACAAGGGTGCTGTGTGGGAAGAGACCAGCCAGCAGTTTCACAGCACTGTTCTTTAATAGAATCACTGCAGCATTACTCTTTATGGAAAACACTACTTTGAGGGGTGAGCCTTTGGGAATACGTTAGATGAAGATGCATGTATCAGCCCAGTCAGACAATGTGAGGGTCAACAGGTTCCCAGGCTACATGTCCCCAGGTGCCCAAGTCTTTATGGGGAGCTAGTGTATCTGGGTTCTCTCTATAAGCAAATTGGGAGGAGGCCAAGGGAATTAGTGCAGTGAAATGCTTACCAGGAAGACAAAGATAAATATTCATGTCTGGATTCGTTTCCCATCGACTTTTTTAATTACATAAGGAAGAGACGATGTCTGCAAAAGAATTCCCCTTCTCCTCCCACAGGATATAAAACGCTTTGATACATGTCCTTTTCAGCAACAGGAATCATCCTGAAGTGAGTTCCTAGAAAGTCCCCCAGGAAGAGATCTTCTTATTTTCTATGGCTAAACTGTCAGTTCTAAAGAATGGAATGGCTGAAATTCCCCCTGTGCAGCAGTGGAGCTGAAGGCCTTCTCGCTACCTGGGTGACACCTGGCTCCCTGGTCTGAAATGGCATGGGGGAACAGAGGGTCCAGCTCTGCCATGGGGTGGCACTCGCCTTTTTATAGCTGTGTTCACAAGAACTCCAGTACCTTCTCCCTGTTACATGACATCTCACTCCCCATTCTCTAGTCTGCTTGGGACGGAGGTAAGTCTCCAATTGGTGTCACATCCTTGATATCATAGCCCCATTTTGTGATGGGCTTAGGTTTGCATAATGAGAGCTATGTCTTCCTTGTGCTTTGATAGGAAATCTAGTATGTTCCAGGCTTCTAGAGATAGAAATGTGTCCAGGCAAGTGACAGAACTCAAGGCAACAGACTCAGTTTGCACCAGGGGAGGTTTAGATTGGATATGGGGAAGAACAGTAGCTACTGGATCAGTAAGGCCTGCAGGGTCTGTCAGGTAAAATTAAGTGGATGAACCCAAAATATCCAGCAACATCTTGTGAAGAGCTAGGCTAGAAGTTTGCCAGATGGACAGATGCATTATGGACATCATGGCCGATGGAGCATGGACCAGGGTGAGAAGAGACTCTTTGGTATGTTTAAGTTACACTAACATGTTGTATGCAAAGAGAAATGTGGAAATGTTCCTCAAGCCCAGCCAGAGACAACCTGTCCAAGTGTGACCCTTGTCCCAGTAGGATGCTGTGCCATGTTGTACCACTGACGCCAGCCTGGGTGGTGAAGAACCTCAGCTTCTGCATTGTGCTGATGCTACTCTTAATCCACTGCTTGCTCCGCAGAAAAACTGTATCACCAGCGTGTTTTGTCAGGCATCAAATGATTTAACGACTGGCCGGTGATATCATTCCTCCCATTCTCCCTCTCCTTTTCTCTTCAGCCATCTGTTCCCATCTCTCCCAGACCACAATGATCATGCCTGACTGTAGTTTGTCAGAGCCTTAAACTGGCAAAGGGAGATACTGGTTCCCTGTTAGCTCTCACTTTTAGCTGGTCTTTAGTTGCTGCAAGGTAAACGGACCAAACCAAATTGACAGAGATATCTGCAGCTTTGGCAAAGCATTCCTGCTTATTTTAATCCTTCTAATGAGAATGCTCACTGCCAAAATATCTTGCACTGCAGTTTATGCTTGTGCACAGGCAAATATAGAAGAGTTTTTGGTAGATATATTTGTAGATATATTGTTTTTACCATGCACAGTGTGAAGCAATATAATCCTGCTGGGACCATCAAATAGGCAGTAGATTGTTTCATTCTTTCACTTCATACTATTTTAAGAGGCTGTAAAGCCCACTGCCTTTTTGAACAAACTCTTCTCTGTCTTTGAAGGGCCAGCCTGCTGCATACTCAGATAGATGGTAAACTAGTTTCTGCTGCCATTTCTAACTTATCTTCCTTCCCAGCCAGCTGAAAATCAGACCAGGATCTTGTACAGGAGAGGAAGAAAATGTGTTAAATCTCTTGTTGTTTTAAACTCACACCCATTTTGCAAGAGCAGGTGGAGGAAAAAGAGCTATCTTCTGGCAGCTTGCAGGTACTGAGATAGTAAAGGCCTGAGCCGTGTCTCTGTTGCTCCATTTCTTGATGGTTGCATAGATGAGACAGTTACTTTTGTTTGAGTATTTGTTATGTGCCGGCAAGACAAGGAATGTAGGGAGCATTCAGTTGCATTCTAAAAGTGTCAGAAAGGCAACGGAAAAGGTCTAGGAACAGCCTAAGGTGTCTTCACAGAAATAACGAGCAAAGCAATGGCCAGGCAGTGCAGTGCAAGAGAGGAGACAGACACCCCTGGCAGGGAGTATTTGCTATTTCTGCTCACCATCAGGAGCATGGGTGTAGCCTTCCTCTCCCTGGCTAAGGTATACACAACTGTTCCCCACCCCTCACCTCAGGAGAAGGATACGGCAAACAGGCTCTACTTTCACCCTATTTTGCCTGAAGGCACGTTCCCACCACCTCACACTGTTGACCTCAGCTAAAGCCAAAGGTCTCCCAGAATGGCTGGAGCAAAGGTGGTGCTTGCAGCCTTCTCCATAGCAGAAGTGGCATGACTGAAGACAGCAGGCCTGAGCGTACCAGCATGGGCTTGACCAGAGCTTTTTAATGCTAACAGAGCTGTAGGATGATCAACCAATATTCACAGAACTGCTTCTGCATCTGGATCAACACTAAGGCCTAAGGTGAAGAGTCAAAAAATGGAGAATGAATCCAATGGACGGTCATAATTCTAGTCAGGAACCTCAGTCATGTAAATATATCAATAACTGCTTTGTTTATGTTGGCTGTAGTACTTCCCTCTCTGAATTGTGGCATTCACTAAGTATTGTGCTCGTTTCAAAATAAATACCCTGCTTTCTGGGCAGATATCCCATGGTACAATGTTTCACCACCATGCTCTGGGCATGCTGGTAATGGCATGCAGTTGCTGTGTCAACAGAGGACAAAATGGAGTTCTTTCCTTGGCCCCGGGGTGCCATTCCCATCTGCTTTCCCTAGCTGGAGGTGTGCGTAGCAAGAGGTGAGGCCTGTGTCCAGCTCACATGGGATTCCTGCCTACCTGCATTACTGCTGTGAAGGCCACAGTTTTGTCAGTCACTGACAGTAATAACATACCATAAACCCTGCTATTGGCCATGTAGCCATGCCTGCAACCCATTGAGTAGTTACCTAGATAGTTAGTGGTAGTGGCCACAGTTGCTGCTCCCTGAGTAGATTCTACTTGAGTAGATTCTCCTTTCCTACCACCTCAGTGCCCCAGGACTGACAATCGGAGCCACTGATGAGAAAAGTCGGAGCCACTTTTCATGAGAAAATGTGGGTTCTGATGGCTGTAAGGATCATGACAGCACTCTCCTAGTGAGGAGCACATGCTCTGGGGGCAGCTAAGACCTAAGGCTTGGAAAGGTAAAAGAAACTTAATCGAAAAAGCTCTTCAAGGCATATAAGCCACTAAATTCATCTGGAGGCAGTAGCTCGTTACGCAGACCACAGTGCCTGCAGACATGGAGCAGAGAGGACTGAACTGGGAGCGAGGCAGTGCGTCTGCTCTGCGGTTTGTGTCCAGGCTATGGCAGCTATGCTTCTGAGAGGCAGTGTTTACCCTACAGTAGCCTTCCTGCTTGCCACTTGACCTTTCAGCCTCATCCTTGCTCTCTGCTGGTTGACTTTTGATTGTCCTCAGTTAATCTCTTGCCATACTCTTTCCTTTCCCCTTTTTAACATATTTGCTATTCAGCAGGTTCACCCAGCAATAAATGATTAACCAGCAGATTTGTCACTCAGTCCCTTACTGGAATTCGGTATTTTCTCTGCTAAAACTTTGTACATAAAATGGAATAGAGAAGCAGCATTGAACAAGCCTTGGCCTGTGCCTTAAGTGCAAGTAATGACAATGGGGAAACATAAAAAAAAGACACATCAATTTGGGCAGGGAGACAGCCAACCCCATAGACACTGGGGACAGTACGGTATGTGTGCCACCCTTACATGGATAACATGAAGATGCTGAATAGCAGGACAAACATTAAAGCACCACTGCTGAAAACTGCATTTCTTAGCAGAGAGGGCTGGGAGGAGGCAACGACATCTCCACACCAGCCCCACTTGAGACAACCATGTGGAAAATTCTGGCTTGGCTCACACATGAGGTGGGACCAATGTGGGCAGATACGTGTGGGTGCCATAGAGGTGTGGGGGAAGAGTTGGCAGTGCAGACAGAAGACCCTCTGCAAGGTGACCTCTCCTGCTTTCAGGGTAAGGGGTGCTTGCATGAAGCAGAAGGCACAGAGCTTCTGGTGCCATTCCTCCTCAGCAGGAGAGGAGCTGCTGGGGAAAAAAAAAAAAGAGAATTTCTCCTTGCAGGGTGCTTTCCTCCCTCTAACAAGGTAAGCAGGCAAATGAGTCAATTATATGCTGAAGAACAATGAAATAAATGTTTACAAGGTGCCTTTTAAATGCCAAGAGTTATAAACCAGTGAGTGGAAGAAAGCAGGACTCAAGATTCCCCGGTGCCCAATTCAGGCAATGCTTAACTACTAGACTGTGAGGTGTTGGAAGGGCTCCAGTTCCTCTTCTGGCAGCTCTCCCCCCAAATCACAAGCACAATTTTTCTTTTTCATTCAAAGAAATAAATAAATACCATCCTTAACTGTGTTCTCTGGAAGTGCCTCGAATGGAGAAGAGAGAGGAAAGAGGAATAGTACTTTTGTATCTCATGCCTGCCTTTCCAGGTTCTTCCAGGTGCTGACATATGCGAAGACCCTTCCCTGGTTACAGGAGAATGTACAATTAGTGCAGCACATTATGCATTGCCTTCCTATTTGTCGGTGCATTCACCTCTGTACAAGCAACACAGTGCCTGAGTGCCATTTACGTGCTACTGCCAACTTCAGCTGTCCCACATACCTGAGTCAGACTTGAGGAGGCATGCCTTAAAGAGCACAAGCATTGAGAGTAAAGGTAATTGGGGTATAGGGATTTATTTGTCTTTAGAGTTTCAAGCCAATGTCTTTCACATTGTCAAAGTTTTCTCATCAGAGTAAACACATTTTTTTTTCCAAGGAGTTTCCATGAGCCAGGTGGCTGGAAGAGACAGGCATGTAGGAGGTTTAAAAATCAGTACAGAAGGACTTATGAAAAACTGTGGAAGATGCAGTGTGGAGTAGAGCATTTGGTGGCCCTCTGTCCTACTCCCTCTAACCACTGGCCATATAGCAGCAGGGCAGCTTGAGGAGGTTTTACAAGAGAAACTGACGCTTAATATGTGCAGGGATTCCTCCCCCTGCTACCAAAACACTTTGGTTAGTGCAAGGGGTTGTACCTGCTTTGCCAGGGGAGCAGAGCTCAGGGCTGGCATCAGGCTTGAAACTATCCAGAGATTCAGGACAGCAGAGAAGCACGAGTCTTGAAGATAGAAGGGACGGCAGTGGAGTTTCTGGACCTGTCTGCTGTTTACACTGCTACTGTACTTGCCGGCCCTGAATGTCATAACTTCGTCTCTGCTCACTTGCTGACTTTGCTCTAATAGCTCAGGAATGATACGCAAAGAGCAGGGTATGAGGGCTGCTGCCGCTGCCTGCAGCTTCGCTCTGCAGAGGAACAGAGCAGGGTATAAATGTGGAGGTGGGGGTGGGACTTCTGCAGCTTTAAAATGGGCATTTGAGGATGTAAACACCTCAAGGGTTTAAATCTTTGTGGTCCAAAATCTTGTTTACAAACACTGATGGGCCTTAGAAATCCCTCTTGCTGAAAGGCCCTTGCCTTAAGCTGCTTCTAAATCGCAAGTTTAGGCTCCTGCATCAGTTGATCACCTCGGGAAACAGCTTCTCCTCTGTGGTTGCCTGCATGCTGTGAGGAAAAAGTACTGACAGAACATTCTCAAATGCCTCATAAACAGACCAGAGCTCTTTGTGCAGTTCACCCAAATGCAGGCATTCCACCAGTCTGCTTGCAAAAGAAAAGGTTTCTACTCATTTTCGGGTCTCTTAGCACCAAGCATGTCTCTTGATGTACAGTTTCCAGTTGTGGGTTGTAATTTTTATTCATTTTGCTACTGTTGCTGCTCAGTCAGTGGAAGAGCAGACAAGAGCACCGGCTGCGTGGATTTACTTGCACAGCCATGCCCTAGTGTTGCTCCTGTCACAAACTGCAGCTCTCCTCTTCCTCTTTCTACACTTGGGTGATCTGGCTTGGCTTTGCACGTGATCAGGCACCAGTAAAAATAATTGCATACCTTTGCATGGCAGAAGTTCTTTCTATCAGGGTGACTCAGCAGGACAGCCATGCATTCCGATGCAATGCCCTGGAACAGAGAGCCTCTCCTTAAGTCTGCATTGAATTTGGGGTGGGACTTGGGCCTCCAGAAGAGGGTTGGTGCCAGAGAACAGCTTATCCTTAATTACATTTCCACGATGGGATTCAGCTGCGGGGGAATGAACACCAGGGAACTGAAGGCAATACTGCTGATTTCCAGGAGAGGTAAATGAGAGATCTGGGAGCTTGAAATTGAGAGTAAGTTCTGCAGAGATAGAGATTTCATCATCTCCGAAATAGCCTTGGCAAAGCCCCAGTAGACGATGTAGCTAAGTTATTCTGTGGCTTTTATGTTCTTTCATGTGGCTCCTGGATTGCTGAAGCTTAACCACAATTATAGTCATTTTATTTTAAGGAATCATACAATGGCATGGCCATCTACTCAGACATTTTGGGTGGCCCCTAAGAGGGACATTTCGGTGGCATTTTCAGTCATTGGCATCATGGTATGGCAAGTTTCCTGCACAACTATCGACTGCAAAGCCAGTATTTTTTCAAAACGCTCGTAGCCAAACCTCTGGCTTCTTCTTCTTTTTCATTTTTATTTTTATTTTTTTACTTTTTATATTTACTTTTTATATCCTGTTGTGGATCCTGGGGCAATGTCTTGAGGTCCGTCAGGCTAGACGGCATTTTGGGTATTTTAAAAGCAGGGTATCTGGAGGGTGTTTGGGTGCCTGGCAGAAAGCGGGAAGTGTCCGGACATTCGTTTTTCGGAATTGCTCTCCATTGGCGCCAGTCTGCCTGTTTGCAACATTTCACCCAGTTTTGCAAATGTGACAGCCCTCTGGCCAGTGTTACGTGTTCTGCCACAAAGTTTTGCGAAACACCCTCTTGTCTCTTATCGAAATAGAACAGGCTGGAGTTCTGCTAGTGGTAAAAGTTCACAATACCGAACCAGCCAAAAAATGTATATATAATTTGGGGATAGATCGTCACCTTACATTTTAGTGAAATTGCACTCTTTCCTTCACCACCTCATTGCACCTTGGCAGTTATGCCTTTCCCTGACCCATCAGATTCAGTGCTGACCCATCAAGGGATGTACCCCGTTTTCCACAGTGATGAAGTGAGGAGCTGGTGATCTCCTGTCTCTCTTGCTGTGGTCATTGGTGCACTGCCACATTCCTAAGGACCAGCCAACTCTCAGTGTCTCAGCCTGAGTTTTCTTGCTTACAGACCTCCCTGTGCTGGTTTTCACCATCTCTCAACTTGTCAGATTGATTGCTTCAACATCTTTGCACACATTGACAGATGTCCTCCTAGCTGTTGGTTACTTGTACATTGACACGGATGAGAACGTGGTAAGCTGTAAACACTCATCTCTTGGTTTCCCTTCCCCTTGATCTTGGCTTGGTCTAAGTTTCACTTCCACTAGGTGTCATGATGAGAGATGAAGCAAGCAGAAGACAACAGAGGAGAATTTTGGCTATTATTCAATACCAGCAGGTCACACATGAGTTATATACCATCAAGCTGTGCCCTTGAGACAAATGTGCTGACTCTTTTATTATCCAGCCACTCCGACCTTCCTGATTCTCTTCCTCTCCACTTTGGTCTCCATGCTGTGATTTATTCCCATGCTACATTTTGTGTCTCTGGTGCAGCTGTCATCAGTACATCAGTACAGCTGATGCAGTTTAGTACTCCACCTGCCTTGCTGACTGGAAAGTGATCCAAAAAAATAGTAACAGTCATGCTAATAAATTTCATAGCACTTGGGAGAATGTAGAAGTAGATCAGGTCTTTGCAGTATATAGACCCATCATAGAGAGAATGGTGGTAGTTATGGAAGAAGTCACGCTTGCCATTCCCAGGTTCCTCACTGACATACCTCATCCATCAGTTTGTTTGTTTGAGGTTCTTCAGTGCTCCAAGAAGAGAGAGCCTCCTTAGAGCTCCCACACTTCCCTTCCACATTGAACTGACCTCTAAACAAGTGTTAGAATATGAAGGAAGTTGAGAGTGGTGGAGCTTTCAGGCTTCCCCAGCCACAATTCATATTTGCAGAGCACTGGTGTGACCTTGATGCCCTTGAGCAGAAGAAAGGTATGGCTGAGCAAGGTATGGCTGTGCTTGGCGGGCCTCCATGGAGCAGCAGCAGGAGCTCCAGCAGGTTTGCTCCTTGGGTGCATTCTGTGTTTCTCCATTCCCTCTTTGTCTGGTCTGTATCACGCACTCACCGGACACTAAATGGCAATTTGGAGTCCCTTGCTAGCCCTCTTTTTGTCAGGGCAGTTGCCATTAGATGGGTATAGGTCTAATTCCACACTCCAACCACGAGGTAACAGGCCACATCACGGTGACTGAAAGCTCTTTACAAGAGAGAGAAGCAGCTCTGCAAGGACATCATGCAATTTGCAGACAGGGAACCACAGCACTCCTGCCACATGAGGAACTGAAAACACGTGCATTTCTAACATAATCATCCCTTGAAAATTCCATTTGTGTCCTATAGCAAATCTCAGAGCAAGTCAGCATGGGAGAGATCCATGAATGATGATAGATGACATTCTTTTGCCAGGCAAGCAACAGCAAAGCAGCCACCAAAAGGCATCAAGTCTACCGAATCACTAATGAATACTATTCAGGTTTAATGCAGCGTCCGGAGCAGGACAAGTTGGCTACGCAGAGTTGGTATGGAAACTATCTCTGTAGGTTTGGATAAATCTTCTTCTCGGAAAGAGTGGTGAGGCATTGGAATGGGCTGCCCAGGGAGGTGGTGCAGTCACCATCCCTGGACAGTGTGGCACCCTGGAGGTGTTCAAGAACCATGTGGATGTGGCACTGAGGGACACGGTCAGTGGGCATGGTGGGGATGAGTTGGTGGTTGGACCAGATGATCTCAGAGGTCTATTCCAACCTTAATTATTCTATGATGCTGTGATTCTGTGTCAACACAGTGGTTGGCCCACTAGTTCTATACCTCCAATTTGGGAGGTGAATGCAATTAAGGCTCTGCAGGGCATCTTTCTATTCCATGTCAACAAGAGGTTGGATGCAATGATTGTTTTTGTTCCTTAGGGTGGTCAGTGCTGACCGGAGGTTGGGGAATATCAACAGGGAGCTCTGCAACAATTTAATCCTGTGGAGAAGCACTGGAAAGGTAGTAAGCTTATGCTTTGATGGGTGTTTGGGAAGGACTCGCAGCTGGAGCAGGATGTGAGACCCCGAAGCTTGAGTGCGTCTGGCCAATGAGTGAGATAGAGCTGCATGGCTCCTGCTGCGATGAATTTGCACCATGTTGCTACCCTCTGTTCTGGGAAATTGTTCAGATGTATCGAGGTGTAAACAATCTCTTCCTGTAGGAGGAGCCCAGGAAGGAAGCTAGGTGTCTCCTCTTGTTCTGTCCTCAGAGCTGGGACTGATTTATACAGCGATCTGAAAGCAAACTGGCTCAATTGAGATAAGGCACTTGTGAGGCTTGTCAGAAAGGAGAGCATTCAGAGGGACAGGGCAAGCACTCTCTGTTGTGGGTATCTATCTAGCTCCTGCATAAACAGGTGTATTTTTTTAGATATGTTAATATCCTTTGCTGCAGGGAAAGCGACTGAATTGGAATGCTCAGTCATTAACTGCTGTGGGGAAAGGGTGCACGCTAGAGGGATGCAAAGGGAGTTCTTTCTGCCAAGGGAAGATTAAAGAATTTTACAAATAGGAGTTGAGAAAACAAGTAGTACTGGAGACCCTGTCTATACATAACGGAGGTGGAGTCCGGTGTGATAGAGAGTCCCCATTGCTTCTTTAAAAACACAAGGACAAAACAATGAAGAGTGGCTGAACAGGATGCAAGGCAGAAAGCAAGATCTTTTCAAAACCATCAGCAGCCAGGGAGGGAAGGAAAAATCTGAATATATGCAGAGCACTGTTGATTTGATGCTCACCCCAATGTCCTGCTACAGAGAGACGGGCTTTCAAAAGATCCAAAAGCAAAAACAAAAAAGCCCAACCACCCAAAAAACAAAGCGTGCTCCCACCTCTTTGGGTCTGTGCCAGGCTGTGAAGTTCACTTTTAAAGGCAAAGCTGACGCGGAGACATTTGACAGGACTCATGCTTCTAAATCACATGGGTGCTTTTGTAAACATTACTTTTGGGTGTACTTAATATCTACACTATTAATCGGGTTGCGGGGAGTTAAAAGGCCATTAATGGCATCAACTAATGCTATTTAGCTGGGCTGAATTGCAAATGCAAGTTTAGACGGAGGACAAAGACAACGTGACTTTGGAGAGCCAAACAAAAAAACTAGCATTTTGATCTTGGAAAAACCCTCACAAAACAAACACCTGTTAAACAACCCAAAACATACTGCCTGTGAGAGGGGAGGAAAACCTTGGTGGATGTGATATTGGGAGAACCTGTTAGCGTGCTAGTTAAAGACAGACATGGGGCTCAAGAAGTGGAAGGCAGTAGGTGGGACAATACATGGAGCAGAGTTGATAAGACCTTGGCATGCAGTTTGGCCACAAGGACGGTCAGTGGAGTTTGATCCTACTGAACAAAGCATGCACAAAAAAATCTTTCTCTGAAATCTGGCACACCAAGCCAGGGTCCTGGATGTTGTGCCCAGCAAACAAACAATGGTGACAGAGGGCCTGGATGGGTCAGACAGGTTTTGGAAGACTGCAGTGGGACAATGACCCAAACCTGCTTGGTTTGGATCTGTGATGGCTGGCTGTATTTATGGAGGCATGGTAGTACCTACTCATGCTTACTTGTTTCTACTGTTGTCAGGACAAAGAGACCTTAACAGGGTGCTTGCCTGTTTGTAAAGGTATAATTGGTAGAATAGTTTTAAAGGAAAATTTAACTTGAGTATCATGGGGAAAAGATTAAAGAGGGAAGTGCACCAGAATGTGAACAGCTCCTAAGGCTTCCAAAGCAGGTAATGGCTTGTGATCCAAGAAGTCCAATCTTGCGTTGTCACAGAGGACAGGAGGATAACCAAGAAATATTTTTCTAAATACGTTAACTGCATAGTACTTCAGATAGATGGATGCTCATTTCTATATTCTCAGTGTTCTTATTACCTCTTAATAATGACATTAAAAAACCACCATGGCTGGAAAAATGAAGTGCTCAGAAATGAGAAATTCTAAAGTCACGATTACTCTTTGTGCCTTATCTCAGCCTTCTATATGTATCTGCATTGTGTCACAGTCACAAGATGATCACTGTACAGGATAGATCGTCGCTGTGTTCCTTGAGTAACTGTTCAGAATTTTTCCTTACCCTCATCACTTGACCTCAGACCTTGTTTACCGAACACCACTTAAGCTTTGGGTAGAGTGCAAACTGATTACATTTCCTCATGGGCTTTTCTGTGACACTTTCACTCTAAATCTGAGTGGTTCACAAATATGTAGAGATTTCCCCTTACTGCAGCTCTTGCGAAAAGAAGAAGGAGGTAGCACCACTTCCATTTTACTGAAGTGAAATGAGGACAGAGAGATTAGAGGAGTTGGGATCACTAACTGGCTGTTCGTGTTACAGTTATATGTTTGTTTTTCTTCTTCTTCTTTTTTTTTTTTTTTAGTGCACACTATATATGTTTAGACAATGGCATGTTATTGAAATCTACAGAGTGCAGAGGATTACTATTGTGAAAGACAAAATTGCAGATATATAAGAAAAACAACTGCTTTTGGCGAATGTAAGAGCTGACCTGTGAGAAAAGGACAAGAAAATGAAAATTGTTGAGAGGACTAGGAGGGGGTGTGGAGAATGGCGTGTGGACAAGAAAGTCTAATGTTGGGAAAAGCTTGGTGAATAAATAAGAGCACTTGAGAACATCTCTGGGCAAGACATGAAGTTGAGATGAGAGAAGAAAGTGAGCTGAGCAGCCTCTAGAATGCCCATGTTAGTGAGCTTTGATGTTGAAGCCACCCAAACTGGAGAGGGAATCAGTGGCAAACGTGCGATAGCCTGATACGAACTATCTTTGGGGGCAAAACACATCCTTGGCTGAAACAAGAGGGATTGTGGTACAGGGAACTTCTGACAGGGTTTCTGCTGGGAATGGCCAGGATTCTTGAACCTCTAGAACCAGAGACTCCCATAATGTTACTCTGAAGGCACTTTGCTTGCAATGCAGATCACTCGGTCCCTTTGCCAGTCTGACCCCCAGGTGTCTGTAGCCTGGCAAACAGAGCAGGAGGTACTGGCCAACTGTGAAAGTGCTTATTTAAGTGACAGCAGTAGGAGCAGGGCTAGGCAGCGTTCAGATGCATTAATGACCAGATAATCTCTTCTCCACCTCCAATCCCCTCCCTCATTTCCTACACACCCCCAGCTTGGCAGTAAAGGAGTCAGGGGTCCTGTGGAAAAATCCAACAGAACTACGTGATCATGTCTTTAAGGGCTGTACTATAATGCACAGGCACAAGGAGGGGAATTAATGTTGTATGGCAAGCCTCCAGACTAGCATTTCCTCACTCCACCGTGCAGCTGTAATGTATCTTTTGCATAGTTCCCCGCATGCTATTGCATCGGCTTATAGGGGGAATCACAACAAATGATTTTCAATGGCTTGAATGCACCTTTCTCTTTCACTGTGATTCTGAGTGATATACCCCATGCACCATGGTGCTCCCCATCTCTTCTTGCCCCTTTCTCTCACCCACACCCCATCTCTGCTCTGAATGATGCCTCACACTTTTTTCCCACTCTTAGCCCCCAGCTCCTTCCATTGCTGTCTTCATTTACCTCTCTGCCCCAGAAGACAGAGTAGGTCCAGGTCTCTTTGAGCTGGAGGTCTCAGCAGGTGGCAGCGGTGGCAGCAGCAGTTGGTCCCAATGCCATCATGTCCTTGTGAGGGGGCGCATGGGTGCACTGTAACATCCTGCAAGACAAGACACAAAGCCAGGAGGGATGCCCAGGAGTCCTTCAGGGAATACAGTGCTTGGTCTGCTTCTTCTGCTCACAAAATGCTAACACTGTTTTTTCTGAGGCTTATGAGGTGGCCATGCAGGTGCAGTTTTAAGGAAGCTGCCAAAAGCACATTCTTGAGAGGAAGGCAGACCTACATTTGGGTGCCAGCTCTGAAGCATGAGAGTCACACATCGGTAAGAAGGCTTCACAATGAGGGAAACAATGCATTTTTCTTCTTGTTGTCAGAAGCAGCCACACCACTTAAGGAGAAATGCAAAAACCAAAAATGGATAAAAGAAATTAGCTTGAGGCAGACACCCAGCATAGGGATTTGCCAGCCAAATAGTTAGTGTGACAGTTATAAGTATCTGATAACAGACTTTTAATAATAAGTATTAGGCTACTTCAGCATTAGGTGAGACCACCTCTAGTGAAAGCATGTCACCTTTCTCTTTTTAAAGATGTTTTTTCAAAACTCAGCACAGCAACAAATTTGCTGAAGAAGCACAATGATGGGGTGAGAAAGGCCACATGAGTAGCTGCTGCTGTTACATCATGAATGTGTCAGAGGACAGTGGGTGCCTCTCCACCAGTTGCCCGGCTGCCGGGTCCTGCTCCCTTCTCCCCTCTTGGCCCTGCTTCCCGGGCACTTCTCACCCACTGCAGCTGCTCCCTCTGCGCCTGCCTTTTACCTCTGGGCAGCTGTCCACTCAGCCTCCTAAGCAGCCTCCTCCTTGCCTGTCCCACTGCTGAGCTGGGCTGATGCTGCCTTCCTTTCCCCTTCCCTCTGCCGTCAGTGTGCATCACTGGTCTTTCGGAGAAATCTCTGCCTTCCTAATCTGCTGTAAGACACACAGGAGAGGGCCAAAATCTTAACTTCTGTCACCCTTCTCCTGAGGGAGAAGGCTGGGTTAGTGGCCTAGTGACTTCAGTGGGACAATCCCTGTAAATGTCATCCAAGACTTGCTGTAGTCAGTGGACTGATGCCAACTTATGCCAGCAGAAAACCTGGCTTGTTGGCTTGGCTTTCAGAGTAGCTTGACTGGTCTGTGCCAGAGGGCAAGCCAAACCCTGACTCCAAATGAATGCAGAAATAGTCAGACACCACTGTGTACTCCCTCCTGTTCCATGTCATCCTCCTTCTACTTCTTTCATCCTGCAAACATAGAGGGAGTGTGTACACAAGTTTTCAGTTTTTGTGGGCACCGATACTTGCTCTGTTTCACTTCTGGAAGATTCCGTTTGTTTCAGGAGATGCAGCACTCAGTGCTTTATTGTGTTTGCATGAGCTGTTCCGGTTTGTTCCCATCATCAGTGGTGTATTTACTCTCAGCAGTATGCCTGCCATGATTTAATCATGTCCTGGGCTATCAGCTCTAGGCTCACAGAGTATTCTTCTAGATTCAGAGGAAACTGCTGTCTGCCTTACCCTTGGGCAAATCAAGACAATCACGTGCGAGACCTAGCATTGCTTTCTTCAGCAGTGCAAACACGTTTTCTTACTTCTGCTCCCTCTGTGTGCACTTCAGGCCTCTACTCATTCATGCAGCAAGTTGGGTGAAGTTGGAGACGCATGAAATTGGAGACTGATTACATTCATGAGTCTCTACCTGTAGCATCCATGAAGAACTTTGTTGTGCTTAACAAGTCAAAAAATATGCAACCTGGATTAATATCATTATGTACTACAAATAAGTAAACTCTTCTTATTGTCACACTGCCTTGGTTTTATTTGGGAAGCCATAGGTTGTAAAAATCTCATTATGAATTTATGGATAAAATTATTTCTGAGAGCCAGAACATTGCATTAATGATTTTAGTGTCAGTATCTGTTAAAATTAAGAAGTTTCTTTCTCTCTTCCCCTTTCTCTTCCCTTTCCCTTTTCCCTTCCCTTCCCCTTCCCCTTCCCCTTTCCCTTACCCTTTCCTTTTCCCTTTCCCTTTCCCTTTCCTTTCCCCTTTTCCTTCCCTTTCTCTTTCCTTTCCCTTTCCTTCCCTTTCCTTCCTTCTCACTTTTCCTTCCTTTCCTTCTCCCTTTTTATTTAACTGAAACTTCATTTTGTTTAACTGAAACCTTTTACCACTTACAATTTACAGTAAGCGTGTACAGAAATAATTCCTGATACCCAGTGACAGCTCTGTCCCAGGTAATTATGTCCTGAGAAGACACTTTAATTTTTACAGGGTTTGTAGCATCTGTGTAGTGAAATGTTTTGGAACCTGCCCAATATATACATCAAAGGTGTTCAGCCCCGGGCTTTCCCTGCCAAAGGAGATCTGAAATTTTATTTGTGCATCTAATCTGCTGAAGAATTTGGCTTCCACCAACTGAGTCAATATTTCAGTCCAAGTGGAAATTTTCTCTTTGAATGTTTCAGAGGCCATTTAAGGCTGAATCAACTATACTCTCCTCCATAATTAGAAAGGAGCAAGTATCCCCTTCTGTTTTGCAAATACTGCCACTTACTGTCATGCAGTATCTCCACGGCCTTCCACTGCAAGGCTGGAGGAATGTTTTGGATCACCCAGATCCAAGTTTCCATGACATCTCCATCTTCATTTGGATTCCAGAAGTGCTTTGCCGTGACTGAGGTTTCACTCTCCTAGACACTGTTCAAAAGCATAATGAAAGACCATCTCAACTCCCATTACATTACAGATCAACAAAGAGAAATGAACTATTCCTGTTTCTGTTTCTGTGGAAGGAGTGAAGATTCACTCACTGTCTCCTCAGTTGTCTTGTAGCCATTAAGTCATCCTTCCATCCTGTTTTATTTAGCTTGCTTTCCTAGAAAACTCTTCTTTCTTTCTTTGAGTCAATTATTATCAATATTTTATGACTCAGGATTGTCCTGGAGGTTATCATTCCTTCCATTTCTTTCTGTGAACATAAATGTAAAAGGTAAGGCAGGACTGCAGACAACATCACATCCACCCCACTGGAGGAACCTCTGTTTTCTACTTCCAACCCAGTGCACAGCTTGCTATCATTACAAAATGAAGGGGTGTCTTCTGGTTGATTGTTAGGGGGAACTATGCTCTGGTAGTCTGCTATATGGATATCCTGATATTTGATATTTTAGATATTCAATATTTTTTCCTTGCTGTTTGCTACAGCAATTTCCTTTCCGTTGGGATACCATTTCTTTCTTTCTTTGCAACACTGCTTCTGTCTTTACTGAGTTCCCAGTCTGAGTTATTCTCCTGTAGTCTTTGAAACTCCTAGGGGAAGCTATTGAAGTTACTGGAGACAGGCACTGCTGTTGCCATAATCAGTACTGGAGTGAAAGCCTTGTCCTATGTATGTGATCTGCACACTTCAAAGTGACTTCTTGGTTCATTTTTTTTCCCCTTTTGTTTCATGACTATACGTGACAAGATTTTCTGCTGCTGTAAAGGTATGTAACTTCACCAAAATCAATGGATATCAGTTTATATCACTCAACAATCTAGGTAGGTCATTTCAATGGAAACTACAACAGATACAAAGAGCACAATAACACTATTCAATAGAGCATTTCTCAGCTACACTACTTTTCAACATAGTTACTGCCATTAGCTCTGCATTTTATCCAGTGATGAACAAGAGCCTGCATGGCTCACTCATCAAAATCTGCACCAGCAGAGATGACCCACTGTTTCACAGCTGATACAACAGCATCGTTGCTAGGAAAAAGTTACCTGCACAGTCCAACTTTCACTGTTTGGTCACCATAAACATTCAGCAAGCATCAATGGGTGCCATATTTTCCCTCATGGAGGAATTTCGTGACACGCCTTTGCTTCATAAACGCTTCCATGTCAGATGCTATTCTGTCAGACTGCCCCTCTGCTGCCATCTGTCACATGGTGACAAAATGTAAGGGAATACTGACAGGAAGGTTCAACCTTTACGGCCATACCACCAACATGCACCTCTGACGTAACAGGCCAATATAATAACACAGGAGGCATTACTTTTGGAGAAGCCCTTGTAATGTAAGGTCACTAAGGAAGGAATCAGTCACATGTTGAACTAAAAACACTGCTTTCTGAAATGTGCTAAATTTGTTTTTGTTTCTTTTTGTTATTATTATTTTCCCTAGTGTCTCCTATCATTTTTCCAGCGTATTTTAAAAGTAACCAGAAGCAAAGTAAAAGTCAGTAGCTGAAGAACTGCTGCCTCTTTCTACTCATGGTATAATTTGCTGGCTTAATCATTTCCCAAATCTTCCTTTGTCATTCCTAAGCTTCATGCCATGATTATGCCAGTCTGATGTCTATATAAACTGAGCAGCTTCCTGCACCATTACATTGGACAGGCTCATCAAATCCTGAAAAACAACTTTTCCTTCTGCAACAGTGTGCACAGTAACTATGTTTTGAACCAAGAGCTGATGTGAAGGTGACTCAGTAAGCCACATGATCAGGGCATGGATGCTCCGTGCGGAAGGGAGTGCAGAGGTGGACACTTCATAAGTAGTGGCTCTCCTACCAGACAGAAAGCTGAGGAGGCAGAGAGATAGCCTGATGTGAAAGGCAGCACAGAGGAGCTCATATTGCCTCCTACCACCATGTATTTACCATTCTCTGAATCAACATTCCCCTTCCGTGGTTCCAAAATTAAGCCACAGCTTTAAACTTGAAATGTTTAAAGAAAGGAGGGGGGAAAAAAGTGTCTGGGCCATTCTTCAAAAGCCCCGTGTAAACACTGGGTGACCCGTTCCTTGTTCTTTTCCTAACCTGGCTGAACTCTGGAAGCAAGCAATAAACAGCAAAGGTTAATTAAATCCATTTCTAAGTTTAACACCCGTGGCTCCCCACCCTGTCCTAACCAGACTTTAGGGGTTGTGTGTTATGGGCAAATATAACCTGGTTTGAATTCCAAAACATGATTTCAAGCTTCCTTTAGAGACAAAGAAAACTGATTTCTATATGCTGAAATGAGTCATTCAAGACAGGGAACCTAATTAGGGTTGCAGCAGCAGCAGCTAATTTCTCCACCAAAAAGAAATTTTGTGCACTAAAGAATGAAGTGCTAGTTCCGGGCAGCAGCACCAGGCACTCAGTGTAATTATAATTTATATGGCCCTCACTGCTGTGGTAGTTAAGTGCCTGACAAGAACCAAGGGATTTGCTCTGAGGTAGGGAAAAGTTTTCTTGTCTTTTACAACCAGGGAACCACAGTGCAGAGAGATGAAACAGCGTGCCTCTGACTGTTGAGTGGATCTGGCCGGGCTGGACTCTGGTTGCCCTAGACCATCACTAATGCTTTCAGCAGGAGCTGCAAACTTTGCTTTCACCTTCACCTTTGCCGTGCTCACAGCCCTGAGAAATCTTCACCCTCCTTTCAAGCAGATCAGTGAAGGGAAGGAGCAGTCTTCCGTCAGCAGCAGGGCCAGGTATCCCCATTTCCAACCCAAGACTGAGTTGTTCTGTTCATAACATTAAACCGGGAAATATTCCATGGATTTCAGAAGGTGAAGAGTTCAGTCTTCAGTTTTCAAAGGATGTCAGACTGCTTTAGCTGTACATTTCCTCTTTTTGGGAGCTCACACCTGATCCAGAGCTTCCCCCATTCTAATGCCTCACCAGAACACCAGGTACCTAAACAGGATTAGATGTGAGTAACCCTAAGAACTCCCTGGCTTGCAAAACCACACAACATGGTGCCTTGTCTCCATTTTTTTTTTTTTTTTTTTTTTTTTTTTGTGGCTCCAGTAACTGTATAATTCAAAGTTTTTCTTTGAGTCCAGGAAGAACTAGTTCTTGCTTTTGTTCGAGTGGGGAGAAGACATGCTGATTTACTTCAACAAAAACCTCTTCTGTAGAAAAGTAAAAGTCAGGCTGGAAACTATAGTGGAAAATCTATTTTTTTCTCAAACTGAGACATTTTGGTTTTGTGCTGGGTACTCAATACCAGAATTCCTTGGAGGCCAACAGAAGCTGCAGCCTTTGCCACTGCCTCTGAACTACATTTTGAGCCAAGTAGGAAAAGGTCAAATCCACTCAGGAGTGGGGCTGAAATGCCTGTGAAACCAGGCCCTGGCCCCAGTCTCTTCTGCTGGTATTGGAGAGATGAGAGTGGGGCTGGTTGCCTGCTCTACCAGGAGTGCTGGTCCACCCCAGAGACACGCGACTGCTGGGTAGGTTGGCATAGCACGAAGGCTTCATCCAGCCAAAGAGTTTAGCACTGCTGGAGACTTTCCTCTGGGCCCCAAATCCGCTTTCTTTCTGTCTTGGGGGCTTTGTTCAGTTTTGGAGATCAGCCTAGTGCAGGCTGAGCAACTAGATAGGGTTTCACTTTCACCATAAGAGGATATCTTTGTTGTAGGAAGCTCTTACAATAACTCTGTAAACATGAATGAACATGTTTCCCTGATAATGTCAAGTGAAAAATCCCATATTTTTCTCTTTCTTAATGAGCAAGGCTTGCCCTTCAGTGTCTCTGACCTGGAGCACATGTTATTACTGTCGGGTGACAGTGCTGTAATCCCATTCTTGTACTTGATTTATGGAGGCAAGGCCTGGGGCTGCGTCAGGTCAAGGCCCCGTTATGCTAGACACTGTACAAGCTCCTAATGAGGGAGTGAGGCTGTGTCTTGAAGAGGATGGACAAGGGCTGGGAGCAAAAATGAAGGCCCAGCAGCTGAACCTGGAGCAGGGCAAATGTCTCCTGAACCCTGGAATGATATCCCAGCTGCTGACTTCATTGCACTTAAAAATATTCCTGACTTTCTGCGGTCCTAGCTCTGGCGCCAGAAGATCATTCTGTTTTGTAGCTGTTTCACCTAATGGGTCAAGCAGCAATTACTTGATGCACAGACACAATAGTGGGTTTAAGTGACACATATGAATTTGATTATGATTTCCTATGGGGAGACAACCACATCTGCTATGCTTCAGGCATGATTCAGGGGATGCTTTTTTCCAGCTCCTCAGGTTGGGAGTGCCTATGTGAATGAAACCACAGTGACGCACGGAGCTGAAGGAAGGATGGGTCCAGCAATTAAATAGAAAAAGAAAAATGCCTTATTAATGACCTCAGGCAAGATGCTGATGAGCTCTGTGTGGTGCCCCAAAAGGTTAGCACGAGCTGCCTCACGTGAACAGGAAGCCGGGGCAGACAGCAGAGCACGGATTTCACATTTAATGGGATCTCCCTTCTCTCCAAGAGGAACAGCATGAAGCAAATGGACCGTCCAGCACTGACTGCAGCTTGTGTGTGGTCTGTGAGTGTAAATATGTGTGTAATCCCGTTTCTGCAAAGCGTTTTGGGCAAGGGGAGAGCAGCCATGCTGGAGGCTGGTAGAAAGCAGCATCTCAGCAACCTCCTGCCATGTCAAGACAACGCTGGTCTGCACGTATTTCTTGGTAGACTGTGGGGACTGCGGTGCAGAGAAAGGGTTCCTCAAACCCAAACATCCCCAGATAAAAGCTGGAGATTACTGTTTTTCCCCTGCCCCTTCCCTGGGAGCCAACCCAGATCACTTGGAAGACTGTCTCTGTCCTCTTGCCATGACAGAGGCCCCAAGTGCTGTCCATTTTCATCACCAACACAGAATCTGGGAGAACCTCGGTGAGGCCATGTAGAAGCACTTGTCTTCTCTCTGCTTTGGAAGCAGGCTATATCTTTGGGAAACAAAGAGGACTGAGGGAGGAAGGAAAAACAAATCCTCTTTCTCTCTGAGATGTGCACGTGTTTTTTTCTGATGGTTTCCTTATTATAAGCTCTCCCTTCTCAACCCTTTCACCGTTCTCTAATAATTCCAATAAATGTCAGATCCAATCTCAGTTAATGAAACGTACACCTATTAAACGACCAAAGTGGAAAAATGGCCCACCCTGACTCCCTGCCTTGAGACCTAGCTGCAATGTCTGCTTTTTACCCTGCAATCAGATGATTTTTACCAGGTCCCCAGGAAATTTCTCATAAAATAAACAAATTTTTAAAATCCTATGGGACTTCTAGCTTGCTTCATGAAGGAACCATGAGATGTTATTCAATATGAGGAACCATTTGGTTCACGTGTGATTGCAAGCACTAACCAAAGGCAGCATAATGGGATAGGTATTTACAACATAACCATTATCTTATCAGAGCTTCAGGTACAGCTGTAAATAGCCTGTTCCAGCTGGGCAATCTGCTGAGTTAAATGGGTTCTACTTTTAGAAGCAGGAACTGGAGAACATGTCCCACTTAAACGCAGATTCATTTGCACCCAAGGGATGGAAACTTAAACAGCAGACCCTGGCCACGGAGGAGGTCCATGTTCTGTGCAATGTTGCTCCCTCCCTCTGACACAGCAGGCTGAGCTCACACAGATCACACTGCTAGCACAAGTGCTCTGTTGACAGAGTCCTGTTAGCAGCTCACCAACCGTAGAGAATTGCAGTTCCCTGGATGGGAGGTGATTTTGCACAGTCAGACAAAAGGAAAGTCAAGGCAGAAGGTAGAGAAAGAGAGACTACTTTAGAAGCAGTGAGAAGAAGAAAGGGAGAGGGCCGAGAAAGATTGAGGAAGAAGATCATGAAAAACGAGACCAGAGAAAGAATAATAGTTAAAGGACAAGCTTTGCCACTGTCTCCTTGGCTGTGACCTCCCTGAATGAGACAAAGTGTTTACTCTCTGCATGCTGCCATGCACTGAGTGCCAGGTAAAAAGACTGATCTTCCACACCCTGGCAGTAACATCTCTTGTGCAGTGTCAGCAGGAAACAAATCTGCTAAACCTAGACTCAGTCCCTGGGTTTCAAAGGAGCCTTGTGAAGAATCAGAATTGGGTTGCATTGAGTTTGAACTTGTCTAGAAATGGGAGATATTTCAAAGAAACAAAAGAAGTTTTTATCTCAGATGTGAGAAATTTGAAGCCCATTCCTGCCTGATGGAGATTAAGTCTCCAGTCCTTCAGAAATATTTTGGAGGCAATTCTACAAGAGAGCTGTCAGAAGATGCTACCCAACATTTTGGTGGGCTAGGTGGATGAAACTATATCTTGCTTATTATTGGATGTTTGGCATCTGCTCTTCTGGAGAGTGGGTGATTTGTGCTGACTGACCACAAGGGAAGGTGGAAGTGGACTTGAGTTGACAAGCAACACCAGAGGTTTGGAAGTATAGAGAAACCAGTCCTTGGAAGTGTTAACAAGGAGTGAGCCACGGGTACTGAATCTACTCACATACATAAACCAGGGCACAAAAACTGAGCCAGGGTAAACAGAAAGCAGAGGACAGATTAATTTGCAATAAACATGGAAGCAGTTGCAACAGAAAACAATGTGCTTGACGAAGGCTATTTAGTTAAAAGCTCTCAATAAAAGCATCCCATATCATGAAAGTATGCAGCTTGTGGCAGTTTGCAAAGACATACAAAAGCAAAGTTCATTTATGAATATATGGTTGGGGGAACAAAGACTTGGAACATTTTAAGTCAGAAGGTGAAGTTCTTCAGGCTTCCACTTTTGTGTACACCACAAAGCTCAAGAAGAGGTAGCCCTATGGTGCTGAGATGAGACAGACACCATCAAATTCTGAAATAGTGTCATTGTCAACAGAAACTTTTCTGCCTTTATATTACAGACTGGGAAGAGAATGGATTGCAGACATTAGGAGAAGGACTTGGTGTTGCTGGCTGATGAAAAGCTCAATATGAAACAGTAATACGCATTGCAGCACAGAAAAACAACTGTATCCTGTGCTGAATCAAAAGAAGAGTGAAGGACAAGTCAAAGGAGGTGATTCTCCTCTTCAACTCTGCTCTTGTGAGATCCCACCTAGAGTACTGCACTCAGCTTTGAGCCCCTGCAGAAGGAGGACATAGACCTATTCTAGTGAATCCAGAAAAAGATCATGAATATGACCAGAGGGCAGGAGCACCTCTCCAAACTTTGAAGACAGGCTGAGAGAGTTGGGGTCCTTCAGCCTGGAGAGGAGAAGATTCCAGACAGAGCTCATTAGTGGCCTTCCAGTACCTAAAGGGGTCCTACAAGAAAGCTGGAGAGAGATGTTTTACAAGGGTATGCAGTGATAGGACTAGGGTTAATGACTTTAAACTGAAAGAGGGTAGATTTAGATTATAAAGAAGAACTTCATCACGATGAGGGTGGTGAGGCTGGAACATTTTGCTCAGAGAAGATGTGAATGCCACATGCCTGGAAATATTCAAGACCAATTTGAACGGGGCTTTTAGCAACCTAGACTAGTAGAAGGTGTTCCTGCCCATGGCAATGAGGTTGGAACTAGATTGTCTTTAGGGTCCTTTCCAGTATAAACTGTTCTCTGACTATATGGTTCTATGTTAAACAAGACAAAATGGCAATGCAGTCATATGCAGTCACACAGGACGGGAAAAGTCCATGTTGCCAAGCTACACGGGATGTTTGCAGAAGAGCAGATGCTAATCAGGACATAGAGAGCAGAGGAAGCCCAAGGCACATGCATATCTGGGTTGAATCAAAGTTTACAAATGCAGACGTATAACTTGTTCACCGAACAGATGCAGCGTCTCTTTTTAAAGAGATGGTGGGTGGCCTTAGCTGCTATGAGAGGGTTTAAAAACAACATAAATACTCTCGCTGATGGGAATACCCGAGTGAGTCTCAAACTATGTGTAAGAATTGAGTCCTACGAGGACAGAGAAAGTTGTTAAAGTTTACCTAAATGTTGGGCATTTGCTGAGCAAATGGGCACCAGCTGGGCAAAAACCAAACATCGCTTCACCAGTCTGAGATGGTCTGGGTTGGGTTAGAATTTGATGAGGAGATGAGCAGGGTTGAAAATGGCTCATACCTGGAAGCGGTAGTGAGGCTGTCATGCAATAGGAGAAAACAAAGATCTTTCTGGTAGGGGAAATGGGTCACCTATGAAATGCAGGCATGTGGGAGGAAGGCATTTTAGGAGCTTAGGTATTGTGGTGAGTGTCCTTCCACTGCTCATTTTGTTTTTTTATATATGACAAGAACAAATGGTTGTTGTACCTTGTGGCAATGTCACTTAAGCAGCCAATGCCCACTGCCCAAAGCAGACACTTGGGATTTGATCTCATGGGATATGGTGAATGGGCTGTACTGAGGGCATTATTTTTCCAGGACTCCATATTGGTGGATGTACAAACCCAGATCTCTTCCACTACGGATATTCTGAGCAAAGGGATTTCCTTTGGCAGCAGTTTCCGTTGGTGGCTTGCCTCTTAAGGGTCAGCCACAGAACAGGTTGGGCCATCAGACGTGGAAAACAGGAGAGCAAGACGTCGTCATTCACCTCCCTTATCCCTTTCCTGAGGCTGGCAGGGCTACCACCCATGCTCAGCCGCACATCCTGAGTCCAGTCTTCAGCTTATGCCTTGCAAGAGGGTCTGAGGAAGCTCCTTGGAGGCTGTGCAGCTTGAACAAGGACTTCAGGTAGGGCTGAAGTGAATATACAGGTGTGCCTGAATGAGGGTATTTTGGGGTGGTGTCACAGCTTCAATCTAGAGGCTGGAGTAAGAGAATCTCTTGCTCCTGTTTGAGAGATGGAATAAGCTATCTGCACAGAAGGCACTACAGGGAGAAGTACGAAGGTAATTCGCAAAGCGTGGCTAAAGGATAAAAAGGGAACTGTGTTGTGGGGCCAGAATGACGCATGCATAAGTAGCAGACGTCAGCACACAACACAGTCAGGTCCTTCACAGGGTAACACAGGCAGCTCTTTTAAACACACACATACATGCACACATAAAAAGAACAATTTATGGTTGTGTCAGATTCACGTCTGGGCTTCTCATTAAAATTAATAAGGTAACGTCTCTGAGGCATTCTGAAACGGATGCACCCTAGAGAGTGAAGGAAAGACCTCTATCACTTTCAAATAGCTACTTAGCAAAACCAATTGCAATTTTTATTTTCCATGACCACACATCAAACTCACACCAAGAGCAGAGAACACTGTTTAAACTCATAAGCAATTGGCCTTTCTTCGGATACTTTTAATACAGTGACCAAAATTCAGTGGCCAACCTCATGCTGAAAACATAAAAAGATTAATCTGTCTAGGAGAGGTGCTAACCTGGTCCTATTTTGTCTCGCTTATGGAATTATATGGAGGCAAAGACTAGATTTCTACAAATATTTTTATTTAATTAATATATTTTCTTTAGTCTACAGAATCAAAGAAATGAGAGAAGGTGTAGTAGCAAAATGGTGTGCAACTCCCTGTCCCAAACTCTACCAGCACCCTGGAAATGGACATAGAAGACCTCAGTCTTCCTATCCATCCGTTGTATGCAAATAGCTGAGAAAATCCTACCCAGAATGAGTGTCGTACTCATTCGCCTTCTTTCCCTTCAACCCGTGGCTGGTCTACAAAGAAAAGAATAGCTTGCCTAACCTGACAAATCTGCAGTGCACACCTTTATTACTTGACTGAAACTAATAACTCTTCCATGGCAGCCAAAATGGGTGATCAATACAAATCCATGCAAAAACATATTTAGTTCAGTTCTTACCTAAAAGATTTTGGTTTTGTTGCGGTGCCTCATGTTAAAGCTGCAGAGTTGATCACTTTGCTAGGAGATGCCAAACGTGAGGAATGCCTCTGCTGTGAACTCCAGAGGCATTCTGCTGAACTCTGGTTACTGTGCATACTGAACACATACTGTATTTTGGTACGACCACTGCCTAATTGGGCTGAGGAGGAGGAAGCCATTCTGGGTTACCTGCATTGAGTGGCCCCAATGCCATCAGTATGATGTCACAGCAGGGAACATCCTGTAAGAGAGGCAGAGGGATGCTGTGCTGGAGAAACAGATGCGCTCCTCCCTCTCCAGGCAGTGTCCATTCAGCCCAGACTTTGTCTGTTTGTCACTCAGTGCATGCTGTGTTTTTCGTGCAGACAGTGTTTGTGGCAGTGCTAAGCGCGCACACCTGGAAAGGAAGTCAGTGGGAGCTGTATGGTGAGTGTATAAAGTACTGAAAGCTTGCCAGCAGCTTTGGGAAACAGAAGCTCGAGTGCCTTCATTTTGGCACCCACAATTAGTGAGAAACATCAGGCAACTTTGACCTCTCTATTTTATTGTGTGTCTGAGCCACCTTCTCTCCCATGCACGCTATGGGGAAATAGGCACCAGTTTTTTGAAGCTCTCTGATTTGAGGGTAAGGCCACAAGGAAATTCAGTAATAACGACTACGGGACAAAACAGGAAAGAAAAAAGGAAAAAAAAAAAAAAAAAGAAAAAGAAAAAAGAATAAAAGAAAAGGAAAAAACAGTGGAAAACAGGCCTGCAGGCCATGCACTGGGTAGGGCAAGCAGCTAAGCTGGATAATTATGCACAGAGTCAAAACAGCGGAAAAAGAGTATGGGATCATGAAATTGAGTGCTGCACAGTGCCATATGCTCAAGGTTGTGCGTGCAGATTGCAGATGCAACGAGCAGTCTGCAGGCCCCAGCTTCTGATGGGCAGGCTTCACTGGATGCATGTTTGCTTAACGTAGGTAGGTGCCTTTGTGCTAAGTACTAGGTAGACATGGAGTAGACATCCAGTGCTGGAACGTACCCCCTTTCCCACTAGCTGAACATCTCCCCCATGTCTCCTCCTTGTCTTGCACGTTGCCTGATTTATGAAGGTCCCCAACCAGAGTGCCCTGTTCTGTATTGAACAATCAGTCCTACCCCTCCCTGTGCCTGCAGGTTGGCTTGCTGCCTGCTGTCTCAACCCCTCTGTTTTACTGCATGAAAGAAACAGACTCTGAAGTTCATCCTGACTTTTCCTGTCCACATATATCAGGAAGTGGGAGATGACAGTCTTTTTCTTTCTGCATATTTTCAAAGACAGCACAGAGCCTCTTCAACATGATATATCAGTAATTTCATTTAAGCTGGAGAATTATCTTTCAATATATATCATTGGTATATTTAAGTTTCATTTTATATCAGTTTGATAAAATTAAACCGGGCCTGCTTTCTACAAGTGTCTTGGACGTTTTCCATTTCTGTAATTGTAACATCTACTTACTGCACATTAAATAAGAGGCCTGGCAGAAATCTATGCTACCCCTTGTTGTATGAATGTCACTGAACTTTGTTCAGGTTCTCCAACCTTATGCAGAGTTTAACAGTATCAAACGCACGGGAGCCTACTGTCTTTTTGTTAATAGCCCAAAACCAAAATAAATGCAGTAATGCTTGCGAAAGAGAGGCATTTCCTGACTCCTAGCTAAAGTTGGTACAAATAAAATTGCTAGATTATAGGAAATGATGAAGAGCTAAAAGTGGTCCATCATCCCGTCCTAGGTCAGCTGGTTGTCATCCTGTCTCTGGTTCTCACAGCACCAAATGTCCATTTCTCTTGCTATTTCTTTTGTTATTGTGTGAACAGCTGGTCTCCTGCATACTGCAAACCTATTCTTCCTCCTCCCACAGCTGCTGTTTTCCTCAGTCTCTTCTTCGGGTCTTCTTCCACCTCCTCAACCAAAGGTCTGTCTATCAAGCGTATCTTGTATGTCTGCAGAGCACCTGCCTTTCATTCCCCATCAGAAAAAAATGTATTGGCTGTATGAATTTCTAGCTGACAGCAGCCTTTTCCCTGAGCTGTGAGAGCTGATTTCACGACAACAGCCATGCTGTTCAGTCAGGCTTGAAGATAATGTTGTCTCCATGGCAGCTAATGGTGCCATCCTAATTGTCATTGATCCTCTTTGGGTCTTCTCACTGCTACCATCTTCAACTCCTCCTCTCCATCCTTCAGGTAGATGCAGCCACTTCTCCCATTTTTCCTCAGTCCATCCTCTAGGCTCAGTTATTCCCTACTTGTCAGTTGTGACCAAAGGCAGGAGGTATCCACCTGTGGTCTCTGACCAGATCACAGCAGACAGTACTCACCTGCTGCAGCGCTTCTGCAAGACTGCACAAAGTGCAGGTGACAAACTGCCCTTAGACCCCTAAGCCACAGGGGAGTGTGTGGGGCTGGTCACCCTCCTTGAGCATGGAAGGAACAGCTCCTCTGTTCTTCAGAAGCAACCTTCAAATCATAGAATCATTAAGGTTGGAAAAGACCTCTAAGACCATCAGGTCCAACTGCTGACCCATCCCCACCATGCCCAGTGACCATGTCCCTCAGAGCCACATCTTGAACACCTCCACGGACAGTGATTCCACCACCTCTCTGGGCAGCCCATTCCAATACATCCTCACTCTTTCTGAGAAGCAGTTTTTCGTATATCCAAATTATATCCTACATCCTCAAAGGATCCTCTCTTCAAACACTACAAATTCTAAAGCCCAAACTGTTAAACTGCCCACAGCTCGTCTACTCTCAGGCAGGAGAACATGTCAGTGGGAGTGATGATGATGTCCCACGGCTGGAAAGACTCACCCAGCTGCTCCACAGCTCTGGAAGAGATGTGCATCCTGCTGGTGGGTGTTGAGGAGCAGGGTTTGTGGTATTGCCAGGATGTGTCTGCTAGATCAGATGTTTCTGGGATGAGCTGTGCAAGTGCACGCTCAGTGGTCAGCAGAAGTCACGCGACACCGTCTGGATGGAGACATCCCGCCAGAACAATGAAGCATACGAAGGTTAGTGACTTTCTCAGGCCAGTGGCTGGGAGATATCCAAGGAATGCAACGGGAATATGACTCCGCTGGGATGCTGCCAGTGACTTAGGATCACATGCCTACATGATGCTTAATATGCCATGCAGTGCCTCTGGGCATCCAGTGCCAAGCAAGAAGTTCATCCCAGTTGCTGGGCTCTGCACTGTGCAGAATTCGGAGCAGGGAGCTGCAGCAGTCTGAGTGGCTCAAGCCCATCAACTGGGGCTAAACTGACGTGGTGTGCTTCCTGTCCCTTAACCTTCCTGCAAGAGAGACCGTCTGGGCTACTATCAGCTTTGTTAAATGCATCTTACCTGAGACTGACAGCACCCTCTTCCGTTCCTCCAGCAGCTCCTTTCATATCATCAAAAGGCAGTGGGTGTGTTATCAGGCAACAGTTTTGCTAAATCATGAGATTACCTCAACTCACATTATAGAACATGTTTTTAACCCTTGAAGCTCCAGAACAAATTTTGACACTTTGAAACACCTTGATTTCAGCATCAGAATGAATGATTTCCTCTCCTTCAAACATGTTTTGGAAATGCTGAAATTTCTTTCCAGATTTGCATTTTGGGTGCCTGAGAGATGCTTTATGAATGCCTGTGGGGGAAAGGACAGCAAAGAAATTTCAATAGACAGAGGATAACCTTTTCCGTGATGAGACTGTCCTGGAACAATGCTTGCAAACACAGATAATGATTTACAATGGGGTAGGAGGAGCCTTTTGTTAGGCTGTGAGTGACAGGTTGTTCTCCTGACAGCTCCAAGATGCTCAGGAGCATTGAACTATGCTGTCTAGTATGCAGAGACATGAGGTTCCCAGGGAAATGCCTCTAGTGGAAACTTTTGGACCGCTCTCCGTAATTTATTTTTTTAAGCAATGTCAAGGTATTAAAACATAAAGTGAGCCAAAAAAGATTTGTTAGCTCTCTAGGATCATGGTTCCTGGCTAGTTTTATGCCGCTCTCAGCACTGTGGGGTCCAAACTCCTAAGGTTCCTTTCACAGCAATAATGCAGATAAGAAACCTTGCCTAATGGGAGAGAGCATAACATCCAGGAGAGCTGGTGGCCACAGGAAAGACACAGATGGCAAAAATACAGCTACAGCGAAGGATGAAGACAGTAATTTTTATAGATGTGTGGTAGATGTCTTTCTAGAACTGTGGTAAGGAAAGTCTGCAAAGGAAATATTAATTACCATGAAAGAGTTAAATAAGCTCTGCCAGAGGCAACAGAGAAGACCATGACAAAATGTTGTTGTTAGCTTCAACAGTCAACATGTCATAAAAAGATCAGGGTGAAGTATTTGTAAAATTTTGAATGACAGAAGTCCACAAGGCGTGTCATTTTAAAATAGACACAGGAGCGCAAACAGAGCTCTGCACAAAGTTAACAGAGTTCACGGAAAGTAAATGGAATAAAATCCCATTGCACAATAGAAGGGTATCCAGAGTGCGAGGTTCTGTCAGCTTGCCAGTGATGTGAGAGTGGGTATGGTACAGACAAAGAGGCCGTGCCCTACAGACATTTGTTCTGTGGATGCTGCGGCTGTGTGGGCAGCCATCTCTAAAATAAGGCAAGGAGAGGGGACAATTAAAGGAACATGGGAAAATGTGCTTGACAAAATCCTTCCTGCAACACACCACAAGCAAGTTTTCTCAGGTCTGGGGGAGATCATTGCACTCAGTCTCACTCCATGCATTAATGCCTAGAAAATCTCTTCAAAGGTCCTGGCAGGCAAGAAGGAACAATCCAGCACACTCCATAGTGCTGGGAAGAGATGGAAAGGCAGGTTTGGGGGTTTTTTTTGGTCCGAGGACCTAAAAAGAACCAAGGCTCTGCCTAAATCTGAGATAACTGAATGCAGTAACATCATGGATCTGCATCCCCCAGAGTCGCTCCCATGATGCCAGCCTAGCAGGCAGCTCCTGCAGTTGTGTTGGCTTCAGTGATGCGAGCGCTTGTCCGCATGGGGTCACAATGAAGCTCTGAGAGGGACGTGCCAGCTCGCAGATCCCATCTGTTCAAAGCTGGGTACCTCCTATTGCTAAAATTATAATCTGGCTGTTAGTGAGGGAGCCCTGTGAATACAATAAGCAAGTATTTGGTTATCTCCTTCAGGCAGTTTACCCCCTGTGTTTGGCAGGACCTCATGCGTATTACTGCCATTGTTTTGGATGCACACTTTCTCCCTTTTGGCAAGTTTTGCCGTGAACTCAAGAGGGAAGCAGGAAAGCCATTCTCAAACTCTACTTAGAAGAATTTTTAAAGGCCAGGACAAGCTGCTAGGGGGGAAATCTGTCAGAATGGGGATTTTAAGAAAATAAGTTGATGCCAAGATTCAGTGCAAGAGGACAGATGCTTTGATGTTGGCAAACCAATTCTTGGTGCTCAGATGGATGGAACTACAAGAATACAAAGCATTATTATTAAACTAAACACTGAGTTATTCAGAGGCATAAAACAATGAATTACAAAGGAGAAGACCTCAAATCTTCCTTGCAGCAGCACACCAGTGAGTGTGCTGGGAAGGCTGATGATCCTCCCAGCCAGGGAAAGGCGGATGCTGCTCACATGAGCATTCCCAGGATCTCAAGCAATTCATCTGATATTCTGGATTTACAAGCCATTTGCCAGTGAAAGGAACAGGACCTGCGTGAAGCTCCTCTGTTAAGTGAATGAACAAAGAGGAAAGAAAAAGAGGAGCCAGCAGGAAGATCCTCAGAGCACATCTGAGGGAATCCATGTGCTGGCGTCACCCTCAGGCTTGTGAATGGGTGGGTCCCAAGTGTTTCACTGACACCTCGCAGCCCCCTGGGAGCCTTGCCAGGAGGATCCTGACATGCCCCAGGACCTGTCACCAGAAAGCACTTCCCAGCCTCCACCAGAGGCAAATGGCTTTCTCCTCACCGCTGCTTGTACTGTGGAATTCACAGTCCGATTTACAAGCCCCTCTGAGCTATTAGTGGTACAGTCGATAAGCCAGGAAACATTACAGAAGCTGCCCCCTGCATCTGTGATTTATGTTCCTTGCTAAATATAAAACTCCCAAGGCTCTACACATCAATATTTTGGAACGAAGCACATGGAAATATTTGATGGATTGGGAGAACAAATCTCCGTGGCCAGCCACTCACACTTGCCCTTTTGTGAGCAATCTGTCTTTCCCCACAGCAGACAGGAATTCGGGCACAACAGCTGGAGTTTCAGTATCTCTGCATGCTTTATTTGTGAGGGAGCCTGGATTCAGGCCATCCACGCACTGACCATCCACAGATGAAACTGTAGCATCAAGGGTTGCAAGAGGGGCTATCTGTCCTCCATCATGCATTCCACACCACAGCCCCAGTGGCCCCTCTGCAGAGCATGCTGGAGCTCTACAAGGGCTCTACGTCCTGTCCTTGCTGTGCCCTGGGATGGTGCCTGCCTAGCTGAGTAGCTGCTACTCTGACTGCGGGCAATGTGAGCTGCCTTTGTCAGAGCAGTAACACAGGCAGCATATGTTCACCACTCAGATCCAACAGCTCTCAGAGCGGTGAGGTGTTGGAATGGGCTGCCCAGGGAGGTGGTGCAGTCACCATCCCTGGAAGTGTTCAAGAGCTGTGTGGATGTGGCACTGAGGGACGTGGTCAGTCGGCGTGGTGGGGGTGGGTTGGTGCTTGGACGAGATGATCTTAGAACTCTTTTCCAACATTCAATTCTGTGATTCTATGATTTTTATAACAGTGTAAATTTGCAACTCTGAAAGGTGACACATGCTGCTTCAAAGTAAGGATGAGTGGTCAGTGCTTAACCATGACTGACTCCTTGGATTGCGTAGGACAAACAGAGCCTCCAATCCATACACACGTAATTGCATGCAATGTAGGCATATATCCCTAGCTGCTGTAAATCTTTTTTAGCTCTGCTAAAAAAACCTGGCCCTAGATGAAGCTATGCCAGATCTGCATAGCCTTGGATATGGATCTAACAAGCAGTATTTCAAATCTGCCACAAAAATATCCAAATTTTGGACTAATCTTTCAGTACAGCACTTGTTTGGACAGCCCATGTTATGTTGCTTTCATCAGAGGAGGAATGAAACAGAGGAAAAGCCATGTAGCATTTTCAGTGTATCATCAGGTCTTTATGGCAGATGTCCTCTGACCTGTTGAATGGTCAGGCTGAGCCACAGTGTAAGAACCTCAGTGGAATAAAGTAGAGTGTGCTGTGTGAAACACACAAACCCCCTCAAGACTAGGAAAAAAAAACAACCCACAACCCTTTATGCGAACCCTTTCACAGCTCCCTTTTGTGCATACTTTAGTGTCTAACATTTATTTTGGAGTGGGGCAGAGAGGTGGATTGGCTGCTTGCCTGCCTTCTGGGGTGGAGAGCTTTGCATAAAAGGGAGGAAAAAGAGAACATCAAAACCAGATTGAGGGGAAAACAAAGTCACCTCTTTGCAGAGCGAGCCCGCAGCTTTGTGAGTATTCAGGATATAGTGGCTATTTTCCAGCTATTACTATTCTGAATTTGTCCAGCTGAATAGCCTAGTGGAGTGGCCATGACAGAGTAAGGATTCACATGCTTGTCCTTACAGACAAGGGCGGGGTTGTAACACATAATGGAAAACACAAGGTGTGCATAATTGGTCCCACTGTGTGTAAATCTCTGGGCACTGGTTTCATCCCATGGTTCCTCATAACACCGTGTATGAATCGCTGTATCTGAGCACATGAGTTTGAGCTAGCAGTGCAAGCTGTTGTTCTAGCTGACTGAATTTCTGTAACGTATTTGATTCTGTAGCACATCAGTGTCTCTCTGAGATAAGACCTGTTTTGGCAACCGTCTCAGTGCAGGGAAGTCTGATTGCACCCTGGAATGCCAGATCTGGGTAAGGAAGGCCTCACGACAGCGCAGGAGCATAACAGCTTCTTTCTGGTCATCAGATCTACTTTTCCACAGTCCTGGACATACATACAACCATTGCCTTCTCCAGCATAAGGCAGTATAGTATAGGACACTTTCCTGTGTCCTGAAAATAATCCTTCGGAAAAAGATTTGTAACTATTATGAGAAAAGGGGCAAAAGCCACAAATACAAATACAAATTCAAGATGGAAAAACAGGTGTAAAATATAGCAGATGCTGTTTTCTCTAGCAAAAGTGAGGCTTCAAAAGCTCTTGACATCTACATAAAATGCCCAGCCTCCTCCTACCATGCCTACAGCCTGCGTTTCAGCCTGGGCACTTGTTGCTATACAGTTTGGTGAAACTTCCCCTTTCTCAGACACCGTCTTTGGTAGAGCTGTCTCTCAAAAATGTCAAACAGAAAATCATACTACGGGCCATGGCAGGCAGTTGTGTTTATACAGCCATCTCTGCTTCTAGTCACACTATCATGGGACAATAAGATGTCTTCTTCAGAGTCACCATGTGTTCGTGTAACTTGCTTGCTCACAAGGAACAGCCGGGCAGTTACACTCTTGCTCCTTCAGTATAACTGCAACAGAAAGAGCCCTGCAAAGCTATGAACTACAAAGCTTGCAGGTATGGCATAGAGAGACCCATAGCTTGTTTAGGTTGGAAGGGAATAATTTAGTTTTGTATCACACATAACATAAGCTGCAGACCAAGCTAGAATATGTGAGCTAAACAGTAACTCCCAATTTATAATGACACTTGAAAGCCTATCAGTTGATTGTTAATCAGTCTCAAGGGTGCTTTGTATTACATATTTCTTTAATAAAAATATTGTGTGATTCCAAGCCAAATGCGTCACTGAAGTTTAGGTAAATCACATCAACTCTTCCTTCCACTGGCTGAGTTTGTAAATCTCCTAAAATCTGAGATTACAGTCTAAACTGACACAGATTCACTTTATTCCCTGTGGGTGAGAAATAGTGGAATGTGCTTCTTTCATGAGATTATTTTCTGAGGCCTGAATATGCCATGTCTGCCATTTGAGTTAAGATCAAACATGTCCAAAATCTCTGTTCAAAGAATATATCTGTGTACTTACATCTGTTATATATCCCTGAAAAGACAAATGGTGGCTTCAGGTTAGACAAACACTTCTGATTCCTAAAGAACACACTTTTGGTTCCAGAATACTATAAGGAACTGGAATGTGTTGGGCAAGAAGTCCTCAGTGCCAAAGGTTGCTCAGCTACAAGGGCTTCCTATGAGAGGTCAAGAAAGCCTCTCGGATACAGATACAGATACAGAAGTCCAGTGAGTGTCTAACAAGGGACAACTCAATCAGAGTCATTCACTATGATCAACTTCTCCTTTCTTCCATACAATATATTGAATATTTGGGTTCTTCTTTCTTTCTGTTGTTTCTCCTGTGAGCTAGGCTGGGCTTTTTATTTTGGAAATATACAGTGGCTTGGACCTTAAGAGTATAATTCCAAAAACATTCCATAATTTAGAGGCAGTTGAGTCCTGCAGTTCACATATCACCAATTCATGATCTCCTATCTGTTATCCTTGCCTTGATCCTAGGCAAGATTGTGCTGCTTGGCTGAAGAAAAATGTTCATATAAACATCTGGTCTTGATTTGAACACATCAAGAGATGGAGAATTCAGCACCTGTACTGTCTGCTTAGTAGCAAAGAGACCACACTGTAATCCAGTTTATCTGGCTTCAGCTTTCAATTACAGATCCTTGATCTTCCTTTCCTTCTGGCTTAGAGAGGCCTTGGGACTTTAAATCTTCTCTCATTCTGGCTTTAGATAGACAAGAAACGGGGTTCTGTCAGTACAAGAAAGGTTATAGCAAGCAGGAGAGATTCCATCAGAGGACCACTGGAATAGCCAGCAACTGGGACATATAGTGTGTGAGGAGAGGTTGCAGGATCCAGGATTGCTCACCCTAAAGAAGCGAACACTAAGGAGGAGCTGCTTGCTGGGTTGCTATGGAGGTGGTGGAGACAGACTTCTTACAGAAAGGCACTATGAAAGAATGAGAAGCAATGGGTGCGAGTTGCTTCAAAGGCATTTTCTGATTGGACATGAAGGTCCTTCTCACTCGGAAGAGTCATAATGCACTGGAGATTGATGGGAAGTTTTAAAACTTAGGCAGACAACACCTGAAGCAGCCTGACCAAGCTCTTAAGTCTGCCCTGTTTTGGGAGGCCTGAAGCAGTTCCTTGTGGGCTTTTTTTTACTTCTAAGTCTCACTCTGTAAGAAACTTTTCTCCTTCTATAAAATCTTCAATATGACTCTTTCATGAGCTGCCTCTCCATCAAACTCAATCATCTTCTAAAAAATGTGAGCAGAATCAACCAGCATTATTTTCAGCAATATTGTGGAAGTATCATCTTCTCCTGTGAGCCTTTTTTTTTTTAATAACTCAAGGTGTAGTACTAACTGTAAGAGAGTCCTGGTCATGGTAAGTTCGGTTATCCTCTTCCCTCCCTTAATCCTTTTCGGAATCATCTCTTTTCAGAATGTCATCCCCGGGTTCTATGAACGGCTTGCATTCCTTGTTTCTAGATGAATATATTAGCATTTGATTCATTAAACATGTGTTGTTTGAAGGGCCCAATTAATCAAGTGATGCAGTCAGGCAGTGTTATTGCCATGCCTCCAATGCTGTTTACCCATCTACCAATTTCTGTATCATCAACAAACTATCAGTGGTAATTTCAAGCTTCTGTCTCATTGATGAAAATGTTGAGTAGGAGAGTCTAGTACCAATCTCAGCAGCAATGAATCTGCCTTCAGCACGACCTCTCTGTTGACAGCTTGTTTAAATCTGTCACTCACTTTGTTCTTTATGCTGTTTCACCTGTGCTCTTCTGACATTTGATTACAGTAATCACACTGTTATGTGGTACTAAGGAAGATGCTTTATCAAGAACTATCATGTAGTAGCTGACTAATGACTCTATTGTCTGTTCCTGTAATGTTACTGAGGGTGTGCATCTTCATGTGTTCACTGAGACATACTTTCCACAATGTCATGTTATCAGAATTAGCTGCTTTTTTGTCCTTCTATTCTTCGTCATTTTTTTCCATTTTGCTTGGACTGGTGTTAAGTGATCTATAGTTACCTTGCTCATCCAGCTTGCCCTATTTGAACTGGAATAGTGATAGTGCTTCTTCCGTTGTCTGGAAACTCCCATTTCACAAGGCACTTTCAAAATTAATTGCAATAGGTCTCAGCTAACACTTTTGTGGTCCCTGAATGCGGATTATTTGGGTCTGCTGCTTTAGAAATGCTGTGCCTTTAAGTAATGTTCAACTTCCAAAAACGTTTGACACCAAAGCAGGAATACTTATTGAACCACTTCTGCCTCTTCATGTTATCTTCACCCAGTAATAGGCCTAAGTGATTACTGCAGTTTCCTTTGTTCTCATTATCCTTTTGAAAATGTCCTACTGCTTACCTTAATTTTACTGGCTGCGTGTTTTCCCCATAGATGCTCTTACTATTTTTCTGAAGTTTTACAATTGTATTATTTTCTTATCCATTTACTTTTATTACTGTTATTATTCCTTACTATTCTTAACTTTACAACAAAGCCTTTGTCTAATTAATGCTACACTAGTTCTTTTTGTTTTTTTGTTTTTTTGTAGGCTCTCAGCTACTGGCCATCAAATACAATCTTCCTGTACATCCTACTTCCATTCACATTTTTTCCTGTCTCGGTTTTTCCTCAATATCAAGTTGATTCCTAATTTACTTTGGGTGTGAAAAATTAGCTCTTTTGAATTTGGGGACAGCCCTCTGTTTGCCTATATTGAATATAATCAGGTCATCCACACTGTTCCCTTGACAACCGTCAACTCTCAGCCCAGTAATTAATTCATCTTTGTCAGAATGAAGTCAGAAGAGTTACCACATGATGGCTCCTTGTGTTAGATAATAGTCAATAGTGTTCCCCAAATCAGGGTGTTTTCTCAGTGACTGGAGCCCCCGTGTACGAAAGTCCATCTGACGCTGCTTCTTTCCGTGCATTCTCATAGAGGCTGTGGAGTAATTCCTACTCTGTGGTTTGATGTTACGGCATGATTCACACAGTTCATTTTCACCAACTCTATCTTTCCTAAACAGGTTATAACCAGTCATTTTAACATTCCGATCATGCAAATTGAAACCAGCAGTTTTCAGTAATGCTGATTATATCACATTTCTTCTCACTAATGAGAATTTCCAATTCCTCTTGCCTGCTACCCAGACGCCTAATGTCGGTATAAAAGCAAATGGAAAATGTCTTCTTTTCACATTCTTTGTCACATGGTTAAATCTTTTTACAACATGTCAAACTTGTTTGTAGTTCCTTAACCCACAGTTCTTGCATTGTGTAATGCCTTGATTACTGCTAGACTGAGGCTAGGAAGATTAGTTCTCCTGCACCAGCAATACGCCTGTCATCCTGTTTATATGCGGGATGTGACCCAGTGCCCTGCAAAACCCAGACCTTCAATGTCACTTCCCTCAGCTAACCAGTAGTTAGTTCATCCTTGCATTCTGTCACTGATAGGGCTAAAGGGGTTCTCGGTAGCTTATGTGAATATTGCTGTTCTTTGGCTCCTTTCCAAGAGTGCCCCAAATCTCGTGCAGCCTGTACTGCTCCCCAGGCTGCTGAATCACAAATTACCCTATTTATAGACACTGATGAGACGTGCTAGAAAAATGTGAAATCTAGTACCTATTGTGCACGCTATTTTCTCCAGTGATATGACATCCCTCTTCATTTTCTTCACAACAAAGTCCTCATCCATTTCACAATTTGATCTTCTTGCTGAGTTCAAGTATCCCTCCTAGATCATTTTACAGATTTGCTATCAGCATGCCTGCAAACAAGCTCCTCAATATTATTTTTGTTTCTGTCTGAAGTCCTTTCTTCTAACCAGTCTGGGCTTTATGGAGCCTGCCCTAAGTCTCCACATGCAGTACTTAGTGAAGTCTACATGCAGCACTGGGTTTGGATGTACTTAGTATAAATCACAGAATCACAGAATCGTAGGGGTTGGAAGGGACCTGCAGAGATCATTGAGTCCAACCCCCAAATAAATGTAGTGAGTCCAGTCAAATCTTGATTACTTGAATGTAAGTAACTATTAATATGATCAATGATCAGTTCCTCTTTTCTGTCAAGATCAAGTCATATAAGAAATTACTGTGTAAGGGATGTGCAGTCCTTTCTGAATTGAGAGTCTGTCCCATAGTTCTGAACAGTGCATGGATAACTACATATTAAGACTAGCATCCTGTGTCACTCTGGAGTACCCTGAAGATCTCACAGTTTAGTGGGATCACTGCTCACTGTTATGAGAACCTCCACTCTCAAAGGATCATTCAGGTAAGTTCATTTGTGGGTAAGTAATTTGAATTGACTTTAAGAAGGTGTGATTTCCAGTGAGTAATAGAGCCAGATGGAGCTGGACGCAGTTCTGTCTGGTCTGGCTGAATTGTTTGTTTAAAATATGAGTTGTTTCCTGGACGGTCTGTTGAAAGCTGTATCATCACACTCTGCACCCTGCTGCTGCCCTTCCCAGGGGACGCAGCATTCGTGCTCAACTTGACATGATGTTGGCCCCTCTGCTCTGCCTAACCAGCACCAGAGAGAGGACTCCAATCCTGAGTAAAGGCTCTGAGTACCTCCTGAATCCCTTCACATTCAGCCAGAGGGGTTAGTTTCTTGTTGCCATCTCCATTCCTTCTCTCAGGCAGACCCAGATTCTCCCAGAGTAAGTAGCAGGGTGATATCCTAGCTCTGAATCCAGCTCCATTCAGTGAGTTGCATATCCATGGAGTAAACAACTACATGGCTTGGGATAGCTGAAGGAGGCAGAGAGGGACGGTTCAGAGCTTCCTTTGAAGTCTCAGCAGAAGAGAACATGGGGCACCCCTGTTATCCATAGTGGAGCAGAGCCAGCAAAGCATAAGCGAGCCGTGTGAGAAAAGGGACTTTATTTTTACCATTGTATGACCCAAAGCATATGCTACAACAAAGATTACAGACCTGCTAACCGTGCCTATAGTGCTCACACATTACATTTCTGCACTCTCTCCTGGTATAATGCATTCCCTCCCTCTGATGGAGATGTAGTAGATCAGGTTAAGATTGGGTCACTGAAACAGCTGAGGAAAATCCTGGGACAAAATTCAGCTCATGCATTTAAATGACTGTGATATGAAGGGCCCATTCACACAGCTTGAGAATCTAGTCCCTTGGATGCTGACAGCAAGATCACAGCAGAGATTAATTTTCTCTGTCCCATTCTGGCTCTGCTTTCCAGACTGTAGCACAACAGCAACTCCATCATGTAATCAAGTCCCGCCTGGAAATATTCTTTCACTGTCCTAATGAGTTAATGCTTATCTAAAGATGTGGTCCGAAAGCCTCATTTGAAAAAAAAAAAAAATCTTTTTGGAGATGAGTTTGGTTCTACTAGGCATTAACACATGAGTCTAGAGGCCATATAAAATTGTTAACGTTTAGGTGTGGAGTATGCCTGTGGAAATGGAATTGTATTTCCAAGACCTGAACAGATCTTCCAGGCCATTGTCCCCCAGCAGTGACATATGTGCACAGTGACCCTAGGAGGACATGGATCCTGGCTGTTGATAAATGGCATTACTTTATTTATTTATTTATTTATTTTCAGCCTGTTGCAACATTGGCTGGGGAAACCTGCCCCACCAGTTTTGCCATTCCAATTCTCCCATTCATTTCTGGCTTCCAGCCACGCTATAAAGTCAATAGTAGTCAATGAAACAATAATGGGAGAGGAGGACTGAGATTAGAGAAAGAGCCCATCTCTCACCACTAGGCATGTGACTCCAAGGCTAAGTGTTGGTTTATAATTATTATTAACAAAAGAAACCTGGAGGGTGGAAGGAAATGTGATCTTCCCTTTGTGTGGTGTGCATGGCCTACTCTTGTATATACTTCCTCAGAAAAAGAAATAACCCTCTGCATAGTGCAGAAAGGCAGAGTCTCTCTGCAGAACCTGTGGTTTTCATTTGTCTTCTTTCTCAATGACTGCATTATGTTATGGAGAGTTTTTCTGCAGTTTCTGTGTCCTTTTGTGAAGATCAAAAATGGAAGCCAGGCGAAGAAAAATAAATTAACGTTGTTGCCATTATCCCTTCCCCAGCCTCACAGTTTGCTGTAGCAAGGACGTGATTTTTCAGAAATTCCCTGTCTTTACTGTGGAAAATATAAAAAGGAAGAATATATCCATTCCCTTCAGCATAGCTTGAGATGGTATAGCTGGAAGTTCACTGAACTGAAATCCCAGGGCATTGGCAGAACTCAAGTGGCCTAAAAATACACGCAGTGATTTCCTGATGTCATCCACGCCCACAAGTATGGAGCTAATATGCCTGTGATGGCTTGATACGCTGCACGAAGCAGTCTGCTAGGAAAAAGTAGACGATATTATATGAGGGCTATACATTTGGGTTTCTTTCAAATGTAAGATCTGCCTTAGTGCAGTATGAGTGCTCTAAATGATCTGTGGCAGGAGAGTTTTTGCCACTGGCCTGAGAAACATCCTCTTTCTCAGGTACCACTACAGAATTTGACCAGATGACTCATTACTGTACACTTGAATGTCTGGGGTGAGGCTTCTTTTTTTTTTTTTTTTTGCAAAGAATCTTTTCTTCTCTCATCAAAACCCTTCAGGGCAAGGATTAGCTTTTGTTCTGCTGTGTTTGTACAGCACCACACACAATGCTGCGTGGTCTTCTATAGCACAGTCCTCACAATCCTCTAAAGACCACAGTCACAGCTGACTGTGGAGCCTGAGTCTCCTTAGATGTCCCTGAGTGTACTAAGGAATTTCTTACTAAGGAATAGTCAGAAATAGATGCCACTGTACCTATGTGTTGCATTAAAACTATACCTCATTCCGGGTACTAGCTTCTGTCCTTAAGAGGTGTAAATCAGCATGGCCATTCCTGGCCAGCTGAGCCTGGAAGATTTAGGGACAGGGGAGTATGGAGAGCGAGTGGGAGGCATATCCCTTTCATCACAAAGACTGCTTTCTCCACCACATGCTTCATGGTGTTCTTTCGTGGGACAAAGTTCTCAGGAGAAGGACATCACAGTAAGCAGAGAACAATGTGACCTAGGAGTAAATAAAACACTCAGGAGGTGTCCTTCCTACGTGATGCCTTAGACTATGCTGTTTGGTTAGATAGTAGCCACTGGGCATGCAAGAGACTCTTTTAAAGATTAATCTTCCTGAGAGAAATGCAGAGTAATTGAGAGAGGTGCCATCACAGACGTAAGCATGGAAACATACATGAAGATGGGATTGGGGGTGGTATATATGTGGAGAAATAAGA
Organism: Alectoris magna; assembly: GCA_030625065.1. Classification (NCBI taxonomy): domain Eukaryota; kingdom Metazoa; phylum Chordata; class Aves; order Galliformes; family Phasianidae; genus Alectoris; species Alectoris magna. Next base: position 31,716,150 of record CM060562.1, on the reverse strand, counting down.
CAGCAGATGAAGGAATTGGCAGGCTTCTAGTTACACACTTAGTTTAGTGGAAATGAGAAGGAAAAGTCTTCTGTTTTTCCTCTTAGTATGCTATCCCCATGGCCTATATTTGTCATCTGGGACTTGAACAGCAAGAGGAAAAATTTGCATTGCAGTAAAAATAAACTGGCTTTTTTGTTATTGACTATTTTTATCAAATGTTTAAAATGAAGCATTGCAAAAAAATGAAAATCATACCCATTCTTTTGCCAATTTCAATACAGATAGAGATGGGATGAACTATTTTTAACAAAAATAAATACCCCTGTTTGAGGTCTTCCTCTGAATTTCATACCAGGACCCTTTGTGTTCCCTGGCGTGAGTGTTTGATCCAAAAATACACAAAGATCTGCCAAACCACTAACTACAACCGAGAAAAAGTTGAGTAAGAATGGAGCCAAAAAAAGTTGTGTGTGTGGCTTTTCCTGAGAAGTTAGATCACTTTCACATTTTTCAAATATGTAAATATATTTTTAAGCATAACTTAATGTTGCTTGTCAAGGGAAAGTGCACAGGTAAAAAGAGTGACGTAGGTGAGACCAGTAAAAAGGCACGAGAGATGGAACACGGAGAGTGGGACAGGGAAGTGAAACTCAGCCCTTCCATCTTCATTCTGAGAAAAAATGACAGTTTTACGATTCTTGGTGGAATTATCCTGTAAAACCCCACAACATGATATGTGAACAAACCACAAGTTTTGGAGAATTACTAAGAGGATCTGACACTTCTAGTGCTAATGTGAACAGTAAGACTGGAAATGGGAAGGACTGGACAACTGTGCATCAGAATGGGGTATGAACCCATGGCATCTAACAGCCGAGGTCTTCCAAACAAGAGGTCTTTCAAGAGTGGATCCATCTGGCAGAAGTTCATCTGGAGAAGAAAAGGGGCTGCAGGTTGGAAGAGAAACGGGGAGCTGGTAGGTAAGTGTTGTCCAGCAGCCAAGGCCAATGCATTTTGATTTGTCCCCAACTGAAATAAAAAGGAGATGGCCAAGGAGTACTGCAGCTCTGAGGAATTATGACTACTTCTACCAAAATACCTTATCTCTAGGGGGGTTCCTAAAGAGGGAATTACAAAACTATCGAAGAGAGTGGACTGTGGGAAAAAAATGAAGGGAAGAAAAGAGGTGTTAGCTTGAACAAAGCCCACTTGTAAATGGTGTAGCCATGTGGATTTTATAGCATCTAAGGATGTAAGCCCAGAGTGTGGGATGAAATACAAGTTAAATTCTGTATATGTCTTTTAGTTATCTGGCCTAGAAGAAGTGAAAGTGGTCTTTCTTCTTTGTGGCACATCAGGAGGTCCTGAAAGGCACCAGAAGAAGGCAACTGATGGTAGGATGCCATTTCCAGCATGTGGTACTTCTGTTTCTTTCCTTTACTTAAACGACACTTTTTACTCAAATTCATGAGTTTTTTTTTTGTTGTGCTCCCTCTCGGTGACCCAAATACTGCTTTGTGTCATGGTTTTGATCTGACATTCTGTGGATGACATTCTCCCAAACAGCTTCGGCTGTCCCTACTCCTCATTCAGCCGGCACAGAGCTAGAGGAAAGTGTTTTCACATGAAAAGCACCACAAAGGACATCACTGCACAGAGGTGTTTTAAGCACGGAAAGTTTGTGCTAGAGTCCTAATGTGCACAGTCTTTCACTGGGAATCAGGTCTTTGTCTTCTGTTTGTGTAAGATAATTCGTCCTGAACCAAGCGTATTCCACACAAACATTCCAAACAGAGAAGAAAAAAAAATGAAACAAGTTGGGGAGGCAGGCTTATTTTCTGGTACAGCATGAACGCCAACTTTATCTGGATGAAACAATCCAGAGATTAAATTTAGACCCTCAAAAGGATGGTGAATATCAAACATTTCTGCAAGGTTTGGATAAGCTTCATTTGTTTGGATTTTTATCCGTTCTGTACACAAAAATAGTTTTTCTCTACAAACAGAAATGTTCCCAAACTCTTTTCTTCCCTACGAAACCTAAGTATTAGACCTAGAGACTGCTGACCTTCCTTGCCGTCTCCTTTTCCTCTGCAAGGCTTCCCTATCAACCCAGAAATCTGAGCTCTCCACAGCTTCCTGTTTTCCACAGTTGCCTTCTCACTTCCATGGTATTTTCTGAAGCATACCTCACCACAGCTGGTGTCGTTTCTACTAGGGAAAATACTTCTTTCCTATTCTGCTACTGGGTCCCTCGAAAAGACCTTCAGAGACTCAACCTTTATGGAGAACTCCACTGGGAAGCCTGTTAGGATAATGCAGTCAGTCCTCCGTGTTCACCTAGCAAGGCAAAAGATTCAATCTTCTGCGCCTGGTAAGAGTTTGGTATTCCAGAAGAAAGTGATTTCTAATTGCACGGTAACTCCCTTGTCCAACCATAGAAAAAAAATGTAGCAAAGGAAGAAGGAAAAAATGTTCCTTGTCTGCCCCATGCCCCTGCTTGCAAGTAGGTTAATCCCCAAAGCAGATTTCACTGATATGTTGCCATTGTTGCGCTCAATGTACAAAAAAAGCATTAATTAAATGAATGGAAAACAAATTATTACAGAAAGCGTTTGCTTTGTTAAGTAAGGTTGTAGGTTTTTCTGCTTCATTTTCAGTATAAGGGACCCAACTTGACACGAGTGGGTAGCAAGTCCCTGAATGCTCAGACAGACAGCAGGTTTCCCTGACATATTGCCCTTGCTAGCAGATGACAGTGGGAATGAACTATTCCTGAGATTACTTCACAAGGGCCAAATCTCTTAGTCCTAGCTATTGCAGGGTGGAAAAATGGCCTCTCCTCTAAAGCAGTCTCCCAGGTGTCCCATGGGAAAAAAAGAGACAGTTCATGGTGGTGATTTCTCCTGCTGCAAGGTCTGGCCAATGTCTGATGGAAATCTGGGGGAGCTCTTGGGAAAACCCAGGACAGCAGAGGACACAGGACTACTACCAGATAAAGCCTGGACAGGAAAGACATGGGGTGCTCCTGGCTAAATCCTGTTCTAAGGATATGATTCCAGGTTGTGGCTGTCACCTCTGGCTGCTGAGGTTGTTCTTTCTGGGCTGAGGGCTATGCACCTCTCCTCTAACTGGTCTTCGCCTTCCTGCCTGGCTCTTCCTCCCTTTGTTTACTCACCTGTGAGATAGATTGTCTACAGGCCAGGCTGCGTGCTTGGGTTATTTGTTTGTGTGGTGCCTAGTACAGCCATGTGCTAATCCTTGTTTGGGGTAGCTGCACACGAATGCAGGGGTAATGATAATCCTCTCCTTCCATCACCAAATACAATGGCTGGCACTATGACAGCCAGCTGATTGGTGTATTGAGTTTTGTAATAGAGAGCAAACAGAAAACAGAGGTGAGCAAGGACATGGCAGCCGGTGGCTAAGCAGCAAGGTCTTCAGAGGGAGAGAGCCTGTATTTCCTACTGGTGAGGGATGGAAGGAGAATGAGATCCCAGGAACAAGGGATGGTGGTTGCACTGTGCCACTTAGGGCACAAAAGAGAGCTTTCAGATGTCAGCTTCTATTAGGCCCGTGCAGTACCATAAGTCCTGAGAGCAGAGGTTGTGTCCCTGGGGCAGTGCAGCATTTAGATATAACCCAATGGCATGGACTCTGTCACAAACATAGATGGAGTATATGAGAATGAGCTGCTGAAGAAAGAAAGAAAAACTCATAGTAAATGCTCCTGGTAGGTTGTGCTTACACTAGGAATTGCAAGCATTTCAGCATGAGTGCATGAGCACTTTGAGGCAGCTGGTCAGCTTGTGTTGGTGGAGTTGGGTTCCTTTGCTGGTCTGTGCCTCTGAAGCACATGGGGTTCTGGGGTCTGATGAGAACTTCTGTGTGTAGTCATACTGCGAGTTGGACAGAGGTTCAATTCCCATTGCTTCTCAGAGCCAACTGCAGGGGATTGAGACCAAAGCACGGCTGGGATTCCCAGATTCAGTCTGCATCCTGTGCCACAACTGATGTGCCCTCTGGTGAAATGCAGTGTGGAATGATCCCATGATGTAGGTGAGGATTTCGGAGGGGGTCTCCAGGGAACAGACAGTGACATTGTTCTGTGTCAGCCTGCCCAGGAGCCGTTCCGCTGCACAGGTACAGTATATAGCATGCTGGATGTTAATTCAAATTTCATGTACATTTTGAAAGAGCTGAATGTGGCCTTTGTGTAACGCTTTGGCTCACAAGGGCTTTTTCATAAGAAATTCTATTTAAATGGAATAGAAAACTTTCTGATAGTTACCAAACACCATGAAACAATGGCAGGCTATATCTGTTCATCATCATCAGCCATTCATTTATCCTAGGAAGGAATTTCTTGTTGATAATCCTGAGTGAAGGCTTGCTTGTTCGCATGACTGGATGAGATCCAGGAACGATAGCACCTTGCTGAAACCTTTAAGTGTCAAGCTGAAACTGCATCAGAGAAATAACGAAGCTGAGCCTCAAGAGTGCCACTGGACGCTGTGGCTTGTGCTGTCCTGCCCAGGTGTGTGCCTCACCTCTTCTTACATGTGCATTCCTGGGCAGCCAGGGCCGCTGCCTCATAGGCTTTGCGTCAGAAAACGTTCCCTGGACTCTAACCTGGCTCTTCTTCAGCTCATTCATTTTTATCCTGTGTCTGGAGAGGTGACAACTGGCTTGTTAAGTAGATGCTTTTCCCCACATGCAAACCAACGGTTGCAGCCAACCTCAGGAGAGAGGAGGGCAGCTCTGTGCAGCCATCTCGGTGCCAGATGCAGTTCAGGTTTCAGGTGCAAGCCTGCCTAAAAGAATGTAGTAAGAAAGGAAGGTTTCTTTCTTAATGCCGTTGGACGTGGTCCAGGCCTCTGTAGAAAAAGCCCGAGTTAGATCCTGAAGGAATTAATGCATCAGCCAGCTCCAACAAAGCCTTCTAGGGAGGTGATAAGACCGCATAGTAAATATTTTACCAGGGGATAGGCAGGAATATCTGAGCTGCTCTGGGGCAAACAAGCGGCTGAGCTCGTATCAAGAGCACCCAGCAGAGCACCATGCCGAGGACAGTGTACAACCTCGTGTAACCCCAAGGAGGTGGCAATGCTTCAGTGGCAAGTGTCCATCCTGCTGCAGGCGAGCAGCTGGGGATGTTCCAAGACTTCATGTGCATTCCCTAGCCACTGTCACAATGAATAGCATTCTCCTCTCTTGTCCTGATCCAGGCTTCCAGAAGAGCTCACGTTCTACTTCTGGATGTTAAGTGGTTTTGAAAACATTTTGTCACCTCTTAATGGGAACCAAAACTTCTGATGACTTCAGAATGAGTGAGCTGAAAATGTGGGAACGCTTGCACTACTTGCTTTCAGACAAAAGTGGGAGATCAGAAGGATAGGAACAGTGGGAACCAGGCAAGCATGTTGTATATAAAGGGCATGGGATCAACTGACAATTAATTAAAACCAGAATTATTAATTGCCTAAGTGACTACACCAGGATGGATTCCAAAGAACTCCATCTTCACAAAGGGAAGCTGGACCTTGTTAGGCTGCCAGCACGCCTCTGAATGAGGCAGTGAACTGGTAGCTAAATTGATTGAAATGATTACTAAGGTGTTCTCAAAGCTTCCAAACAAAAAAGTCTGTCAGGAAAAAGTAAGTGTAAAGGAGTTAGGTGGATGACTGCTTCTAGATCAGACCTGGGGCTATGGGCATGCCTACAAGGTATTTTAAAGACAGAGATACACTATCTGAACTCTGAACCGATCGGGTGCCACAGGGTAGCACTGACCCTACAGTAACCTGAGCTTGGGTTTTTCAAGGTGATAACTCCTTTAATGCAGCTGCCACTCAGCTTCTGCATTCAGGTCTTGCTCAGTGCCTGCAAAGAGTGCAAAGTCATGGATGGATGTAGCCTGGAAGAAAAGCTTAATTAATAATTACAAACAAGGTCTAGTAAGCTTCTTGCTGAATCAGAACACAGGGAAAAGGGCACAATCAAGGCACATGAAAAACAAAAAAAAGTGTCATGCAAGAGAAAAGAAATGTCAGAGCAGAGTTACTTGCAGCGGTGAGTCTCAGGAGGGTCAGTTGCTAGATGCCATCATGATCGATTGGAATGTCTGAAGATACAACAGCAAAGGTTAAATCAAAAAGTTAGAAAGCTGTTGGAAACTAGACAACGACCTTCTTGCAGTGAGACTGCATTAAAGATGTAAAAGCAGATATCTCCCTGCTTCTCACAGCCAGCAGTACTTCAGCGTCCTTTGGGGCGTGAAGCTCATCAGTAGTTAAGGATTTGGGCCATATGTGGGGCTGGATGTTGCTTGGCACTGGATGCTGCTCCCTACACACACGCGAGGGGAGCAAGAAGAGAGGCAATGCACCCAGCCACTGCATCTGGCTACCTGCACAAAGGCTTGAATCTATCTCTTGGGGCATCCAGAGCTGCCAGCATGGCACCCTCTGCCAGCACAAAATGGCCTTTAAAGTGGGAAGGGAAATGAGTGTATAACACAAACAAACAAAAATTGGTTGACCAAGAATTCAGGCAGCGCAGCAGAACTGCACGCAAAGCTGAGTTTTGCCTCAACCACCAATTTACCTTGTCTTGAGGGCACTGGGATATGTTAAGAGGCATCCAGTGGCCACAGGCTCCAGCCGCCCGCAGCCAGGGCCCACGGCCGGCGCCAGCACTCGCTCCTCCTCGGGCCCGGCCCAGCTGGCACAGGCTGCAGCCTTCGCTTCTTCCTCCCAGCCCCAGACAAGGTCTGACGACCCGAGCTTCCCAATGAAGCCTCTTAAAAACCAGCAGGGAAAATGCTGCTCACCCTCCGTGGCTGAATCCCAGAGGCTACGGGTGGTTGCAGCCCCCAGCTACGGATGGTTAGCTTTTCAACCCAAGCTATCTTATCTCACGCTTGAGGCTTTGGAGAGCCTAGGTTCAACTCTTGGCGCCTCAGCCAGGAAGCTGGCTGCCTTGGATGTTCTCCAGCGCTTATTTACAACACACATACGCAGCATGGCCATTGATTTATACTCTGGGCAGCCTCCGCCCCAAGGAGGCAGATTTAGAAGCAGCCTCGCTTCAAAGCCAGTGTGCGCTCTGCTCCATGCTGCACAGCAGAGCCCGCTCACATCTGGATGCGCAGAGCTAGGTGGCTGCGCTGGGATTTTTGGTGAACCCCTGCAGCAGGATTAGAAGATCTCAGTCTCCTAAATCACAAGCCTCACAAGCACTGAGTCTCGCCAGGCTTCGGCTGCTCTCTAACCGCTGGAAATCAAAGGGTGCTCCTAGACAGATTTAGGTTCCTAAGTTTAGGCCCCCATTTCCACAGCGTCGGCCTTTATGTTCTGAGCTCAAAGTATTTCTGCACGGTGACACTCCCTTCTATTCTGTCATCCTTCCACCTACTGAAACACACAGCCCATGTTACAACAGCTAAATCAAAGAATTAGTCTCTTCTTCCTCTTTTCATCTTTTACACATGGACTATTTTCATTCCCAGTCCCTAGGTCTCTTGCTGGAAGGAGGCTGCAAACCACAGTCTGCTCCTTGCAAAAAGGGTGAAAGCCAGCGCAGAGGCTGAGCACGTTTTGGCTAGCTGGCTCCTACCCCTGGCAGGAGCTGGACACCATTTTCACCAGGCTCTTCTGCCCGGTGGCTCTGCCCCACCAGAACAAAGTCTGCCCAGGGGCATCTCACACCTGCCTTCCTTCTGCAGATCTCCCTTTTCTTGGGCACATCAATCACCCCGTGGCATTTTCAAGGATCTGCCTGGCGCTGGGGATCAAAGGCTCGGCACCTTTGCTGCATGTGAACTGGAGCCAGCATTTTCATAACAAAAATAATTGTGAGCCTTGCTTGGCAGACCTGGCTAATGGCAGGTTCTGAGAACAGCACCTAAGTACCTGGTAGCCAAGATGTAATAAGGCCTGCTATACTTAGGCCCTTGCAGGCACTTCCAATTATGAAAATCTATTTTTGGACTTTTTGAACTGTCCTTTTTTAAAATTGTTCTTAGCAAAGAACCTCAGCCTTGGGTTATATATTTTTCTTACATTAAAAAAAAAAAAACAACAACAAAACCGCTGCGCATTGTTTTGCTTATTTTGGAGCAGTGCATTTGAAAAAAAAAAACAAAAACAACAACAACAACAAAAAAAACCAACAAGTTTGCTGGTGGGAGAGCTATTTTTTGCGTTGTGCAAGTAAAGAAAGGTGTGATTTATAACAGTGAAAGTCCACAGAGGACGCAAACTTTCCTTCTCAAAAAAAAAAAAACCAAAAAAAAAAAAACCAACCCAAAAACACAAACCCAACAGTTCCAAGCATGTTTTCTGAGGTCTTTCAGAGAAGCAGCTTGCAGGGCTTGAGGTCTTGCCTGCAGACAGAGGGCAGAGGACACTCTGAGGAGGACACGTACCACTGTGAATCACTAAAGGCTCCCTACACCCTGTCTGGCCTCATCCTCTCCTTGAAGCAGTGCAAGGGCCTGTTGCTGGTGTGTGTGTGTGGGGGGGTACGTTTTACCCTTCACTTGATGGTTTGAGTCTATGAAAACCAGACAGAACAACTCCTTCTGACCTGAGGAGGAGGATGGGCACAAGAAGTCTGGAGCATTTGAGAAGTTGGGTTGCTTCCTAAAAAAAAAATTAAATCTCTCTCTCTTTTTTTTTTTTCTTTTTCCATTATAACTCAACCAGTGAAGGCTGGGAAATCCATAGCCAAAGACTAGCTCAGTGATGAGGGTTACCAAGCCAATTCTGCAGCAAAAGCGCAACTCAGGCATCAGTGCCAAATGTAAATTTAAATTTATTTTATGTTGGTCACGTCCTCCCTGACTGCGTTATAATTTAGTGGGAAGGATGCTGTATTTGGGATGGACATGAAAGAAGCAAGACATGCCGCCCAATGCAAGGGTTGGGATGCAGCTCATGGGGGGGTGAGGGGGGTAAGGCCTCTTCCTCTGCCTCCATTCTCCGCTCAGACTGCAAGAGACCTGAATAGCAGTGGTGCCAGTGCGTCTCAGCCACCCATGGGGCCCCCGGCAGAGGCAGCACACTGAGCTATATGCAGAAAACCTGGTGTTTTTGTGTGGGCTTGATGTGTGGTGAGCTAGAGGGCTAGAGGGGCCAGGGGCAGGCAGGCAGCTCCTGCCTCGACAGGCAGCAATGGCTGGGCATTCTCAGGATGGCTGAGTCAGGGTAGTGGGAGCATGGAGCTATGATGTCCTGGGGCAGTGAGGAGGGGAGGGCTGAATGCTTCTGCTGTGTGGAGCAACGTGCAAGCTTGGGGCCAGGTCCAGGGCAGCCTGTGGGCTTCCCTAGCATCATGCTCCCAAGCTTTGCCGCATGGGCTACTGGAGTCCCTATAGACAGATTCAGCACCATACTGCCTTGGCTTGCCAGTGTGGACATGTTGAAGCCACTTCTGGGCCTTGATGTGGAAAGGACGAACTGGAAGAAAAGCAGAGGATCATGGTTTGGGAATGAGCCCTGGGAAACAGATAAGTGCCATTTCACATGTGGATGAGAGGCTGGAACAGGATGCTAGGAGGGCCAGGAGAGTAGAGGTCATGGTCTCTCATGGTGAGAACGGTGTTCAGGGCTGGCACCAAGAACCAATGATCAGTTTATCCAAAAGATGGCGTTTGATTCAGCACAGCTAGGTGGACAGACCTCTGACACAGTTTTGTCCCACACTGTCCATTCCTTGGCTGCTGCCCTTCCAGCAACCTGCCCAGGAGTGGAAGGATACCAGTTTGAGTGGCTCTGCCTGGTGCTGCCGCAGCCTGGGGCTGTTTGTTGGTTCCCCACAAACCGCAGGAGCAAGCCAAAGAAAGGCCACTGCCAAAAGCAGAGGGAACTGCACGGTTTAGATTATCTACGGCAGCTGGGAACAGGGGAGAGCAGCACCAGAGTGCAGCTGCTGTGTGGCCTGATTCCCTGGGTGCATGAGGTAGAGGTGGGCTCTTCCTCCAAATGCTTCTCTATCTTGAGAAACCTCTCAGCAGGCCAGTGGCATGGCTGCGTGCATGGAGCCCCTCCGAAACCCATGTCAGATCCTGCAGTCCTGCAAAAGGGAAGCGACTCATGCTGGCATAGCGGGCCTTGGGCATCTCTTGAGTGCAGCCATGGTGTTGTGGTGGATTTTGAACATAACTGAGGGAGGAGATGTAGGGAGAATGGCAGCTTTTATTGGATCGGATGTTATGGGTAGAGAAAACAAAGTGAACTTTTGTCCATATATGTCCTCCTTTATGGGTGTCTGAAAGCTTGCCTGTGTTCTCTGCCTATATGCTGGTCCAATAAAAGCTACTACTGGCCCCTCTGAGCCGTAAGGAAGCTTGAAAAACCAAACCAAAGCAGCAATACGTAATTGTCTGTAATCAGAGACAATATTCTCCTAGCTCAGTTTTTTTACAGTGAAGTGCAATAAACACCATTTCCCACAGCTGAATCCAGCTTTTGGCATCAAAATGTGGCAAAGCAAAGAGCACCTTTTAGTGTCTATGCCTGGTATTGCTAAGGCTGCTCATGGGCTGTCTTCTCTCCATTTCTGCTTGACCAAACACACAGCTGCACATGGCAAAGTGCCACAAAGCAGTGGAGAGTGCCTCCAGACTGCAGCTCCAGGGTTTATATTTGACTGGTAGTGCCGTCACTTTCTGCTGTTCCTAGGCAGACTAGGGGCATCTCAGCCAGAGGAAGAAAGGAGGATGGAGGCCAGAAACAAGAGATGGCGGAGGAATCCAGACAGACAGAGACCAGCTCGGTAGAGCTAAGATCTTCTTGGCTTGGCGGATGCCTGACCTGCCAGTGGATGGTCAGTATGCCCAGAATGAGGGGAGGGCTGCAGGCACTCATAATGTCTGGCCCGGGAGTGGGGAGGTGACCTTGACAGGCTGCTCCCAGTGCCAGGGCAGCTTGTGGAGGGACGCAGTTGGACCCATGTCAGAGAGCATGGGTCGCTCTGGAGGGAGCAGGAGGCATCAGCCGTAGCAACTGGGCTTGTTTACAACTTGTGTTTCTTGGCATGTGAATGACAGGGAGCCAGGAGGTGTCTGAGGCAAGGAACAACTCCTGTACATGGGTATCTGGTATAGGAAATCAACCTCTCTGTTGCCTAAAATATCCTGATGTACATATGCTTTGCTATCCTCTCTAGTCATTATAAATACATTCACATATATTTAGATATATGTATAATGGTCTGTATGCAATCGCATTTCTGTTTCATTGACCCAGAAAACTGGGAGATGGTTTGCTGCTTACTCTTGGGTATTTCCCAGTGCTCTGTTGCTAGTCCTCATTGCACTGATGCCTGCGTCTGCTTTCACAGGAGGAAGCATTGTGAAAAAGCAGAAGATCCAAAAGACTGTGACAAAAACTTGAAGGAGCATAAATCTCTTTCCAGACTGCTCATGAGCAAAACACTAAAATATGTATGTTGCAAAGGTAATTCAAAGCATGTCTCAATTCCAGGGAAAAAGGTGCCCAAAGATAAACTATTCCTTAAAACCTCAACTAAGGGTTTCTAGAATCAAAAATATTTTCAAAGTTTTTAGTGTAGTTGGATGGGCAGCTTGTTCCAACCACCAGGATGCTTTTATGTGCATTCATGAATAAAACCCACTTCCTCCAACCTTGGGACAACAGGGCAGTAAACAGGAACATCTCTCCAGGGCCCTGCGTGGCCTGGGTCTGAAGCAGTACCTGAGACTCTGACAGCAGCAAAGCCAAACAGCACAAAGAGAAGGAAAAGTGGAGGGGGAAGGAAGAAAAAAAAAAAAAAGAAAGATAAAATGCATAGCATTGGGCTTGATTTTCTTACAGTGTGAATATGAACTTTATTGCTTTGCTCCATGAAACTGTTGGTGTTGCTCAAAGAGGATAGGTGACCAGTGGACAAAGATGCTCTTACCAGCAGCTATTAATCAGTGGCTCACAGGACTAGGAGCAGCTGCATGAGACTTACACAAGAGATCAGCCTGAAGTACAAACTGAATCCACTGATCCCATTTGTGGTCTGTATTTAACAGTACCATTATGGAGTACATAATTCAAAGTCTTCTGAAGCCATGATAAATGTTTCCTACCTACCTGCTAAGACAAATGGTGGCTGTAGATTGATCCCAAAGGACCAGATCTAAGCCATCTACTTTGACTAGCCTACAGCAGGCCTGGACAAGATTTTAGTAATACAGTGCTTTTTAACAGTAATTCTATCTAATGGAGAAGTGTCATGATGAAACTGCTTCATGCTCTTAAAATATTCTCCATTATATTACTCATGCTCTTCGAAATATCTTTTAATTTTTTCTTCTCCTTTTTTGAATGCTTGACAGTGCAGTCACAGGCTGTTCCTTCTGTAGTGGAAATTAAGAGACATACCAGCCCTATGCCTCGAGAGCCAGCAATTGAGCTACACCTGAAGTAGGAACAGCTGGAGTGGAAGGCATCCGTCATGCCAGAAGCCAACAGCCAGGAGGCTGCTGTGGGACAACATCTGGTACCCCTGCACACAGCTAGGGGATAGAAAAGCCAGAGGTGTTATGCATTGTCTCCTCTCCTCTCCTCTCCTCTCCTCTCCTCTCCTCTCCTCTCCTCTCCTCTCCTCTCCTCTCCTCTCCTCTCCTCTCCTCTCCTCTCCTCTCCTCTCTTCTCTTCTCCTCTCCTCTCCTCTCTTTTTAATTTCATTTTGCAGAGCACATGTAGCATCAGAAACAAAGCAAGGGAAAAATAAAAAACAACAAAATGAAGTTCTGGTAAACAATACTCCAGATGGAAACCCCATCTCAAAAACTGAGTTTGAGAGGAGATCAATGGTCTGTCTCTCGAAACTGGAGAGGAGAATGAACAGCTAAGGAGCCAGTATCCTCCACCCCAGCTCTTGTGCCTGCAGCAATTCTTGGATTTTGGAGCCAACTCCAAGGCTGTATGGGAAAGGAATGGGTATTATCAGGGCCTCAGTCAGCACGTTCTGCTCTTCTCTCTCTCAGTTCTGCTAGTTGCCCTGTAAGTGATTCTAATAGCTATCCTTTCTCATTCAAGAAGAGCTTACAGCCATTTGGGAAAAACTTCTATCAGCAGCTCTATCCTCTGTCAGGCATTCTTAAAGAAAATACAAATGCCTTGGACTGGATTATCACAGCGGTGCAGGTGGGCATGTTTTACTGCCTAAACTTTGCTGGCCCATTGAAAGCTGTTCTGTGATGAACCTATATTGTTGGTGTGAAAAGCAAGGACTGCTCACACTGTGTGTCTCTGGGAATGTAGAGACCAGCAAGAATCGTGGCTCCACTGCTCTGGTTCCCTGTGGAGCTGCTGGAGACGCGCGGTGCTCAGATCTGGTTGTTGTTGGCCATTGAGTGCCCCTACGTGGGAAAGCAGTGCTTCGATGTTGTGGAAACTGTCTGTGGGAAGGTGTCGATTCTCACAGCATTTCAGAGAAGGCACAAGGCTTTCCAGCTTATTGAAACTTTTGTTTTGACTTTTATAATATAGTACAAAAGCCTTAAAGTTTTGTCTATTAAATTGCCGTGCCAAAATATTATGACGGGTCACGGGATAATAGTCTTACTGTTTTGACTCTAAAGCGTGCTACGACATGGGTCAAGCTCATGAAATCAAAATGAAATTACTGTTTTGTTTTGACAAGATTGTGTTTCTTTTCCATTTGTTTGATAAAGTCAAAACAAAAATCTCTGTTGGATTTTTCTGCAGTACGGTCTCAACATTTCGTTTTCTCATTCAGGTGTGGGTTTTGAATGGAACATACATAATGTTTTGTGCCCAGATCATAGAGGGAAAGATGCATGTGGGTAGCACCTCAGAGTAACAGTTCAGCCCCTGATTTTCTGAGGACTGTACCTATCTCTTCATCAGCTTTAGCAAAGAGATTTTTGTAAAAGTTCAATCCTGGCCTGCAGTGCTAGTGTCATACTTTGAGATATGCCACCTTCTGCTGTTGTAGTTCCCAGTCACCCTTCCCTTCTGTTTAGCCACCTGGGACACACTACTCCAGAAACTGGCTGAGAAGAAGGAGCTCCTGAAAAATCATCCTTTGTGACCTGCTGGATGAGGAAGCCTCTAAAATGTAGAATAAAACTGTCCTTAAACCAAAGAGCCCAATGGTGCAGATGTGCGGCAGCCAGTCTTATCCATCTCCCCTGCGTGTGTGGCACCCCTGAATCTATTCCCAGACCTTGCAGCTCCTCTGTGATGTTCAGAGAGTGCCCGTTCCTGCTTTCCCCTCCCAAGTTCTGTTTGCTTGGACTGGGGTGTTTCCCAGGCTGAAACTTTGGCTTGCCCATATTGTGTGCAAAGCACCTGGAGCATGATGGAGATCTCACACTCTGCTTCTGGTGACGGGTAATGTATCCTTTCTATTGTGCGCTTTTCTACTCTGAACATTGCCTTTCATGGTAATATACCTATATCCTTTGTTTATTCTGTCTCTTTCTTTTTTTTTCCCCAAGGATTTCCCTTTGTTTGCCTGGTTTTGCTCTGATGCGCAGGTATTTATCTAAGTGGGGTCTGCTGTGTTTGTACCAGCCCAGGTGGCATGTAAGATGCAAACATCAGACACCTCTTTACACATCTCCAGGTTTCCTGGTTGATTGATTAATAGCTTTCTCCCTTATCAGCTTGTCTTTCTCATAACTGGGGGTCAGCCTGCACGGACTAACACCTTTGGTGAGGCCCTGTTTCCTATGTACATCAGCTTTACTGACTTCTTATTATCTCAGCCCTATCTGAACCTTTGTTCAATTCAAGAGGTAATTAAACTTGAAGCCAAAGCAAATGTCAGGGTGATAATGAGACAGATAAGATTAAAAATTCTTTTTTTTTTTTTAAGGACCTGACACATACCTGAAGTGCTCGCTGGCCCGCAGCCAGTGGAAAGTTCCCTTTCTCACCTGGATGCAGTCAGAGTAGTGGCCATGTAAAAAATGGCACCACCTCCTGCCAGGTGTGTGCGGCCGGGAACAGCACCTACCTGGCAAAGCATTCGAGCGTGTAAGTATTTGCCCTGGGATTGTTTGCTCATGCGCTTAAATTTAAGCACGTGCTTAAGTGCTTTGTTCACCTCGGGCCTCAGCCTGGGCAGCTGCAGTGGGAGCAATCCGGCACGCACCGTTCCTCTCATTGCAGCCATGCCAGCGGGAGCAGGGCCTGCAGCACCCTGCCCAAGGCAGGTGCAGGAGCTTCATCTTGCCACCCAGATTGCAGCTGGGGATCTCAGGAATTAAGCTCCAAAATTTGGAGGGGTGGATGGTGGGGCCAGCACATCTCCCTGCATCATGGCTGTCCACGCTCCCCTTCGCCTTTCTGGATCAAACAAGTTTGTAATCTCACGCAGGGCCTGTGGTGTAATTATCAGGGGCTGGGGCAGAGAAGCCACTAATCGAAACGAGCTGGAGATTTCCTATGGAGCTTCAAAGCACTCCGCAAGCAGGAGAGCCTGTGAAGGATACACATGTTGCTGGCTAGGCAGCCCCTGATAGTTAAAGTTTTACTTATGCCCATGTGTTTTTCCACTGGATATTTTTATCCTCTGAAGCCTACTGTACTTGGCTGTGTGCAGTAGACACTTCTCTGTTGTTCTCTCAAACATGTTTACTTTGCAGCTGGGGGAGCGTGGCTCACCATGCTGCCTGCTGGCTGAGTTAGGGGAAACCCAAGTACCAGAGCACCCCAAAAGCCTCCTGCCTCTCCTTGCTGGCATGTCTCCTCCCACAGCCTTCCTGCCTTTGATCCTGCTCACCGCCACTCACTGTGGCTGGCAGGTAGACACTCAAGACCTGTGTTTGAGATGCTGAGATGCAGCAAGGAGCACATGGTGAAGCCAAGAGCTGACGACAAGTATCCTGCAGTCAGCACAGGGCTCACGTGGCCTTTCAGCAGCTGTTCCACCTTCAGTGCTTTGTGGCGGGTGCTGGCTTCCAACAGGGTGACTCCTTGGGGCTATGCAATGAACAGGAAGGTGCTGAATGTCTGAACACAAACGTTATGTAATTCTATAAGCAGCAGAATATTTTAGGCTCTCTGCTATGGCTGTCTACTGTGGACAATTTCATATTTAATAATAATAAATATGAAAGGTTCTATCATTAGCTTCCCTCTGAGGAAGGTGGGCAATTTTATTCTCTCTCCCTCCAACCACATGCCAGTTTTTACAAAGCAAGTAGAAATTCAAGATCTCTTGGTGTTCCCATTCCTTTGCTGATGGGTTCTAAAGCTGGGAGCGAGTGGGGTTTGCTAGATGCCATAGTTACAGGAACCTCATTCCATCAGGATGCCAGAAAATCTGTTTTCATGAAGATCCGAAAGAAACAAACAAACAGCAAGTATCAGGAGGAACTGGCTGGGAGAATTCAAGTTTAGCAAGGACTTCTAAGTGCTGTCACTGCAGCAGCACTTCATCCCGCAAGCAGGCATGGTGCACTGGGTGAAGCTTTGGTTTTTGTAAACAACTAGCAGTCTACTCCCCACACTTACGTGTGGGGAGTTTTTGACTGGAAAGCAGTATGTTTCAGTCACAAACACATCTCTTCTGCCTTAATAAGGCTTATAATAATTTTTAAATGCTCTAAAAATAATACTCAATGTCCTCGACCGTTCATTATTTATTGACTGACTAGATCTGGAAATGAGATAGAAGAGAAAAGCAGAGTTTAATGTGAAGACATGAAGAGTGCAATGTCATTTTGAATGCAGATTACAAATGCTTGTTTGATTGTATTAGATTATACATATTAGGTTGAACACGTAAAGGTTATATAAAGCACTTATCAGAAAGGGCACAGATCCCAAACTAAAGTCTTTTGAAACCATTATCACATATGGATTATTCATAAGGATAGGCTTTGTTGGAGCAGTTTTTAAAAAGTGGTTGAAAAGAATCACCACTTCAGATGATAAACAAACTAAGCCCACACATCCAGCGGACGTGGTTCTCATCATGTCTGGAACAATATTAGAGAAGCAATACAAACTCTGTCCCGATGTTTGCTGGCCGAATGCTTTTCCCTGCACGTAGGATGAAAGACAAGGAAACATCACCCAAGGTTCTGTTGCCTGCCTTTGGACAGGCTGACTGTGCGATTTCTTGGCTCCCACAGGTGTGCTGATAGGTGTTGTGAGGTCAGTGGTTTCCTGAGCCACGCTGCTCTCCCAGTTGCAGCAAGGATGCTCTCCTTTAACCAGGCACAGTCCTTAGCCTGCTGCCCTTGTGGTTTCCTCCTTTAAGGAAGCCCCTTGTGCAAAAAAAGATGAGAGGGCCTTTTCCTCTTCCACCTTTCCCATCGTCCTACTCCTTGAGATCCTGTGACCAGAGCACAAACCACAGCCTCCCTGGAACAGTGGTTACTCACTGCAATAAATTGCATGTGGGCAGACAAAGCCAACAGATGCCACCCTGGGAAAGGCTCAGGGTCCCAGTCAGGGACAGAAAACAAGCAGGCCATCTCCCTGTGGGGTGATGGGCTGGGTCAGCTGCAGTACTTCCAGCACTGCAAGCACATCTGATGGTGCCAAGGGCAAAGGTACCTGCTTGCTTACCACAACCATCTCCACAAAGATGGGTGAAACACCTTATTGGGGTTAAGACTTGCCTTTAGCCAAATACAAATGTGTGGACAGAAAACAAACAAACAAACAAACAAACAAACAAAAAAAAAACAAAGACAAAAAACATTATTCTTCCATGAACAAGTTTCAGTGCTCCTACTGCACCTGGGGAGTTCCTGACCAGCAAGTGGATCACTGCAAAATTCATGGAATCATTAAGGTTGGAAAAGACCTCTAAGATCATCTTGTCCAACCACCAGCCCATCCCCACCATGCCCACTGGCCGTGTCTCTCAGTGCCACAAATACACTATTCTTAAATGCCTGTAGGGATGGCGACTCCCCCACCTCCCTGAGCAGCCTGCACCAATGCCCAGCCACTTTCAGATAAGCATTTCCCAATACCCAACCTGAACCTGCCCTGGTGCAACTTAAGGCTATTACCTCTCATCCTATCACTGTCACCTGGGAGAAGAGGCTGACCCCCACTTCACCACAACCTGCTTTCAGGGAGTTGTGAAGAGTGATAAGGTCTCCCCTGAGCCTTCTCCTCCCCAGGCTGACCAATCCCAGTTTCCTCAGCTGGTCCTCATAAGGCTTGTGATCCAGCTGTCTTCCTTCTAGCTTCAGGCTTTGTTCCGTTCCCAGACTATCTATAATGGGATTGAAAACCATAGAACAGCCTGACTTCATGTCCATTAGGTCTGTTCCCATGTCTCTAGACCCTGCTCAGCATGGTGCCAAGGGGGTGCCCCCAGGATGGCTGGACTGAATACACTCTTGGCAGTGCATGAGACCTATCAAGTCAGTGAGAGCCCCCAGCACAGGCTGTCAAAACCGGGGCGCTGAAGGCTGTGGAGAAGAACCAGCTAACAACATGGCCAAAAAGTACAACTTACTGTAACTCCTCCTCAATCATGCTGCTTTTCACAGTCATATAAACTCAGCAGGGGATATTTAAAATGCCAGTCGTGTAATTACTTGTTTGGTTTCTGATGCTCGATATAAGATTTCATCAGAGTAATGGGATCCAGCTCACACTGCTGCAGCATGTGTACAGCTCAGGGAAAGGGAACTGAGGTTCTCTGTTCGTAGAAGATCCCACCAGGGCACTTGGACTGAGGTGAGGTGGCAATGTCTCACAAACATGGGTGACTCCTTCACTGCAGTTCTTGCACAGAGATCACAGAGGTATAAGGAATGGTTTTCTTTCTGACGAATTGGGAACTGAAGACAGAGACAACCAGCTGCTTGCATCTGGCATTGCAAAAAGTGATCTAGTAGACTGCTGCTGGATTTTGTGGAGTACCTCCTGGCCAAAAGTTCTGCCTTTTCAGTATGGGACCACCTGTGTCTAAGTGAGGACAAGGAATGTCCTGTGAACCATGCCCTTGACTTCCTTAAAATTTGTGTATGCGTAGCAGAGGTTATCTGCAAGCATCTCTCTCCGGGAGATCTGGTCATGCAGCTGCTGATACATGCAGGCAAAAATGCAGATGTAAATTTCTGCAGCAGTGAAAACAGTGCGATCAATGTGCAGCTGAAAAACTGAGACAGGCAGTATGCCCATGACATGCATGTCTTGGAAATCATAAGCAGAATGAGATGCTGCATAGAATCGACCATTCACCTGATGTGCTGCCAAATGTGGTATTAAAAAATAGCATAGACTCAAACATGCTTTGGGCCTTAGGATCGGATTTTCTAAGTTCTCATGGAAAATCAAACCAGCATTAGTTTGATTTTCCAGCTGATCTAGGGTTTGGTTAAGGAAGCATTTTCCATGGCTCTGTTCTCTGTCCAGGAGCAGAACGACAGATGTGCAAAGCTGGGACTGGCTTCCAAGGTATCTCCCAAACACAGCATCCTTCTGTCAGCTCTTAGTGGAGACATTGCTTCATTTCCCTCCAGTTGCTGGACTCTGTTGGGAGTCTTATTTCCCTCCAGGCATCTTTCTAGGAATGCAGAAAAGAGCTTG
This sequence comes from Alectoris magna, assembly GCA_030625065.1. NCBI lineage: Eukaryota > Metazoa > Chordata > Aves > Galliformes > Phasianidae > Alectoris > Alectoris magna. The sequence continues at coordinate 31,696,612 of CM060562.1, read as the reverse complement.
AGTGAAGAAGAAGGCCCTTTCTGTGGGAGTACTGGGCCAAAGCTCAGCTTTTTAGGGAAAAAAGAAAAAAAAAAGATGGTCCTTACGGTAGAAAGGGAAGAGTGGGGAAGACGAGGGGTAGAGAAATGTCTTATCCATGAGAATGGAAGAAGTTTTTGAAGCCCTTCATCCCTTAACTTGTTTTGAAGCTGTAACTTTTCTTGTAATGGGACACATCTCTTGCCCAGTTTCAAGTGCTTTGAAGTCTGGCACTCCATCTCTATGCTGCTCTCATTGTAACAGAGGACACTTAGCAACTGCTCTGGGACCTTTCAGTTTCACTTCTTTTTGGTGAGTCAGCCCCTATTTATGATCACCCTGTCAAAGAGTGAAAATAGAAATCTATTTCAATAACCGCTGGGAACTTTCCTGCCTGAGGTCTGAGACTGGAAACTTCGGGGGGGGGGGGGGGGGGGGGGGGGGGGAAGGACACCTGCAGTGACTAAAGTCTTTAGAAGAAGTCTTCTGGAGTCAGCTGCTGTTGCATATGGCTTTGGGAGGAGGAAACACCAACTCATCTTTCAGCAGTTCTGTAATCTTGCAGCTGTTTTGGTTTTTGTGCTTAAAACAGACATAAAAGCTATTGATCATAGAATCATAGATCTCTTAGTCTGGACAGGTAGAATTGGTTCATGCATGCATTTGGTGCCATAAAAAAGCCCAGAAGGAGACATTACGCTTGGCTCTTGGGAATGCCTCTGCTGTTGCATGAAAGAGCTCAGAGACGTGGAAAAGCCCATGGCAGCACAATGATGTACCTGGGTGTTCTGTGCAGGGTCCAGGAAGCCCAGGGACTGCCAGAGAGATGTATGTGAAGGAATGTTCCTTGGCTTCCCTTAACTCGGTGTGTGAAAGGAGGATGAAAATCTGAGAATATTTTCTTCCTTTAAAATTGTACCGAGACCTACTGCAGGACCTTCATACACCACCCATATGGTTCCTGTTGTTCTCCGAGACAGTTCTCTTTAGGGAAAGCAAAGAGGAAGAAACTTGCTACTCCGAGAGCTAACACAAAGCATAAACTAAGCCATAGAGTTATTTCCATCTTAGCCAGCCACCTCCCATTTTTCCTCTTGTCCTTTCACTTTTTTCTTCATGTAGGGAGACATTTTTCCAATGATCTATGTCAACAGATGACTGAAGTCTTGGTCTTATATCCCTGCATTGAACTGGGCAGCCAGGCTCTTCCTGGACTGTGCCCTTGGACCTGCTTTTAGAACAGCCTCGGGACCCACCTTACTCAGTGCCAAAAGATGCCAGTTCTGGCTCAGGCCTGAAGGCACGTTGTTGAAGCCAGTGTTATCTAGCCAAATTTTTTTTCTTTTGTTTATTATTTTCTCCAATAACACAAAACTTGTGGGGGAAGGTTTCTTTTCCATTCCATGGGAGTTTGGTAACTAGTCAAACTGCTAGGTCAGCAACAATATCTGCCAAGCCTAACCAGAATCACAGAGAGGCCAAACACATTTGAAGAGGGAACTGAAGGGAGCGACATCTGTTTGTTTCTAGGATCCCCTCTGCCAACCAGACAGAGGTGACCCTCTTGGCCAGTCCCATGGTTTTGCCAGTTCATCATCCTAATAGAGACCCGTGCAGATGTTTTACAAGAAGGAATGATTTTCTTCAGAAATTCCATTGAGGAGGCTTCAGCTGTGAAGGCCTTTTTGTGCCTCTTAGATGCCTATGGTCTTTGTCTAGCAGATACAGCGGTGAATCCTGGGGAGAGGTAAACAGAAGAGATAAAGTCTCTGAAGCCCGGAGCTTATTTGGCTGGTGTCTGTTTAAATGCCACACAACAAAGCTTTATTAACACAAAGCTGCAAGGTCTGCATGTGGCCAGAAGTCTCTCCTGCCTGTTGTCTCTGCATAGTCCATGTACTCACTCCTTATCCCTGGTTTATACAGCTGGTCCGAAGACCACCCCAGGTAACAAAGAAAACAACAGCTCTTGAAAGATCTGCTGGGAATAGGAAGATGTCGTATTATTTACCCGGCTGGATTTATGCATGTGTGCATGTGTTTAACAAGGAGCCCAGTGCCTGCTGGACTCCTGAGGCTGGAATTTATACAGGCCAGCCTTTGGCTGCTGCAGTTTATCTTGAATGCTAGAATAATAAACTCAGCTGACAGGGTGATGTATGCAAAGCATCTTCTCCTCCCATGGCGTGCGGTAGAGGTGTCTGGTTTGCAGGGAGTCCTATTATTAAGTGATTATCCTTGCAATGTTATCAATATCAGATTGCTTAAGGGCTTTGGGAGATCAACAGTACAGTAGGACTTGATGTTTATCCATCATAATGGCAATCAGATGCGGAGGGTCCTGTGACAGCATTACCTGCGTAGGTGAAATGGATGCATGGGTTTGCCACATGAAGAGTCTCCAAAATTTTTGCAAAAGAACACAAAGCTACACCTTTGTTATTGTTAGTTCCATTACGAGTTAACTTCTGCTGCATTGCTTTAATGTCCCTCATTGTTTCTTCCTTTCCTGTCAGATTACTGGCTCTCATTCAAAAAGAACAGAAACAAAAAGTCCAAAGCACCACTGAATATAGTATTTTCTTGACTTTTCAGAGAAGGCTGATTTATCCACCCCTAACCACACTTCAGCATCCGGGCAGCTGCAGACTCCTCTGTGTGAGTCTACCAGTTCAGCTGACACTCTAGTACCTCAAGAAGACCAGGTCTTTGGATCCTTTGTCATACCCTGAAAAGATGCTGAACAGACCATACAATCAAAGACTCTTTAAGGTTGGAAAGATTACTACATCATCTAGTCCAGCCACCTGACCCATGCCTATGACCACTCTAGACCATGTCCCTCAGTGCCACATCTACATGGTTCTTCAACACCTCCAGGGACAGTGACTCCACCACCGCCCTGGGCAGCCTGTGCCACTGCCTCACCATAGAAAGCATCACCTTGCTGTACTGGATATGTTTCAGCCTGAATAGTCTTCGAGACCTACATCTTAAAAGGCAGATCAAGCACTTCAGAAGACCTTACTGTAAGTATTTAAATTGCATCCCGCTCACATCATAAATAATGTTTACCCTACCTGTTTTATACTGCAGTAAGCCCTTCATGGCCACACCTCACTGTGCATGTTTCTTCTTGTTGATGCTTTTTATCTTATTGTACCTGCAATACTAAAAACCCCCTAGGTAAGGGCCTTCTATTGTATTTAGTTACATACGTTTATGGTGCCCTTGATGAAGTGCAGCTGTTCACAGACACAGGATGACTCTCTGAATACAAAACAGTTTGGGCCTAATTCATCGTGGCTACGTGGAATGGGCTGGAGTCTCCTATCTGAAGCCCTTCTAGGAGGGAAACAGTCACAGAGAATCCTGACTGTGTGACATGGGCATCACCCACATGGTGGTGCTCCACAGGAGAGCTTTTGAAGGCCCAGTCTTTTGCTTTAACCATTGTTTAGGAGTTTGAAGCAGCATTTCAGATTCGTGAAGGAACTCATACAGCTGTCATGCAGGGAGGCAGACAGAATGAACACAAGGTAGAACATAGCCCAGCAGAAACATACTACTAGTGTCTGATGCTGCTCTAAATGGATATTCTGGCTTGCTCCTTCCTGCAGAACATTCACAGTGAACCCCGTAATGTCAGTGCACTGCTTTGGATTTTCCAGGACTTCATTTTCTATACATACTATCTGGGCATGGTGACTTTGCTGCAGCTACAAGAAGACACTGCTAGCTAACATAGGGTATTCTGTTGCCTGGCAAACAAGAAGGTCACTTTGGGTGTCTGAAATGTCTTGCTCTCTGTGTTGCTTCCCATTCCTCAAATGGAATGGGAGCTGCCTTTCAGTACCCAAAGGGGGGGGCTATAAGAAAGAAGGGAACAGGCGCTTTTTTATCTGCTGTGATAGAGCAAGAGGAAATGTTTTCAAACTAAAAGAGGGAGAGATTTAGACTGGATATAAGGAAAAAGTTTTTTTTACAGTAAGAGTGGTGAGGCGCAGGTAGAGGTTGCCCAGAGAGGTGGTGGATGCCCTATCCTGGAGACACTCAGAGTCAGGCTGGGTGGGGCTCTGTGTGCCCTGATGTAGCTGTTGGTGTCCCTGTTCATTGCAGGGGAGTTGGACCAGGTGGCCTTCCAACTCCAATGATTCTATGCTTCTAAATATGTGGAAGGTCCTACAGCATCAGCTTGTCTTTACCTAAGAGAATGCATTTTGGATAAAATAGGACCTGGCCTATGCAGGCCAGTGGAAAGTCTCCCAACAAAAAGGCTCTAAGGGATCCCGGAGGGGCATCACACCACTCTGTGATGTTACCCAGATCCCTCATTTGCATTTTGTCCTGTCCTCTGCTTCCTGTTATCTGTTTTTTTCTCCTGAGTGTGCAGACAGATTTATCCTAGCAATTTACAAAACATCTTCTGCTCCATTTTTTTGTGAAATCACTTACATTATTTCTCCATTCCCTGACTTCCTCTGCACAAAAACCACCTTTGCTTTTACTTCAGCAAGTTTCTCCCTATGCCACCCAAGTTTCAAACCATCCTTTTCTAAACAACCACCTCCGTAAGCAGGTCACAGTGTTGTTTTTTCCATGCCAAACTCAAAGGAGTGGAAGCTGGTTGGTGAAGCAGGATCAGCACCATTTCCCTGTTGGTCTGAGGTTTGCACCATTGCATATCTAGCTCCAGTAGTCCAGAGTGCTGGGTCACGCACCCCACACTGCACCCCACGGAACTGGAGGGCAGAGCTGAACTCTCACAGCAAATTGTTATCTGAGCTTTCAAATCATCTTTGCACTGTGGGCGGCTTTGAGCAGATTGGATCCTAATGGGCTGTTAGGCCAATTTGGGCTTGCAAACTGCCTTTGTAAGCATAAGAAATGAGCTGGGACAGAGAGGAGCAAAATGCTTCAGCATGTATATTGAATTCTCCCTTTGTGCTTCTGTAGAAGAGCCAAAACGGATATTGCTGTCACTCAAATTTTCCTCCTGTCACTGAATTTATTGTCCCTGCCACAAAGACACGCTACACTGAGCATACTGGCATGGCACTCTGCTGGCCTGGTGGAGATAGAGCTACACGCACCCAGTGGCACTGGGGACTCGCAGCAGCTGGATGTCCATGGCAGGGTGGCTGAAGGAAGGTAGCAAAGGTGAAGCTTTGCTCCTTGTGCCATCATCAAATAATCTATGTGAATACAGAGAAGAGTGCTGGGATTGAAATGCAAACAATTTGCTCTCAAAACATGGGGCTATAACCACCAAGTGAAAATTTCGCTGTAGTATTAGTCAGCTGTAGGGTCTGTGTGTAGGTGCCCACATCCGACAGTACTTGGACACCACGAGGAGCAGCCAAACTGGAGAAAAATGCATTGTGTGAAGGGGGAAAGCAGGGATGTGAAATCTACAGGAGATCTGTGAAGTGGGGGCAACAGTTGTATTACCCAGGGTCTATCTGGAGCAGCTGGATGGAGAAGGAGGAGAAAGGGAATATGGAATTGTGTCTTGAAAACTCCTCACGTTGCTGTTTGTCTATTCCATTTTAACCATCTGGCATTGCAGCCAGGGAATGGGATCTTCCACTGCAGAGGGCAGAGATGTGCCCTGGTTATGAGGCAGTGTATTTTGACTCTAAATTTTGTCTTTTACTCTCCGTGACCTTTTCAGTATCTTGACCACAACACTATGTTCAGTGTAAGTGAGATGGTGAACATCCAGAAGTGTGCTGCCTGCCAGCATGTTGAAGGGCTTCCTTGCTCAGACAAATAAGTGCAAGTGTGTTCAGAATAGTGATTGGGACTCAGTTTGGTCAGCCATGAGGTGAGAGACTGCCATGAGAGCAGAGGAATAGCATGCTCATGTGCCAGCATTACCTATTCCAGTTGTTCTGAAATGCGAATGAGGGTTAATAACAACAACAATAACAACAACAACAACAACAACAATAATAATCATAATCCTTTAGCTTCTTGTTTCTCTTACCCTGGTGGTTTGATTTTGCACATTTGGAAATACTTTCCCCTTATGGTGCTTGTTCAGAGTGCTGTACTGCTCCTTGCTTAGTGCCAACACAGCGTAGGGAGAAACAGGTAAGCACAAAGGAATGAAAGATGCTGTTTTCTCCCCTAGCTTGAATCTAATTCTCCCTTGGCCTAGTCACAAAGCCTCCTTGGGAGCATCAAGGTTTTGGAGATCTCCTCTGGAAACCCAGTAGGAGGAATGCAGGATTGCTTTACCCAGACTGATCCCCATCCAAATAACTTAGGAAGTGTTAAAAATATATTGGAAAAAAAGCTATTGTGGGTCTTTTTTATTAATTCAATAACCCTGGAGTATGTCCGTAGTGTTCTGGTGTCATGGAAATAACATTCTTTCCTTAAGCTTTGGCATATGCTGGTTACTGTGGATCTGTGTGGTGCAGACAGCAAAGATGGGTGGTGCTTGATATACCACTGATGTCTACGGAGTGCCAGTAACCACCAGCTGCTTGGATCTGTCTCCTAGGCTGGGACATTGGATACCTCTTTTGTCAGGTAAGCAAATGCAAAAGCTTGAGGATCCCTGCTCTACTGTCCTGTCTGAAAGCAGGCACGCAGTGACAACACCTCACTGTCTCACTGCCTCTTGCTCTGGGTGAATCAGTGGCTGGATGCCTCCTCAGTGACTTTTTGAAGAGGGATGCTTTCCCACTGACTGCACAAACACCAGAAGTCTCTCTCCCCTCACAGAGAAGCAAATGAGTTAGCTGGGGATCCGCAGGACAAGCTACCTATCTCTGGCCCAATCCCAACCATGTTCCCTAGCCTCTGCATCTTTTCTGCATGGCTCCACGCTCTTGCTTAACGTAAGAGGTTTCCTGTGCGCGCAGGGTGGCTGGGGTGAGCTCATTACCCGCTTCCTGTCTGTGGGCAAGAGTGGTCTGCTGCCTCCAGCTGTGTGCGGTGCTGTAGATGATGGGATGCTTCCAGCACATTTTCTCTTTGCAAGCCTGCAGCTCCCAGTCTTGTGGAGGCAAGCAAGGGAAGTCACGCAGTCAGTGTGAACATTTGAAAAACATTTATAGAAAAGAGAGGGAATTGCGAGTTAGCATTAATAAATTACAGAAAGATAGAACATCTGCATTAAATTATTGCAAACTCAAGTGAGAGTGGAAAGCTAAATAAATAAAAGGCAAATCAAGTTAAGGAAGAAAATGAGTAATAGAAAAATTCTCCTTCAAAGTGCCACTAGTTAACCTTTTTGTACAGCACTATATGCAAACAAACCTAATGGAGATATAACGGGGTCAGAAAGCTTGATGCAGCTGTCTAGCAGCTGTCTGCCCTATGTAATTTGCTCCCTTCTGACTCTACAGCATCTTATGGCTTGGCTAGTGCAGTGCTAAGAGAGGGTCCCTGAGGTGTGGGGTTTCTTTGCACCATCAAGTAGGCCAGTAGCTGAAGGCAGAGGTCCTGTGCAGGCAATGATGATGAGATAGGTACCTGCAGGGGGTTAGGTACGGCCTTGGAGAAATAGCATGGTGATACTCAGCAGTTCATGACCTGCAAAAGAGCCACATTTTCAGCCCTTTCTTCCTCCCTCCCTTCCTTCCTTCCTTCTTTTCCTTCCTACCTTTCTTTTCTTTCCCTTTCTTTCTCTGTTTCCTTCTTTCTTTTCAATTCTAATTCTGTTGCTCTATCTCTTCCCAAGTGGACGTGATGGGGCACAGAAGTGGAACAGGCAACTTTCAAGGGTCCTTCCCAGGCATGTAACTTTGTGATATCTCATACATCGCACAGGATTTGCCTGCGCAAGAGGTTCCAGTGGGCATAGGTAAAAGTGGGAGTGGGGCTTCAAAATGTGACAGAGCTCTTCTCTCTGTTCTGAAGCAAAATCAGCCACATCATTCCTGACAGAGATATCTATTAATTGGTCCTGATGACCTGCTGGGACGGATATTCCATGTCTTATTCAAGTAACTTATTAATATACCTGCCCCTGGAAGACATTTTTCAAATTGCTTTTCTTGTAGTGAAGAAGCCATCTAGCTTTGCTCTGTATGCACAATTAAAAGAGCAGGTCCCTTTTATTTTGCAACCCTCATATACACTTTGAAAGTGTTACTGCTTCTCCTTCAGACTATTTTCTGCAAGTAATCTTAATTCTTTAGTTTTCCTTCATAGACTGCATTTTCTACATTGATGGCAGACATTATTCTTCTCCTTTTTGGAAGTGTGTGCCTTAAGCTTAAGAAATAATATTTCATCGAAGGCCCTCCCAGTACAGTGTCAATATTACATTTCATAGTGTGCAAGCTTGAATTCCTGTTTGCACGCTTCCATGTAGTATTTGCCTTTTCCACACCAGCATGACTTTGCAGTTTCAGGTTCAGCTAATCCACGAATCATTTTTACAGAGAATCCTTTCTAACTAAAATTTCCTTCTCTGTTTTTAGCATTCTACACTTTACCTATACAATCTGCAGAGTAATTCATTTTCTACCTGGACTTTATCTCTTGATCTTGCTTTGTCCACCTTTTTCAGGCTATTTCTTCAAATTTTTACCATCATTATGGAATCAGATGTTTTGCTGAATTGTATGTTAACACAACAGCTTTTCCTCTGTGTTGCAAAGTCTTGCTTTTCCACCTACTCTCAAGGCTGTTCCTTCCCTACCTTAGCCTTAAATATCGCCTCTTTTTCATTGGTATTAGTTGTACTAAATGCATTTTTACATCTCAACTTTTCAGATAAAAATTATTAAAACAATTTTTTTTAAAAGACATTAATCCCTTTTGTTTTCTCAGAGTGATCTTTCCTTTTTCTTTTCCTTTCATGAGATACTGAAAGGTTCATATTTTTTTCCTTGTGGCAAAAGATTGATTTGTTTTATCTTTGGTATTTTTTCAAATTTTGTTTTGATTCTAATTTTCCTGATCTTACTTTATTTAGCTGTGCTCATACTCAGACATCGCTTGTTTTGCTGTCCGTCATTGTGGTTCCCCTTCGTCTTTAGGGTCAATGAAGAGAAAGTGGTGTCTTTTCTATCTCCGGTCTTCCTTGTGAATCTGCATTTCTGAGTTTAGACTTATTGAAACTACTACTTTAAATTCTTTTATTCTTTGTTGTTTCTCACAAGATATGATGTGTCAGTTCTCCAAATTTATTGAGATCTGCCTTTCCGAAGCCCATTGGGTTTGGCCCTTCTTTTTTTCCTTGACTCCCCAAGAATCAATAAATCTACCTTTTCACTGTAACTCCCATCCACGTTGCCTTCCACCTGCTTATTCTCAGACTGCTCCTTCCACAGTGCTCCCTCCCGTTAGTGCTGAGACCCGAATGGAAAAGAAGTTTTCCTTTCCTTTCCCTTTCCTTTCCCTTTCCTTTCCTTTCCTTTCCTTTCCTTTCCTTTCCTTTCCTTTCCTTTCCTTTCCTTTCCTTTCCTTTCCCTTTCCCTTTCCCTTTCCCTTTCCCTTTCCCTTTCCCTTTCCCTTTCCCTTTCCCTTTCCCTTTCCCTTTCCCTTTCCCTTTCCTTTCCCTTTCCTTTCCCTTTCCCTTTCCCTTTCCCTTTCCCTTTCCTTTCCTTTCCCTTTCCTTTCCCTTTCCCTTTCCTTTCCTTTCCTTTCCTTTCCTTTCCTTTCCCTTTCCTTTCCTTTCCTTTCCCTTTCCTTTCCTTTCCTTTCCTACTCCAGGGTGCCAGAGTGATGGTATGCTGCTGAAATGTTTTCAGGAAAGTTTCTTAATTTAACTAAAATCTTCTGTTCCCAACAAGACCTATGCTTCAGATGTTTATGTTGTTCCTGAAGAGCTTGTGCATCTTATGTTTGTGGATGGGTAGCTTCTAGTAGACTCCAATCAACTCTGGCAATGGCATCCTCTTTGCAACAGTGTGAACTTTCAGAAAGGTCCACTCCATCTATTTTGTGGATTTCAGAGGAAGTTTATGCAGGAAGTGACATCTCTTTTCTCCAGAGGTCTCTTCCAAACCCTGTGATTCTGTGATTCTTCAGTGATGCTGTGGCAGATAGCCTCAGGTTTCATAGTTTCAAAGTCTCCCTCTAGTTTACTGTGGTATATGTGTGAGCACGTACTGAGCATAAGGATTTTACTCTTTGCACATCTTCCTCATCCTGCTGTGTCATCTGATAGGTAAGAATGCCTGTTTGTCGGGTTCATACTTCTGTGTGTGTGTGTGTACCAGTGCATGGGACACTACTCTGAAGTCTTTCAACCCACCACTTCCTCAGAGAAATCAGTAGTGACTCTTTCTCCAAACTAAAAGTAGCACAAATGAGGTTTTAATAATGGGGATCAGTTGAGGACACCATTAGAAGCAAATGAAGATGAAGGAGCAGACTGCCTGTCTGACTAAGCAGAAGTTTATCTATTTCCTCTAGGTTAGGAAGGCATACAGCTATTTCAGATCTTTAACTGGGAAAAGAAATATAGCATGCCGTGCCAGTAGGAATGCTCACTTCATCTACATGCAAGAGTTTTTCCTAACCTTGGTGACCACACAGCCCAGATCCAAAGTTCTCAGCAGTATCACGAATGGAGGGAATTGTCAGTCAAGGAAATGTTTCAACACATTCTGCTTTGCCCAGAAATGTAAGAGACCATCTGGAATTAGTGTTGAATATTTTTGCTAATGACCTCATGATAGAATATTGAGAATGTTTATTAAATTTACAGATGACACGAGGCAGGAATGACTTGTGAGTTTGACAGAGGACAGGATTAGAATTCAAAATGATCCTGCCAAACTGGATGAATGCTCTGGAGAACAAAACAACAGAACGCAGTTCAACAGGGACACACGCAAGTCATACACTTAGTCAGGAATAATCAGCAGCATAAGCCCATAATGAAGAAGAATTCATTTGCAGAAAAATAAAGGAGAAAACTCTGGTGGATCACAGAAGGAGTTGTCAAATAAGCCAACTGTGTCATACTTTTGTGAAAATGTCAACTATTTTCCTGGGATACAGTTGGGAAGAGACCTTGGACAACACCTTCTACTCAGCCCTAGGGAGGCCTAAAGGGGAACACAGTTTTGGGCACTGCACCTTCTGAAAAGATGTGGAGGTGTTCGGAAAAGGGCAGGAAAGGAGAATCAAAAGTACAGAGGGCTGAAAGAATGCAAATTGCAGAGAAGCTTGCATGGGGTTGTCTCACAGTGAAAGAGGTATGAAATTGCCTTTGATTTTAGTGAGGTGCGGGTTGGCTTCTTCTGCCAGGTCACAGCAATAGGATGAGAGGGAATGGCCTCAAGTTGTGCCAAGGGAGGTTCACGTGCGGTATTAAGAAAAAATCTTCTCACAGGCTGCCCAGGGAGGTGGTGCAGTTACCATCCCTGGAGGTGTTCAAGAACTGTGTGGATGTGGCACTGAGGGACATGGTTAGCGGGTATGGTGGGGGTGGGTTGGTGGTTGGATGAGATGATCTGAGAGGTCTTTTCCAACCTTAACAATTCTATGATTTCAAAAATCTTCTACGGAAAAGAAGGAAATGACCTGTTATCCTCATCTGCATATTTAATCGCATGAATACAGTGGGATAGATGAACCTCAGATATCCCTAGGAAAACCTTCCCAACAGTTAAATAGAGAGGCACGCTGATAAAGATTTTCTGGGAAAGAGGTCTCCATCCTGGAAAACTTTTAAGAACAAATTAGACATGTATCTTCATTTAGGGTGCTTTTCAGATACAGACAGATTTGGGCAGCCTCTCTGAAAGGTCTGGCTAGCTGAATGCACAACTCTGGTATAATAACTACAGAGATTAAGCCAATATTTAAAATATAAAAGCCTAGATAAGCTACCTACCTGTATATTGACTTGAGTCTAAACAACTTTTGAGCATGCTCCTTCTTTAAAATGCCCAGAAACTGTTCCTACATGCTCAGAATGGGTATTCCCATTGCACCAGGGGCTTGCTCTTCTTCTCTCTCATTTGGGGATGTTTGGTGACGTTTTGCTTGCCAGCTCCTGAATACCTCAGGTATGCCTGAGTGAAAGACACCCGTCGGCCTGCAGATGACTGGGGCAGACCTCCAATTTCCCCCACGTCCCTAAAATCATTTGAGTTGGAAGGGACCCCTAAGGGTCGTCTAGTCCAACTCCCATGGTGATGTGAGCGGGGAACGTGGCAGGTGTGAGATATGAGGCAGCAGATCAGCACATTTGCGTGCCCCTTGTTTCACATTCCTGCAAGTCTTGCTGTCTCCAGGTGGACTGAGCAAGCAGCAGCAGCCAAGCGTGTTCCCCCTTGCTGAGGGAGTATCTTTTTCTACATCTTAGCCAGCATGAAAGGCAACGAGGGTGGGCAAAACGATCCTGCCAGACCAGCACGTAGCAGGAAAGGTCATGATCTTTTGTGTTCTTGGAAAGCAGTGTGCAAAGCAGTAGCCTGATTACTTTTAATTGGGAAGTCCCAGATTTTGGTGCCTTCCCAAAGGGAGTTTAGATTTGCGTTTCTTCCACTTATTAGAAATTATCACCTCTATGTTGGTTCTGGTTTGCTCTCAACAATGTTCCAAGCAAGTAATTTTAAACTCCTATGATTCACATGATCCCTGACTAATGGTGCCCACAATGGAAAATTCTAGGAGTTTCATGATGAAAACCATATTTAGTGTTAATGGTATCCATATATAGCAGGGACTGACGGGAATATAGCAACAAAAAGCTACCACTGGTAAAGATAGGAAATGAAGCCTCTGGAGTGAGACGCTTTGTAAAATGACATTTAAAGGATGTACTTGAAATATTTTCGTAGGAGATGAAATATCACGGTTCTCCACATTTAGGCTTGATGTTTGATCTTCTTGTTCAGGTTCTAGGGAAAAAAATGCACAAAGACAAAAAATCTTCTGTTCATCTCCTGGTTTTTCACTTGGTTGCCTCTTCCCCTTTCAGCTTTGGCCCCTCCCATGTTCCACATCACTGCGGGGTTATTAATCAGTTGTGATATCCACATGACCTCTAGTTTCAGGTCTCTTTGGTCCCTCTACTCCACTAGCTGAACTATTTCTAATTGGCTAATCAGCTTATCCGGTTTGGTCCTTGATGCAAACCAGGTCTAGACATGATCTATTCCTGGGAGGCCCCTGGGTTCAAGGGGCCAATCTCACACCCTGTCCATCACTATTGTCAGCACAGTACCCTATCTCAAAGACATGCCAATGAACATTAGTGAGAGATTAAAATGACAGCCTTGGTTTTCTTACATGCCTTTTAATCATCGTAACATGCAGTCTAATGTTTCACTCTGTCTTCTCTCCTCTGCAAGAGCATGTTCTCAAGGAAGAAACCAGGAAGGACGAGAGCGGGTCAAAGACCACAGCAGGGTGAGAGCAGTGGAAAGGAATTGAAATGGAGGGTGGGGGAGGAGGAGGAGGAGGAGGAAGGAAGAGACAAAAAACAAGTCAGAATCTGGTGGCCAGACACAGAGCGACAAGGCTAGAATTTCAATTCCTCCATGTGGCTCCAGCTGGCTGACACCTTATACTGCTCACACTGGCATGCCATAGGCATTTGCCAATGGTGGTGCCTGTGGAGGGCTGTCCAAGATCCATAGCCATACACCTGAAAGGCAATTTTTCAATTTCTCAAATGCTGCTCATCTCTAATTGTCCTGAGAAGAGCTGGAGGGCTTGAAAATCAAGCTGTCTTTGTTGAAGTGCCTGCATATGGACTTAGCAGCTGACTTCTTGGCCTTTGGATTTCTGAAGAAGCCTTAGCCTGGTCACATAGCTGTGCTGTATGCAATTATTGGCCATTTCAACAAATGACAAACAGAGGACTCCATGCAATAGGAACAAATATGAATTCCTTCTTGGTCTCTCAGGGCAGTGAACAGTTGTTGGCTCTTCTCAAGCAAAGCCCCATTCTCTGCAAAGTTGTGTCGGTGTTAAAGGTGGGTGCTCTTGTATGAATATCTGCTGCACGGGCATCCATAAAGAAGGTCTCCCCATGCCTCAGATAGAGAGCTGTGCAGCAGTGTTAACAGCATGCACAATCAAAGTGAATGACCTCACTTGTCCGAGACTTCCTCGTGCTCGGCCAGCTCTGAATGAAGGCAGAGCAAGTTTCACACCTGCCTGCAAAATGCCATATGGACATCATCTGTAACAAACTTGCTCAGATACTTCCTTTCTAAAGGGCATTCAAATTTTGCTAGATGTATTTTTTCCTCTCACCGTCATGCTTTTACTGAAAATTTTAGCTAAGGTAATATCAGCTCCTTAGCTTTTAAACTTCCTGGTCCATAATTATTTGGCTGGTGGGATGTGTGAATTCCTTTAGCCAACCAGTGGAGCATGTAATTAGCTCTATATGCACGAATGAATTACGCATATGTTTAGCTATGTGGCTTCAGCTGGTAGCTAATCATGAGAAGTTTCCAGCTAGAAAAGGAAACTGGTGAGAAAGTCGGGAAAGGCTATGAAGCAGGCGGTGCACAAGAGGTCTCTGATTTGCCTTTTCCCCTTTCTGCCTGATACTGCTTGCATCCCCATTTTTGTGCTGTGCTTTCCCCGGGATGTATATTCCCCAGCAGATGCTGGGAGCATCCTGCAGGTCATGCTCTCTTTCAAGTGCCTCACGTTCTGCTGTCACACAGCGCCAAGCTTGGGGGGATATTTCTTGATCTGTAAAGGATTAAATTTCCCCAGTTTCTGAGGTTAGCTCGAGCCCTGCTCACCCTTCCCAGCCTGCCTAAGCAGATGATGGAAGCAGAGCCTTGCAATCTCACCTGGACAGTTTATTGAAGTTACTGTTTGCGTGTGTGTTACTAAGGCTGTTACAACATATGGTCAGACTGCCATGCTTAAACCACCTCATGGTTTAAGCACATCACACTTGCAGATAGAATTTGCCGCAAGGGCAGCTGTCTCATTGAACAGTTGTGGCACTTTGCTCCTTTTTGTCATCTATTCAGCTTTTTTTTTCAAAGGATGTGAGTCTAAAAGCAGGTCAGAGTTGAGGAGCATTTCATATTTGGCAATTTTTTTCTCAGCCTTTCTCAAGGTGCAGAAATGGGATCATGTTGAGTTGGCCTCCTCTGAACTAGGGGAATGTAACCCTGCTGGTAGCACCATCATATATATTATTTATGTAGCAAGTTTGAAGTTACAGAGTTCAGACTATTTTTTTTTTTTTTTCCTTTTTGGGTGGAAAAAAATGATTAGAATGTTTTGCATAAGCAAAATTTATCCTGTCCTTTTTAATGCTCAATTTTTGTAAGACACCCTGGCATGTCAGAGCTAGTATTTCTTAATATAAATAATACTCTCATACACAGACTTTCTTCCTGTGAAAATCCATCCTTCTCTTAAGAACAATACCATGCCCAGATGGAGTAGGATGGATAGCAAGTAATAAAACAGTGGCTCTTTTAACAGACTATCAGACCTCACCCAATTCCATGGTAAGAGTAGACCAGAAGTGGATTCAATGTAAATGCTGTCATCTTTCAACTGTGCTTCCAAATGAGAAGCCTTGTACCAAACCGCAGCATTGAAGACCTGGATCAATACTGCCTAAAGTCAGCAGAAGTCTCTGGGCCACCTCTACAGTCCCCAGGCATCCAAATGAACGCTATCCAACTAAGCAGCGCAGTCGTCGTCTCTCCCCCGACCTCTGCGATTCCAGACAAGGCCACACAATCTGCAGATGGGGAAATGCTGAATAGCAAGCATTTCGGCCTCTCACAGATGTGGTTAAATTATCTTAATGTATTTAAACAAAGTGTAATGTCAAAGTAGTGTAAATACCATATTTCAGCAAAATGGCTGCTTCTCCAGAGTTCTTCAAGTCAATGCCAAATGAAATACTTCTCACTGTTTATTCACAAAATTCTTTCTTACCCACTGAATTTTCATGTTGCTGGGCTGGGCCAAATAATCAGTTTCCTTTTAAAATAGAAGAACCAGTAGTGCATTCCAATAGGCTTTTCACGCTAAGTTAGGAACCCTTGCGAAGTGCAGTGTGATTAGCCTATGTTGGTTTTAATTACCGCTGATTGGAGCCTACCTGCGGGGAAACACTGAAAAAGCAGACAAATTTTCAACCCTGCACATTTCTATGTTTCCGGAGGAGCTGAAGGAGGAATCTTGAAGTTTATGGTAGCCATTCGGTATATCAGTGGTATTTCTACTCTCTTTAAACAGGATGCCCTTTGTGTTAAGAAACACACCTGCACCACTTCAGAGATTAATGGGCTATTCCTTGGCAGCACTTGTGGACGTTTTAGTTGTCCATTAGGATGATATAAGACCAGAAGAGAATTTTTTTGATCAGCTTTAATTGAATGGTAATCTCTACTCAAAGTAACCTGTTTGCTGGGAAACTTGTAAGCCTCAGGATGAGGAATAAAGAAATGACAGAGGCCCCCAAAAATACAAATCCTCCTCCATTAGTAAGGTCTCTTCTGTGAATGAGTTAACTTTAAAAGAAGCATATTACTAAGTATTTTATCAAAGCAAACATTTAATCAAAGTGAAAGGAAGAGATACTAGTCCCCTTCTGGAATGGGATGGAGACTGCCAAGATGTGTTTTAATTGCTTAAGAAAACAAACTATGTCAAACACTGGGTTTTAAGCAAGCAGATGCTCATTTATCATTCGTTTTTTGTCTGTGTACGCTTGGGATCCTGCTGAACATGAGTTTTCTGAAATGGAAATGACCATATGGCCAATACCTTCAAAATGAATTCAACATGCCCTGCCTCATGTGAAATGTGTTCTTTTAATGGTGCTTTTCTTTTTACTTCATCTCTTTTCCTCTTTTCCTTTTCTTTCTTTTTCTTATTAGTTGTTTTTCCTTTTTTTCCTTTTTTTTTTTTTTTTTTTTTTTTTTTTTTTTTTTTTTTTTTTTTTTTGCTTTTCCTTTTTCTGCTACATTATGGGACAATGAAAGTAGAACATCTGCCTTTGTGGGAGTCCAGCTTGTCACAGAGGCAGTCTATGACCAGTGCTGTGCACTACTGACAGAGTCTGGATACTCTGCAAGAGCTGTGCTTTCACAGCTCCATTTCTTTTAGAGGTTATCTCACACATACAAAAAAGAACCCTTTGCTACTGAATTAACCCTAATCTTAATGATGCCAGAAGGACCTCGGGAGGCAGACTGCAGCTGCCCTGGGGCTATGCAGGGCTGTTCAAGACTGAGAGTGGGGTACTGGTGTGTGGAAGATGTTCTGGGACGGCAGCAGTTCACTGGACCCCAAATGTCTGGAGTTGGTGGCTGAAGCAGTGCTGAGGAGCCATCAGAACCATACCACTATGCTGAACAGTGACAGAAGAAGAATTCATTTGCTGCCCAAAAGAGATGATGTCTGATTTGCTGCGATAAATGAAAAGCATTGCTTCCACTGAGCACAGACAATTCCTCACCACGTGTTGTGCGTAGCCTTCTCATACCACAACCCAACTAATGACCATGCACGTGTCTCGAGACTGTAGCTCTCACCCTCCTCAAAGAGACACAAGTGCAGTCAAGGATCCTGCAAACATAGCCCAGGGACATCATTCAGAGATATCCACACTGTCTTAGTCAGGACTGTTCTTCTGCACAGGGCTGGAGATGAATCTGGAGGAACAGTGTGACCTCTTACAAAATTGGTGTGCCTATCCCTGCAGTTTTCTAGAAACTCAGAGCAATCTTGGCTCTGTTTGGGTTGTAAGCCCTCTGCCCTTGGCAGTACATGGAGTGCCAGATTTGAGCCTCAAACCTTGTGAGGGACAAGATCAGAGAGTATGGGGCTTGCAGATGTATTGTTCTAAGGATGTGAAAACAAACAGTGTGAGGCAGAGAAATCTGGGCCATGAGAGCTGTTCAGCAGGGCGACATCTTCACAGCCCCAGTCCTACCCAAGGTAAGGGAAGCCAAAAGCATCAAAGAAGCATTCTCCTCAAGGTAAGGGAAGCCAAAAGCATCAAAGAAGCAGTCTCCTCCAGACTGAGGAACTAGCCATGTTCTTTCCAGAGAGGACAGAGTGTGGGGCATTCCCCAAAGCCATATTTCTGCAAAGATCCCATCTTCGTACTAACATTCATCTCAGCTGTTTCCTCGCCCAGCAGAACATCACTGGTTCGCCTGTCTGCCTGTTGGTATCATTCCTGTCCTGCCCAATGCTGCCTTGCTCCTCCACCTCCCCTCTGTTTGTGGCACCACTCAGCTGCATGTCAGCCAAGAGCTGCCCTAAATCTCTGTGAGCAACAAGTGACACCAGCAGGCATTAAGTGGGAGCTCTATCACCATGGTGTACGATATATCACTGCGGTGACTGGTATTTTTGATGCCTCGGAAAGCCTCATTTGAAACTGTAGCACTCCAGAAGGATCCTTTGCTGACCTGTGCTGATGCAAACAGCAACAGCAGAGACTCATTAAGTCTGCGTACACATCTAGCAGTTATAACGCTCCATATTATTAGATGCCACAATCATAGGAAGTATAAATATGATGCGCCCTGCATGTGACGCAACTGCTCACCTGTGCTTGCGCCCTGGGATATGGCAGCAGGGAGGACAGCAGGCAACAGCAGCTGTGTTGCAGATCTCTTCTCACCTGCTTCCAGAGGGAGTGAACCTCAGTTTCCGCATATCTAGCTGACTGAAAAAAATATCTGCTGCCTGGAAGGTCCCCAGTGGACCAGGAAAAGAACCAGTCACTTGCGCTCTGCACAACACCAAAAAGTTCAACTGTGGCTGCCCAAGAGCCAATTGGTCATATTGCTCCGGGTTCACTAGTTCACCTGAGACTGTCCTCCACAAATAAAGGCACACTGATGCTCAGCATGCTACTCTGATTTTCTTCTTACATTCAATTGACTGCTGAAACTTCAGAAAGTAATTCATGTAGGTGTCCCATCTCAACAAATGCCTTTTGAACTGTAACCTTCTCTAAGGAAATTAGTTTTTTTTTACCTTGAATTATCTGCAAGTCATGCCCTCTATCTTATCTTTTATTTCTGGTGATAGCATCTTAGTGTCAGCACTCATGAAGGTTAGGTGATGGATAGGAATGGAAGGTGCAGCCCATCATTAAATACACAGGCTGTGTTTGGTGTCAATATTCAGGAAGCCTTTCTTCATGTCTTCAGTTCTGTCTGGGCTCCTTTTTTTTTTTTTTTTTCAGGGTTCAGAGGAGGTCCAGGAGGTCCCTGGCTGACCCCAATACTTTGTGAAAATTGGACATCTTCTACTGTCCTACTTGCGAGCGTTTCTTCACAAAACGTTTCTTTTCTTCTTATCTCATAATTTTGTGTTTGTTTGTTCAAGGACCCCAAAGCACTGTCCAAGAGGGTTGAACTCTGTGACTAGTGGGCAATATGCAACGTCCACAAATCAAAAACAGTGGGCTTTCAGTCCCAGGGAGGTATCCTCTTGCTCTCTGGTCTTTTCCAACCTCAGTGACTCTATGATTCTATGATGCTATGATTCTATGATTCTACTCACAGTTACCTTGTAGTAACAGCAATGTTGAGTGTTTTGTTTGGGAATGTTTGGGAAGTTTGTCTTCGCACAGACTACAAACCCTGATTAATATGATGTTGTTGCTACGGTCATTGCCCTATCACCCAGTGTTTTCTGTTTCTGCCTGCCGACAAGTCCTCTAGCACCAGTCTAAGGGCAACGAGTAATAACAGAGACAAACGGAGTCATAATGACCGTCCTCGGAGCAAACAATTGATATGGTAATGACGTCGGTGGGAACGTGGCTCATATCTACAAAGAGAGGGAAGGGAGAATGGAAATAGGACAGGGCAAAGAGCTGAAGGGATTAAAAAAGCTATTTGAAGAAGACTCCTGTGAGATTTTTTCAAGGACCTAGAATCAGTTTTGGGGAGAAGAAAGAATCCAGTGTGATTCTTCTACTGGGAGCAAGTCTGATGTATCTGTTGAGCTGACCCAAACTTAAAATTACTCCAGCATAGAGAGAACACTGAGAGAAAGAAATGTGTGCAGATCGTTATAATTTGAATTTCATCTTCTGTGCACTTCATGTACCAAGAAAAGAGGCAAAATGTTCCCAAATCCCATCTCAACCCCCAAGGCCTGTTACATTTTCAAGCTACCAGCCACATACTCTAAACTTACAAGGAGCACCAGATCTTCCAGTCAGCCATGGCCCTGAAGAACAGGTAATGGCTGGAAAACAAAGCAGTTTTGTTTGAGGCTCCACCTCCACGCAGAGCCCATGCTTTAGGCGTGTTTCAAGTCTGACCACGAAGAAGGGATCTGCAGCCTACTGATGCAGATAAGGCAATGGATTGGGGCTCTAGAAATAATTAATGTGAATACCTACTTGAGTCAAGCCATGAGCAGTAGCTTTTCATGCAGTCAATCTTTTTATTTTATGCTTTGTCCCACCAATGATCTGCCCTATTTTTTAGGAAAAAAAAAAAGAAAAAAAAAAGCTGTTGTCAATGAAAGACCTCAAAGAATGGAAAATCTGGAAGTCTCATGAGAATCTACTGCAGAGCTAATGCCTTCGCGGTTTCTGCTCTTAATTATTCACACTTCAACTTACACATTTCCAAGCAAAGAACCCCTCTTTCTAGATATTTTTTGTGCAGACACTGTTAAACACCAATCAAGTTGTCTCTTAGATGCCTCTTTGATCAGCCAAATAGACAGAGTTCCTTAATTCCCTCTTTAGGGCAGAGTTTTCTAACCAAGAACCGTTTTTATGCAATCTAGGATCTGAGCTAAACAAAGCCGAGGGAAGAACTTTGGACGGATCGTGTCTTGAGAAAAGGCTTAGGAGACGGACTTTGTTATCTAATTACATTTGGTGTTAATAAAAACCTGATTATACAGCTATAAATTCTGCAGTTTTTATTGTTTTGCTGTGACAAAGACCTGAGTCATCCATTGCACTTCTCTGTGAATATCTTCCCTTTGAAATGATTGTAGCAAGCATGATTATATTACATCAATATAAATCAACAGTGATGCCCTGTCCTGGTTAAAATATATTGATGCTTTATTCACAACATCACGAGTTTCTTTTTAGGCATTTTCGAAAGTATAAATCTCCCTTTCAGAGATCTCAGTAGCAAAATTAGCATTTGCTTTTTGTCCCTGTGCTCACAATTTTTTCATGGTTGTCAGTCCAAGCATTTGGCCTTCAGAGCTGTCTGGCGGGAAGCATAAATCAGGTATGTAAAATGCAGTATATGAAAATGCAGACTCAGTTTTCTGCAAGAAAAGTTTCATTTTCACAGGTGTAAAAGTGGAAGTGAATCTCGGTTTAAAAGGTTGGACACAGCTTTGCCACTTCAGAAAACTGCAGCATTGCATTGCTGCAGTGAGAAAATTCTTACTGGCTATCTAAAGGCCGGGAAATTGTAACACGCTACTGAATCTCCCGTGGAAGAAATCATGATCTCATAATGGAAAAGTTCACTGGGGTATATTATTACTGGAACATGTCCTCTAAGAATAAGGGCAGAAGCTTGTAATGGATATGGTGCCAGCACAATGGCACATGAGCGTACTCTGCAATCCACATGTCTCTGCACAGCTTCTCCTCCCACAGAAAGGTCAATGACAGAGAGGCAAGAGGATAGACACTGATTTATGTGCCCACCACCCTGCTAAGAAATGCTTTTAACTAGGTTGGGCCTGAGCTGCAAACAGCCCTGCTTATTTCTGCTAAACATTATTAAGGTCATAAAATGTCTCAAGATTCATGCAAACTTCATGCCAACTTGGCTGCAGCCCAATGCGTCTGCTGTAAGAGCCCCCTGAGAACAGTTGCAGAAATGATGACAGCAGGTGGCATGCTGAGCTGGAGCCTGGAAGGGCTTTCTTTGAGAGGTTTTGTGCCTGGTTTTGGTATTCCAGCTTTCAATGGGGTGAAAGCATTTCAAGAAGTAAACCCTGCAAAAAAAGTCTCTTGGCCTCTTGAGCCCCTCCATGACTTCAACTGGCATCTCCAAGTCAATGGCTGGAGCGTCCCAGGTGGTGTCTGAGATCATCTGGAAGTGTAAGAGTGCTGCTTTGGAGAGCAGTGCAGATTGTGGCATTGCTTCAGAGATCGGGGCAGGGGATGCCTCATGGTGCTGCTAGCTTACAGGTTCCAGCATCCCAGGTTGGCCCAGCAATCCTCCAAAATGATGTATTGTGCAGGTATTCTTCCAAGGGCAGTGGCCTTTCGCTCTCAGGAAAGTTGCAACTTGTTCCCTCCTATCAGCAGAGTGCAAACTCCCCATTAAAGTACAAGTGAGGCTCAGCACTCATCCTACACTCTCTCTGCCCACAAACAGGGCATGGCTACGGCGACAAGGCAGCCCCAAGGCTGGGACATGGGCCAGGCAGTGAGTGGCAAAGGGACAGACATGCCTCTTCTGGCACGCAGGGTAGCTGTGGTACACCATGGGTCTGGTCACATTCATTTGCCCTGCGTCTCTGCAAAGGTGTTGTAGGATCTCTTCTGTTGATATCCCCACCCATGGGGAATTCACCGGTGGGCCGAGACTCAGGTATATGAATGCTTTTGCTTTGCAAAAGATTAGATGTATAGTGAAGTTGCAGGCCCCCGGTGTTTTGATTGGCTCTTCTGTCAGCTCTTAAGGGATAAAGTCTTTAAATTGCATGGCAGCAACCAAGCAACAAAAAAACTTGTTGCAGCAACTCAATTTTTAGTGACTCCACTTCCCTAGCAGGTTTGTCTCTCCTCCAGAGAGCTATATTAAGAAGATCAGTTTGGTGTGCACACAAATCATGGCTTTGTTTAGTAGATCTGTTCTCTAATCAGGTCAGGTAAGGGCCCAGAGACCAGTTATGGGGGCCATATAAATACCTCCATAGATAGAGGCATCAGGAGATAAAATGCAAAGATATTTATTATTTTATGATGCTCGTTCTTTCCTCTAGAATCTAAGGAAAAGTGTTTCATTGAATGTTAGTAAACTGTCTTTGATGTAGTGAAAAATTCGTTATTTTTGAAGGGCTTGATCTTTCATAAAAGGTTTGATCTTTCATAAAACAATTCCAGACTGAAGAATTTTTGGTGGTTCTGGTGACCTCTAATGACATTACCACGTCACAGGTGACCATACATGGCTGTGATACAGCAGGCGCTATGCATGACTTACAGTCTCCAGAAGTATTATGTGTCCAGCACCCAGTCAAGGCACTGTGTAAATGCCATGAGCGCTTTGTACACAAGTGCTTTCTGCCATTTCACTTTTTGGTGAGTGACTGGTCTTGTAGGTACAGGGCATGCTTTCTGAGCCCAGTGGTTCTGGAAGAGATCACTGCCTGTTTCAGAAGGCATAACCCTGCACCCAGCCCTTTGGGCCACTGAGATGGACAGTGCTAATGTGCAGAGCAGATGAGAATTGCATTTGCCAGGACTGCCCCAGGAGCGGGCAGCCACCCAAGGTTACACAAACTCGGTGATGTCCTCAGAGCTGTAGGTGAGGGGTAACTCCAGCTGCTTATTTGAGGTGGCTCATGGATGGGTGCCTTCAGAAAGGCAGATGAGCAGCTGTAGCTGCTTGCACATCAGTTTATGGATGGTAGAACCAAAGAATCATGCTGAGTTTTGAAATGGTAGAATCTAAGGATCTTGCTGAAGAATTCATGAGGGGATGTGGTTGCAGGGGAGTTGGCTGAGGGAGATCTTTGGTTCAGATGGGCAGTAATGTTCCCTCTGAGAGTACTTCTGCAGTGAGTGACAAGGAGGTGGCAAAACATGCAAACTCACCATTGCTTGCTGATAAAAATGTGCAGAGAAAGCTTGCCCTTTCTTCTTAGAGTTTTATTTGAGGTTTCTGAAAAGCTCTTACGGTGGATAGTATGATATCTTAGTGTGATATGCTCCAGTTATAATGTCTTGCTCTGGACTCTTTTGCCAGTTTGGAGTCATTAGTAACAAACTAGTGCTTGGGACTGCTGCAGGAATAGAAACAGCTACGTTTTTGAGGTTCTCAACTCTCGGTGTGTCTCAACTCTTGGCACGTGAGAGGGCCAGCAACTGGGGATGAGACATGAGGTGATGGAAATTCATTTTAGTCCTGGTCTTCACCCTCCCGCCTATCCCTGGATTAAAGAAAATGCTGATTTATTTCATTGCGTTTGTTTCAGTTGCTGATTGCTGTTAATGACTGCAGAGCCCCACCCTTTCTATTAACGGGTCAGTGCCCAAAACATACCCACTGTTCGTCAGTTCTACATAGTTTAAACAGGTGCTCTTTCTAACACATAAGAAATATGAGCTGACTCTTTAAAGTCAAGCTGTCCCACTCACCGCTTAGGAATAGGGCTCGCTTTTGCGAATACTCTCAATGACTGTGAATTTAAGTAATGCAAACCTCGACAACTAGTATTTGGGAAGCTGTGGTCCCTGACTGACTCTGAAACAGCTGCTTTATGATGAATGATCCAGTAAATTCTCAGCTCATAGAGCTACCTGAATTTCAAGCAGTTAGCAGGCAGGGAAATAAATGACCGCACTGCCACTGCATAGTGCAGTAGGCAAAAGGATTTTCTTTTATTGCAACCCTTTACTCTAGGGCTATATTTGTAGTGGGAAAGAGGAATACATCACCCAGTTGCACTGCCTAATGTGGGACGCACCTTCTGGGACTATGGCAGGCGAGCCTGTCTCACACACACGTCCTCTGAAGGTTGTGGGTGAAATGCGTCCAGTGAGCTCCAGCAACATGATAAGGTCCAGGCCCTTGGACTACCCACCAAGAGGAACCAGACATTTTGTGGAGTACACCCAGTACCAATGGGACTCTTCCCATTGGCTTATGCCTGTGCAGGGGACCTGGACAAGAGGTCTCAGGCAAGAAGGAGCTGAGGCAGGACATTTCTAGCAGAACCTTTGCTAATGTTTGCCTCACCTGTGGGGTAGATGGGCAGGGAAGCCAGGCTGGCTTCTGAGCAAAGACAGGAAGCAGCATAACAAAGCGTTGCACAGTGGCTGTGTGTGCTGCTTCGGGGATTATCGAGGGAGCCGGTCATTTTCCAGAATTCATATTCAGTGTGCTTAGCTTAATCCAGTATTTTGTTCCGTTCTCAATTAAGCACCACATCCTACCAGATATGATGGCTTTTCAAAGCTCTTTCGGGGGTGAGGTCTTTCCTTGCTTTCTTTTGCATTTTCTTCTTTTTCCAAAATAGTGCTGAGGAAATGTAAGGCAGCCCAGCCCTGCGTACGTGCTGCCACATTCTGGGAGATGGAAAACAAAAGCTAAAAGAGGATGGTTAACCTTTTCTAATTGTCGCAGAGAAGGACTAGTTGCCAGGAGGAACTTGAGTGCTAATCCTACTTTACTCACCATGTGACCTTTGGGTAAGTTACCTAATTACCTTGTCCTTCAGTCAGCAGAGCCTGTAAAGAGCAGGTGTTCCAGTGAAACCCAGGACTGCTGAGCCCGGGTTGTGTGTGCCCTTAGGAAATAACCACAGAATAAAGCCCGTCACACTTTTTAAAAGGTGGAATTGATGCGCAGAAGTAAAATGTTCTGCACAAAGCTTAATCCTGCCCTCTAATCTACTGATGGGGCACAGGACTGAGCCCAGACTATATAATTGCATGAAATATGTAGGTCACTCCAAAAGTAATGCCTCCTATTCATTTCCATGGAAACTACAACAGCTACAGAGAGCACAATAACACTATTTGATAGAACAAATTCACAGCTACAATACACTACTTTTCAACATAGTCACCACCATTAGCTCTGCGTTTTCATCAGCAATGAACAAGAGCCTGCATGCCACAGTCATAAAAATCTGTACCAGCAGAGGTGACCCGCTGTTTCCCAGCTGCTACGATGGCATTGTTGCTAGGAAAATGTTGCCCAAATGGTCCGACTTTCACCATGCTCACGTCCACTGTTTGGTCTCCATAAACATTCAGCAGTCACTGGTGAATGTCAGTGGGTGCCATTTTTTCCACATGGAGGAATTCAGTGACACACCTTTGCTTCATACGCACTTTCACGTCAGATGCCATTGTGCCAGACTGTCCCTCTGCTGCCATCTGTCAACAACATGTAATGGAATATTGGTGGGAAGGTTCAACCTCTGCTGCTGTACCACCAACATCTGCCTCTAATGTTTTGGGCCAACCTATTAACACAGAAGGCATTACTTTCGGAGCTGCCCTCATATCATTCTGGAGGGCATTTGGTGTTTGTGGAGGAGTTATACAGAGTGGTCTGGTCGAATTATAACTGAGTCAGCACTGTTCTGCTGGAATTAATTTCCCCCAGCTGGGTTGCATGGATCCTGTGCTTCCCTGGCAGCCCCGTGCTGCTGCTGCCAGGAGCACCCACCAGGTCCCACAGTGGCTGCCTCCTGGAGAAGGTGGGATTTCCTCTCTGTGCTGTTACACTCTGAAGGAGCCTTCGGGCTGAGATTAAAAAAACCTCAGCACAAAGAAGTACAGTTCTTCCTTGCTTACAAGCTTTTTCCCCTTGAGTTTTCTTCTCCTTCCTGGGTACATTTTTTTAATTGACTCTTCTTAACAGTAGTTTCATCTCTTTTCTTCCTCAAATTATGTGCTATTAGGTACGTATACAGTTCTCCTTTTTGCCAGATTCTTCACACTGATGTGAAATGAAAAGATACAAACAGCCATCCCCAGAGAGTATCCTCTCTCTAGTGAAAGATCTTTCACCTTGCATTGTAAAAGCACTTTACAGAACTATTTGTTCCCTTTTTGCATTTGATGTCAAAGAAAATGCCAGTGTCTCTCTGCTTTGGATTACAAACACATCGTTTATTATTATCTGGCACTCAGGAGGCAATCCTGCCTCTTGGAGTAGGACCTGCTTATTTTTCTGGTTTGATCTCTCTTTCATTCAAAGGAGGAATATTCCAGGGAGATGCATTGCAAAGAGCCAAGCTGTACTCATCTCCTCTTCCCAGCAAGTCTGGTCCTCACAGTCGTTTGCTACAATAGTCCAGGTATGGCATTCATTTAAACCTTCCCTTTTTATAATATACTATGAATTCAGAAGCTGAAATGCAGTCCTGTTTTGGATGAAGACATTTTGAAACCAGGTTTCCAGAATGAGGTTTTGATCCCTTCTTATTCAAAAGCACCCATAACCATGAACGGTCTAATTGAAACGGGAGGCACTTGCCATGGACTAAGGAACAATTCAATGGGATTAAGGCAATGCAGAATCTGGGCTGTTGTGATTAAATTTTGCAAATATTAACTGACAAATCTTGGCACAAATCCTAGCCAATATGTAATGGAGCAGTTCCCCAGAAGAGAGCTGAGCCTTGCCTGAGGTGTAGCAGCATAGCTGTTTTGACACGTCCTTCCATTGTCTTCTCTTGACAGAAGCGAAAGATTTTGGCTCATGAAGTGCTCTTTGAGGGGTGTTAAGGTTAGTTTGGAAAGAGCAATTTCAAGGGGAAAAGTCTGCAATGTGACAAGAAAGCCAGACAGCAGAAATCCTTCTGCCCTGAAAACTGACTGTAAGAGTAAGAATCTTTCCCACAACCCAATGAGCTCCTTAGGGCGTGCCCGCACCATACAGTGAAGCATGCTGCAAAGATCCCAGTGCTGGCCACAGAGCTGGCGGCAGGACCGGGAGCCCAAGGGCTGTGTCAGTGTGGTCAAGTGAATAAGCCCATACTCTTTGCTTAGAGGCCAATATGCCGTGATTTCCAAAGTGAGTTCACCTTCCTCCGGGCTTTGCACTGTGCTGAATGTACATTTGTCCCTGAGTTCTCTACTAACAGACTTGTGAGAGGATGGTTTTTGTCTTTTTTTTTTTTTTTTTGGCTTCAGCTGCCTTTTAGGTTCCAGGATAAATCCAAGTTGCTGATATTCATCTATGAGTATGCCACTTCTCAGGGAGACTGCCAGTTTGACCCAGAGCCAAGTTTCACAGAGGTGCTGCAGCTGGTGCAAGTAGGTCAGTAATGGTGAGGGTCTCCCACTTTGAAATTACTCTTCCCTGTTTTTGACCTGAAATAACCTGTTGAATCAATCTGTGTCCACTTGTGAGCATCAGGCTCCAAGACAGTTGTTGACCAACTGGAGAGCGTCCAGCAGGAAGGCAGGAACAAGAGCGATCAGAGGGCTAGAAAACATGAGCTATGAGGAAAGGCTGAAAGAGTTGGGTTTGTTTAGTCTAGGGAATTGAAGACAGTTAGACGTGATAACACCCCTCAAGTATGTGAAAGGCTACTGCAAAGAGGAAGGATAAACTGTTCTTCATGTCTGCTGGGGACAGGAAAGGAAGTAATGGGCTTAAAGTGCAACAATGGAAGTTCAGGTGAGATGTTAAGAGACATTTTCCAGTTGTGAGACTCTTGAATTGCTGGGATGATTAGCTGTGTGAAAACACTTCCATGGGAGGGTCTGAGCAATGGCTGAGATAACCATCTCAAATTCAGCACCTTCAGCACAGCGGATCCTATCCGGAGGCTGGTGGAAGAGTAAGATGACCTTCAAAAGTTTCTTCCAGCTCAGTTTTTTGTACAATTTCTGTTATCAAAGCAGAAATTCACAAAGCCGGCTCTTAATTATCTGGAGGGCATTTTGCTCCTGGGCACTTCTCTGGTTTTGTGAATTGGTGTTTGATGGGAGGAGGGTTTTAGGGAAGATGTTCATCCTGAGATCATCCAGAAGAAAATCCCAAATTAAAAACATTTAAAGGGTGTTACAAATCCAACCGAACAAAAGTGAAGGGCAGGTTTCTCTGTTGTTGTAAAAATAAGGCTTCTTGCTGGACCAGCTGCCCTCATCAGCATCCTAAACTATCCATCCAGTGGTGGCCAGTGTGGTGGTCTTTGCACCAAGTACAACCTGAATTCAATGGAAAGAAACAAATGGACACCTGAACACTCAGGAGCAGCCAGGAATTGCTGGGATTCTTTATGTAACTCAATAAAAGGGAAAGAAACAAAACAACAGCAAATCCTGATGCACACAACAATCCCTCCTTCTCCAGTTTCACAGAGAAGCAAGTTCCAACGCTGTGAAATCGAAGATTAAATAAAAAGAAAAAGCCGAGAGGCACACTGCCGTGCATATATTAGATGTGCGTAGAGCAACGACATGCACACCTTCACAGAAACAAACACTGTGAGATGAGCAAGGGTTTAAGATCCAGCAAAGAAGCTGCCTTCTCAGCAAGTTCATTGAGCCTGTATTTTTAGACCTTACTTTTCTTTAATCCTATCCATTTTTAATGATGGAACATTAAGCAACTGGTGCTTTCCCAGAGGAGAGCCCCACAGTTGGTTATCATTGAACTGGAGCTCCCCAGGCTGTGGCCACCATGATGCTACTCCCCAGGGAGTCCGGAGTTTGGCTCAGCTGGTGCAAGCATCAGGCTGGTTTAGGCATTTCAGACATCCCTGCAGAAAGCAGCTCTCCTGTTTTCCCAAGCTGAGCTCCTTTCTGTTGTTCTGCGTCCTTTTTGTCCTCACTTTTTTTTGCTCTTCTGGAATTTAGCTTTGTGAAGCATGCACCAGCCAGGGGCCAATGAGCTCGTTTGACCTTCCACTTCATCTGCAACAGATTCATTTTTAAGTGGGAATAATGATAAATGCTGATGAGGTGCGAGATCTGACATCTATACGGGAGTGCAGAGCATGCAATTTCTGATTTCACTGAAATCCAGAAATGGGTGGGTGCTTTTTTCTTTAATCTGCAAAGTTTTGAAGATCACCAATGCATGTGAAGTTTTCAGCTTTCAAAGGGGCTTCTTTTTCAATGATTTGCTAGTTGCATAGAACTTTAGCTCCATCGTTCTTGTTTTGGAAAAAAAAAAAAAATCAGAATGAAAAAATCTTAATTTCAAATTAAACATGGAGAGCTTTCTGTGCAAACAGGATCCATACTTGGTGCTGTCAATACTTGGGATATGCATGGAACTCTTGGACTGATCTGCTGACATGCACCAAGGATAAAGTTCTCCCTCTGACTGGACTAGTACTGGCATCAGGGCAGTGTTCAGAGAACACTGTCAGATAGTTCAGCTGAGCAAGTTCAGTGTTCAGTTTTCTTTTGGAATCTTATTTCTGTGGAATTATATCTATATATATATATTTGGCCAAACAGTCATTTTTATATCTTGGGGTATTCCTTCCGGAAAAATCTGGACACCTCACTTAGTTTTGTTGTCTCAAGAAAGCAACTGATGTGAGCACAGGTCAGCCCTGGGTACACTCTGTGTGCCTGGGATGTCCCTGGGAGTACAGATCACCTGGATCCCAGATGGCTGGGGCTCATGCATATGGAGCATTGCATAAATGCTTTATTGTTCCTCCTATCCTCTTCCAGTTGCTGCTTGGTGAAACAGTTACTGAGTTCAGTTTCAGTGTCTGTTCTGTACATACAGGGCATACAGATGCTTTTAAGATGCAGCTGAATAGTTCTTTGAGATTTAAAAAAAAAAAAAAAAAAGATATTGTTTTCACAAACCTGCAATTGGAGTGTTTACTTTGGGTACTGAACACCCAACCCAAGTTACTGAAGCAGGTAATCTCCTGATGCCTGTTGCCACACGCACCTCCAACTGCTACTCACACAGCAGCCAGACAAGTGCAGCTCAGGGCTGTAGCCTCATTGTACTGCTTCAGATGCTGGTTGGAGGGATGTCTTTTTCTCTTGTTAACAACATTTGGGTACCTTCAGCTCCATCAGGTGCTCAGAGCCCCATCCACCCTGACCCCAAGTGTTTCCAGGGATGGGGCATCCACTGCATCTCTGGGCAACCTGTGCCGGTGCTTCACCACCCTTACTGTAAAAAATGTCTTCCTTATGTCCAGTCAAAATCTCTTGGTCTGCAGAAGGTCTGGAGCGTGGCAATGCCATGCTCAATTTCTCTGCTGCCACTCCTGCCAACTCTTGCTCAAGCAGAACATCTCTAAAGGACAAGGAGGAACTCTGCCTGTATGAATGTCACAAATCTGCAAACCTCCGCTGGCAGTACTGCTTTGCAGGAACACTGATGGGGAGTTGTAGGCTAAGAACACTGCAGGCAAGCTGTGGAGTTAGCATGCACTAGGGCTGACACAAGGTGAAGCATTCTGGCTGCTCTCATATCAGACGTCGATTAATCAAACTTGTATCGACCCCTTGACTTTCAACAAGTGACAAGGCTGCAGTCTTTCAGGTGACTAGACCATTACGCATCTACCACAAAGGCTAAAAGAAGTAAAGCCAGCTTAGGCTGTAATATCTAAAGCACCTGAAATTGAAGATGTGATTAAACTGATCAAATTGGGTCATACCTGTGTGACCGTTGCTGCAAAGTTAGGCAGAAAAGCCCACCCCGCCAGTCTGAGCTGCAGACAGCAGCATCTGGCAAAAGACTCCTTACTGTAGGTACCAAGATGCTGGTAGCTGTGCCATTTCCAAGAGAAACAGTGGCATTCTTGCTTCACTGAAGCACGACAAAGCAAAAACGGTCAGTGTTTGGCCTGTGCTCAAGTGCCAGGATGCCTTATAACTACCACACAAGCAAAATCTGCATTTTCAAGAAACTTCTGAAGTAGAGGAAGAATGAGGAAAGCAGGAGGGCTAGGCCAGTAGGTATGTATTTTTGCTTGTGCATATTGCCATAAGCAAGCTTACAGGCAGTTGGGCAAGGAAGGCCGGGCTTGACCGGCTTCCCCCAGGCCATGCTTTTGCAGTCCCAAGAGGTCCAGTCCTCCTTGGTGAGCTAGTGTGCACTGAGTGTGCATGCGCCATGAACCTAGGAGAAGTCCCCTCAGTATAAACAGGCAGCCCAGGATATCTGAGGACTCCAGCCGACTAGATGGCAACTATCTCAGGTATGTCAGCCCGTGCAACTCTTGCATTTCCCAGCTGCAGCCTACATAGCTGGAGAGTTAATGGGCACGGAGAATCCGGCTCCCTCGATCCCAAGTGTCCAAGGAATGACCCAGCCATCTGCAGGAATCATTACCGTCCTCTGCAAGGGGGGACAAGGTCAAACCAATTGAACGTTGTCTAAAGAGGATCTTGGGGAGGGAATGTTTTCATTACAACAGTTCATCTTTCTTTTCACAGTTCATCAAAAGCAGGCCTTCTGCATACACACGCAAGACAAATAGGATGGAGGGGTGATGACAGATACTGTAGGCCCATGGTGATTGGGATGACCCTCCACTCACACAGTTGATCAAAGGCAAGTAAAACAATCAGCCAGCCATCAGCAACGATGTAATATTAAACTCTTAAAGCACCCCATTTAATTAAGACATTATGATCAAAATCTCCATACCAGATCTTTTAAGTTATACACGCATAGACCTTGCCTTAAGATAGCAGAAAAAAACTTCCGGAGGGAAAGCTGCTGTTAACAACTATTAATGAAATAATGTCTCCTCCTCCCATCCCCCAAATCAATTGCTCTTTGGAAGGATATACTTCTGCCTCATTTCCCTGCATGGAGCGCAGAAAGCTGGGCACTTCTACCTAGTGTTTTGCCTTTTATGATGTCAGCTTCTTTTTGGGATGATCCTTATGATGTCACAGATCCTACCTTTGGGAACCTGCTGCTGACCTAACAAGCCTGATCCAAAACACACTGAAGAAATTGGCCCCTTGCACGTGCAGTCCCAGCACAGAAGGGGCAGAGAAGAGCACTTCGCTTTCAAAGAGAATATATCAATAGGAAAGCACTTGCACTGTTCAGCCTGATTCCTGTAGAGCAGGGATTTCTGATCCAGGCAAGAACAAGCTGGGATGTAAAATGCAGATATCCTGGAAACAGAA
This sequence comes from Alectoris magna, assembly GCA_030625065.1. NCBI lineage: Eukaryota > Metazoa > Chordata > Aves > Galliformes > Phasianidae > Alectoris > Alectoris magna. The sequence continues at coordinate 31,663,881 of CM060562.1, read as the reverse complement.
CTCAAATTTTCACTGAACTAAAAGCATCTTCGGCAGATGACTCAGTCTCCTTAAATGTCCGTGTTTGGATGAGATGCATCCTCCTTTGGAAGCTTCTCTCTCTGTTGACTGGAGGGATCTGTGAAGCAGACAGATCTGAGAAACTAGCTTAAACTAGCTAGATAAATGAGTAGAGATGAGTCCCATCATTTAGGTTTGTAGTAATTATTATAAAGACTTCAGACAGCGTAATGATGACAAATGGATAGACTTCTAATTCCTAGATGAAAAATATATTGGTTTTGTTGATTTTTTTTTCTCTGCTTTCATCGTTGGCTTAAGGCAATCTAATCCAGTACTACCTCTGCAAGTGGTGACTCAGCCCTACATCATTCATTCCCACTTCATCACCTGTGCACCTTGGAGGTTGTGCAGTTGAGCACTCAGATGAGGGAACTCTTCCCTTTTTTCCTGTTTTCTGCTGACTGGAGTGTTTAGCTGGATCAGCCTGGAGCACTTGGTCTCCCAGATGTGTGAGCCCTACAGCTAGCACAGAAGAAGGGAAGGGAACTCATGGGCAGCGGCAGAAAAGCAATGCTACGTATCTTGGCAAAAATCTGACTTGGATTGGCTCATACTGGTCATGAAAACACACCTAACTCACTTGTGATCTGGTAACACTGTGGTGAAAGACTCTACTTCTCATTGCTGGTTTCCTGAGTCATCTGAGCAATGGTAATTTCCCTACTGCTCTTTTCCTCTTCTTTACAGAAGGGCATGGCAGTTAGGAAGAGTAGAACTTGTCATACACTTTAAGCCAGCAGTAAGTTCATCAGGCACCTGAAATAAAACCTGCCAAAGTGCAGCTTGGCACTAAGCAGCCAACTTCAGCACTTGCAGTAGCACAACAGCATTGGCCAGAACTAGGCAGGGAAGAAGGCTCAGAGGAAGGAGCAAGGGTCTTTACCCTGGATGTTCTGAGACACAGGAGCAGTTCCTGGAGCAGGCTACAGCTAAAGGAGTGATGTCCCAGAGCTGGTGTAAAGAGGACTTCTGGACAGGCTAGGCTTGTAAGCCCATCTTTTCTAATTGTGTATCTTGGCAAATGGGTTGCATCCAGGACTTTGTAATTTGCTTACCCTGGAAGTAGAACATTTTATTCCATGTAAACAGTAGGTGAGTATTGACCCAGATATCATAACCCAAACAGTAACATCCTTAGAAAATCCAGATACATTTTCCAAGTGTCAGAACCAAAGAAAAGAAAAAGAGAAGGGAAGGACTTGAGCAAGTAACTTCATCTGATGATCCATGAAGAAATTCCCCAAGAATGTCAGTGGGAGAGCTTTCTTTCAGGCATATTGCTGTTTGCTAGGCATCTGTTGCCACAGAGTTCAGGCTGGATTTAGCGACCACTGTGGCTGTGCTCTGTCTTTGCACTGACCAGCCTACTGTCAGTCAAGAGCAAAGCAGTGTGGGGAGGAGGAGCTGAACTTCAATAGCCCCCTAAACCTTATCATTAAGTCTTCCTCAGGCACTTGGATTTTGATCAGATTCTCCAAGGGTTGCATAAATAACACCAACACAACCCTGGACTGTGCATTCAAAAATAACACAATGAAAGCCTGAAGGCAGACAGTAGAATGGAGAACACAAATGGGCTGGTAAAATCTTTCCTGTGAATTGCTGAGGACACAGCTGTCCTAGAGGATCAGGTAACAGTGAACTGGAGTCTTCTGCTCCTCAAGGAGCCATCCAAGGTGGCATTTTTCCTTTACCACCTGTTGAAACAGTGCAAGGTTCTTCTAAAATCCTTACTCACTACTTTCTAGCTTGGGGGCTAGAACATGCCTGGGGTAGGGAGTTACCTGAGCCATGAGCTTCGCTCCAGGGAGGAGTTCATCATTTTTGCAAAGTTGAACGTCATCAGAAGTCCCAGAGAACCACTCACCTCTAGGGTGAGTGCATGAGGCCCAGATCTGGGAGGTGGCCAAGATGTCAGCTTAAGATGGTTCTCACTCATCGCCACGCTGTGCTTACGGTTGACTTAAAGCTTTCCGGTGACTGGAGTAAATTAAAAAAAAAAAAGTTTCAGCAACAAAACAAAACAATAGACTTATTTTGTTTCTAACTAAACCAAAACACTTGGTGATCATTTTTTTCTTTCTTTTATTTTTCCTGCTGAACCAGTAACTTCCACAGTATTAAAGGCAGTGCACAACATATATCACCTGTGGTAGTAAAACATCCTTCTTCTCCGACATTGTTCCAAGGGTTCAGGGAGGACATCGAAGCCTCTGACCCCTTAGTTCTGCAGAAACTAATGCTGATGTTCTCCAGAACAACTACCAAGTGCACTGCCTCAAGCTTGGTTTGGTTTTGTCTGAGGTTGCTTGGGCTGCCTCCCACTTTCTGAAAGATCCCACTTGGAGAAGACAGGTATCTGCAGGTACTTTTCAGTGCAAAAAAGATGACAGATTTGTCGAGGTTGTGATAAAGGGAATGATGTCTCTTCTCTGTGGAGGGGGCTAAATGAGAATGCTGGCAGCAAGAGACATGTCCAAGTACCTGCCATTTTGTGATTGCTGGAGCACAGTTTCCAGAAGGGTCACTCAGTTTTATTAATACACTCTTCTGTTGTCTGCCTCGTCTTATTTGTGGGAAAGATGAAAAGACCTAAACTCAGTTCTCAATAAAAACATTATTAACATCATTCACCTCCCACAGCTCTGCTCCAGCTGCTCCACACCATATCCTTTTTTAGATACTTATATGAATAATAATATCTGCAGTTAGACTTGCTCTGATTGCAGCCGAAAAGGAAATTAACCCTGCTGCTTCAGGGCGCAAACTGATTCAGACAGGACAGGTTTGCCAGCCCTGTGAGAGGAAGTACATACAGCCTTTTCCTCAGCATCCAGCACCTCTGGCACCTCTTCCATATAGGACCTTACTTCTTGGCCTCTTTCCTTGACCTTTCTTTTGGGTGTTTTTTTTTGCTGTAGACAGCTTTGGTAACTGCTCCGAGAGGCAGGCTGCTCACCCTGTCCCTTTACCTGTTCACCCTGTACATATCCTGCAGCTGATTCCAGCTCTCCATTGTTCATCTTGGCGTGTTTGTTTTTTGTCAGGTCTCCCTTGCTGCCATTTGCAGTGAAAATTTTTGCCTCTAATGCCTCCTCTCTGTATTCCCTTTCCTCAGCGTGACACTGAAGCTGTCTTGACACCCTGATCCCACCAGCAAGACCCCACAAGGCCTTCTTCCTGCCCACAGTCCTGTGCTCATGTGTGGCCCATAACACTGATATCAGTTCCCTCGTTATCAATTCAGGGCTGCCTCCTTTCTGCCCACTGAGGTCAGGGTATGAGATGTGTCCCTGTTTGACTCAGAACATGGAATAACAGAGGGATGAAGATTCCTGCAGCATGCCCATCTCTGCTTTTTCATTTCTGCATGGTAAAATGGGCAGGGAAGGCGTTCCTTTTCATCTCCTTCAGTTCATGCAACTCCCACTTTGTCTACAGGAAACTGGATAAAGGTAAGTGCTACCATCAAGAGTTCTGGCCAAAACTCTCATTTTTAAACATTCTCCCTATACCACTTCCTTTTGTTTATATTTGAATGATAGTTTCCCTCAAGCTGGAACCACTCTGTTGAATCTTGTTGGGTTAGTAGGGTCATCAGGCACTATGCAGGTATCATTAACACTGTGTTCACTGGCTTCTACCTGAGGTCATCACAGAATCATTAAGGTTGGGAAAAAACATTAAGATCATCAAGTCCAACCAATGACCCATCACTACCATGCCCATTAAACTATGTGCCAGTGAGCCAGGGCTGGAAAGGGAGTGACAGAACAGCTTGTCACCCAGTCCTTTAAGCTGGGGCATTCACCTGTCCCTTCTCTATTTCTGTGGAAAGTATAGTGTTATCTCCTCTGAGAATTTCACTGAAGGAAGTTTACACAACCTAATTCTGATGGTACGTGTGCTATGTAGAAGGACTGAGCATAGACATCCTCTCAGGACTTGCCATTCCCATTTCAAGGTAGGTGACACAATAACAAACACTAAAAATAGGAAATAAATAGATGCACCCAGTGCATCTCAATACAGAAAACAGGCTTCAAGCCAAAGGACTTGATGCCTCCCAACAGTTATCTCCTTAGAGAGAGCTTTTTCTCTAATCTTTCTCTTATAACTGTCGGCAAAGCAGAAGATAGACTCCTTCTGGCTCCTCTCCCTTCTAACTGCCTGCTTCCATTCGGTGCTTTAATTCTCATCTCTTCCATTGAGATGATTTATCCACAGATGAAAAAATCAACAGGTCCACATGGATGCCTATTACAGATCATGGCTTATCATGCACATTGTGATAGGCCTGGAAGAGTGTGGCCATATGTCCTAGAGGCGAGGAGTTTGTATTGGCCCTGTAAGGTGAGTGGAATCCTTCCCATTGGCTTCAAGGGGGTTTTGGATCATGCTGTAAATAGTCCAGTAAGATACTGTACATGGATGTGATGGCTATTTATAGGACTTACGATAGATAAGATGTGTACTCATCATCTAAATCTAGACACCGTGTCATCTGGGGAGACACCAAATCAGAACTGATGCTTAGTGGAATGAGAGATAGCAGTGACCATGAGGGACCATTGACTGACATGTCACCTGCTTAGCTCCCCTGGAGCAGAAGTACCTGAGATCCTTCACCATTTACTGCAGGTGCCCTTTATAACAGACAGCTTTGTTCTAAAGGAAAAGTCTCAAATATAGTAAAGTGACCACCTCAGATTTATGAAGCTTTACTGCAGCAAGTACCCCTAGATCCTACCATGGTAATACCAGACCTCTCAGAACTTTGCAGTCCTTCCCTTTGCCTGGATCACTGCAAGTGCAGCCAGCAATGCCAGAATTGTCTAAAGCCACGGCTTGTTTTTTTTCCATGCAAGTTAATGAAGATGACCTTGGTACCCAGGATTACATGTGTAGCACAGATTTCATTGATATCATTGGTACCCAAGGTTACCAGAGCTGACAACATCAGAATAGAATTACCTGCATGGCACAGCCTGTTTATGTTCACATCTGTGAGAGTGCTCCTCATCTACATCCATAAACACATTTTTCCCTCTGAGCAGATCATGGTGTGCAGATAGTATCATGTGAATTTTTTTCTGAGAAAGATGTTTAAAATTCTCATGCTCAAGGTGGTTATTGTTCCATGTTAAAGGGGGACTGTCAGCAGTGATGTGATACTTTATAAGCCTTAATGCCTGGGTGTGAGTGGGAGCAGGTAGTTCAGGCTGTTGTTATTAGATTTGTTTTGGTGGTGCCTAATGACAAACCAAGAGTAACTCCATTGCCTTCAGCACTGTATAAACACAAAGGCAGAAGTACACAATCCTCAACTCAAATTGTTTACAGTTCAAACCCCCTTCCCCCCCCCCCCCCCCCCCCAAAAAAAAAAAAAAAAAAAAAGCCTTGGATTGGTTGAAATGCTGAGAGGTTTAGCACAAAAAGATTGGAAGTGATACAGGTAGTCAGAAAGTGCTCATGAATAGGTGGAGAGACCAACAGTAAAATCCTTGATGGATCATAGATCTACAGCCCTGTTTCTCTCTTGTAGGGGAGGAGAATGCAGGGGAAGGAAAAAAAGGCAGAGTGGAAGGGGAGTAGGATTTTGAATAGCTGGCATTTGGTCTGTTCCCTCAAAAATGATGCTGGCAGAAGACATGCACTTTGATCATGACTAGCGCAGACTGTAAAGGTTATTTCTCTAGAGACTTATGTAGGGAGATCTCACAGAGTAAAAAGAAGAAAACTACATCTTGTTTGTTGGAGACTTATCATTGACCTCAAAATGCAGGAATGCTATGGATATTGTACTGGGCTTTGAAGAAATGCACATGTCATTCCTCAGCCTCTGGCACAGAAATAAGCAACACCTGTGCGATGTAGAAGAGCATCTCCATTCTTCGAAATGTGGAATTTGTAGGGTGTGGGCAGTGCTTTAAAGGGTGTTCGACCCTACTCCTCCGCTTGGCGGGCAGGCAGTACTGGCTGTTGTGTCTCAGGAAAGAAAAGAAGAGGCAAGTTCCAGGTATCGATCTGCTTACCCCAGTGGTGCGTGTCACTGGGGATCCACTTGGTTGCTGGCTGCAGGCTTAGTTTTGCAAAGCACCTTCTTAATTTCAGGAGCCTGCTTACATCCACTGGTGTTCATGAAAATACTGGTGGGTGTGCCTCTTTTTAACGTGCAGTAGGACTCATATGGATGGGACCTGCTGAAAAGAAACTTCTGGTGCCTGGACAGCACAGAGAGCCATGTTGGAGACTGTAGAAAAGGTGGATGTACAGAGGTCAGCTGTCTCACACTGATGATTGCGCTGGCATATGTGCATTTGGGGTTTTTATGTCCTGAGGAATGCAGTAAGTCCCTGCTGCCTGTGTATGCACTGTCATAGAGTGGTAGGGCAGATTTGTTTGTTCATTTTATCCTTGATCCTTTGAGACTTTCTAGTCATTCCGTGCTTGTATTTTTTCTGTTGACTTAGTAAAATAAACTTCCTCTAATCGGAGAGTAAGTATGTCTCTTTTGTGCTGTAACCCTGAGGTCCTCTGCAAGTGATTCTGTATTGACTGCGAACGATCTCAGACATCATGACCTTGTAGTGACCACCCAATTACAGTTGTCTGAAGAGCTCTTGAACATTGAGAGCAGCCTTATGACTTGCAGGCTCAGCTGGTCATTGTTTCTGCAAGTTTAGTTTGGCAGAGCTTATGCTGAAGCTTTTACTTAAAAGTTTTGCTGAGTTTTGTTGGGGAGCCCAACGGCAAACTACTCGGATTGCAAAGTAAAAGTTTTAAGGTTTGGGCTCTAAGTTTTGGTGTCTAGCTCCTAAAAATGTAATTGCATTTGGATTGCAACAACCGGAAATAAAAAATATTTTATATTGTCCCCTAAAGTCTAAGATGTGTTTCCTGTGGAAATATAGTTCTGCCTACAAAAATGGGCCAGTTTTGGTGGCTTACTTTGTTGTTGTTGTTTTTTAATTTAAATCCTGGAATTGTTTACTCACTTTTTTTTAATGCTCCTTTCTCTAACTTTCCTCTCGTTTTTTCACAGTTAAAACGCATGCATCCAGACAGTCTCTGAATTCCTCTGCAGGGCTTGACCGCGTAGCAGAACCAAGTGTGTCCCTCTTCACTTGTGAGATGAGGGATCCCCTCCTGTCACCTGTGCTGATATGTGCCTTTCATTTCTTCCAGAGAGTAGAAATTATTCAGTTTCAAAAGCTTCTGTAATGAATAGCTCATGATCCACGCGTGGCCTTTATGAGGGGAGTATTTTCTTGATGAGTTCCCACATGTTTTTTTTCCAGGAGACCAAAAGCATTAATCTATTTGGGTGGTTCATTAGGAAAAAAAAAAAAAAAAAAAGAAAGAAAAAAAAAGAAAACCACATGCCACCAGTGCATCTGGTTTAGATATTGACTTAACACCAAGCTGGAAAATGACAGCATATGATTTGCGCCTCCCAAACACGTAATATTGGTAATGGCTATTTGTAGTTGGTTGCACAGCTTTTTATGACGAATTGGGTGTTGGTCAATTAAAAACCATTAAGTAACATGAGGATGTTTGAAATGCTGAGCCAGTGTGGATTTCCCATCAGCACCTTTCCCTATAAGGTTGTAAGAATTTCAGGTTATGGTGACATAAGGTCTCCAGTACACCTCCAAAACCTGAAAACAAAAACAGGCCTAGCAAGTTCTGAAGTTCCCAGCCTCTGAATCGCACCTTCCTTGGCTGCAGGTAAATTTTTCTGCTTTCTAGAAATTTTCCTCATTGAGAAAACCATGAAGTATTGGTGATCACTCATTTATTGCACATTACCACATTCAAAGTCTGGCTCACCAGTGCTTGGAAATGCTCTTCAAAACACGGTGGTGTGCTGCACTCATCGGTGTGTGCTCTCTGTGGAAGAAATTCAGCTCTCTGTAGTGAGATGCTACGGTGATGACGTAGTTGTTAAATTCTGTTCTAATGCCAGGATATGTTTCATCCTGTAGTCTTTACTGTTACATTAGAAAGCAGATCAGAAGTCAGGTACCTTACCATTGCCTTGGTATTGGGACCAAATCAACATCAGTTCTGACTTCTCCGTTTCACTCTTTATATTACCTTGCTCTGGGTGCTCTGCTAGAGCATTAATCACCTACAGCAAAGAATTAAATACATGTCAAACTTATAAAAGGAGTTCTAAGAAGCCATCGTACTATCTGTCTTTGTGAAAACAAAGCAATGCATGAAAGGAAGTGTACAGATAATCAGAACTCCTCTGGTGAGGGTAAGAGGTTAAGAACAAACTTCTTCTGAAACAAGTAGTCACTAGGGTTACCTTAAAAGCTTTTTGATGCTGGAGCTCAGAGTTTATGAGGAATGTGACATGGTGTGCCTGCCTGTAATAGCAGGGAATTGGAATTCTCAATCGGGGACAGACTTTCCAGCCCTTTTCCAATCATCAGCTGCCTGAGATGCTGCAGTTGAACTCAGCACTATAGCTATCAGCAGGGACAGCTGTAAAAATCCAGTCAGGTGCAAGTTGTATGGATGAATTCTATCAATGAATAACAACAGCTTTCAGCATAGTGTTCAGAAAGCAGAAAGCAGAACAGAGAATTGCTTCACAATAAGAAAGAAGCCAGCAGGCCAGTTTCTGGACACAGACCAGTATCTTGTGATCCATTATGTTCAGAAATCAATAGTTCCATGATGCTCAATTCTTATGTGAAAGAAAAAGATCATTTTCAGTTCTAATGTCTGTCATCTCAGCAAGGCTTGGAATTCCTTTTCCTAGAGCTGAAACGATCTCACCTGAAAGAGCTGATTTTGTACAAGATCAAATAAAAGCCAAAAAGCCAGCCTCCAGTGACAGGTCAGTGAAATTTGTTACTTTTAAAACTACTTTATTTCTTTAGAAATCCTCTAATTGCATGTTATTTCCAGGCTGCTCATCACCACCTCTTTACTACATGAATGACCCTCCTGCTTTTCAGTCTCATCTGTGCTGAAGTTTGTATTCCTCTAATTAAATGCTGCATTATGCAGCTCCTAGCACTAAAGAAATTTGGTCCATCTGGTTATTTTTCTTCTCAGTGAGATATATCCTCCAGGGAAGTAATGTGTACATCATGAAGACACTATATGCCACCCATGATGAAAGCCATGTTCTGTATTTCCTCGTTTCTTTCCTGGTAATAGCTGCACACATACCTATGTTTTGTTACCCTCCCATCTTGAGCACTTCCCATATATTAGAAACATCAGAGTAAAAGCTAAAGACACTAGCTTGGAGTCTGGTTTGGGGGAAGCCTGTAGCCTTGTCAGGCAGTAGCAGAGGTGACAGGGAGCAGAGATGGATGAATGTCACTTTTAATAGCCAGATGGGGATCTAGCTGATTCTACAGTACCTCCTCTGGCAGACTGCAGGCAGCTGATAATTGAGATCTTCTATGGCAACAACGAGAACAAGAGTGGTCCCTGATGAGCCATGAATAACGCAGTCAGTGTTTGGGCAATGCAGCCTGGGTTCCCCCTTCCATCATGTGCATGGAATCATGAGGGTGAGGCAAGATGATCTACAAGTGACCTGCACAGTGGGAAGGAAATGCCAAGGAACGGGAATGGGCCCAGAGGAGATGATCAAATCTTCATTACAGACCTTCCACTTAATGAGGCATCTCTGATGTGGATGGCCAATACTTAACAAACTGGGCAAGGGAATTCACGTGCCAGTGGGCTCAAAGAGCACTATCCTATCCTTGAGATCCTAGAGGAAAGAGAAGTTTTGCACACACAACCCATGGGTCCATGGCCTGCCCATCAGGCTGGCTTCTTCTCCCTCAGCCCAGTCAGAAATGAAGTCTTTTTGTTCTCTTTGTTTTGCCCTCTGCTAGCATTTCCTTTAGGTTCTTGTCAAAACAAGATCAGCCTCTTGAAGTGCAGCACACACTGTTTAGTTTTGCAATGTTTTGTTTGGCTGCTAGCAACAATACTTCCTTGGTCAGTGCTCTAGGAAACCCTCTCCTGCAACAGCACAAAGCCCACTTTGCCCACCAGGCAACCATGAAAAGAAAACAACCTAACACAACATCCTTCTGACAAAAAAAGCCTCAGAAACTCATTTGTGAGAAGCTGTGCAGGAAGTTCCTGGAGAACAAGATGCAGAAAAGGTCTGATTCATTATGAAAAAGTAATTGTTCACATTGTCTGTTATCCAGCCAAAAGTTAATGATAGTGACTGTTGGACTTTATGACCTTGAATGTCTTTTTAAACTTAGATGATTCTGTGTTTGAAGGAAAGCTGCAAAACCCTTCCTAGTTCACCCAAATTCCAATACTGGTAGAGATAACTTGCCCTGCCCCTTTCTTGGCTGATCATCCTGTGTGCTGAATGTGAGCACTGATAGCACTTGTAGTTTCATCCTGGCCAGTCTGGGCTTTGAAGATGCAAGTATTACTGGTGTTATGCATTGCAACTGCAGATGCTATTATTCGGGCTTGATTAAGACACGGCCCATTCCCTGAGTTACAGCAAGGCTAAATTTAATCCCATGTCTATCACGCTTTCAATCTACACTATCTGCCGTAATAACATTCTGCAACAAAAAAAACCCTACAACTACATTATGCAATGCCAGACAAAGTATATCCTTTTACCCTTTCAAGTCTATCTTCTTCAAATGGGGTGTTTTGGTCTTGCTTTATGGGGAAAGGAAGCAGGAGTGCTGGCTGGCATCACCTGCGTTGCTGTGTACTCCCGCTTCTTCTCCTCATGTTCTAATCCAAGTTCAATTGTCCTAGAAGTATTTCCTATTTTTTTTTTCTTATTTCAAAGTTCTTTCCTTTCACACCCTCTGCATTTTAGTGACACCCTGAATAGACATATTCTTCTACCACAACTCACTTCTCTTAGGAGCTAGGTGATTTGTGGATCAGACACATCCAAGCTTGCTATAATGGAGGCCATTTGAAGTCTCTGCACTTACTCAGCTGCTTCCTTTTATCCCACCATAAGCTGCTAACTCATCTTTCTGCCACCTACTGTAACTGGCTCTATCTTTGCTTGGGAAGCCTTTGAGGATGGAGCCTATATTTTACCAAGCACGTGTCCTGGCCTTTGCCCCATGGAGTACAACATGAATCCCACAGCAGAGTTTGCATGGGTTCCCTTCAACAATAACACAGGCAAAGGCGGTTTTATAACAGGCAGCACATCCTCTTTGCATAAGCAAAACCACTGGCAAACACAATGGCATTAGGAAGAAGCTTGTTAAATCAGGCTGCATTTTACTTAATATCAATGATGCTGGCACCAATGTGAATAACATTTTCTTCAATAAATCCCAAGCACTTCCAATTGAGTCTCATCCTATTTTCCTGGTCAGTTTTTTTAATATCCAACAATTGCTTAGTTTCAAAAGAGAGATTGAAATGGTTCCTTCCCAGATATATGGAACTAATTCTGCAAGTGTCTGTTCATGAATAGACCTGAACAATCATTATTTTTTCCAGAGAATAATACAGTCTCTGGAAATATGGTTTTAGTTGTCCCGAAACTATTCACACATTAGTACTGCATTTCCTGAATGATGTTAGCTGTGAAAAAAGAAAAGGGCTTATTAGCTTCGCAAATCTGCAACAGGAGTTAGTGCTGTTTGTACCATTACATCCATTCCCAAGAGCGTAGGAGACCCAGGTTAAATAGTAACTCAGCACAGGAGGATTCAGCCTTCCCACTGCCTGAAGCACAGCTATTAGCTGCAAGGCACAGAGGAGCCCTTCATGGCACAAGGTTGGCTCTCATTTTCTCCCCTTTGATTGAGTTCTTCTGACTTACAGTACATAGTCCCTCCCTCACAGAAGGGAACGTGAATACCCCAAATCCCAGAACAATGCTTTAATCTAATAGGCTGGGGAGCAATGCTTTAATTTACAAGAGAACATCTTCAACAGAAAAGTAGGAACAGTAGAGAAGAGCCTGGCTCAGGACAACTTAAGGCTGGGACTCCTGACCAAGAGGGAGTTCCCATGCTGAGGCCCCTGACTAAAGGCAGGGTCTTCAACCCAACCAAGCCTTGACCAGACCGCAAGGCCTTTGGAGATGGGTTTTTCTTATTGCCCTCTTCATAAGAGATAAAAGACAGGGATAGCAATAACTGTTCCTTCTGCCTGCAGTTGCGTAATCCACCCCCTCTTTGCTTTTGTTTGCGTGCATCCATAGCTCAGCCTTTCATTTTGGATCACATGGAACATTTTCTCAGCTGAAAACAATGAGACTGATTCCCCGCTCCCCCGAGTTAAACACCCAAAAATTTACATTTGTTTTCCTCTGAATCTAAATTATTTTCCAATGAGGCTGCCAAGATAAAAATCATTTCTTCATGCCGCTCCAGACATGAAACAAATGCAGCCTCTCCCATACCTACCTGATTCCCAGTGAGAAACAGAGCAAGAGGCCCTTAGAACAGCACAGCGTGGTTTAGCAGGAAAAGCAGTGTCCGATGCCTGCAGAATTGCAGGTAATGAAGGCAAATGATATATAGCCTTTTGGAGGAGGATTTTGCTGCAGAATCCAAGGCTCGTGACTGACTGCACAGTCAATACGCCCAGGAAAATGGAGGTGACCTGAAACTAGGTGGAAAAATTAGAATTTACAGGAAGGGCAGCACCTCTTTGCTCATGCTCACCTGAACTACAGTAGCAGATCCCAGTGCCATCTCCACAGTTTTCCTCAACCACGGTGACATAAGATCCCTCAAGAGATATCTCTGAGTATAGTGTACTCCCCAGTTCTTTTGATCAGGCATGCAAGGGATGCTGCACCCCTTCATGAAGCTGTTGGCCAGTGCCACTCTGAGGTTTTTATTTTACCCTTTGGCTAAAAGATGAAATGTTTGCAACCAGAAGCACTGCACTTTGCAGAGGAGGAGGAAGCTCTATGGAAGCAATGCATTAAACTGGCCGGAGGGATGATTAACACTCTAAACCAAAGGGCAGCTGCAATTACTTTCACTGTTCTAATCAACGCCCCCACCATGAGACATCAAAGCAGGGCAAATCGAGCACAGAATTCAAGATGTCCCTGAACTCAAGGCTGCATGACAGGGACAGCATAGAAATGCCCTGATTATATTTCACAAGCTGGCAAATCTCAGACCTGCCTTCTGAGGAAGACTGGCCCTGAAGGCAGGAAGCTGTAGTGGGACACGCTGTTCTGTGTGACTCCAACGGGAGAAAGCAATATTCTTGTTTTCATGTGGCACTCTTTTGAGATCTTCATTGGAGATGATAAATTCCTCAAGAGCAGAACACAGTTCTTATGGGCTGAGCCAAAATGTAATATCAGCAAGCACTGGGCTGTGAGGAAAGTGGGAATACTCTTCCTCACTGGCGTTGGTGGAGCGATGACCCCATCACTGAATGGGAGAGCTTGGAAATAATAAGCTTGTTCCATTGACAAGGCTCAGAGGGATTATCTCCTCCTTGACCTTACAACCTTATGGCTGATGAGCTTACCAGGTGCTTTTATCTAGCCCCAGCTGACACTGCTGAGGGTTTTGTCAGATCTGCTGCCGTTGAGCAGAATACAGTCGGATGGATTCTCCATGCCCATTCTGTTCTATAAATGACCTGGACAATGAGGCTTTCACACCAAGTAATAGGGCTTTCAGTCTGAGAGTCATGGGAGGAGGACTGAATAAACCCACAGCCCCGGACTGATCCAGTGTCCTACAGCAGCATGGATTGCAGTAGCTGAAAGGGGAGATGAAACTTCCAACTTTGGTGCAAATGACTACTGGGGCTACATATAAGTGGTCTGAACAGGAGCAAATATTACAGGAATTCAGGTTTAGACGAAGTGCTCACGAGCAGAGATGAGACTGTATTCAGTCAAGCTCTAATGTAGATCATCAGTGCTCCCAAAGCAAAACATGGGCTGTCACAGCAGCTGAAAAATGAGGACTGCCCTCACTGAAACACTACCTTGCAGCCTGAAGAAGCCTGAAGTTCCCAGGTGTGTATTGAAAGTGCATTTGTCTACATCCATGTGACCAATTATGTCCAGCCCAAGAAAAGGTAGATGTGAAAACATGCTAGATAACTTCTCTGACCCTGATGTAGTTCAGGCAGGCCATTGTTATAACCTCTCATGTGCTTATTAATAGTACCAGTAAATAACATAACCACTCCTGCTAAACCACAGGCTAACTGCTTCCTTGCAGCCTGTCACAGCACCAAGTCTGCTCTCTTTCTTGTATTACACTTACAGCAAAGAAAGGGATCACAGTTCTGGAGCACTGGCTTCCACTACAGTGACCTGTCATGTTGCCTCAGCCTCGGCTCAGCAGGGTCGCTTCCAGGAACAAGGAGATAATTCAGCCATTATGACCTTGCCCAGCTCTCTTTGATAAGCCTCCTAATGAGGATGCCAATTAGTGCCAGGTGGGATGGGGGATTTTGCAAGGCAGGTGCTGGTGAGCACTGGTGGCTATCAGTCATGTTTTGTGGGGGTGCTTCCCCTTGGTGCAAGGGCTGTGGGGTGGGAAAGCCCCACTGTGGTTCGAGGTGCAGCGAGAGCTCCAACTGCAGGCATTTCCCTCCAGGCTACTGCTCTCATATTGTGTCTGAGATGCTTCATTTTGGATAAAAAATCAGGCTTAGAATGCTTTGCTGTCACAAAGGGTCCCATGGAATATTTATGGCCTATTTTGGGAAGGAATAAGATGGTAGCTCTTACATCTTTGCCACATGTTCCTCTCATCTCCCTAAATCTCCTCTGCTGATTTATTTGGATAACACGACGTGCCTTCCATTATGAGTGCTGCTGTCCAGCTGTTCAGTGTCAGGCTTTGCTCCGGGCTCCTTTTCTCTCAGAGCGTGTCTGTCTTTCTTTGCACAGTTGATTCAGTGATGTGCAGCGTATGCTCGGGGGCAGCCCCCTTTCATGAGCAAGCACCGCACTAATAGATGATCTCAGGAATGATCAGATCAATTCATTAACCTTCTGAATAAAGTTGTCTATTGATACAGCCCCTCTTATCAGGGAAGCCTTGGGTATTATTTATTCCACAAAGTGGAAACGCTGCTCTCCCCCTCTCCCACCCTGACAAGGTTACAGCCTTACGTCAGCTCCTGCTGCGGTGGCCTTGGGGCTACAAAACCTTTGGAAGCGCCAGGATTTCTCCCATCAGGGTGTGCATGGGCTCAGCTTCCATGCTGAGGGGCAATCTGCACTCTTGCTGGACTTTATAGAGATGGGGACTTGGCATAGATTTGCATTTGGGTCCTTGGTCTTCTCTTGATGTATCATAGGCATCAGAGCAGCCTTAGTTTAATGGCTATCAGGGATGAGACTTGCAAGCCTGGGGCTGAAAAGGGCTGGATTAATCAAAGAAGGAGAGCTGGAAACAGGTAGATCAAAGAGATTACAGAGTTTCCATTCATCATGGAAGATGTTCAAAACACATCTGGACATGGCCCTGAGCAACCTGCTATAGCCGACCTTGCTGTGAGAGGGGTGAAGCAGCTCCAGTTTGGGAGTGAATCACCCAGTCTTCTTCAGAGAATCCACCCTCTGGTGAGAGGAAACTGTGGTGTAAAATCTGAAAACCCAGGGTAATGCTCTTGTGAATCCTGGAGACATGTACATTTGCAGTGCAGCCCTGTCTGCCCATCTCTCATCTTCAAATCTGTCAGCTTAATACCTTGCAAAAGGCTGTTTCTCTCTGACCTTAGTGTAATTACTTGGATTAGTACAGAACCAAGCTTTTCGGCTGCAATATGTGAGAGACACACCAGGTTTTGTTCCGTGCCTATTTGTTCTTTTATTTATTCAGTACATTAAGCCCATTAGCTAGGTCATTATTCATTATGGTCTTTCTTCTTGCTATTACTCTAATGATCTCCAAATGTCATTTTGAATGTTTTGGTCATAGTTGCCAATTTTAAAGCTCCTGAAAAGTTCTTGGCACTTTCCAATTGGCAAAAGCTAGCAGTGTCCCAGCTCTCTATTTATCCTTTCAAATAAAGGAAAGAGTGCATATCACAACTCTTTTCCTGACAGGTTTACCTCCCCACTCCTCAGTTCTATGTGGTGGCTGTGGGAAGGAAGCCCATTCTCACTGCTGCCCTTCTGGGGGATGAATGAGTGCAATTGTATTTTTGGGTGGTGTTTTCATAAAACAGAACCTTCCTCTGTTGTTTTATTTTTCCCTTGCCATAATTTTAGTACAAAAAAAAAAAAAAAAAAGGAAGTCAGACTGCCTAGACGGAAGAGAATTTCACAGAAGCAAGCCATTTTTATGGTGTGAAAGGTAACGTTTCTTTAAATTAGCCTAAGTTAGCCAGGTTTTACCTGCAATGTATTCATGGAAATTTCCTCAGGAAATTACATTTCCCCAGTTTGTTTTGCTGTGGAAAGCTACTGGTAGCAGCTGTCAAAGAAAATTGCAAGTACCCACAAATACTGTCATTTTCAAAGGCAAATATTTGCAAAGCATAAAGTAATGGCATGGAGTTAAGCCATCCCTTTGGAAGAGTTCCCGCTGGCTAAGGTAGGGATCCTTGTAGAGTGCAGCTCCTCACACCCTCTCTCTGTACTGTGGCACGCCTATCTACCTTTTCTCACGTTATGGTTATTGTTCCAGAACAAGTGCAGGGCCCTACCTGCTATACAGTGTACAAATGTGGTTAAAGACACTTTTTGTCGATGCTTAGACTTCTATTCGCTTCCGCTTGGATTGTCAGCTGGGTATATTTGAGGTCATGTTGCGTTTCCACTCTTGAGTTAGATTACTTCAATTCACTGACTGTAAGCTGCTCGGAAACATCTACACCAAGTTATGCTATAAAGCAAGTAAACTTGTCTTTAGAAAAACAAGTTGTAACCCTTCCACAGTCCAGAAGTGGTGTTTGCCTCGAGGCTTCAGTTTTCATCAGCTGCCATTCAAGGTAGAGAAGCCTTCTTTTCGCCCACTGCACCTTTAAATAAAAGAAGTGATTCTTGAGCATCACCTTATTTCAGCACCTACAGCAACTAGAGAAATGGGAAATGTTGTGCAAGTTGACTTAGTTGCATGCTGATCACCCAAACACCAGGCAGAGGATTTTTTGCCAATGCACTTTAAGGTGTTTGGTATGCTGATATCCCAAAACATGCTTGACACCTCCTGCACCTCAGCCTACCACCCTCCTTAGTCCTCTATCCCATGTGAACACAGCCTCCAAGGCAGAACAGCAGCATGTTAGCACTTTCTCCGTTGCTTGAAGAGCTTTACAGGGAAGGGTCTGGAGCACAGGCCCTACAAGGAATGGCTGAGGGAACTGCGATTGTTCTGTCTGGAGAAGAGGATACCCAGAGGAGACCTTCTTGCTCTCTACAACTCCCTGGAAGGAGGTTGTGGTGAGGTGAAAGTCAGCCTCTGCTCCTGGGTAACAGTGATATGACAAGAGGTCCTCAAGTTGCACCAGGGGAGGCTCAGCTTGGGTATTAGGAAAAATTTCTTCTCAGAAAGAGTGGTGAGGCAGTGGCACAGGCTGCACAGGGAGATGGGAGAGTCACCATCTCTGGAGGTGTTCAAGTGCCACGTGGATGTGGCACTGAGGGACATGGACAGTGGTCATGGTAGGGATGGGCTGGTGGTTGGACGAGATGATCTCAGAGGTATTTCCAACATTAATGATTCAATGATTCTATAGTGATGGATACAAACAGCTGGTGGATAAAGGCTTAGCAAAGTTTCACAATAAAGTCTTCAACAAATATCCGTGTCTGGAATTTCATAATCATCCTATGGGAAGACAAATATCCATCACACATCAAGGCTTGCAGCCACCTGATATCAAGGCTTGTGTGAATGCAGGACACCAAGGGATTAGGGCAGGTGTCAGGAGACAGGTTTCTGTGTGAGGGTCCTGTAGGGCAGCTAGGTAGTATCCTCTCTGAGAAGTTGCAGAATGCCTGAGTGAACCTGTCTGCTTTCTCTTGGGTGGCCACCTCGTCCTTGGCCAAGACAGGAAGAGCACATGCTGTGCATCTTGGGTCTGAGGGATGATTTTCTAAAATGCAGCTGTGTTGTAATGGTCTGACATGTTTTTTACTGTGGTGCAGAGTAAGTACACAAGCTCTGGGCAGGAATTTGTACAGGAACTCAAGGTGGAAAACCTCAGTGTTTCTGAAAAGATATGCAGGGGTTATCATTACATGAGGGACACTCCCTTCGGTGTTGTCGTGGTAAGGATAACATACAACTAAACACCATAGGTTAAATATCTTTGCACACAATGAAAGGGATGTGCATTATCTGGTGAAGAACATCTGAGAGATTCAATTGGGTTGGCAAAGAATGGAGTTCAAATGATGAACTCCAACCTTCATCCTCCCTTTTGTACGGGCAGCTGAAGTCTTTCATGATGGTACTGGAATCCAAAAACATAGGAAAGATAAAATTGTTCCTGAAGAAAGAGCAATTTCCAGCTGTTGCAATTCTTGTGAAGTCCCACCCAGGTGGGGAGTGCAGAACTGACGGAACATCTAGACATGATGGCCTCAGGGGCCCAGCCCCTCAGCCATGGTTTCAAGGCTATCTTTAATATATACAGATTCTTCATGTAGCAGAAAGACTGCCAGAAGTAGAGTCAGAGAAAGATAGACTCCTTGCAGCCTGAAGGCCGCTTGAAAGACTGTCACTAGCTAGTCTAACAGTTTCCATAGGAGAAGCATCAGCAGCTGCCTGGGAGACTTGGGATGAGAATGTGCTCAGTTTTTTGAGTAGCATCAATGGGGGACCACATCTCTAGAAGGAATCCCCCACTGAGGTCTAAACTGAAGCTGAAACCAGCAGTGACTGCTAAACTCTTGAGCTTACTGCCCATATTGGCACTTCAGAAGGTGTTAGAAACCCTTTGACAGTACCAGGACAAATGATCCCATCTTTGCAAAGCAGGAACATGTTGCAAGTCCGGCCACCCTGGAAAGAACTGTTCAACTTCTCCATTAGAAATATGTTTGCCTTTCTTCCTGCCAGTGTGGAAAAGTGACCCCAGGATTTATGAGGAAAAAAAACAAACTAGTAAACACCAACACTTGAATACGAGAAAAGACTTTTGGCAGTGCTGGGGCATTTGCTATGGCAGGATTTACTATTATCTTACTAAGATTAAAAGGGATCAGGCATGTTATGTGAGTTAAGAACTCAACATCAACTTTAAAGTTCTCCAGTGCTTCAGTCCTCCTGCTTCGGGTGTAAATCTGCTGGTGGGTTTTCCTTCCTCCTATCACCAGTCCCACAAACTGCAATGGCACCCAGGTGTGGACAGGGAGGAGCAGAGCAGGTGATGCCTCTGAGATTGCTGCTGCCAGGCACAGGATGGCAACTGCCAGCCACCAGGCTTCCTCCAGGCTAGCCATCCTTGTGGCTTTCAAGCGGACCAGAATCTGAGAGGATCCCCAGTGAGATGGTGCAGGGAGACAGCATTCCTCCTCCACGCTGCGAGCTGGCTGCAGGCACGTCTGCCTCGCTGCAATATGCACATTTGAGATTGTCTGACCTTCCACAGTCTGGTTGTTTTGGCTGTGCAGCCTTGGTTTATATTTGGTCTGGGCTGGCTTTTGCTTTACAGATCAGGTGGGAGGGTTTAACATTGTGTTTCTGGGGATTTGGGGATTTCTTCTTGCTCCATCCCTCCCTCTCACTCTTATTTCTCAATGATTTCTCTGGCTAGGTCAGGTTGATCTGTGTGGGATCCTGGCAGTGCACCAGGGTAGAGCATAAGCAGTGCTTGTAACATTGATCATCTTGTGTACTCAGTCACTGGGTTGCTTGGGAGCTGGAAAACCTTTTACAAAACAGCACATCTGTCCCAATTCAGTACACTTACAGTAAGTGAAATGAATATGGAACTCATCACAGGCAAACCTCCAGGTATCTCTTAGTCAGAAGACATACTTCCTGCCTTTGGGATATATCCAGCTACTCTGCAGCACTGCCACACTTGGAGCAGATTAGCAACAATCATATTAGCCTATGCTGCTTCTTTCTAAAGGTTATTTTGTACCAGATAAAACTTGAAGACATGGATCTATCCTCACTGGCACATAGAAGTTGAAGTCATCTTTGCGCAGTCTGCCCAGCCCTAATTCTCCAAAGCTGCAACAAGTGCCCAAGAGCCAGTTCTTAATGCCAGATATATCCACTATGCCCTGGGGAGTGCAGGGTCCCTTACCCCTGTGCATGACCTGGGTCCCTGCAGCCCTGGGGACAGGTGGCATTGCGGCCAGCTGGCTGCAGTATGGTGACAGCGGCAGCGACGTGCAGCTCTCGTGCTCCCACAGGCTTAGAGCTCTTCCGGTGCAGCAGCGAGCACTCCAAAGCAGGTAATGTTTTCCTGTTGCTCCGACACCCGAAACCTGGCGCTAGATTTATCTAGCTTGCAAGGCAGCCTGGAGAAATGTTTGCCAGGACATAAGGCTAATAATTTAATCAGATGAATTCAGGCAGAGTCCTTTGGCGGCTCGAGTTGCGTTATATAACAGGATCGCAGGAGACACAGTGGGGAGAGAGGTTGGATGCTGTGTCGCATTTTCCAGAATGGCCAAGGAGACAGTCTGCTTCCACTCTGTGCTTGGTCCACTGTCATGGAGCTCCGCGAGGGGAGAAATGTGCCTTCCTTTCCCTAAAACCATGACAGGGTTTTGAAATATCAAATGGGTTGTTGTCTTTACAATAGAAAACCTTGTGCAGGGACTTCCCCCTCCCAAATCAGCATCCTGGTATTGACTGATTGGCTGCAGACAGGTCACAATCTAGCTGACCCTACTGAAGTGTATTATCCCATAGGTCCGAACAGAGAGCAATACCTATTAGCACATGCAGTTGGGGGTCTGGAGGTTAGCAGGTGGTGGCTGGGTGGCAACCGCTGGTAGATCAGGTGGGACATAAGGTCTCCTGGGCCCACTGGAGGGCTGTGCCCCTGGGTCACATGCTCACTTGCCTGCTGTTTATATGTGTTTGCTTGGTATTTTCACACCCTGCCACTATGCGACACCAGCCATGTAACTGAAGTGATTGCTGCAGTGTGGCTAAAGGTGACATCACACAAAGTATGGGAGATTTAAAAACTGCATGACGTGACTGTGCTTTTGGGCACAGCGTGCAGCCTTGCATTGTAGCAGGCTTACCACAGAAACATAGAATCATGGAATCATTTGAGCTGGAAGAGGCCCCTAAAAGCCATATTGTCCAACTCCCCTGTGATGAACAGAGCCCCGTCCAGCCTGACCTTGAGAGTCTTCAAGGACAGGGTTTCCACCACCTCTCTGGGCAACCTGTGCCAGTGCATCAGTGCCCTTATTGTAAAAAAACTTCTTTTAGCGTCAGGCTAAGAAGGACAACACAGAGGGGAATGGCACGTGCAAATTGGTGTTTTGCACTGTTTGGAGCCCACTTGTCCGTCTTCTCCTTGCTAGCAGCCTGCTAATTCCTCACCGGTCACCCTGAATCCTAAAGCCAATGGCCCTCGGAGATGAGTCAATTTCTAGGTGGGAATCCAGGACTTGCACTTCAGTTCATGCTGTTATTTTCGTTTGTGATGTTTGCTTCTCATTACGGTAAGCTCCCAGGAATGTCAGCACCAAAATAGCACAGAATCACAAGGTTACCTGCTGAAGAATGAAGTAAACAAGAGGGATATTCTTTCTCTCTGCCTCTTTTTCTTTTTTCTTTTTCCTAAAAGGAAGCATTTTGAGCACGGTTACAGAATTGTAGGGCGGTGACTGCAGCTGGGGCTCTGAGGTGCACACTGAGAAGAGGAAACAGCCAAGTGCTGTGTGCTGGGGCCATGTATCTCCTGACAGCCTGGCCTTGCTGGGTGCAAAGGTGTGCTCCAGCCAGGCTGCTCCAGAGATCCTGGCTCTGCAGTCCCACCTGGAGCAGAGCAGACCTGGGCCTCTCTTAGGGGCACAGCCGAGGAAACAGAGCCTCTGCCCAGAGCAGTGCTGAGGTCTCCCGGGAGACTGGTGTGCGGTCCTGGAAGGCCTCAGCGGTCACGCTTGCCTGCATTGACTCCAAGAGAAAGGAGAGCAGAGCAAAGTCAGCGCCTGGCAGGCAGCAAGGGCAGGAGTTACCTCCTTGTTTCTAGGAGGGAGGCACAGATGGTGGAAATATTTCACCCACAGAGTGGCAGCAGTGCTACCCTGGCACCTCAGTGGCCTGGGTCCTGTTGCCTCATCCCCTCCAGTCTCCCTGGGTGACCTTGAACTGCAGAGCCAGCATCTGCAGACACGTGGGGACAGCACAGCCTTTGCCTCTTTGCCTCTTTTGTTTGGGACCTCAAGGGGCAAGGACCCCACTGGTGTGCGTCAAAGCCACAGTGGGGCTGGAGATGTAGGAATGGAGCTGCCACCTCTGCCACCACTATCTCAGTGCATCTTGGAAATGTCATTGCTCAGGCCTAGTTTCAGAAACTGGGAGAGAGGGTGGCACTGAGATCAGTGTTCTCCATCCGCAAAATGATGGCAGAGGCAGAGGCTCTGCAGCTGTGGTTTGGCTGTTGTGGCAGGACAGAGAGCCAAAAGGCACTGCCGAGGCAAACAGCCCATTCCAGCCTTTTTCTTTCCCCTCCACTTGTGCAATACAATACTCAATACACAGGACTAGAAAATAATGGCAAAACTCAAATTGCCCGCATTTGGCTAAGGTTAGAAAGGAAATTTTGTCTGCTATAGAATGAAACAGCCGGATCCCATTCAGATGCAACGGTTCTGCAGTATCACCCATGTGCTGCACTGGTAAGATAGGCCAGCAGTTGTAGCCCTTTGTCCCTGCACAGTATACTAATCAAATGATAAAAAAAGCCACAATACTGACAATATGATAAAATAGCTGGTTTCACTGGCCAACCTATGTGTATGACTTTAGGCTCCGTGATGAAACATTATGCCAAAATCAAGGAGACTCCACATGTGGGTTCAAGACCTGATGGGTTCAAGACCCCAGGTCCTCAGAATGGTGAGGATCTGAGTATCTCCGTGATGGAAGCTCCTACTTTAATGGCAGGGGGGAGCAAGACTAGGCCATCACAGTGAGAAGAGCCCATATCCATGCATAAGCGCAATGGGAACTGCTTGTTTGTGGGCAGGGACAGAGCACGGGATGCAGCAAAAGGTGACGTAGAAGATGCAGCTAAGAGTTAAAACAGAAGGAAACTCTCACAGGGGGGTGATGCATATCTCTATGGTGCTTATGGACCCAAACCAGTAAATTCACAACCCCATGTTTGCAGTTATGCAGGAAAATACAGATGACTCATGAGATACTGCAGGACACAACAGAACGGATGTCCTGTCTGGGTGTGCTACGGGGAGACGCAGCAAGAGGCGAAAGCTCAGTGAAAACTCAGCAGGAGGCTTTGGTGTGACACAGCTTTGAAAGGAGGAAGGTGCAGTTGGAAGGACCGGAAGCCTCACAGATGGGGAAGGAGGAAAGGACAAGTCTGGCATGAGCTCTGGGTCCTGCTGAAGGAGTATATTCTGTCATGCTAGCTGACTGCTGGGAAACTCCAGAGGTGGTTATCGCTAATTATCACTCTGGTTGTCACTGATGGGTCAAACATGAGTGTGGGGGGCAGCGGTTTTGTCCCCAGGGACAGGGGTTTTTGTCACCCCATCATCCACAAATCTCCCCTGAGATTAATGGGCTGGAGGAAGCAGTGGGTAGAAATGCAAACTGGCAGACTAAAGTCACAACAGATGGTTGTGGGGCCTGTCAGTAGACATACCAAGTTTGTTCCTTGCATAATGGCTTTAAGTTGTGCCAGAGGAGGTTCAGGTTAGGTATTAAGAAAACTTTCTTCTCAGGAGTAGTGAGGTATTGGAATAGGTTGCCCAGGGAGGTGGTGCAGTCACCATCCCTGGAGGTGTTCAAGAAAGTTGTGGATGTGGCACTGAGGGACACGGTTAGTGTGCATGGCAGGGATGAATTGGTGGTTGGACCAGATGATCTTAGTGGTCTTTACAACTTTAATTATTCTATTATCCTATAAAGATGTAGCCCTTGCAAGAAAGGTTTCTATAAACTGATGGCTGAATTCAGTGGAGAAACTCCATAAGATGAGGGAGAACCTGATTTGCTTTAGAAAGAAGTGAAAAGACAGAGTAGATGCGGCAAGATAGAGAGTTGATGTTTTCAGGGAAGATGGGAAGAAAAACAGAGAAAGTGGTGACGAGAATGGAGCAGAGATGCCTGTTAAAGTTTATTTTACACAGAGCCTATTGATCTCTAAACTAAGTCCATTGCAACACCAGAATTAAAGCAGAAGAGAGAAGCCCACATCCATTTTAACCACTTCCTCTCCTTTTTCACTGGGCAGCTGGGCTCATAAGATGCCACAAAAGTCTGTCCACAAAAGTATATCCATCCAAATAGTATGGAGAGACTGTGTTCCTCTTCTTCAACAGGTCATTCTCCTTCTGTGGTGCTTTGTTCCTCCAGTGGCAGGTGGGGGAAGGTGTTTAGAGGGGCCAGAAGGAGGAGTTGCTGCGTGCTGGTGCCATGCCTCTGTAGGGTCTCTGCAGCCCTCTACCAAGGGTAGATTCCCCTGAGAATCATAGAATCATTGTTTGAAAAGACCTCTAAGATCATCTAGTCCAACTGTCCAGCTACCACCAATATTGCTCACTAGACCATGTACTCCCAGTTTTGCTGCATGAGGAAGGCAGACTGCATCAATTCCTCTTTAGTGGCACTCTGCTCAGCAGTCCTTCATGATGGCTGGGAACACGAGCTGCTGCCTGCCTGGGGCTTCCTAGCTGGGAGGCAGCTCTGGTGGCTTCAGACCTTATCCGGTAGCATCTGTTTCCACACCCTTTCCTTCACAGATGGTGCTGCCACAGGAATCCCAGAGTTCAAACTCACATCCAGCTGCTGGATATGCCTGTGCAAGGCCAGGGCAGCCACAGCCAGGCAAAACAGAGCGAGGTCTCCTTTATTACAGTATATAAAAACAAGGGATGTGTTTATGGAGGTTGGGAAGGGCTGGCTCGGAGCTAGATATTCTTCAAGGGGATAAGAGCCAGCTGCTAAGGGAACCAGCCTCCGTTCAACTTCCTAGTTGCATGTCAGATGTTATAGCAAACACTAAACAACATTTGATAAAGCTCATAGCACTAATAGCCTACGTGACACCAACAGTCATTCAATCAAGTACTTGCAGTAAAATTTGTCTGGGAAGCATTTTTACCCTAAGTAAGTAGGTATTTGGTCTGGGTCAAAATGTTTCTTTCTATTTTAGGGTCTAGGTCTTCCTTCTCTGACGAGCATGATTTCCAGGTGGGCAGGAGAGAGACACTTGATAGAGACATTTATTTTTAGATCCAGAGAGGCTCTTATCATTACCAAACACCTGAGGTTCCCCATGGTTTCCTTTTTTATCCAGGTCTTTGGACAAGCCTTTTGCCCGGAGTCAGTGTGTTAAGGTTGAAGGCAGCTTTGCAGTAACCTCAGGTGTGTGTCTATCTAACCCTGGACTTGACATTAAGATTTTCCTTAGCTGCTGCCTGCACAAATCAGCTTTATCTACCTTGTAAGCGTGCAGTATAGTTGGAAAGACTACCAGGATCCAGAGGAGAATGAAGTGGGGGTATTATTCGTGCAGAGCAAAGAGTAGAGCTCTGTAAGCAGGCTTCGTGCTGAGCAGGAAGATTTAAATAGTTTCCTCTGAGACAGCTTTGGCTCCTTCTGTTACACAGTTTTGCCCAAGTATTCAACAAATTATCTCATGAAGGAAGCAAATACTGCAAGAACAATATATTTCGTCTGTCTTGCAGGGGTTGAAAACCACAGCATGGAAAGAGCGGCCTCAGCTCCCTAAACAAGTTAAACAGAAAGGAAAGGCACAGAGAGGGAAATCCTCTCTGACTTTGTTATGGAAATGTGATACAGTTTGACATTTTAATTGCGATTCTCTCCTTATTATCTGGCACACGTTCACAGTGCCCAAGATGTTGTTTAGCGAATCCAGCTGCCTCCTCCACTCCGTTTGAAGTCTGGTGACTCCGCGTGATAGGGGAGTGTGAGAGTCAATGTGATTTGTGTATGAGGAAACATAAATATGTCACAGGAGTTTAGTCTTATAGGTCTGCAGAGTTTATACTCACAAAATCTGTTGTGCCCTTGTTTACACACCCAGATCCAAAGGCCTGACACACCCTCACTCCAGCTCAAAACTTTCATCATTTCTGACTTGTTTCTAATGAGACCATTGCGAAGCATGTGGATGATGTTTGACCACAGTTTAATGGACCCAGGAAAATGTGCTCTCAAATGTTAAGAAGAGCTTTAATCAAAGTTGATTCTTTGTCATTAGCGGAGACAAGCACACACAGTGTTCTGCTGCCACATGTACAAACTTCTTCGCACAGGCCTTCCCGTGCACCAAAAACACATTCACACCAGCAAAAGGCAGGCAGGTATGTGAGCATTTGCACGGCCCTAAGCACAGAGATGCAGCACTGCCAAAATGCCCGCCCACATGCCTGCTCTCCTGCAGCAAACATCATCCAGCCAGAACTGCTGCTATAAACTCATCTATTAGGTGCTGTTCTTCACCTGCAGTTCACCATTGCAGCCAAGCACGTGGGAAGATTTGGCATGAAATTATCGTGTTTGTATGTAGCAGAGAAATTGGAAGTGTTATCATGTGGCATATTTAAAAACAAACCACAGGAAGCACAGAGGTCTAGCTTAAGGGAAAAGACCTGTGGGAATGTGGGATCAGAAACAGGTATCATATCCTTTGAGAATATCTTTTAAATCCCAGGCTGCCAAATTTGAGTACCTGAAAATGAGGAATGGCAATATTCTCCCTTTCAACAGGAGATTCTTTGAAAGAAGCAACTGTGTGAATAAAAAGATTCGGCCTAAGTAACTCCTGGAGTACGTCAGTCTCTCTGAAGGCACTAAGCTCACACTATGTCCTTCTCAGAACTAGAAAAACTGATTTTTTAATTAATTTTGTATGAACAAATGACCTCAGTAAGGCTACCAAAGAAAGGCTTCATAACCCCAGCCCCAGACCTTTCTCCAGCAGGGAAAAGAGCATTGGCAGGATCAGCTTGAAAGACCTGGCTAGATTTGAGCCCTCTGTTACTGGACCTTTGTGTAGAGGAGTCATACAGGAAACATCCAGCTCTGCATCAGAGAGAAATGTATGTTCTCATTCTAAATTAGGGGCTGCATCTTCAAAGGTCTTATGCTTCTAACCTTTGCTTCTGCAGCTCTGATGAGTGAAGCAAGGTGGCAAGGACCACTACATGAGTCAGAGTTTAAGGATGAGGAGTCAAAATGACATTCTGTTCTAGATGACAATCGCTACATGTGAAGTGTCAGCCGACCGCAGGATCAGGTTGTTGGAGCTTTGCCTTCTCAGCCACACAAAAGACAGCTCTCTGCTACTGAACGTCCCAAACTTTATACAGTTGTCGCTAAGTAGATTTAAAGAAAGTACCAAAATGGAACTTTGCTGTGCAACTCATAGCTTCCTATGAATCTGAGCATATGTTTTTCCTTCATGGTCTTTCCTGTTCCATTCCACCAAAAAGTAATGTTCCTCTCTGAAGATATTTGGGTTGGGTATAGAATCTAACAGCACCCTACAATGATGTGATTAGCATTGGGATTGCGTGCTCAAACTGACAGTTCTTCTCTTTACTTCTTTGCCATTCATTCATCAGTTATCTCAGCTATCTGAAA
Source organism: Alectoris magna (assembly GCA_030625065.1). Classification (NCBI taxonomy): domain Eukaryota; kingdom Metazoa; phylum Chordata; class Aves; order Galliformes; family Phasianidae; genus Alectoris; species Alectoris magna. Next base: position 31,636,087 of record CM060562.1, on the reverse strand, counting down.
AGTGACATGACTCCCAACTCCATGAATTCCAGCTCCATGAATTCCAGCTCCGATTGCACAATAATCACCTATCAACAGAACAGAAATGGTATGTTTTGCTCTAGCAGCCACCAAGTACTCCTCAAAGGATCTCCAGAGATTTCATCCCATCTGTGATGGCTCAGTGAGACACAGTAACACTATTGCCCAGCTCTTAAACATTATTTCTTTCTGAAGTTCAGAGTCTTGGCACTGCGAGCTGTTTGGTGGCCAACAGCAAGCTGAAGCCAGGGGTTTAGTGATAAGGGAACGTGGAAATGGAGCCAATACTTATTTTTGTCTCTGAAGCATGCGACTGACTCTGCAGCAGAGCTCTGTCAGGGCTCGCTTTTGTCCTCACGCCGAATGCCCAAATCATGTGAAAGTGGGAGGCCATTTGGGAATTGTCTAGAGTGGAAGCACCTCAGGAGGGGTTCCCTCTCCCCTCCTTTCCCTTTTTGTTCAAAGAAAGCTGCCTCCTGACCTACCCAGAGCACGAGCTCAGTTGACACTTGAGCCAGGTAGAGGCCAGGCAGCTTACAAACCTCTCCCAGCAGATACTGCTGGGGAAGTCACTACTGTCAGCAGCTGAGCAGTTTGATGCGTCGCGTGGTGGAGGTGAGACCTGCACTCTCAGCCCACAGTTGTGAGATGCTTGCACACAGGATCCACTCCTGTGCCCAGCTGATACACAGCAGTCTCCAATGGCAGACCATGTGTCAAAGCCACAAGAGCTTGATCCCTAACTGAGGTGGCCAATGTAAGCTCCCCTTCATCTGTTTCAGTGCAACATTAGTCCATGTAGTGCAAACCAGTCTGAACAGTAGGTTAAGCTAAAACAGATGACTTTTCCCTTCCTCAGCTGAGGAGCACTGCACCAGCAGGGCTGTGGGATGTCATACAAATTCCAGCAGAAGCACTATTACAAGTAGGTGTTGAGTGCAAACATCCTAAAACATTTCCTAGTCACTTGCAAAGTGAACTTCGCTCTCAGTGGCAAAGATCATTTAGTCCACTGCATGGAGGGGTCGTCCACAAAGGATCCTAAATGGTTATCTGACACCAGAGGTGAGCGTACTCTGCATGCACTGGGAGCTGGCTTACAAGCAGTGTTGGAACAGTGCAGGAGATGCAGGTTTCTGCAGCCAGCTAAGGCTGCTGAATGGCTCTGCACCTTTCGGAGCCCACTAGCAAGATCCTTTAACAACTGCTTCCCACCTAATCCCTGCCTAACATTATTGTCTCTGTTGACTATCTCCTTCTCCCCCTGCCCCATCACTCCTTATCTGATCACCTAACCTCTCCAAAATTAGCAGTGCTGTGTTTAGCCCGTTCTGGCACTCCTGTGGGTGCTGGGTCTCACAGGGAGCCTACAGATTTCCACTGCTGTTTAAGAGAGGAGTGTTAAAAGCACTGACACCAGATCCCAGTGAGCAAACTAAACCAAGAGGCCGGAGCCTGTGAAATGTTCTTAATATAGTCAGGGTGAATAGCTCCCATCTTCTGTTACTGAGGTCCCACTGTCATGTGTCCTGCCAGCCCCGTACCCCTGTCAGGCAGGAGGGCAAGAGTGTGAGGTCACTTCCAACAGCTCCGCTTCCATGACGTCGTCATGGCCAGCAGGGCAAGAGCTCGTTTTAGGCGTGGGAAGTCAGAGGAAAGGGCAGGCACAGGATTTAAGCTTTCCTACTGCTTCCATGTGAGCCAAACATATTTTTGGAGGTTATAGGGAGGTCATTTTTCTCCCCTTTCCTCCTTCTTGGAGGCTACAGTAGTGGTATCACTGTCAGCTTTTTAGGAGTTCTGGACTGAGGTAGCTTTGCTACAGCCTTACCAGAGTATGAAAGAGCCATCTACAGGTGATGGGAAATAAGATGACACGGCCCTACCTTTCCTCCCAACAGCAGGAGGGTGAGCTGGCAACCAAGAGGTGGCCTCTTCTTCTGTGCTGCACCTTCTCTGGGTCACAGCCACTCTCTTGCAGGGCACTCTTTATCCAAACAATTTATCCAAACTCTCCCAGTCTGCCATCACTGACTCCATCCTGTGTACATTCCAACTTTCTGTGGCCAATGAGTGTCCCTGGGGTGGTGAGGGAATGTGTCACTTGAAAGCCACCGTGACTGTGAGGGACCCTTGGAGGCACCTCTATAACCCCGGTGGGGTCACAGCTTTGGAGAGACAAAGGGCAGGAAGCACCATGGGCGTGTACAGGGCCAGCCTTGTGCTGGAAAGAGTGGTTTTACACAGCTGGGCTCCACGTGGAGAGCAGAGATTGCAAAACATTTAGGAGAAACTGGGAATTTCTGGTCAGAAAGGCTGGGAGGAGGTCTGGACTGGAAAACCAGTTCCAATCAATAGTTTCTGAGAGCTTTCAGGTAAGTCTATAAACTTTTTATACGTCTGCTTTCCCCTTCCATAGAAAACATAACAGTTCTTTCTTTCTCCCCCTTGGGCTTTTCTATACAGCCCAACTCTCACAGGACACAGGAGGAAAGCCTGGGCATAGTCTTGTTCTTTTCTTTCCTTTCCCCGCTTGCCTCCAAGATCTCCTTTTTCTCTTTTTTTCCATCCAATTCATCTTTCACTATCCCCACTGTCACTCTTCCAGTTGTTTTCTATACACTACTCTGACCTAACCAAGCACTGGTTTGTGAGTGCCATAACCCCTGTGGGCTGTCTGACTGATACATGACACATCTTTAAAGTGTGGGCTTAGTGCCTGTGAGGTGAAAAAGCAGTAGTCAGCATGTATGAGCTGTGCAGCATAATAGAAAATAAAGCTTTTAATTAAAACTGGTATTTCAGGACCTCTGCTGGTGGCAGCCTTGCTGAAATATGACATCGCCAAAGCCCTGCCAGTTGTAGTGTGACCCCATCTCTAGGAGCTGCAGGTCTCAACGTCAGCACCAACACTTTGTTTAATGAAAGCACTACATGTAATGGGAAAGTACCCAGCTGGGGCTCAGAGCAGTCCCATCATGGGGTGATGGCATCTTGTAGCATGGACCTGCACGGCAGAGGGCAGATCACAGCCATGATGCTGCTTTTCACATTGATTCTGAGAATGTTCATATTTAGTGATGTGGAATTCAGACATCATGGAATTGTCCCCAACATAAGTGGGATGGGACCCAAGGAGTCATAGAATCATTTGAGTTGGATTGGACTCTTAAAGGTCATCTAATCCAAATCCTCTGCACTGAACAGGAACACCTACAGCTACATCAGGGTGCTCAGAGCCCCATCCAACCTGACCGTGAATGTCTCCATGGACGGGGCATCCACAGCATCTCTGGGCAGCTTATGTCTGGGAGAAAGGTCTTCTGATGCCTGACCTTTATATTTCACATTGGGCAGCCCGTCTTCTTGCATCTTGCTCTGCTAATATTTCATTTCTTTTATCCCCTTCATCCAGTGCACCTGCTGCTGCTGACTCTCTGAAGTGCTCTCCAGGTGGTTCACAACACTGAAGTTCTCAGCTCACCTGCAGCTCCTCTAAAGCGTCACCAAAGACACTGGAAGGCAGGGACAGGGATTGCAGCCCTGCTCAATTTCATGAGGTGCTGCAGTGCAAGCGGACGTACTTTACTGACTACTTGCTGGGCAGGCCAACATCTCAGAGAGCAGCCGCAGGCTGGGCTTGGTATGAATAATTGTCTTAAAATGGAAGCAATGCTGCCCACCTGTCCCTGGATACCTTACCTCCTTGGCACAGGCTGAAAGGGCACGAGGGACCTCAGCCAGCCCCATATGGTTCTTGAGCACCCAGTGCTGAGCTCTCAGCAAGGTATAGAAGCTTGACACAGCACTTCTCCTTTCCCTCCGTCCCACTTCGAACTAGACACAGTCTTCATCCAAGGCATGACTCTGAACAGGGTACCTCACAGTCTAAATTTACAATAAATTTTCAAGCAAAAAAAGCATGGGTTTCACAGGCTGTGAGAGCAAGGTAGGTATTTTCCACCAAAGAGAAGTAAATCAGTGCTCTGCTTCTCAGGGTGCATCTGCCAGTATCTTATCATTGCATTAGCAGTTACAGCTCACAGCAAATCAGAGAGATGGAAAAACTAAGGCTTAGGATAGAAGAACAAGTCGTTTCTTGGATGCACATAATACTCAGTGCTCAGAGTCACATGGGTGGGTTATGAGGAACAAAGAGATTCCTTGAAGAAGGAGCTGTGCCCAGGGGTGTCCCACCAGACAGGTGATGGTGCAGGGGTGCTGCTAGCAGAGCTCAGCAAAGAGAAGCCCGCTCTGAAGGAGTGGGTGCCCCTTGCATCCTCAGGCCCAGGCCTTTCACACACCAGCAAGCGTGGAGTTAAGGCTGCAGTCAGTGTGAAATCCAAACATTTGCAAGTGTGGGAATTCCCAAGGAGAGTAACCAAACTGCCTTAACTCTGCCCCTGCAGCAGTGGCTTTATGCAGCCCGAAGCCGTCTGCCTGGCTAGCTGCAACAAAGAGTTTAATCTTATCAGTGGCCATAAAAACTCAAATTCCTCTTAGCAGAATTGCTGATGGGGACGGTAGTGCCAAGCCTGGCTTCACCACGCTCCGGCACAGTCAACAGGGGGAAGAAATGCTATATCACAAATTCCTGACGCCCAGCTCCCCACCCCGCACAGGGCCAGCAGGCCTGTTGGCAACCCAGCACCTCGTAGGGTAGCATGGGGTCTGAAATGCTTCTCCCCCACCTCAATTAGGGGCAGGATTTTTTATGTTACTGAGATTAAACAGGCACAGCTCTTCCTGAAGGCTTGTGTGCTTGGTTGCAGGTGGGCCCCACAGCTCCTCACTGGTGGTCTGCAAGGAGTGCAAAGGGAGAACCAGACCTTTTGGTCAGAAGCTGCAGGTAACGCTGTGCTCCTCCATGTAAGGTGTTCTGAGCTCAGCAAGGGATGCATGCATCCACAGGAATGGCTTGGCAACGCCACTTGGCACGGATAAAGCAGTGCCTCAAGCTCTTGTCTCCCATCTGGGCTGGCTTCTATGTATCTGTGCACGTGCTGGTGGAATGGGTGGGCTCAGGTCTCAGACATGGCTCTGGGCTGCACTTCAGTGGCTCATTTTGGTGTTACTGTTCAACAAAAAGGTGGTAATGAGACTCTTTGTCTCCCTTGGTGTACCGCTCAGAGCTGTGAGGCCAGTCTTGCAGATACTTGGACCTGGGGACCACCACCTCCACTGGCACCAAAGTCACCGTGACTGACTCCACTCCATCCTCTCCATCTCAGCCTTTGCCCCTTCACCAAGCCTCCCACATGCACAGACCTTGCAAAGTGAAGATCAGCTTTCCCAGTCTGTACTCAGCTGTCTTTTCACCCTACACATGCCACCACCATCATCCTTTCTGCTCTTCCACATTCATTTCACTGCCTCCCTATTTATTTGCCCTCTCTTGAGATATTTATCTACCCCCTGCCATGATCCCATCAGCTATGTGCAGTCAGTCCACGCTTCCAGATGGTACAACCATCTTTGCATTTCCCATGCCCCTCCCGTATGGTGTATCTCAGCCTGCATACTCATGCTTGTTTTACTCCCTATGCACACACATGGTCTTCACAAACACACTTTTCACCTGGGGCTGTGAGCCAAAGTTTGAGCTCTCCTCTGGCTCCGACTAGTCTCTAAAGGAGATGTTTCATCCAAGAGCAGAGGCTTTCCCTCTGCCTTGGAGCAGTCCATGGGGAAGACCCCCAGAATACCTCGGGACAAAGCAGCCACATGTCAGTGACCCGGAGCGACTGTGATCCAGACACACTAGAATGTCTTCAAGAGCTGCTCTGTAAGCACTGCTCCCAGCTCTCTGAGGTCTTGCTCCTGATGCTGATAGGAAGTCACCCAGCTTACATAAGGGAGGCTGGTGGAAATATTTGGCATGCACTTCACCTGTTGATAAGGCTGGACTATCTGCCAATACACATTGTGCCTCTCCCTCTGTCTGACTTGGAGTGGTCTGCAATTCTCATCACCATCATATGTCAACACCTGTGCCTTCTGGCTTGTTCCCCTTGCCTCACCCTTCATACATCTTGGATTAGAGCTCGGCACAGGCATTGGCCAGGACCCAAAGTCCATGTCCTACAATATCTGGCTGCTCTGGGAGCCAAACTATGAAGAATATCACAGAGGTGCACAGCATTGTCTGCAACTGCATTCAGATACCTGGCTTCTCTTGTAAAAGTCTATGTCTAACCCTTGTGTTGGGCAGAGGGAGATAGTGGGTGTCCTTCCTCCCACTATTGCAGGACTGGAAGTAACAGACAGCCCTCCTAATTAGGGGGCTACAGAGATGACGCTTCAACGAGAGCAAGTTTTATTTATGAGCAAGATTAGGAGGCATTAATTGCTTTCTCTCCTGGCTTCTGCTCAGAAAGGTACAGTAATCACAGGAACATTTTTTACATTGTTGACATAGCTTCCCAGCCCTCCTGCTGAGAAACAGGGACTCTTGCATACTTCAAAAGGGCTTAAAGGCTCGGGTTGTGCCACCACAGTAGTAGTGCCGATCTAGGACTGGGGTGGGGGGAATTTGCATTAGAAGGATTAAATACCAGGGCTATTGTGGAATTTTAAACTGATGTTTTCCGGCTGACCACAGGCCCAGAGCTTGTGTGTGGCATGTTTGAGCCTCAAAAGTGCTCTTGATCCTCTGATCTTTTATTTCATAACATTTCTCCCTGCTCCCACCACCCTCCCCTCAAACGTATTTTGCTTTTCTTTTGGCTGCTGAGCAGACACACTTTAGCAAAAGGAGCATGTTGGGTTGACAGACTGAGAGCTGTCTGAAGCTCAGGAAAGCTTTCTTTGCTTGTGTTGGAACCACTGCATGTCTCTCGTAGCGCTAGGCCCCAGAATAACAACTAATGTAAGACACACTCTAACTCAACCCAAATATCCTGTGACACCGTGCCACAGTCCTGAACGACCGTCATGGGATATACTTATACCAGGTTGTCTTCTGATATGTTTCTTTTGCTTGTGTCTCACATAAAAGAGATTATATACCCAGCTTTCACAGCATGATGCTAAATAAGATGTTTCTTGCAGCTACATCAATATAATGGGATCTCAGCTGAGGAAAAGCCACTCCCAAAACACCAGTCTCTGATATTCCTGACATTCTTCAAGTACCTCATTCTGTGGGAGGAGATGGATGTTCAGTGTCACACAGCTGAATCAGTCATATCCCTGTGCCAGCCTGATGTCCAGCTATCATCAGACAGGAGCTCAAGCTGCACACGGGTTCCTTGCCGTGGCAGCAAGCAGCTTCTTATTAAGCCCGGCAGCTGACGCTGGGTTAGCTCTCGGAGCAGCCAACCCCCTGCATGGCACCCGGTAAGAAAAGCATGGTTCTTGGCAGGGAAAGATGTCTGGGCTTGGGGTTTTTTTTTGTTCTGCACAGACGTGAATAGCCAGGCTTCCAACATTAGCCTTGCCACGTGCAGCATCCCCAGGTTGTACATGACTTGCCTTGGCTTGTCTTTGAGGCAGGCGCTAGAAACTGGAAAGGGCCACTCTTGGCCCCAAGCCTACTACTCTGCCATTTGGTGTCTGCTCAGGATCTGGGGCAGTGCTGGTAGAGCAGGGGCACTGGAGGGATACTACTGCTGCTGCCCCATGCTGCAGCCACCAGCTGCTCTCTTCTAGAGGGCTGCTCCCAAAACAGGGGTCCACGGTCTGCTCCCAGATCTCCCTAAACTCCTACTGCCACCCTACGGCACAGCCCTGAGGTTTGAAGGGCAGAACCAGACCCATATATTCATGCTGCCTTGTGGCCTTTTATGACCAGAGACATTGGTCAGTGCCAGCTTGAAATTGCTAAGGACCCAATGTGCAAATATTTCTATTCCTGTTCTTTCTCAAATCACTCTCGACGGTGTTTCTAGTAGTTATTGTAATTCAGTGGGGACTTGGAAACTCAACAAAGCTGGCATTTTCCCTTAGTCTAATGCAGTGAAGTAATAGAAAGCAACCACTGAAGACCTTGGTCCTGCTATACAGCAAGGCAGCAAGGGAAATTCAACGTTTTCCTTGTAACCATGACTCAGATTCACTGCCCTGAAGAGCAGTTTCCCCAGAGTAATGCCCATGCCACCACCAGTTAGCCCTCTGCCACATATGCCTGCACATAGTGGGATGACTCTTTTGTGAGAAGCTGTCAGGGAAACAGCAGTAGTTGGAGGCTGCAGAAGCAGGTGTGCTCTTGTCTCCATTTGACCACTGCCTGTTAATTTCTTGTAGAGCACAAGAAGTATATTTGATGCTAGACAAATGGCATGTAAGACAAATCCCTTTCTCCAATAAGCCTTTCTTTAACACAGATTATGCAGATGCCAACAGGCAAGGCAGGATCAGGCATGATGGAGGGAGCCGACCATGTCGCAGAGGAGGATGGTGATGAAAGGAAAGACAAAAGGTGCGAGCCATTTAGAGGAATTGGAAGGAGATGATTTGTTGAAGGGAAGAGAAATTGTTTTTCAGCCATGGGAAAGCAAAACAGAAAAAGGCTGTAGAGATGTCAGAAGTACCAGAGAGTACAGAGCAGACATAGCAGCTTGAGCCTCAAAATCAGCACTGCTCCAGCTCTTGCCACCAGATCTTGCTTGTGCAATCAATCTGTGAAGAGCTGGGAGTACTCCACGGGATTGCCATGTGTTGACTTCTTGCAATATGCACTGATATCCTGGATGCGCAGCATGAAAGAATAAATGGAACTTGGGAGGTACAGGCATTCCAGCATCTACTCTAGGCTGCCTACACGGAGCTGTATGGTCCTATATACCTGAGACTACTTTGTCTTATAGCAGTGTTGATCAGACCCTGCGTCGTTATCCCTCAATCCAGGATGCAGGGCAAGAGAGCACCAATGACACTATGAGGATGGCATAAAGTCTCCACAATGTCCTCGCAGGAGACATAGCCCACAGTCCAGCCCGCTCAGCTGTTGTAGCTGCAAACCGTGAGCAGAAGAGCAGCTGACAAAAAGGCATCTTTTAAATCAATAGGCAACTCAATGGCTTTCTGATTCATAGTGTCCTCATTCAATATCCTGCTGGAACAAAGGTAAGTTTTCATTTGATGGTGTACATATTTGGATGTCTTTTTGAAATCCTGTGCTGACCACATCAGATCTTGCAATTCCTCTCTTCCTTGCCAGGATGCACTTACACATTGGCTGCCTTAGTAGTGGAGGTGGCACTTTTATTTTAAGCACTTCTTTTCATTGGTTTCGGCAACCTTCTGAAACCAGTTGGTGTTTCTTTTCCCCCTGGGCTGAAATTTCTCACACTCTTGCTCAGCCCCAGGTGATGAAAGTTTGATGATAATCTGCTGTTGCTGGTGTCTCAACTCAGCTAAGTGGTGATTTGGGACTGGAACAACTGGACCACCCTGATAAACTGATTGGAGGAGGCATGGCACAAATTGCGCCTCCTCATTTACTTTGCACACTCTAATTTGTGGGTTCCTGGGTGTCTCTTCACCTCTTCTCAGCTCCCAGCAGTGCCCACAGCCTTGAGCACCCTCCCTGCTACCTGCTGATCCCACACACATGAAGTCTTGGTGTAGGGCTTACCCCTGCAGGTTACTTCATTTAAGAGACGTTTGCAAAGTTGTTGATATTGTTAATCAGAAGCACAATCGAAGAAAGCCTACATGTTTAAGAAGCCAAATCATTGCACGATCACACCGCTTTTCATTTATATTTTTCCTTTAGCAAAAACTTTTTTGCAAATCCCATAGGATAAACAGGCTTATTTATAGGGTGCCACCCAGTATGGTTTCCAGGGCTAGCTTGATTTCTGCAAAAGATGCCCATCCATGTGGCCACCTCTGCGTGCGGTGGCCATCCACTGTAGAGAGGTAAGCTGCCTCTGTGTAGATTTTTATGGCTCTCCTGCTCTCCTTCATTCCTCTTCTCCAGGCTGCCTTCACCCTACCTTTTCCAGTCCCATACATCTGCCAGTGCCAGTAGACCCCATAAGACAACACTTTCCCCTCACATGGGGAACATTTCTCCCCCCTCAGCAACATGATCCCAGCTGGGTACTTCATGTCTGTACCGTAATGGTAGCTCAAGATCAGTCAAGGGTGATATCTGAGCCCACACCCTACCTCACATGGCCCCTGTGTACCATGCAACTGTTGGAAAGAGCTGTTCTGAAGAGCTCCATGAAAGGCAATGCTGGGCAGCAGCAGAGGACTTTTCATCTCATTTCAGCCTGTGAAGAGCCCAGCTGAGCAGATACCTCAACCCAAATGTCCAAAAAGGAAGGGAGGAAGAGATCACAGAGAGCTTGAACCCCCTAAAAATGATGGAACATTATGAAAGTGAAAGCATCTAGCATTAGCCAAATGCTATGGGGACATAGTGGAGAAAGGTATTGAAAACAGGGTTAAAAGGTTAGGAGAAGGTCAGAGCACATCCATGGTTCCATGGTCCCAATTGGCACTGAAGAACCCATGGCTAAGAGGCAGGATGGTTTTGCAAAGGTCATGATGTTACCTTTGAATCAAAAGCAATATTCAGCTCTCAGGTCTGGTGGTGGGAGGGGGAGCTGGGGACAGCTGAGGCCCCATCCTGGCCTGCCATTGGAGGCCAGCCAGTTCAGCTGGGTAAGGGGGGAATAAAACACCTTCAAGTGTCAGCCAGCAAGGCTGGCTTTCCGTTTATAGCAGCCCTGATGGTGGAGTGAGAGACACGCGGGGAGAGCCTGGTTAGAGGGACGAGGGGGGTGGAACTAGCCTGCAAAGTCAATAGTAATTCAATACTCTCCTGACATTTTTGGTTGGCAGAAGGATGGATATTTAAATCATAACCTTCTCTCTTCTTTAACCTCCATCCCAAACTGAATAAATAAATAGGTAAATGAATAAATAAATAACCCCAGCAGCCCTTGTTTTGGCCTGCCAAGAACTCGGAGCATTTGCAGTGCACTGGCAGGGCTGCACTTCAGTCACTGTCAGATGAGCCTTTTCCTTGACATCGCAGATGCTCACTCCCCTTCAGATTTCAGAGGGGCATGGAGGACCAGGTGCCAGCAGAGCTGGCCCTGGGCCTCGGCTGGGACCTGAGCATGTGTCCCCCAGTTGCTGTGCAACCAGAGGCACAAGGCATGGTGCAGCAGTGCATACGTGCTGATTTGCCCAGCTCTTGCCAGGCTCACTGACCCTGGCATGGCACGCATCAGCCCCAGCTGGGTCAGCTGGGGAAAGCAGGGGGAGAGGGTGAATATTTGGAAAAAAATGGGGGAAGATGGGGAGAAAGAGAAAAAAACTCTAGTTTCCATTTGCATCATCTGTCCATGCATCTAAATCCACAGGGCAATGAATCCAGCAAAAGCGCATAATGCTCAGTGCGTCTGGATGAATGACATTAGAAGTCCTTGGACCTATTTAAATTGCTTTATAGATGCCTAACTTTGGCTTTTGGAGGCAGTTTTGAGGTGAGGCAGTTTGAAAAGCTTGTTTTCATTTGTTAGCAAGTCCTCTAGTTCACGTCCAGTGGAGAAAAGGGACTAGCAAAATTTAGGAAGGCTATAGCAGAAGACAGTAGAGACATTACACTGGCCTGTTAGCAGATATCCACCCTTCTTTTGTAAGTCCATGAATCTGTAATGCTGATGATTGTTTTTAATCTTCCTGAAAATGCTACTCCTACTACTTTTTGCCTCTTTTTGCAATTCCTCCAAGTACATTCTTTTCTTAAAAGAAATATAGTCTGAACTGAAGAAGCTCACGCTCCATGGCTGTGCAGCAAGGAATTCTGGCTCCTCAGTTCAAAAAAAAAGACAGGGATCTCATAGAAGAAGTCCAGCAGAGGACCACAAAGATTATTAAAGGCCTGGAGCATCTCCAGTATGAGGACAGGATGAGTAACCTGGGTCTGCTCAGACTGGGGCAAAGAAGACTGAGAGGGGATCTGATTCATGTTTATAAATATCTAAAGGGAAGTGGGAGGTAAATGGATGAGGCCAGGCTCTTCTCTGTGGTGTGTAGTAGTAGAACAAAGAGTAATGGCCTAAAACTTGAACATCGGAAATTCCATGCTAACATGAGGAAGAATTTCTTTACGTTAGAGGTGATGGGGCACTGTAACACATTGTTCAGAAAGGTTGTGGAGTCTCCTTCTATGGAGAAGTTCAAGACTCATCTGGATGCCCACCTGTGTGTCTTATTGTAGGGTACCTGCTTTAGCAAGGAGGTTGGACTCAAAGATCTCTTGAGGTCCCTTCCAATCCCTGTGATTCTGTGATAATTCAAGTCACCTCTTTTATGGCCTAGAATACAGTGGATGATGGCACTGGGTTATGGATTGTGTCTCCTAGTGAATGAACACGGGGACATGTTCAAGGGATGTTTTGGAACACCGAGCTTCATATATCATCATGTTTCTCCTGACTATAGTGTGTTCAGAGCCCATATGGACATTCTCCACAACCAGGTGAGCACTCCTCCTAGATCATCTAACAGTCTGAGCCATGCCTTTAGCCCTGCTGTGCTCCCCACATGAATGTGGGTATCTTCTTCATTTCTGCAACCAATAATCCCTAACCTCTTCCTTGCTCTCCGCTAAAATGAGTCCATGCTCACTTATTCCCATCCCACTTTGGATGAACCTAGATTGACACCAAAGCCATCAGGAATGTCTAGTTCAATTTCAATGTCTAAATTTTGTTAGGGTTGGGTTTTTTTGTTGTTTTTTTTTTTTTTTGGGGGGGGGGGGGGGGTCTTTTTTTTTTCTTTTGATTCCTCTGGAAATGAGGAGGCTGGGAGCATGGAAAGCTAGAACATCTGGCAACCATCCTTCTGGCTGCTACCTTTGCTACTGGCATGACTCAATCTGCTTAGCCACAGCCCACAGTGCCCTTGGATGGGTCACAGAAACCCCACTGTTGAGGAAACAGACCCATCTCACTCATTTCTACTTGTTGCCACTCTGCCTTTGCAGTGCACACCTCTACCATAAGAGGAAGTCACTCATGCACTGTAACTTCAGTGGGCAGAGTTTCTTAAGTCTACTTGTTCTGGGGCAACAACACAAGTATTTCTCACTGATATTTCACTCTGCTCAGAAATGATGAGTCAGCCAGCTGCAAGAAGTGGGAGCTCGAGCAACCAGAGACTGTGCTGGGAGTCCAGAAGGAGGACATTGGCAGCAGCCAACATGGTGACGAAGGAGGAGGGACCCAAGGCCAGCTCAATGCTTTAAAGGAAGAAGAACACATCAGAGGCATCTAAGACAGCTGGAGATGACCCCCTTCAAGGCAGGAGTTGGAATGCCACCCTCCCCATGGGAACGCAGGAGACACGAGCAGTGGCACCACACAGCCTGTCTAGAGGCCAGACTGCTTCTTTTAAGTTTTCTGCTTCCATAAACCAAGTTGAATGAACATTGCCCAAGCATCCCAGCAGGCTGCTTCTTACAAGTCATCCTCATAATGTTCTCCAGGCATCTCTGCCCAACAGAAACTTATCGTTTGGCCTAAATAATATTTTAAAAGTTTGAAACCCTCAGGCCTCTGATCCTTCTCAGCCCTGGCTGCTCTGTGTATCAATAGATGCTTGCATTTGAACTCCCTTTTCTTCAGAGTCTCATTGGCAGGGAAGAGAGGTCCTCATGCCTGAGGACCCTTGTGTGGGTCCATAGTAGCATACTGAATTTGATATTTTCAAAGTTATTCTCATGTGAACACACTCCCAGAGGAGGAAGCAAGACAAAATCAATTGTACAGATCAATACCTGTACTGATGCGTTTCCTGGTGACAGGCCAGATGGCCAATTGATGGTAAACAAAGTCTGAGCAAAGTCTGGACACGGCAAGAGGTTCCAGATGGGAACCAGAAGTTTAGAGCTCATCAGAGCCATCTCCACGCACACATTACAGGCACCAACCAAACACTAATAAATGATTAACAGAGCTGTTGTGCATTAGCCTCAAGCTTTTGGATCCTTCCCACTGTTTCTGGATAATTTAAAAAAATTAAATTAAAAAAAGCAGATGAGAGAGATTTCTTCTGCTTTTGGAGAAATTAATTTGATCTTCAGCTCTTTGCAATACTAAGAACCCTTTTTCCCATTCCTCAAATTCTTCAGACTGCAGATCAGTCCATTCATTTGAAGACTGCTCAAAGAGTTCCTTCCCTTCGGAGTCTATCCAAAGTATTAAGCATCCAACTCTTCCCTGAGGCTCTACAGAATAACACAGTAAGCTCTTTTCTTCTTTTGTACACTAAATGATCTTTTATCTTCAAATTTCTCAGCTCTTTAGAGTATAGGAAAGAGAGAAGAAGCCTGGACATAGAAGCTACTGCTTATAATGAAGAGCTGATATAAAGGAATTACTTGGACTTATTGCCTCCCTCAGACTCTTCTCCTGCTTTTCCACTTTCTCTTCACTTCCTGTGTATTTCAGCTGCTGATAATCTGAACATTCATCTGCTTCTTCTGCCTCTTGGTCCATTTTCCCTGTGTTTGGATATATTTGTACTATCTTGGGTGCTGCACATTCTTTTCCACGAGGCAGTCACACTGTGAGGCCTGTAAAAGACTGAAGGGAAGGAAGGTTTATCTCTTGGTGAGCCTCCATCTGCTTTGCCAGGAGCATCTCTAGCTTCCAATAATGGCCTGAAATTGGTGGGACTCTGATATCCAACTATGTCCAGATACAGCACAAGTGGACACACATATCTGGAGCTTAAGTTGGTCTTGCCACTCCTGTTCCAGCCTCCTCCTTGAACATGGACATCCAGATTTAGAGAATAGTACCCAGAAGGAAGAGTTAGCACTAGAGAAGACTTTCCCTGATATCTCAGCAGAGCACAGTAGCTCTGCACCAGAAAGCTTCATCCTCATTCTCTGACCTTCAGTTCTCCCATTCAGTAATCTTATTCATTATACAACAGCAGGATTAGACAGTGCCTGCCGGTTGACACGCTCTGATGGGCATTAATACCTGCTGGCACAGAAGCAGGCACATGCCAGTACTCCTGTGTGCTGATGAAAAGGCACCGTTTCCTCATCCACTTCAGCTCATGCTGAGGTTTCCTGAGAGTCAGCATTGATCTTGTGTCCAGGTGTTTGCTCGTGTCTCCAGGATTCCTGCTGCTTAGGGCAATGCCAGCCATCAGAAAACAGGATGAGGCCAAACCAGACCCCTACTGAGTCTCTGTGGGGCCAGGATTCATCAGCACTATCGCATACCGGAAAATTCCAGTGGCACACTGCCTTCAGGTACACTGAGGCTATCCTGGTATCCCACAGGACATGGAGCAAGGAGCTGCCAAACAGAGGCTGGATGGTGCAGCTACTTAATACTTTGGGTTCCCACCTGGAGGTTGTTTTTAATGTCCTTCCCTTTGCCTTCCTCCAAGTTCTGTAAGAGCATCTCCATCAAAATAGGTTGGATATATTCATCTGCAGCCCTCTAGGAATTCCTCCATCACTTTGACTCTACTGGGAGCTCTGCCATCCTGCTGAACACTGGAGAAGTGATTGTGATGGTGATGGAGAGCAGGGAGAAGTGGGAGGAAGGAGAGGATGGAGTTCCCCAGCACTTTTGCATATAGCCATGCTTTGATGCCCCTACCCAGAGGAACTGGCCTCTAAGACTAACCTCGGAGCAAAGCAGAGCAGTGAAAAATATTTGGCTTGCAGAGAAGATAGATGGCATGGAAATGTTTAACTAGATAGAGGGGAAAAAAAAAGAAAAAAAGGTATCTTAAACTCCGAATTCTACAGTCCAACAGCAGGAGGACACCTCAGAACTCTGTACATGACCTTACTGTCATCTTATCAGATTAGCTGGAACTCACTGCCTCAGGGTGCTGTGGGGCACAAGAGCTAAGCAAGATTTTTTTGAGAGGAAGGTAGTACTTATAATGCTCTCCAAATGTTCTGTTGGAATAGGAACTATTTAAAACACGTCAGACTTCCAACAGAAATATGTGCATTCTTGATTCTGATAAACCATTCTCAAGGCCATGGGGCTGAGCAGGAATTTGCCCTCCAGCTTGGTTAGTCTAGAACCAACCACTACAGAGCGTCTTGCAGAATTTCTCTGGAGGAACTGGTAATAATCACTTTCGGACTTAGAGCAGCCTACAGAGCTATACAGCCATGAGACTGACTCAGACATCTGCTATGACTAGAATGGGCAGCATCTGGCCACCCGACCTGTGAATATTTATGGTTCTGACCTAACTGTGATGTATGGGAATACAAATGCTTGAAAGAGCAGGGTAATAAGTGTAGAAATGTGCATGACAAGTACTGGCACAGAGGGATTCATATCCTCCATGTGATATATCTGATGCTGTAAGACAAACTGAATTTAAAGCTATGCTCCAAGATTGCCAGCAGTGTCCCACACTTCTGTAGTGCAGTGAGCCAGACAGAGGGCAGCTTGAGCTTCATCAGCAGGACCATAAGCATGCACATGCTCGGTGGCAATCTCCTACCCCCAGTATGTCTGAGGCTGCTTAGCCTCAAAGACTTGCTGTCCACCTTGTTGAGTGTGGGACTTTGATTCAGTTCCATGCATGCAACTTTGCAGTTCAGGCCCTGCAAACAATAGTTTGGCCACTCCGAGAGCAGTGAGCATGAAAAGGGTGTGACTGGAGCTGAGCCAGGCCAGTTCTCTCATGTGAGTTCAACCAGCATCTCTGCTGAGTGTCCATGAAAGTGGTTTTGGCAGGCTCCCTGTGGATGGTTCCAGTTCAGGAGAAACCAGTGGTAGATTTGGAGCAGAACACATGCAGATCACAGCTGTGTGCAGCCAACAGCACAAGCCCTTTTTTCTGGAAGAGAAACACTCTTCCAGCACGCATGATCTTGATGCTTTATTTGACATATTGCACTGCTCTTGGGTATTTACCCCTTCTGCTCTCCCCATCCCAATAGTCCCTCATTGCCATATCTCCTCTCTGCCCAAACCTTTTTTCCCTTCCCAGCTCTTCCCCCCATGCCTCCCTCACCCCCCAGAATAGATTCCTCTTTCTCCTCCACTTCAGACTCACATCTTACCCTAATTTGAGTGTTTATTAATGGAAACACGGCTGATGTAGGAAATTGTTTTGCTTAAACACTTGCTACCAACTTGCATGAGACAAACAGCTGCCCTGTAAATTCAAGGGGCAGGTACCGTTTCACCTCTGAGAGGGATCCCCCAGCAAAAATTCTTTGTATGCAGCTCAGCTGCAGCTAACGAACAGGAACGATGAACTAAGCTTGTAAGGGACGAAATGGTAAAGCTGACCTTACTGGAATAAGTTCATTCCCCTTTGCAATTATCTGGGGACAGACTTCACCTCAGGCTGAATAAATATAGCAGCTCAGTTTCCAGAGCTCCAGTTACTATTTCATACACGGTGCTCAGTTGTGATTTGGCTCTGCTTCAAACAGAGATGGGTAGGTTTGCTCCGACTGATGTGTTCTTTAAATGAAAATGAGAGCTGGTACAGTGCCAGAACTGCAGTGCCATGTAGTGCACGATGTCAGTCAGGGAATGCAGCTTTGGACCTCGGGCTGAGAGCTGGGCTCTGACACCGGTGTACCAGGTGATCAAGTTCTTCAGGTTTTAGCTTCTTGAAGGAAAACGGGGACATCACGATGCAATGCCAGAGTAACTATGAGAGTTTCTTCCCATTTCTTGCAATCAATGTAAGGTCTCACTTGTAGAGATTATAGATCATCTGTTTGAAATGTAAGGAATAAGCATTCAGACATCAGTGAGTATCTGAGGCCCTACCAGAGAACAGAAAAGCCAAAACAGAGCTTTCCACACCTCTTCACCATAGTCAGCTCTTGCATCCCTTGTGTAGGCCTTGGTGCAGCATCACAGCTAGGCAACCATCTGAGCCCACCTTTGGGGTTTCAAGGTGGCAGAGGACATAAGCTGCCAAGAAGGGGACCTGTGCCTTGTTCTATAGGTTTTTCTGAGGCCATGTGATTTCTGACCTGCAGTGAGGATTCCTGAGCCTCAACATAAAACAATTTAAGTAGGTCTTAATTGCTTTTTTTTCATCTAGTTTCAAAGTCCATTCTCTCGATGGATGGGCTCTGAAAATCTCAAGTTCACTTTGAAAATCCAAATCCAAATAAATAACCAAGTAACCAACCTAAGTAAATAATCAAATACTCAAAGGAAATAAATGTCAATGTAACTCTTCATCAGAATACTTCATAGAGTCATAGAATCATTAAGGTTGGAAAGATCATCTAAGTCCAACCATCAACTCATGCCTGTGACCACTCTAGACCATGTCCCTCAGTGTTACATCCACATGGTTCTTGAACACCGCCAGGGACAGCAACTCCACCACCTCCCTGGGCAGCCTGTGCCACTGCCTCACCGCTTTTTCAGAGAATAAGCTTTCCCCCAGTATCCAACCTGAACCTTTCCTGGCACAACTTGAGGCCATTATCTCTCACGCTATCACTGTTATCTGAGAGAAGGGGCTGAACCCCACCTCGCCACAGCCTGCTTTCAGTGCATTGTAAAGAGCGATAAGGTCTCCCCTGAGCCCCAGATACACAGTGGTAGAAAGGATTGGCACAAGGTATGGGAAACCCCTTATCTGTGTGGGACAGGATCTCTTTCACCTGCACAAGACATGGGTGCACATGCATATGTAGTGCTGGTAGTCATATCCAACCTGGCTTTGGCCCCATGTCCTGCAGAGAGGTGAGCGTGACCCATTGCAAATAGATCTCACAGGCTGTCAGACCCAAATGTGAGCTGCCTTATTGCTGGAGGTCAAGGGAGGTAAAGACTTGACATCAATACTCTGGAAACATAAAACAAACACAGGCACAAAAATCCCTAGCAAGAAAGGACAAGCCAACCTTAACAAGGAATTCCGTTATCCGTAAATAAAAAGACGGCAATTGCAACATGCCTTAAAACCTGGGGAGCCAAAAGCCATCTCCTGTCTGTAGGTGACTGATGGCCCACGGGCTTTCCAGCACAAACTTGCCTGGTGTCATTTGTCACCAGCGAGGGGTAAGCTGCTCTTGAAGGCTCCTCTGTGCTGGTGTGTGTGCGTGCGTGCCTGCAACTCACGGAATTTCAGCAAAGACGCGTAAGAGGATTGTAGTCCTGGTTCAGCTAAAGACTTAAAATTCTGCATAATGTGTTAAGAGCAGCTTAAAGCAATCCTACTACTCTGCTACAGAAACCCTGAACAGCAGCCTGTCTGTTCTCACCTTTTCCCATCTGCTAGCCAGCTGTGAAAGAGCTGGCTTGCCCTGAGGCTGTTTAAAGGAGCAGGTGCACAGGAGGAGGTTGGGATCCTGCCTCTGACTTCTCGTGGGAGCAGATTTTTGTGCGCACTACAGTAAAATGACACTGTGCAGGTCATCTGATGCAAAATGCTTTCAGTGTGGTGAATCTGAACTTTGCAAAACCTGGAGGCCACTTGGAGGTGTCTCAAAAGAAAGGAGGTTTCACAGCTCTGGAAGGGGAGCAGAGAGCCAAAAAAACAGCAGTTCTACAAGTCCGTGGCAGGAAATAATCTGAAAGTGGAAGAAAAGAGCCCTTGGCCAAAACGATATCATCCGGGAGGACACATGCTGTTCTGGAATTAGTTAATATGGGTAAAGTAAGGCAACATAGGTAAGCATGCACTTGAGGTGAGGCCAGCTAGTTGAGAACTTGAGCAAGGATGGCAAAGGGTCGAGGAAAGGGAAGAAAAAGGGAAGACACTTGTGAATCAGAGCAGTGTGTCAGGCAATAGTGAGGGCAAAAGGTTGGATGAGGGTGTTTCCTATTACTCATCTGCTGGGAAAGTTTGGTTATTGACAGCTAAGACACACACATCCTTATTTTTAACTTCTCCATGTCTTTGTCCCATTTCTGCAAAACAAAGCTATCGTAAAATCCTTTTTCCTGGCATCTGTCTATCCTCGCCCTACACTCTGCGTAGGTTATAATTGCTATGGGCCATGGAATGTTTTCTTACATGCACACATTGCGCATTACAGTGCACAACTCCTCTGGATCCTCCAGTCGCTACTATAAAGAAAGAAATAAGAATTCGGATGAGATTTCCCAAAAGTTGGCACTGACCAGAACATGCAATGCAGATTGAGAAAAATCTAGAGGAATAAGATGTATAAAAACATGGTTGGCTTACAGATACTGAAAGATGACAATTTCGTCTGAACATGGGTGAGGCAGGGGAAGGAAGTGGGATGTTCCTTATTCTGGAAGACAGAAGAATTCCATGCTCTGTGTGATGGGGAGTGTCTAAACAGAAAATGGGGAAAGGAAAACATCAGTAAGAGCAGACCGCTGTTACAGAGTGACCTCTGATGTTCGTAACTGGGCAACAGTAAGGTGGTGGTTGTTGTAAGATCTGCCCTAGTTGAATGTAGCAGAGAATAGAGCAAATATACAAACTTTATGAATTTGTGAGACTGTGTTCTGGAAAACAATGACTCTGGGAAGCTCTGATGGATTATGCAGATAATTCACTGGAAGTTGGCTTCAGACAGAGCAAGAAAACCTAAGTAAGTTGTTCCTCCTGGCAGCTAACTTAGAAGATATGGATTAGCAGTAAGGACATGATTTTCCCACAGGCACAACACTAACAAAACATACACTGTAGGACCACACTGAAGGGAGAAGCAAAAGGACTGGGAAAGGTTCAGAAATGAGCTACAGATATGACATAAGATCTTAAAGATACTCTCTAACATGAAAAACTCTTCAGGATACCATATAGTTTGTCAGAAGAAAGTAGAGGACATGATCTACCAAGGAAAAATGCATCCAAGAGAAGAAAAGACTAAAAAAGTCTGGTGCAGAAGATCAGATCCATCAAATTCAAACTGGATGTAAGACACACATTTTCGGGGAGTTTGCTGGGGACGTAGAGGGAGACTGTAAGTTTTTCTTGCATTTCATCTTGCTGTTTAAGGTTTGATGGAAGAAATAGCTGAAAACATTTCCTGAGGAAAGTGGTAAATTTGTCATCATTTGGACTCTTTATGTCCAGTCAGTGATGGTTGCTAAAGTACGTTGTCTAGTTTACCAGCATCTATTGGATAAGTAGCAGGGAAGAACAAAGTGCCTGGACTGCCAACTGGCTAGGCAGAGTCCTTCACATTGGGTTTGCATATGTGATGAGATTGGCCACTGCGATCCTTGTGGCTATACAGTCAGCTCCCATAATGAATTTTCCATCTGTGACTCTGAAAATTGCTTTCATAAACAGCCAGTGAGGTGGGCTGACCTACTGTGGCTGTGACCAGAAAGTCTCCTTCTTCAATTTCAGCTCAAAGCTAAAACCTTTGTTGGCAGTGCCTAGTGACCACACTCCTTCTGAGAAGACAGATGATGAGAAACGGCCATGATGGGATTTCTCCACAGTGTCCAAGCTGTATAGAGTTTGGCACGCGGGCATTGCTGGAAACAGAACTGGAATCTCAACAGTCATCTTTATGTCTAATGGCACTGATTTCATCATTTAAGTGCTATCTTTGGAAATATGTGCACAGGGTTAGATGGAAGCGCTGATCTTTTAGTACCCATTGAGACAATGATTCAGTTCTTACATGGCATTTTGCTGGGGGCAGCATTAGATACAGAAAATAAAACATATAAATAATAACTATCATCACATTCAGGGTGTGGCAACAGACGAGTTCAGGTCTAACCAGGAAACTTCAGGGAGACAAGGAGTTCTTATGGTTAAGCAACAGTAATGGAAAGTACAACACCTGGCTTCAGCTCTGAGCCACTAAACCTGTGCAGCCTCATGCACATCCTTCTCCGTGCCCTGACTTCCCTAGCAATGAGAAGAATTGCATTCCCTGTCTCCCACCCCTTGCTTTACAGATTCCAAAGGCTGGGGGCTGTCTCTCTTCCAAGTTCAGGTGTGATCTTCCTTTATGTGTCCTTATGTGATGCCCAAAAAAGAAAATTACGCTTGGCACATTTTGCGTGTTTTTTTTCCCAAAAATTATCTGATTGTAATAACCCTCATGTCTGCTGAGAATTATGACAATTTAGGAACAAAAACACATAGCCTTAGGTGAGATTTCAGTGGAACAAGGAAGATTGTTATTGATGATTGCTGAACTGTTTGTATTTCCGTCTGTCATAAATCACAAAACTGGAGCAGCTCTCCTATGCTAAAGTTCATACGCTTCTTTCAAAAAGGCAAAAGAGAGAAAATTCCTCCAGTCTATTCTACAGTCCTTTGCTTCATATCTTTTTAAGTGAAACCAGCACTCCGATAGTTGTCCACTAAATAAAACTTATTTCTCATCTTATTTCCTACTTGTCTCATTTCAATGTATGTGTGTCCCTCCTGCCCCAGAGTGACTTTGATTTAATTTTGTACTGTGTTCAAGCAGAAGCTTGCAACAAGGTTATTAATATCATTGGGAGCTTTTCCATTCAATTCCACAAGCTCTTGAGGTTCACTCAAATTCTGAGTTTACCTTTAGCACCCTTAGTGCCGTGAGCTGATTTATTATTTCTGGCAGGTATGGGAGATCAGACAATCATTCCACAATGCTTTTGCCTGGGTGCTACGCACATGAAATTGCTTGTGCAGAATCCAGCTGGAGCAAAAACTAGAAAAGGGATGAGACTGGAGAAGGACAGAAATACTGGTATGCAAAGACCCCTTTGTCTAATGCCAAAACATTAAAAAACAGTCCCCAGAAACATTCACAGGAGCAAGAAACACCAGATGTCTCACGTACTGGGAAGAGAATGGCACAAACTATTTCTGGAGAAGAGACTGAGGTTCACTGAAGAGATTTTGGGTAGTAAGTCACCATTTGCTAATTCTTTCCCACATCTGAAAGGGGATGGAAATATTCTTCCTTAAATCTTTTGAAAGCTACCAAATATCTACAAAATGCTTACAGGAGTTTTGGAAGAACCTAGCACTTGTCACTTCCCAAGTCCTACATGATGACAGGGAGAAATGAGATGCTCTTTGCCCCTAAAGCACAGGTGGGCTGTAAGTACTGTGGCCTCCTCCTTTGAATGCCGATGGATAAAGATAAGGAAGTGGTGGAGTCACTGTCCCTGGAGGTGTTCAAGAAATGTGGAGAAGTGGCACTCGGGAATACAGCTTAAGTGGGCAATATTGGTGGTATGCGGACATTTGGACTAGGTGATCATAGAGGTTTTTTCCAACCTTAATGATTCTATTATTCTAGAGAGCAGATGTGAAGTTTCAGAGTGGGAAGGAGAGTCCCAGTCAAGCTGAGCTTGTCTTTGGACCCAAGTTAGAAAATTCAGCACAAGCCCAAGGTATTCAGTCCATAAGAGAGAAATTTATGTGAACAGTCTGTCAGTGCATGGACAAGGATGACATCTACTCATAACCTTTAGTTCAGCTTTACAAACCAGGGGAGCGCATTTTCAAACAGACGATTAGTAAAGTAATTGTGGTTCCCAGCATCTCTAGGAAAAGCTTCTTTGTGGCTTCTCACTCCACTTTAGACATCTCAGTGAACTCAGCACTGCTCAGACATTCAGTCTGGTTATAGAGGGTGAAGTGAAAAAGGTCTTCACTTGTCTCTGCAATGAAGCTCTTAACTGGGAGCTGAGACTAGTTGCAAATGCTTGCAAGATGGGCTGCTGGGAGTTTGTCTCCAAGGGCTTCTGCTAACAGGATCTAGAAAGCCAGGCTCTGTTGCACACAAGTTTTACTCTGCTATTTTAACAGTATTCCAACACAGACAGCTGATTTTGATTCAGCAGTGGTGGCTTCCAAAAACAGAGGGAACTCCCATCCATTTCCAGATGGGTGCTGAATAGAAAAATGAAAATAACTCAATAGAAACCCCTGGAAACAGAGATGGTGACAGCAAAAAAAATAATAAAATAAAATAAAATAAAGGGCAAGTAACTTTGTTATTCATCAGGCTATTACCTTTGGAAAGGAAACCACGTAATTGAATATTCCTCTGGACCATACATCTTCATTCTCCTAACTTGATATCAACAGCTGCCAGGTGGTGCCTGCACAGGCCATCCAAATCAGATTATGTTATCATAGTTCTCCAATCATCGCCAAGAGCAGAATCATGGATATGAGGAGGAAATCTAGTTATTCAGGTACATGTTACCCTATTAAAAGTTTGAGGAAAGTACACTGAATCGTTATAATGGGATTAGAGTTTCAGTTGTGTTCTCAGGGTTGCAGTGACTCTGTGATTTTGGTGCTTTGCATCCAGGCTTGGGCACCAGAGCTCCACTCTGGCCAATTGTAAATAATCCAGATAATTATCACAGAGGAGTGGGCACCAAGAGTGTGAAGCTCCTGGGAACCAATCTTATCTAGGTAGGAATGCCTGTGGAGCCTACACAAGAGCTGTGGAAGTATCTCGATGTTTACTCACACTAAGCAAGGCATCAAGCAGCAGAGCTAGAAGAAACAACATGCTTAAAGAAGACATTGACCTTCTAGATTCTCTCTCAGTACCTAACTTCCTGTACCACTTTCATAGACAAAAAAATGTCTTGTTCCAGGGCCACAACACTACCAAAATTACAAAGTTATGAAACTACCACAAAGGCAAGTTTCTGTTTGGTATCTACTCTCATAGTCCAGCAACACATGCGCTTATCCAGAAAATGCTATTAGTGATAGCTTAGGCAAATGGGCCAGAATCTTCCAAAGGTCTTTTTTATTCTACTCTCTTGGAGAGCAAAGAGCTTTCTAGTGAAGACAACATTTCTTCTCACACTCTTTCTGCACCTAGAATAACACTGACATTTTGGGAATACTTACTAAGCGCCTACTCATAATATTCACAAAATTGACAAGAGAGTTGCTGCCTCTTAGAGAAAAGCCAGTGCTGACATCTGTCCACACACACTGCCCCAGGAGGGATCATGGCATGAGGTTCAACCCTCCCCTATCATTGCCACGCTTCTAAACTAGAGTGGCTCCACCAGATGACCGATGTGCCTTATGTCCATTCCCAGCTTTTGGTACTATAGAATCATAGAATCATTGGAGTTGGAAGGGGTCGCTATAGGTCATCTAGTTCAACTCCTCGGCAATGAACAGAGACATCTACAGCTATACCTCCTTGAAAAAGTAGCATTAAAAAAAAAAAAAAAGTTGTAACACCTTCCAGAACCCCCATATTTCCAAATGTTGAGAAAAGGAAACGATGGCAGTAGAGCGATGTCCCAGCAGAGAACAGGACACCGTCCTATCCATTCATCATACAACTAAACATGTGCAATGCTTTCTCTTTGCCTACCCTTGCATCTGCACCTGAATGAAGCCAAACATGTAACATTCATCTGCAAAATGTTCTTGTACCCAGGATTAACTCCTGAAAAAGTTACACATTTTAAGCCTTCATCTGTCATAAAGTCTTTTGCACATATTCCCTCCCTGCATTGTTATACAGACCTGACATGTGCTCAGGGATAAACCTCTTGACAAAGAGATTTTACTTTTCTTTTTTTCCCCCATTTCATAATATATTTTGCAATCACTTTAATCTTCACTTCTGCTTAGGAAATGGAGATTTTAGATTTTGGTGTGCTGAGAATACCCAAGCTTTTGGCATGTGGGAGGGAAGAGGCTGACCCAGAGCTACTGCAATAACAACCTCCAGCCCTTCAAAATAACCGCTCATTTTCCACATGGAAATAAGCTGAGCCAAGAAGGTGTCTGAGCCTGGGAGGTTTCTCCCATTCGAACATATACATGGGTTAAACGTGCACAGCCAACACACAGTGCAGACCGACCCTTAGGACAGGATTCCCCAGGGACCCCATGACTCAGGCATCTAGAAATGGGACCAGCTCTTGGGGTCTTGGCCTTGGTTCAAGCTCTGCAGACCCTTTCTAAGGCACTTGCTACTGTGAAGTGCCTATTGGAGGGAGCAGAGCAGTGATGGGGTCTTGTGGAGGGAACCAGAGGGAGAAATCCCTGCCCTGTGCTGGGTCTGCAGCAGCACACAGCCTTGTGCTGGAGGCAGCCCCAGCAAGCTGCTTTGTATGAAATCCTGGCCCTGCTCACAGCCTGCCATGTGTCCAAGAAAATCCTCTTTTTTTTTTTTTTTTTTTTTTTGTTCTCATCTTCTCTCTCCACAAAGAAATCCTTCCCCAGAATTTCTCAGAATCGGAGGGCTTTGGCCATTTAGCTGAGATTTCTGGCTGCCGCACAATTATAATTGGTCTCTCATGGACAGGCTCAGCGTGGAGGCCAAAAAACTGCAAGGGTTATTAATGGCTGAGTTCCCTTCTACTTCCTAAAGGCCAGACAGGCAGGGAAGTTAGAAGGGAAGACTTGGGGCTGAGCCACCCCTCTCCTACCGTACAAGCTGTCCCGGTGCTTTGGTGCCTTCTTTCAGATGCAGACACCAAACGGCACAGAGAGCCGTAGGAGGCAGATCTGAAGCCCAGCAGCCCTTCTGGTGCTCATTTGGGGACCTGTCTTTGTGTTCCCACAGCAGCTGAGGAGCGCATCGGGGTGAAGCAGGGCACACAGCCTTCCAGAAGCACCTGGTTTGCCACAGGCATGGTCGGAAGGATAAAGAGACCCAGCTGGAGCGGCAGATTGAGACATGCAGAGAGACACAGATCCCCCCTGCCCCCCTCAAATAAAAAGAGCATCTCGGGAGAGGTTTGAATTGAGTGAGAAACATACTATTACAATTATTACATCCCCATTCAACAACAATTGTGTGGCATGGTGCCAGCTGGCACCAGAAAGGCATTGCAGCTTCTCCTTCATTGCCCGATACACACCGTGACAAGAATACAGCCCTTGTTCAGCTGAGAACCTAAGAATGGGAGAGGAGAAGCCAAAAACACCTCCTTGAACAATCACCATCGAGTAAACAGAACTGCACTTGGGAAAAACATATTTTGAACATTTCTTTCCTGAGGTTTTTAGGGAGGGGAGATTTGAACATGGGTTGCAAGCATGAGTGTGTTCTCACTTGGGCATATTTCTGTGGTGTCATATGGGTTAGTGGCAGCTAAGAGGAGAGTCCGTGATGCCCTCACTTTGCAGTGCAGGATAAAAGCCCGTGAAGTTGAGAATTTAGGGAAGCGTGCCAACATAGCAGCCTGGGTAAATTTGGACTGGCACTCCATGCCGGTCATGGCTGCGCTCAGTCTTTGATAAGGGGTTGTCTCACAAGAGCTCCCAGCAATCTAGTGTCATTCCAGCAAGACACTTTCTTATCAAAGGTCATGTCAGAAATTTGGAGACAAGGGAGGGAAGCAGGACCGGTAAACGTAGCTGCCATAGAAAGTCACTTATTCATGTTAATGTTCCTTAAATTGTACCTCCCACTGGCAGAATAACTATATGAAAGCACTGGGAAAATCTGCTGTTTGTTCATCAGCAAATCACACGTCAGCATGCTGCTGTGGGTAACTCATTTTGCACTGAGACTTGTACCAGCGCTAGAGGTGTGGGAGAAGTGAGTTACAGAAGAACTAGGGCCATATCCAACTTGTCCGAACATGGGTCACTTGTATCTACAAGACAATTGAAAGCAATCATCACCACAGCACAGTTACAAGGTTTTTCCAAAAACACATCCTTTCTCCATCAGTGTATTAGGCCAATGTGTTCTCTTCTGATAGCTGAAACACTGGTTTCACCCGAGCAACATTTGCACTGACCTAGATGAGTGAGCCAGGACAAGACTTGGCCTGTGCAGTCACTGCCCGGTTTGATAAATGAGAGAATCAACAAGTTTCTGTTCTGTCCTGCCCTCCTCCCAGTGCTGGCTGAGAGACTCTGTAAGGGATGTGTTACAAGGGCTCTCTAGAAGTCATAATTTTCAACTCCTACCCAGAAAGAATTGCCCAAATATATGTTTCCTGTGACACAAATGGCCCCACTTAATCCTGTTTCTACCAGTGGGTTTTTTTTGTTGTGGTTTGTTGTTGTTGTTGTGTGTGTGTGTGTGTAATCTTTGGCAGTCCCTTAGCCTCTGTTACATCTGAGATAGATAGCTTCAGCTTTGCAGTCTGAAACAGGCTGGGCCTCATTTGAGGCTCCACAAGTCTCCAAAGACAAAGCTCATCAGGCACTGTCTCCTGAGCAGGCTCAGCACCAGTCCTCCCTGACATGGCCGCAGACCAACCAGTGTGCTGGAAGTGCCACGGCCTCTGAGGTACATACGCAATTAAAAAGGAAGAGACTAAGGACGAGTCCATACCTTTTTTTCCTAGGCTGCAAACAATTTCCAGAGGGTTTAGTACAGTCCCATGCAGATCTCCACCTCTTCATCACGGAGTACCCAAACGCTTTACAAAACAGGAAGTCGAAGAAAAAGAGATCACTGAAGAAACTCCCAAAGGACATGTCAGAAACACCCTGCTCATGACATGTTCTGCCACATCTCCACCCCTGGGCCATGCATCTGTTTAAAAGAGGGCTGCAGGAGCGCTATCTTTCTCAGGCCTAAGATCACAGCATGGATCCTATCCACAAAGTGGGAAAGTGAGAGGGAAAGGGGAGGAGAAGGTGGCAGCTAATATTCTCCATCAGCTTATACTTCCATGCTTTAGCAAAACTTCTACTGATCATTCAAGGCGATAAGAGAGGCAGTGTGATCTGCCATCACCTGCCCTGTGCCCCATGTAAAGACTTAGATTGGGCTGTCAGAGGCCAAAGCCAGCTGGAGAGGCAGCTGGAGCTCTCTGCCTTGATTTGTTTTGGCTTTACTTCTTCCTCTAGTAACTACCTGTATTTTCCTTATGTGATTTTAAATAATAAAAAATTAAATTTCCTTGGTTTGTGTGCCTATTACGTTTGGGATCTGATTGCACTGATATTACTCTTTATTTCTTCCTATGAGAAGAGATGGCTGTGGACACAGATGGGGCATCATTTGCTCAGGCATGACGCTCAGTCCAGGTCCAGTGGAGCTAACCATGTGATTTTTAGCAGGGAGCACATCACAGCTAGGTCTCAGGTGAAAGCTGACCCAGTAGCTGGGGAAGATTGTCCAGTGTGGCACACGCTGAAGGCCTCTCTCCAAGCAGCATGATACTTTGCACTGTGTTCCAGCCGGGTGGATTATGCAGGCTGAGAGAGATGGGCCAAAACAAAAGGCCAGCCTTCAAATCGGCATCAGGGCACTCTCAATTTGGAGCAGGAATGGCTGGTATGAACAGCTGTCTGTCATGGGCTCTGTCCCAGCTTCCCTGTCCCCAGACATCTATGCCCATGGGAGAGAAGCAGAGGCTCCCTGAACCATCAGTGCTTTCTGGTCACATCAGAGATTTGGAGGGCAAGGGAAGCAAAAGGGTCAAAAGATGCATGTGTAGAACCTTGGTTATTCCATCTCAAATTTATTTCATCTGTTGAGCCCCCCACACCAAATCAGTCTTTTCATTTCTGCCTATGCCTATTCCTCCTTATCTGCTCTGCTAAGTTTCCAGTTCCTCCACAAAGGATACACCATCCCTGGGGACCCGATGCCCTCGGCAAAGACACAGCACAGCAGCCCATGTCCCCAGACAGTGCTCTACACCTCGGGGATAAAGTTCCAAGAGAGCCTGCTTGATGCCCTGTCCCTGGCGGTGTTCAAGGACAGGTTGGATGGGGCCCTGGGCAGCCTGGTCTAGTATTAAATGTGGAAGCTGGTGGCCCTGTCTGTGAGGGGCGGGAGGGGAGGGTAATTGGGGGGGAGATTCATGATCCTTTAGGTCCCTTCCAACCTGGGCCATTCTGTGACTCCATGATTCTGCTTGCTATCTTCATCTCAGAAAGCCTTTAGACCCAAGAACCTCATCTCCTCTCACACTACTGGACTCCAGTAGACACTGATGAATAGCAGTAACTAGCAGCAGCGGTTTGTCACAAGCTCTGTTAATCTGAGAAAATATTTGATCCCTAGTGATGTTTTCTTTCTCCCCAACCACAGTTTGTCATATTGAGCCTCAATCTACATCCAACTCAAACCTGAGCTAAAGAATGTGTCATTGCTAATGTACAACCAGGGAGTATGAAGCTGTGTGTGAGAAGAGCACGCAGCACCCATGTGAGAACAAGCGGCACGCATGGCAGGTGGCCTTACTGTGCCACTGCAGAGCATTGCTCTATGTCCTTTTCAGAGGAACATATCAGGAGACCTCAATCTGAAGCTAACTCCACACACAGCCACCTGGCTATCACAGAGCCAAACACTCCACAGAGGAACTTAAGACTCTTCCCTTCTAGGTGCTGGTTTTAAATCTGCACTGTTAAAAGGTGCCTAAGATCTGATTAATGCC
The DNA here is from genome assembly GCA_030625065.1 of Alectoris magna. NCBI lineage: Eukaryota > Metazoa > Chordata > Aves > Galliformes > Phasianidae > Alectoris > Alectoris magna. Next base: position 31,605,830 of record CM060562.1, on the reverse strand, counting down.
AAATCTGACACTAACCCTATACCATTCTGTAGGGAGTCTGTCTGGAAGGAAATTTAACAGGGAGTTCCCTACATCCTTAAGCAGTGAGAACCTGGCACCAGAACTTGCTTCTTGATGGGCTAAGGCTGGATTTACTAAGCCTGCTGTCAGCCTCATCTTGTTTTTGCTGCATGATAAGTTGAGAGACACTTTGGTGGTAAATGGGAAGCATCTTCCAGGATAACTGTAATGAGCAAGTACACCAAAGGCACTTCCTACATTTAATGATTGCAAATGCATAAATGTATGTGGTCATTTAGGGGGAAATGCCACTGCAGTCCCACAGATAGCACACATGTCAACCTGCTGCACTGCCTGATGCCAGCTACTGTCACCAAGGCTTGACAAATTGGCACTCACTCGCAGTGGGTGAAGGCAGTTCAACTAAAATCCCCTTGGATCAGCTGAGGCACTCCAGTTTGTTGGCACTTGGCTCTGTCACACAAGGTCCCCCTCCCACTCACTGCAGCAACACTTCCTAATGACCACTGATAAACACAGCAAGGGTACCAAAGTAAATGAGAGTGGGCTTTTTGGCTCAAATGGTCCTAGCAGGCATCTCTGGAGGCGCACAGGCAGGACAGGAGCTCTCTCTGCATCCCATCTGCTGCTAGTAAAGGAATGTCCTGCTTGCAGTATAGCCCTTACCCTTGCTGTGCTGTGCTGCAGCTTCTGGAGCTGTGCAGCAGGTCAAACGGATATGGGATGTACCCTGCCATGTCCCAGACTGTGGTGTCTGCTTGGGAGACAGGACTGCTTGTAAGAACTCATGCACACTATAAAACCAGCAATGGTATTGTGGAAGGACAGTGCTGGAAATCACAAGGCCTGGCTTCTGTCCCCAGCTCTGCCACAGCCTTCAAATTGATGTTGGGCAAAGCACATCCCTCTCCCGTGCGTCTGCCTGGGGAATCGATGCTCCTTTGACTTCAGAAGAGGAGAATCAGGACAAATCCTTGTGCTCTGGGGACAGAGGGCCCCTGCAGGCAGAGGCAGATAGCAGATGAGAACACCATACTTGCCTGGCACATCAATGTGTAGTGTCAAAAGATGACATCATGGGATATGAACGAGCATTTACCCTCCGAAAGGGAAAATAGCAGAAGCATGTGTAACCATTTGCCTTTTGCCAACATATTTTCCTTATGTAAAGAGAGGCCTTGGCGGCCCTAAGGAGGCTGAGAGATGCCCGTGCTCCTCTGGGAAGGAGGAACTATCAGGCAAGGATGCCAGCATACCCGCCTGGGTAAATTTGTGCATGCACTTCAGGTTATAATAGACCTTAGTATCTGATAACAGAGACCTGCTGGAGTCTGGCATGAGGACAGAATGAATCAAAGGTCACGCCATGAATTCCAGTTATGCTGATAGGCATCTACAGCCAGAGGAAGGAGCTCACGAACAGCAACAGGAGACTGATGGGGAAGGCTGGAAAACAAAAATCAATTTGGGGATGACAAATATGGGTCGTTTCGAAGCCCAGCTAGACAACTGTGTGCATATATTTGCCATGGAATATAAGAAGATGTTTTTCCTGGTGAGTTCCCTGTGATCTGTGCCATTACTAGTTACACAAAGTAAATACACTGTAGTAAATACACTAAATAGGTGCCACATGTTGTTCCATGGGTCTCTCCTCTGTGGAGAAGCTGATTCATGACACAAATGGGCTCATTAGCAGATAGGCAGAGATGCAAACACGCAGCATGTATCTTGCACTAGGGAAATTGTCTGCATACAAAAACAACTGAGAACAAATGTGACATAGCACAGAGTTGCCCTGACCACTGCCTGCCTTTGTCTCGTTGTCTCACTGCATGCTGGAAGTCGGTCTGTCACTACCACTTGCCTCGTGCCTTATCCTTAGCATATCCTGGGTACATAGTGCTCAGTGGTGCACACCAAAGTCAGAACAAGTTTGCACAGAGAGTAGGACTCTGCACCTATACACACATGGTGTTCCCATAGAGCCTAATGAAAACAGAGCTTTAAGGTCCTCAGGCACCCAAACGGTTGGAATGGGATGGGATGGGAGGAGACAGGACGTGATAGAACAGGACAGGATAGATTGAAAGAGAGATGCAACACGGGCAGGGACAATTAAAGCTGCAAGCACGTGTCATCATCAGGGCAACTTGTTTTCTGGTTTCTCTGCGGGAATGCTACAAGCATGCTTGCTAGTGATGTGTTAGGCAGCGACAGAGGCTACCTGCTAGGAACTGCACTAGGCCCTGATTTATAACAACTGACCAGTCACCAATCTGGGTCGCTGAAGGCTCTCTCCAGACTCATGGCAGACTGGTGGGGAAAGCGCTCTGAGTCCGGGGAGGTTTGGCTTCAGCTTCACAGAGCTAAAAGTGAAACTTCAGATGCCTAAGACCCCATCCATCCCGTAAACACAGGGAAACTGAACTAAAACTGATAAATTTGAGCCCGAGCGAACAGATTAAATCACCCAATTAAATTAGCAAGCAGGAGAGCTCAGTTTTAAATATTAATTCAAAGCTTTTTTCCATTTATCCTTCTTAATTATTTTCCCTAATGAAAGGTTGATACTCGTCAGGCTGTAACTATTAAGACTGTTGACTTTGAACCATGCACAGCCTGCCTACTAACTTTGTTATTTACTGTTAGTAGTAGAGTTTTATCTACACGTATTTATCTACCGTTTTACATGCTTTTATTAGGTCTTGATTATTGCATTTTTCTATCTGGAAAATCGTGCATTATTCATTTCTAATTTATTATGGGATGACTGTTTTTCTTCAGAATTGATTTTTATCAGGTTGCATTTAGAATGAAATTTGAATCCGCTAAAAAGTCTAAAACTATTTTTTATTGAACTCTTAAATTTTTATTACTTAAATAAACCACGTTAATTGCAAAATAGGAAATAAAAAGTAATACTAAACAAAGGAAGTGCTGTCAGTGGCTGGTGGGTTAAACAGGTTGTTCCAGGACACCATATACCCCAACATTTCAGATCTGCTGGATCTTGTCCTCTCATCCTTATTTTCCTTGTAAACCAGAGGGGAAAAACAAGCTTGTCCGCTTTTTCCAAACCTCATACAGTTTCTCAACTTTGAAGGAACAAGCCACTGAATCTAAGTCTTTGAATAAACTGAAATGGAAGAACAGTCATCTCCTACTCACAGAAGAGTTATAGTACTCAAAAGTGGATTTAGCACTTACCAAGCTTTAGTTCCAGATGCTTAGGCAGTGGTTTGGTTCAACTTTCTGAAAAGCTTTGGCAGGAAGCGTGTGTTATTTGATACTTCAAACAAAACAAAAAGAAGCTTTTTATCAAATATACTAAAATTCATTCCCCGATACAGGTTGCCACTGCTTCACATTTAATTTTCATTTTCTTTCAAAAGAGAAAAAAAAATAAAATTTGAAAATGGATTTGAAGTCTGTAATTGATACTTTATGTTGTCTGAGTTGGATCTGAGAACAGTTTGGGCCTTACCTTCCTGCTCAGTGACCAGATTCCTTTAAGCCACCATTGGGAGACTGTGGGTGCCTTCAGCATCACAAGACACTATCCAAGAGACTATGTTTCCAGCTGGGAACTATAAGCTCCCCCGGCAGCTCTCTCCTTCACATGTTTTTCATGTTACAGTCATGGGGGAAGTCTTTCCACACTGTTGCGTTACAGGAGAAAGAACCTGGAAAATATGAGCATAGCCTAAATTGATGCTGAGATACCTGCTCAGATTGGCAAGACACCTGCGCTCAGAGATCCCATGCTCCCAACCGCGCTGCCCACCCCAGGCAGGAGGTCTAATCCCGTAGGAAAAGGGAAGCTTCTCCATGTGGGACACTATGGAAAAGGTTGGCACACCGTGATCTACATGGTCATAATATTGCTCTGCTATATTTCCAGTTGGTATTACAGTCCTGTTTCCAAAGTGTCTCGACTGAGGAATATCTGATAATGATTTATTCTTGGCACTTCCATGATAAAAGCTTTTCCACTGCAACTCAGCTTGAGTTAAGACTCCTCTCTTCTTTGTGCCAACATCACTTCACCAAAGTGTCTCACCTCCCAGCTCTGGCCTCTGTTTATAGCAAATGCTACAGGAGAAGTGAATGGAGGATCTTTGTGCCAGTCACGTCTGCTACTCTTCCATTGCTAGTGCTTGGTTCATTGTCCTGCGTGGTGGAAACAGGCATGTCATAAGGAAACAGAATTGCGTCAGGTTAAGATCCTCCTATCTGCTTCACTGGCTTTTCAGTGGGATGAAGCTGTGTTCTGCCAGCTGAAGATCGGGACCTGGAAAACAAGGCCCATTGGAAAGACTGCACGGGAGAGAAAAACTGGGTTTCTTAAGAGGTTAGCTAACACTGCTTTAGCTAAAGCCCACCACAGCCCAATTTCTGCAGGCTTATGGCATGTAAATCTTGGATTAACTCAATATTCACTAGAGCTTTGCAGTCCACCCACAACACTTCCCAGTGTGAAGAATTGGGCCTCTCATGAGACTCTTTGCAGAGTTTCTCCCAAAGCTCTGGATATCCTTTTCCAGAATGGGATTTGTAAGGGACTCATTATGAGCAAGACACTAATCTGCTCCTCCACTGTAGCATGTGGGGAAGAGAATCTCAGATGGCCTGCTGCTGCATTTGAACCCCAGTTGTTTCCCAGGATAACCTTGTGGATACACCAGTATGCAGCCATTTCAGCCCAGACCCCAGAATTAAATCATTAGAAGCATTACAGAGTTAGGTTTTCACAGATGTTTTTCAGCGAAAGAATAAATTTTAGTAATACTTTTTGGTGGAAGAACATATCCTAAGTGAACTTAAGCAGATGAGGCACTATCGAAAACCAGTGTTGCCAGTCACTGTTCTCCTGAAGTTAATTCCCACATTAGGACTCACGAGGGAGGGAATGCCAGAAGCTCAGCCCCTCAAGAAATCATGGTGCCCACAGTTCTAGTTCCCATGTTCACTGTTTGTTTGTTTTTTAATGCATGCAAGGTCTTCTATTTGCAGCTCACTCTAGACTCCTGGCTAGAGGAAACCATTAACCATGTCTGACTGCCTCCAAGCAGGATGGAAACAGAAAGGTACGGAGGGAACATTAAGATCAAATCCCTGAACATAAAAGGAAATTTAATGCCAAAAAAAAATTGAAAAGTGGAACGGCATGCCTCGTGTGCATCATTGATAAAATATTTTGCAATCCTGGAAAACTTAATAGTTTCTTTGGTATAATCTTTATGACCTTAAAGGAATGATAAGGAAGGTAATAAAAAACTGTTTGTGAAAGGTTATGCTTTTTCCTAGACAACTCGGTTTTTCCTTCTCTTCTTCAAGGCTAACAGTCAAAAGGGAAGCTTAGCACATATGGGCTGCGTCAGAACATGAAGCTGTTTATTTGACTTCTCCCAAGACATTACCTATGCAGCCTTGCGGAGCAGGGCAAGAAAGGGAGCCCTGTGGAGTGGCAATGGCGTCTGAGAAGTGGAGGGTGCATAACTCAAACTGCTCAAGTTTATTAAAACAAAATAGGTCAGTAGAGTTGCCCAGAGGGTTACGTAAGGCGGAAGGTAGCACTCCTCAGGAGAGGAGAAGGGAGCCTGTTAAAAGGCAAAGCCACTCCAGTTTGTTTATGGCCAGAGATAACTGCCCCGTGTGTGTCTGCTCTCCGTAGCCGACAGAGTAAATCACACTTTTTATCTCCACGGCAGATGAGAATTTGGACTGGGCTGTTGTTTTGCGAGCTGCGGAGCAAAGCGAATGGGACTGCTATTTATTATTATGACTAGCATTATTATTTTGTACATACGGTCCCTACATTTCAGTCTCTATGTAAAGAATTTCATCACTTGCCAATAGTCTGCTTGCAGAGAACATCAGGGAGAATAGTAATAGAAAGAATGAAAGCTTGATCTTACCTGAAAAGCATATATAAGAAAGGTGAATTGGTAGATGTTTACAGGCAAGGGAAATGGGTCAATGTGTTTTGACACCCTGCAGAGCAAAGCTGGGAGCAAACAGTCCCACCCCAGCCCAGAGGTCAGGGCAGAGGTGGACAGAACATCTGGGAATGTGGAAATGCTCTGTGGCCTGCTGATGCACCTGTCTCCGGCACCACAACCTCCCATTGTTCTGCCTGCTCCCCCTGTGCCAGATATCCAGACCTTAAACATTGTCTACTCTATCCCAACACTCCAGCCCATAGGATGCATGGGGCAAAGAAGTCCTGGCTTGCAGAGGTGTCAGGCACCCCGGAGCACATCTCAGGGAGGGTACACTCAGTTTTGGGTACCTAAATCCCAGTCTCACTGAAAATGATACAGGGAACAGCTGGTGCCATGGAAAGCACCTAACATTATTTGTCATATTTCCAGCACTGTCATAATGAAGTAGTGCTCTTTGCTGGTTTTCAGACCAGGTCTGCACCATCCTGCAACTCCTGGCAGCTTCTGAATGGACCATGACCTAGGAAGCTTCTTGACAGCTCCAGGAACAAGTTCCTGGGAGAAAACGCAGGCAGCATGTCACTGAACCAATGCTTTGAGAGCTAACGAGAGAAACAAAGGAGCTTTTTTTTTTTCCATGGGAAAATGCTGTCTCATCAAAACCTACATTTTTCATAGGGTTACATCAGTTCCGATGGCAAGTCCAGAAAGAAGATCCTCTGATGCAGTGTAGGAAGCAGCTGGTTATTTTTATTTTGGAGGAAGGTGGAGAACTGAAAGACAGAGACATGGAAAAAAGGTTCCAGTCAATCCACTGGAGTTGAGAGAGCCAGCTCAAGGTTTGCTCTGCCTGATCTAGACTAGGGCTGAATCTGTTCAGTTGTCTGGTCTCAGCAAACACCCACGTGCTAGATAATAGCTGGAGGACAAGAGGAGAAAGGTGTCTTTCCTTGTAAAATTTTTGCAAGACGTGTTTGAAAAGGCCCAGGTTCATCTTGTGTCAAAACAGTAGTTCTGACGCTCAGTAAATGCCTGTACATGAGGACTCAGCTTTAGTCAGACAAATGGTTTGCACCTCACCTTCATCCTTCCAGCTCACCAAGGAGCAGTAGCCATCTTTGACATACATCAGGGCTGTGTCCCTCAAGGACCAAACATCCTGGGATAAGAAGCGAGTCCTGTCCTCCACTCAGAACATCACTTCCTTTCTTTCATGCAAAGAAGCTTTCCTCTTTAATGGCCATGCTCTACCCTGGCAGTGTGGAGCAGGGACAACACTGGCTTCCCATGTGCTACAGTGATTTACCCAGTGGAGAATCCTCCATCTGGAGCATGAGTAGAATGCTTTCACCCGCACTCAGCCCCTTCTGGAACAAGCCCACAGAAGCACTGTAAGTTCCCATCTGTCACGGGGTCACCTATCCGACCCATCAGACAGGTGTCAAACTGCTACTGTCGTGTCCACCCAGCACATAAACGCTGTTCTTCGGGGCCACTCTTCCCCTGATATGCCTGGCCCTGTCTTGCAGGCCATGGCTGCTGGATGAAATACATTTTCTTTTGGTAGCAAATGCCTTTTTTCAGCTGGCTCTGCTCTTTTGCAGAGATCACCCACAGCCCCTGCAATTCACTCAGCAATCTTCCTTCCCAGTGCCTCTAGAAGCAAAAGGGATCAGATATGTTGGGTTTTTTTTTCAGTGGGCCAGGCTTTGGCAAAGTGAAAATCCTCTTCTGGTGCAGCAGGTCTGCTCTTAACCTGTAGCCATTTCAGTGGCTGGTAGGGATATTCATTCCTCCTCACATGTGACTGGGAGACTTCATTCCTGGGAGGGAAAAGCCCAGCTTGAGTTGCACGCTCCCGAGTGTTACAGGCCTTTGAAACCGCATTTTCTAGTCCTTCAGCTTCTCACTGGCTGAGAGAGGCCAAAATTTAAAGCAGGTCTGTGCTCTAGTGAGTAACTGATGTAATTACGCTCACTTGTTACAAGGGGAAGCTTTCACAAGAGGGGGGAGGCGGTGGCCCCTCGCCAGGAGGTGTGTCCCCGATGACAAGCCTCAGAGCCAATCGCAGGCCTGAAAGATCATCACATTCATACCAAAAAGAAAAGAAACTGCCCCAGGGTATTTATATTGAGGAAGGGAAAAGAAAAGGGAAAAAAAAAAAAAGAAAAAAAAAATGTTGGCAAAGAAAGAGCAAGGGAGACTGAGAACCTGCAACTTTGTTAACTAACTCTGCAGTTGAATTTAAAAAGGCCAGGCCGGCTCCCTCTGCAGATCTTGCTTCCCCTCAGCTCCCACCCTTGAAACATCTCTGGAATCGACCTGTAAGCAGGAGTGAACAGCTCAGCTGCCTGAAGCAGTCCTCGCAGCCTGCGGGCTGCCCCATGGCCAGGAAGCTCTCCTCCATCAGAGCTCTGGCACCCGTGGGCAGGCGGGGCTCAGATAGGAGCCCCACAGGTTAATGATTGCCTCTGCGAGCCCAAGTGGGCTCCGGGGCTCCCTGTATCTATGTTAGACCGCTGGGGAAATAGAAGGCAAGTTTAGTTTTAACCAAGAGGTAAACGGTCAGCATTTACAAATGCTGAACCACCAAAAAAAGCCAGTCACAGGTTATTTATTCCACTTACACAAGAGGACCGTGCGGTCCAAAGGATAAGGGGCCTGCACGGGTGCAGGAGGTCTGTTTTCTGCTGCATGAACCGGGCGAAAAGCGGTTCCTCTCCTCCGGCTCTGCTCGTTCCCTGCCCTTTCTGCTGCCGTTCCCGTTCGGACGGCGTGTTCCCAGAGTACAGGCTGTCTCCGAGCCACTCACAATGGGGCTGTAATCTAACCTCAGTGCGAACACGCCGACATTAATAATAATAAAAACGCCCATCACTCTTCTCTCGCAGCCTTCTCTCGCAGACTACCAGGGAATAACGCACGGGGCAGGGCGCCCGCTGGGCTCCCCGCTGCCGCCACCAGGCCCAGCTTCACGCTGCCTGCCGCCACGCGTCGCAGGGCTGACGACACAGGAAGGCTGAACCGGCACACGCCCGGAGCCGCAGCTCCGAGCTCTCCGCGCCCCGCAGCGAGCAGCCCTCCCGTAGGGCGGCCGGGCGAAGGCGAGGAGCACGCCGGGGTTCCTCAACCCCGCACGGAGACGCCGTGCCTGCAGCGCCGCCGGAGGCCGGGCCGAGACGCGGGGCTGCCCTGCCACCTGCCGGCACTGCCGGGCTGCGCACCTCCTGCGGCTCGGTCCGGCCGGGGGCCCAAGCGGAGGACTGCTGGGCCCCCAGGCACCTCCATGTTGTCACCCGCACCGAGGTGGCTGGCCGTGACGCCGAGCAGCTCCAGTGCTGGCGCACAGAGAGGCCTGGAAGAGGCTGTGCCGCGCCGCAGAGCTCACGGGAAACTCGTCGGTTTGGGTTTTTCTCAGCGATTGCGGGTCACGCTCTGCTTTCAGCGCTGAGCTTTTGTTCCCTCTCCTCCCCACCTACCACACAATCATCCGACTGTGCGACGATCTGGCCACCCAGCCCCTCCCCTCGCAAAAAACACGAGACCGGGGGAACTCCTCTCCATCCGCATCCGAGCGAGGTGGGGAGGAGACCTTTCCCATGCAGGGCCAGCCTTTCAGCGGCGTTTTGCTATAGCGCTGGAGTATCTCTCTGGCTACAACCCAGACAACTGGTTTCTGTTGCCAACCAACTGTTCTGTGGTGGCCATGGTGTGTGGTCGTCTTGAGATGGGCAACAGGGTTCCTCTAACACGCATTGGGACTTAGGGGTAGGATGGGGGTGAGCAGCCTGCTGACATCTAAGTGGTAGCTTTCAGGCCAGGCAGAAGCTTCAGGGGCTCAGCGTGGTGCCCCATTTGCCAGAGGCGATGATCCCTCTGAAAGATGCAGTCCCTTGTAGAGGTGCCCATCTTGTAGCAGCTCAGGAGAGAGCCTGTGTTCAAGGAAGCCACGCCAACCCCCGGATTTGCTGTCAGAGCTGCCTGCCCTTTGTTGAATGTACATCTCTGAATGTACAACTCTGACCATCACCCACTGATGACTGTTGTGCAGTCCCTTCTCCCCCTCTCCTTTCAAGCTGCCTCCCTTTAGCATTGCTCCCCCTTCTCCTCACCCTGACACTATAGCTCACTCTCCTTCTCGCTAAAGACCACCCATTGCCATGGTAACATTGCCTCTTACAAAGTTGTCAAGCAGACACAAAGATATGTTTCTCCCCTGCTTTGCACCCCCCTTCCAGCCATCCTGATTAATAGGCCGGGATTCTGCTTGTAAGAAGGAGGTGGAGGGCTCTTTCATTACATTTTCATTGTGGAGGGAGAGGTTATTCCAACCTTCGCCCTGTGAGTGCTGAAGCCCAACACAGAGGAAAAGCTCTCATTCATGGACCACCTGGAAGCCCTTAGGGTGGCTGTACCACAGACTGGTACTGGTGATACACATACTGGTAATACTGCGCCAGCATGGGGGATCGGTGTCTGCAGGTTAGAGGGGCCAGGACCATGGGAGAATATAAATATGGGTATTAAGAAATGCATCTGATCCACTGTGAACAGAAAATAGCTCTGCTGTGATTCCTTTCTGCTGCTCCTTCCCTGAGTGGCTCTGGTTGTCTTTCTGAAAAGATTTCTTCAGGTCTTGCAGATGCAGCTCACTGGCCTACCTCCAGGACTGCTGGCAGCCCTTGCTACCACAGCTACACCACCAACAGTGGTGTTACTACCTATGCAGCAGCACCAGCTCTAATTTAAATCTACCCTGTGTACATCCATGGTTCGCTGCAGCTGTGGCCATGACTGCACTGGAGACCATCGCTTGTACTCACTGATCTCACTGGCTTTTCTTTTGCTTCTATGTACATCTGCCTCTCCACTAATGATGGATTTGCCCCAGATCTTTGCAACCCTGAAATAAAACCTTTCCAGTTTCCTCTTTTGCATGGCTTTTCCCCTCCTTCATTTTGGCCATGACACTTTTTCCACCTGAAATCAGTGAAAGATCCCCAGTAGTCCGTCGGTCTGACCCCTTCCAGTTTTTCATTCTTATTGCATAGTCACCATCCCAGCCTGCCACATTTTATCTTACCTTCTTTCAGTTCCTCCAGTAAGTCTTTGCCTTCTCCACGTGCTCCCCTTCCCTGAGTTACCTCACTGCCATCATCACCGAACTTTCTGCCCTGACCAGTCTCTGCTTCATGATGTTTGTCTAGAGGTGGGTTTGTGGTCACAGTGCAAAGCCTTGGGCCACCATGCTGCTGTCAAACACCGTGTCTTGCCACGTGCAACTGGAGTGTGTCTGTGCCAGCTTTTTGCATCAGAGCTGTGCACAGCAGAGTTCTGTGTGAACATCAGGATCTGTAAACGTGATGCTGAAGCTGTTAACTGTCCCAAAGCACGTATACATTGCAGCACCTGAGAACAGGCTTTGAGCATTCGTATTCAAAAGAATGGTGTTAAAATAAGAATAATAGCAATAATTTTTTTAAAAAAAGCAGATGGCCTAAGAAGAAGATGCAATAGTATCAACAATGTTTGTGCTTCTGGCAACCCTCAGAGACAAAATGGTGCTGGAAGGAAAGGGATTTTCTCTCCTTTTGCAGTAGAAGGTAGAATCCGAGATAATACTAGAGTTCCTGCCACTAAATCGAAGAAAAGCAGTGGAAACTGCTTCTGATAAATGCACCCGGGCATGTCCTAGGATAAAGCAACATATTTCAACAAAATAAAAATAAGCATGTATGTGATTCCAAGTATTAATTACATTTAACGAACTCCAATATCAAAGTCCCTCTGACTTGCTGCACATTTTCCATCCTCTGAATGAAAATGAGAAGGAAAATGATGGTAAATGATTCTGTAGCAACAATGGGCTTTCCCAGAGAAAAGTCCACAGGAAAACACCAAGCCTGAAGTAGTGAGCAGCCACACCTGACCCTGCTGCTCCTGTCCCTACGTGTTCCTTCCCCAGTGAGGAAAACTGTAAACTCAGCAACACCCATGACAATCAGCCGGGTCAAATCCAAACATGAATTTTGTTTGCAAGTCAGAGCTTGGCCTTAAATCCTTCTCTGGTCCACCCATCTTCCAACCATTGTTCTAGGCCAGCTGAGGAACCCAAATGTTTACCAGCACTCTGCCCTAGTCTTCTGCTTACTCTCTTGGTCTTTTTCTGTACTGCTTCTTTCCAGCCCATTCTTTTTTCCTGGAGTTCTCCCCAATACTCCACTCTAAGCATCCATATGAAAACAGCACCCACTCCACACTAATTTTATAGTCCCAATCCTCTCATTACTCTCTGGTCTCTTTCACTCTGGAATGAAGGAAAAGATTGCCATGACAATCCACCTCTACCAAGGAGTGTTCATCCCATGGGATCTTACTTGAATGCCATACCTTAGATGCAGGGTTCTGGTAAGCGGTGTGTCACAGGACACACAGACCTTTACAAAAAGCTAGACAGACCTTAGGTGGCCTGCATCATACTCTGCATGTTTGTATCTCTCCACTAGAAAAGAAGGACAAGACCTGATGGGCCCTTCCTCTTGTTTTCAAAGGCAAGAACTAAAGCTCTGCTGGACACCATGCTATTTTCCCACTGTCTTTTTTCTTGCTCCCTAAAAACAGACCACAATCCCACTAGAAAAGCCTCTCAAAAAAAAAATAGGATACATTTTCTCCCCATCCCCATGCTATTGCTTGTCTGTCCGTCCAAAGGCAAAGTCTGTGTAGTTGCCATTCTCCCAGGCAGTGAGGTTTGCTGCATTCAGCTGTAGCTACTCATTCTTAGGAAGGGCATACAGGATCTGTAACTGACTCAGGCGAGTTCTGCTCTTTCACTTACCAGCTATAGATTCCTTGGAGCAAACTATATTGCCTTAAACTTGTGGACTACCTTTGTGTTGCACCTTGGATAAACCTACATCTTAGACAAGATGTCACGGGGCTCTCACTGCAGGGGTAATGCTAGCAATTAACTACATAATACAGATCACTGGGGCTGCTTGGGAGGTTCACAATCCCTCTTGGGCTGCCACCTTCTCCTCTGATTCTTGTAGCACTGCTTCTTGCTCCACCAAGCTGACAACCAGGACAAAACACTTTGTCCCTCCTTGTGATCCTTCCCCCTGTCATTCCTTACAATCCCACACCACTGACTTCCCCAGAGCTGCCTTCCTTCCCCCTCTATCTTTCCTTCTCCTCGTTTGCACAGTCCAGAGAAAGAGATTGGACTGCTTACCAGGAGTTTGCTTAGTGGAATTTAATTCTCCAGGCTAAGTTTTAGTTCAGACCTGTTTCCTGAGAACAGTTTGTATTGGCTTATGAAATAATCATTTGGCTTGCTCTGATCCCAGTGGCAGGGGCATCTGTGAGCAGCATGAAAGGATTTTAAGGTCAAGTTGTGATACTGCTTCTCCTCTTCACACTGAAAGAAGCCAAAAGACTGCATATTCTCAAGTACAATCTCCTCAAATACTTAATTAGAAATTATATAGAAAATTAAGGCTTTTGTTTTGAAGGTGCACCACAAAAGTGCAAGAAGCAACAGAACAAGCTGTAGCAGGAGAAAATACGATTAGATATTAGGAAATATTTTTTCACAATTAGGGTGGTCAGACCTGGAACACGCTGTCCGGAGATTGTGTAACACCCAGCCTTGGTGATCTTCACAGCTTTTCAAATCAAAGCCCTCATATGGCTCTGAAGGTGGATTTGGTACAGAGATTGGCCACAGTGTGCAAAGGGTTAGATCAACTGACCTTCAGAGGTCCGTTGTAATGCAGAGGGTGTGATCAGATGACCTCCAGAAGTGCCTTCTAACCTGAACTATTACAGGAGTCATGAATGTGTAATTGCAGAAGCCAGTTGCATTTCCTTATGTTACAGTGCCCTATGCAACACCCTGCAGTAACTTTGAAATCCTCTCCGCTAGTTCCTGCCGTCTCATTCATTGGTTGCTTGCGGTGCCTCACTGGAGAAGCCCAGGAGACTCTCAGCACAGTGAAGGCTTAAGGAACTGCTCTGACAGTCTCCATTATACACCCACAGGCCACTTGGGAGCAAAGCCTAGCTTGACAGAGCATCCTGCACAGGGAAGCACCAGGTAGCCGTGCTGCCCATGTAGGGGTGTCTCTTCAAATGTGACGTGGCACCGTCCAGTCCTTCATTCCCCTGACTGACTGCTCCTGCAGTAATAGGAGGCCTGGTGGCAAGAAGGGTGTCAGCAACACAGCTGGAGCAGACCAGTTGTGATGTAGCAGCATCCATGGAGTTGGCCAGCCACACACCTGGGCTGCTGCGGCTTTGCGAGTCTTGCCATTGGCCCCTGTGCACTCACACTGGCTTGCTTTTGGACAAAAGAGCCCCATAATTATCTGCTAGCCATGGAGAAAATCCCTCTAGGGTAGCTCTTTGCTGCTGACTAAATCTGTTTCTCCTTGCCACTCCTCCAACTCCTCCAAAAAGGAGCCAGATCAGCCTCAAGAAGGATGATAGCCTCCATCCCAACATGCTTAGGTTTTGAAATCCTTCAGGGTCACCTTTTGCTTTGGCTGCCATGCTACAGAAAGAAATTGCTACCTGCTCTTAAGTAACCGGTGTCCCCTACCACATGCTTTCAGCAACAACAGTGGAAGAGCCAAGAGAGTGACACAGGTTAGAGAGGTGTCTTTGGAGTCTTTGCAGCTAACTTTTGGGGTTTGCATATAGAGCATTTCATGCAGATAGATATACCCCGTTTCCCAGCCATCATGGCACAAATGGCCATGAAGAAGAGAACACTCTCTTGGACCCTGTGAGGATGGAGAATAAAAAAGAGCAGATGGAATTGGTGTTGCAAGAGATCTAAGTAACACCGCAGGGCCTGGGTGGGATAAATGACCCAGCTGGATTGTTGGTGCTCTTGTATGCAAACAGGAGTAACAGAGATGGGAGCAGGAACGATCCTTCTTATTCAAAGCCTCTCCTCACACCACGGAATACCAGCAGATACTAATGGAAAGCGTAATGGTGAGAGTACAAAGACATAATAAAACAGCAGAAAAATCAGAGCTGGCATCTTCTGTAAAGCATGCACAGCACAAGAAAGAAATCAATAAATTCCTGCCTAGTCACATAACACTAATGGCAAGGTCCCAGTGCTCAGTAGTCATGGAGGATTTTAATTACAGTTCCCACATATCTGCTGGGAAATGCACAATGCTAAACACCAGCCAGCAGGGACATTCTCAGAGGGTTTCAATACCGTTTTCTGATTCAAAGCGCTGGAGAGATGTGTTAGGCTGCTAGCTCAGTAAACCAGTAATGGGATATGGAGCCTTTCACCCCGAGGTCACCTTCTAGTGACCCATGGTTATTACCATCTGATTGCTGCTGCCTATGTGAAATGAGGTGAGGAGCTTGGACCAACTCCTCGTGGCCAAGCATCCCTATTGCACTAAACTCATTGCTGTAATTGTTGCTAATTGGCCTCTCTGTCAGAGAGCTTCTGCAGAAGGCTGAGGCTCCCCAGTCCCTGCTCCTGCAGGGCTATGTCCCAAGGCAGCATTCCTGAGCATTGCCTATCCAGCATCCCCTGTCCAGCATCCCTGGGAGGCTCTGACCAGTGCCCTGAGGGCTGGAACTGGGACGGCTGGGTGGACTGGAGCTACCAAGGGGCCTTTCCTCTCCAGAAAGGAAGGTTCTTGGGGAGGAGGGTGATTCCTCCAAGCTGGGAGGATTAGAAAGGGCCGTCTCCTTTAAGAAAGGGAGAAGCCCCCCTTTCAGCAGGCTCTCCCAGCTGACGCACAATGGCATGCCACCTCCTTGCCGGCACAGAAATGATAATCAGAGGTTCAGCAAACAGGAGAGAAAGAGAGCTGCTCCCTGCCCTCCGCCCCCCCATCGCATGACTGGTGTCACACGAGATGAGGTGGCAGATGGGTCGTCCAGGCCCAAGGGCTTTTTTAACCCCTTCCTCCCCCTGCCAGGCTGCTCCCATAGGGGCGTGGAGGGGGACAGCAGACGAGGGAGCCCTGGTGGGGGGCTGGCTTTGCAAAGTCAAAGTGGTTTGCATGGAGGGCCATGCTCTCCCATGGCAGTTCTGCAGTGTTACACTGGTTCTTTGTTCAAAAGATCATATCTGTATCTACACAGAGGTATTTGGACTGTGTGCCAGGATCCCAGCCCAGAGTGGGGAGGTAGGTCCAAATGGGATACAGGAAGTGGGCACATCACGGGGGAAAGGCAAAACCATCTTCCTACCCCACAGCTCTATCTGCTTCATTCTCTGGGTATTATTCACACAGCTTGATGTGGAAAAAGTTCCCCCCTCTCCCCTCCACCTTGGCAAAAGTGTTGGTCACATAAACCTCAGTAGCACTGACCCTTTGGGGTGGCCCTGCTGCAGGACAAAGGCTCGCATGACTCCTCGGAGTGTTTTGCTTCCTGATTTCTTCCAGCATGCTCAGAACCCTGCCAGCTTGAGGAATGGCTGAAAGATAATGCATGCACCCAGTACCTGCCTGTCTTTGGTGGCATTTTCTCTATGGCTGTAATATGTTCTATCAAAAAAAAAAAAAAAAAAAAAAAAAAAAAAAGCACATGGAAATCTGTGCTTTGATGCTGTTCGCATTTCTGCAGCCCCTGCTTGCATAGACCTGGTGTCATGACACTTTTTATGACCAGCCTTTAGTAACATTAAAAATAATAGATCCTGGCATGAAGGTTAAGGGGGCCTGGGGACATTTTCAATGAATTCTGCAGCATTTCCAGCTTTCTTTGGGAGTGTTTTGTTGTTCTGTTGTGTCATGCTTCTGATGTGCGTGCTGCTTGTACTTGATCCCTCTGGCACATTTTAAAAGGCCATACCATGCAAGGGAACGTAGCTCAGAAGGAGGCCATGTGTGCTCTGTTACTGCAGCCGGTGCTTTGCTTTGGGAGACATGTTCAGTACATCACCGTTTCGCAATGCCAGCACCATCCAGAACCGCACTGCTTTGTTAGTGCCTTTGCTTCTGCCTCACAGCCTCACCACCAGCCTAGTTGGCAGTGAACAAATAATACTTATGTCCAGTCTCTGCTCAGAAGCAGAACCTCAGTATCATGGGCTGGGGGTCAGCAATCTCTGAAGGGCAGCACACCAGGCCGCAGTTCTCCCTCCCAAGGTTGATCGGTGGTATCTTGCCCTCTGTGGGAAGCAGCAGGTGCCCAGCTCCAGTTCAGTGTTGACATGACGACCTGGGAGCTCATAAGGAAACATGTTCAAAGTACACCCTTGCTGCCTTCCACTGGGGACGAGCTGTGTTACACACTCACTTTTCCCTTCCACACTTCATGGTGCCATGAGATGCCGTAGACCGTCAAGCAATCTGGGCAGGAAGGACTGACAAGCCTCTGGCATGGCTGGATGGTTGATGAGATGATCTTAGTGGTCTTTTCCAATCTCAATGATTCTATGACCCAGGACTCGAAGGCAGCCTTTGTATATGCAAGACATGCTCTTGCTTTTCTCTTCCGTGTTCAGCCTTCCGGATGTGCCTGGAACCAGCACGGGAGCTGGGCTTGGCTGCTCCAGCAATGCTGCAAGGCATGAGGCTGGGCTAAAGCAGCACGGGGCCAGGAGCTGACCCCGAGGAGCAGGGGAAACCCCACAGCACCAGGCGTGCAGGTTGTGTCTGTGAAATGCTGGAGCAGCCCCCGCCGCACAAAAAAGCTCTTGCTATTTTTTTCTGGTAACAAAAAGAGCCCATGAAACAGATGTGCAGAGAGCCGGGCTGTTGGGGATGCAGCTCTGCGCTTGAGCTGATGAGCTACGCTCGCTGTCTCCCCCCCTCCTCCCCGTCCTGCGTACATGTGTTCCAAAGGACAATTACATCTGTGTTTTACAAAGTGCATTGCTCATGTGAGGAGAGGAAGCCCCTGCGCTCCCTCCTCCCCCGCACCCCCAAGCCCCCGTGAAGTCTGCTCGCCTCTGGTTTCTTCCCCCCTGCCAGAGCCGGCCTGTTAGCAGTTAAGTTCCCCAGAGCTTGTCCTGTAATAACCCCGCTCCAGCTGCTAATTAGTACCAGCACCCAGCGCCGGCGGGGCCGGGCTGTGTGCGCTCCTGCGGCCCCTCTGGGTCGGGGAGGGGATGCTACCCTCACCCGGGGGCCGGGGCTTTGCCCAGCAGCGAGGGCTGAAGGGGCTCGGCCAGGGAAAGCGGGGCTCTGGCTGCACCCCACTGCTCTAATTGGAGACAGCAGTCCTTCAGCCTGGGCTGGCCGCAGAGTCGTCCTAATCCTCTCCCTATGACATCACGGTGCGTTGCTGTGGATACAGCGATGACATCCCAACATTGCCGCAGCAGCATATGGCTTCGCAGCGGGGAAGGCTAAGAAGGTGCCACGAAAGCTGGACGTCGATAGGGTGTGGACTTAACAGCAGAGCTTCACAAGGTGCCCTCGGGATGCAGGCGCTGCTGCGACGTGCCAGGGCTTAAGCAGTAACACACACAGCCCCGTGCACGAGGGGTGATTAAAGCAGAAGGGAAAACTACAGGTCCTGGGATGGCTGCGTTTGTGGTGCTGCCTCATCCCTTGGAGAACTGCAACCACGGCCGCAGTGGGTAAAGGGTTGTTCAGTGCTAACAGCACCCGGCTTCAGATCCTTCAGATGATCTGTGAGAGTGTGATACTATTTGGTGGCATTCTACCACCAAAGATCCTTGTAGGCATTGCGTTTGAGTCCCCTGCACAAAGCAGAAAGACTGTTGTGGCCATTTGCCACACGGGGATCACAACGCCCACTGTTTTTGAGGAGCCCCTCCCACTAACACGTACAGAATTTCAAATATTTGCTGTCAAGTCACAGGACACAGCAGAACACACACACAAGCACACACGCAAAAATGACAGATCTTTTTTGTCTGTTAAACCAACAAACCAACACAAGGAGAGTGCCACCTCTCAGCGAGCGCTGAGCAAGGAGAAGGAGAAGGCTGCATCTGACAGGCTGCTCGTTGTGAAATGTTTGTGCCACTCCTATTATTATTATTAGTCTCTTGTTGTACGTTTCCGAAGCAATTAACTCCTTAATCCTCACAAGGCCCAGGGGAGGTAAGGCAGTCACTGCTCATTAAGGAAAATGGCTGTCAGTGCGGCCAATTGTTGGGCTGCAGGAGGCTGACGGAGAGAAAGATGCTCTGTCAAGAGACAGAAGTTCTTCCCTCCTTGACTGCATCCAGGAGATCAAAGCAGTCTGGCTTCTTAATGTGAGGAATGTCAGGCATCTCTGCATGGGGAAGGAGCTCAGAAATGGCAGGTGCACCTTGGTGCTCCGGGGAGTGCAATGAAAAACTGGTGAATGTAGGTGCTGGCAAAGCTCTGCTGGTGTGAGAGATGTTGAGAAGAGTCCCAGCCAGTAGCCCCAGTGAATGGAGAATGGGGGAAACAGCAGTCCGGGCTGGCTGTGAAGACCAAAGCTTTGAGAGCAGAAGCCATACAACCAGCACTTGCCATGTCTCTGGGCTACTGGAGCAGTTGTAGGCAACCTTGATATGAAAGAGCAGCAAGAACTTGTGAGCCAAATGTTTTTCATTAGTGGTTAATTTTCTTGGTGTGAGGGATAAAAGCACAGAAAAAGTTCAAGCAGCTTCCAGCATTTGAGGGGAAGGAGGGGAATGACTGCAGAGGATCACCCTCTCCCTAGGCAGTGACTGAAGCTTGGCACGACCTGGCAGCAGGGAAAGAGGGAACTGCAGGGCCTGTGCTGAGCTTGGCACCAAGTCTGAGAGTCTGCTCCCAACCTCAAAAAAAGGAGCTCGGGGACGGAGCACAGACGGAACGCCAGCAACATGTAGACACTGCAGGGTGGGTGCAAAGCAGTGTGAGAGCTCTAACAAGGGATGGAGAGATGGGATTTGAAACTGAGGCAGATACATCAGAACATCTCTGGGGAGCAAACTGGGAAGAAGAGCTGTAAGAGTCAGCATTAGAGGGTAGCACTCTGGTGAGTGCTCCCAGGGCTGAGGAGTGAGCTGACAAGGATGGTGCATCCAGCTGTTGGCATGCTTGGGCAGATTCCCTGCTTTGAGATCCATCCACTTGAAGAATTCACTGTATGGTTTTGTCCACTCTTCCAAGCACTTGGGTTTTTCAGAGGGCGAGGTGGCAGCCCCAAAAAACAAGGGCCAGCCCTTCCAACCACAGCACGCCAGACTCAATCAAGCCCTGCTGGCAGCTGCAAGCTGTGACAGACTGTAAATCTGAGGGCTGGAGCAGGAGAACAGCTGGGTGGCCATCAGAGAGGGCTGGGCAGGGAACAATGGTGGGGGGAGAAGCTGGGAGCCATCAGGGGCACTGCCTGGCGTTGGATCAGTCCTAGGAACTGGCAGTGTTCAGCGGGTGCCTGTCCGCTCTGCTGGCAATCCCCAGCCACCAGCTTCCTTTGACAGCTGAAGGGGGAAGGAGGTTACTTGATCCCAGAACTGAAGGAGCTGATGTGAAATGCAACTTTAGTTTGTTTCTGAACTGCTTTAAAATACTAAAGGGAAAAACAGGAGAGGGAAATATAATTAAATACACACCAAATATTCACTCTGCACGATGAACACTTCATTAACTCACGTCCCCTTTACAAACAGATTATCTTTTGATTTTCTGCTTTCCGAAGTTTGCCATTTCAAATAATTTGGAGATGAGATTTTAGCCTCACAATATCACACAAGGACACGTGTTACCATCGCAAATGTGTGGCTCCTTCTGCTGGAGGCTCCCCCCAGCCCGCCAGGTAGCTGTGCATCCCCTTTTGCAGATGAACCTGAGAGCCTCAGCTTTTGCTGCAGATCTGTGTCTGGGAACTAAATCCCAATCCAAAGACCCTGAATGCCTTAGCTCTAAAAGTCTTGTTGTGAAATCTTTTGTTTGAGCTGCCTCTTCAGTCGTGTGGTGCTGCTTCTGGATTCGATGGACCACCCTAGAGCACATTTCCTTCTCAACCCCAAAGTGAATGCATCATTTAATTACTGTCAGTGCACAAACCCTATTCACTTACTTGCCAGGGTCGCAAACCTTCCAACAGAAATGCTCATAATTTGCAGAGAACACAATGCCTGGTTAAAATTGAATTCACAGTTGGGGAAAAAAACAATCCTCTGATGATTGACTATTTGTATCACAGCTGTCCTAAGGGTGAGGGAGACGAGAGACCAGCCATGCTGCACACTTGGAATAGGAAACCGTCCCTGGCTCAAAGCTTTATTGTTTGGGCAGGGTCCCACCCGAGGAAGCCCTCTGCACGCCCTGCCTGTATGATGTGAACGGAGCCATAAAGAAAGTTACTTTTCCAGCATTGTGCTTCAAATCCAGATGATTCAAATGCAAAACTAAAAAGCTCTGAGCCCCACCCCAGTGCCTGACCTGCAGGACATCCTGCCTCTCTGATTTTCCCAAACTTTTAAGCTGGGTAAAGCATACAGTGTAAGCCAAGAGTCCAAGGAAACTTCTCTTGCACAGGCAGCCACAGCCACATTCTGTAGATCCAGACACCAGAGTAATGAGAACATGCAGAAATGTCTTCTACCACAAGAGCATGCATCTTAGTCCTTGGTCCTAAATGCACTGACTGACTTTTAATTAGCAGCATGCATCCCAGGAGACTGGCAAGATGTCTCTAAATTCACCTCTATCTTAATTGCATCAGGAAGCTGCCTTCTGGGGCTGATCAGCTCCTGGTCCCTTGCACGAGTCGGACTAACGGAGTGAGGCTGCAGCTGGCAGCCCTTCCTGGGTGCCTGCTGGGAATTTAATCTCACCAGCCTCCAAACAGCAAGTGCGGCACATGGGAGTGCAGAACCATTCAGAAGTTGTGATGTCAGAAGATAAGCTGTCCCACTGAGCAAGATCAGAACTGGGGAGCCAAGGTGGTGCAAGGGGAGTTCATCTACATAGAGTGGTGGAAAAGAGTGAGGGAAAGAATGGGAAGTTTGCATAAGGAGCATCTAGAAGGTGAAGCTCAGGTTGGATTTGCCATAGGAAAATCACACTCTATGATTTCAAATTATTTTGATTCCAGTTCAGATTCTGTGTGGGTGGAGGTGTACGTAAATAGCAATGCGAGCATGTGTACACACAGAGCAAAGCCAGCCAGAAACCTCCACAATCAGTTTGCTTCCACCACATGTGCTCCTGGCTCTGGAGATAAACACAACCCTGGCAATGAGCAGCCACGCTTTGCCAGTGCACCCCGTCCTGCCATCCCTCATGCCAGCTGGGGATGTGAAACATGGAGCTGTGGGGCCAGAGCACATCCCTTCCCCACTCACCCTTCTTTCCAGGTTGGAGAACAGGCTCCAAGTGCGTGCCTGCCTCTTCATCACGCCATAACCCTATCACTGTGGGGATCATGCAGAGGGGCTGTGGTGGGAGAGGCTGAGCTGGAACCAGCAGCAGAGCTGAGCCAACCCTTGGCTTTACCTTCCTGGCGATTACTTATTTTATCTCCTGCTGGGGGGCAGGTTCCTCCCACTACTTGCCTTCCCTCCCACTAAAGGTTTGATTCCCACCACAAAAGCACAGCCTCTCAGAGCAGGCTGCTTTCTTAAACCACCTTTCTGTTTTGGTTTGTGTGGTTTTCGGGGTGGGTGTAGGGTTCCCTCCTGAGATTTGGGAGCTGTCTGAGTTTCTCCTAATGGCAAACCGTGTCTCCCAGGCCCTCTTCCCTGCACAGCTCAGTGAGGAGATCTCTACTGGTTCTGTGTTAGCTGCTCAGAGGCTGACAGAACACGATGAAATAGGACAGTGCTTGATAGAGAATAAATTTCTCCAGAAGAGAGAGGGAACCACAGACGCCTGCCCTTCTATTCCTGTTTACCTTTGCTTTCAGGAGGTCAATTGAATTGTGGGCATAAACTTACACTGCGGTTTGCAAACTGATACTCTCCAGAAGGGCGTTCTGGCGTCACAGAACATTTTGTGTTTCGGTTTCTTCTTTCCTCGCTCTTTTATGGCCGCATAATAACTTGCAACATATGTATCTCAGAAACAACTGTTTACACAACATTTTCAAAGCATCACGATTAACATCACTTTGCAGAGTTCCCATGAAGGCATCCCTCGCGCAGTAATGACCGGCAACTTCTTTCAAACTTGGACTTCTTCAGCTCCTTCTGTATGTTCCGTCTGCAGGATTTCTCCAGAAGCACAAAACAATTTTTTAGTTTTCCATCGTGTGCGTGCAGAGAAGCGTGAGTGGAAGGCAGGGGCTGGATTTTGTGCAGTGCACCTTCATGAGGCCCTTCTATCCATTTGGTAGTGCTACTCCTTTCGTGTGGTGCATGGTCACCCCATGACCGCCCTGTGGAACTCACTGCTGCAGGACAGTGTGGGAAGAACATACCCACGTGGCTCCAACAAGGCTCTAGGCAGATTTCTGGAGAAGGTTCTCACTGCTAAACGCGGTGGTCCAGCCAAAACTGCATCTTTGGACATGTCTGAAGCTAGGGGCCCATAGTGGGGAAAGATCATTCTGCAAAGGTCCGATTTTTATGCTGTACCCCTGAACCCACACTTGCAGTTGTTGTCAAAGTCAGGAGAATGAAAAAGGTGGACTTTTGATCTGACCTAATGTAGCACTTGGTTTAAATTTACATTGGCTGAGCATCAAGCCTGGTTTCTGACATAGCGCGTTATGCAATCCATGTGCTCGTTCCACATGTTGTCCCCACCATCCCACAGAGGTTAGTGAGTTTGCATCCCAGGGAATGAGAGAGTGCCTCTGCCTACAGTCACGTTTGCCCTGCCAGGCCTTGCCCAAGCCTACTCCAGAGCTCTTGCTCACAGAACCACTGACACAAATTTCCAAGAAGGTGCTTAAATTCCACTGACCTTAACAGATATCCCGGAGTGAGCTTTTACCAGCTCTACCCAAGCAGTGTGACGGCTCTCCTCATCTTCTCATTTATCTTCTGTTGTTTTTTTTCTTTTATCTACAATCAGCTGGGCAACAGGCTCTAACACAACCGCTCTCCCATCCTACCAGGAAAATACCCAGTGGCTCAGTCCTGCTGCAGATCAGAGGAGCTGTTAGCTTAGGGTCACAGCTCAGAAGGAGATTTCTCTGCCACAGGAGGTAAGAGTCAGTAGGCTCATGAAAAGCTCCACTAAAAATACAGGAGATGTCCAGCTCTTCATCCCCCTTCATCAGGCTCTGAAGTCAAAGGCAGCTTCTGGGGGACTGATCAGGTGGGAGCATCTAGGGCTGCAGGGATTTCTCTTCACTCATCATCCAGGCAATGCTGCAGAGCTGTACTGTTGCATTTGGTGGCAAGTTGGTATTTTTATCTTCTTGAGATCCCTTCAATACTCCCAGATTTCCCAGATCTGGAGGTTGACACACTCTTGCCCAGCCACAATAATGAAAGGAAGATGCACAATGATACAAGAAGGATGTGTAATTAAATAAGGAAGATAGAAGAGGATAAAAGTGATGCAAATACCTGCTGGACAAGAAGGAACTTGAGGACTCTTGAGGAGACACCCTGAGATGCTCAGTGATGAGGGATTCCAGTTGCAGGAGAAAGCCCAGGATGATGAACACATGTTAATGCAGCCTGGAGCACTTGCGGACTTCACAGTGTTCTAAGATATCTGTAGAAATGCCTGGGGAGGAGGTGGGCACCATGCATAGTGGCTTGGGAAAGGACGCTGCTGAGGTCCCAACACCTTTACATTACCCAACGTGCAGCCACCACAGTAGGTCCCAGGAAGATAACATGGTGCGAATGGCCCTGGGCTAGCTCTCATCTGAATACCCTGAAAATGCTGGGATATGTTACATTAGAAGAGAGGAGGGTAAGAGGAAACTCAATACAGGTGTGCTAATGGTCTCCCAGGGGACAGCTATGACCACCTGCCTTTCCTTCATAGCAACAGAAGTGGCAGAAAATTTAAAGTGTGGGGAATTCCAGTGGAATAACAGACCTCTTAGCACTATTCCTGAACTTAGCAATACTCAGAAGGGGCCTGGATAGCTAGAAGGCACTGGGCCATTGCAAACAGTGCTAAGTTACGCAATTTTTATTCCCGTTCTTATTGCTGGCTTCTGAGAGTCAGCCCAGGGAGTTCAGTGAGTTTCCCCTCTCGGGGAAGGGGGTGTGCTGTCTGCCTTAAGTTAGCTCTGTACCATCAGGCCAACTTCTCTAATTTTTCATGCAGTCAGCAAGGCTCAGGATCACTAAATAATGACCATATGCGTCAGCAGGGTATGAGCTATCCTGCTCTGGGGCCTGTGTTGGTTGCTCATGGCTGGAGAGGACACCCATGACAAAGGATGAAGGCAGATGTGTTGGCTCCATACTTGCCCCTCTCAGCCCTGACACCTTCCTCAGGGGTTCTGGTGCTGGTGGGATGCACCCCACATGGATATTTCTAATGCTTCCAGCACTTATCCCTTTCCTTTTCTTCTTTGGTGCTGCAAGCCCAGTTGTGGAGTCGGCTAGCACATCCTCTGTAACCTTCCAAGCTTCCCTGCTTGGCACACCTGAAGAGAAACCCAGAGCATTCTACATTTGATATCCTGCTTCCACCTTTGGGTAATTGGGTCATCATGGTGATAGTCTGAAGAACCACCTGCATTTTCAGAGCATAGCAAGAGGGTCTGGTGCTGATGGAATGGATCCTGCATCAGGATCATTAGGGAGTGTGCATGGATTGATGGATTGATAGTTGGACTGGATGGTCTTAGTAGTCTTTTCCAGCCTTAACAATTCTATGATTCTACGGCTTGGGAGAGTCAACAGCCATAGTGGCTGCTGAGGGTTGCCTGCTACCACCTGTCTGAAGACTCCAGTGAGGCTGAATGCTGGCACTTGACTTTACTCATCAGGAGTTATTTTCTTGTGGCTTTCTCTTAGCTGTAGTTACATCCTGTCTAGTCATTAGCAGCTCCAGGCTGTCATAGAGGCTGAGGGAAAACTGCTCATCACTCACCAAATGCTAGGTTTATTTGCATGTTTTCAGTTTTTACGCAGTTTTTTAAAGTGCAAACAGATGTCACAGGATTTTTATCTTCATTATCTTTGTATGGTTTTTCTCCCCATTAAACTTACAACAAAAAACTGCAAACAACTAAGTTTTCCATCCAGCAACTACAAGGAACTCCATGAGACAGAGCAGCCCAAAGCTAGGTAGTTTTAGATACACAGAAGGCTGAAATACTCCAGAATGGGACTGTTGTGCAGTTGGGGAGTCTTTACAGCTCCAGCTGATCCAACCTTCAGAAATCTGCCTTTATTTATCATCTGCTCTTATACTTTCATTCACCACTCAGATCACATTTGTATGAATTCCCTCCTCTCTCTCCTGGAGACCCACTGGCCTCGGGGACATGTGTCTGCACAATGCATTGCTCTTCAGAGCAGCTCCATCACATGCAAAGTGCTCTTGTCAACAAGCTTCAGATGCATGGAGTAGGGCAGAAGGAGCTGATGGGCACCAAAGAGGACATGGCTAAGCTGGTGACCAGGCACTATGTGCAGGCTCAGCTGCCTGGAAGACAGCCCAGAGAAATAGAGAGGGTTAGAGGAGGACTGAGGGGGTACTGTAGGGATTAAGCAGCAGTAGGACAAGAGGTGATGGCCTCATGAATGGATTCAGGTTGGATATTAGGAAGAATCTCTTCTCAGAAAGAGCAGTGAGGCACTGGCTGCCCAGGGAAGTGGTGGAGTCACTGTCCATGGATGTGTTCAAGAAATGTATGTATGTGGCACTGAGGGACATGGTATAGAGTGGCCAAAGACATGAGCTGATGGTTGGACCAGATGAGCTTACTGGTGTTTCCAGTCCTAATGATTCTATGATTCTGTGATTCTAAGTATAGAGACATGGGAAGGGACCTTCACTATTGCAACCCAGTGATGCCTGCGCTGCTCCCAACAGATTTACCAGGCTCAGAGAAGTGATCGCAGCTTTACAGGAGTTCACGTCGATGTTCCTCTTCCAACAAAAACACCTTCACAATGAAACTGGAATTGAACAAATCCTCCTTTAAGCTGTTTTACATTTTGTCCAGCTTGGGCACCAGCAGGAAACCCATCTGTGCTGATGAGGTGCTGCTCCAGTGACCAGAACTGCAGCAGCATCCAAAGGTGAGGCCTTATCTCTGCCTCTGTGCTGCCAACTTGCACAACACACTAAAGCATACCGTGCTACCACACACCAGGGTCATCTGTGCAGGTGACAGACACTATTCACACAGCACCGCTCTGCTCAGGCTTTGACCAAGCTGTGCAAATGCTTCTGCAAACAAAGGAGATGGGGCTGAATCTGCTGCATACGGAGACAAAAGGGTGATGGGATCAGAGAGGAAAGAAAGAGGTTTTTTCAAGATCACAGAACAGGTCAGCAGCATTAGGTAACATAATGCTGGACTGAATATCCAAGTGTGGGTCCTTCCTGTAGGACTCCTCCTGTACATAAGCTAGTCCACTTCAGCAGGTTTTGTTAGGAAAATATTTATGGAGATGCTCACTGCTTTCATT
This sequence comes from Alectoris magna, assembly GCA_030625065.1. NCBI lineage: Eukaryota > Metazoa > Chordata > Aves > Galliformes > Phasianidae > Alectoris > Alectoris magna. Next base: position 31,578,374 of record CM060562.1, on the reverse strand, counting down.
CAAGTTCACAGAGACATCAAACGTGCTGCAGCTGTGTATTACTGGAGGTGAAAAACAGCAACAGACAGTGTAGAATAAAGTAATCTGTTTAACTGAAAAAAAACTGTTTTTTAAGTCCCACTTCTAGGAAAAAAAAAGAAATATTTGTGTAATCCTATAAACTATTAAACCTTCTAGCATCATTACCCTGCTCACTCCCCTCTGTACCAGACGGGAAGGCCATAAGACCATCCCCCAATCTGATTTTTGATAAGGCTCTTTAAGACCCTCTGTAAATCTTGTCAGAAAAGGTATTTGGCATTAAAAAATGCTTAGGTGAGAGTGCCTGGAATGCAGGGCAGTGCCTTATGGAAAGAGCTGCCTGCACTTCCCGCAGGGCTCAAGCCACGTCCTGCTTCCTCTGCCAAGGTGATGCCAGAAACTGGGGCACCCTGGGGCACAAAGCAAACATCAATTTCCAAAAGACAAAAATATAAAATACATATATATGTATATCCTACGTCTCTTCCATTCTTCCTTCCACTAAACCAACGAGCTGAAATACTGCAAAAGGATGCGTAGGCTTTGCTTGCATTATTTGCTCTGGGTGAACTTCTCCCTGGCAGAACGCTGTTTCACATCAGAATCATTGTTTCATGGACAGATGTAAATCACAGCCTGGCTGGCAGGAGAAGTTCAGACAGCTATGATGGCAGGAATCCATTGCTTTCAGCCATTCTCTCCGAAAGCTTTTCCCATATTTTTTCTCAGACAGATTGTAAGTTGGTTTTTCTGTTTTTCTTTTTTCTTTTTTCTTTTTTTTTTTTTAAATATATAATTAACTTAATCAAATCTCTCTTTTTTTTTTTTTTTTTCTTTCTTAAAGGAAGGAGCCCAGAGATAGTCTGTAGCCCTTCCCAAGCGCCTTTCTGTCTGGGAGGAACTCGAGATCCAAATATTGAATGTTCCACTCTGGCACACTGAAATACACACAAAAATCAGCTGCGGTACAAGTGAAATGCTTTGGTGAATCACCGGACGGTGCCCGAGGCTGCTAATATTCGGTCACATCCTATTGTTACATTAGCAGCCCTGGAAATGAAGCAGTCTGAAACCTATCAAGTATAAAAAAAATGTAATAAGCTAATTCAGTGCAGATCTCCTAAAAGTAACAAAGCACTCCCTAAACTTCACTTTGAGACTAGCTGCATTATTTTTATAGGCAGGTAGTCGCAACTGGACTTTTGAAGGATTCTGAGTGTGCTCTTCCTGGAAAAGCAGTGGCAGAGGGTGTGATGAGCTTCTGGATTTTAAGGCTAAAGAGGGCTGTGCAGTTCATAACAGAGACTAAAGCTGACCTCTGTATGAAGCAGAGGCTTGGTTACATCGCTGTGCTGCAGAACCTTTTGCTGCATTGGCAAGGAAAGTGAATCAACATAAGGGAGAGGCATGGCTGGTGCCTGCTTGGGGCTATCATGTGATGCCTAAACTTGCATCTACGTAAGAAAACCTAAGCCTGCTGAAGAAAATGCAGAGCTGGCAAAGCAAGGTGGCTGCATGTTCAGCTCGAGCCACCACTGGAAGGTGACCTGAGCCAGAAGGGCATCTGCAGAGGAGTGGGAATGAGGTGAGACCCTCTGAGACATGGGTTGCCTCTTCATAATTCACATGCAACACCCGTGTCCCAGCCTAGCTCCTCCAAAGCACTGCTGCCTTCCTCCTGAACACCTTCCACTTCAGACTTGTGCAGTCCTAGTTCCCATTCTGCCTGTCACGGAATCATAGAATCATAGAAGGGCTTGAGTTGGGTTGGGTTGGGTTGGGTTGGGTTAGAGGGGACCTCAAAGCACATCTAGTTCCAACCCCCTGCCATGGGCAGGGCTGCCACCCACCAGCTCAGCTGCCCAGGGCCCCGTCCAACATGACCTTGAGCACCTCCAGAGATGGAGATGTCCCCATCAGTCAAGGGACAAGGGGTGGCAACGTCTGCATTAAAGCCAGCTGGAGCTGAGGGCACCCTCCACCACTGGCCCTTGCAAAGAGTGCATCAGCAGCACCAGGGCCAGACAATGCCTTTTTCATTCCAATATTTGTTCTATTTTATTAAAGCTCTGGCAGTAAATACATCAATTAGGAAGATACAGCAAGTGGGAAACACAAGCTGGGATGGAGAGGTTTAGCCAGCTATAAATAGTGGTCGAATAAACAGACAGCTGTGACTTATGGGCTGCAGTACGGCGCTCAGCACCTGTTACTAGGAGACTTCTTACCAGTTTGTTTGTTTGCTTTTAAAAGAAAAACTGTTTACAGTGATAAAGCCCGGGCTGACAGATTTTCCGCTTTCTGGGAAAACATTACTGCCTAACCATCACCTGCAGGTGTTTTTCCTGCCCGTTGTGCAGTATTTACACTGCTGCTCACACCGGAGCTAGACAGTGCTTTGGGCAGTGTTAGGGACCAGGAGCTTTCCCGTGCTTCAGCCCTGGGCGAAGTGATGTGCTGGCAGTGTCACCATTCTGAGCTCAGCACTTTGCGTCCATCTCCCAGAGAATCAGCCAGCCTGGACACAAAGACATAAGGAGCCTCAAGCTCCCACCACTCCCTTCAATGTGTGCCAGCATGCCCCATGCAATGCGTCTCATTTCTTATTTACATTCACCTCGCTTTAAATTGCGGTCCCTGCTGCTTGTTATGCCTCTCTCTGCTAGATTAAAGGGCCCTAAAATGTCACCCTGGCAGTGTTATCAACTGCCCTCTGCTATTATTGCCTCGCAGTAAATAAAAGGCACTTTCCAGTCATTATTTTATACCCCACAATCGCATTGCCTTTCCAGATAATTAGTTTTCACTCCTCTTATCTGTATTCAAGCCTCACCTCCCTTTCAGTGTTTCCATTGCCTGCTCGGGGACCTCTACTATCTCTCCTGTGACCTCTGGGAGAGAAGCAGAGCAGTCTCCAGGGCGGCTCAGGGAGAGGACATCTGATCCGCTTGTGGCCCTGTCAACCTGGTGCTGAGCACAGCCACTGCCTTTGTGCACACCTGAGCGTGCCACTGAGCACCTGGGAAGAGGTGGTGATGGCTTGCTGACCTGCAAAGCTGCCCCAATTTTGGCACAATCAGCTTGCACGAGACCTGTCAGTCTGTATGACTTAGTACCTACCTGTAGGAGCTTTCGTCTCCCAGTTTGCCCAGCTGCCTTTCAATCGGATACTGTAGATGAAAATGATTTTATGCTATGTACTGTTCCCTTCTGTCACGTACATAAAAATATTATGGCAAAACGCATTCTAATCAAGCTTTCTGGGGGAAAAATAAGTGCAACAGCTAACTCAAGGGAAGGTGCTCATTGGACTCTTCCCTCTCTTTTCTAAATCGCTGGGTTTCTTTTTCATTTTGGCAAGAACCCATCTGAGACCCCAGTCGCTGCTTGATAACGCATTGGAAGCAGGAATTAATCTTCAGGAGGTCAGCCCAACTTCCTATTCCAACATGAGAAAAATTTAAAATCCAAGCTATCAAGTGTGCATAGTTAAAAGTACATCAGGAGCCACTGAAGGCCACTTTGGATGACGTGCTGCCAAAATGCCCTTTAAGGGCTGCTAGGAAACTATGTTTAGCTTTCAGATGTAGAGTTTGAACCTGCTGGTATGCCTGTACAAAATAGAGGCAGCAGCACTCTTCCCAGAATATCCTCACCGCACCATATTAGAAATGGAGATTTACTATTTCACTTTGTTTCCTAGCTACCAACATTTTTTTTTTAGTTTAGTAGTAGAGATGAGCAGTGAAATCTGGTGTTCAGACTGCGACTTCATCAAATCCTTTCACAAATGTCATACTACATCTATATATGTGTATGTATATCTGTAACAATTGTAGACCTTCTCAGGCAGCCTTTCCAGAAATGTTTCAGTTATTCACTTTTATCCTGGATGCTCACCCATTCCTGCCCCGCACTCCTTCCCCAAAGCCCCATCTGCTATGGGAGCACTCTCTCTCCTCTCCTCTCCCCCTTCCCAGCTCTACCAGTCCCTTTACATTCATCACATTAAAGAAAACATTTCATGGTCATCTCTTTTATCTCCTTCAGTGAACAGTTAATCAGAAAAAATGCTTTCATGTTGCTAAATCAGGGCCAGTGGGCAAAGCCAGGCTGACAAGAGACATTTTCCTCTGCCACTAACCTGGGCTAAATAGTATTAATTACAGAGGCTGGGCTTTGATTGCTGGAGTGTGGTGGGGCTGGTAAGAACTCCCTGGTGCCCCCCCACCCAGGTTCTTGCTGCGTATCACCACTGACACTGGGAAGGAATCGATGGGAGCTGGAGGTGGCTGAAAGGCATCCTTTGGGCCTGGAGCTGTGCCCCTCTCTGGGCTGGCAGCCACATCCCCCAGGTGAGAGTCACCTCCCATCAAACACCAGCAAACAGCTGGTTGTGTATCTCAAAACGTGGTGGATAACTTGTTCCCGGAGACACTCAAGGTCAGGCTGGACAGGGCTCTGAGAACCCTGATGTAGCTGTAGGTGCCCCTGTTCACTGCAGGGGAGTTGGACCAGCTGGCCTTTAGGGTCTTTTCCAACTCAAATGATTCCATGAGTCTGTGATTCTATCAAAACAGGCCAAAGATCCAGATGCATGAATCACCCTGAGCTCTGCATTGCATGGTCACAGCATGGCTGCTCTTTGGACTCCAACCACCACTGACTGCTTTCCCTGCCCTCCTCCCAGCTCAGCAGAGGTTTATCAAAGAGACCACAGGAGGAATGTGCATGGTGGTCAGAGATCTTCCCTTGGGAGGGGTGGCACGGAGCAGGGCTGGAGTCCAGCTGTGGTTTAAGCCAGCTGAGGTGGCCATCCCTTGTGACTGCAGTGATGAGCTCTGCGGCCATGCAGCTGGCGGGCAGCATGGCAAGCACAGCACTCTGGGCAGCTCCAGGCTCCCTACAAAGTCTGGCCAGACAAACATTTTGAAAGGCTTTTTTCTTTGTTTTGACTGCTTATTGCTGTGTATCAAGGCCTGCTGCTCCTAGTGTGAGTATAGCTGCATTTCTACCACATAAATACTGTTGGTATGAACTCAACTCTGTGCCCTTTGCAAGTCCAAGTCATTTCTTCCCACTCCATGGTATTGCAGATCCCAGGTCCTTCCTTCTCCTGCATGCTGCAGATTTCCATAGCTCATCCTGTCCCTCAAGGTGATAGTTTATTCTACCCTGCACATGCACAGACTGAAGCAGCAGCAGTAATTCAGATCTATTTTTTCCCAGACTACTTCTCCTGTGTGCTCTTCTCAAGGAGGCATGGACCTGCTCTTCCCAAACACCAGCCAGATGCTGGGTTCTCCATTGAACACAGCCTCAGGCTACCTGCATGATCTGACAGCTTAGCTCCATTTGGAGAACTGGGAAATCACCTAGAGTGGGCAGGGCTGAGCAACCAAGGACAGCAAAACCTTCCTATATCAGTAGTTTCCACAGACAACATGCTTAAGGCAGGTCTAATTGCAGTTCTTTGGGAACAGGGCCCTTTGGGCTATCTGGATCTCTAGGACAGAAGTCTCAATTTGGGCTCAAGTGAAGACTTGTCCATAGTTGGATTTATACCTTCAAATTAAAGAGCAGCGCTTGTGGGAAGAAATAAGTAAGTAACACAACCAGTCCCCATTCTGTTCTTTTTGATACTCAACTGTATTTCACACTGGCAGCAGTGTATTTACAGGAGGCTGCAGTTGCATATGTTGTCCTGGAAGGGCTGTTGGGGAGGCACAAACTGGCAGTCTGATGGCTAGGAGCGAGCAAGTGTCAAACAGGGCAGTAAAGAGCCTAAGAATTGAGCACACTCTCTGGCTGAAAGTTTCAGCCAACATCCAGCAGTGAAGAAAACTAAGGTTTGAGTTTAGAGTTAATGGCCTATTGATATGAATGACAGTTCAGAGCCTGTTGTTGCAGCATACTTCAGGCCACAAACAATGCAGTTGCATCTTTCTGTAGTAGCTTCCAATATTTAGGGCTCTCCTCGTTGCCAGAGAGATGCATTTTTGTTTCTTTTTTCTTTTTTATAGTGAAAATGTAGATGATAAGAGTGGCCAGCCTGGTTCAAATTAAGCCTCTATCTAGCCCAGCATTTTGTGGAGGCTGCTTTTAGTTGCTTCTGTGAGAAAGGCAAGAAGCTCCTCAGCAGTGGGATAATGTGCCTGCCAAAAGAGTTCCTCCCTTAGATGTTGTCTCTCTTGCTTAGAAGTTGTCTTCTGCCTTGAGGCAGGATTGTTTATGTCCAAAGCTACTTGATTTGACTTTGTTCTTTCTTTGTTTTCAGTTCTTCAGGCTGTCAGCGTGAATAATGGATCTTTGGTTCTGGAATACAATTCTCTAACAAATATCAGCTACTGTGGTAAATTCTGGGGCTGCTGAATTGCAGAATAAATCGTACTGAGTTTGAGCATGGTGTCTTTGGAGAAGGAAGAGTGTGCTGGTACAGCACCTCCCTGCAGGTTCTCAGATCATAATTCCTCCTTGAAATTCTGCATATGCAGGACCAGACCATCCTTCAGCCTGAGCAATGAGCCTGAAGCTCTCATAAGCTCCACATTTGGGATTCTGCTGCCACTTGGTGGCATCCACTCTCTCTTCCTGGCCCCAGGAATCCCTCTTTGGCTTCCAAGAGGTAGCACTTGTGAGAAGAGCACAACTGAGCTCTGCACTGTAACTGCCCTCCGAGTTTCCAGGACCCATTCTGGAACCACAAAGAGCTTTTCCAAGATCATCATTTCCTGTTTGGATCTACACAAAAGCATCACGGATGCTGGCAAGAATTCTGAGAGGATCTCAGGTGCTTTATGGGCAATTTGTAAATGAAAGGGTTTTACCAAATCTGGCAACACTAGAAGTATTTTCACAAAGCAGACCAAGGTCTGTGTCTGTCTGCTTGTAATTCTGCTCTACAGCATTTGCAGTCTCAAGAGCAGGACCAGGTGGGCAAAGATACTATCTAGATTGTTCCTCTTCTTCACAGAGACTGAAAAGCACAGTTGTCACAAGAGCTGGCAGCAAGGTGGACCTGCTTTGGACATACTGTGATCTAGTGAGCTGAGAGGTTTCCACACTGCATTTCACTTCCTGAGGCCACAGGTTGCTTTGCCCTGGGTCAGCAGCCACAAGCTGCTCAGACAGGAAGGGAGGTGGCACTCTGTGTGGCAAACCCATGGGAAGTGCTCCAGGTCCACCTTTCTTTGGGAGGCCGGGAGGCAGCATGCTGTTCCCACCATGCTGCAGACAGCAGCAGCAGTAAGCAGGCTCATGTGGCTGGGAAACAAGAGCCATCCAGTACAGGGCAAAGCAATGGGCCTGCCCAGCGGGTGACCTAAGTAGGGACCCTTGCTTTGCGAAGGACTGCAGGGAACCTGGCCCAAACCGACAGTGATCCTGCAGATGAAAGGACTGATGTCTAGAGTTGACAGCATTCCTTCTCTCTTCCATGTCAAGACAAAGTTGAAATCCACCCAGATCCTGCAAAGATGGCGAGTTACCAAGGACCTTCTGCCCATCCCATCCTGGTCCCCTGCCAGGTGGCAAGAGCTGCACCTCTTTCCTCTTTGAACTTTACCCTGCTGCAGCCATCCAGCAGCCAGAGTAAAGCAGGGCAGCACGCTACGCTCTGCCTGAGGAGAGCAACACAAGACGGGCACGGTGACATCAGGAGCAGCAAAGCATGAAAATAAGTACTACAAGGTGTGACCCTTGAGGAGGGAGAGGAGTTGTCCAAAAGCAGAACAGGGAGAGGAAAATGGGAGATGGGTGTTGTGGGCAACATATATTAGAAAATTCTGTACCATGGTGGAACTCTATGTTGGCAGGACACTGCTGCCCAGAGGCACTTCATACTCAGGCTTGCAGAGCAGGGATTCAAGTCAGCATCACTGCAGCAGGCCAAGAGGACGTCTTCATGACACACACCAGAGCTGTCCCTTCTCCTGCTGTTCCTCAGCTCCTGAGCTGTAGGGGAGGAAGGGATGGCCAAAGAGGGGGGGGGCAAGGGGTTGTAAATGCTGGGACAAAATAAGCATCAAAGCCGTTGCAAGCTCAGCAGCTGATATTCCACACTGCTTCATCTACTGCCACTACTTGCAGATAGGAGGGAAGCTTTGAGGTCATCCATATTGAGTTGTTGAGCACGTGGGCCACTGGGAAGTGCCATGGCCCATGTGGCTGTGAGCAAGCCCACTATCCTGGCTGGGCACACTCGTCCTCCCCTAGATGGAAGCCAGCTAGCACTCCATCTTCCTGCTCCCTGTCCTTGCTTGCTGCATCTTGTTTAACGAAGGAGGAGGCACTGTGTGAGGCAAAGGCCATGTCTGTGCCCCAGGGCTATCTCTACGTCTGGGAGACCTCAAGTTTTGGGGTAACTGGCCTAAGCAATTAAGAGTGGTGGAAGATGCTGCAGAAGTTCTGGGACTCGTTACGTGAACACATCAAAGAGGGTCTCTCCCTCATGTCGGCACTCCGTGCAGACAGCTCTGAAGAACCCCTTCCAAGGACAATATGAGAGAGAACTCCAGTAACCTTACAGTGTGGAGCCCTGCCAGCGCTTGGAGCAGCCGCTCTGGCGGCTGCTAAAGGGGCGCCTTCTCCGCTTCCACCCTAATTGCCCTTAATTGGCTCCTGCCTGTTGGCAGCAGGACAGCAAGAGCTCTCCAAGGCTTACTGCGCCGGAGTGACTACGCTTGGAGGAGGATGGCAGGCCCATGCCTTGCCCCACCTCCCTCCTGCTATCCCCACCCACAAGACCAACACAATAGCCTTCCAAAACACAGCTTTTTCTGTCTCCGTAGGACTCTTGTGTTTCCAGGCCCTGCTCCCTGCTTCTCTGGAGGGAGCTTCGCTGGGCTAGTGGGGCAGAGAACTGTGCAGGGCCTGTGTCCCCTAGCCACGGGGGTGTGCACATGGTGGGATTGGGGTGAGGGGAATATAAGCATCCCTTCATCTAGCTATGAACCTGGGGCTGCAAATGAAACCATCAGAGCTTTGAGGCAGAACTATCATCCTGGGGGATTCATCCCATCTCACACAAGGTCCCACCTTCTCTAGAAGTGTTGTTGTCTCAGTGCAGCCAGGAGCTGCCCCTCAGGCCAATCTCCCCACTGCTACATTCCATGGGGAGCAGAGGACCCCTCTCCTCTGCCCTTCTGTGTCCTGGCACAGAGCAAAGGCACATGAAGCAGAGGTCCCCCACTGCCCCCATTTGTGGGAAGGACTCTTCAGGACACTCTGGGCCACAGCAGCACTTGTAGCTCCAGTTTCCTGCGGCAGACCTCCCTTCCCTTTCCCCACTGCATGTGACACCCACACAAGCTATCTCTTTGTGTCTGCAGGCAGCTAGGAAGCCACAGCACGAGGAGCACCTTGTAGTCCCATCCAGGCACATCCCCGCTGGCTGCTCCTCCGCTCCCAGCCAAGCCAAAGCCTTGCTGCAGGAGCAAAATATAGCCCAGCATCTCACCGGTCCCTCGTGGTCACCCGCGTGCCAGCCAGGGCCAGCGTGTGCCGGCAGTGGGCACCATGTGAGCTGGCAGGGGCCAGGAAAGGCAAACAGAGGCTCCAACACAAACCAGACTCCAATGGAGGGAGCTGCAATGTCTTTCCCGCGGTTATTTTTACTCTGTTTATCAAAGGCTTGCTGCTCTTGGCATCGGGGTGGCAGGCTATTTTTGGATGCCTGCTTCACCTCTATGCAGAGATGGGCTGGCATAGGCTTGTCTCCGCTTCTGCCTGGCACCCACTGGCCTCCAGCAGTCCCTGAGGTTTGCCCCGCTAAGGTCATCGCTGCCTGCTTGCTCACACACAGAGCAACCTTTTAAGCAGGAGGTCTGAGCTCAGGCGCAGCTTTGTAATTAATCTTTATTAGCAGAACTCCTCTCATCCATTCCTGCTATCGGCGGTGTCACAGCTGCTTGGGTGTGGGCAAATTACGCACTTTGTCCTGCTATTGTCCTTCAGGATGGTGACATTTGTCCTGGCCTAAGCCTGGCTCTCTGGAGCTTTGCATTCAAATGATGCCTGTGCAGCTGATGGTCCACGTGCTGCTGGCGTGCTGCTTTGCTGCCACTGCCCTTCGAGAAGAGTAAGGCCATATTTCCATACTGGAAATATGGGACAAGTAACTAGGGCAGGCTGACTGAACTCAACACATGTCCTCTTCTGTGTGGATGGACAAAGACTATGAGAGGTTTCCCTGAGGTTCAAGGTCAGGAAAGGTGGTCTGGTAAGGCAGGGGGGCTCAAAGTAACTTCAAGGAGATGGTAGGGGTGCAGTAATTTTGTGCCAGTGTCAGTGACAACACAGACTAAAATGGCAGTGCAAAGCAAGCAACCAGAACTTGAGGTTAATAATAGGCTGCTTGAGCCTTAACTGTGCAGAAGAAAGTCTGTCCTTAAAAGAAGCTCACTGGGACGGTGCTTGGCCCCAGTAAAACTACCCATGAGAGGCAGAACAAATGATTGGCCTCATTACTGAGCGTGGCCCACACAAAGCAATCGGCACTGGCTGTGCTGCCCTTGGGATACCAGGAGACAGGTCCTAGAGAAGTTGCCATCAGCAAATTCAGGGATTTCCTTTTGCTAACGAAGCACAAAACAGCTGAAGGAAGATTTGCTACATTCAAATATGACTTTGGAGAATCAAAGATGTGTAGAGGCCAGGAATGATGACAGAAGAAAGCCAGTGCTGGCCTGACTGAGGTTTTGGACACAAAGAGGAAAGACGTGGCTATTCTTACAGGAAGAAATTGGATTGAAAGGTGAAAAACACCTTCAAATCTGGCAGGGCTGGCTGGATATCCTCCAAGCTGGAAAAGCATGCATAACCGTGCTGTTCAGTCCCTACATGGGGACAGATTTCTCTGGAATTAAAGAACGGTGAGAGTACCAAAGCCCCATCTGCATCTGCTGAGGAGAAAATTAGGGGGAGCTCATTGCCATTTGTGACAATAGTGCTGCCTGTTCCCCAAGGAGGTCACAATCTGCATGAGCAAGGCAGGCAGAGGGGGGTAGGAACTTAGGGTAAGAACTTTAGGGGTGGCAGATCAGCAAGCAGGAGCTCAGTGGGGTAGCAAGTTAAAGAGCAAAAACCAAAGGAGAAACATGAGGCAGAGAAGGGAAGAAGCTACTCCACACTGAGAACACATCATGATATCCAACAGTACCCACAAGTGCCAGTGTCTGCATGACTGCTGTGCCAGCTTGGGGAGATCTGTCTGGGGAAACACGGCCACTACGATTTCTGAGTTAGGATGTGTTCATGGCAAGTCACTTTGTGTGCTGAGGCTGCTGGCATGTAGCGAGAGGACAAGGGGAAATGGCTTTAAACTGGAAGAGGGTAGGTTTAGACTAGGTATTAGGAAGCACTTCTTTACCGTGAGGGTGATGAGGCACTGGAACAGGTTGCCCAGAGAGGTTGAAGATGCCCCCTTCCTGGAGGTGTTTGCAAGGCCAGGCTGGATGGGGCTGTGAGCAGCCTGGTCTAGACAGAGGTGTCCCTGCCTGGAGCAGGGGGTTGGAACTACATGATCTTAAATGTCCCTTCCAACCCAAACTATTCTATGATTCTGCGATACGATTCTAAGACATGGGACCACACTGTCAGCAAGAGATCTGACTGTGGGCATGATGAGATGGGCTATGAGCAGATGTAGCTGTGGTGAGTTAAGGTTGTGCCACATGGCATGGTCAGACATGCACGTTCATCATGAAAGGGTCCAAAGGAAAAGTCATGCCCTTGGCTCTTCCTCTTAGTAACAGGGAGGAACTAAGAACTATATGATGAGCAGAAAACCTACAGCAGCGACCACGAGAACCTGGAGCCTGCCTGGATGAGGGATGAGTTCAGAGTTCCCACCCAGAGACCTCAAGAAGACAGTTTTTTTGGAGGGAAAGTAAGAGACAGGAAAAAAGAAAGACACACTACCAGCCAACACCAGGCTTTGCACAGTCTCCTGCTGAGCTTGCCACTTACCTCAGTGCCTGAGCCAGGAATACCAGCCCTGTGGGCCACCACCTGGCCCTGGGGGACCCAGGCAAGGAAGGGAGGATGGCTTAGCACTCAGCAGCACTCCTCTGCTCTGGGCAGCAGGACTGAGAGGCAATCTGAGGCACAGCAGCTGCTGTGGAGACTGTCCTCTCCTCCTTTGTGGGGAGAAACAAAGAGCCCGGGGAGGGAAGGAAGTGACTTCTCTGGAAGCGGCTGTGGCAGTGGGGTGAGCACCCACTGCTTTCCAGGCCGATGACGCCCCTTCTCCTGTCTCCTCTTGCTGCCCATTCGCTGTTCACACCCCTTCTCCCTCCCTGCATGGCGACTGGGAGAAAGGAAAAAAAAAGAAAAAGAAAAAAAATACAGAAAAAGGAGAGTGGGAGGAAGTGCGTGGGGAACGTGGGCTGGCAGGCAGACAAGGAGGGCAGCCGGGAGCTGCTGCCAGGGCTCTGGGGGCTGCGGGCACCTACGTGCGGCCTGCGGCGTGCGAGGGCCGTGCGTGCTGGGCCACAGGCAGGCCCGCTCCTCCGCGTGCCCCAGCCGGCAGCCCAGCAGCTGGCAGCAGCGCAGTGGTGGCAGGCTGCAGCTGGCCATGGGTGGCACGTGCCACCCAGCACATCCCCAGGGCCTTGTGAGTTGATTGTGAGCTTCCCAGAGGGCTGGAAGGCTTTTCTGGCACCCCAACCCGCCTGCTGGTTTCGGCTCAGGAAAGAGGAACTGTGACTGTCCCAAGGCCATGCACCTCCTCCTGTGATGCCGTGCTCAGGAGCACGCTGCTTGCCGGCTGTGCCAGCAGCATGCAGGCTGTGCCCAGTGCCCATGCTCTTGAGGTGTCCACAGGACAAAGAGAGGTCCTTACAGCCCTGCCCACACACACCTCCCCGCATTCACCCCAAATGCACACTTCATGCTCAGGCACACTTCCTTCTTCATTCATATCAAATCCAGAGGGAAGGCAAGGGAATGTGCAAAGACAGTGGGAAGGAAAGAAAAGGCAAAGGGAAAGCAAGGAAAAGAAAGGAAAAGAAGAAAGGAAAGAGCAGACACAGTGGAGCACTTTTTAAGATATAGTTTGTTCCCATGCACCTCTGTGCATTATGTCACGGGCCAGCTAGGAGTTAACTAAACCTTCGTCTCCTTCTCCTCATCTCCCAAAGACGAACGAGGTTTCCAGCTGTTTCACAGCCGGAGGTGTGCTGAACCCATGAGTCAGCAGCTTCAGTAACAGTTACACACACGTGGGTGACACGGCTGGGGTTGGAAAGTCCCAGCAGTGTCAGGCACTGGACAGCAAGCACGTAGCAGCTCGGCTGCTCCAAGCCAGCCCTGGCGTGACTGCAGCAGGGTTTCTCCATGCAGTGGGGAGCAAGCGCTGCTCTGAAGCAGTTCCCACTGCCATGGCCTCTCATGCTGATGGCTGCCAGCCATGTGTCACTGCTACCAGCGCCTGTGTTCACCATCTTTTGGCCCAGACAATGCCCCTGGGCAGCATCTAGCTGTCAGAGGGCAAAAGCATTAAAGAGTGTTAAATATATAAGCAGGCCTGTCACACAATGACCGCTGCATGAAAGCAGCTCCTGACATCTTCTGTCCATACCGCGCCTTGCTGGCCTGGCCCTGGCCCAGGCCTTGGCTCTGCCCCTGCCCCTCACCCCTGCAGCATAACAAACCACAGACACGCGGCACATTTGTAGTATAAACATTCAGTGTAGCAAAACAATAATTTCCTTTGTGAGAGGTGGTATAGGTTTCTTGAAGCAGATGTGTAAGTAAATACCTATAAAACGTGACTAAGCTGGATTGGAGATAGCTTGCACACCCTTCACTCATCCTGGCCTGCCTTCGCCATGCTCAGTGAAGTAGGACAAACTGGGCAGCCTGACTCAAGAAGCTACTGTGAGTAGGTATGCAAAGCCCATGCCTCTGTGTGCAACCCAAGCCCAAAGAGCAAACCAGACATGGGGGCTCTTCAATGCCATGCTTCTAATGGATGGAAATACAAAGGTCGGTTTGTCTGGCAGTTTTCCACTTACCATCATTCACGGCAGAAATGTGGGGCTAATTGCAATGCCTGCACCAAGTGAAGGTCCCAGGGGGCTTGGTTCTGCCTTTCTGCCTCTGGAAATCACTCAGATTTAACTCCACTACGAGCATTACACCTGAAGGCACATGAAGGAAGCCAGGTCTTGCTGAAAGCACAGAAAAAGTGTTGAATGCCCTTTCACAGGCACAGGCTTTTCAGGGCAAGGAACCCCTGCCTTCTCCCTGTCCCCAGCAGGAAGCAAGCAGGACACAGGGAGGAGGAGGAAGGAGATCAAGAAGCAGAAAGTGTGGATGAAGAGCTGAACAAGTGACCGGGTTAGACAGGGAAAGGGCACGTGGAAGGAGCTGAGTTAAGGGATGAAGGAACTGCAGGACAGTTTAAGCAGAGAACTACCTGAGAGAGGGGCTGCCTCCATGGCTGCCCAGCCGCCAGGTCTGGATCCCAAGTGAGCAACAAATAAGTAGCCACATGAGTGTAGAGGGAGATGAATGGGTGGGAATTACCAGCATCCGGAAAGCTGAGGAGATGTCCAGACCCAGAAAGGCAAACATAGAAAGGAGCAGGAAATGCAGTAGCAGCCAGGTCTCTGCACTGACAGGAGGCAGGAGAATTAAGGAAATGATGAAGCAGAGCTGGCACACCAGGAAACAGCCTGGCCCTGCCTATGCATTGCCAGCACTGCTTTGGGGAGCTTAGCATCTGAGTGCTTCATTAGGGAAACGCCGCTCTGGAATTAACCTGCTTGCTAGTGAGATCATTCTTTCTTCTCAGCTGGAAACCTGACCCTGTCTCCAAAATTATTTTCCAGACTAGAAGCTGACGTTCATGGAAAACATCGGGCCGAGGGTCTAAATTTTGAGACTTTGAGCTTGTCAATGCTGAGGTTCAGCACCGCAGGCTGCATAGCTACCTCAGATGTCCCTCTGCCTCATTGCAGCTCTGCTTGTAGCTCAGCTGAGAAACAGGAGCACACCCACGATGTCGCGGTGGCTCATCATGCTCCACACACAGTGGCCAGCTCCCAGGTAGTCCATGGGCTAGCCTGAGGTTTGCAAGAAAAGCAAACCTGACAGTCTGCAGACAGAAGCCGAATCCTGCTTGCAAGGGGCCAGGGCACAAGAGGGCTCAAATGGCACATATGATGTTAGGTCTCTTGTCTGCTGCTAAAGGGAACCAATCCTACTTGCACCTCCAGCAGCAGGAGGAGGGGACATACTTTTGAAAGTGTTTTCTGGTTTAAGGATCCCATCTACGAGTGTGGATGTGTCAAACACTCTCAGGCATGGCTTTTGTCATGGAGTCATACCTCTGCCTAACCATCATCTTGCTTCTGAGGTTTGAGGCAATTTCCACCCAGCCATACCTGAGACGTGAGCCATGGTGTCGGCAGGCACACTGCACCCGCTTGGCAATACCTGCCTTCCACGCTGCTTTTCCAGAAGCATTCGGCCCATATCCAAGGCAAACAGTAGTAGTGATGCCATGTCACTGCAAGCATCTGCAGGAGAGCCAGCCGCAGGCAAGCAGCCTTTGTGGAGCTTGGGGGGAGGCTGGGCCAGCTCTCGGCCCTCAGCCCAACATTTGCCATGACACCCAGATAATATTTGTATGTGGCTGGCAGGTGCTTTGGCTGAGGCAGTATTTAAAGTGTGTGGTGAAGGTGTCAATTATACCTTGTTCCACGCACTGTGGAGCACTTGAGGAGCAGCCAAGCTTGCAGGCATCTCCCCTGCTTCTGGCCTGGATTGCACACAGGCTCCCGCAAAGCTGCAAAAAGCAGCAGGGGGAAGCAGCAAGGTATCTCCACAGCAGGTATGTGTCCTCAAGGAGGTTGCGCTGCTATGGGCTGCTGCCAGACTCCCTCTGCCCCATCCCCATTTTGTTGGGAAGGGACTGGTGCTGTCCCACAAGAGCAAGGCAGACAGCAGCATGCTGCCAGCACCCCAGCCCTGCTCTACCAGCTGAAGCCAGGTTCCCTGTTTGGTTTGGAGAGCTTGGAGCATGCCCGTTAGGAGGCCAGAGGGAACCAACATGCCAGGTGTCCGGATGGACGGGTGGCCCCATGGAGGCGAGACTCCCCGCTCCTGTGGCACTGAATAACCATTATCCGGGCCGCCTACAAAGGCAGTGGGCCGACGTGATGGCAGGCACAGCCACAGCTCGGCACTTG
This sequence comes from Alectoris magna, assembly GCA_030625065.1. Classification (NCBI taxonomy): domain Eukaryota; kingdom Metazoa; phylum Chordata; class Aves; order Galliformes; family Phasianidae; genus Alectoris; species Alectoris magna. Next base: position 31,562,157 of record CM060562.1, on the reverse strand, counting down.
TGGGAACCCAGCGGAAACCCTCCCGCTTCCCCCTGGACTCAGCTCAGCTGCGCTGGCAGATTTGCATTGGCAGCCCAGCAGTGGGGAAGCTTGCCCACCCCTTGCCCACATGCTGCCAGCGTCCTGCCAGCGCCCGGAGCCTTTCACCCGTGTGAACTTTTGTCTCTCGTGTGAAAGGGGACCATTTTCAAAGGGATCGTTTAAACGTTGGCATCTTAATTAGAAGTGGGCATATGACAAGGGAGCCATACCTTTGGCTTGGAGCACACCTTTGCCAAGGCACTCCACTCTACAGGCTCTGCTCTCCACCACCAGGTGCTCAGAGAATTCAGCTTCCCCACTTCCTCCATCCTCTGCTGGCAGCCCACGCAGCACCCTGCAGCCCCCTGTCATTCCCACGTTACACATGGCTCGGTACGTGCCCCCTTCATCCCCGCTCCCAGCCTCCCGCTGCTCTCCCAGCCCCAGCTTCAGCCCCCTCCTTGTCACCCCTCGCTCCTGACCCTTTTGTCACCTAGAGCCATTCAGTCCATATCCATTACTAAATGAAGCATCCTCTGTGAAGAGGCAGAAAAGCACCGGCTGTACAATGTGCCCAGAATGAAAAGGGAAGGCTGTTAACACCGCTTGGAAAGAGGCCTGCATTTGACAACAAACACGGCCAAGTTTCAAGCTCCCTGCTAATTAGTCTATTAGCTATATGAGTATAGAAAGCCTCTCACCATCCCGTGCTGCTCCACTCTCGCGCTGCAGCCCCGTCACCTCAGGAATCCCCTGTCCCGTCTCCATGGCGCGGTGCTACGTAGGCATCACACCAGTGGCTGCCTGGCCACTCGCCTGCGCCTGGACACCAGAGCCAGACAGGGATGGTTCCTCTCCATGGATTTTCTCTAACGGACAAAAGCTGCCTAAAAGAAAGCCAAATCCCAGGTGCTGACGGGATGCTCAGCCAGGAGAAAAAAGGCCATTCTGCAGCATCCCACACATCCACGTGCTCAGAGCATGGATTTCCCCAGATTGACAATGCCAGAAACACCCTGCAGAGAAGGTGCTGGGGACAACCCTGGGGTTGGGGACAACTCCCCGGTGTGCCTTCAAATGGGGAACAAGCAGAACCATTTCCATTCCTCCCAACACCACCACCTATTTGGCAGCTTTCTGGCAACCCAGTTGGTCAACCCGGCAGAGTGTCTGTCATCCATCCACCTGTCTGTCTGTCTGTCTGTCCACCTGTCCATCCATCCATCCATCCACCCATCCATCCATCTAGAGAATGGGTTAAACAGCCTCTGCCCCACCCAGCAAGGCCAGTCTGGGCTTCCAGGCATGGAAGGGAGAGGCTTACAGCTGGGGCTCATTACAGGGCAGCCATAAAGAGGGTGGAGGCGCTTCCTCCCACACTGATCAGAGGATCCTTGCAACTGTGCGCCCCAGAGCCAAGGGATGAGGTCCAGGGCTTGTTTACTACCTCCTGTGAGACCAGGGAGCGTTCCTGGGGTTTTGTCTGTGCCAAGGAGAAAGCCAGCTAATCATACAAGAAGAAGATACGTTTATGTGCTCCCCAAAATGAGGGACCACTTGGTGACAACCTGCACTGTTTTAGTTGACTTCTTCAGATCAAGAAGGCCTGATCTGACGGGCTTGCCTTGGGGTTTTTATTCATCTAATGTTTCCCCCACCACGAAACAAGAGGGAATATGGTTTCCTAACCCTTTCCTAAGGATACCCTGCTCATAGTGCCAGTTGATGATCTGCAGGGACAGACGCACCTCTGCTGCCTGAAAATAGACGGCTGCAGCAGCAAATGAGCAAATCCACTCCTGCCACACATGTTGACTTGCAGAAACCAAGAGAAAGGAAGAGACAGCCTCTCTGATGTGCCAGCAATGCACACGGATATAAATAAGCAGCCACAGTACGCTGAGGGATTGACAGCAAAATCTTTGGGCACTGAGCTCTCTTCGCACAGACAGGCTGTTCAAAAGACTTGGAGGTCTCGGAGGAAATTCGTTAAATCCTAAGGGATAAACTAATGGCACAAGAAATGAAGGAGAAGCCATTTTGTCCTGAGGATGGCGTGTTGCCCGGTCATCGACAGATGAGTGGAAACCCACATGCCAAGGGATGCCGGAAGCATGGCTTTTTCCCTTGGAACGATGAGGAGCTCCAAATGCAAAATGCATGACTCATTCTCTCAAACGCCACGGTCAAGAATGGAGGAGAGGAGGTCATGGTACTCCTCCAAGCTCAGCCCTCAGAACAAGCTTGCCAGATACCAAAATGAGATGTTATGAGACATTTGGCTGGTTGTAGCTGGTCTCCCCACTTCACACCCTCAAGCAGCAAAGCAGCGCTGGCTGGTAGAAATCGACAGTGTAGATACAATTCCTTTTGGTTTTCAGTGAAAGCTGGGAATTTCTGAATCTGTTTGTAGGTCATGAGGGTTTCTGGGTGAGCGCAGATGTACCTCTCCATCCCAGTAGGAATGAACTAGCTGCTGGGGCCGAGCAGGACAGCCAGAGAAGGTACTTTCCAAGGTCTGTATTGCATTCTCCAATGTGGCCCTTTTCTTCTCCCTCCAAAGCACAGGGGATTTTGTACTCTTTGGGATGGCCTTGTCAAATACTCTTGACCTGCTACATGAAGCCTTGGAAGAAGGTATTCCCTTTAGTTTGATCCCCCACCATTACGGTGAGATGAATGTGGAACAATCCTTTATTAAAGGGTCACGAGATCACTGAGGTCACTGGTCTGTGAAGTCACTGAGGAGCAGAAAATGGATCACTGGCCTCTGAAAATCCTATAAAACTGCAGGGAATGTCTCCACTTCAGCCCTCCTCTGCTCTTGACAGGTTTTTTTTTACACCACAGAGACCTCCCTTGCTTCAGTGCTGTAATCCAGGCAAGAGCTAGCCCTTTCCTTGCCAATGCCTCCCTTGATGCACACTGCAAGTTGGCTTTTCTGTGTCATCAAGGCTTAGGGCCTAGTTTTTCAATCCAGCCTCCACCCAGCCTCTGTGAACGTGCTTATCCTCCATGCAGAGACAGGCGTTGGCTTGAGCCACTCATTGAGATGCTTTCAGGTTTGAAGGGGGTGGTTTGTGTGCTTCACACTGGGCTGAACTGCAAAGGCACAAGGAGATTTCTTGTGCAAGATGTGCCGCTGCAGGCTATGGCACCAGGTATGTGTGAAAAGGAAGGCAGCTCAGATCTGCCTTTAGTAAAGTCCTGATGAAGGCTGGCACAGCTCTGAAGGGCTGCTGTGGATTACCTTTCTTTGCCAGCTTTATTTTGCTCTCCTCCTAAAGGACTGCTGCAAGGCCTAATGAAGAGTCTTCCATCTCTTGCCTTCACAAATGCTCATTCAGGGACCGATGTTTGCTCCACACTTGCATTTTACCCTGGATTAGTGGTTTAACTTCAGCTACAATAAAAGGTAGTCTTCATCCATCACTTCTCTAAATATTCTCTTGATAACAAGCCAGAAAAGAATGAGAAATCCACACAGGAAGCCTTCTCATCTGCTTCTTACAGACAAGAATGATGCAATGAATCTTTCTGGTTGCCCCCATTTTTGCACAGTTAGGAGCCTTTGACCACCTTGAGTTTGGAATTTCTGGAGAAGGTACATGGTATGAAGGTAATGGCAGATCCTATGGGCTTAAAGAGGTGAAAGCCTGACTGTCTAACCTTATGTCTCCTGGAGATGGAGAACAATCTATCCTGTTCCATTTTTAGGCACATTACATATCTGAACGTTGTTACAATTTCCCTTTCCTTTTCTCCTTTGCAGACTAAACAAATACAGTTCTGTCAACCTTTACTCATAGGTCATGGTTACTAGGCTGCATACACAGACTCTGTGAAGTTTACACCTCTTTCAAACTGCACTGCCAAAAACTGGAGACAACCAGAAATCACGAGGTTTTCCCACTGCTGCATGAAATCAAATGGTTGCAGCATATGTGGTATATGTGGCCCTTTTGTTTACATGCCCCAGTAGAGGCATTTGTTTTCACATCTGTGCGCTGCCAAGTCAGTACTGACACCCACCATCGCAATTCCGCCCATGTCCTTTTCTGAAGGCCTTGTTGCCCCCTGGATATGCACACAGTGGATTATCCTTCTAAATACTGGGGTTTGCATTTGCTCTCACTGAATTGCATCCTGTTTATATCCTTTCCATCAGTGTTACAATCTCCTTGAACTCCCATCCTGATCTGCAAAGGGCCTGCAGCTGCAACTTGGCCAATCATTGGCAACAAATGTAATACACCTCTTCCAACCCAGCACCCAGGCAGGCCAGACAAGCAGCTCACCATATGAGAGCCAGGACACGATAGCCTCATCCCCTACAGCCCCAAAGCCCTGTTGTAGGAGGCAGCCAGGCTGCTGACAATCTGCACTGGTTATTACTTCTCACCTTGCTGTCATGGTCGGTCCTACAAAGAGCTTGCCTCTTCCAGGGACCAGCAGGTCTACAGTCAACTAGCTCTGTTTCCGCTCCTTTGAGGCCAGGTACTACCTATCTGCCTGTTCTTCCTAGTCATCTGGAACCTCATCCCTTCTTCCTTAGGTGATTACAACCGTGATGGAGATGGTTTCAGCCAGGATTTCGGCAGGGCCAGATGACAGAGAAAGGAAAGGCGCACATAAGGTCAGCAGCAAGAGGATGAGGGGGGTTGTGTCTCTGCACTGGCTGGGGGACTTGCAGCCTCTGCCCCACAAAGGCAGCCCACAGATCCAGCATCTCCCACAGCACACAGAGGGTATGTGAGCCTGCAGACGGCATCCTGCAGCATCTGGCCTGTTTACATAGCAGGGAGTTTTTGTTAACATCAGGAGTTTGGCCAACGAGGGGAATTTTTACAATTGCTCCACTGAGCTCTGTTGATTCAAAAGGAAGAGTTAGCTTCAAAGCAGAGCAGCCTCCACGTAGCCAGGCTCACGTAGCCCAGCCAGCTGCACAATGAAGCATTTGAGTGGAGGGCCTGCAGGCTGCTGGATGGATGCACAGCATTCACGCAGGGCATGGAGCACTCTCGCTAGGCAGCTGGCAGCCAGGGAACCAGGAAGCACCCTGGGAACAGGGCAGGCAGTGGGGGAACAAAGGCTGGGGCATGAGGCAGGGCTGGGGTGCTCAGTGACACCCCCTCCACCAGGCAGGAGCTGGCAGCTGCCCTGGGCACCCAGAAAGAGACAGGGGACCAGCAGGCCACCGAGTTCCCAGGCCCCTGGGGGATGCACAAAGTGCAGTGCTGTGCATCAGTGAAGGGGGCTGCCTTGGTCTCCCCTCCCAGGGCTGTTTTCTGTTTCTTTTCCCAGACAGGAGAGGCCCAACTCCTCGGTGAACCCTTTCGCCTTGTCCTTACCTCCAGCCATGAATGAATTTATTCTTTGCCCTGCTTTTTGGTCCAGTGGTTTTCCCAGCCGAGCGGTGAGAGGGGGAGGCGTGACACCCTCTGCTCACTTGCATCTCCCCTGCCTGCCACAGAGCCAGGCAGCCCTGCACACCATTAATTATAGGGGACGGAAATGCCCCGTGCCCGATATCCGGTGCGGCTGAGTGATGACAGCCCGCTAATCATTTCCAGGATTTGTGATTGGAGTTAAAGGGCTTGGTGCTCCCTCAGCAAGTGCGGGCAGGCAGCTGGGGGAAGGGAGCAGCCCCTGCTTGGGAATGGAAGCGATGAAGTTGCATTGAGTATTGCTGTGCCTCTGGGGTGATTCAAGCACCAGCCAGATGAGAGGTGATTTATGAGCCTATGGGACCAGTACCCATGTCCCAGAGGAGAAGTCCCAACAACAAGCAGTTACAGCTTTGCCAGATGCAGACCTTCCTCCTCACATACCAAATCACCTCCACCATGACATGGTCCCTCACCGCCTCCTAATGCTCCTGTGTGATGGCAGATCCTGCCTGGGAGAGGCTTCCCACACACCTCCTCCTCACTGCAGTACCCAGACCCAGGAGCTCAGCTTGCAGGACCAGTATTTGGTCAGAAATGGCCCCACCAGGTTTGTCCAGAGGAGCAAGACACTGAAGGCAGCAAAACCGTTTATTGTTTCTCATATCACTGAGAGACTCTTACAAGAGAAGCAAGCCTATGCTGGTTGACTTGGCCCACTAGTCTGGAGCCTCTTGGCCAAGAGTAGCCCTAGGAGGGCCCCTGACCTGCTGCCATTTCTATGTGGAGATCACAACTGTTTCCTCCATAGCCCTGTTGGAGCATCTCACATCTTTGTCTGAATCAGTCATAGAATCACTAAGGTTCCACCATGCCCACTAACCAAGTCCCTCAGTTCCACATCCACACAGTTCTTGAACACCTCCAGGGATGATGACTCCACCATGGTGGTGCTACACACCCAGGCTATGAGGCAGGAAACGAGCCTATAATTGGCCACCATGGTCTTCCCGTGCATCTCCACCCTGGAACCAGCTAAGATCTTCTGAAGGGAGGCTTGGGGGGAGCCAGCAGGAGGGTGGGATGCCTGGTGGGCTGCAAAGAGGCTTCTAAAGAGTTGTGTGAAAGAGAGATTGGGCCATTCAGTGGAAGTTAATGAGCTGTCTGTGGGACATGTACAGGACAGACTGGGAGCCTTGGGAGCCTCCTAGGGCTTGACAGCCAGCTTCTGCAAGAGGGCCATCATTGTAAGTGATCCTTCATGTCAACGGTACACAAGGAATTTTGGTGCCAAGCCCATAGATTTTGGGATAATCCTCACTTCTTCACTTTCCAGATAAGATTTTTATAAAGATTACTTGCTCACAATTTAAAACCATGCAAATGTGACTTGTTTTCAACCCTCAGGTGGCTATGTTCTCCTGACTGACACGAGCAGGGCCAGGACATGGGTAGATGTGGCAGTGTGGGACATGATTAGTGCGCATGGTGGTGATGGGTTGATGTTCGGACTAGATGATCCTAGTGGTCTTTCCAAATTTAATAATTCTATGATTCAATGATTCTTTGATGTCCTTCAGAGGTCACCAGTGCAGGAAACTCCTTTCTTGCTTAGCTGCCAGACGCAGAGTCTGACAGTCTTTTGCAGCCCCCCAGCAGAGCCAGGAGGGTGTTTGCGGATGAAATCCTCATCTGGGAGGTCTCCTCCCCCTCCTCACAGCCTCAGAGTAGAGCCCAGTGCCCAGCTAGGAGCCACTACAAGCAGTCGCTATTTGATTTGAAATCTCCACCCTAAGCCCAGGGCTCAAGATAGATACAATTAACAGATTTGATGAAATAGCTCAGATAAAAGAAGGTGCCTGTTGAGTGCCGTACCAAGCCCTGCCCAGGGCTCTTCACATGCTTGCAATCGGGAGTGGGAATTAATTACCAAGGCCGGTTTATCACGGCCCTCCCTCCCTGCCTCTCACGGAGGCTCACACCCCATCTCAGTGCCAGGCTGCACGTACGGCAGCAGTGCTCTGACTAAGCCTCGCCCAGGGCTCACAGGCAGCACAGTTCCATCCCTATGGCCCAGCACCTCCTGCTTCCAGGCAGGAGGGTCCAGCCACCACTCACACATCTTCCTACGATGCAGGAGCTGCTCCCAGATAGTGCCAGTTCCCGCCAGGTGACTCCTGGGCATGCAGCTTGCTGGCTAACTGGGGAATAGCCAGGGGACCAAGAAGAGCTGGGGGATGCCCGGTGCTGATTTCCTTCCAGGAGCAGGATGGTAGCTATTGAGCATGCAGACAATGTGGGCAGTTTTTGGGAGGACCCAGGTCCAAACTTACAGCAGAGCTGGGATGCACGTGCCAAAACAGGACTGTGCACCTGCAGCTGTGGGTGGTGAGGGGTGGGGGACCCCAGCCCAGCCTTCCCAGCATGCCTCCTGCATGGCGTGGGTGGGCAGCATATGGCCCTGTCTCCTGGGCCCTCCCCTGGCTCCTGATGGGCTGCATCTCCCATCACCCCACAGTGGCCTCTTCCGCCATTGGTCCCCAAGAGCTGAGTCCATCAGCGGTGTTCAGATCAGCCTGTCCCAAGTTGTTGGAGCAGTTCTGCATCTGCATGTCTGAACCATTCAATTCCCTGTCACCACTGTGTATGAGTGCTGCTTATGTCTTTCTTTTGTGCTAGAGCCTGGTTTGAATACATGGCACCTTGATCCAGAGATGGCCATGCCAGGGCTGCAGCTTTCAGAAAAGGGCTTGGGTCTTAAGGAGAACTTGGAGAGTATTTAGATCTTGGGAGACAAGAGAGCGGACTTGGATGGAAAATACGCCAAGGAAGAAAGAAATCTTCTAATGAGCTCAGGGAGTGGGGCTTGTGGGAGGACGCTGGTTTGCAGGGAGCGTACTGTGAGGGATGGCAAAACACAAAGTCTGCACACACACTGTGATCCCTGTGTGCGATGTGCTGTTGGAGCAGAGCAGCAGCAGGGAAGGGATTCCAACATGACTCAGATGGGCGCTTACTGAGAGGAAGGAAAAGATCGAGAGGACAAACAGCAGGCAGTCAGGTGGAGAGCCTCCTCCCCAAAGCACGGATCCAGCCCTCACGTACTGCAGGTTCCTGCAGGCAGGACCGCTGCAGCAGGGGGAATATACCCACCTAGCTGGCGTCCTCTCCCAGAGAAGAGTCTCTCACACACACACAGCTTTTGGGCTCTGCCATTGGCACCTTGCACAGCCCCTGGCCCCTCTGTGATGCTGTTACCTTCCCTTGTCTTGGCTCAGAGGTAGCACAGCTGTGCTGCAGGGGACCCAGTTCTCTCTCTGGGGACAAGGACTCTCAATGGCAGAAGCCCCCATAACGTAGTTTACAAACCCTGGTGCCAAGTTTGCTACCAGCCTCTGTTCATGATGCACGGCACCTGTCCTTTCTGGATCCCTGGCATCTTCTGAGAATCATAGAAAAGTAGAATAATTACAGTTGGAAGAGACCTCTAAGCTCATCTACTGCAACCATCAACCCACCCCACCATGCCCACTGACCACGTCCCTCAGTGCTACATCCACACAGTTCTTGAACACCTCCAGGGACGGTGACCCCCCCACATTCCTTGGGTAGCCTGTTCCAATACCTCACCACTCTTTCCAAGAATTTTTTCCTAACATTCAACCTGAACCTCCCCTGTCCTTGTCAGAGTAGACAATACTAAGTGCTGGATATTCAGAGGGGTTCTCATCCCAGCCAGAAGAAGGTTCTCTTGGCCATTCCAGTCCCACCAACTGATGGGCAGCTCACGTATCAATACATGCAGTGTAGCTGCGTTCTGGCCCCTAATCAGTCGCAGGATAAGCAAAGGGCTCTTCTCCAGTATTTGCCAAGTGGTTTCACCTTCCTTGCTTACTGGAAGAATCATAGAATGGCTTGGGGGACCTCCAAGATCACCTAGTTCCAACCCCCAGAAATGGGTAGGGTGGCCACCCACTAAATGGTAATGTTCCATTGGAAATGTGAATAAAGAAGTATCCCTGTGCCTCCTCTGTGAGCAAACCCACCCTGGGGAAACCAACCAGATGGGAAGGGAGAGACACTGAAGACTCCCAGCTGTCACCCTATCACCAGCCTCTCACTGCCACAGGTGCAGCTCCACCGCCCTCAGCTCCATCCTTCTGGCATGCGCTGTTCCCACTGGGGGAGAAGCAGCACAAGGGATCTCCAAAAGCCCCATCCTTTCCCCCGCTCCCCCATATCCACTCCAATTCTCCCTGCTCCCTCCCTTCCTGCCCCTGCTGTGTCAGCCCAGCCCTGCTCACTCCCTGATTAAGTCATTTCCTGACATTCAGCACCGTGCAGGATGACCAGGAGCAGATGTATACAAGCAGAGAAGAGTGGGAGCCCTAACGCTGTGTCCAATGGCATGCTGACAGCCTGTTGGGTGAGGGAAGGGGGAAAAAATACAGAAGGAGAGGAAAAAAAAACCCACAAACAGCTCAATACTTTCCATGTGCCACCACTAAGGAGGAAATCGCCTCCATTTGCTACGTGCAAAGTTTGGTGTCTGCACAGCGGGCTGGGAAGAGAAGAGAGCCTGTTTCCCAGGTGGGGAGGAGGGGCTGCTGGCAGCGGGGTGTGCGGGGGGAAGGCACCCACACCCACGCAGGACAAGATGGGACAGGGTGGTGGGAGGGGGCCACAGGGAGCTGCAGGTGGCAGGGGAAATAGTGACAGAGGGAGGCTGTCTTGGCACAGTGCCTGGCTGGATACTGCCTGGGCTTCCCGCTGCCAGGCTGCCAAGGAGAGGGGCAAGAGCAGGCATCTGTGCCTCAGGGACAGACGGGACTGGGCCTTGGGCTCCTCATCCACATTGTTCTTCCTTCCTGAGACAAGGAGCCAGCTGTGTCCCCTTGTTCTATAGGGGCACCACAGCTCTCCTGTCCCTCCAAACAGGGGCAGGAGCCTCTGGTAACATGCAGCGCCCTTCTCCCCATCCCAGTCCCCGCTCCACCCGCATGCCAGCCCCATCACGCACATCAGCCTGAATGGTGGGACAGCTCCGTGCCAGGAGGTGCCACCAAGTTATCTCCTTCACCCAAGCGGGAGGAAAAGTCCTTGGTTAGAGCAGCTCTGCCACAACCGCCCCTGGCCTCTGCAACACAGGGAAAGTCCATGGACTGTGCACCAGGTTGAGTTGGTGGCAAGAAGCACACCTGGGGACAAGGGGTCCTTCCTGCATGGGCACCTCTGAGAAATGAGGCGGTGGTGGGAAAATGTCTTTCCTTGCCTGCAGTGCGCTCATAGATTGTAAGGTTGTAAACCTAAAGTCCTCCTGGTCCTGCTCCAGGCTGGCTAAACACCAGCTCAGGCTACTCCCGAGTGCTTTTCCCACCATATCCGTGTGCTCCCACCTGCTCAGGAAGCTCCAGCCCATCCAGTCCCTCGCTGGGAAACCACTGCTCTGTCCTGGCCTAGCTGTGTTCCCAGGGCCCTGCCTGATCTCATCTGCACAGGTGTCCTGCAGGTGGGTGCCCTCAGAGCCCGCAGACAAACACTCACGCCAAATAGAGCAAAGCAGGGCTCTGGGCTGCTGGGAAAAAGGCAGGATGAGCATGGCCAGACAGCAGGAAATCATAGCAGCCCCTTGTAGAGAGACCACTTGGAAAAGCCCTCAGTGGGGCAGAACGTTCCAAAGGCTGTGGGACCTTGAACAAATCCATTGACTATAAGTTGCAGAGAAGCAAGGTGGTGCACCCAACAAATCCACTGATTGCAGAGATGCAAGGTGGTGTGCAGTACATCCCATACCGCTTGGACTGGTCCTACTCACCCTTGCAAAGCCCCATGCAGAGGATGCCACCCCACTGCAGATTTTTTGGGATGCACTGGGATTGAGGCCATTTGAGGTTCTCTGTGATACAGAGAGGAAAGCTGTGGACTGACAGTGTCACGTCCCCAGAAACCCAGTGGAAAGAAGGATGGCATTCAAGCTCATAAATGGCTCCTGATACTCCTCCTCTGGGGGCTCTGTGGTCTACGGAACGCTCCAGGAACCAGGAACCTGGACAGCCCATTCCTGACCTTTTGCAAAGGGAGCAGGTGGGGAGCAGAACTTACCTCCAAACACCTCCTGGTGCTGGGACATCTCACTGTTCCCCTGCAAGGTGGCGTGTTGTGAGCCTACTGAGGATGGTCCCGTCCATCTATGTGCAGGGAAGGTGTCCTCCCTCACCACATGGAGAGAGCAGAAGCAGCCCCCGAAGCGGTCAAACTGAGCGCAAAGCCCCGAGACAAGGCCTTGGGAATCACTGTGGTGCCCAGAGGAGCTAGCAGCTCTGTGCCAAGCAGATGGGCTTCCAGCAGGGACCTCTGTTCACCTTCAGGAAGGTGTAGGGAGATGACATCTTCTGCTTGCTGGTGGTGGAAGTGTGGTGGGGACAACAGCACACCCCATGCCTGGGGGATCAACAGCTCTGCAAGCAGACATCCTCTTCTGTAGGGCATCTCTCACTCTGCTGGTTTATTAATTTATTTTTCATTTTCCCTCCCTCCTCCTTGTCCTCCTCCTCCTTTCCCCTCATCCATGGACAAGGCTCTCAGAGCTCAAAGAGAGGCAAAAACCGGCACAGCTGCAAAGGCAATCAGCCGCGAGCTGGCAGGCGAGCACACACAGCTGGGAGAGGGAGCATGCTCTCACACACACAAAGCAGCACCAAATGGAGCACGTGGATGGCGGCCAGCAGAGCCCGGTGACTCACACACGCTGATCTCCCTCATCTTACAGCCGGGGAACATCAGCAGATGACTGAGGCTGGCAGGAGGCTCTGCACTGAACACCTATTGGCCACCACGGCCAAGTATGGGCAATGGCTCCCATCTTCAGAGGCTGCTTGACACATCTTGGTGGTACCACGTTAACTTCTGTGAGTCTGCCCCTGCTCTTGTGATGTCCATTGCCCTACCCAAAGCACCTCAAAACCACAGCAGGTCATGCAACAGCTGCCTGACTCTCCTTGCCACTGAATTTCCAACATCCAGAGCATGGTAATGCTGAAGAGAGAGGTGTAGGGGACTCTGTGCTGATGTCCACGCTCACCTCTCATTGCATGGTATTGCACCAGGGGGTGCTAACCAGGGACTTGAGGCTCCTTCCATCCTCTTTAATGCCTCCACCCCAGCACAAAAGCCACCCACCCTCTAGTCCTCCTCTTCTAGCACATCTGCATTTCCCAGCACATCACTCCATGCCGCCTGACTCCCTGCTCTCCTCCCTCCCCTCCCAACCATGAGGACCGTGTGTGCATCCCAAGCTCCATAAGCTCCACTCAGTTTCCCTTCCCAGTCCAAGTGCTGGTTTTCAGCTGGTTTCCACTTGGCCATACTTAACTGTCTTTAACAGAGGTTTGTCTTGCTTGTTGGCTGCCTAGCGCTGAACTATCTACACAAATATAGATGTAAAATATATAATTTCAGCCAAAATGATTCATCCGTTTCCAAGAACACTGTCAGGGAGAAATACTTTGGTTTCTCTTGCTTTTGTTACAGGGAAATCTGATGACCTTTCTTTTGAAGAGCTCCCGACGTGGCATGTTTCTGGCACATGGACCTGAAGTTTGGCAAAAGCAGGAGCAGGGAAGGTCTCTGGTTGAGTCCAGGCTCACCCTTTGCTGCTGCCGAACCGGCCAAGCCTTTGATATAATTCCTTTCACATGTGCTGCCATGATAGCACTCCCCTGCTCAATGCCCTGACATTTCCCCACTTGGGTGCTAAGTAGCACTGCCAGGGCAGAAGTGTGGATCTCTGTGCCCCAGCCCAGCCCTTCCTGGCACCCATGTGCTCCCTTGTCCCAGCCTGGGCAGCTGAACATCATCAGCACAGAGTGAGAGCAAGACCAGGAGGTCCTGGGCAACACTGCAGGCAGAGGTGACAGCCAAAAGGCGCACAGGAGCATCAGGGCTTACACCTGGGGGCATCAGGATGAGATCACATCTGCAAATACGCCTCTTTGACATGAGGCATGGGAGAAAATCTGCATATCACAGATATATTACTAAGAGGGTTTGTCTTAGCAGGGGGTGAGTGAGTCCTGCACGGAGCAGCCAGTGCCCTGCCCTGCCCCCAGACATGTGGAAGGGGAGACCCTGCTGCTTTTTCCTGGGAAATGCATCTCCTCTTCCACAACCGATGCCTAGGCAAAGCTGAGAGTTGGCATCCAGGCTGTGTCAGTGTCACGGGGGGGCTTGCCCATCTTCCAGCCGGGTGCCAGCAGATGACTCATCTGCTGTGGGAATGAGGGAGTGTGAAGCACAGAAGAATGGAGCTGCAGTGGTCCGTTCTGCTCCCAGCATGCTGCTTTGCTGGGGGGTGTCTTGTAGCAGGGACACAGGGACGGCCCTGGCACATGTGGTGGGCAGGGCTGCCTGCAGAGTAGCACAGGTGTGCTGAGACTTTGAGAGAAGAAGCACAGCTCCCGTAGATTTGCAGCAGCTCATCATTGCACTCCTTTTGGCCAGGATGGATGGACAGGGCACAGGTTCCCTGGGCTCCCACACAGCAGGCCAGCACTTGGTGCCAGGTATGTGCATGCAGAGCCAGACTGCCTACTTGGGGACAGCAGGGCCAGGCCCAGAGGAAGAAATGAAGAAAGCGTCTGCTGTCAGTTGCAGGTTTTACAACCCTCTGTGAATGTCCCCAGTCCCCGAAGTTCCCATGGTGACCATCCCGCCAGGAGCCCTGCTGGCTCCTTGCCATTCTGGCAGAGCTGGGGTGCAGACGAGTATGTCCCATCCCATGCCCTTTGGGATGTGAAAGAGCTCAGCACCTGGGGACCAGCAGCTGGGGCACCTCATGCAGCACCCCCTGGCCAGGCTGCGGATTGATGAACCAAAGATGCCCATGGATAAAAACACCTTGCTTTTGGTCCTGTTCTTGGTCTGCCTGGTGGCCATAGCAGGGTGAGGCACGGCTCCTGCCTGCTGCTTGCTGGTGTCATCACAGAATCATAGAATGTTTTGAGCTGGAAGGGACCCCTAAAGGCCGTGTGGTCCAACTCCCCTGTAGTGAACAGGGGTACGTACAGCTACTTCAGGTGCTCAGAGCCCCGTCTAGTGTGACCTTGAGTGTCTCCAGGGATGGAATATCCACCACCTCTCTGGGCAACCTGTGCCAGTACCTCACCACCCTTATCATGAACAAGAATTGTTACAACAGAGGGACGCCGCTGAAGCAAACGGAAGGGGCTAAGGATGTGAAAAATGTTCCCTTCTCAAACCTGCCATCAGCCAACTGAAAACCTTTTTATTTGCACTGGGAGCCGATGCCAAGTCTCTGTCTGAGACTGGGTTCAAACGCTCCAGCTATATAATCCTTCCAGTCTGGGCTCATAATGGAAACGCCAGCAGACCGTTAAGCACCGCGGTGCTGCCAGGTTCTGCTATAATTAAACACACACAGGAAAGGTATAAATAACCAGGTTCAGTGGGGGGGCTGCAGCTGAACGATGCACGGGAGCCAACGCTACTCTGGGCCAGCTGTGCTCTGCAATGTGGTCAGATGGCCACGAGCGGCCTAAAGGCAGCCAATGCCCTAGGACCCCCAGCAGCGCACACTGCAGGATGCTCCCTCTCTCTGCAAGACCAGCTACACGCACCTCTCCCTGCTGGCCCTCTTCCTGGGACTCCCAGCTCGGTTTCTCCGAGTCTTCTGGGCCAATTCTTCAACATGTGTAGGAGCATCCGGGGAGCTTTGGTAAATAGCACAATAAATATTTGTCTTCAATAGCCCCGCCGCAAGCAGACAATGAGGCGGCCGCCGCAAGCAGACACGCAGGATGATAGGGCCACGCATGTGGCCCCAAACCACCGCAGCCCGTGTCTGAAACCCGAGGCTCGCCTTTCTATTTGAAGACATAAATCCAGCAAGATTAACATGAAAAAGACCCCCCTCAACTGCAACCAGGCGCGCGCATGCTCCGGCACACACATACATTTGTGTATGCTCGTATATTTCCCCGAACGCAGTCACCGAGCATCAAATCTGGCACTTTCCAAAAAAAGACAAAGCTGTTCCCAGCCTGCAGCACGGGCTCTGACCTCAGCCCGCGCCTCCCAGCTGAGCTAGCAGTCCTCCCAGCCCCCAGAACATGGAGGCAGCGCCGCATGGAAATGTGAGGGAGACGTAATTCCAGAGGATGTGAATGGCTAATTCTGTACATTCAAATGAAACAGAGGGGAAATATACTGAATGGAGCCCATGTATAAGATCATATGAAATGTAAAAAGCCTTGTTGTTCTGCGCACACACTGCCTCTTCAATCCAGTTCTGCTTAAATGCCCATTCTTTTCGTTTGGCATCTCCTTGTCCCTCTATGGTCGAATCAAAAGAGGAACGAAATAATGACACAAAGATTTTTAAAAACTCAGCCCCAGCTGCAGCAGGGAGAAGCCTGAAGCGAAACGTGAGAGCGTACGGCTCTTTGTTAGGGTTTCCTTGGCTATAGAATATGGTATATGAAACGCCTGGCGTATCCCGTTCGGTCCTATGGAGGGAGAGCTCTTAAGGTGGCTCCCCCGGGTTTGGGGAGGCTGTGGGGAGCCAGCCCTGCATTTGCAGGCAGCGAACGTCCCACCTGCAGGACCCCGCACCCCAGGGCTGCTCTGCAGGCGGTGGGTGGTCCGGATGGGATTTTTCTTTCTTTATTGTAGCTGCTGCTTTGCACTGGGGAACCTAACTCAACGCTCCTCATCGGGAGATGGTTCCAGTTTATATGGGCTTCTGGGAAATAGATACACTTTTTTTCCCATGCACACATGAGCACGGCACTACTTTCCCCAGCCATGGGCTGAACTCCGCATTTTGGATCCGGTACACAGTTGGTGCCCAGAAGGCTGCAGACCCCCAGTGCCACCAACACACCCCCAGCATGTCCCAAACACAGGTGGCAGTGCTGCGGGAAGTGTCAGCCACCCAGCAGGACCAGCAGCACTGAACCACAGCCACTCAGTGCGGCAGGGAGCCGGTCTGAGCAGCTCTGTGCCACGTTGCTTAACCTAAACAAATGCTCTGTAAACATCAACACTAATTCCTTGTCTATGGGCCACAGTGCTTTCCTCTCCTAGGCTCCTCCAGCAGCAATCTGCTGGTGCCCAGTGCATTTTCTGCAGGACCCACCTCTGTCACAGCCACCAGTCTGTCCCCTGTAGGACAGGGTCACCTCACAGCCCTTGGGACACACTGGCAATGGGCTCCTCACATGGATTCCCCCTGGGAAAACCCAGTGACACTGGGATACTCAGAGCATCAAGGCACCAAAGGCCCAGCAGCCAGCCCCGCCACCTCAACAGGTAACAAAAGCCACTCAGCAGCGCTGAAAGTCCTCTGCATTGTGCATTATCTGGGGCAGGCTCAGGCCGCAGGGTCCCTGCACATCATGCCCACTCCTGAAGAAGTGTGTCCACTGGGCTCCTGTCAGCACATCAGGAGACGTGTCACCCGCTTGTCCCCAGGGCCGGTGAGGAGCAGCACATTCCTCCGCAGCAGCCGGAGCTGCCTCATGATGCTGGTGTGCGTGGCTGGCAGCACGCTTGTGCAGAGCAGTGGGGGAGAGCCAGGGCGGGCATGTGACACCCTGGCTGCTATTCCTGGTCCGAGGGACTGTCACACAAAGCGAGAATCACCCAGCGACAGCACACAAGGCAGGTGAGTCCAGCTGCGGTGACGGCAAGTTCCTAATTAGATCGTTGCATCAGCCCTGCCAACCGCTCACCTTCATTACCCAATGATGTCCTACGTGCCGGGCAGTGCGTGCTCTGGGAGGACTTCCCAAAACCCCTCCATCTCTGCCCCATGCATGTGCATGACCCGAACCTTCCTGACCGCTTCCCAAGGATGGACTGAGGTCTGGAAGAAGCTGCTCGGTGCCACTGGAGCAGTGCAAGCTCCCTGTGTGCTGCCAGCGCTCTGCAGAGAGCTCCGTAGGGCAGCACCCCACAGGCAGGCTTGGCAGGGAGCTCTGTACCTTGGAGCTGCCTTCCTGCAGCGGTAGCTGGAGCTGGTTCTGAATACTTAGATGGTTTTAATGTGGAAACAAAAATCCACAAACTGTCAGCTCTCCCCAGCAAGGGACCATCCCAGAGCTCGGCAAACACAGAGCAAGGGAGACCTGCAGCTGCCGAATAGCGACTCTGTCTTTCACTCAAGCCAGACATGCAAGGGGTGCTGCACCCACCCACCGTTTGATGACACCCATGTTGCCCACACTGCAAGCAGAGGATCCCACAGGATTTAAGATGCTGCTGGAGTGTGGAATCCTTAAGGGTGACACCTCACAGAGGCAGCAATGCTACACAACTGGTTTGGATAAGAGCCGAGGAGAAACCCTGCATCCCGCTGCAGAATGTAGGCCAGGCAGGTGGAAACGTGGGAGCCCCAGGCAGGAACCAGTGCCCAACCAGTGTGGGTGGTATCCCAGGCCTACAGCCACCACAGACAGCCAGGGGCTTGGGCTGTGTTCTGCAGCTTTCCCCCAGCAGCTCTGCAGCAGTGGTGCCTGGAGGCAGGTGGGCCCTGTGAGGGCATGAGCCCAGGCCATCCCAAGCAAAGGCTCTCTGCAAGATCTTTCCTACTTCACCGTCTCTGCTCACCTGCACTGCAGGGACACCAGGATATGCCCCCACCAAGGGCAGGAGCAAAGGGCTGATGCTGAAGCTTCCTGCTCAGGGATTTGCTGCTCTCTGGGGCTTTCCCCAAAGCTCCTGCCCGGTGTTTCTGTACCTCCCAAGCCCTCACACCAAGTGAGGCAGTCGGGCTGCTCCCCACCACCGTCCCAGCGGGCTGTGGCCGGGCCCCCCGTGCCAGGCCACGGGGCGGGAGGCAGCGGGTGCACGGCTGCATCTCGGCGAGGACACCTTAACGTAGAGGCCTGCGGCCTGTGGCTGCCTCCCGCTCCTCGCGCTCCTCGCTGGGAAGCAGCTGACTCGGGGCGGCTGCCAGCGCTGCTGGCTGCTGGATCCGGCCGCTGCAACGTGCAGTCTGACATGTAAACCCCGGGCAGGCCTATGCTAATAGCTGGGGGAGGGCGCCTGGCTCAGGGGCGAGGGGGAACGGAGGTGGAGGCCGGAGCCCAGCCAGCAAATTCCTCCCCCCCGCTCCATCGCCACCTCCCCGCATCCATCTGCCTCCCCTCCTCCTTCTCCATTCATAAAATCCGGGCGGCACTGCCATCTACCGTAGCGTGCAAAGGCCGCCCCACTAGAAGGGCCGCAACCCTTCTAGGCTTGAGGGCAGCCTGCAGCCCCTCCAGCCCACACAAACCTTCATCCCATCGGCACCCTGAGGCCCCCCAGCCCACTCCCTGCACCCTCCAGTGACACATAGGGGATCCTGTCCCTTACTGCCAGCTTGGGGCCTCCATTCAGCCCCATGAACCCTAGCAACAAGCAGTGGGCAGCAGGCAGCAGCCTCCCACCCCTAGGAAGCCCTCAGCTCGTGTTTCCAAACACCTCCGTACAACCGTACAACCGTACAACCGCAGTCCTCAGTTGAGATGGGGAGATAGGGGAGATGAAAGCCCTACGCCTCATTAATTAGGGCCTCAGGCTTTCAGAGCACATGGTGGCCAGGACAAGGGTGAGAGCCAGCCCTCAGCCATAGGCCCCACCCGGGAGAAACCCACCTACAGGCAAGCTGCCCCTCGGAGAGGTGACCATGGCAGCAGCCGCTTTCCCAGCACAGCAGCCCCCTCCCAGCTCCCCACCTAGGCAACGGCTATCCCCAGTCACCACAGGGCAGCAACCCCACAGCCCAGTGGTTAAGCCAGCAGGGCTGGGACTCCCTGGCAGCCCCTACTCCCCAGCAGCCCCCAAGCCCCATGGAGCTCTTTGTTCCCCAGCACCGGGCCTGAAGCCAGGGGAGAAGGGGCAGGGGGTAGGCATGGAGTGGCCCTGCAGGACGGCCCGCACATGGGGCAGCATGTGCAGCGTGCATGCAGGTGGGAGAGCACACTGCTGGGGCTGAATGGGGAGCACTGTGCGAGCATCTCTGCAGGGAAGGGAAAGAGAGGGAGAGAGGGAGGGAGAGAGGGGAAAAAAAAAAAAAAATCCTGTGAGTGCAGCGTTTGCAAAATGAGCTGGCAGTAAATAGCTGGAGGACAGACAGCATCTTGGTACGTGAGGCGCAGCACGGAGAGCTGCACCTGAGCAAGGCTGGGCCACGGCTCGCTCCACCATCACACGTCACCTCCTGATGCATCCTCTCAGCCTGCCTCCCTCCCACCACCCCCTCCTCCACCGTGAAAAGGCAGTGGGAAAATGGGTTCCCCTCTGCGCCTGGCACAGCGACGCAGCAGGGAGCAGGGAGAGCCATGGTTAGGCTTCACTTGGTGCCTCTGCTTCGGGGTGCATCCAGTAGCACTTTTTTCCCCGCTGGGGACCCCTGTGCCCAGCTTCTCCCCGCACCCCTCCTTGAGAGCTTCCTCCCTGAGCAACGGCAGCCGTGCTGCCACGCTCCCTGCTTGCCGGTGCCGCTTGCTCTTTGTTCCCCTCGCAGGGCGGCGCACTGCCGAGATCTGCTGAGGACCGACACAACTCATCTCACCCCGTGGCAAAACAAACGCCAAAACCACAGAGCACCTGCAAAGCGCAGCGCCCTTCCCCGCGCGCCGCTAGGACCCTCCGAATGCCACGGCCGCCCTGAGCTCACGCGGGTGACAGCGGGTGCCCAACACCGGGTGGCGGCGGGTCCCCAGACCCGGCCGTGCGGTGACACGGCCCCACGCTGGGATCGGGGACACGCGGGACGGCGCCACGGGAGGAACCACGGCCGCAGCAGCCGTCTCCCGGAGCGGAAAGGGCGGCGTGGGGTGACACCGTGTGGCCGCCGCCCGCCTCGCAGCCTGGCGGTGAGCTCGGGGAGGGATGCGGAGGGATTGATGGCTGCCCAGGAGTAGCTCTGAGCCCGACGGCTCTGCGAGAGAAGCAGCGGGACGAGGTGCTCCACCACGGGCACTCTGCTCCCTTGGAACACCGACAGTGCCCTGCAAGCCCAGCGGGAACCGGGCCTTATTATCGAGTGGGAGAGTTCAGCTGAAGATGGCACAGATGGAGGCAGGGAGCTGCCCACCTGCCCTCAGGAGGCACGCCGAGGTGCAGCACAGCAAAGAAGGGGTGAGGAGCAGCTACGTGATGCTGCGCAGGGAGAACTGATCTTATTAATAAAAGCTGCTTCTTCCCAGGGTCTTGATAATCTCTCCTGCTGCAGATTATTTACAGCTGTGGAATTTAATACTCCAATGAACAAAGCTCCCTGAAGCAGAGGGAGTGAGCTGTTAACCCTTCTGCGCAGCTTTCAGATGGGGTTTGGCATTTTGATGCTACAGCCACGCTGCATCCCAGTGCCCAGAACCAAGCCAGACTGATGGCACAGAGCTGGCTTATCTAGGAGCGCAGTGCCTCAGATACCCTGACTTGCTCTTGACTTGCAAGAGCCCCTTTCCCAGCTGGCAGAACAGCAAGGGTCTCCCAGGGATCTCCCTCACCCTTCAGCCACCCCAGGCAGCTAGAGATGGAGGTTGTATAAGGATCAACTTCCAAAATTTGCACAGCCCATTAACTCTGCATGTCCCAGTTCTTACAAGTCTTTACGATTCACACAACTTTCCTCAGAAATGCAAGGTACTACCTGCCAGCCACGAGCAGAGCATTTTGCCATTGAGTTTTCCAGCAAGCAATGCGAGATGCTGTGAGTGCATTGAGCAGACAGCTGTACGTCCAGGTGCTGCGGTGGGTCTGCGCTTGATGCCCTAGGGCCCCTGTCCTCAGCTCACCTTGCTCTGTGAGGCACATCAGGGGCAGAGTGGCAGGACAGGGAAGCCAGTAAAACCAGCTGTTTGCTGCTCCCAGCATAAGGAATCATAGCTATAGAGTTGCCCAGGGCTGCCGAGGGCCTCCTGGAAGAGGACCAAGAGCCAAGCAGAAACCTCAGGAAGCAAGGGCTGAGATAACATCTCCCATCCTACCACCTCCTCACTTCATTTCCTGCTCACAACAGTGAGTCCTCTGCTGCTGGTGAAGACTAGCAAGCTAGAGCAATGAATTCTTTAAACCTGAGAGGTGCAGATAACATGGGAAAAGAGAGGAGTGACATGGGACAACATGGCCCAGCAGGGGACGTTTGGTCCAAAGCCTGCAGCTTGCTGTGGGAGCATTCCAGTACCCAGCCCCATAGCTTGGGGCTCATGTTTGTTTTTAAAGAACCACATTAGGGCACAGTTTTATAGCCTTGAGCCGCCTTCAAAAGAAGCTCGTATTTCAGGAGCCCAGGTGACAGCCTGCTTGCAGCGACTACACCACAATGACCAGGCACATCACCTCCCTTTGGGGAAGGCGTGTGTGCTGTTACTGCTCAACACAGTCACCCTTGCTGCCACAGCGTGTGCTCAGGCTCATTTTGAGCTCTGTTAACCAGTTGTGCTTGCTGATGTCCTGGAGCAATGAGCTCCATGCAGTAAGTGATGCTATGGGGGAAAACAAAAGCTGGTAAATGAGCCCAGCAACTTGCTTCTGAAGTATGTTATGTGTCGTCCCCCCCTCCCCCCCCAGCCTCTGCTATGTCCCCTGCTGCCTTCCCTGGTCCCACAGTCCCTCTGCCCTGCTGGCGCAGGGCCACAAGCCTGTCTCCCAGCCTCTGTCTCCAGGCAGATGGAAGCCATCAGCTCCCTGCAGCATCCCTCAGTGATAATCTGTCTCGCCCATTTCCTTTTGAGACACCCCTTCTCATGGCTAATCCCCAGAGTTTGCCTTCCTCTGTCCAGCCCTGGGCCCCAGCAGCCAGCCCTACCCATGTCGTTTCTGGGCATTGGCCATCTTTCCCTGCCCTCACAGAACACCCTATGAGACCAATTTCCCTCCGGACCTACCAAAGAACATCTGGGCACAAAGTCCTGGTCATCACCAGGGGTACAGGCACTTCGTGGGAGCAAAATCTGACCTAAGTCCCACATCCAAACACAGGAACAGCGCTAACCCAGGCAGAGCTGGCTAGGAAGGCACCTTTGTAACGATCTGTGAGCAATTCCTTGGGGCAAAAATAAGGACCCTGGAAGGACTCTGGATTCTGGCTACCAGCTTCCTTTGCTCTCCACAGCAGCTCACTGCTCCTCCAGAGGCTGCACAGGAGATGAGAGAATTCCTCCTTGGCACCATCCCCTGCTGGGAAACTTTCCCACAGAAAAATCATTTTAATGGCAGAATAATAAACATAAACTGGGGAGAGGGGAAGGGAAAGACAGCCAGCCTGCTTCAAGGAAAGAACCTGCAAGGATCACTACCTCCAGGAGAAACCAGGTTAATTCCATAAAATCAAAATGCTTGGGTTGGAAAACCACCTGGTTCACTCCATCCCAAGCGTGGCATGGGACAGGCTACAAGCCCACGCAGGCAGGTGCCCCACAGAACAAGGGCCTCCATGTGGGTCCTGCTCGAAGGAGAGACCCTGGTGAGAAGCTGCCCCTGGTGAGTGCCTGGAATTTGCCAAGTGCAGACGCAGCGTCCCAGAGCAGGGATTTCTGCTGAGGCCACGTTCCTTGTCAGGAAAAGACAAGTACAAACTGCAGGAGCTGCTCGGTGGGATGTGCTGAGCTTAGCTGTCTGCATGTCTGCTTATTAAGCTCTGAGGTTAAGGATTTAGTTCCACATGTCAGTTTACTTACAAATAAAGCGTCTCTCCACATTTTAATCTCAAGTCTGCTCCATTGTCTTGCCTGCTTCCTCTGGTGCCCTCTCCCCATGATCTCTATCCCTGCAAAATGCTGCAAAGTTATTAGCAAATATTCTGTGAAATATTTAATATCCCAACAGCAGGGTCCATGCATCCCACGAGGAACTCATAGCCCTTCTGGTCAGGACAAGAAAAACAAAAATTGTTCGGAGGTTCCCATGTCCTACCAGGGGACTGCTCCAAGGCTGGAGTTGTTGCTAAGCAAGACCCACCTTTGCAGAGGTAAGTCTCCAATGCCTGAGTCTGCAGAACACCTCTCACAGCTCCATAGCTGCAGGAGCCGCTAGATGGCCAGCGTGCACACCCGGGGATTCTTGGCCAGCAACTGCAGCTCCTTCTAGGAAACAACAGGAGGGGACCCAGCCACGCTTCTTGCTGCAACCAGAATGCGCTGTTTGTTCACTAACTCGCCCAGCAAAGCGACATAAACGTCACCTTCCAGCAAAGAAATCTCTCCTTGAAAGCAACTGTGTTCAGACAGACTGGAAAGACTGACATCAGCTGGGCACCTGCTGTGCTGCTTCATCCAGCAGGCAGGCTGAGGGCTTACTGGCAACAGCTAGGGGCCTGGGAGGTTCTAGAGCAGCAAATCCAGCTTTTTCTGGCCCATGGAAAGCAGCAAACAAGTAACATGCTGAAGGCAGAAGAGGGTTTTGCCTGTATTGAACTGGGAAGTTCATAGGCTTAGGTTCCTCTGGTTCACAGGGATGTTTTACTAAGGAGAACAGTGCAGCTCCTTAAAGCTCAATTTAAACACAAATTGTTGTCCAATCCACGTTACTTAGAGTAATGGAGCAGAAAGGGATACAGGGCTCTCCCACATCCCTTCACCCACTGCAAGCACCAAGTTTCTCTGCCTGGCTTCATATGAATGAAGCAGTTTGGCTCCTGGACTACAGTTACCCCTGAACACAACAGCACAGCACCTACACACTGTTGTGCCTAAGCTTAGGAAGCATTTTTGGACAACAGCTGGCCTCACCAATGAGTACATGCCACCTATCAGCAATAGATAATGGACAAACCTAGGTTCTTCGCTTTTCTTGAAGGCACCAAAAATTAATTACACTGCTCTCATCTCTCCTACTTTATTATAAGTGAATCCATTTTGTACATCCCAGAACCACCAGGCCAGGGACTGGGCTTTGTGTCTTGCTCCAGCAGAACTGTGAACAGTAGAAATAGGGAAGACAGAGCATAAGAAGTACAAAACAGTAAGGATTTTCATGTTCTTACTTTAATAACTGAAGACCAAAGTAACACCGTCAGAGCAGTGTGAGGATAGGACCACTTCCCAAATACGCTGTTTTCCCTTCTGGAGAAAAACAAGGCATTTCAGTATTTAAATTAGCTCTTTGTAGTTCATAAACAGAAGAGAGACTCTTAATGAACCTCAACTTCTGCGTGTTTCACCTTTTTCTAGAAAAGGACCAAGGAATAGGTACTGTAGGAAAGGATATGAATGGGATTGCCAGAAATCTTTCTTAGCTCTCATACAAAGTTGCGGGCAATGGCCAAAACTTTGGAGAACTCTCCTTCTCTCTGCCGCAGGATATAAGGTATGGGTGTTTTTATTCTAGTTCCTAACGGATTTCCGTTGTCTTCTATGAGCACCACATTGTTAGAATCAAACCTAGGTGTCATGTGAGGACCAGGCATCTTGTGTCCTACAATCAAAGCCTTCTTCTTTTCACCTTTGATAGCCAGAAGGATCTTATCTCCTACTTTGCCAACTCCAGTCTTGTTATACACGTGGATACACTTTGGTGGCCGGTGGTATGGCGCGTTTCCCAAGGTACTGTTGTCCACCACTCGCACACGAGTAAGTTTCTGTATTGCTCGGCATGCTCCACTGACACTGGTAAAAGACAGGAAAGAATGAGAGACATGTCTCCCCAATAATCCTTGGGGAGCAAGGGCAAAACCAACACAGGATCTTGTCACTACAAAACCACTCAGAAGTCGCCAGAAACAAATACGGATGACATACGGATGACACATTCACTGCATTCAATGCGTTCTTTGAAAGCCAGATGCTACTTTGAGCTTTGCACACTCCTCAGTAAATATCAAACATAAGACAACCGTTCTACTCTGAAACACTACTAAAAGGAGTGAAAAGTGGCTTGCATTTACTGCCTTCTTTTTTTCTTTTTTTTTCTTTTTTTTTGTTTTAAGCAACTGTGGATGATTCAGTTCAATTTACAAGCAAAAAAAATGTGCTTGCTTCTCCCACAAACAGCCTACAGGAAGCTAAGACTCAAGTCAGGCTCTTTCGAGTTTGTACACAGTCCCCAGCAATTTTCTGACCAATCTCCTTTTCAGTGAAGTGCATGAGGTGCTCTCATCAATCTTATTCTGCTCTCAATGAGACCTCTGAGGTCCTGCTGTGGCTGTGCTAAGCTGCTGCCAATTAGAATCACCTTCCTCTCCACATGGGAGGAACCCAGAGAGAAGCATTCTCTTCTGTGTCCGCTTGCACTGTGGGATTACACTGCATGGTTCAAAATTAGTAGATCTGACTTTGAATACACTTGGGAGCAGCAGGGATATGCTGAGAATTTAACTTCCCTTTCAGGGATGGCTCTTCTTTTATGACACTCCATCCTCTGCCTGCCAGGTTATGGTTGCACAACAGAGAAGGCAGAACAGTGGAAGCTGGAAAAGGAAGAGTATTGACAGAGGGAGAAAGGGAAATCTAGGCTGGACAAAGTCTAGAAGGCAGCAGTAGCAAACTGAAACTATGAATGCGTGACTGCCTGATTACTGCTAGACATGATAACTACACAAGACGGGCTTTTCTTCTCATTTCTGACACAGTCCCAGGGCGGAAGCCCCCACATCCAAAAGCAGGCTCACCACACAGGAATGATTTCCCAGTTCAGGTTGCTGACTTGCCTTCCAGCAGCAGCACTCCTCACTTCAGGGTCTTCACCTCCTTCTCACTGTCAGCACATATCCTTTAAATATGTGGTGGAGGAGCCAACAAGAAGAGGTGTGCTGCTGGATCTCGTTCTTACAAACAAGGAAGGTTTGGGATGTGAAGGCTGAAGTCAGCCTTGGCTGCAGAGCCCATGAGATAGTGCACAGGGTCTTATATGGAAGAAACAAGGCAATAACCAGGATTCTGGTCTGAAGTCCTGGACTTCAGGAGAGCCAACTCTGATCTCTGCAAAGACCAAGTTGGAGGTATCCTGTAGGTTAGAGCACTAGAAGGTAAGGGAGCCAAGAGAGTTGGTTCAAGCACCACTTCCTCCGAGTTCAAGATCAGCGCATCCCTAAGAGTAAAAATCAGGCAAATGTGGAATGAGACTTGCATGGATGAGCAAGGAGCTCATGTTAAAACTCAGATGGAAAATTTAGAGCACGTGGAATGTCTGCAGAGTTTAGATCGTGTTCTGACTGCCAGGAACCTCCATCTGTTTGGGTTCACTTCACAATTGGCAAAGAGACATCTATGATATTTTTCTTATATTATCCTTTTTTAATTAGAAATACCATATCTTATACTTGATTTACTTAAAAGCATCTCTTTCAATCAAGAAAATAAAACCAAAAGCAGGATTTGAAAATCACCTGAAGTGTCGCTGGATGACTGTGTTGCTCAGATGGGTTAAGGAAAATCCCAATCGCCTGTGCAAGAGAGCCATTTGGATTCTGGTAAGCTGCCCTGTGTACGAAATAAGAGAATTATGAACTCTGGGCATAGTACAGAATTTTTTTCACTTCCTTTTTCTTATGGCAGTCACACACTAGAGTCTCAGCAACTCTTTATACATCTGTAATCCACAGCATACAGAGTTCTAACAGCATCTCCAGTGTGCTACAAAGCACAGCAAGAGCCCCTGCCTGAATTCAGTAGAGAATACAATTCAGATGCTTATACTATAAAGCTGAGTTCAGTATCCCTGAGCTGTGGTCTTCTGTGCACAAGGTTAAAGCCTCTTCTGTGCACCGTGAACCGTGAAACAACAAACAAGTTTGAGAATTTTGGATGTGAACAGCTTCTAATTTAGAGACTAGAGTGACCAGTAAAAGCTACCAATGTTGCCTACAAGACCAGGCAAAAAACCAGAGAAGCTCTGCAGACTGGCATCAAAGCATCAAAAAACAAGCTTCTAGACAAACGCAGCTCAACCACCAAGGAGGGAGCGCCCCTTGTACATATACAAGCTGTTGAGCATTGTTTGGAGCCCAGCATCTCACCCCTACCAATCTTGCTTTGTTACAGCTGCCCAGAAGGAAAAGCTTCCTGTGCCTTCACAGTGCTTGCTCAACCCCAACCAAAACACTACCCTGATCACAGAAGAACCCGGTTACAAGGCTAACCTCTGAGATGACCACACCCTCTTCCCTAACTGCATCCCTAGTTGTTCCCTAACCCCATTCTGTCAAACCAATCAGGACAAGCCTGCTGAGTCAATCACAACAGTTTATCTGATCCCAGCTCACTTTGCCAGATGTAGGTTAGGAACAACGATCCAGGCATCTGTGGCAGCACATCCAAACAAGAGGAGGAAGCAGCAAGGATCCTGATGCCATCCTGTTTCAGGCCAGCTCACACAGAGCTAAGACTCCCCTCTGACTGCAGCTTGCTGTGTGACAATGCTCACCTAGACCCTGGCAGCATAACCAGCATTTGCCCTGCTTCAATCCTGTCTAAACACTAAAATTATATGGACCACTTATCTCTCTCTGCTGGTGTTGAGCATAAGGCCAAATTCTGGAGCCCGGTTTTGTAAAACTGTTTTGTTTTGTTTTGCTTTTTAAATAAAGCTGACCTAACTTTCTCCACAGAGCACCCCCAAATACACAGCCTCAGTTGTTCTTATTACAACCAAGTAGAAGGCAAACTAATTTTTCACTTTCTTTTTATTCTTTCCCCCCCCCCCCAGTGTTTGCTTACTCAGGGACATGCGGATGTTTTAGGGTTTGCAGCTGTTCTAGAGAGCAAGCATTGCTGACAACAGGATGAGAAGCACCAGAAATCTGCACCACAGCAATTCTGCAGCAGCACTCCCTGAGCGAAGCATGCATTCTCCAATATGTGACAAACCATCTCAGTTGTCACCCAGGCAGCTTTGGAACAGATAAAAGCTATAATCAATGCTTACACTTAGGCGATAACAAAGCCATGTTTCTGTTGGGTAGAAGATGAAGCCTACAGATGACTCAGGGTATCCATTCTGAGCTCACCTCTACTACTCCCACACTAAAACAAGACCCCAGAGAGGCTGTATTTTTGCAACAGTGCCTCAACTAAATATGCAAGCCTAACAAAAACAAGGCCCTGCAGTATTTACAGTGTCGCTGGCTATCAAGGCCTAATTACCTGGCCTTGCTGCTAGGATTGCTACACAACTTCAACTTAACTCCCTTGCTGTAATCCTACACTCTGTGCCAGCAGGGAGGAACGCCCATGTCCTGCTCTGCACATGGGTGTACTGTTTCCCAGAGCAAAACTCAAACCCAGGGTGCAAGAGTGCTCCTCTTTCCTCCAGCAGCACAGCAAGGCCTCAGAGCCCACCAGAAGACCTAAACTAGCAGCACTGCTGAATCAGCCTCTCTACTGTCTCTGAGAGGTGTGTTTCGGGGAATCCACCATTGCCTCCACAGCTACATAGGGCTGAAAGAGTCCTGCTGGCTCCAGAGCCTGGGCTGCAGGGCAGGGACAGGAACATGCTCTGCCCACTTTCAGAGGGACAGTAACACCACAACCAGCTCAGCATGCTCAAGGCCATGTGTCAGAGCCCCAGAGTGCTGTCTAAACTCTGAACTCACTACCCAGTCTCAGGAGGAGTCACCGCTTGTTTCTACCCTATGGCAGCAGTGAAGGTTTGAAGTTACAAAACTTTTGAGTGAAGCATCAACTGTTTAAAATGTCCAAAGACTGTTTATTTTTCCTCATGACTCAGTATCCCTTCACTGCTAGGAATTATTCCTCAGTATATTAAGATGTGTCATAAACTAAGAAATTTTGAATGATTGATTACTTGGAATGCAGCATCCTGTTTGGAACTGAGTAAACAGAATATTTTCAATGTGCAAGAAGGTTCAGGGCAGAAGGAAGAATGCTTCTGCGGCACGAAGCCCAACATGCAAGGAAGGGTGCAAGTGGGTTTCTGAACAATGAATCATACCCCTAACTCTTCAAACAAGCCAGCTTCCCTTCCAGAAACAGCTGACCCTTTGGGTCCGGTTCCAGCACTCCTCAGCCTGGCCCAGTTCTACCTCATCCCCTGCGTGTCTGGGAACAGGCACCTGATCTCCTCTGCCTTTTGTTTTGCCCTCAGCAGAGGAGCTAAGGCCAAACCAAACTTGCAAGTGCAGAGAAGTCATTCAGTGCCACACCAGCACTCAGAGCTGGTGCCAAAGACTGAATGCTATTACAGAGATGAAAGCTCTCTCCTTTCCAGAGCTGATGTTGTCTCACACCTTCTGAAGAAGGCTGTGCTTAGCACATGCTTGGGGAACACACATGACCTGGGTTTGCTCCCAAAGGCTGATCTCTGATTGTGGTCTCTTATCCAACTTCACTGCTTAAAGTCACATCAAGCATGAGCACACGTGCAGGAACTCCTAGGCAGTCTGCTGTTGGTATTGCCCAGCTGGTGGAAGAGTGCACTCTGTTGTAGCCTGGACAGGAAAAATAGCACTGCTGCTTTGCATTTAGTCACTAATATGGCTCCTGATCAAGGAATTATCTTGGAGGAGACTTTTGGAGGTCATCTAGTCCAACCCCCTGCTCAAGGAGGATTAACATCAAAGTCGCTCATACTAGGCAAGAGTAGTATTAAACAGCACCTCAGTTCTAGCAGTGGCTCCATCTCATGGCTGGAAAGACTCAACTTCTTGAAACCTTAGAGGCCCTTGGCTTCATCCTGCTCCACAAACCAGTTAAAATTTCACACAGACTTCTGAGCACACTGAGTTCAGATTCTGAAAAGTGGGAGAAGTCTGCTAATCAAATACTCACTGGGGTGACCCAATTTCTACTTCACTGAGTCAGTCTGAACACGCAATAACCTGCTATGGCAAACACTCCCTTCTCATCTCAAGGACCCTTCAGCATTACCACATCCAGTGCAACAGACTGACATCAAGTTCAAAAATCAAACCACAAAGGGACTCTTCATCAGTTTCACACTTCTGGTAGTTATTTACCCACCGCACCACTTTCAAGTGCCATATTAAAGCTACTGCCTTCACCACTTTCCCAGAAGATTAAACAAGCGATTTGTATTTACCGCAGGTTAAAGTGGTTTTTGAATGGAGGAATTCTGGAAAATGTCATCCCAGACAGCAGAAGCGGGCCACATACAAGTTTCGTAAAGAGCATGCAAACACACGAGTAGACCACCCCAGGGAGCTGATATGAAGCAAGGACATCCTTCAGATAAGGAAGGCAGAATTACATACATGCTTTAAGCCCACGTCAGGGCACACAGTAAGAAAGAAAGGAGTCTTGTGTCCCCACAATACTTATTTCCATCACTTCCCTTATGCTGGCTCCAGCATTCACGTCAGTCAGCATTGTTTGCAGCCCGATCGCAAGAACGTTAGAGCAAGAAGATGTGGCAGAACACTGGCACATCTCAACACACTTACGCTGGGAGAGCACCTCAAGAGATTCTGACAAGAGAAGGATCTCTTCCATTTCAGCAAAAAAATACGAATGCATTTCACAACACTCGGTATGAATCTGCCCTACTAAAATGCCATGGGAGCACTAAAAACATCTTTGTCTGAACACTCAACAGTGAAACAGCTCTGACCAAGTTTTAAATCAATGGTGCACAGCCTAAAACCCAGTCAAGATGTCACTCTTACCATGCCTGCATCCTAGAATAAAAGCATTTTCAAATAGTGCTATTAGCTAGCAATCCACTATCACTTTCCTTTTTAATGAGAAGTCGGAAATGACATTTGCTCCCTGTTCCCCCCTGAAGACCTGTAGTTCCACAATCATTCAGTTATTTCTATTTCAGCTAGTAACTCACCCACACAAACAAACAGGCCACAGGGAGAATCAACGGATGTGCAAAGCAAGTCCCGAGGCCAAGCAACCAAAAGCTGCTGTCAAAATACAAAATGAAACAGGAAAAAATATCCTCAATAGCAGTGATCTGATCTGAACTGTTAAATAGCAGGGGCCAGCATTCTAAGAGATGAAAGAAGATATGCTCCGGGCACCACAAAGATTTGAACTGCATCTGTCATAAATCATTAAAATGCAGGAAAGAAATCCAAGACAATATGTACAATGCAAATACCCAAACCCCTACTCGGGCACTGTGGGTTTATTTATGGAATGTCTGCCATCGCGCACTGCAAGAGGCAGCAGAAAGTTGTGGGGTTGATCCATTCATGGCCATCGTCATAGAGGAAGCGATGTGATTAAGGGCTTGGGTGTGTTAAAAATACACAGGATACCCATTACCAAGACATAATTGGCTTTGCACTAATGACAGGCAGAAAGGCCAAATTCACAAAGAGGAATTAAGTCTTCATGAATTCTGTTTATGAATACGATTAGCTATGATAAACAGGATATTATTGATCCAAGTTACCAACAGCAACCCACTGCAGGTACATCTGCCAACAGCTCTCCAGCAAAACACACTAACCTCATTCACACAATCAGGAAAAGCAGATAAAAAGAGCTCAATACCTTTAATGGAAAACTTACTTTAGTTATTTTAAATGTCCAGAAGTCCCAGCTTTAAGGTACTTATATCTGTTCCAGTATCCAAGCACAGTAATCCATTACATACGTGCATAATTCACAATGCTGTACTGAAACAACAATGGATTGTTCCCAGTGTATCAAAGAATCATAGAATGGCCTGGGTTGAAAAGGACCTCAAAGATCATCTAGTTTCAACCCCCCTGCTATGTGCAGGGTCACCAAACACCAGACAAGGCTGCCCAGAGCCACATCCAGCCTGGCCTCGAATGCCTCCGGGGATGGGGCATCCACAACCTCCTTGGGCAACCATCGGGAAATTAAGCCACAGAGAGAACTTCCTAAGGTTATTCTACCCACTGATGTGGTCTGTGGAGATGGAGGCAAAACCTTTCCTTGTTAGGGTCTTTTGGAGTCACACATAAATTGAGAGAACCACCTGCAGTCCCCTAACTCATTGCTACTATCTCCTTTTGGTTGCATCTCTACTACTTCTAAAAGCACTGAGGTCTCAGAACAGGACCACAGACATCATGCCACAAGCCCACATCCTGTTTGCAGCCCTAACCTGGGTGACCAAGTCCCAACCAGCAAGGTGTGATCACCGACCAGAAAGCACTGAAGTGTGATGGCAGGGAAAAGGAGCCAGGCAAGGAGAGGGTGAGGAGCAGCGGCTCAACCATTAAAAAAAAACATAAAACAAGTGAGGAACCACTGACCTGGGTCAGCTGTCCACAGAAAGATAAATGATAGTGTCTCCCTTCGAAAAGAAGGGAACTGCTCCAAAGGAATGTTTTGGTGGGTAAGCAGCAGAGCCCAGGCTGCACGCACACTTCCCAAGCCCCCACGCCACGCCGCACCACTTGGCCCATACTGTACTTGTCAGGGCACAGGAATCCCCCTTCCATCACGCCATGTGACTACTCATAAACACACGAGCCTAATCCTAGCAGCACAGCCCCAAAAGAATCCTGAAATGAAGAACGCTCTGGAGGACACAGCGACCGTGCACAAGCGCCAGAGCAGCCTGTGTGTTTCCCCCCTCCCAGGCCCACAAGGGTCGGCGCAGGCAGCATCCGCACAAGGCCGCAGCCAGGCCCGCACGGAAGGCCTAAGGATCAGCGACCTCCAGCACCGACGGCGACAGAACAACTGCTCCCGCACAGCCACCACCGGCTACCACCGGCTGCCCCCCGTCGCACTGCACCCCACCTCGCCCCCGAGCCCACCGACCGCCCCCAGGCCCGCCGCGCACCTCAGCGGCACCGCGACCCTCCGCCCGCCGGCAACACACATGCGCACTGCGCCGCTCGCCGGCAATCCGCACGCGCGCTGCGCCGCCCGCATGCCCCGCCCACCGCTGTGCAGTGCCGAAGCCTCGCCCACTCGAGGCCGCGCCCCGCCCCGAGCCCAGCCGAGCCGGCGCCGATCGTTCCCTGCCGTCGCGGCGCAGCGCAGCGCGGTACCGCAGCGCCCGGCGGGGCGGCAGCAGCAGCAGCCCGGGAGCCCGTCCACGCCTGACGCCGGGTAAGCGGTGCAGCATCGCGGGGGGCGGTGACGCTGGCGGGAATGGCTCGGGGAAGGGGGGAGGGAAGGAGGGCGGCGAGGCCGGCTGGGGCGGGGGGCTGCCATCTTGGAGCGGGGAGAAGCCCACGGCCGCGCCGTGCTGCGCTCGGGTAGCGAGCGGTGGGGCTCCGGCCTGCCTGGGACGGGTCCCGTGCCGAGGGGGGAAGACGAAGTTGGGACCGCGGGGCTGTTCGCTTCGTCCCCTCCCCGTGCGCCCGGCCCCGCGTTGACCTCGCGGGGTGTTCGCTGCCCGCCGCTGCGGTGCCTTCTGGACGGCACTGTGGGTGCCCCGCCCGTACGTGGGACAAAGCTCCGCGGGCCTGGGCTGCGGCCGCACTCCCCTTCCAGCCCCCTGCGTTCTTACTGCTTCCAGAACGCGCGGAGCCGAGCGCTGGGCTCGGAACCGACTGCGGGAGGGCTCTGTGCCCATCAGAAATAATAGCCGTGCTTTAAGGACGTGGATCCTATTGAATACAATTAGCTGGCGTTCGCCTGGGAGGGCCCTTTTTGTACCGGGCTCTTTTGCGGTCCTTATGGGCTGGGGCCCACCTGCAGCCCTCACCTGGGCGTGGAAACAGCATGAGGGAAATGGGGCTGGGAATAGGCTCTGCTTGGGCTAGTTGTGCTTTCAGTGAGCCAAGGGCACCGAGTGGGGCCCTGCCAGCTGCCCACACTGCCTCCTGCACCCTTGGCATAGTGGTTTTGATCTCAGTGTGCATCCCTTCCATTAGTGCCCATCCTTGCAATGGGGTCTGTGAGGGGCTGGTGCTGCTCACTGCTCCTGGCCAAAGGAGACCCTTGCGTGGTGTGTTGTGCAGGCAGCACGATTTAGGGATCCGATGGCGGATTTGCATATCAAAGCATCAGCGGGTGCTGTGCTGTGGTGACGGAAGCAGGGATGATAGTGGGGCTCGCTGGGGAGCGGACTGCAGCTTCCCCGGGGCTTTTTTAGTGCAGAGATGAAGTGTGAGAATGGGGGTGTTTGGAGAACGTGATTGTTTCCAGGTCTGTTAAGGCCTTCTTTAATTAATGGCTGCTTTCCAGGGGGTGGGAATAAAGGAGAGGGACCACGCCTCCCTCTCGGGCCCAAAGCCCCTCTCTCTTCCCGTTGGCACTTGCCCTCGGGTGAGTCTACGTTTCCTGCTTGTGCTGGGCTGCATCTCCATCTCCATGGCAACCAAGCCGAAGGAGCCTTTCCCCGTGGCACCGGGTGTTGTGCTGCCCTTCAACAGCCCAGTCCATGGAAGGGACATGGAGGTGCCGTGGCCCAGCCTAGCCACGCGGTGCCGGGTCTGGCCCGATGGCAGAGGCGGCAGGGAAGGGAGCGGCTGGGCTGTGTCCGTGGGGATGCTGTGTGACTCAGAGGAAGGCCTTTGTCTGGTGTCAGAGTAGTGCCTCCCGCTCCTCCCAGCTCCCCCGGGGCCTTGCTGGAGCTGAGAGGGCAGAAAGCAAGTGCCTGTCTGGAGCATGGTTCTGCTTTCATCCCTGGTCAGTGTGATGGCTGCAGCCACTGCAAGCAGCAGTTATCTTTGTTCTTTTTTATGCTGACATATTGTGAGCTCCAGTGGGGACCTCTGGTGCTGTTGGTGCAGCCCAGCTTCGGGCCCCTGCAGCCCCGGGCTTGTGGGTATGCCTGCTGGCTGAGTAGCACTAGTATCTCATGTTCTGGCTGTGGAGGATGGATTCCTGATAAATACGAGTAAATAAAAATCCAGGAATGATTTTTTTGTGTGTGCATGTGTGTGAGTACACACAGTGCAAAAGAGAGAGGGCAAGATTTGTGGTGCTGGTGCCAGGTCTGTGAAGCAGAGGCTTGCAGTGTGAAATGGCTTTTCTGTGAGGCTGCAGGCCTGTGGTTGGCACTGCCTCCGTGCTCTGTTCTCCCGGCCTGGAGCTGGGTGTCTGCCCTCTGCTCCAGATACAGATCAGCTGCAGCAGGCGGAGGCTCCCTTGCAAAGTGTGAGATGTGAATGCTTTCCTCTGTGTGTCTCTGCAGCGTTTGCTCCTTTTTGCTAGGTTCTCTCTATGTGCATGCGATAGCTAAACAGTGCTGCAAATGCTTCCGTTTTCCCCACTGCTCCTGCATGTCATAAAATCATAGAATGGATTGGATTGGAAGGGACTTCAAGGATCATCAAGCTCCGACCCCTCTGCTGTATGCAGGGTCACCAATCTCCATATCTAATACTGGACCAGACTGCTCAGGACCCCATTCAACCTGGCCTCGAACACCTCCAGCGACAGGGCATCCCATGTCAATGCTGCCTGCCTGCCCATCTCCCTGCTCTGCCTCTACAGGATACCAGTGCTCTCTCAGGGCCGGGTTTGTAGAGGCTTGGTGCTGGCAAGGTAGGGATCCTCCTGGCAGAGCTCTCAACATCTTCCAAGCTAGGTGTCCTGTCAGCACTGGGAGGCAACGGCTGCAGGCAGGGCTCATGTCTGGCTATGCTCGCTGTCTTCTGCAAGTGTTTCCTCAGCCTCCAAAACCCAGCAGCCACCAAAGAGCCCCTCCTTTTCCATGCCTGGAGAAGGCACTGTGAGCTTTCAGTGCCTTGTTTTTCCTGTCCCATTCTGACCTGTGCTTCTGCTCCTTCCTCTGGAGGTGCTCCTGCTAAATTCCTTGCAGACCTCACCTCTGGGTGGCGGCCGATGGAGCTCTAGCTTGAACTTGGTTCTTTCACAAATTAAATAGTGCCCATTAGTAGGCTCTGTCTCTGGTCCCTTCAAAGCCAGGGAACGGGACAATCTTGATACTATCTGTTACTTAGTGGAAGTAGATGCAGATGGCTGCAGGTCTCATCTCCTGCTTGAAGTAGTCATCATCATCTGGTGTCTTCTGCTGGAAGGTCAGGCAGAGCCTTGTAGTGCTGCAGGGCTGTAGAGGGTACCTGCTTTTGACTTGTTAATAAATCTAGTGCCGTGGGTCTAGGGAAGATCTTAAAAGAGATGCATCCCTCAGCTCTGTGTGTATCATCTAGCTTCCCTTTGTGTGAACCACTGGGCTCTGGAGGCTCTCAGGTGTTGCTGGTGAGGCTGACATCTTCTCCAGGGTGACTGTGTGTTCAAGCTGGTGATTTGGTTTGGCTGGGCTTCTCTCTATGCTTCAGGCATAGACCTGCTAACAAATTACTGTGTGCCTGTTACACTGCGGTAACTGCCCAGGGGTTCGTTGTTACTCAGTGTAGAAAGGCAGTTCACTTGTCATGAGTTCAACATTATGAATCTGGAGGAAGGAACTGAATTTGTGCTGGACACAAATCCATGTGAAGACTGGCTGCAGCAGGAGGATCAGTGCTGTTGGACAAAGCAAAGAACTGGCTGAGTGGAGAAGAACAAATGCAAGGTGACAGTAAGTAGGAACTCTGTCTTCACCTGGAACGGAAGGTCAGGGGTGATAAGGGATTTAGAGGAGTTAATTTTAAAAAGTGAATCCAAGCACAAGTGAAGTAAAAACAGGTGATGACCATTTAGGTCAATTAGATGTGATCAAGTGGACAAAGCCTTATGAAATTCACCTGAGTACTTAATAAGCTAGAGCAGTTTTTGTATGGTGAGCAGCCATGCTAGAGAACATGTAGCGGTGGGAGATCTCGAGGTTTGGTACCTTGATATATAGGGAGAAGGAATAGGGCTACAACCAGATAGTCTAAATAAACTGGAATAAATAGCTGAGCAGCTAGTGTCTGTTGCGCTAAGAGAATATGCTGATTTAAAAAGCCACCAATGCGTTTTTGTCTGGAACATACTGCATCACATCAGTCAGCTCCCTTGCCTAGAAGGATGGCTCGCCTAGCAGCTGAGCGGGGGCGATGGATGCAATAGATCCTGACTTGAGTCAGCCTGTGTCACTGACCCACGTGTCAGCCTCATAAACAAATGGGGAAGGGGTGGGAGATGTGAAGCATCCCTCAGCTGGATGCACGACTGGTTGAAAAGCTGCATTCAAAGTGCAGGTTGATAGCATTTCTCTCTGATAGGAGACCCTGCCTAGGGCAGAGGCAGGGCTGGGAAAAACACTGGTGTAACCAGGATTTGTGAGTTGGATGAGTTAGCGCTTTGCTGGGGAGGAGGCACACACAGCGCAAGCCTTGTGCCAGGCTATGTTGGGAGTGTCACCTCTAAGGTACAGGAAATAATTACTGCTATCCCTGACATAGATGAGGGATTACTGATGGAATAGGCTCAGATCCTTGGAAGGATGTGCACAGACAAGAAGATTGTCCAGCAGTGCAACAGAAATGATTAAGATCTTTAGAGATACGGTCTGGGAGGAAGGATGCGAAGGACTAGGACTGAGTTAGCCTGAGGAAGAAAAAATGGAAGAGGGAGCTTCCTGAAGAATGTACAGCAGTGTGCTGCTGGAAGACTGTAGTTGGCTGTAGTCTTTGAAGATGGGGCTGGAAGTCATTTCATCTGTAGTGGTGGAGTCACCAACAATTGAGATGGCGAAGCAGAAGAGGCTATCTTGAAGATTTGCGAGGTTTTTGAATCTGTCTTGGGTTTTGTTTTATTTTTTGTTTGTTTTGTTTTGTTTTTAACAAATTGGCAAATAGCTGGCTGTGCCTCTAAGCGAAGAATCTCACCAGTAACTGCCAGGGTGGAAGGGGCCTTAGTTTACGTGACGTGTTTGATACCTGTAGGGGAAGCAATGAGTAGCCATGGGAATATTAATTCTACAGGAGGTGCTCAGGAGACTGATACTAAAATACTCTTATCTAAATCCAGTGTCTGTGCTCAGAAAAGGATGTTGAAAAATTGAAGGGAGCTACACAATAATCTGAGGGCTGGAGATGAATCTTTATGGTGAGAAACATAAGGAGATCAATCTGTTTATCTAATCAAGGAAAAGATTAAGGTGGGACTTGGTTATCCTACATAAGCATAACACATCTTATGACTGTGTGTCATTAGCTTGGAAGGGTAGTGATGCTAGGCTGTAAAGGATAGCAGGAAAAATGCTAGACTGTGATCGCCTTCAGGGCCGCATAGGCAGCTGGAGGCACCTGTCTTTGCCCCTTCCTTGCAACTTGTTACCACTTTCTCAGCACACTCCACTTTGGGTTTGCAACTCCTGCCTTGCTGTCTGCGTTTGCCCTTTCCTTGGGACTCCTCTGCCTTGTGAGGAGGCACCTCTGAAGCAGAAAGCAAGCATTAGCCTGAGCTCAGCTAATACACAGTAATGTGTTTCACGCACT
This sequence comes from Alectoris magna, assembly GCA_030625065.1. NCBI lineage: Eukaryota > Metazoa > Chordata > Aves > Galliformes > Phasianidae > Alectoris > Alectoris magna. The sequence continues at coordinate 31,523,544 of CM060562.1, read as the reverse complement.
CTCTGTGCATGTGCCCCTACAATCGTTCCTTTACTTTCCTTGCCCCAGCCAGTCTGTCTCTTTGAGTGATAGACTGCAATCCCTCCCCTTGTGGCACCTGGTTTCATTGCCAAACAAATATGCGGGAGCCTACCCACCACCTTCCAAACTCACCACCGGGGTCAAGGATGAATAAAACTGAACACCGCCATTGCCTCTGGTCCTGGCCAACCTGCAGGCCTGGGCATCACCTGTGGCTGCTCTTGTATTGAGGTTTGCTAAGTCAGCTTCCAGTGTGAGAGGCAGTGTTTCTGTCATAGCCCAATGAACAAATCTTGAGAGGGAGATAGGATGAGATGCTGCAGCAGATGGCTTGCTAAAATCTCGCTACATCCACGACTTCCCTTTCACCCACTAACGCTGTAATGCTGTTAAAAATAAAGATGATCCAGTTTGCCTGGTGAGGATGTATCCTGTGTAAATCCCCACTGCCTGGAGCTCATGGCATCTTGCACTCTCATGTCTTAATCTTTTATTCTCGTCTTTGATAAGGGGAACTTCAAAGCTAATGAGCAGATAGCTCTTGACTGTTGCTGCAAATCAGGGGAAATAAATGCTTTGATGCACATTGGGGAAAATCCCCCCTCCCCCAGCGTGTCACTGCTTTTTGTACTTTTTTTTTTTTCTCAAGTGTTATTCCATTTGGATGAGAGCGGAATTTGGGTGTGCAGGAAATAACCTCAGTAGGCGTTTGTGTTTGTTCTGGGGAGCGTCTCCTACAGCTGGAGTTGCTCGAGGAGAGATACATAGAGCGGCAGCTGTAGTTCTCTTCTGGTGGGCATTGGGTACACCTATGCAATGGATGAAGGCATGAAAATATTTCTGGTGGTGATGATGTTTCATCTGGGCCATGCCTGTGGGTGCATTAGGTGCCTCATTCAAAACACCTACAGTCTTCTGGCTGGCTTGAGGTGTGGGACTGCCTCCTTTGGTTGCTCTACTGATACGTTATTTTGGCAAAAATGCTCCAACTTCTCAGTCTGGTTTCTTCTACCACCTCAAAACACCTAGAAGCGGTTTTGCCGGTATAACTGCACACCCATCAATAGTCTTTTGCCTGTGCAGACATGTTTATCACTGGGGACTTTGTGTCTGAGACCATGCTGGAAAGTGTCTGGGGCTGGCCTGGTCCAAAAGCTCAGAAAGGGAAGAGAAGGGAACAGGCAGTTGAAGCAGTGGAAGTGTCCAGTTCTAGAGAGTTTCCAAAATGTGTAAGTGACTGATCTATTGGTATGCTGAAAGCAAGTGGCTGGTAAACTGGAAAAAAAAAACAAAACAAAAACCACAGGTTTCAGATAAAGGGAGATTTGCTGTTTGGGTTGTGGTATGCATACTCAATTGTTTGCACTGCATGTTTTGTAACAATAAAAGGGATTTTTAGACCTCTTCATGTAGGTAAACTAGCCCATCTGTGTAATAGTGCAGGCTGGGCTCATGCATTGTAGCTGATTGGGTGCATGGACTGGAAACACCCAGCCTAGTCCCAAAAAGTTATAGAGTACCGTGAGCCTGTCTGATCCACAGCAAGCGTGCCTGCCTTCTTTCCCTCTGATCCTGTCTTTCCCTCCCGTCTGTTTTTGACCTGCTCAATCACCCCTATCAATCTGTCATTGCCTCCCAGGCTTCCGGAGCATCTCTGGAGTTATTGCTGCCTAGATGCCATCTTGCACTGCTGATTGTACTGCTGATTGTGCTGCCTCTTTGTAGAGCTGGCTCTGGTAGCCCCAAGCAGAGTTTTGGAGTAACACCAAAACAACTTCCACACCTTCTACCCCTGTGCCAAGGCTGGCCTCATTATTCCTGCTCTGTATCCCCATGTACGGATTTGTGAGTGTTCATGTCCCATTTTGCCTGCAGGAGCCTTGGGCAGGATAAATTTCAGAGCCCTTCAGGAAAAATGTATTTTGTTCCTTCTTTCTCACTCCTTAATAAAAAAAATTCCATGTCATTTATGGAAAAAAGATGCTTCTGGGGCTCTACCTGGCAAACTCACGTGTCATAGAATGGCCTGGGTTGAAAAGGACCACAATGATCATCTAGTTTCAACCCCCCTGCTATGTGCAGGGTTGCCAACCACTAGACCAGGCTGCCATACCACAACCCCATCCCTTGAGAGCAGGGAGTGTACCCTGTCCTGACAAGCCTGAGCATTGGTCTTGGATGGAAGACTGAACTAGCAATGGGAAAACTTGATAGTGCATGATGCTGCTCTCCTGGACATGCAGACAGCAAGCTGCTCCAGTGAATTAATGATTTGGTCTCCCTGGGAGGGTTTGCATGGGAATTTTCCTCTCTGTCAGGCAGAAGATGAGGTGTGGGGTGTATCAGCAGCATGCCTCTGACTTGAGGCAGCAGGGATGGCTGTGGGTGGGAGGAGATGAGCTGGATGGTGATCGTGGGGGTGAATCTGTGAGTGCTTGTGGTGGGAGGAGCGGGTGGGCCAGGGCACAGGCCTGCTTGCCAACAGGTATCTGGATATGTTTTCCCCAGCAAGCCCGTGCTGTGGTAGAGGTCCAGCACCCAAGTGATGCACTGGAGGACTCTTTCACTTCATCCTGCGTGTCAGGTACAAGCTGAAGGTTTATCAGCAATGACAAGTGTTGTTGAAGGCATGGGATGTGAGAATGAGCAGAGCTTTTAGGAGGATCTCTTGTTCTGCAGATGATAAGCAATCCCTAGGATCTACATCTGATGATGTCTTGTGGTTCTGTCACTAACTGTGTGGCCCAGGCAGGCCTCTGGACTTCAAGCTGTGATTGGATATACATTGAGCCATGTCTGAGGCTTTCTGGTGAGACCACTGGACAACCTTCCCTGTGTCTGTTAGGAGAAGTAGAAACTCAGAAATTGATCCAAGCCTCTTAATGTAAGTGCACGTCCTCTCCAAACCGTTTGAAGCTGATAAGTGCGGTGGCATAGAAGATGGAAACAGGAAATGTCAAAGGGGAATGGAGCCAGGAGGTCCATTACCAGTTTAGTGGTATGGAAGGTGTGCTGAGTGTCTGAAAACAGGAAAGCAATAACTTTCTCCAAGAAGGAGAGGAAAATATGAGGTTCTAAAAATGAACCTGGCACAGAGAGACAGATGGGCTCATCTAGAAGGAAGGAATGGAAAATGCGATGGTGGCTTTAGGAGGAGCCAGGAGCTGGCACTGGTTGTTCTGCCTGGATGGGCTTCAAGACTCTGATCTGCCACCATATGGGTGTTCAGCTCAGTAACATCACTGCAGGGTCTGTTTCTCTGCTGCCTGGCAGGGTGTGCCTTGGACACCACAGGAAGCCCGCCTAATTTAAGGAACCCTGGGAGATACTCTTCTCTTGCCTTTTGTTGTTCAGGTGCCTAATTCCAAACAGGAGTCCTGTGGGCCTGGGTTTCTTAATCCTTCTTTGAGCCCAAACTGTCTTGTGCTTGCCTCTTCCCACAGCTGAGGGCAGTCGGGTGTCCTTGCTTGATGCCCAGGGGCAATGAGTCGATGTGATGGGTGGTCCTGTAGGAGGCAGGTGAAGTGGCAGCTGGGGGCCGTGTTCCCCTGTGCTTGCCAGACACCCACCAACTGGCAGGGCCACTGTCCCTCCACAGGAGTTGGGCACTGCCTGAACTCCCTGTCAGTGTTACATCAGCCACTGAGCTGCTGGGAGAACATCACACAAGCTGTCAGGAGGTTTTCAGGGGCCCTGTGTTAAATCTTTTCTTTGACACTGTGCTTCCAGGGCCTAGGATGGTGGCCTGTTCTTGTGTGGTGCGTCTGATCCACAGCATTCTCTCCCTTTCTCAGGAAGATCTGCCCAAAGTTTAGGTGTCTGTTATTAAAAAGTGCTGAGTGTATCCTCGAGTCCATTGGCCATTGGTGAGGGAGCTGCACATGATTGGCCATCCTGCAGCACCTGGCCCTAAGTCACCTTCCCACGATCTCCCGATCTTCCTATAACAGGAGGAAGGTTCAACTGATCCAGAGTGCTCATACTCTCTTGACTCATCTGGTCCGCCACTTCCACCGCCGGAGCACTCAGTGTTGGTAAACAGCATGTTATAAATAGGCATCTGATGCTATACTGGGAGGAGTTCTGCTCGCTGTTGAGCACAGGCACTGTGGGACCTGGGCCTGGCTGCCGTGAGCTCGGCTGGCTGTCATTGAGCCTGGGGAATCGAGTGAGCTCTTTCCTTTCTGCCCAATCACACAGGTGTCACATGTGTGCCATTTCAGAGCAAACACTGAAGTATGAATTGAAGAGGCTGTGGATTTCTGATGATCCACGGAAAGTGAGAGTCAACCTCAGGGTGTTCGCACAACATGGAACCCCACAGTGTTATCTTGGTCCCTTTGTTGCCCCCTGTGAAAGAATCAGTCACCCTGCTGTCAGTCACTGTGCCTGGTGACTGGTGTGGCCCTGACTTCCGCACTCAGGATTCCTCGGAGGCTTTCATCAGGATGCCAGTCAGGTGGCATCAGAGGAGGGCAGGCTGCCAGGGGGGAAATTCCAGCCTTCCTGCTTGCTTTCAGGGCTGCGGCCAGATCATGGTGACAGGCCTCCAGCAAAAAAAGCAGGCAGCGGGCAGCTGTACAGGAAGGCTGGAGGAGGTGCTGCCCTCCTGCATCCTTGTACTTTTCCACGTCCAGGTGCTGGTTTCAAACAGGTAAACCCAATGCTGGGGTATCAGGGTGGCCTCTCTCAGCTGCTGGGCTGAACTGGAAGAGCCAGGCAAAAGACACTCTAGAAGCAGACTGACTGGTGTGTGAGCTGAGCTGGTGGTGCTGTGTTTTCTTCACTGGTTTAAAAACAGAACAAAAAACAAGAACAACTCAATGCCCTTTAAAAAAGTTTCTACCTTATCTCCAGCACACAGTATGTGTCTTTTTGCACCATGCTCTGGAAATCAAGTGGTAGGAAGCCTGTCTTCTGTTGTGTGGTAAGGAAGTTCCTCTCTGTGCTTCAAATCTGCAGATCATCTTCACCAGCATGAGGTTTGATGGGTTTGCTTTATTGCTTTTTTGTTTTTTATTTTTTTTTTTTTTCCTAAAATGCCCCACCATACAGCAGAGAAGACATGAAGGCCATGTTTGTTGTGTGTCGTAGTGTTTGCTGAGAGCCTGATAAGCCCTAATGTTGATGATGCATTGCAAGTCTGGCAACCAGGTTCAATTGTGTTCTGGTATTTGAAAATGAAACAGCGGAGAGGTTTGAATGTTTGTTGATTTTAAATGGTGTAAACTGAACTTCATCATATGAGAGTTGATGCTTGTCAAACTACTGTATTTATTAAAAAGAAAAAAAAAACTTTCGTCTTCCACTCTAGACAGTGTGGACGCTGCTGGAGGCAAGTGGGAAATGAGAGGATAAGCTAGGGAGACAGGATGAGTTTGTTGGTGATTGGCTCCAGTGTGACCAAAGGAGAGCTCTTTGACATCTCAGGGTATGGATGCAAAGGCAGTGTGTGACAGTTGTAGCTGCGAATTGTGCCACTGGACCTTATTTCTTGCTATCAAACATAAATTCTGGCTCAACTACTATACCCCAAGTTGCTCAATTGAGGGTGGGTTGACAACCAGTACATATAGCCAAGGGTCAGTGAGTGGTCCTGGAAAACATCAGGTGCTTGAACCAGAGCGCACGGCTTGAGTCTGTCCCTCTTTAGGCAAACACTTAAATTTACCCATGTGCTTAAGTTTCAAGCACTTCAGTGAGAGTATTTCAAGATAAGTATGTACTTGGGAGCTTTCCTGAGCAGGGGTGATTTCTTCTGCGTGAAGATCCTTGGAGAAACATCTTAAGAAGTATTGAGCCCATACAGCTGCCAAGGCTAGATTTGTGCTGGGAGAAGCTCATTTGAGTTATTAATTAGTAATCAATCTCTGAATGCTGTAATCTGTTAATTGCTTTTATACTCCTGCCTCTGTGATATGTTTGTGAAGGCCAAACTTTGCTCCTATAAGGAGAATTCTGGAGGAATTGTTTGCTGTTCTGTCATGTTGCATTGGAGGCCTCAGCTGCAGCTCTAACAGGTGATTTGTCATTCTGTGTAGCACATGTAGTGTGTTGTCTGATCCAGAAACAAGATATGGAACAGTGTGTTCTCCGTCTTCAGCACATGAATGAGCAAAGAACAATTTTGCTGACTGTGGAAGTGCCTTAGTGGTCTTTGGGGTCCACTAGCCCCTTTTGATTTGGGTGTATTGCCCCTCCTGACTCAGGGCATACGAGTCCCAGACATCATTGCAGACACATTGCTTCCAGTGCCAAGGGAAAACAGTCAGTGGAAGCACAGAGCATGAGAGAGTACTTTGGGAGGGAAAGGTGGAATCCAGTCAGAACATGCAATAGGTCATTGTGCCCACTGACTCATAGTGACCAAGATTTAAACTCTTGGCAGATTTTTGCTTCTGTAGCTTGTGCTAGGAATGATTTTGTTACGTAAAAGTCAGGGCCATTGCTTTAGGTTGTGGTGTTGCTTTCTTCCCAGCCTGGCAGATGCCCAGTGTTTGTTCTCCTGCGTGATGCTGACCCACCTAGGCCAGAGAGCCCTTCCTAACATCACCTCTGGCAGCTCTCAGTGTGCACTGTCTGATGGATGCAGTGATGCTGCAGGTGTAACATTCAAGTCAAGTGGAGATTTCAGTGTTCTTTGTAAGTGCAAGCAAGGGCTGCAGGCAAGAAGAACCCTTGTTACCAACTGCAAGTCCTTGGACTTCCATAGGTTTGATACTTGCTTTTGTGGAGCTGTGCTCCATGTATACAATGACTCAGAGTGGCTTTGCCCAATTAAAGTACCATTTCTTTGTTTATCCTACCATTGAGGTGGGGCTCTTGGTTAAACAAGGCTTGCCCTCCTTCAAGTCTAAGCAGCTGTTTCATCTCACCTACCTTTATCTGTGGGCCTGGGAGCCAGGCTGCTTGCCTTGAAGTACTACTTCTTTGTTCTCCGGCTTGGCTGGCCACCCTCGTCTCTGTGCCCAGTGCCCAACCAGTGCTTTGTTCCCTGTGTTCCCAAGCATGGCTCAGCTCCTCTTGCCAAGACCGGGAAGTAGAGAGGGACCAGGGAAGAGAACAGCTCACTCAGCATCTCACAAAGACTGGTGGCTGGCCACAGGCCCTGCATCCCCTGCCTGGTTTGTGTGCATACACCTGGCCACAGACCCCTGCCCAAGCAGCCCCAGAAGGTCAGATCTACCTCAAGAACTCAGAAAGGTGTTCTACTTTTGTTCAGCCCAGCAAGTGCAGATTATTCAGGAGCAGTTCCCTGTCTCTGGAGCAGATTTCTTTGGCAGCGCCAGAACAAGCATCCTGTAGAAGAGGGACTGCAGCATCTTCCAGCACTATAATGCACCAAGTGGGGTCCAGCAGTCTTCTGTCCATAGCAGTGTGCAGAAGTGCTCTGAGACGGTGAGTCTCAAAGCTGTGTGTAGTATCCATCTCATGCTATGACCTTCTCTATTCAACTCCCAGCAGGAGCTCAAAATTGGTCTCTCACAGGCTGGGCAACTTACTTGTGTTCACTATTGGAAGCTAATAGCTGCTAGGACTGGGTGCTTAGGGGGGAATGATATGCCTTAAAGCCTCTGCTTTTTCAGCATCATAGTTTTCCAAGTTGGATGCTGTCATGGTCAAGGTCACCGTGCTGCTTGTGGTTCTACTGGATGCTGTGTCAGCTCTGTGTGCAGTCCCTCCTCTGTACTGCTGTTGCTGAAGCTCTAGCTCCTGTCATTCTTTCCCCAGTGAATGCAGGATGCTGGTTCCTAGATGTTCTAACCTAGCTGTCCTGGCTTGCTGGCTGCATCCAGACCTCTTGCTGTGAGAGCCGTTTAGTCCTTTGCTGATGTTGGCTGTTGTTGAGGAGCGATTGGCTTCTTTCCTTCTCTTGCTCTGGCTGCTGAATCCTTTCTCAGCCTGTAGTCACGATGAGAACTTCACTCTGCTTGCTGCAGTGCTGTGGTTGCCGTGGCCTCTGTGGCTTCCCTGTGATGTAGATTCTTTGTAACCAATCCTGTTACACAAGCGCTACTCTAGTAATGCAGTAAGAAAGGTAAGGGAAAGGTGAGACAGTTCCCAGCCTGCTAGTGTTTGGAGCAGTGGTCTCTGTAAGGACCGTACAAAAGGATTGGCCTTGCTTGTTGTAGGAGGGATACAGGTGACAGAACTTGCAGTAGATGGTCCCACCAACATGGAGAACTTGTGCTTGCTGCAGCAGCTCATGTGGCATCCTGACTTCTTGCCCATACAGATGTTAGCCCTGCTGTGTTTACAAGGGAAGGGATTTCCCTCTAGGCTTCCTGGTTTTGCTTCCTGTGTGTTTCCTGCTGGCTGAGAGCTGGACTGGTGGTCCTTTCCCATTAGTACCAAAGAAAGGTGTTTTTTTTCAGTGCTGCCAAGTGCTTCCAGAGCTGTTGCTCTAAGCAGCCTACATGCACCCTTCTGCTGTGGTTCCTGAATTGATGCAAGGTTTCAGTTTTCTTGGGTCTCTGTGGACCAGCTGCTCAATGCACGAGGATGGGGCTTTTCTGCAGTACCATCCAAGAGAACTGCTCAGTTCTGTGCCTGTCCAGTGTCATGTTGTCAAATGCTTGCAGTGAGAAGACTGAAAGGAACTTACTCCAGTAACCTCTGAGCGAGCAACTTACATGCTGTGGAGGAGGGAGCAGGGATGCTCCCAGGGCTGATGCAGCAGGATGTCCTGCCAGTCCCTGGGGGGAGGCAGCTTTGACAACTGAGATGTTGCTTGCCATCTCTTAGTTATATGCATCACTAAGGGTTTCCTTAGTGGGAAGTGCTAATCGTGCTGTGTAGGTAAGGGCTTGTAATTGTGCCCAGCTGATGAAATTTCTGTGTATTTTGAGCTCTGCTGCATAAAAAGTAAAGATTCCTGTCATGCAGAAGTGAGGAGGAGGAAACAGTCAATGTGACCTTGAGAGACTAGCTCAGAAACCTGGTACTGTGACAGAGAGATTCTGCATTCAGGAAAAAAAGATGGGTGTGGATAAGAATGCCCAGCCTGCGAAGCCTGGTGAAGGACAGATACAGGACATGAGGGAAGGCAAACGTGTTAATACTCCCCTGTGCACAAGAGGATTAACATTAGCGATTAAAAAGAAGCTCCAAGGTGAGGAGAGCTCTCTGATAAACAAAGGGGATGAGAGCTGGAAGAGATGCAGAGCTTCTAAAAGTGTGTACCTGTGTAAAACTGACAGGATAGCTTTTGGTCGCTTAAATTGAGGGTAATGTGTTAAAATCCAAAGCGTGTAAAGGACCAGGGGGAAGACTGGTCAGTGTTTGAGCCAAGCCAGATGTGATGTGCCTGAACAGTTCTGCTTAACAGTGCTCAAAAGCCGAAGTGTTGCTTGTGCAGTGAAGATTCTCCATAAGTAGTTGTTCTCACCTAAAGAATGTATTTTGGCACAGACCACCTGGAGCAGGCCATTAGAACCTTTGCAGGTAGACCATGAGCAGTAGTGTAAGTGCTGACAAGACGTATTCAAGAGGTGACCCAGAAGGCAACCCTAGTGGAACTGCCAATGTGCTGCTGAGATCCATACACCAGAAGCTGAAAACCAGTGGTGTAGGGGGATGCTGGAGTCTCCATCCTTGGCTTTAGCAAACATCCATTGGGAACGGGTGGAGTTGCTGCTGTTGGGATGCTGGTTGGTAGGTGAGGAAGCCATTCAAACCGCTGTTTTCTGGGGTTCATGTGTATAACCGCAGCACCAGGAGTTGCCAGCCGGGGCTTTGTTACTATGTGGCCACAGCTCCACAAAATATACAGCATGAGGTCCAGCACCACATCAGTCTTGCCACTAAATGTTTGCATTGTGTTTGCTGTATCACTGTCAGCATATGCTTGCAGGAAGCAAGGGAGGCCAAAACAGTAAGCGGTATTTGTTTATAAAGTATGTGCTGGCAGACAAACTTGGGTTCTTTCTGATAGATTTACAGCCTGGGAGCTTGAAGGGGAAATGACAGGTAGATATATTTGGAACTAAAGTGTTTGATTTGGTGACTCATGAAATCTATTGCACAAAATGTAATGTGAATCAGATTGGCCGTGGCACTGCTGCGCAGGCTGAGAGCGATTGCTAGATTGCAGGTGGAGACATGGTGGCTGGCATGGGCTCTGTCCCAATGGCAGAGGGAGAGATGGGCCCTTGGCATGGACTAGAGTGGGACACGTGGATGGCATCCTGCAAATGGAGACTTGTAATGTGTCAGGAGGCCAAGTACAGATTGTAAAGTCATCAGGAGGCAAATGGGATGAAGCCGGAGGCCTCTCATAAGCAGTCCAGAAGTGCCAGGTGCTGTGTCTGCATTGGTTGGTTCCATGTTGGATGAAGGCATCTATGCTGAGAACGCCCAGGAGCACACAGCCCAAAGGGATGTGAAAATGAAAACTCAGGCGGGAGGGCAGCAAGATGCAGTGTGGGAGCAAAACACAGAGACTAAGAGAACGTCTTGAAAGGGCCAGAGTTGTGAGATGGATGGGTTCCCTGAACTTCATGGAACTTGTACTCAGAGTCATGAGTGAGAAAATAGCCTTCAGGAAAGAAGAGGGATTTTGCAGCCTAGTCAAGAGAGGACTGTCCAGGGGAAGCTGTGGAAAGAGAATGGTTGAAGATTTCCCTGATGCTGATGGCCCAGCCTGCAGAATGGTTTTTCCTATATAGGAGCTGTGCAGTACCGAGCCCCAGAAAATAAGTGCGAACCTCTAAAACATCCGTGTCCCTTTAGGATCACCCTTTAGCAGGTTCAGGAAGTTGTAGGGTCTCGGTTGCCTCTAGGAGAACACTAGGCTTGGGTTTCTCATGGACCGGAAGCCTCTCTGCTGCCACAATCCCTGTCCATCCTTGCCAGGCACCCTCCCATCATGGTGTGCCACTGGTGTGACCAGCAATACTTACAGCTGTGCTGGCTGCAGGACCAGGCTTGCTGAACAGCAGGACATGCACCACCGATGGCACGCAGGCAGCTGCAGAACAGTGTGGAGCCAGGAGCTGGTCATGACCGTGACCTACTAGTGTTGGTGGTTGATGCTGATACACAGAAGAAAGATATGATGCCTTTTGCTAGCAGATATTTGAGGCTTGATGCAGGGCCAGCTGGAAGAACTTTGTACCCAGGGCTTTTGCTTTGACCTGGATTTTCCTTTGAAGAAGCAGAGCCTGCCAGATAAAAGCTTTGGACGCCCGGCAGCTGCTGGGAGGCTGCTTGGCCAGCTTACGCAGAAGGTGAAGCGTGCGGGGAGCTGTGTGTTGGCTAAGGAGGCAGAGCACCCCCCCCTGCAGTCAGAAAGCTATCTGCCCCTTCTCTCTGCTGCTCCACGTTCCCTGCCCTTGTGAGGCCACTTGTGTCCGCTGCAAGCTGGAGAGAAGGGTCTCTGCCCTCATCCCTGTATATCTGAATCTGCAGTGCTCTGTGCTTGGGGCTGCAGGTACCCAGCTGCCCGTCTCTGTGCCCCCAGCCCATTAGGAGGTTGTCTTGTCGCCATAAACAGGTACAGCTCTGCCAGAACACAGTCTCGCTACTCTAATTACTAACAGGGTTATTAAAATTTACCGGTGAAGGAACAAACAGATGTCATCGGCCGCTTACGTCTTTCTGGCTGCATGTGCGGGCATACTGTGTATTGATTTATATTTCCTCACAAGCGTTTCTCAGACCACCTCCTTGCGTCTGGCTGACATCAGTGGCGCGGCTGGTAGAGCTCACCCACATCCATGTCTCTGCCCTGCAGCTCTGCTCTTTGCTGTGGGGCAGCAGGTCCCCAGTGAGTGTCCTGCCTGGCTGCAGGAGGCTGCCCAGCGTACTGACAAGCAAGCTCTGCGTACTCTCCTGCAGCTCTGCATGCAGCAGGGGATGAGGGAGGCAAGGGGACCTCTGTTCCTCCCCCTCTTTCCTGCTGCATGGAGGAAAGAGAGTGGATGGGCATATTGCTGAATAAGAGGCAAAAATGCCTTTGGCAAGGCTTTCTGTGCTGGCCTTGCAGTTTTGGGGAAGTCAGCATTAAACATATCAGGCAGAAGGGGAAGACTGTGGGGTTGAATGGGGCCTCATCTGATGTCCTGCTGACTGTGCTGCAGTGGGCAGCGCTGCCTGTGCTCAGGAAGGGTCAGGCTCTGCTGCTGGCCTTCAGCACCCCAACCCTCACAGTAATTCCCTGCCTGAAGGTTGCAATGGAGCATTAAGGATGGGCACAAAGGGATGACCTAGATGCTGCCAGAGAGGTCATTGTCCCACAAGCATGCCAAGGTGGGCTTCAACTGTCCTTTGCCTCTTTCAAGATTCAGGCAACTCATTTAACCATTTATGTCTTCTGCATCTAAGGGCAGCATCCTCTGAAGAAGGGGAGACAAAGAAGCATTTATGGTTGGGTGCTATAATGTCACCCCAAAATGGCAGCAAGAAAGGTGCCGGTGGAAAGAGATGTTCTATGCATCCCTTTAAGCTTAAAAGCAGTGTAAGTCTTGGGTGTATGCCTCAGCTTTTCCACTGTGGGATGTTCTGGCTGGGGTACTGGACAGATAAGGAAGGTTCATTTCTGGTCTCTTCCAGTCCATCCTCTAGGACTTAGGGGGGGAAAAAAGTATATCTTTGCTACTTGTTTCTCTGAAATGTGGCTTATGTTACCCACGGGATTGCTAAGTTTGTCTCGAATGTGTAATGGCTTATATAAATAATGATGGAGTCAGGGACAGTGGGAGCATATGAGCCTCATTTCTTTCAGAAGGGAGGAAATGGGGCTATAAAATATTCAGGAATTAGGTGAATGGTTTGGTCTCTGCAGAAGATCATACTTCCCTAATCTGCTGTGAATCTTTCAGTACTCCACTGCAATAATAGTGGATAGGTAATACTCAGCCAGCTTCTGTAATTTGCTTGGATGCTTAAAAAACCTCTGAAATTGCCCATAAAAGGCAGCAAACAGAACCCTCCATTGGACAAGGTGTAACATTCTGCCAAGGGTCCAGAAACCAAGAACAAAAGCAGATGAGCGATTTGCAGTGTGACAAAGCAGGAGGATGGGGTTAGTGACCCCAAAAAAATGTGTAACAGGGCACATAAAATCTGCAGGTATCCCGCAGTTGTTGAGCTTTATCAAGATGAAACAACTCCCAAGTGACAAGGTGCAGAGTGGTGTGAAGGGAGGAGAGAGTCACTATTGAGAAATGCAAAGCCCAATGTATTGTAAGAAATGATTTGTCTTAGGACATCACTCGTCTCTAAACTATTGCAGCTACTCGGGGCAATGGTGTGTGCTGACCATTTATAGAGTTGCTTTCCCTCAAGGTGTATGGATGCAGTTTGAGAAATAAATCATGGTTGGATGCATGAGGAATTTTGTAAGAGATGCTGAGAGCATCAGAATGCTGTTCTGGAAGTCAAGGTCATCTCCCACGTCCTGAGTGTTCTACCAACTTCTGGTTATATTTCCTCAGGGTTAGAGCAGGTAGTGTTTGGGGTGTGTGGTAAGTGCGATTGGGGCTGGAGGAAGCCTTGTGCCATGGGAAGCAGGAGGGGGGAACTTCATTGTGGGTATCATAGAGGGAGGCCTAGAGACAGCAATGGCTTTTGTTCAGTGCCCTTGCAGTACCACGAGGGGTGGAGATGCAGTGGGATAGTACAGTCTTTCACTCAACACTGCTAACATCTGGAACTTGTTGCCGCACCCTTTAAGACCTAGAAGTTTTCAAGGTTCTCCAAAAGAGGAATTAGAAGCATTTCTTTTTGCAGTGAGCCCTCGAGACAGGCACTTCAGAGGGGTACAGCCCTTCCTGCTCCCAGGCATGCGACTTCCCTGTAACAAGGCCTGGCCTGGTGATGATGCTGTCAGGAAGACAGCTTGGTGGGGTTGTTAGTGGCAGGCCCCTGTGTCCCTTGCTGTCCCTTCTTTTCCTGCCAGCTGCTGTCACGCGTTCCTTTCTCCGAAGTCCCTCTCTGGTTCAGCTGGGGTGAATCCTGCTGGCTAGTCCCCAGCCAGTTGCCAGCTGCAACCTCATGGCTTGGCTTCCTGCTGGTTTTCCGTTCCCTTTTGCAGCTCCTGGCAGCCTTTCTCCAGCTCTGTTCCTGTGAATCTCTTAAAGGACTGCTCGGTGGCTTTTCCAGTGGGCTCAGTGTCCCTCAGTGCTTGTAGGCAGGATGGGGTTTGCTTGTTGTGATGTGTCCACCCATCTGAGCTGATCTGGGCTCTCTGGGCACTGCAGTGAGCTGTGTGGCAGTCATTAACCAGCCAGCACTGTTATGACACTGATAAATCACTGCAGTGAGGCGGGAGATTGCCAGGATGCACCTTGTGGCCTCTGCTAATGTCACCATCTCCTGTGGCATTAGGAGGACAGGGCTGGTAGTGGCAGCCATTCTGTGGCAGCTTTTTCCCAAGATGCTTGGGGCAAGTAGCCTACGGGGTAGGTACAGTCCTTCAGCTGATGGGGTTTCATCTCTGCTGATCCACAGAGTGATCATGTTTCTGCTGATCCCTCCCTTCCAGAGCATCCCAGTTGTGTTCAATTCACTCTTGAACGTGCTGATGTGATCCTCTCTGTGTTGCCCATTGAACTGCTCTGTGCAGGAGGAGAAAAGTCTGTCCGTCTCCAGTGATAATGCTGTGCTGGCTGTTGCACAGTTCCAGCATTCTAGGGAGGGCACTTTGGGGGGAAAGAAATGTGGCCAGCTAAAAAGTAGATCCTGAGTTTCCTCTCTACCCTCTGCATAACGCTTCCAAGTCATAGGAAAGAAAGCAGGCAGGGGTGCAAGCGTTCGCTGGTGGGGCCCTGAGAGCTGAGGCATGCAGTGAGCTGCAAGCAGTGATTCAGCCTAATACAGCTAATGGCATTCAGACAGACAGAGGAAATTGTGGGATCGTGATGCAGCAACTGTCCCGTAGCAGTTTGTTTCCATCATCCAGACGTGACTTAATGTCACCTCACGCGTTCACTCTTTCCTGTAGCTAAATGCCTTCCCTGCCAAGGGGAAGGTGCTGAGACACTGCACCTTTGGGAAAAGGAGGTAGTCTGTGAGTCCTAAATGATGTGAGAGATGGGAGCGGGCGGGCAGACTCTGGGGTTGTGCCTGGTGGGAGCAGCTCACCAAAGACCCCATGAGCTCTTCCAGCACCCCTGAAAGCTCTCCAGTTTTCTTTGCATGACCCTGTTCTTGGGCACTGGTTCTCAGAGGAAGAACACAGGAGAACCTGAGATAGTGGCTGAGTGTGGTCTCAACACTACTGGGACGATGCTGTTAACCAGCTGGTGTGCGCTAACCAGGCTTTTTTCTCTATTCCCCAGGGAAGACGATGAAGCTGTAGAGATGCTTCCCTACGTAATTGCCACCCTGGGCTCAGCAGGGGCCACCTGCAAAGCCTCCACATGCAGCAACAGCACCAAGGACTACTGCTACAGTGCCCGCATCCGCAGCACAGTGCTGCAGGGGCTGCCCTTCGGCGGAGTGCCCACCGTCCTAGCCCTTGATTTCATGTGCTTTCTTGTAAGTTTGCCTATGGCTGCTCTGGCACCTTCCCTGCTAATTAGTCATGAAGGGAGAACTATGATCTGGTCAGACCTGAGAATCCCAAATTCCATTCCTGACTTTATTGCTAGCAGATTTTGTGGCCTCGATCATGTCCCTTAACCACTCTGGGCCTTGACTTAATTCTAGCGCCACTGCACTGAGCCTGTGGAAGGGTGTTGCCAATTTTCTGTAAGGACGCAGGTCAGGTTAGGTCAGTCCCATGTCCCAAAACTCTTCCTTGTGGTGCTGAGTCCCTACAGCCTTACCTACCCAAAGGTTTTGCTTGGTCCTTGGTGAGTGTGGGACCACGGGCATTGTAGTCATAACCTTATCTCCTTGGGATATGAGGACTTTTCAATCCTGTGACCAACTTAGCTGCTGTGTGTTGTTGCATCCTGGACCTCATTCTGCCTCTAGCCACCTAGACAGCCTAATTATTCAGCCCTGAGGACTTGTGCTGTCCCACAGCCTCAGTGTGCTGTTAGCCGAGCAGTCCTGTCCCCTCCTACCTCCAGTTCCTGTGGCTCTGCAAGCAGAGCTGAGTAATGCCTTGTCTCACAGCTGTTCCTCTGCTCTTTCAGGCATTGTTGTTTGTCTTCTCAATTCTGCGTAAAGTTGCTTGGGACTACGGACGCCTGGCCCTGGTGACTGATGCTGACAGGTAAGCATGGCAGAGAGGCAGGGAAAAAACAGCACAAGCAGTACCTTTCCTTGCAGAAGGGATAAATCCCCTTGTGTGTGCCAGAGGCAGATGGAGAAGAGAGGAAGGCATGCCACTTGTATCCCCTGAGCTCCAGAAACAGGGAAAGTCCCTGCTTACCAGCTTTTTTTGTTACAGCATCCTCCTACCAGTGCAGGGAGCAGTCTCTGCTGGCTCCAGGAGCTAAAGCTACAATGTCACCTTTGATCCCTGTGCTGACAGAACTGTGCAGGGGCTGAAATGACCTGAGGAACAGCAGGCAGAGGTGAGGGAGGAGGGAAAAGAGGTCACAGAAGGGGCAAGGGCTGCCATGCTGATCTTTAAGCCTCCAAAGGTGGTTTTGCAGGATGTAGCTTCTTGTGAAGGGCACTTAGAAGCAGCAGGCTGCATTTCTGGGTGCCAAACTTGCTCATAAATCTGAAGCAGGATGGGCAGTAACAGGGATGGCTGGCATGCCTGGCTGGCAAGGTGAGCATGTGACACATGTGAGGCTGGAGCAGGGACCTGCCCAGGCGGTAGTGGAGCTTGAAAAGTGAGTGCAAATGCTGAGTTCATCCCATGCAGCTCTATTTCCCCTGGCTGATGAAAGTGTTGGGTCACCAGCTGTTTTTTTGCAGAGGAAAGAGTGAAAGAACTACCACTCATTGCTCCCATGCTCTGCTCTAGAAGACCTGTGATGAGCCTGAGAGCAGAGCACAATAGGACAAGGCTGCACAGACTGCAGGGACAGAGCAAGGGTGGCCGAGGGGATGCATCCAGTCATGTCTTCTAGCAAAAGTCAGGGCCCTTTGGCAATGGGGATCCTACACTGAAGGCAGATATCTGTGATTCCTTACAGGAGCATGCCTTGCTGTTCCCGTTTTTGCTATAAGCAGTGGGAAGAACAGTTGGTTTCTTCCAGTACTGAATGAGTAACTCCCCTTGGTGGAGCTGGGGGGTTGTGCAGAGTCTTGCTCTGTGCTATGCAGTGTCCAGAGGTGGTTTATTGTGTGTGTGTTGTACTTTGTCACATGCCAGAGGCAGTGTGGCTTAAAGCTGTTGGTGGTTGGTGCTGCTTCTGCTTGATAAGTTCCAATAGCTCCCGTCACCAAAAGGTTAGAATGGGGCTGAGCTCCTGCCTGTTTGGTCCCCTTCGCAATACCAGTTCAGATAAGCTTGGTACAAGTAATGTCAGCTAGTCTGGAATCTGCAGGAGGAGCTTCTGCTGCTGCAGCTGTCTTGTCTCTGTGTGCTCCTATTGCTTGGTCTAACCATGGGGCAGGTTGAGCATTTTATGGGGCTGGAATGTTTGACCCGGGACAGATGCATTTTGGCTGCATGGGATGGGGAGAAGGGGGACAGAAGCTGGGTGAAGGAAGCACAGAGAGCAGGTGAGTGGCTCTTGCAGTCTGTGAGTTGCAGTGGCTCGGGGCAGCACTGAGCTCTGTAGCAGAGGTCTCCTCCAGCCTCACCACCAGCAAGTTTCTCTTCCTCAGGACCACATGGAGCCCTGTGATAGAGGGGACCTGGCGCCTGCTCCCCTGGTTGTAACCTCTCCTTTTCTGTTTCTGTGCCCCCAGGCGCCGACGATGGCAGACGGAACGAGAGGAGCGGGAATAGTATGTTGTTTTTTCAGGGTCTTGTTTATTCTCTCTGTCTCTCTGTTTCTTTTTGCAGTTTTCTCTCTTGCTTCTGAACTAATCTAAGTGGCTGGGAATTCAGGGCTTGGATTTGTGTCTCTTGTTGGATTCGTGCTCTTCTCTCCCCCTCCCCTATGTGTCAGCCACCTACCACAGCTGGGTGCACCGTGGTTTTCCCCTTACAGCCCTTAAATGTTCCCTGTGTGCAGCAGTGCCAAGGAGCTGCTAGTTGAGGCAGATATGGCACTGTCATGCACGCTGCTGTACCTGCCTGTGTCCTGCTGTCCCACTGTGAGTACTGGGAAAGAAACATGAGTCTGTGGCTAACTAGGGTCACTCAGGTAGAGGGCAGCTGCCTTTGCTTTGTCCATCCCTCATGCTGGTGAGCCTCAAGGGCTTTTCTCATGGCAGTTGCACAAAGGTCATTACCAGGCTTTTCTTTTGCCTTCACCCTCATGTGGCTGCCAGGACAAGAGCAAGCATTGGCCCTTGTCCATTACCACCTACCTCAGGATGGTAGTGTGCTCAGCAAGGCATCATCTTTGTTCCTTCTCTCTTTTCCACATAGGAAGAGACTTTCCTGTCTCAGCGAGGCAAAGAGCATCTTCCAGCACCTTGGCCTGGCTTTGTGTGCAGGGTACTCACAGTGAAGACAGCTGGCTGCCAGCTGAGCACTGTCACAGATGCTTCCTCTGTGTTCTTCTATCTTTCTTGCTCCTTTTACACCCAAGTAAAAACCATTCCATTGCCTTACCAATATTCCGAGTGACATGCTGCACAGTCAGGCAGCAGTGCCAGCAAAGCCTGCACTGATTGCTCCATCACTTGCAAAACAGTGGCCTGCTACTATCTCAAGAGGGCATAGAGGTCCTCTTATTTTCGTGGCTGCTCCTTAGCTTCAAAGGGCAGAGCAGTCTTGGCTGCGGAAGCAAAGGTGGTGATAGCTGTGGTACATGGCATAGAGGGAATGCCTTGCTTACACTTTATGCTCCACTAGTGGATGGCCCTGCTTCAGATGTGTCTGGCAGCTCTTGGATGCTAACACACTGTAGGAGAGGTAGCAGAGCTGTCATGCTCTGAGGCTCAGAAGCAGTTTTTTAGTGGAGGCCATCTGTTATCCTCAGGAGTGTTCATCTCTCTCCAGGGGTCTACTTCTTCCTCTTCCCATTACTCATCTGGACTTGCTGAATCTCTCTGCTGCCCTCCAAGTGCAGTGCTTGGGCTGTGTTGGTTTTGGTAGGCAGAAGTTTCCAAAAGCCTCACCATGGAGCTTGGTGAGGAAACCTCATCCTGGTCAGTCCTTTTCTAAATCTGGTAGCAGATTGCCATCTAGCCATCCTCCATGCAGAGCTGCGGTGGCATGTGGTGGGTTAGAGACTCACAGCCTGGCGCTGCCAGTCATTGAATGTGCAGGAGCACAACCTCTTTAATGTGTTCCTTTGTCTGAAAGCCAGCAAGCACCCCCATCCTGACATTTGCCAGAGCAAACAGAGGTAGCCATCAGCTCTCTTAGCTACTCAGTCTGTGCCAAGAGGAGGCGGCAGCCCATTCCCACCTCTGTGTGCAAGGGTAATGATGGAGAGCCCTGCAGGGCTTGCTGTCCACACAGTGAGCTCATGCATCGCACCACAACAAACTGTCTGTGTGGCTGCCTGGCAGCCTCCCCTCCTGGAGCCTGGGGTTGGCAGTGGCTCAAACACAGTCCCTCCTCTACTGTAGCAGCAGGCGTGGAGAAGGCTCCTTGGGTCCTACCTTAATTTCCTCTCAGTTCAGGGCAGCATTGCCTCTTTCCACTCACTTTGATAGTGCTTGGCTTTAGAGAGCCTCCAGCTAGATGCAGGTACCCCTCCTGCGGCTTCCTCTCCGTTCTCCCATCCTTGAAAAGGCTTGGCACACTGTTTGCTCAGCACTGCTGGTCATGTACATCCCCAGGCATGGTCCATCCTGCATGGAGATGTTAGTCTGATCTAACAACATGGCACTCTTTGCAGCTATTCCCTCTAGTGTTGCCCCATTGTCTTCTTTCCCAGTACCTAGGAGCCAGAAGCACACAGTGTCATCACACTGGGGTCTCCTCAGGGCTGCAGGCAGCAGAAATTCACCCTCTCCCTTCATTCAGCTGAAGAGCCGCTGGGATTTCAGAGGGCTGAAGGTCCAGGGTGTAGGTGTGGGGCTGTGTAGTTGCAGGCCCCTGTGCCGCTGTCTAATCTGCTCTCCTATAGTCCTATGACCTTCAGTTAATCTCTGTTCTCCTCTGGGTGTTGCTTCCAGCTGGAAACAGCAGGTGCTGCTCTGCTCCGAGGGACGCCACATGTACCATCTTCTTCCCTTCAGCAGGGTCACAAGGGTCTTAGTTTGTTTGCTGTTCTGGAGTGTCACCACTTGCCTCTTGTTTGTGTTTCTCATCTGTTTCTTCTCTGGGTTCTTATTCATCTGATCCTTCTTTCACCTGCACTCGTTACAAAGAGACTGTTTTTATTGTTTGCTTTACTTTTAGCCATATCTCTTCTTGTACCTCCAAGGTTCCAGCCTGATGTCATCTTGTCATCTTACGAGTGTTATTTTATTTAGGTGTCTGGACCATTCATTTTATCTTCTTTGCCCACCTACCCTTCACCTCCATTCATTTTGGGGACTATTATCTGCCTTGGACGCTAGCGCTGCCAGTTCTTCTTTGAGGTCCCTGCCTGTGTCTGGAGTGCAGTGGTTGGGGATATTTGCTTCTTGCCCTTCAGCCATTTGTTCCTATCTGCTTCCCTGCCCCCTCTCTGGGGACTCCCAGGCAGACAGCAGACCCAGCCATGAGCAAGCAGCTGGGCTCAGCCTGGCTTCAGTCAGCACGCAGACCATGCCAGTTTTGTCTTTCTTTTCCTGGGTTTCCTCTCACTGAGGCGCTGGTATAGCAGTGATGTGTGTCCACCAGAATCAGAATCATAGAATGTTTTGAGCTGGAAGGGACCCCTAACGGCCATGCATAACAGCCAATGCATCCTTCCTTTCCCCTGACACAGCGAAGGTCTGCAGGACTGGGTAGGTAGGGGTGCCCCTGGAATGGGAAAATGCTGCCAGGTCCTCTTCAGAGCTCTCTCCCTGGTAGCCTGGGAGGTGCTGTATTCCTCTTGGTACCTTTAACACTCACCTCTCTGCTCATCTCTGTAGTTGCGGTGCAAACGGGAAGACAAGAGCCCTCAACTGAGCACCCCACTTGTAGCACTGTCCCCTTCACACCTCCTCTTCCCTCTTTAAACTCTGCACTAAAGAGTCTTGATCTCTCCTCTGTGGTGGCTGCTGCCAGCTCTCCCTTGTGGGGGTTATGTGCCCTTCAGAGGAGGAGCACAGAGGGTGCAGCATCCATAAGCCCCTGCAGGCTGCCAGAGCCCAGCCCCATGCTTGGGAGCAGGCTCTGGGTGCTGTCTGTGCAGTGCTGCCCAAGGAAGGGTCTCTGCTTACTGCTGCCCTCTGCTCTTTGAGGCTTTTTTGTCTCCGTCTCACCTGGGGCAAACTGACCTGAATTAACTGCTGGCCTTCTGGGTGCTCTTGGTTCCTGGCTGAGCTGCCTCCTTTCACCTTTTAACTTTCTCCCTCAACATTTGTCATTTTAGCGTAGCCTCCGCCCTGCACTCTGACAACCACGACCGCTACGAGCGCCTCACCTCCGTCTCCAGCTCTGTGGACTTTGACCAGAGGGATAATGTGAGTAGCTGCAAGAGGCAAACTCCTTGCCTGTGGGCAGCTGGGAGGCCACAGCTTGTGAGAACCAAGTGCTCTTCAGAAGTAGCACCGCTTACCCATTCCGGAGCCTTAGGTCCCACACTTTATAGTCTGAGGGTATGGTACAGAGCCTAAGGCAACACAGTACTGCTTGGCTTCTGATCATGCTCTTAAACCAGTAGCTGTACATCTATCTGGTTTGATGGGCATCTGTCCTGTAAGCAGTCTACTGTTGCAGTCCTCTCTAACGGGCCAGGTGCAGCTCAGTAGGGTGTGAGGTTCCTGGGAATATGCCTCCACTCTCTACTTTGAGAAGTACTGGCTCGGCCTGCTCTGCTTTTCATGTCCCTGCAGAGCTCCTGTTCATGATGGTGGTTGCAGTACCACTGTGTGAGGCCTGTGTGATTAATTTCCTGGGTATCCCTTAGCTGCTGAGAGCTCTTATGCTAACCAGAAGCCCATGGCTTTCCAGGGAGGCCAAGCTACCTGCTGGTGGGGGACAGCCACGTGGCAGAGTTGTGCCCTATGCAGTAGCATTGTCACTTCCTCCACCTAGGCCTTTCTGCAGCTTTGCACGTTTTGGTAGCTGCTTGTGATCTGGGCTCCTAGTTCTCAGTCATACCTGTGGGGGTTCATGGATGCCAGCCTGGTCACCCTAGCCTTTGGAGGAGGGAGCAGGAATACGGGAGCACGCATCGATGTGAGACCTTCCTGTCTTCTTTCTGCACAGGGTTTCTGCTCCTGGTTGACAGCCATCTTCAGAATAAAGTAAGTGCCCCAGGATCTGCAGAGGGGGACTGCATGAGAAAGAAGGGCAGTGTGGGGCATTGGGACAACAGCCCAGTGCAGCAATTTGAAGTCACTGTCCTTTTTTGCACTTCAGAGAAGGGGCCGCAGCAGGCTATATGGAGGGGAAAAGCAAAGGCGAGGATGATACAAGTTGTGCCAGAGCCAAAACTAAGGTCACACAGCCAGTTTGTGACAGATAACTCAACCCATATCTCCACTGTCCCCAGTCCTATCTCAGAAACAATACAGGAGTGCTCCCTTCCCTGTGGTTCCTGCTAGGGGCACTGTTGTGTAAGGAAGGTTTCTGGCTGTGATGGGTGGACTGAAGGAGACAGAGAGATGCTGTCAGCTGGATGGCACTCAGGAGTGGTCTCTTTAGCATTTCTGGGATCTGGGCATTCAGGGATGGTTGTTAGGTGTGGGTGTGTGTGGGCCCAGCTGCCCATTCCTGGTGGCAGAAGACAGGGTGTGGGGAGCAGAGCTGCAGCAAGCTTTGCACATATAGGCTTCTGCCTGAGCTGCTTCATGGCCAGGTACTGGAGTCAGTGCCCAGGGCATGGCTGCAGTTCTGCAGGGTGTGTTCCGGGGCTGCTGTGTACATTCAAACCAACTGCATGGGCAGCCATCACCCTGTGCTTTTTTGCATCCCCTCCAGCTCTGGAAAAGATTGCCTGATTGCCTTTCTTTTGCCGGCAGGGATGACGAGATACGGGACAAGTGTGGAGGTGACGCGGTGCACTACCTGTCCTTCCAGAGGCACATCATCGGGCTGCTGGTGGCTGTGGGTGTGCTCTCCGTGGGCATTGTGTTGCCTGTCAACTTCTCAGGGGACCTGCTAGGTGAGGGCAGGGAGCCGGGTGGAGAAGCTGCTTTCAGTGCCAGGCCTCAGCCCACCAGGGAGTAACACAGATAAACCTGACTCCTGTCCCACTTTGGGCATGGAGTATCCAGAGGATTGTCCTGAGCAGCTTGGGTTTTGGGGTGCTTTGTAGGTGGGGTTCCTGCTCTACCACACCCTGCTGGAGCTCCGCCACAGCCCATCGGTGTAACTGAATGTATCTGTGTCTGCTTCTTTCTCCCCAGAAAACAATGCATACAGCTTTGGGAGGACGACGATTGCTAACCTGAATTCTGGGTAGGTGTGGATGGGAGTGGGATGGATTAACTGTGACTCTCAGGATGCATCTTCTAGATGCTCACCTGCTGCAGAGCCTTACCTCCTTGAAGGTTGTGTTTCTGTCCTCCACAAAAGGCCACTACCCGTGTTTCTGTTTCTATGTTGAGCTCTTGGAGGTTGTTGGCAGAGCATGTGTATGCTGTGTGAATTACACCGCTCAAGGCCCCAGAGCCTTTGGAGAAGGGCTCCCTGAGAGGTCTATCTGAGTTGTAATGGCAACCTCGTGCTGGCTTTAAGCACTCCTCTCTCTTGTGTCAGGAATAACCTGCTGTGGCTACACACGTCTTTTGCCTTCCTGTACTTGCTGCTGACGGTATACAGCATGCGCCGGCACACCTCCAAGATGCGCTACAAAGAGGATGACTTGGTGAGTGGGGTCTGAGCATTGCCTCAGGCACAACTTTTTGTGTCAAGTTGGGTGGCCTGGGAGAGGGTGCCAAGCACTCCCCTTACCACAGCAGTTTGGGGATGTTGTGGTTTTTCTCCTTTGTTCTGCCTGGCCGAAGGCAGACCTCATCTGGAGCAGCCAGTCTTGATGCCACCTGGAGAAGTGAGAGAAGTCTGAGCTGGGCGAATGCATGTGGGGGACCCATGTTTAAAGAGGTGTTCCAGCTGCTCTGTGGATTTGGGGCTGTACCTTAGCTGTCTTTGCTTTTCTGATTTCTTAACACCATTGTTTCTGTTCAGGCAGTTGCAGTGTGAGCCCCCACCCCTTCAATCTGTAGCACATCACCTGTGGAGTGCCAGCAGCTAGTAGAAGCATAGGAGACGGGGAGCAAAGCTCCACAGAGTGTCTGGGCTGCCTTCCTCTTGCTTACTCAGGCCTTGAGTCTTGCTGTTTTTTCACTTTTTCTTTTTTTCTTTTTTTTAAACTTCAGTCTGATCTTTTACACCATCCACACCTATCTTCACTTTCTTCCTTTCAGGTGAAGAGAACTCTCTTCATCAATGGGATTTCAAAATATGCTGAGCCAGAAAAGATCAAGAAGCATTTTGAGTGAGTCTCACTATTTTCCCAATTAAAGGCTGCTCTGTAATGGGAATGTTTTTAGTGGAGTGATGCTGATGTTGCCTGGAACAGCAATAATATGTTGAAAGTCCTGGGGCAGAAGCTGGTCAAAATCAGCGAACACTCTTATTTTGGGCACTTTGCTGCTATTTTCCTGTGTGAATTTTTATCTCAATGTGCAATGTGTAAGGACACGCTAAGTGTAAGGACACGCTAAGCTATCTTTTGCAGAGCCATAGGGGGTCAGCATGGTACATGGTGGGACAGGGCACGTCATAAAAAAGCTGTCAAGCTCATAGAAGTGAGATGCAGGCAGGAGGCACTCCAGCAGTGATGGTGGGATGCTGTGCTGTTGCTTCTCTGTTGATCGTACTCTTTGTAGAAGAGTATATTTTTCTTTTTAACCAAAATCAAAACAACAAGAAGTCATTGTCTTCCATTGGAACCTGAGTAAAAACAGTGAGGGTAGTGTTTAGAAGCACTATAGAGAATGGAGTTGATGCCATGTGTGACAAGCGGTTATTTTCCATCCACAGGGAGGCCTATGCCAACTGCACTGTGCTGGAAGCACGTCCTTGTTATGATGTGGCTCGTCTAATGTTTCTCGATGCTGAGAGGTAACCAGCCCATGGCTGGGGATAGAAGGCTGGGGTGGGGAGTCACATAAGATGGAGGTGTGAGTTCTTCTCATACGCTTCAAGTCTGGTACCATGGAGATTTTCTGAGACGCCTTTCTTTCTCTTCCCCTCTTCTGCTTCAGAAAGAAAGCTGAGCGCGGGCGGATCTACTTCACCAACCTGCAGAGCAAGGAGAACACCCCATCCATGATCAACCCCAAGCCCTGTGGCCACCTGTGCTGCTGTGTCATCAGGGGCTGTGAGGAGGTGTGAGGAGAGCTGGAGGCACTGGGCAGAGGGGTACTGTGGGCACTGGGTCCCTGTGCTGCCCACGCTGACTTGCAGCGTGCTTGGGTCCTGTCAGCCACCCAGTCCAGGACCAGGAGCGTATTGTGGCTCTCCTGGCACTCAGCCACAGAGCTGCTGGCCCACAGCTTAGCCTAGGTTGTCTTGACTGCCTGTTGTCTCCCAGCTGTGCTGCGGTGGTAGCTCTAAGGGGTGGGGCCCCCAGGTCTCTGCTCTGACGCCTGTCCCTCTGCCCAGGTGGAAGCCATTGAGTACTATACCAAACTGGAGGAGAAACTCAAAGATGACTACAAGCGGGAGAAGGAGAAGGTGAATGAGAAGCCTCTGGGGATGGCCTTTGTCACCTTTCATAATGAGACTATCACAGCCATGTGAGTACTGCAAGAGATCCTGTCCTTCCCAGGACGGTGGCTTCTCACAACTCCTTTAAATCAGAAATCCCAGACCCAAGACATCCACGTCAGCTTGTTCCTGCCCTGGCCCTCTGTGACAGCATCTCCCTTTTTTTCTTCTTCTCCAGAATCCTCAAAGACTTCAACGCTTGCAAGTGCCAGGGCTGTGCATGTCGTGGGGAGCCCAGGGCCTCCTCCTGCAGTGAATCTCTGCACGTTTCCAACTGGACTGTCAGTTATGCCCCTGACCCACAAAACATTTACTGGTGAGCAAAAGTGGGGCTTAGCAGTTCTGCGGAGATAAAAAGAGAGAATGCACCCTCACAGTGTGATAACTGAGAGTGGTGGTCTTGCTGAAGGCTAGCTTGGCTGAGCTAGAGATCTGATCCAACTTGGAGGGGGAAAGCCTTAGATTCATTCCCCAGGTTCTTTTGGCTCAGGTTTGGCTGTATTGTGAATATGATGTTTGGTGTGGTTGTTTTTGATACCCTTTTTCTTTCATCCTCCCAGGGAACATCTCTCCATCCGAGGCTTCATTTGGTGGATCCGCTGCCTGGTGATTAATGTGGTCCTCTTCATTCTGCTTTTTTTCCTCACCACCCCTGCAATCATCATCACCACTATGGACAAGTTCAATGTCACCAAGCCTGTGGAGTACCTCAATGTAAGGCCTTCAGGGAGGGGTGCACAATGGGTAGCACTGGAGCCACCCCATGGCACAAAAGCCCCTGAAAGGGAGTGAGTAGCAAGTGAATCTGTCAGCATATCCCAGGTCCTGTCAGCCCAAGAGCAAAGGAGAGGTTGCTCAGGAGAGGGTTGCATGTCATGTGCCCCCCAAGCCGCTCCAGTCTAGGGGTGCTGAGAGGGGCTGGGCTGCATTGTCTTAGAAGCTGGCACTGGGAACTCTGCATCAGTAAACACAGCACCTGTGATAAGCGTGAGAGCTGCTGCATTGTGTGTAACACACAGTCTCTTCTCTGTCTTGTTACAGAACCCCATCATCACTCAGTTCTTTCCGACTCTGCTGCTGTGGTGCTTCTCTGCTCTGCTGCCCACCATTGTGTATTACTCTGCCTTTTTTGAAGCGCATTGGACCAGGTAGGAACAGCCAGTGCCTGTTCCTGGCTTGTTGCCTGGCATCATGATCCTTCTCGCTAGTGCAAAGCTGTGACCTGCTCCTCTTGCTTGGACTGCTGTCTTCACTCCAAGTGTGGTGTCATGTGGCACCTTTTGGTCACCCTGCTGTCTGCTGTGGACAGCTCTGCCAGCCCTTAGCTGGGTGGCAGTGTGCGTCATGGGCTAATATTGAGCAAAGAGTGATATACTTCTGCAAGAAGAGGAAAAGTGGGAGGAGCTGGGGCCGATGCCTTTGAGAAATGCTAGTAGCAAGGGAAGTCTTGGCTAAGGTGGGTGTGCAGGTGTGGTGTGCCTGTACTCATGTGGAAGTCATCACTTTTCCAAGGGAAAATTGTCTTGGCTGCTATGGCTTCTGGCAGTAGTGAATGGATTTGACATGCAGAGCACTGGCAGATGTGCTATTTGTGAGGTACGTGCGCAAGACCACTCCGCACTTGTGTGGTGGGATGAAGGGTTGCTAGGCAGCATTACCCTTTTCCAACCTTCCAGGCCTCACCATGTGTTAAAACATAAGCTCTTTCAGCTGGCATTTCTGGCAGCTGCAGATTACTGAAGGTAGCTTATTCTCTCCCCCACCCCTCTGCCAGCCCCCCCCCCCAAAAAAAAAATCACCTGCCTTTTCACATGCCTTCTGCTTTCACTCACTGTTGCTTCTGTCAGTGCCCTGTGATAGCCTCCTCCCTGTGGCCAGGCAGGGCACACACAGGTAGCTCTCAGTCTCTGTTGCGTGGCAGCACCCTGTGCTGGTGAGGTGACAATGTTAACGGCTCTCTCTCGGCCCACAGATCTGGAGAGAACAGGACCACCATGCACAAGTGTTACACATTCCTCATCTTCATGGTCTTGCTGCTGCCCTCGCTGGGCCTGAGCAGGTAAGCATTGAGGGGAGAGCAAGCAAATGCAGAGACCTGGAGTGTGGGGGTGGTTGAGTTGCACCTCCGGCGGTTTTCCTGCAACCTTTCCTTGTTCTTATTTCTATACAAAGCTAGTGAATTCCCCCACTTCAGCCAGAAGCGAGTGGGCTGTACTGCTTGGCTGGGTGGTCTTCCTATTTGTAGGCTGCAGGAATGCTAATCCTGCTGGATGTGAGCCCCAAATCTTCCTGTTGAGGCTATAGAAATGCCCTGTGGGACATCAGCTGCCAGACATCAGCATAGGCTCAGTACTGAACAAGGACAAAACTGTGTGAGAGAGAGAGAGAGAGAAGAGGAAGTCTGGGAGGTAGAAGCAGGATGATGGAAGGGTCTACTCTGATAGGAGCTTCTTTATGGATTGTAGGGTGGGCGATCTACACTCCATAAATTCAGGATACAGCTCCTCAGTAGCTAAATTGGCCAGTTCCAATAGGGGACAGGCAGCCTTTTAACAGAGGCATAATAACGGCCCACCGTCCTAGTGGGTGACTACAGTGAGGTTTCGCAGCCAGATTTAAAATGTCTCGTTGTTTATAACTTTGTGACTTAAGCAGGTGAATGCTCTCAGAAGGTTACATTTCAGCTGTATACCAACAAGCATGTCACACTTCCTTCTGAGGACAGAATCCATCCCACTGCTGCACGTGGAGCTCTGTAGTCTACCGGAATCATGGCTCTGGAGGTGCCAGAAGATTGTACAGTTTTGTGTCAAAACAGTGTAGAACTGGAGAGAAACGAGATTATTTTTTTCCTCTTATCTCTGTTCTTGAGGTTATAGTGTACCTGAGTAGTTTCCCCTGTCATCAATCACCTGTTCCTTGCAGGGTTGTTTCACCCAAGCAGAGGAAAGGAAAATAGTGATAGGATCAGGGCAAAAGGAGAAGAACATCCATGAGAATGGAAAGCTTTAGATCCCTTTAAGGATGCAGTACCATTTTTTCCCAGTGTCTGATTTACATAATTGCCAATGACATATCCCAAGAAGGAACAATAAGGTCTATGGTCAGAGCTTTGGGTCTTTTGAGAGCAGTTTCCATATATTTGCATGTCTATGTCTGCATAAGCTGCTTCTGACTGTTCTTTTCTTCTCACCCCCTTCACCACAGCTTGGATGTGTTTTTCCGCTGGCTGTTTGACAAAAAATTCCTCGCTGAAGCTGCAGTGCGATTTGAGTAAGTGGAGCAGGGAAGAAAGCCCTTGTTAACGGTGGGGGAGCATCCAAAGGTGGTGCCCAGGTCTTGGTCCCTTCTATGCTGCGGGAGCATCTCCTGCAATCTGCTCTCGTTGCACCTTCCCAGGTGCGTGTTCCTGCCAGACAATGGGGCCTTCTTTGTCAACTATGTCATCGCCTCTGCTTTCATTGGGAATGCCATGGACCTGCTGCGCATCCCTGGCTTGCTCATGTACATGATTCGCCTTTGCCTGGCCCGCTCAGCTGCTGAACGGAGAAACGTCAAGCGAGTAAGTGGTGGTGCTGGGGAGGATAATGGCCTGCACCCAGGGCTGAAGGTGCTGTGGTGGGGGCTGTGCATTCTGGGGCTTGCCAAGTGCTGGGTATCTTTATACCCTGCTCAGGGTAAAAACGGACAGGTCTCTGTTCTCCCCTGCAGCACCAGGCCTATGAATTCCAGTTTGGGGCTGCTTATGCATGGATGATGTGTGTATTCACTGTGGTCATGACCTACAGCATCACCTGCCCTATCATTGTCCCCTTTGGTGAGTGGCAACCCTTTGCCTCTGCGCGGGGAGTATTTGCTCTTGTCCAGAGGCACTGGGAAAGAGGTCAATGCCCTTTTCTGGTACCTCTCCCTCAGGGCTCATGTATATGCTGCTCAAGCACCTGGTGGACAGGTACAATCTGTACTACGCATACCTGCCTGCCAAACTGGACAAGAAGATCCATTCAGGTGCTGTGAACCAAGTAGTGGCAGCCCCCATCCTATGCCTCTTCTGGCTTCTCTTCTTCTCCACCATGCGTACAGGTAAGTGCTAGGCTGGGAAGTGTCTGGCTGAGCATCTTCCCTGCCTGCCTCCTCTTAGCAGCACCACACCGTCTGTTGGGCTTTGGCACCCTAACATTGGTTTCTTTTCATCCCAGGGTTCTTGGCCCCAACTTCCATGTTCACTTTTGTGGTTCTTGTGATCACCATTGTGATCTGCCTATGTCACGTCTGCTTTGGGCACTTCAAATACCTCAGTGCTCACAACTACAAGGTGAGGTGGGATGTTGGGCAGAGGCTCAAGGGTATGGAAGCCCTTCCCTTGGGAGCACAGCTAAGCAGTGAAATATAGGGGGATTTAGGGCAGATGTCTCTGCCTGTTCCTTGGCAGACTGTCAGCTCCATGGGGAAAGTTCCCAAGGCAGTCTGGAGCTGTATGCCATCATTGCCATGTGTACGCTGCTCCCATACCCACTGAGAATTTGGGAACAGCCTCACTGGAATGCAGCTCCTGCAGCTGTGTCACCCTGGCATTCTCTGCATTTCTGCTTTCCTCTCCAGATCGAGCACACGGAGGTGGATGCCACAGAAAGCAGGCAGAACGGGAGACCTGCCACCAACCTGCCAGCTCCCAAATCTGCTGTGAGTCCTCATCTCCATGTCCATACCCTGGTATGCTCCTTGCTTGTGTTTAAGAAAGAGGAGGTAGTACCTGCGAGTCTTGCCTTCTTGCTCTTGCTCCTTGCCTTTCTGAGACAGTACCCAAAGCCTCTCAATGAGGGTAGGAAGCAAGTGTTGGGCTCTATGCTCCTTACTTATGTTGGGTGATGAATTGCGTTATCTATGAACTGTAACTCCCCCACATGCACTCATTTCCTTCTCCTTGAATGCTGTACGTGTACTTTCTGCCTTTCTCTTGGCTAGGGCAGTGAATCCTTCTGGGCCTGTCTCCCTTCTTACTCGGAATCTTTAGGCTCTGTGATGCTGCCCACCTTCTCCCCATGTAATCTGGGGATGAAACCCTTCCATGCCCTCCCAACGTGTCCTATACCCAACCTTTTCCCTGAACAGTGCTTCACCCTTGAGCTCTACTTAATCCCATGGGCTGCAGGAAGCTCAGCAGATTTACAAGTGTTTCTTTTCCCCCCCACCCCTGCTCTTTCAGAAGTACATCGCTCAAGTGCTGCAGGACTCCTCCCCAGAGGGCGAAGCAACTGAATCGGAGGAACAGGGATCGCAGGATGAGGAGCTCATCACTACCGATGGCATGAATGACACGGATTTCCAGTCGTGTGAGGACAGCCTGATAGAGAATGAGATCCGCCAGTAGGGACTGCAGAGGGAGGGCAGGAGGGAGGGAAGGGCTGAAGTCCCAGGAGTGGGGCAGGCTGCACCCACTGCAACCGGGAGAGAGAAAGCGAAGGGAGTGCAGAGCTGAGGGGGCCAGCTGCTACCCTCGCCCACCCCCAGGGCCACTACCTTCAGCGAGGGCAGGGGCCCTGCTGCCAGCTCTCCATTTCCCTGCCTCCACTGCTGCACTGTCTGGCCCCTCTGTGGGCTTGCTCCCCACTTGCTACCTTCGTTAATGTGTACCCAGACTGCAAACCCCTAGGGGCTGAGGAGGAAGGAGATCGTGACCCTGCCAGCGCCTCGGGAGTGGAGGGAGGCTGGGTGCTTTGTGGTGGGGTCTCAGGCCAAGGGGCACCTCCAGTGTCCTCAACTGCTCTCTCTGTCCCCTGTCCTCCTGGCAAGGAACACAAACACTAATGTATTAGATTCATGGGAAGATGATGAACAAAAAGCTTTAATCAGTGTATTGGAGGATGGGGGTGGCTTTGTGCCACGTGCCCAAGTAGTGCTGCCTTCCCTTCTCCCATGTCCTCACTCAGCCTCTTGTGGCATCCCCGGGGTGTGACATCCTAGGCGCTAGGGGGTGAGGATGACGTCCCTCTCTTCTCCATCCCCCCCTCCCCCCCCCATGTGTGTGCTGGGCCAGGGGGACAGGTTGAACCCAGGAGAGCAGCACAGAGCAGCTCCTCACTGGGTGGGGGGTGCAGAGGGTTTTCTCACAGGCAGGAGGCGCGGGCAGCCTCTCCCCACAAGTGCATCCCCCTCCTTCCCCAGGTGCGCGGGTGGGGGGTTGCAGCATCATTTTAAGTGGCATTTTTTGCACATTTTCCTTCTCTTTCAAACACAAATCAACCTGACCTCTGTGCGGTACAGCAGCCCTCTCTGCTGCCCTGTGTCTGCAGAGCAAGGCTAGGCACAGGGGGGCTGTACTGGGGAGCTGCTGGGTGCTATGGAGAGGGGAGAAAGTGGTCTGGACCGTAGCGTCCTCAGCACCGTGCAGCATTGGGCTGCTTCACCTGCCCAGGGCTCTACCTTCCTTGCCTCTGCCTTTGTCCCCTCCCTAGTGAGAGCCATGTCCTGGGCGTGGGGCAGGAAGGGTTGGGAGAGGGGCCTGGACTGTCTGAAGTTGAGTGCAGGCAGGAGAGGCGGACTGGAACCCCTGGCACTCCCCTGCTTGGAGCTTCTTCTGAGGAGGTTTCTGGTTAGCATCAGTGGCCCTTAATTGCTTTCCCCCTCCCCTTGTGTAAAATGTAAAGGAAAAATAATAAATCTCCCTGCTACTGAGCTATATTTATTTCCCTCAGCCCCCTGCCACCATCCTCTTTGGTGCTCATTGCTGATACTGCTCCCTTCCCTCTGCCCGTTGTGGGTGTGCTCTGGTTTCTGGAGCTGGACCCAGCCACCCTCTGGGGTCCCTCAGACCAGGAGGAAGGGACAGTTATTTACCTTTCCAATCACCAACACAGGCCCTGGAGCTCAAAGCACTTTATGGACCTGAACAACTGAAGTGTTCTGCTGTGGAGAAAGGTGATCACTGGCGCTGGCTTTTCTCCCTCTTGCTCCCCTTTAGAGGAGTGGATCCCACTCTTCAGGGCTGCTGCGTGAAGGATGGAGCTGCCTTTCCTCTACACCTCTCTGTAGGACCCCAAGCCCAGAGGAAAGGGGGCAGAGGTGGAGAATTTTGGGTCCTGGAGGGGTGAAGATAGAGCACACACAAGTGGGGAGAGGCACGATACTTGTAACCAGTCTCCCACAGGAACAGACTCAGCGAGGTGGGTTGGTGGTCTGTGTCCATGTCCCTACCCCAGGATGCAGGCTGGAGGCTGGCTGGGTGCTCCAGCCCTGCTGTTGGGATGCTGCTTGCGGAGGGCTGGGTTGGGTTTGGCACTGTCTGTGTAGAGATGTGTATAATACCCTGTATATATTTGTGTACAAAAGGAGGAAAAAAAAAAAAAAAAAAAAAAAAAAAGCTGTTGTTCTTGCAGTCTGTCTTTGTGTGGCAGTGGGGGGGAGGCTGCAGCAGGGCGTGGAAGCATATGTGCTGCAACCAGGGTGGAGGGCTGCATGCCCCCCCCCGCATCCTGCGCTTTGTCTGTCCTGCTGCCAACAGCACAGGGGTGGGGAGTGGGCCTCACACTCTGAGCTGCCTCCGTTAAAACGGGAAGGATGGTTTGGGAGCAGAGCAGGAGGGGAATGGGGGAGTACCATCTTAGAGTTCTAAGCAGCTGCCTTCAGTGGCTTTGCTGCTTGCAGCTCTGCTGTTTGCAAAGTGTGCAGCAGCCGTAGGGCTGTTTCTAGGCAGCCAGGGCCCTGGCCTGGCCTTTGGCCAAACGCGCTGGTTGAGTTGTGTAAGCGATTGCTGCCTTCTCCACCAAGGTGCGGGCTAGCCCAGCTCTGACCTCAGTACCCCACTCCTTTTCACCTGTGCACTAATAGCCCTCGTTCCTGCCGGTAGGAATTCTGGAGCAGCTCGCAGCCAGTAGACCGGGAAGGGGCAGTACAGGAACGTGCAAAGGGGGTACTGGAGACGAGCGAGTGCAGCACCTGCTGCCACGTTCCTGTGGTTATGGTGGTGAGGGAAAGCTCGGGGAGGGCGGCAAGGACTTTGAAGGAAGCTGCTCCCAAGCACGGGCACGACACGGAGCGGCCTCCGCGGAAGGATTATATCGGAGCTCTAAAAGCGGTTTAAAAGGCCGTGGAGAGGCCAGGAAGTGGGGTCAGGATCAGAGAGGGGGCGCGGCCGGAGCTGAGAGGGCCGGGACAAAAGCTAGCTTAGCGATCCGGGCACGGACAGAAGCCGGGACGAGGCCTCAGGACACAAACCCGCCGATCCGAGCGCAGCCCGCCGCCCCGCTCGGGGGGTGGGCCGGGCAGCAGGTAGCAGCAGAGCCCGGCGCTGCGGGCGGCACCGCCCCGCATAGCGGCACGCTGAGTCACGGCGGGGCGAGCGGGGAGCAGCGGGCTGAGCGGCCGCTGCGCCTTTAACTGCCCGGAGCTCCCCCTGCCCGCGGGCCGCCCGCACATCCTGCCCGCACTAACCCCTCCTCCGCTGCGCTGAGCCGGGCAGGGCGGCGGCGGCTTCCGCGCCGGGCGAACGGTGAGTGCCCAGCCCTCCCCTCACTCCTCTGCGCGGTGGGCCCGCAGCGGGAGGCCCCGGGGGGACCCGTCCCGTCCCGTTCCGCTGCGGGGCTCCGGGGCACGGTGCCCCGCCCGGCCGCGTGGGAGCCACCCTGCCCACGGGCGCGGAGCTGAGGCCTGCGGGCCGGGCCTGGTTGCGGCCCCATCCCCTCGGTCTGACGGGGTCCGGGGTTCGGGGCGCGGGCACTGCTGCGGGACGCGCTGCGGCGGGGCGGCTGCGGACGGCCAGAGAGGCGCCGGGGCCGACCCATCCCCGCCTAGAGCGTCTGGAGGCCTGCAGAGATTGCGGGCGGTGCTGTCCGAGGCTTGCGCATGGACCGGCGTGTCGCAGTGCTCCCACCTGGGGGGACCAGGCTGCCTCCAGCGCTGCGTCCTATACGGTTGGAGGTAGCGCCGCACGGAAAGCCTTCCTGCAGCTTGGCTCTCCTCTCCTTGGCTGTACGCCTCCTCCTGCCTGCTGTGTGCCCTCAGCATCCATCAGCATCTCTGTGGGGAAACCCCCTCCCATCACCCGATTACCCACACAGCTCCTGTCCCACCCTGCGGTCTGCAGTGCTTTCCCGTGCCCTGTGCTTGTGTGACCTCCTCCTGCCACCCAGCACAGCCTGCCTAAGTGCTCTGAGTAACAGAGCTAAGAATAACTGGCCTGGTGATACAGCCCGGCAGTGCACGGCTCTGTGCTGTGGCCCTGCCTGGTGCTGGACCATAAAGGGGAGGTTGCAGGGAGGGGGATTCCCCTGCCTGCCAGGCAGGAGTTGAGTGCTGTGCTTGGGTTCCTTGTTCTGCGGCCCTGCTGGGCAGCAGTAAGGAGGAGTCACCCCACCGGTCTTGAGGAAACACGCACCTTGCTGTCAGAGTCCTGGTTGCCAAGCAGGAGTCAACAGAGCAGCAGTTCCATTGATTTGGGGCTGTTGTGGAGGAAAGATGAGGGACTGCCTTTGGGATCGTAGTGGTGGAGTGGAGCAGATGTTCCTTCTGGAATGCTGAGGAGGACAGGTCTTGGGATTAGCAGCCATGTCTGCTCCATGAGCTTGCACCCTGTTTTGTGCTACTTGCCTTCCTGTGGCTACTGCACCACTTTGGGACAGGCAGAGGCCTTTCCAGAGCCAGGGTGCTAGACAGGCAGCAGGCCAGTGCTGCCATCCCCACCACTGCTCTTGGGTGTTGCTGGCTCTGGCAGGGTGAGAGCAGAGGGGTCATTCACCCAAGGGTTGCTCTGCTGCCTTGTGCTGTCAAACCTCTGGGGCGTTTGGCTTTACAAGCAGGAGCTGGGACAGGCAGGCTGCACAGTCCTGCTCCGGGCCTGAGTCAAGTCACCCTGTACTCTGGGGAAGGGCTGTCACGCCTCTTCCTTCCCAGCGCCCCACAGATAAAGCTGCCTCTGCTCCCCGGAGGGCTCCTCCCTTCCCGTCTTGTTGACTCAGTGCTTGGGCAGCCGTGGGTGGCTGTCTAGGAGAGAAGCAGCCCCGCAGCTGCTTATGCTCATCAGGCAAGTAGAATAGGGAAGGTCCCGGTGACCAGAAGGCTGTCCCTGCAAAGAGGTTTAGCGGCAAGGCATACAACTGGAAGAAGTGATTTTCAGAGGCAGAAAGTGCTTGGATTCCTCTGCACTCAGCTCTCATGTGCAGAGAGGACGGGGAGGCTCCGCACAGCGGCTGGCACGCTATTTCTTTCCAGCCTGCCGTCAAAGCGGCTCCACTCATTCAGCCTCCCTGAAGGCACTGGGAGCGTGACGGCTGGGCTGGAGGCCATGGCCAACTTCTGAGCAAAAAGGCACCGCTGTCTGCACCAGGCATGGGGCCTGGGGAGGCCTTGCCAGCCTCAGATCCTCACAGTGTGTCTTCCCATCCCAGGGATGCTTTTAAGGGTAGGCCATGCCCAGCCCCAGCCTCACAGTGCCCATTTAATTGCAGGACACAGAGGTGGAGGTAGCGGTGCCAGTACTCAGCTATGATGCCCTTTGGGGGGATCGCTGCCCGGCTGCAGAGGGACCGTCTGAGAGCCGAGGGGGTTGGTGAGCACAACAACGCTGTCAAGTACCTCAACCAGGACTATGAGGCCCTCAAGCAAGAGTGCATTGAGAGCGGTGCCCTCTTCAGGGACCCCCAGTTCCCAGCTGGCCCCACTGCCCTTGGCTTCAAGGAGCTGGGGCCACACTCCAGCAAGACACGGGGTGTAGAGTGGAAGCGTCCATCGGTAAGTGCTGGACTCATGTCCCTTGCCTGCATTTTCTGCATTAATGTGGTGTGCCAAGCTGCAGCTTGGCTTCAGTTTGCATCTTACTGTGCTTGAACTTCCTCATGTGCTTCATTGCCCATTCCCCAGAGGAATAACGCTCACTGAGTACTCAGAGAGCGTTGTGTCTAGCATGCCATTCTTCCTCTAGGCAGTGCATGTTGGGCTTTACAATGGGAGAGTTGTGCCATTGCTTCTGGATGTCCCAGCATAGGTGTGACACCCTCAGTGTCTGGGGCTATTGCAGTTGTGTATCCGTTGGTGCCATGAGTGCAGGGGCAATGGTCATCTAGCCATTTTCTGCTGAAGAAGGTCTTGCCTTGCCTTCCTGTGATGGCCTTGATGTTGCAGTCGAGCAGTTTTCTCTGGCAGAGGGCAGGTGGGGTGCATCTCAGGGACGATACTCCTATTCTCCTGAGTCGGAACTGCAACGGGCACAGATCCTGCTGAGATCCAGTGCTTGATTCTCTCTTTATGCAGGAATTAGTGGATGACCCTCAGTTCATCGTTGGTGGTGCAACCCGGACAGATATCTGCCAGGGAGCTCTGGGTGAGTTCTGTCCCCAAACCTCGATCTAGAGTGCAGCAGCAGCTGGGGAGGGTCAGTGTGCTTGGAGAAGAGACATTTGTATAGGGAAGGTGCTGAGTGGATGGGTTTCACAGCATCTTTCTGCAGACCCTCACAGTGTGTTTTCTTGCCAGCCTATGCACAACCATCCCTGTACTCAAAGCTCCCTCCTCATGTAGTGAGGTGGAAGCTGTAAGGCAGCAGGGGGTACTTTGACTCCTGGTGGCTCTAGGCTGAGGCCTCATAAAAATGGAGTAGCGCAGGTACTGAGACAAGGAGAGCAGTGTTAGTGGGTGGGGTAGGGTGGCAAGGCTGGGAACTGCGAGTCAGTGATCACCAAAACCAGATCTGGCTGCCATCAGCAGTGTTTCCTGACCTGGATCAAGGTGAGAATGTTGTGCACCTTAGCAGAGCAGACTGGTTTCAGGACTGTGGTGGTAACTGGAGCATGTTAACATCCCGGGGCACTGTGGTGTTTCTCAATCGGTCATTAGGAGGGCAAGGTTTGAAAAGCCATTTTGTCAACCACAGCCCAGCACAGGTTATCCAGGCTCGAGGCTAATGTATGACGGGATTTAAAAGAAGAGAAAGGAGAACCAAGGCAAAGAATGGAAAAAGCAGCGCTGGCATAGAGCAGCACTTGCAGTTAATAGAACTTGGAAAGAGAACTGCAGTGTTATTTCTTGGAACTTGAAGCCAAGGCACCAGAGTTAAGCCTCTTGCTTGGTGACTGAAAACAAGGGGAAACTTTTATTAAAATGCAAAGTGTAATTGCATTACAAAAGTCACTGTCCTGAGATACGAGGAGCATTTGGGAGGCTCTAGGTAAAAGACTGCAGGAGGGGCTGTTGATGCTGTCACAGTGGCCTGGATGCAAACAGAAGGTCACCGAGGATTGTTCCTTCTCTGCCCTGAGCTAATGCTTCTGTCCAGGCACCTGCCATTATACTGCGTGGGCTAGGAGCAAGGGGCATTGACCTCTCCTCAGGTTCTCCACTTGCTTTTTGAGCCCAGTGCAGGGCACCATGCAGGGGAGAATGCCACCTCCCTACTGACTGCCCTTGAGATGCAGCACCTCATTCAGAGGGAAAGCATACCAAGGGCTTCTGCACAACTGAGCACCCATCACCACCGCCTGCTAAGCTGCTTCTCCTTCTCCAGGTGACTGCTGGCTGCTGGCTGCCATTGGCTCCCTCACTCTCAACGAGGAACTCCTGCACCGTGTGGTGCCCCATGGGCAGAGCTTCCAGGAGGACTACGCTGGCATCTTCCACTTCCAGGTAGGCTGGGAGTTCCTGGTTCTGCACAGTTGGTGGGCTGGGGGCAGGATGGGGTGTCATCCCCAGAGGGATGCCCTATCCTGCTCACCCCTTCTTCCCCCCAGATCTGGCAGTTTGGTGAGTGGGTGGACGTGGTGGTGGACGACCTGCTGCCCACCAAGGATGGGGAGCTCCTGTTTGTGCATTCAGCAGAGTGCACAGAGTTCTGGAGTGCTCTGCTGGAGAAGGCCTATGCCAAGTGAGTCCCACCACTGTGGGCACAAAGTTGCTGGGGGGTGGGGCGGAGCAGCAGCACAATGTGTCCTCGTTACCTCATATCTCCCTCTCACTGCCTGGTGCTCAGGCTGAACGGCTGCTACGAGTCGCTCTCAGGGGGCAGCACCACTGAGGGCTTTGAGGATTTCACCGGCGGCGTAGCAGAGATGTATGACCTCAAGCGGGCACCGCGCAACATGGGCCACATCATCCGCAAGGCACTGGAGAGGGGGTCCCTGCTGGGCTGCTCCATCGATGTAAGTGTTGTGCTGCTCTTCACAGTGAACTGTGGATATCTTCTCCTCCAGTGATGCCCGAAGTGAGACCTCACAAACCCTCCTCCAAACCCAAGGTGGTCATTTTGCTGGGACACTGGATGGGAGGGGACTTCTTTCACCTCTTGGTGGAGAACCTTTCCCAGAACCAGTGTGACAGCT
This sequence comes from Alectoris magna, assembly GCA_030625065.1. Classification (NCBI taxonomy): domain Eukaryota; kingdom Metazoa; phylum Chordata; class Aves; order Galliformes; family Phasianidae; genus Alectoris; species Alectoris magna. Next base: position 31,484,445 of record CM060562.1, on the reverse strand, counting down.
GAAGGGCATGGGGCTGTACTTTAGTGACTTGGAATGGTCTTGTTTAGATGGAATGGGAAACATCCATCTGAAGCCAGGCTGCTTAACAAGGCTCTGCATAGAACTCTGGCTGCATCCTGTGTCAGCATCTGCGTGTCAGCTCGGCTGGGCACTTCTGTCCTCTCTCTCTTAGCCACAAGCAACAGTGTGCACCCTCTCTGTCATCACTGACAGCAGTACCTGTTGGACTGGCAAATCGGAGTAGCAATAAACACAACAGGGTTAGCTGCTGCCTGCATTGAATGTGTGGCTGGGGTATACTTCTGCTAAAGAGTCTGTAGCTCCCAACAGTGTGTATCACCATGATTGATGTGTAAGCTGTTTTGTAGCTAATGAGGATGCTACCTCTGTGCTCCTAGTGACAATACTGTGTTTTAAGAAGCACAAAACAATGTTTTCTTATGCTTTTTGAAGTTTGGGTGGTTTCACGATGAATCTTCAGTGCTCCTGACTGGAGCATTGTAGAAAAAAAGGGTCATAGTCCTTGCAATGTCTCAGCCTCCTCTAAGAAGGGGTAGGGAATAGAACTACGTGAATCATATTCACCTGATGTTTGCATGTTCTTTTCAGATCACAAGTGCCTTTGATATGGAAGCAGTGACCTTCAAGAAGCTGGTGAAGGGCCATGCCTATTCTGTCACAGCCTTCAAAGATGTGAGTTGGGTACATACGACTGTAATAGAGCTAAAATGCTGAGGCCTGTGGTGTGGGTTTGACCTCCTGCATTTGATGGCTGGCAGGTGAACTACCGGGGTCAACAGGAACAGCTCATCCGTATCAGAAACCCCTGGGGTCAGGTGGAGTGGACTGGAGCCTGGAGTGATGGGTGAGTTCAGGTGGGACTTCAGTGAGCTGCTGGCACTGCCAGTGAAACAGCTGGGACACCTCTTGCACAGTCCGGCTGAGTGGAAGCTCACAGCATGCTGTTCCCTTCTCAATGGGGAATGGGTCTTTTGAGGGCCAACTCCAAACTGCATAGTACTGGAAATGTCTCAGCTCACCTTGAGTACTTCTCATCTAATTGTTTTCCTCTCACTATTCCAGCTCTTCCGAGTGGGACAACATTGACCCCAGCGACAGAGAAGAGCTGCAACTGAAGATGGAGGATGGAGAGTTCTGGTGAGTGCCAGAGCAAAGTGCTGCTCTTCTTCAGCATCCAGTTTGGGAATGAGCAGGGGAGCCTGAAAGGGAACCTTCAGTTGTCCCAAAACACAAGACCTACCTTTATTAGCTGTCCCATTGCTAGAAAGCCTGGTAACATTTTCTTACCTGATCTAATTAATAGGTTGAATATTAGGAAAGGAATCTTCACCAAAGGGTGGTTGGGCCCTGGCTATGTCTAGTTGTCCGGTAGTTGAAAGGGGAACCTGAGTACTTGAGAAGGAACTGGAAATGCAGAGTGAGCAGGAAGAAGCTTTTTCTTTTCTTCTGAAACCACCAGAACAAAGGGGTCACCAGCGAGCAGCAGCTTAGGCAGATGTTGGAAGCCTGTGGGACTCTGCACAGCAGGGGTGTTTTCTAAGTTTGAAGTACGATTGTTCAGATGAGTCCAGATCCTGAGTGGCCTGATGGTCTGACTGAGCCTCAAGTGCAGGTCTTGTGTTGCTGGATGTTGGGGTGATGCTGGGTCTTATCTGCTTCCTCTGCCACCATTGCTGGCCACCACTGGATATGGGAGATTGAACAGAAGGAGCCCTTTGCTCTGATCCCTGTCACTCATTGTGGTAGGCAAGCTGAAGCTGTTCAGCATGTGTCACCTAGACAGGCTGCTTGCCAATAGTCCTGGCTTTTGTGCCCCCAGTACCCCATCCTGTTCCTCGGGACTTAGGGTGAAAGAGTTGGTGGGTGCCAACCACACCAGAGACAGCCCGACTCATATGGGTCCTGCTCCCCATCAGGGCATCTAGCATTCAGCTCGCTGCCATGAGAAGGGGCTCTGGGATGATTTCCATCTCTCTCCACCTAGAAAAGACAGCTGGGGCTGAGTCCAGAGCTGCTTGCACTCCTCAGCCATGTCTTGGCCTTAGCCTCTGCCTGCTTCCCCACAGGATGTCTTTCCGGGACTTCATGAGGGAGTTCTCCAGGCTGGAGATCTGCAACCTAACCCCCGATGCCCTCACCAAAGATGAGCTCAGCAGGTGGCACACACAGGTGTTCGAGGGCACGTGGCGCCGAGGGAGCACTGCTGGGGGCTGCAGGAACAATCCAGGTACCTCCCGCATCTCCGCTCTTGGTGATGTGATTCAGCCAGGTGTGTCATCTATGTCTTCCTCCTCCCAGCCACATTCTGGATCAATCCCCAGTTTAAGATCAAGCTGCTGGAAGAGGATGATGACCCTGGGGATGATGAGGTGGCTTGCAGCTTCTTGGTGGCCCTGATGCAGAAGCACCGTAGGAGGGAGCGGCGAGTGGGGGGCGACATGCATACTATCGGCTTCGCTGTCTATGAGGTAACTCCAACCCCAATGCTACTTCCTTGAGACTGGCTCAACCCTGCCGATCCCATGTGGACCTGGCACCCTATTCCTCAGGGAATCCTTTCCCACCTGATTTAGCCAATCTGTGGGTCAGCATCACCCCCTCCACCTGCCATAGGAGATAGAACCCCAGTACTGGCACTCTGATTTTCATTCTTCTCTCCTCCTTGCAGGTTCCCGAGGAGGTACGTGCTGAGCCACCAGACCCATCTGCCTCTTGGAGGGTAGCACAGGCGTGGGCAGGAATGGGTTGGTGCAGATGCACAGGCATGTGTGCATGCATGTGCCCCGTGGTGTGGGATTTCCACCAGACTGGCAACGGTTGGGGTGCTAAAGGGTGCTGAGTACCTCTGTGTGGGAGGGATGGTCTTTGGTAGGCAGGACAACCATGGCTCTTCCACAGGGAGCCACTGGGCAGGGGTGCAGCGGGACCATGCACCTGTTCCAGCAGAGATGCTTGGGCCATGGGCTGAGGATGTCCTGCCCCATTGCACTTGCTTGGTTCCACTGCTCCTTGTGGATTCCCTTCTTGCTGGGCTGTTCCCCACAACAGTGTGTGTTCCCCAGGCCCAGGGCAGCCAGAATGTGCATTTGAAGAAGGACTTCTTCCTGCGAAACCAGTCGCGGGCACGCTCTGAAACCTTCATCAACTTGAGGGAAGTGAGCAACCAGATCCGGCTGCCCCCTGGCGAGTACATCGTTGTGCCCTCCACCTTTGAGCCACACAAGGAGGCTGACTTCATCCTGCGGGTCTTCACCGAGAAGCAGTCAGACACAGCGTGAGTCTTCACCACAAAGCCTTCTGCCAAGTCCCGGCCCCTTGCCTAGTTAGGGAATGTGTTGGCCCAGGCCATCACATGTGTTGGTGATTGCTGGAGCAGATTCCACTGCCCTCCCGTCACTGTGTGCCCTCCCCCCCTCCCCCTCTTTCTGCCCCCAGGGAGCTGGATGAGGAGATCTCGGCAGACCTGGCAGATGAGGTAGGAGCCACCAGTCTCCTTTAGCTAGAGTCTGGGGCTGAGGAGTGGGAGCCATGGGCAGGAGGTGGCTGTGTGGGCTTAGGATGTCACTGTGGCAGAGACTGGCTGCAAGGATCACAGTGGTGGGGACATGAGAGGGAGTAAAGGTGACAGGAACTTCTCACCCAGAGGCTTAAACGTTTGTTGAGCCTCTGAGGCAGGGCAGTGCCTGGCTTTGATTACTGATCTCTCTTTCTGGCCTCAGGAGGAAATAACTGAGGATGACATTGAGGATGGCTTCAAGAACATGTTCCAGCAGCTGGCAGGGGAGGTGGGTACAATTGTGGCAAGTCTAGAGTGTAGGAAGGGGATCAAGCCACTGGCCATCAGCTGCACAGATCAAGGGCTCTGTGGGGGCTCTCACAATTTCCCAGGGTCCTGTCTCTTCCCTCAGCAAGCTCCAGCCCATAGTGTGCTTTGTTCCAGCCCTGCACACCAGTAAATGCTGAAATTCAGCTCAGCTACCCCAAGGGGTGGGGGGAGGCAGGAGGTTCTACTAACTCTGCTCCTACTGCAGGACATGGAAATCAGCGTCTTTGAGCTCAAGACAATTCTGAACAGAGTTATCGCTAGACGTGAGTGCTGCCCTTTTCCCCTGTAACCCAGGCTGGTTCAGCAGGTTGTGCTTTGATGTACATGATCCCCCCTCCTCCTTCCTCCTCAGACAAAGATCTGAAGACGGATGGATTCAGTCTGGACTCCTGCCGCAACATGGTCAACCTGATGGATGTATCCTCTTGGCACTGTGGACAGGGGCTGGCATTCCTGGCACTCAGCCTGACAGCCAGGACACTTCTCCGTGGGAACTAGGGCTTGGTTGTCTAGCTGTGCCAACGCTATGCAACTGGGAAAAGGGCAGAAAAGGTCCTTGTGGCTGCACTGAGGGTGCTGCAGGATGGCAGCTGGCAGCAGTGTTTCACTTCCCTGTGGGTACACGCAGCAGCCAGCACCCGCGCTTCATCCTAGCATGGCATGCTGTGAGACCACAGGCAGGCTTAAAGCATTTTTGGTGGGGAAAGAAGGATGCTGGGGTTCTTTCCCCCGAAACCATCCTATGGTTGAGGATGAGAGGTGCAAAGTTACAGGAGCCGTGGGCTGTGTTCCTGCTTGCACAAGGATGTGCAGTTGGAGGGGTCAGGCAAGCATAGAGAAGTTGCTCTGAGCTATTTTCCAGATATGCCCTAGCATCCCATTTGTGCTGTGCCAAATTTTGGTGTTCCTGGGGAGCTGCACAGCAGCTGCTTTAAGCACTGAACTTTCCCTTTTGGCCTGCAGGCTCTGATCTTGCCTATGTTGCAGGATGGGGAGGGAACTTGAACTGGCCTGGCTGAAATGCTTCTTCTCGCTCGAGGTACCCAGGATCTGATTGCTTTGCCACTCTCTGCCTGCTCAGCTACTCCACCCTTTTTTTGGCTGCTTTCTCCTTAACCCTCTGCTGTCCAGAAAGATGGCAGTGCCCGCCTGGGGTTGGTGGAGTTCCAGATCCTATGGAACAAGATCCGCAGCTGGCTGGTGAGGAGGAGAGGGATGCAAGGGGTATCACCCCTCTGGGGCAGGGGGATGATCCCTCAGCTGCAGGGAGGGCCTGCCATTCACGTCCTCTGTGATGTTTTTTGCAGACAATCTTCCGCCAGTATGACCTGGATAAGTCAGGCACCATGAGCTCATACGAGATGCGCATGGCTCTAGAGTCAGCTGGTAAGTCTGGAGAGGAGGAGGGGTGGATGAAAACTGTAGGAGCCCTGTCCCAAGTAGCTGGAGAACTGTGGAACCAGCCTACATTGTGAGCTTTGAGCCAGTCTGTCATGAGATGAGGCCCATGTCTAAGCTGGTTTCTCTCCAACCAATCCTTGATTGTTGCTGGCATCCTCAGAGCCGGGGTACACACAAAGTTGTCGCAGCCATCCTCATCTCACTTGTGAGGTCCCACCCTGGCAAAGTTGGGTCAGTGAGCTAACATTCACTTGCCAGTGGGCTGTAGCTCCAGGGAGAGCATCCCTTACTCCTGTCAAGGCTGGATTCAGTGGCCTTCCTTGGGTGGGGTGTTGGCCCCTTCCGGTGAGAACATGAACTTTGATAGTTGCATCTTCTCCTACCTCTTGTGGGTGCTGAGTACTTTCTGCCTTTCAGGTTTCAAGCTGAATAACAAGCTGCATCAGGTGGTGGTTGCCCGTTACGCAGATGCTGAGACGGGTGTGGACTTTGACAACTTTGTCTGCTGCCTGGTGAAGCTGGAGACGATGTTCAGTGAGTTCTGCTCCAGGCTGGGGAGGGCAGGGACAGAAGGACATGTTGCTCACCTTGCCCTTGTGCCCTGCAGGGTTCTTCCACAGCATGGATCCTGATGGCACTGGCACCGCCGTCATGAACCTCGCTGAGGTGAGAGCTCGGTGCGATGAGGTGGGTGGAGATAAGGGGAGAAGATACTGAAGTGGATGGGACACCTGGGGTGGGTGGTAGAGTGCTCTCTGGCCCTGTGGGTGTAAAAGATTGAGAGATGGGAAAGAGAACTTCGTCAGGTCTTGTTCTCAGAGGGCCTTCAGGTTTTTGTGCACCAGCCCCTGTTCATCCTCTCTCCTTCTCCACAGTGGCTGCTGCTGACAATGTGCGGCTAGGAGCCAGGACAGATACGCTGTGACTAGGACACTCCGGCAGGCCAGGCCACCTCCAAGTGCCTCCCTTCGGGTCCATGGACACAGGATAATCTCCCTCTTCTTGCTCCATCCTATGCTGAGCCACCAGCCCTGCCTCTCAGCACACCTCGCTCCACCCTCACCCATGGAGCATTTTGCAGGGGTCAAGGCAGGCAGGGGCTGCCCTTCTCCTTTTCTGGGCTGGGCTTGCTTTCCACCCTTCTCCTCCTCTTGTCCCAACCCAGAAGAGAAGGAGGGCAAGCAGCATGGGGAGTCTGTAGGTCCCTGCACCTAGCTTTGGGGCAGCTGCTTAGAGGCAAGCACAGGAGCGGGCTGGGGGCTATCCACCTGGCAGGGAGAGGTGGGAGCTGCAGGGGGGAAGAGGAGGACTTGTTTTGCTTGCTCCGGTGCTGTCTCATCCCCTGTGGCATGTGCTACGAGTCCCAGGGAGCATCAGCAGATGCTGCCTTGCTTAGGCAGGGCAGCTGGTTCATGGGGAGCCAGGGTGAGAAGGTGCACACTCTTAATGCCATTGTCTTGCATTCATCAGCACTAAACATGACCAAAGCATGGAGCTGCAGCTGGTCAGAACACTGGTGTTCATTACCTCCTGCCGCAGCCTTTTTCTGCGTGGCCTTCAAACTCTTCCTCCTGCCCCTCACTCTCTGCCCCACTTTGTCCCACCATAGGGCCAAAGCCTATCATTTAAGCACTCTCCTGCCACATGCCACTGTAACACATCCCATCATGCTCCTCTCATCCTATGCATGCACAGCCATACCACTACAGCCTTTCCCCAGGGCTGTCCTGGTCTCCCCTCCTGCTGCCATGGTGGAGTCGGGCCAAGGAGGAGTGGTGATGGCTGGGAGGCATTTCTCCAGTACACGGTTGTCTGTTTTCCTCTTTCCCCCTTCCTTTCACATTGTTATGACCCCTAAAGCCCTCAGGCTCCTTCACTCAGCACAGATGTGCTCCTGTGCCAATGTATTTGCACTTCTCCACACTCCTCACCCCCGGTCTGTTCCTGTGGATGATGGGGTGGCTCCAGCATGGCAGTGGGCAAAGGCCCAGCCAAGGCAGGCAGGCCCTTAGCCGCTCCCAGGCCTACGTCTCCAGAGGCCGTGCTTGCAGCAATAACCACTCCTGCCCACCTGGCAGGCCCGCTTCCTCTCTTCGTGCTCGGGGCAATAAACCTAGCTCTGTTGGACAGGGGCTCAGCTGGTAATGATTTATACAATGAGGGGTCCCGGTCTTAGCTGGTGGAAGTCCCCAGCGTGGGGTGGAGGGTGGCTGGGGCCCAGCACAGCCAGTGTGCAGGGGCAGAAGGCCCTGTGCAAGGTAAGGGGCTGCTCTGGAGGGCCCTTGGTGCGTGGAGGCTCAGGGCCTGTGGAAAGCAGGTAGTTATGCCCCACTAGCACGGCTCAGCCCGGCCTGGGTGTGGCTGGGCCCACCCTTCCTTTTGGGTAGTATGGGAGCTGTCAGCACTGTCCCAGCTGCAAGCCCCATGGTGCACACAGGCCCCATTGTAGGGCACACTCCTGTTTGGCTCTGGAGTGACAGGTGCGCCCTCCAGGCAGCAGCTGGTGGGTCCTCTCCCTGCTGGCCCCAGCAGCTGGCAGCCCAGCATTTGCAGGGGGTCAGCAGGTGGGGGTTCCCAGCTGCCAGCAAATGCCACAGGGAGCGGCCTGGCTTGTCCCCCTCCTGCTGCCATGGCATCCCATCCCCTGCCTTCTTGGAGTGTCTGCCTGCCTGGGGGTCTCCTATGTCTCTCCAGCTGCTAGTGTCTGTCCCCTCCAGCCTGGCTGTGTGAGTTGTGGCTGTCCTCAGCAGCTGTCCCAGCAGCTGTGCTCAGGCTCCATCTCCCCCTTGGATGCCCCGTCCCTCAGCAGCAGGAATGCCAGTCCTATGGGTACAAGCGACCTTTGTGTGAGCAGAGGGCTGGGGGGGCAGCCCCCCTCCTGCTCCCCTACACCAGCAGCTGGGCGCTGGCAGCATCCTGAAGCCAGCACCGGGTAGGGAGAGGCTCCCCAGAAAGCCAGCACGTCTTTGGTGAGCCCAAGGGACAATGTGGATCTGGCCCCAAGCAGGGGGACCCATGGGCAGGGCTGCGAGTGCTGCCCAGCAGCTGCAGGATTTGGCCTTTTTCAACAGCACAAGGAAAAGGGGAATGCATGCGGGCTGGAGCCTTTCAGGGCCTGGATGCAGTGAGTTAAACAAACTATTTATAGCACTCGCCTCCCACCCCAGCAGAAATGGCCGGCATTCCTCCTGCGCCAAACTGCGCTCCACTGTCATGGGTGTTCCCCAGGGCCCTCCTGGCCAGCACAGCTGGCAGCCACGCTGGGCTTTTTGGATCCTGGAGCTTTGTCCCCAAAGCTGGCAGCAGAGCACTCTGCCTTGCTGCTAGCCTGCAAGGACAGGGGACATGGGATGTGACACTCACCACAGGATTGGGGTTAACTCCCTCCACCCGTCTGGGTTGTGCTTTTGCCCAAAGGCTGAAGGCCCTGAACTTCCAGATGGGGAAAGGGGCTCGGCACCTCTCTGCGTTCTTGGCACAGCACAACAGCCTGGCAAACAGGCATTGCCCCATGTGGGCTGAAGGCTGTGATGGTGCAAACCACTGGCTTTGGCAGTGCAGCCACTGCTTCTGCTTCTATCCACTTGTGCCCCAGGATAGAGCAGGTTCTGCAGCAGGTGCACACTGCAGCCCTGTTGTTCCCAAAGGATTTTCCATTCCCCACCTGAGGCCCAACAGAGTGCTCCCAGGCAGGCACTGCATCACCACTGTGCTTGGCTGGTGCTTTCCTTTCTTCTGGGATTACAGGGACTGAATGCACAGGAGGCTTCCTGACCCCTTCTGCTCAATGTCTTTTCAAAGCAATAGGTAAAGCTCCATGGCGAATAAGATCTCCATTCTCATTCATCACAATTGGTGCCTGCTGGGGAAATCGAGGCACAGAGAGAGGAAATGACTCACCCAGCATTAGAGCAGCAAAGCCCAGAGCCTTACTCCAGTCTGCCTGCTTCCTCCCCAATAAAAGGGGACCCATTCACTGCTAAGGAAGCACAAAGCCTGTCCTTTACCTCAGGGATGGAGGCAGAGCAGGATGAGAACCCTCCAGCCCAGGCAGAAGCAAAGGCTGTGGGAGGCTGGTCCTAGGGTAGATATGAGGCCGGTCTCAGGGCTGACATCACCGATGTCCCTCAGCTCCCAGAGCCGTTTCTGACCAAGGCATGTGGTAGCTCCGCACTGAGGCATGGCTGGCCCTTTCCCTCATCCATCCCTGGCTCCCCAGGAGGGATCTGCAGGGCTGGGAAAGGTCACCTCGGCTGGGCAGCCCGAATGGGTTCTCTGGATGAAGGGCAGCTCACACCAAGCGAGCCAAGATGGGGAAAGAGAGTGGGGGCTTTCAGTCCTTTGTTTATTTTCCAAAGTTCTGCTCAAGCAGGAGCCAAGAGAAAGCTCCTGGCAAGGGGTTTGGAGGGGAGCAAGGGGAGGAAACGTGGCCAGACAGCCACCGGGAGCACAACAAAGGTTGGATGCAGGGGGAAGTGAAGGGGCACCGAGGTGTACCATGGGCCTTCCTGCCCATGCTCCCCCAGCCCACGGGGCCAGGCTACTGCCATTGTCCAGCTGAACCCAACAGAAAGCCCCTTTCCCACTGGCATCCCCATCACTCGGTGTTTCCCTGCCCCACGCGTGTACGCTCCTGTCCCTTGGGTGGCACTTGGCAGCACAGAGTGACGCAGAGGAGTATTTTGGGGCCGCCTGCTCAGGAGCCTCAGCGCACGAGCCAGGCGCCGTCCCGCAGCCCGCACCGTGCTCAGGGCAGGTGCCGGTCCTCCCTCGACCCCTCCTTCCTACCACCGCCACCAACAGATGGGTCGGGGCCGTATCGCTTACAGAAGGCGTGTGGGTGGAGGGGGCATTTAAACGGGCAGCTGCTTTTCGGTGTTATTGGTGTTCCTCGCCGCCCGGACGCCCGTGCCATTTGGGGGGCCGTGCCATTCGGGGTGGCCGCGGCACACGTGGGGCTGAACAGGACGGGCTCCTCGCGAGAGCCGTGCGAGTGAGGAGGGACCCCCTGAGCGGTGAGAGCAGCCGGGAGGAGGCGGCCCCGGCGGACGGCTCCAGCGCCGCGCTCCGGCTCGCACCCGCTCCCGTCCCGGCGCCGCTGCGCCCGGGGCTGCCGCCGCCAGAGCTCCGCGGGGGCCGCGATGCCCGCCGTCCCGCTGGCCGCCCCGCTGCTGCGCGCCCTGCTAGCCCGCCTGCTGCAGCTGGCCCGCAAGCGCCTCCTGCCGCCGCTCCGCCGCCTGGGGCGCCGGCTGCGCTCCCGGGAGAGCCGCCAGGCACTGCTCACCTGCCTGCTCTGCATCCTCAACCTGCACAAGAAGGCGGACGCCTGAGGCCGCCCGTACCGAGGGCTCCCCAGCCGCCTCGCCTCGCCCGGCCCCGCACGCCACGGGAGGAGGGCCCGGCCCGGAGGAGGGGACGCGCCCCGGCGGGGGCGGAGGGGCCGGCGGAGCGGCCGGCGGCAGAGGCCGCCCCGGCCATGGCCGCCGCGCCACCGCCCCCCGCCGCGGGGCCGCCCCGCTGAGAGCCCCCGCGGGAAGGGGCGGCCCCGTCGCCGCGCCGCCCGCCCCGGCACCGCCGCGCCCGCGCCGGGGAAGGAGCCGGCCGGGGACGGCGAGCGGGGGAGCCGCGCCGCCGCTTCGGGCCCGCGCTCCTCCCCGGCCGTCCGCCCGTCCCGGAGCCTCTCCCCGGCGGCGGGCAGCGGGAGGATGTCGGGCAGCACGGCGAGGAAGGTGCAGCCCTTCACCATCAGCACCAAGCTCTCCCTGCCCAAGTGCGCCGCCGAGTTCTCCGCCGACTCCTGCCCCGGCATCGCCCTCGCCTCCGCGCTGGACGGCCGCCGCGGGCTTCGTGCCGGCCTGGAGCAGCGCATCTCCCTGTACCTGGCCCAGGCGCGGGCCGGCCCCCGCGAGCAGCCCCGCGGCACCGGCACCGGCCCGGGAGGGGGAGGCGAGGAGGAGAGGGTGAGCCGCGGCGCCCTGGCGCGCTCCATCAAGAGGATCACGCTGTCCAACTGGCACGGGGGGGATGCGGGGGCGCCGCGGGACCCCTCCCGGGCCGGCGGCGAGAGGAATCACAACAACAACAACAGCGGCGCGGGGACGGCGCACGTCAAGGTAAGCGTGCCCCGCGTCCACCCCTGCGGGTGCAGCGCTGGGTCCCGGCGTTGCGGCGCGCCCCGGGGCTGCCGGGACGGCTGCTGTGCCTTCCTGCGCTCCTGGAGGGCTCGGGGATCCGGGGCGGCTGGGGTCCGGGCTTTCGCCAGGGCTGCGGAAGGAGCGGGGCTCGGCCCCTGGGATGTGGCCGCGTGCGGGGAGCCGGGAACTCGCCCCCCCGCTTTGACCAGAGGGGAAACCGAGGCCGGGAGAAGGGAAGTGACTCACGGAGGCCGGGCCGCTGCCCCCGCCGGGAGCGGGACGGAGCCTGGCGGCCGCCCTTCGCGCCCCGGCCCGGCAGTGCCGAGACCCCTGCGTGCGGGCACGGGGATCCCGCTGCGGTGTGACCGCGGCCCGCAGCAGCTGCTTCGCGGCGGGACAGCGCCGGGAGAGCCGCGCAGCGTTCTGCCAGACGCTCTCTGCATTGCCAATAAAGGCCAGGCGGAGCCGCGCCGCTCCCTCCGGCACGCGTACAGCTCCGGGCAGCGGCCGAGGGCTCCCCGCGCTCATATAAGGCAGCGCCATGTGCTCGGCGCGGTGCGCGGCCGGGAGCGGCCCTTCCTGTCCGCACGGTGTGCGGCTGAGAGCGGGTGTCGGCCGCTCAGGGATGCGGGGTGCGGGTGGAAGGATGGAGCGTCCCCCTGTAGGACGGGCGGCAGCGCCGGGGGCAGGAACACAGCAGCTCGCTGCGGCTTCTCTCCATACCTACCCACGGCTCCCGGTCTCCCTTCCCCTGCCTCTCCCGCTCAGTCCCGTGACCGCTCCGTCCCGCGGGAGCCCTTTTCTGTGAATCAGCCGCCTTTCAGTCCTCATCTCCCGGACTGCCAGGTGTGGCAGCCCCCGGTGGGCTCGTGCTTTCCCTGCCCTGCTGTGCTGTGCGGGAGAAGGATGTCCGCAGCCAGCACATCTCTGCCTAGGCAAGGGAGCGGCTGGCACAAGGTGCTGTGACCACTGAGATGCTGATGGGGACCTGCCTGGTCCTCCTCTAGGTCTTTCTCAGGAAGGATGTGGATGCTGAGGATGAGAAGCGTGAGGCTGGCAGCCCCCGGTCCGGTGGTTTCCGCTCACCCATGGACAGAGGTTCCCCTTTTGGTATGGTACGTATCCTGAGCATCCCAGCTGAGTGCATGATTTGGGGCTGACAGATGGAGCTGTGGGTTTGCTGCCACGGAGTCTGCTCAGAAATGAGGCAGAGAGAGCCTTGGGGATATGCGTGGGGCCAGTGGACGCACTGGGGCTGGCTCTGGGTTTGTGGCTCCTAGAGGCTGTGGGCTATGGGCTGCTGCTGTGTCCAGAGGCTGAAGTTGTCAGAGTTGCAGGAGGGCCTGAGAATCTGTGCTGCTATTTAAAAAAAGAGAGAGAGAGAGAGAGAGAGAGAGAGAAAATAAGAAAGTACTTCTGTAGTACTTGTGGTTAGGCAGAAAGACTTTGAAATGCAGCTCCCATGTCATCAGCAGGGCAGCACATGCCACAGTGCTTAGGGAGCCTGCAGCCACTGCCTGGCCCTGCAGCCTCACTCCCAGGAGGTGCCAGCCGGCAGGCATGCTGCCACTGGGTCTTTGGAGGGGACCACTGCCCTGCGCTACCTGGGAAGCCAGCTGCGGGGTGGAGGGCCTTGCATCTCCTCCATGCCTGGGGCGAGCTGGAGGCTGGCGTGGCCAGACCTGGCATGAAGTGAAATCAGTTCCAGCTTGGGGTGGCCTGCTGCTTCCCACGGTGTCTGGGTTCAGCTGTGACAGGGCTGGGGGTAGCACCTTCCCTGGGGGCGGTGGGGCCCAGCCGCCATGCTGGGAATGAGCTCCGGGTGGCCACGCTCCCCCCAGCTCCGTGCAGCTGGGCCCAGGGCCGTGCTTGGAGTGGGGCCAGCCCCTCGTGTTGGCTGACCTTCGCCATGGCCCCCGGCAGAGCTGGAGCCTTGACAGCGTGTTTCGTCAGCGCCGGGCCCCAGGGAGAGGCCGTGCTTCTCCCTTCACCAGGAGCAGGGGTCTCCTTGGGTCGCTTTGTGCCCTTCATCCTCCATGGGTGGACTCAGGAGCACCCCTGGGGTGTCACCGTGCTGTGGGCACATGCACTCTGCATGCTGGGGGAGCAGTGAGCAGGGTGCCTGGGACCGAGGCCTGGGAACTGATCAAGAGCGCTCCAAACATGTTGGCGGGGCGGTGAGCTGAGGGCTGAGGCAGGCCCATGGAGCTGAGCCAGGCTTCCAAACCACGTGCCTGTCCTGGAGACGGTGTGGAGGGCCCTGGGGCAGCACTATGACCCCCCTCTGCCTTCCAGCTGGCGGGAGCCCCCCCAGCAGCACCCCACAGGGAGAGCCCCAGGAGCAAGGAGCTGGCGGCAGCAAGAAGCAGCGGGCAGATTGCTGTGGGACCCCCAGGCGTGCCTGAGCCAAGCCCCCCGCTTGCCCAATTCAACCGGGAGGTGCTGCAGGTGAGCCTGGCAGGGTGTGGGTTGGGGCCGGCTGCCCTCCGTGCGGGCGGTGGAGCGGGAAGAGCTGTGCAGCGGCCTCGAGCGGAGCCATTGTTGCGGCGTGAGATCATGCTTGGCCGCCTCTGCCTGGCTGTCAGCCCCGGGAGAGGGGGTCAGCCCGCAGCGGGCCCTGCTTCCTCCCCACGTGTGCGGGCGCCTTCCCGCCTTCTTCCTCATCTGTTCCCACCCCAGCAGCATGAGAATGAGCAGCAGGGAGGGAGTCGGGGCGAGGAGCTGCTCCTGCTGGGACGGAGCAGGCAGGGAAGGTGGCTGCTTGCCATCCTGCCCCATTGTGCCAGGGTGGGTTGAGTCCATGTGCTCTGTTAGAGGCATCCGCACACATGGCTCTTCCTGTGCTACAGGCAGAAGGCTGGGTGCGAGGCAAGCTGCGGGACCTGAAGGATGGCTGTGACCTCCAGGACTGGGAACAGGCAGCTCAGACCCTGCAGAGAGAGATGAAGGACTTCGAGAACACGTTGATAAAGCTCAACCAGGTGAGCTCCCTGCTGGCCCCAGGCTCTCACGGTGGGGCACAGCACTGGCAGTCCCTGGTGCTGAGTGTGGCTCTGCAGATGGGTGAGCAGCTGATGTGTGGGCTGAGTCCCGGCACCGAGGCAGTGCGGAGGCAGCTGCTGGCCCTACGGGAACAGTGGCAGCTCCTGAAACAGACAGCTGCCAACCAGAGCCGGGCCCTAGGTGGGCTGCGCAGCCTGCAGGACTTTGGCAGAAAGGCAGAGCAGCTGGAGGCCTGGATGCGGAGCAAGGTGCGGGCTGTGGGCAGCATGTGCTGGGGTGGGACGCTGGCCGTGTCCCCACTTGCTCACAGCCTCCCCTGTCCCAGGAGGAGAAGCCCTCCCTGGCAGCCCTGCTGCAGGAGAGCCCGGACAAGATCCAGCTCACCCGCCGCATCCTCGACTTGAAGCAGGTGGGAGGCTGCTGGGGGTTGACTTTGGGGGAGCTCAGCCTCACAACCCACTCTATCTCCCCCTTCCAGCCTGCAAATGAGGCCTCACCCCTCTCTCTTCTTCCTGTCTCTGTGCGGGCAGGAGGAGCAGCAGTTCCAGAGCCTGCATGAGGAGCTTAACAGCCTGGCCCAGAAGCTAGAGAAACAAGGCAAAAGTGAGAGCAGGAGCATCTCTACCCGGCGCAAGCACCTCAATAAAATGTGAGCAGAGACAGCATGGGCTGTGTAGGGCAGGATTGGGCTTCCTGCTGGTGCATCCAGCACCGTGGCACAGGTCACCCTTCATCTCTGCCTTCCCGTCTATGCAGGTGGCTGCGGCTGCAGGGGACCCTGAAGGAGCACCACGAGGCTCTGCAGCTGGCCCTGGATGTTGCTGCCTTCCTGCAGCAAGCAGATGCCCTGCTGAATGCCATCCATGCCAAGGTACTGGCACCTGAACCCCAGGACCACACAGCCCCTTGCAGAGTGTAGTTGGGTGGGGAGCACCCCATTCTCATGCCTTGCGTGAAGGCTGCCATGCTGAGTTCAGGGATCTGGGGCACAGAGCTCAGTGTGGGATGAGAGCCTAGCACAGCAAGCACAGCTTTGCTGGACAACATGTGTTTGACATGTCAGCAGGTCCTGTCCCTCTCCCACCACTGATTGTAGCTTTTTCTTGCAGTGGAGGAGTGTCTGCAGTGTGGGGAAGCAAGGGGAAGCTGAGATAGGCCGGGATCAGGATGTCAGAGACATAGCCAGCCAAGTGATGGTAAGTGCAGGGCTCATCCTCCGAGCCAGGGTAGCATCCTGGCAGACGGGTTCACGTGTCTTACCAGGTCAGCTCTGGCACTCATGGCATATTGCATGGGGGAGATACCCTGGGGGACAGCGGGGAGACAAACAGCCACCACATCCCTCAGCAGTCCTGCCACTGCTCCCTGCCTGTTCCTTGTCCTCCAGATGCTGGACGTGACTGTGTCCCAGTTGCTCAGCCTGCAGCCCAGCTTGGCAGCTCGTGTCACTGCCAAGCACCGAGATGTGAAGGAGAGCTGGGCCCAGCTCCAGCGGACACTGAGGTACGGCAGCTCCCACCTTGCTCCCTGAGCTCCAGTCCATCCTGTGCCCTCTATACTACGCTGCACTCTGCCCCTCTCCAGGAACGAGAAGGCTCCGGCACTGGCTCCAGTGAGTGGTTTCCCAGGGAGTGAAGCTGTGGCTGTGATCACTGAGCCCTGTGGACGTGTTAGTGTCCAGGAGTCAGAGGGGAAGAACACAGGAGACAGACAGAAGAGAGCTCCTGGTGTCATGGTGAGCATGGCAGCTCAGCCCTGCTGCCCCAGCATCTCCAGGGCTCTGCAGCAGGGAGACAGACAAGCCTGTGAGAATTTGGTTGTTGGCCAAACCCTGTCACTCAGCCAGGGCCGGGATACAGAGAGCCACAGCAGTGAGCCCCTCAGTCATACAAAGCTAAGCACGCTTTGGGCTGGGCAAAGGAGGCATGGGTCCTTTTGTGCCGTAGGTGCAGAAGGACATTGCGAGGAAGATGGTGGAGCACATGCAAGGCGAGAGGAGCAGCCCCAGACCTGCAGCAGCAGGAGGGGACAGCAAGAGGTATGGACTTGGGAGGTACCCGTCGAGAGTGGAATGGGAACAGATAGGCACCTGCTAGGACCCAGCTTGTCGGTTGCATCTAAAGTTCCTCCTCAGGGGGTAGAAAGGTGCTTGGGTTGTGGGAGACGCTGTGGCAGCCCCAGACCCTTCATTCCCAGTGAAGCCCCAAGGAGGGGGCTCCCCATGCTTGACTGTCCCCCTTTCTGCAGGAAGAGGAGAGTCCCTGCAGAGGCAGAGCAGGGCACACGGCCACTGGAGGCCCTGGTGCAGGATGCCTGCCAGGTAGGGCCATGCTGGACTACAGCTCCAGCACTGAGGCTGAGCTCCATCTGGCACGGGGCAGCAGGGGATCGCTGGACAGGGCCATCCTGACCGCTGTTTCCTCTCCAGGAGGGGCAGGAGGCAGTGGGCAGCCTGCAGGTGGAGGCCATGCTGCGGGAGCTGGGTGAGCTGTGGGAGGACCTGCAGAAGAAGCACCAGGAGAATGGCGCAGTGCTGCGGGAAATCGATAAAGTGAGCAGCATCACCTGCACATTGGGACCCACGGCAGGGCTTTCTGCACCCCTGGGTGGCTCAGAGCCAGTGGTGGGGCTGTTCATACCTCCCTGCTGTCCCCATAGGCACTGAGGCTGGTGGGGGAGCTGGACCATGCTGAACGATGGCTGCAAACCGTGGCTGGGTCACTCTCAGAGCCAGCCCCCATGCGAAGCCCCACAGAGCTGCGCCGGGACCTGGAGGGGACAGACCAGCTGGAGAGGCAGCTCATGCTGTGTGGCCTCAAGCTCCAGGCCCTGCGGGAGGAAGCAGCGAGCGAGACATCCGTGGAGCATGAGGGAGCAAAGAAGATGCAGAGGAAGGTGGAGATGGTGGAAGACAAGTGAGTAGCAAGGGCAGGCTGTGTCCTCCCTGGTCTCAGGGTGGGTAAGGAGGCAGACAGACGCTCCACCTGAGGAGCTGCAGGAGGTCCTGTCCCCCATGTCAGACACCTGTCGCTGTAGGCTGGCACGAGTACAGTCAGCACTGCGGCGCCGAGCTGCTGACCTGCGTGACTCCTTGGTGCTGTCTGAGTTCCTGCAGAACCTGCAAGAGGAGGAGTCACGGAACCGGCAGGGACCTGCAGCGGTGAGCAGTGAGGATGGACCAGCCCAAGGGTTGGTCTGTGGCAGGCAGGGAGACCCTGGGGGGCCCCTCTCTGGCCTGGCTGCTTAGAGGGTCACTCCCCACTTCACTCACACCCAGTGTCTCTTGGCTTCAGCCAGGGAGCAGGCGTCACGACTCGCAGAGGGCTTTTCCCCTGCTCTCGGCTCAGGCTGAAGACAGCGAGGTGAGCGGTCCTTTGGGAGAGCTGCAGGAGGCTGTGGAGATGCTCAACAGTGCGGTGAAGGAGCGTGAGCAGGTTGTGGCGGTGGCAGCGGAGACGGAAAGCCTGGAGCGCCTGGTAGGAGACGGGACACGAGGGCTGAGGGATGCCACCCGCGTTGTCCACCCACAGCTGGATGTGCCACCTAGTTGGGACGGGGAATGCACCTTGACTCATCCCTGTGGGGCACAAATGGGATCAGTGTTGTAACAGGAGGGTGCCCCCATCCCTCCTGCGCTGCTACATCTGCACTAGGGCTCATCTCCCTCCTCCTGCCCACCCAGGTGGCAGAGGTGTCCCCGTGCCTGGAGGCCCTTTGTTGCGAAGCCAAGGCCCTGGCTCATGACACTGCCCAAGCAGAGAGCAGTTTCACCACAGTGAAAAGCGAGAAGGACCTCCCGGGGCTGCAGGGCTTGCAGAACCGGCAGCGGGACATGGAGGTGAGCCCAGGAGCACCGTGGCCAGCTGGGTGCCTGCTGGAGAGGTGTCGGGGCTGGATGAGGCCATCCTGGGGAGGTGCTGGCCCCTGGGGGCCCAGGTATCGTCAGCCTTGGCACGCTGTGGTGTCCAGGCTGGAATTTTCCAGTGGAGCCCAGCTTGGGCCAGGGAAGGGAGAGCACTTACGTCAGCTCCCATGTGCCAGCGCCCGGCTGCCAGTGCCTCGCTCATCTTTCCGTCAGTGGGGAGGTGACTCAGGCGGGCATGCAGGGAAGCTACAGCCCTTTGCTTTGCTCATCCTCCTGATGCAGCATCACTCCCTCCATGCCCTAGGAGAGCCCCCACATCCCTGCCGATGTGCTTCTCTCCATCCCTGCATCACAGGATGCAGGAGATCCCATCATGGCTGCAGAGAGTAGCACTGCCTCGGCTCTTTTGTGCAGTGGAAAATGGGATGGGTTGGGTGTATTCTAACCAGCACATAAAGTGGATCTTGTGCTGAGGTTACAAGTTGGGAGTTCATTACTATGTCACGCTAAGCATCCTAAATCCCTTTTTCTCTCCGGTCTTCAGCGTGTGGTCTCAGAGGGCCTGCAGGGGAAGCTGGCGGAGCTGGAGCGGAAAGCTTCCCGCTTGCAAGAGCTCTGCCCTGCACACCTGTGCCCCATTGGCCAGGAGGCGCAGCACACACTGCAGGTGTGGGCAGAGCTGCAGGAGCTGCTGCAGGAGACCCGTGCCCACGTACAGCAGGCTGGTCAGCTGCGGCACTTCTTCAAGGATTACTTGGCCATGATGTAAGTGACAGTGAGCTGCTGGGGGTTACCTTTGTGGCAGTGGTGCTGACAGTCTGATGTTGCTAGAGTTGGGGATGCTGACATGACATAAGCAGTGCTGGAACCAGAGTTGGGGGCCAAGACATCATCTATAAGATCTCGTGTCACTCAGCTCAGCTGAGAACAGCCACTGGCAGCTTTTGGGACACTTTATATGATTGAGAAACCACGTCCTCTAGGAGATGAGGACAGGTCAGGAATGGCTTCCCTAGGGCTGAGCTGGTCTGTACCTTAGCCTGTCCTTCCTGTGCCCTCAGCTCCTGGACAGAGGACACGCGGGCTCAGATCTTCTCAGAGAGCCCAAGCAGCCACGGTCTCCTGGAGCCCCAGTGTGAGGAGCTGGAAAGGAAAATCGAGGGGAAGCTGAAGGAGTTTGAGAAGCTGGCAGCAGCAGGGCAGCAGCTGGTGGCTGAGGAGCACAACTTGAGTGCAATGGTAAGTGGTGGGCAGCCTCTCAGCATCCTTCAGAAATCCTGCTGGAGCAGACCTGGAGGAGAGAGCAGGCTGTGGGCATGGAGCCTGGTGAGTGGTACAGGGTCCCTGCGAGCCACCCACCATCTTTCCATCCTTACAGATCCAGGAGCGCCTGGAGGAGCTGCAGAGCATGCTGGGCTGGGTGCTGGTGCGCTGGCGAGCGCAGAGGCACCAGCGGGATCCCGGGAACAAGCAGGAGGACAGGAAGGATCCAGAGAGCCCCTTGCGAGCATCCCCTGCCAGCCAGGTGAGCACCCAGCTGCACTGAGAGCTCTGGGTGAAGCCAGTGGCACAGAAGTAGATGATGGATGTGTCATGCCCTGGGACACCTGGTGATTCAGGCAGGACAAGGGGAGGATTGTCTTGAAATAGAGCAACCTTTCCTCTACTGTCTCTTTCCTTTTAATCCCCAGGAGCAGTGTGCTCCATGTGCTCAGGAGAGCATCCTCAGCCGAGACAGGATCACACTCTGCTCCCTCCCCACACCTGTGCCAGGTCCAGAGCCACAGGAGCTGGTGGGAGCAGTGGGCTCCCTTCCAACATTGCCTCTCTCAGACATGCCACTGGGAGGGGAGCAGAGCAGGGGGGAGCCTAGCAATTTGGGACCCCCTGAAGAGGCTCTGGCCTTGGATTCCTCTGAGACCTCTACGCTGCTGCTGCCGCCACGGGGCCCTGGTGGGCTGGGAGGAACAGTCAACTTGATCCTAAGTATCAGCAAGAAGGGTGAGAAGAAGAACGTGCAGATTGAGGAGGCGCCAAGGATGGTATGTGGGGCTGCACCATAAGTGCAGGACCGTGGGGAGCTGTGCTGGGGGCTTGTAAGGCATCTCTCATGGCGGCACCTGGTTGGGCTGTCCCCAGGCCTAAGTCTGCTGGATGCTGAGTGATTCCCAAGGGCTAAGGACGAGCTTGTGCCACCTGCTTGTCTGCACTCCCTTGGCTGAAGCTCCTCACTTCACGCTTCCCTCACCTCTCTCTATCTCTCTCCTGCTGCTCAGCTCCCTGCCACTAAACCCTCAGGCTCTAAAACCCTTTGGAAGCGTTGCCAGGGGCTTTTGGGAAACACTTGGGGTAGTTTAAAGCGAAAGAGAAAGTTGCCTCACCAGCTGCTGGAAGAGGTAACAGCCCGGGAAGGCTGCATGTGGGGCAGTGGCTGCATGGTGTGAACCCACCCGCTCTAGATCTGTGCTGCCTGGCTTTGCCACAGCAATGTGCCTGGCACTGAGGACCAGGGGCTGCAAGCTGCCCCAAGGGCCGGGGGGTGGCAGGCCCCAGGATGCTGAGAGATGCACTCCAGCTCCTCCAGGCCAAGCTGCTGCCTAGAGGCAGTGTGCTGGGGGAAGCTGTGTGCTCCTAGCTCCACATGCCCAGGGCTGTGCGAGTGTTTTGGGAGTGCAGCCGTCACCCATCTGCTCCTTTGTGTCCGCAGGCACCGCTGGAGGAGAGCTATGGGGAGAAAGCCAGGAAGAGTTCCAGCACACCGCAGCTGGCAAAGCGACTGCCTGCCGCGTCCTGCCGCCCGCCAGCTCCCGGTGCTGGCACATCACCATCTTCACACACCCTGCCCAAAGCCGGGGCTGGATCCCTCTTCAACAGCCTGCAGCGGAGGGAGCGGGCGAGGGCTGAGCAGGCACAGCTGCTCACGCTGCAGGGCATCATGGGCTCCAGCTCCCTGCAGCCCCCCCCCGAGGAGCGCCGTGGCCCCACCAACACGTGGCCTCTCAAGTGCGGCCGAAGGAAGGCGGCAGAGACAGCCCCCAGCCCCCCACTTGGGGAGCTGCTGCTCTACGTTAAGAACCCCCTGGTATGGGACATTGATGCTGAGTGTGGGGCGGCCCCTGGGCACCCCCAACCCCATTGCATCTCCCCGGGGTCAAAGCCCATGTGCCCCCAGCTTGCTCTGGGCTCCGTGCTGAGCCTAGAGCTGCCCAAGGACCTGGGGTGCCTCCGGGACGTGGCACCACAGGAGGAGGAGAGGCAGGGCATGGGAGTGCAGCTCTGGCAGCCCAGCCACAAGGCCGGGCAGCAGGAGGAGGGAACGGGGGGACAGAGTCAAGATCCGGGGAAGACCCCTAAGGGCGAGCAAGGAACGTGGTTTGAAGAGGTGAGCTTCAACCCCAGCTATGGCCGGCACAAGGCCTGGGGCCTGGAGGAGCGCGGCAGCCTGCGGCAACCCAGCAGTGCTGGTGAGAGAATCCTGGACTCCCAGCAGAGCCGGCCATCCTGTGTCAGCAGCCGGGAGCGGGACACGTTGGCCACCAGCTCGTACCGGGATGGCAGCTCTGGCAGCAGGGCCAGGCATCACGAAGCTGCTCGGCTGGAGTTGGGACCATCCCCCACCGGCACCTCGGGCAGGGCAGGAGCAGTCCTCAGCACTGCCTGCGCTTCCCCCACCGCTCCCACCCAGCTCTCTGTCTTTGAGTGGGCGCTGGGCCCCCCACAATCCCCCAGCCCGGCGCTGGGATCCAAGGTGTGCCACCCTGCCCACGGGCAGTTTGAGGAGGAGGAGGAGGAGCTGCAGGCCATCTGGGATGGGGTTGGTGAGCAGCGGGCGCCCAGCCGCACAGCATGCAGCCCCCCCAGCTCCAACACCTCTGTCGGGCCCCTCATCCTCTCAGCGGCCAACAACATGCTGGTGGCCAAGTTCACCCTGCCCAGCACTGCCCGGCTTCTGCACAGCCCGTCTGGGGAGAAGAGCCATGGGGCCACCCCATGCTCAGAGGAGCCACCATCCACAGCCCCCTCGGACATCCCCTGCGTGTGGGATCGGCACAGGCACCGGGAAGAGGAGAGAGAGGGCAGCAAGGTCAGTGCTGGGCTGGGAATCAGCCCTGGGCTGAGCCAGCACTGCTTCACCAAGTGCTGCTCTGCTCTGCTCTGCTTGCAGGCTGCCACCGGGAAAGTGGAGTTCCAGATGATGGAGGGGACGCTGGAAAGGAAGCACGTGCTGCAGGCGGGAGGCAGAAAGGTAAGGCTGCTTCAGGAGTGGGCTGCTGGGGCTTGAGGCTGCGGGGTGAGCAGCTGCTCCATGTCACAGCCATCCCCACCCACATCCCACAGGCGAGCTGCCGTACCTGGGGCCTCTTCCACGCCGTGCTGATGAGGCAGACGCTGTGCTTCTACCAGGACCGCAGGGACAGCCTCAAGGTATGGTGTTGTGGGCTGTGTGTGGGGGGGATCTTCCCCCTCAGTGAACTGGGAGCTGCACACCTCATGGCTGCTTCTGCTCTTCCCTGTGCTGCAGAGCTCTGTGGTGGCCCTTCCCCTGAACCTCTCTGGAGCCATCTGCACGCCGGACACTGAGTATATGAAGAAGACCAACTGCTTCAGGCTGCAGTGAGTACAGAGATGGCATCCATCTGCAAGGCATGCTGGTCTTGCTGTTGACTTATTCTCCTCTCCCAGGCTGCGGGATGGCTCCGAGTACCTCCTGAGAGCCCCTTCCCAGCCCCTCATGAACGAATGGGTCTCCAAGCTGCAGCAGAACTCAGGTGAGCGGCCCCTGGGTGGGCAGGAGGAGCGGGCACCCTGCCTACAGCCCTTGGAGCTGGCAGGATGGGGACAGCCAGAATGCAGCCCTGCTGCTGATTTGTGCCTCTGTGCCCCAATGTGCTGTTTGCTGTTCACCAGGTTTCCCCGAAGTGGATTACTTCCAGGCAGCCACACAGTGCATCGAGAGCCCCAGGGCTGCTGGGGGGTGAGTAGCCACGGGTCAACCAACTCCTGGGGTAGCTCTGTGCTGTCCTTGATGGTCGGTGCTGCTCTCCTCTCACTGCATCTGGCAACCCACACCATGGCAGTACTGTGCCATTAGGCACTTTGGGTCAGCAGATACTAGCTGCTTCTTCCCCTTGGCCCTTCCATAGAAGCTCTGAGCTCCACCAAGCCTACCTGGTACATCTCTGCTCCTTTCCAGGTTCAGCAAGGTGCCCGGCCCCGGGAGCCCCCACCTGCAGGGACACCACCAAGCCATGACTGCCAAGAGCCCAGAGATTGTGGTGCTGCCCCGCTCCAACACCCGTCTGCAACAGCCGCTGGGCACCCAGGATGGCCCAGCTGATGGGACAGTGGCAGCAGGTGATTTCCTTGCCTTGATGGTCTCCTACATCCAGGGCCCATAGAGTCTCCCCCACTTGTTGCCCACATACAGCCCTGCACATAGGCCCTGCCTCCTCTCCGCAGCTCTGAGGGGTGTGAAGGAGACAGCCCTGGAGGAAGCTGTAGTCTGTGGGTCAGGCTGGAAGGCAGTGGAGTGTGGGTGAGGAGTCCCAGGGTCCCTTGCCCAGGAATGGGGATGAGAAGGACCAGTTACCTGCCTGGGATACCAGTGGGTTTCTCTGTACTCTTTGGGGGTGATGCCAGGTTGTCCTGAGGTGCCTTGGCTTGTGTCGCAGCGCTGTGTCGGTGTCTTGCATTTGGGTCAAGGCAACCCACTCTTATAGAGCATGTTTCCACTTGAGTGTGCGTCTCCCAGGTGTCTTGCTCCCGCTGCCCCCAACACGTCTCTTTTCTGCTTCAGAGGATGTCTGTGGGGCCACCGGCCATGCAGCTGGGTCCAGGGAACAGCAGTGGTCACCCAGGATATCCCCTGGGCTGTGGGACAACAGCTGCCCAGACGATGACTACGGGCTGGTGGCCAACAAGCGGAGGTCCTACTCCTTCACATCAGGTATGGCAGCACATACGTGTGGAGCAGCCCTGCCCAGCAGTCCCCGTCCCACCCACTTGCATCGCTTGGAGTGGTAGTGGTGGTGGGGTGGGTCACCTGTCTCACCAGGAGGCATCTCCTACACCTTGGGCCAGGCTGAAGCATGGCTGCTCTGGGCTAGGTGCTGGCTTCACTGTCACTGCCAGGAGATGGCACCAGTGCCCTCGTCCCTGCAGCCACCTGCGTGGTGTTGCTCTGACACATCCCTGCTCACTGCTCCCTCCCACAGCCACCTACCAGAAGATCGTGCCCGTGGCCGTGCCCCAGGAGCCACCAGAGGCCGGGAGCAGCTACTCGGTCACACTGTACATCAGTGAGCAAGCAGCAGCCATGCCCAGGGCACGTTGCCACTCCTTCGTGGCCCGGCCAGGGAGCCCACAGGATGTGCTGGCGGAGAAGACCCCTCGCCCCAAGAACAAATCCGTCTTCAAGAAGTTCTTTGGGAAGAAGGATTGACCGGAAGCCTGTCCATTTTCCTCCTCTCAGGTGCCATCCTAGCACCATGTCTGCTCTCAGCACCAGCTCACCGCTCGCCCCCTCCCTGGGGCGAGGCTGCACTGCACCCCAGCTTCCCTTTCTGGCACAGGGTGCTCGCCCCCAGGTGTCTCCCCACACGCAGCACAGGCACGGGTGGGAGGGTTGTTTTTATTAAAAAACTGATAGACGCTTGGTCTAGGAGCTTCTTCATCCAGCCTGCAGCGCGGCTCTGGGTCCTTGCCAACGAGGGTAGCGGTGGCTGCTGGGGAAGCGGCTGTCAGGGCTGGGCTCGGTGCCTGGCACCCCCCCGAGGAACTTGGGCCCGTGGTGTGCCCCCAGCTCAGCTCATCCCACGGACACCCGGGTTGTTTCCCACAGCTGCTCAGCAGGGCAGCTGCTGCCTGCTTAGCAAACGCCGGTTGCTCGGCGCAGGGCGCCATGGCCGTGGCCGGGCCCGGCGGTTTCCCACGTGCACGTTGTTTAGCAATAGCGGCACCGGGCCGTGCTGGCTTCAGCCTCCCTGGTTCTTGGCTGTGAAGAAGAGGAAGGAGCGGCTCGTGCAAGCACTGCTGTGTCCCAGCGCTGGGGAAAAAGGGGAAGTTGCCGAGGCCGGGACCGGGAGCCCGAGCGGGATCCGTGGCTCAGCCTGTCCTCCGCAGGCGCAGGACACGGCTTAAAATAGCCGGGCTGGCTGCCGCCCAGCTCCGCAGCGCGGGCAGGGAGCCGCTCCCCCCACCCCAGCGCCCCGCTCCGTCCCCGCTGCTGAGGCCGGGCACGGCGAAGGGCAGCTGTCGCCTGGTGGGGGGCTTCGTGGGGCTGAGAGGAGGCGGGAGGCGTCGAGGCCGCGGCCCCCGCTTGGCTCCGGCTCTTGGCTCGGGCGCCTGTTTTCCTCTCGGCCCGTGCGCGCTCCGCTGCCTTAATGGGAAGAGAGGAGCTGCACGCGACTGAGGGATGTACTGGGAAGGAGCCAGCGCGGTACCGGAGCGCGCAGCCCGGCAGGTGCCGGCTCGTTCCGGAGCTGCTGGGGGGCCCGGCGGAGGCCCCCCCTCCCCTCCCGGTCCATGTGTCACAGCCGGCCCGCAGCGACTGGCCCGCGATGGCCCCGGTCCGGTTACGGCTGTGGCACCTGCTGACCGCGGGCAGAGCCGGCACCCGCGGCACGCCGCGTACAGCACACAGCGGAGTGGGCGCCGTCCCCCCGCCCGCTCTCCCCTCTCCCCCGCCCCGGCGCTGGGCCCCGCTGACGAATGCCGCTCGTCGTTCCTATGGCAGAAGCCGCTTCCCCCCGCTAATCCGCGCCCGCACGCAGCCACCCGCCACCTGCTGAGCCGCCGGGAGCCGCGCCGAGCTGGCCGCTGCCAGAGCGCAGGGAGCGGCGGGGGGGTCGCAGCAGGAGGGATCATCCCTGAGCTGAGAGGTAACGGCGGGGAGGGGGAGGGGCGCGGGCGGCGGCTCCGCAGCGTTCCCCCGGGGAGCGGAGAGGGAGCCGGCTCTGAGAGCTCCGGGGGGAGCCGCACTGTGGCTGCGGGGCGGCTCCGCCGCAAGGTCACGGTGCTCCCAGCCCGCAGCGAGCCCCGCCGCGCTTCTGTGCTCCGGGCCCGAGCCGGGCTGTGCGGTTCTGCGGCCCCGCTCCGACAAGGACGCCGCAGCCGACCCGAGGGCCGTCCCGTACCGCGTGTGTTTGGCGCAGGGCAGCGCTAGGACCTGGAGACCGCAGCGGGCGCTGCTGGCTGCGCGGAGTCCGCCGGTAGCAGCGGGACGCAGCCCTACAGCCCCGGAACGACCACGTAAGCACGCGTGCCCTCAGGGCAAGGGTGCCGTGGCGCTGAGGCGTCGGGGTGCTGCGGGGTGAAGGGCTGCCCGACGGGTGCTTGGGCCCCAGAGTGCTTCTAGCCGTGCTGGGGCAGTTCCTGTGTATCTGTGCGCTCCTGGGGAAGCACCGGGGTGCCCTCTCTTTGCCGCTCGGACCTCGCTTGCCCCTTGTCCTCGCAACCGCACGCAGTCCCCTGACCCTTTTATTTGAGCGCTGACTGCTGAGCGCCCGCCCCCAGCCCTGGCACCGCTCCCACCGCTCTGTTCTCCCCGAGCGCTGTCCCCGTGCCCGTGCCGAGTGCGACGTCCGGGGCAGCAGGCTGTCAGTTCGCAGCGTCCCGACCCCGTGTGGGGCGGAGCGCGAGGGCTCAGCGGGAAGCTGTCGTTCGGGGAATTCGCCGGCTGCTCGGGGAGCTGTGACTTTCTGCGGGGATCCCATCGCCCCCGGCACCGCATCCCAGCGGCGGCTTAGCTCCCCGGCTCCGCAAACCCGGTCGCCGCACCAGCGAAAGGCGGGCGATGTTTAGGAGATGCCGGATCCTGCAGGGACTGGAAAAGGCAAGGAGCAGGCGGTGCCCTCAGCTCCTCCTCGGAAGGAGGATTTCATGGGAAACAGGCAGTGCTGCTGCGGGGGCCGCTCTTGCCTTCTGTTCTGTCAGAAAGATCGCCTGGGTTTGGGACTTTAGTAGGAAGGGCAGGCTGTTTCCCTGGAGACCGCCTGCAAGTCCCGAGCAGCCGAGGACGGATGCGCCGAGTCAGCCCCCGCCGCACCGCTCCCGGCTCCCAGCCCCGAGGCGCCGCGGACGGGCGCGCCGCCGGCTGTGGCCACCAGAGGGCAGCACCGGGCCGCGCTCCTCCATGCGTTTGCCGGCCCCCGGGGCCGACACCGGCGTCCCCGCCGTGCGGGGGATGGGGGGCGGGACACGGGTTGGGTGCGGGGCTCCCTGCTTAAGCAGGGGCCGGAGATGCCGTGGGGGCACGG
Organism: Alectoris magna; assembly: GCA_030625065.1. Classification (NCBI taxonomy): domain Eukaryota; kingdom Metazoa; phylum Chordata; class Aves; order Galliformes; family Phasianidae; genus Alectoris; species Alectoris magna. The sequence goes on along the minus strand of CM060562.1, from coordinate 31,456,938 downwards.
TGAGCCTGGTACTCAGCATCCCTTGCCCAGGGAGCAGCAGGTGCTGCTCGTTTGAGGCATCCCTCTGTGGCGCACCGTGCTCTGCTCCATTCACCTCCTTGCCTGCACACCAAATCCTAGTGGCACTCCTGCACATTTCCATCTCCCAGCGCATCCCCTGCCCAGGGGCACACTCTGCAGTGGGGCCACGGAGGACAGGGGATAGCTGGTCCTTGGCACTTGGTTTGCTCAGCGCCTGGCCATGGCTTTGCACTGTTTTTGATGTCCCATTGTTGTACTCTGCCGGTTGGCCCCGGGGCCTTCTTATGGCCTGAGAATGCAGGCGAGCTCCACTGGCAGTGGGGGGAATAATGGGTGGCCTCTGTGCTGGAGCTGTGGGAAAGGGCCCTTCTGGACAACTCCCCAGGAGATGTTTGGGAGCATTCAGCCGCTGCTGATTTGCCCGGAGGGGAAAGCGTGACAGGGCAGGCTTCCTTCTCCAAACAGGATCCAGTCAGCCGTGCCAGGCGTTTAAACAGCTGAATTCCTCCTGGGCAGCCAGCGGCCATCAGGCTGGGTTCAGTCTGGGGCAGGCACTGCTAGGAGAGCTCCCGGGAGCTGCCTCTCTGCAGGTGACTGCATGCTGCAGTCCCTGTGGTGTCATCCCTGCGATCCCCATGGTGCTGCCCCTAAGAACCCCATGGTGGGTGAGCAGCATCCAGCTGTGATGGCATGCCTTGAAAGCCACAAGTGGCTCTGCCCACTGTCCCTATGCCTTGGGAAGGCATGGCTCCTGATTGTCACTCGGTGCAGATGGGCTTTGGGCCGGGAGGGGACCGCGTGGCAGCAGCTCACCCTTCTCCCTGGCAGGTCATCCCTTTCCCAGCTCCCCAGTGCATTTTACAAGCACGGCTGGGCACCAGCCGGCTCCTTCCCCAGCAGCTCTGCTCCTTCACTGGATGTTGGCACTGCCACCAAGGGCTGGATGTGACCCTGGGCACCACAGCAATGGGCCACCCACTGTAGGTTTGTATGGCCACGTTGCTGCCAAGGGTACTTGGGACAAGAAGCATGGTGGCCGCACGGGACAGGGCACTCTGCTGGCCCTGGGGCTGTGGTTTCCCAATGCCTTGGAGCATCTCACAGGGGTTAATTTGTGTAAACGGGAGCTCACACTGTGTTGTCTCATATTTCCCAAGGTCTCAACCCAGCCCCTCACAGGTGGAAGATGCCTGCAGTGGAATAGAGAACAATGTTGTACCGCTGGTGTGGTGGCTGTTGGGCTGTCATTCAGTAACGAGCTGCCCTGTGGCTCTGTTTAATAGCTGCTATTAGGCAGTAAATGCTTGTCAGAGGGAGCAAAGGGGCAGCAGAGCTGTAGAGGGGAGCAGGGGTGCGGAAAAGGAATGGAGCTGGAGGAACTGGTGAGGGAAGGGCTGCATCCAGGAGGCAGCAGCAAGGGAGACACTTGGCAGTGGCTTTGGCAGAGGGTTTGTGCCCCCAGCCTGCACAGAAGGGGAGCACCATCCCCGTGTTCCCGCAGTGCTGCCCTGCCTTGGGGGCACCCTAGGCCTCCCCTCAGGCTGACAGATGAGGCTGGAACCCCACACGCACCCGGGCCCTTGCTGAGCCAGCAGACAATGGGGTTTGTTTGTGCTTGCTGAAGTGGAAAGGCCCCCACGGCCCCATCTCAGCAGCGCTGCCCGCACGTCCCACAGGTCCAGCAGTGGGAAGATGCAGTGGGACAGCGCAGCCCCCTGCCAGTGGTGACAGCACAGTCAGGGTCCACCGTGTAGGATGGGACCGTGGCACACAGGTGAGCATCACTCCCTGAAATGCGGGGCAGGCGTCCCCAGGCAGTCAGGAGTGCCCTGTCCCTAAAAGGACTGGTGAAGGAAATCTGCACTGAGTTCAGCAGTGGGCTGGGGACCTCCAGAGCATGCAGGGCTGCTGCAGTCAGTTGCATTATAACTGTTTTCCAGTAGCCTGTAGGGTTTTCCTCCATGTGGCCAATTAACACGCTCCTTCTCCCTTCACGGCTCTGCTCTACTGCCCTGTGTGCAGAACCGGATACGGCCACTAATCTGCTTCCACCCTGCTCCTGCTCTGCCGGCTAATCCTGCTGCCTCTCTGCTCTGTGGGTACAACCTCACGGGTGGCTGCGAGCTCATGGAGCGCTGCCAGTGGGTTTGGCCCAGGATAGGAGCTGGCTCCTCCCATCCCCGCCGAGCAGCGGGCAGAGCAAACCAGCCGTGTGTGCCCGTGGGGCCCGGAGGTGCCCCCGACATGCCTGCTGCATTTGATGGCCCTGCCTCCTGCTAGCAGGCTGCAGGCAATACAGGTGGCTGGGGCTGCTCTCGCTTCTGCAAAAGGCCCTTTGCAAGAGGGGTGCCCCAACAAGCTCCGTGCCCACGGCTGCCGTGCCAAGCACCATCTGATCACCCCAGAGCCAAAGCAGCCTGTCATCCAGTTCCCACTGGGAGGCTGTGGCACGGCCCCGTGTTGGGCACTGGATTTGGGATGGAAAGCGTGGATGTGGGATGGGCACAGGATGGCATGCGGCTCCCCACACCCTGCTACCCACAGCCTGTGTCCTCGCGCTCCCTCAGTTTCTTGTCTGTGGCAAATGAAAGGGAAAGGAGATGGCATCCTGCAGGAGGAGGGGGTGGGTTAAGGAACGTATGGCTGCAGAGCGCCTGCAGAGCTCTGGGGGAACGCTCAGCGTGGGTGCCAAGTGGAAAGTCTCCTTGGGACGTGGAGTGCATACAAATAGTAACCAGCTCCTCAGGTTCGAAAACTCACATTTTGCCCAAGAGGCACAAAGAATACTTCTCCAGCTCATGTGATGCATTACCACAGCCTGGAACAAACCTCACGTTTCACTCTCGCCTTCAAAAGCAGCTGTTTGTTTGCATCCCTGCTCGGATTTGGTTGCTTCAGTGGAAGGAGGGAGTTGCTACAAGGCAAAAAAACAAAACAAAAAAAAAAAAGGCAGCTTTGTGCAATGCTTGGCAGCAGGCACGTCTCAAAGGGGAGCACTTCTCCTATTTATTCTCCCGATGAAAACCAGTTGTGGGCACAGCGTGCAAACTGGGCTCCAGGTGACGGTGTTTGTCTGCCTGTGGTACGCGGCTGAGGTTTGGGAAGGAACACTCCCCCAGATGAGCAGCACCGGTGTAATTCTACGTTCTATAAGGGAGAGGCTCCGCTGCCTGCCTTCCCTCTGCTCCAACAGCAGCAGCGCTTTGGCAGCACGCTGCTCCATGGAGAGGGGAGTGCTGTGAGCCTGGCCCCGCTCGGCACTGTTTTGTGCTGCGTGTGCCGCAGTGCTGCGGTGCAGTTGTGGTGCTGGTACTGGCTGCTGGGTGAGGCACCAGCTGTGCCTGGCCTGGGGCAGGAACGCTTTCCTCAGCTGTTGGCTTCTCCTGGGAGCTGAGTTATCGTGTGAGCTTGGCAACACCGGAGTTGCTCTGGAGCAGCACTCAGGCACCGCACCCAGCCAGGATGGAGCAAGGCAGCACGGCCCTGCAGCTGGGTGTGCGTTGGTCCAAGTGGGTTTGTTCAGCACAGCCCTTCATGGAAGGAGGCATCTCCCTCGGACTGCCCCAAGGCCACACGCTGGGGCACCGCTGCACATTGCTGCTGCAGCTGGGTGTGCTCACCTGGAGGCTGCAGCACCCCTCCGAGATGAGAAGCCGGGTGGCAGCGCTGTGTCCTGGGACATCCCTGAGCCCAAGGCTGGCTGTTAGCGGGTGCTCTCCCGCAGCCCTGAGCCACAGCCCTGGGAATGTGGTGAGGGTCAGAGCAGGGAACTAGGCAACATGTGATCCATCGTGTTGGTGATGGTAAGAGCTGTGCACGCTGCTGCTGGCAGCCTGGGTGAGGCAGTTGCACCCACTGCTCCTCCTGCAGAGATGTAATGGAAAATCGGACTAAGAGAAGATGTGGTGGTGCTTCTCCTCCTGACAGCATCCGAGAACTTTATCACCACCAGATCCTAGAAGCCCTCATCTGCAGGGCATCGATTCCCATAGCTTTTAGCTCAGATAGGAGTCTATAAATAACACTGACACCTTATTGATGCTCAAATGTTCGTTTGTGCTGCAAGCACGACCCCTCAGCTGGAGGCACGGGGCCCTGGTCAGCACGGTACAAAGGCCTCACAGAGCCCACACAGCCCTGTAGCCAGCAGTGCAGCAGATCTCAGAGCTAGGAGGGGGGGGGCTCTGGGCATCCCAAAGCAGTGCCACTGCAGCTTCTGCTTTGCTTTTTTTCCCCCTCTATGCATTTTGTGGTGATGCTCACTCGTGTTTTTCCCTTGACTCTGCTGGGGGAGGGCAGGGAGAGGAGTGGGGCTGTGCCTGCAGCTCACCCCGAGCGACACCTTCCTGAGCGGGGCTGCTGGGGAAGGCAGGCCGGGAAAGGCAGCCGCAGGCAGGGATGTGTCATTGCCTGTGAGTCGCCGCAGGAGCTTAATTGCAGATGGGAGCTCTTAAATTTAATTTGGTCTGATACGGATCTCCCGGTGCGCAGCGGCTCCTGCCCTGTTATCCTGCACTGCGCTGGGCCGCCTGCTCAGTGTGTGAATCAGAAACTGAGCTGCAGCAGATGGCCGATGTGTGCCACCGGGCAGTGGGAGAGGGCACCTCCTGAGGGAGACACCGCCGTCACCACCGCCTTTTTTTTCGAGGACTTTTGCTCACACGGAGGTGTTTTGCAGGTCTGGTTTGAAATGAAAGCGTGGTGTTTGGCTGCGGTTCTGAGGGGAGATGCATCGTGCTGAGAGCTTGTGGGGAATCTGCAGGAACACTCGGTGGCGTCTAACTTCCAATTTTAATTTCTAACTCGAGCCGACGGCTGCCTGCAGGGAATGTTCTGTTTGTTAACGCAGAAAACATTGGGAGCGAGCTCCCAAGCTGCAGTCCCTGCCGGCGGCTGCGTGGCGGGGCAGGAGATGGGAGCGCTGGGAGCAGCGGTGCCTTGAAACGCCGCACCTGAGGCGTGTAACCTCGATACGTGCGCGTACCAAGTAACCTCGGTGAGAATGTACCTTGGCACTTAAGCAAAACGATAGGCTTTGAACGACGGCGAAGGTCTCTACGCCGATTGATTGCTATGGGCTGCGTGCGCCTGCACGACGAGCCAAGTCGGGTAAACCGGCCCGGAGCCGATGCCGGACGCGCGGGCACCGCGTCGCTTCGGGCACGGGGCAGCCGCTCGGTGTCGGCGCTCCGCCCGGCGGCGCAAAACCCGACAGGCTCCGCCGCACCCCGCTAGCCGAGGCAGCCCCGTGCCGGGGGGTGTCCCGCGGGCCTCCGGGGGCGGTGCGAAGGGGCAGGGCCGGCAGCGGGCGGGCCCACGGGAGGGCCGGGCGGTGCGGAGGAGCGGCGCGGTCGTGCGGAGGCACCGAACGGAGCGCTGCAGGTGGGTGCCGGGGACGGGCGGCCGGCCGGGGCCGCCCGTGCGGTGCGTCCGTGCTCGGGGCTGAGAGAGCTCCGGCGGAACGGGGACCGCGTGGCGCTGACGGCGGCGCCCGGCCCGGCCCCCGCCCGGCGCGGAAGGCGGCAAAACGGGGAGGAGGAGACTGCTCCGAGCGGGCGGAGAGCTGGAACGGGCCGGGACGGCGGGGACTCGGCCCTGAGAGGCGTGGGGGGGGTGGGTGGCGAGCGCCCGCAAGGGATGCTCGGCGCTTTGGCCGCCGCGTGGGACGCGGGGCTATTTTTCCCTCGCGCGGGAGCGCCGAGTTCCCTTCCGTAGTTCTCGGCGGAGCAAAGCGCGGAGCCCGCCAGCGGGTGCTGTCGCGGCGCCCCGCGTGCTGCCTGCGTGCCGGGCCCCGGGCGCGGCTGGGTGCGCTGCGGAGCTCCGCCGGAGCCGTGCCCGTCCGCCCGCACGGCTGTCGGGAAGGCGCGTCCGGGGCCACGTGCCGCCGGGCCCCACGTGCTGCCCTCCTTTCTCCCCCCACCCCCCCTTCGTCCCAGCCTGGCAGCTCTTCGCGCCGTGCCCCGAGCGGAATTGCCCAGGTGCTGCGCGAGGAGATGCTCGCGGCCGGCTGCAGAAGCGCAGCGGGAGGAGCCGACAAGTTTGCGTTCTGAGCGAATCGGCTGTGTTAACTGCGTCTGGTCCAGGAGCACAGAGAGCTCCGTGTCCTCTGCCGTGCTGTCCTCCCCACCTCCGCGGTTACTCCCCAGTCTTGGAGACGGGCGGCCGAGCTGCGGTGCTGTGGGAAGAGGCGGGGGCTGAGCCCAAGGGCTGTGGGATCTCACACTAGCGAGTCTGTATCCTTCAGCGCTGCGCATTCCCAGGGCTGGGGGCAGCAGGAGGGGTTCGTGCAGCTGTTGGCCACAGCTGGATGCGCTTCCTCGCTGCTGTGAAGCAGGAAGCAGCTGGGATGCCCCGCAGTTGCCTGTGGTGATTGGACACAATTGAGGGGACTTCTGTGGATGCCGCCACGGGAAATCCCACTCCTCTGCAGCAGAGCATCCCAGCCTGGCGGCAGTGTTTCCGCTCCCAGCTCCTGTGGGCTGCCGGCCTGCCTCGTGCTCCTTCGGATCTGCTTCAGTCTGCAGAGCTAACCCAGGGTGTGATGGCACGGGGTGCCTTTCTCTCCAGTTGTGCAGCTGTCTGAGAGCTGTCTGGTACAGCAGCAATACGCACATCATACCTGCATCCTCCTGAGCGCCGCTGCTGCCTTTTGCTCCCAGGTTGACTTGCTCTCATCTCACTGAGAAAACGTTGGAGGGCTGTGACGGGCACCCAGAGTGAGGAGGAAGGGAGTTGAGGACAAAGCTTACTGCATCCTGGCCCAGCAAATGGACTTGGCTCATGGGGTAGAAGAACACTTCTATCCTTCAGCTGTTGTTCCTCCCTGCACTGCATGATTAACCGCTGGCATCATTTCCCCATCGTGGCATCGCTGCTCTCATTATCTCAGGCTGAGATGTTGTTAATGAGCCTCCTCCTCTTTGAAGCTAAGCCACAGGTTTTGTTTCTGCCCTTCTGTGACCTTCCTGTGGGCTGGGAGGAAACCAGGATGCTGAGCACAGGGCACCTGCTTGCCCATGGCTGCAGCCCTTACTGCCCTGTGCTGCTTGGTTCCTTGGCTGGGACGGGGCTCGCAGTGGCCATGCAGTGACGGGGCCTCACCTGGCCAGGTGGCGCAGCCTTTGGGAGGCTGGCAAGCACCCTCCGGTGTTTTTCTGGGGTGAACGCTCACCTCAGTTATTTCTCATCCAGCGTAAAAGCCAAGGCCTTGGGAACTGTTAGGGAGACTGCACAACCCACTCTTACTGTTAGCAGAGCACTGTTTGCTTGCTTTTGTTGCTAATTCAATCTGACCCCAAAGTGCAAACTCCACTGACCTCTGCACATCTTCCTGAGCGCTCCCAGCACCGAGCTCTTCCCGCTGACATCTATATCAGCCCGTTGCTGTCCCTGCTGGTGCTGCTGCTGTGCAGGGCAGGGAGCAGCCGCTAGCTCGATGTTGAGCAGGCAGTCTCACTGCCCGCTGGGTCACGGCAAAGCAGCCAGCAGGAAGCCGGGCTGATTGCTGCAGTTTTGCCTTCTTCCCATCAGTGCCGCCGCTGGGATTTGTTGTAGTTCATTTCCTTTAGGACTTGCCTGATGGGAAAGCGCCTTGCTGTGGAGTTTCCAGCGCCGGCATCAACAGCTGGAAATGCACTCAGCAAGCTGCCCGCAGAGCCTCGAGGGGAGGCACGTGGCAAGGAGCAGGGCAGTGGGTGCAGGTGGCCTGAGGCAGAGGTGGTACGCAGTGCTCAGTTTGGCAGGGCTGCAGTACCTTGCAAACTTCTTCTGCTACTGCATGAATGCAGTGAGGGCTTTGGGGCGTGCAGCTTGGTCTGAGGGTTTTTTGGGGGAAACGCTGGGGAGTGTTCCTGGGGAACGGGTGGATGGCTGCAGCTGGGAGCTCAGGGTTGTGGGAGTGGAGCGCTGTGCCGTGCCGAGGGCTGTGCGGTGTCGGACAGTTGGGTCCTGCAGGTGCTGTGCAGTGCTTGTAGATGTTGCGTTGGTTGGTTCCTTGCGCCATTCTTCCGAGAAGGGCTGCATTACCCACAGCTGTGAGAGGCTGTGCTCCAGCTGCAGCTCAGCCGAGCTATTAGGAAGCAATCCACCCTCCCCTGCAGCTCCTTCTTCCCACCTTCATACACCCTCACGGGCCTTCCCAGCAGCGGGTCTCACAGCTGCCCTCACCCTCCCCATTCTCCACATTAGCACTGAGGAGGCTCAGAAGCAGGCGCAGCCATGTGAGACAACACCAGGCATAACATTCTGTCTGCGATAATGTATTTCTCTCTAAGCACTGTTCCCGCATGAGCAACGTCAGGGCTGGCCACAGGCTGGGCATGGTGCCCCTGAGGATGCTCATGGTGCAGCCAGGCTGCGGTGTGCTGGGTGGCGGATGCCTGCAGGGATGTGGTGGCAACCACAGGGGCTGTGCCCTGCCCGTCCCTGTTTTGTGGCCGTGTTTATTCCTGCTGCTCGTGGGAGAGAGCCCGAGGTGCTGCTTTTCTGGGATTTGGGCAGAGGTGGGAGGGAGCTTCCCGCCACCCTGCTCTGCGCCACTGGCATGAAGGCTTTCCTGTCCCACCGCCGAGTGGGAGGTTAATTCTCTGACTTATTTCCTCCAGAGGATGTGTCCGCCTTGAGCCAGCGATGCTCTGGCTGCACATTGCCGTCACTCTCATTGAGATGGCTGTGCCACCGCCGTGTCCCCTTTGCATCACAAAATGGCCGCGGTGAGCAGCTGAGGATGGCTCAGGGTGTGTGAGGCACTGTGTCCTTATGAGGAGTGAGCCGATCCCTCGTAGCTGGCAGCAGCATTGCGTGGGCCGCAGCGGCTGCCCGAACCTGCTTTCCTGCCTGGCATCCCATTTCCAGCAGGGCTGCAGGCATCGGGTGCCGAACGCAGCGGTCAGCCAGGGCACGTGTCCCTGAGCTTGCTCCAGGGCACCCGAAATAGTACGTGTATTTCTGTCCTGCAGCAAGGAAGGGAGCCTCTCCCCTGCCCGGCCCAGCGCCCTGCAGGCTGACCAAGGCCAGATGGCCTCCTGAGTCCTGCTTGTGGTCTCTGCCGGTGGATGTAGCCCTACAGCCCCCGGAGGAAGAGCTGTGTGGAGAAGCTCACCTCGCCCTCCTCATTCCTCAGCCCTGGGGCTCTCTCCTGACCCAGCCTGTCTGGGTTTTGTGCCTGGCCTTCACCCTTATCTCCAGACCTGTCTGGCCGCAGGTGTTTGCCTCGCCCCCTGTTGCCACACCCTTCCTCCTCTGGGCTCTCCCCTTTGCACCGGGGATGCCCGTGGGGCAGGTCCAAGCATGACCCACAGGGAGGCAGCTGTGCAGTGGTGCAGCTGGGGCAGCTCTGCCCTCCTTGGTGGCTGCCCTGGTGGTCGTGGTCTGTGTCACTGCTGCACTGAGCACAGCAAGGAGGATCCACTCCTGCCCGGGGGCTGCACCTTCTGCTCCCAGCTGATTTTTACATTAATGGTGTCCTGCCCTTCACCCCAGGGATCCCATTGGGTTTTCTTGACTGGGGAGCGGAAACCCAGCTTCCTTCCATTGTGCCTCTTCCTGCCCTGGCCCTGGGATGACCCCTTTGCCCCAGTATCCCCCCAGAGTCCATGGGGTTGTTGGCTGCAGAAGAGACAGGAGATGATGTGGGGCAATGTGCCCACTGCACCACCTCTTCTCCTTAGTGCTGTGGTTGTGTGGCAGGAGATTTGTGGCGCCCTTGCCTCTGTTTCCCCTCCCCTCCCCACCCATGCAGCCCCTCTGGGAACTGAGGACTGCCTGGGAACCCCAGAGATGGTTCTCCATAGCCTCTGCTCTTTCTGTGTTGTTTTCCGCAGATACATTGAATGGAGCCCTGAGCAAATTCCTTTCTCCACCCTGGGGAGAAAAGGGCTTTATTCATTTCATTTTCTGACCCAACCCTGGAAAACCATGACCTCTTCCCAAGCCTTCCACAAGGCACGCTGGAGCCGTGTTGTGGAGTGAGTGGCTTTCTCTGCTGGGAGATGCTGGTGCCAGCCTGTGTCTCGCTGGTGTGCCCCAGGGAAGGCATTGAGAAACCAGTGCTGCAGTCAGCTGTCAGCGTTTTGCCTCTGCCTTCTCTATGTGTCCCCCCATAGGAGCAGGGCTGCAGAAAGCCCTCAGGGCCTTGGCCCCATCCTGGTGTGTGGGGGTGGTGCCTGGAAGCTGTCTGGAAGAGACCTACCGGTTCCTGCCTGCAGATGTTCTCCTGAGAGTGGCTTATCTCTGCCTCTCTGACATCGGCTCTATCTGGGAGCTCCCTCTCCCTGCGCAGAAATGACGTGGTGCCTTCCAACTCCTTCCCCCCTCAGGCCCTCTATCTCCACTCCCATCTCCGAAGTGCTGCCCTTGGAGCCAACGTCTGCTCAGAGCTTTGTGGGGCTTTACCAGAGCCCTGGAGCTAGCAGGATCCAGGGGTGAGGCCCACCCTGCTTTCCTGGTAAGTGTCTCATTGTGGCATTAAAGCTCCCACCCTGGGCTATGGGGGGACGGTTGCTGACCCAGCTTTGGGGAGCTGCTCTTGCTGGGATGATAAGCAGCAGCACCCATCTCTGTTGTGGGGTTGCTCGGCTGCCTGGAGGGATTCACTGGCTGATGAACAGGCATTGGGGTGTGCTGAAGGGTCAGGTGTGTGCTCTCCGGCAGGGCTGCACTGCTGGGACCTCCCTCCTGCTGTTTGCCTTGTGTTGCTCTCTGCATTCAGCCAGCTCCGTGTCAGGGCTGGAAATGCATTTGGCATCCAGAGCGGGGAGGTGGGGACTCCGTGGTCGTGGGGAGCTGCTGCCAGGAGGAGGAATTTATGGGCAGCAGTGACCATGCATGCTGTCACCGAGGTGCTGCTGATGGCAGGTGAGCAACCTGACGCCAGGCATGTCACAGGGGTGTAATTGCCACGCTGAGGACAGAGCGTGCTTCGCCTGTCAAATTAAACACATAAATGGAGGGTGTGAAAAGCGCCCTCCTTTCCGGCTTGGTTTACGCACATGCCTCGGTGGCTGTACCTGCCAGAGGCCCCTGGGAGCTGCCTGGGGCTCCTTGAGCCACCCTGATAAGGGACTGCAGCCAGCTGCTGCGTGTGGCTCAAAACATACCACAGGGCTGGATGCCCCCCCGTCTCCATGTGGCACCCGGCAGCTGAGATAACGGCCCCGTGTGCTGGCAGTGGGGACATCCAATCTACCTCCTGCTCCATGGGGAGGCTGCAGGGATCCTCGGCTGCAGGTCCAGGGAGAGCAGCCTTCCCTTTTCCCAGTGGGCGGAGGGGGCAGGGTGAAGCGAGCTCCTGGCTGACACGGTGTCCAGAGCTGGGATGCTTCCCTGGGTGGTGCTGAGGGGTAACCATTGCGCACTGTGCACGGCCCTCGGTGGGGCTGCAGAAGTACTTTCTACCTTGTGATGCAAAGGGGAACAGGAGGGGGAGAATGTGACGCTGGTTTCCAAGAAGGGCTGCTAAGAACTTCGGGGAAAAATGGGCTGGTAATGCTGTTTGTGCTGCCTGCCCACAGCAGCCCAGCAAGCCCCTGGGCACACGGCTTTGCAAAATGCTTTCAGGTCTTTCGGCCCAGGTTTTAGGGAGGGAAGGTCTTTGCATGGCTTGAACATTGGTGAAAAACAGGAAGCAGGGCGTAGGAGTAAGTGGTCAGTTTCTGCGGTGGAAGGAGATTGCTGCGTTCAGTCCCATGCTTTTTCAGCAGTCATGAGTGACCTGGAAAAAGGGAATGAGCACTGAGCTGACAGAGTTTGCCTGATGCTATCGAATTACTCAGGTTCGTGGGGACAAATGCCAGCTACAGAGAGCACAGAGGTGCGTTACAACAGCAGGCAGCAGGAAGATGAAATTCAGTTTAGATAAATATCGAATGATACGCGAGGGAAAATAATTGTCCCAAATCTGCAGACAGATTCTGCCCTGAGCTGGCCACTCGCAGCAAGACCTGGGGTTATTTCGGATAGCTCCGTGGGCAGCCAGGGTCGTAAAAACTCATTGACTCCCTGAAGAAGAGCCTCTGTCACTCCTTGTGAGTGACAAAGCAGAAACAAAGCAGGAGAGCATTGTGCCATTGCCCCAGTGTAGCGCTCCTGTTGTGGCCCCACCATCTCCAAAAGGGTCTGGGAGAGTGGGAAAAGATTTGGAGAAAAGCAGCAAGGAGGATCAAAGGCACAGAGCTGTTTCCCTATGACTAAGTGAGCTAGAATTTCTCTGTTTGGAAAACATGATGTAGGGTGGCTGGGATCCGTGCCTGCAGAGTCATGGCTGGCATGGAAGATGGGTCTGATGCGTGTCCGATCAGAATGAAGAGCAGGAGCTAGCAGAGCTTCCTGTAGCAGCGCTGTGCCATGGGGGATTTTTTGGCCATAGGGTGCTGCAGGGCTCCCAAATTGCAAAGGAAGTAGAAAAGCTCATGAAGTGAAACCTTCTGTGGGTTATGCAACATAGAACATACTGAGGAGCGGAACTGCTCAGAGATGGGAGAGCAGTCAGGGAGTTGTTATCCATGCCTGTGCCACTCTCGTACTTTGTCAGCATTGACTTTAGCCCTCCACTGGGCTCTGGTTTGCTGCAGGGCATGGCCCCCACCTTGAGTTGGTCCTGGTGCCTCAGTGAGACATGCAGCCATGCAGCTCTGCCTCCTGGGAAAGGCAGCAGGCATGCTCACAGCCGGGGGTGGAGGCATGTGGGATGGTGACTACAAATGAAGAGGCCAGACTGGCATGGCCAGAGCAAGGTAGGGGAGCCTGGGTGTCACCATAAATTGGTTGATGAGGAAACTCTCGAAGACTCAAGTTGGTGTGTTAGAAAGCAGGCATTCATTATGGATGTATGAGGGGATCTGGCTGAAAGTGGAATCTCAAAGCTGAGTCCCAGCCACCAGGGTTTCATATGACTTGCACATGTGTGTCAGGCCTGCTCCCTGCCTGCGGGTAAACCCCACTGGCCCCGGAATGGGCTGTAAGCCTGGGGAGGCATCTGGCTGTGCCCCATCTTGGTGGCACCAGTAGGAAGTGCTGACTGCATCCCTACAAAGTGGTCTGGCACGAGCAGCAGCAGGAAGGTGCTGAGGTGCTTGCAGCTTGCCTGCCTGTAGCCCCTTTGCTAGGGATGGCAAAGGTGGCAGCAAGGGCTTTGCTTTAATGAGCTGGAGGAGACACATCACATCCCTACCACCGCCATGGTACTGCTTCGCTGTGGAAAGCCGGACATGCTCTCTGCTTTCTGTCAGCCAGGCAGCAGAGCAGGAGAAGGGCGATGCGTGAGAAGGGAAATCTCCAGAGCTGGGTGACAAACCACTGCTGCTGGCGTGGCTGTCCTGCAGTGCCAGTTCTTCTGCAGAGGTTGGGCGTTTTGCACCATGGCTGTCTGCTGTGGGTTCTCAGGCATTGGCCCAACAGTAGGTGTCACCCAGCATGTGCCTGAGCCTTTGTGCTGAGTAAACGGGCAATTACAATTGGGCTCTCCATTGTTTGGATGTGGTCAAAGGGGACAGCTGCTGTTTGCTTAGCAGTTCCTCCTCTTATCTTGCTCCTTCCGCTCACGCATCACTTCCAAGGAGACGGATGAACTGCTCTGTGCCCGAGAGTAAACGGATGTCCACACGCGGGGGCCCTGAACTGCTCCTCCTTTCCCATGCCCTCAGGGCAGGGCAGATGGCTGAGGACCTTGGAGGTGCTGGGGGCTGGAGATGCACTGAGCACCATCCCTAGTCTGTTATTGTAGGGTTGCTCTAGATTTGTGATTGTAGAGCCGCTCTCACCTGGTTGGAGCACCGTTGCCACCTGTTGCTTGTGTTGGTTTGTTTGACCTTTTATGTTTACTGTAGTGTTGTTTGTAAGAGCTGGCAGCTGGACGTGTTTCCTGCCGTAATGAGCGCTGACCCGCGTGCCCCTTGGCAGGGATTGTCTCTTTGTGGAAAAAAATGAGAAGGCACTTAGCAAAGTGAGACAGAAAACAAACAAAGCTGGCAGGAGGCTGCGGCCGGGCATTGCCGCCAAGGAGGCTGGGCTGCTGATGCAGGACGGAAGCAGGAGGCAGTGGGGAAGGCAGCACCAGGGAAGCACTCCTTAAACCCCAGTCGTGTCCTGCTGGCCCCTGCCTGCTTCTCCAGCACAGTCACATCCTGCATGCCACCGGCTGTCTGCCAGCTGTGGTACCTGACGCCTCTCCTCCACCTCCTCCTCTGCGGATGCTGCCGGGGGCACGTGGCTCTGGCTCTTGTGATCTGAACACTCCTGAGAGGACTGGGGCTGTGGAGGAGGGAAGGAGGCACTGCTTTCAAATTCACTGGGCATAGGGTGGGATCGGTGATTAGGACTTGCCCTGGCACCAACCTTCGCACGTATGTCTGTGGCAGAGCTCCCTTCTCTGCTCCTCAGGACATCGCTGTGACCCCAGGGAAGCTAGGAGCTGGTCTGGGAGTAGAGCTGGGGCCTTGTGTGGGTGAGGGGCAGCCTGCTGAGGGCTGCAGGGTGCACTGGTGCTCTCCACCTGTTTCTCAGGGACAAGCGGCCCTGCCGGTATTTCTTCCTATGGGGATGACAGTCATGCTCACAGTCCCCCCTGCTAATCCGGTGCCAGGGAGCGGGCTGCCTCCTGCCTGCAGGGATGCTGGCAGGCTGCCAGGAAGGGATTTTCTGGAGGGGATTTTCCTGCATTTTCTCTGGAAGCATCCGTAGCTCACAAGGGCAAATGGGAGCTGTCTTACCCTACATGGGAAGACAGGAAGCCGTGCTGTATCAGGCTGCTGGGACTGTGGGCAGGTTCTGCTGCCGTGCACAACCTGCAGGACTGCACTACCCCTCGCCACCTTCCTCAGCAAGGCAGTTGATGTGAAGGATGTGAGCTGCGCCTGGAAGCACACTGACTCCTCCGTTGCCTTTAATGTGGGCTGAGCCTTGCTTGAACTACAGATCCCGGCATGCTGCTTTCTGCCGGCCCCCACGGCCGTCCTACCTGGCAGGCAGGCTGCTGCTGGCAGGCAGGGATGCTGCAGCCCACGGCCGCACGGGAGAGGAGGGAGGCCGAGCAGGCGGCTGGGGGGGGGCACAGCCGGCGGGGCCCGGGGGGTTGAGCACGTGGAGCCCTGCTACAATTGCTGGGAGAAGTGGATGAATGCCCCACGCTGCGCTGTCCTGAAGGGAAAACGACAAGGCAGGCCTGTGGCTTCCGTGGGGGGGGCTCATTCTGCTATGCCTGAGGATTAGGGAGGGGGCCAAGGGATGGGGTCTGGCTCAGGGGCTCCAGGGCTGTTGCTGTAGGGTGGCTACCTATGGGGAAAGCAGTGCTGAGTGACAGCAGGGACCAGGCCCACTGCAGGGGGTGCTGAGAGGGGGAGAGTAGTGCCCGGGGTGCCCTTGGCTTTCCTAGCAAGGGCTGCTAGAGCCCAAGGGAAGGAGTAGGTGGAAAAGAAGGGTTTTTGTGGTTCTGACTCAAGAGACCACTGGATAAAACGTGTCCTTTGTTCCTCTGTGCCCCCAAGGACATGGGGAGGGCAGGGGGGAAGGACACAGCCCATTGCGTATATGCTTCGCTCACAGCCTGAGGATTGAGGGCAGAGCCACAGGCTTACAAATCCCTTAAGAGCCTGCAGTGGAGTGGCAGGTGGCTGGAGTGGAGCAGCATAGGCATGTCACGGGGGCAGGTTTCCTTTTGGAAGGACAGGCTTGGCGTCCCCTGAGCAGCAGCGTAAAGCTCTGTGTCACAACCCCTCAGCTAAGGGCTCTGAGCCACAGGTCTCCCAAGCTGCTGAGCAATGCTATTGCTGTTTCCTGACGCTGCGTAGTCCCATGGAGCCAACCATGCCATCAGGTTAAAACCAGTGCTGCCCCTGCCTGGCCTCATTCCCTCATAAAGCTCTCTGTTTGCTTTCCAGACAGAGAGCCACCACGAGACTTGCTGGGACCTGTGCTGACCCTCGCCACACAAGATGACAACAAGAGATGGACCACAAGATAGGTAATGCCAGGCTGTGGGGTGGGCGTGGGGGCACATGCAAGATACTGGGATAACGTGGGGCTCAGCACCTGGGGGCTTGGAGCCCCAAGTCTCACTGCCAGCCCTATGGATGTGCGCTCTCCGGCCAGGCAGGGAGCAGCTACTCCATTTCTGCCTGTGGAATCCATTCCCTAAGATGCTCTATCAATTTTTCCAAAGCAAATGGGCTGTAAACAGTCCCCAGTGTTGGGACATGGCCCCGCTTTTCCTGGCTGGCGGGGCTCCTTCCCAGTTCTGGCAAGGGTCGCTGCGTGGCTGGGTGCCATATGCAGGGAGCGTGTCCTCTGCCTTCACAGCTTCCTGGAAACCCTCCCTTGGCCATGTCCACTCAAAGGAGCCCAGGCCAGAGACAGGGTAACAAACGTTTTTATCAAGAATCTCTTCTGTTTATTAAGAGCACTGGACCCACACGTGACCCTGAACTGTGGATTTCATCCTCCCTTCTCTGCTTGGGCCTTCCACAGTGGGCTTGGTGACAGCCAGAAGTGATGCCTGTCCCTTGCCCTGCCTGTCATTCTACTTCACACTTCTCTGCCCTCTTTGCAGGTACAAGGCTGTCTGGTTGATCTTCTTCATCCTCGGCCTGGGAACACTGCTGCCATGGAATTTCTTCATGACTGCCAGGCAGGTGAGGACTTGCCCCGGCACTGATCATCCTGTGTCACCTCTGCGCACCAGGCAGGAGGCAGAAGTGTGGGTGATTTGGGTGGGACACATGGCACTGAGGTGGCAGGAGGGGTCCTGGGCTGGGTGTGGGGCTGGAGAGGTGTTAAGGGTGACCTGCCTTGGAGAAGGCCTCGTAGCGCCTCAGCTCCACCTGGTTCCTTTCCTTGCAGTATTTCATCGACCGCCTGGCAGACCCACAGAACACAAGCCGCCTCTCAAACCAGACCAGTGTGGGCACTGCCTCAGACCTCTCCTACCTGCAGTCCATGTTTGACAACTTCATGACTCTCTGCTCCATGGTGCCCCTCCTCATCTTCACCTGCCTCAACTCCTTCATCCATCAACGGTAAGCCCTGCCCTATCCTTGCCCTTGCCAGCTCCCACATCCTGACTCAATACTGTGCCAAACCATTCAGTCCAAAGGCAAAACTTGGTTCTCCTGTGCTGCGGTTTGGCTGCAACTGCTGTGAGAGAACTTTGCAGACCTCTAGGTGCTGGGCTTTCCTCACCCACACCACCCTTTCTTGCAGGATTCCCCAGCAGATCCGCATTTCAGGCAGCCTGGTGGCCATTGGGCTGGTTTTCTTAATCACTGCAATTATGGTGAAGGTCACCATGGAGCCTCTTCCCTTTTTTGTCTTCACCATGGTCAGCATTGTCTTCATCAACTGTGAGTAAGGCTCTGGGGAAGAGCTCAAGGGAAAGAGGAGGTTGGGGGCCCTCCCTGGTGGTCCTGCAGGGCTGTGACACTGGTTCTCCACAGAGGTGCAGCCCATCCTCACCTTTAGTTTCTCATCTCTGCTTATCTTACCCTTTGCAGCCTTCGGCGCCATGCTGCAGGGCAGCCTCTTTGGACTGGCGGGGCTCCTGCCTGCCAGCTACACAGCTCCCATCATGAGTGGTCAGGGCTTGGCAGGCATCTTCGCTGCTTTGGCAATGATAATCAGTATCAGCAGTAAGTAATACCTACCCTGCAGGTGACAGTGCGTTACTGTCAACAAGGGACAGCGGTGTCATGCTGGACCCTCTTGCTGTGGGAGATGGCAGCAGAGCCTCGCTCCTCTTCATCCTCCTCCTTTTTGTCTTTGTCTCCTCTTTTCCTGTGCTCCCAGTTGGTGCTCAGCAACCAGAGAGCTACATTGGTTACTTCACTACGGCTTGTGTGGCAATTGTGCTGGCCATCTTCTCCTACATCCTTCTACCTCGCATGGTAAGACTTTACTTTTAGTGGGGAAGAGTGTGAGGACATGAGACCTTTGCACATCCCAGCACAAGAATCTTGGCCTGACAGCACCCCAGCCACAGCTTCTGCCAGCCTCCACCTCCTGGGTCAGGGTAGGACACCCAGTGTCCCAAAGGAGCAATCTGTGGTACTTCTTACCTCAGATACCTGTGGTATCCTTAGGATAATGTGGAAATGGGCCCCTGAATGAGCAGAAGCAGCATCAATATCAGACACAAGTGGAAGGAATACTTGGTCCATCTTGCACCGTATGCCATTATCAACACAGTCTCAGGTGCCAGTTCCCTGGCAACCTTCTTTCTTCACACTTGACTGAGTTCTCCGTGCCTGTGCCTCTATAGGATTTCTTCCGGTACTACTCCATGAAGGACAAGACAGAGTACCGTGTGTACAATGCAGAGCTGGAGACCAAGAGAGACCTGATTAAGAAAGGTGAGGGGCTGAAAGGAGAAAAAGAAAGGAAGAAGTGCTGAGAGGAAGAATGAGATGGGACTAAATTAGATCCCTGCTTTGTGGGGTCTGTTATGCCCTGTGTTTGTCTTTCCCTGCAGATGAGCCGAATGGGATGGAGCAGAATAACTCAAAGATCATCCCCGTCCACAACCCAGATGAGAAGCCCTCAGTCATCTCCATTTTTAAGAAGGTCTGTGAGTTGGCAGCACCCCCTGTGCTTCTCCTTCTGTCAGGCTGTAGACACAGGCGCAGGAAGGCATGGGGAGAGGAGACCTGTGTTTGGTACCAGCCTCTTTCTTTTATCTCCCTAGCTCTGGGTCATGGCTATGTCTGTCTGCTTTGTCTTCACCGTCACCATTGGAGTCTTTCCTTCTATCACAGCTAAGGTGTCCACTAGCCTCGGAAAGGAAAGCAAATGGGGTAAGTGAGGCCAGGTGTGGGGTGGGCTAGGAAGAAACTGGAAACAAGATAAATGGGAGGAAAGAAGGTGGGGCTTGAAGTAGTAAGGGTGCCTGAGGGAAAGGGGAGATCATTGTGCATGAAGGTTTGGATGCAGACACCAGTCTGGCTGGGAGACCATTCCAGCTCTTAGTGGGAAACTAGGAGAACCCTAGACCTGAAGGAGAGTCTCTGTGCAATCAGCTGGAGGACCGAGGG
Source organism: Alectoris magna (assembly GCA_030625065.1). Classification (NCBI taxonomy): domain Eukaryota; kingdom Metazoa; phylum Chordata; class Aves; order Galliformes; family Phasianidae; genus Alectoris; species Alectoris magna. The sequence goes on along the minus strand of CM060562.1, from coordinate 31,437,904 downwards.
CACCCTGGGCTTTTCACTGACCTTCTTCCCCTCCTGCAGATCTCTACTTCACCTCTGTCTCCTGCTTCCTGATATTTAATGTGTTTGACTGGACGGGACGGAGTCTTACTGCCTTCTTCACATGGGTAAGCTGGGGGCAGGGAGCACTCTCCATCCCCATGCCCTTTGGCCACAGTTCTCACTGGGACTGCCATCCATGGCTTGAAGGAGGAAGTAGGCACAGGGCTGACTCCTGCTCTGGCTTTAAGTCCTAAGCAGAGAGTTAGAGGGTTAAGGAAAGGGTTAGAGCAGAAAGCCACAGTATCGTCCTGTTCTCCTCCCAGCCTTCTTTCAGCATGGTTTGGATGAATCTGTATCCTCTGTTTCAACCTCTGTAAACAAACCTTCACTCCAGCTATGCAAACAGCCAAGCAGGATGGCGGCAGTGAAAGAGGGTGAAAGACAGGGCAGCTTGAAATAAAACCTCTGGCCTCCACACAGTACACAGCTGCTTTAAAGAGCGTTGTCCTGGCAGCAGAGCAGAACTGCACCATGCAGGTCATGGAACTGTCCCCTCCCATGCCCAGGTCCATTTCTCTCATCTCGCTGTGCCTTGGGCTGAGTGGTGGGAGTCATAATGGCAGTAAGTGAGGAAGGGGTCTGTCTGTGTCTCTTCCTGCCCCTTTGCCCACCCCCCAAGTGCTGTTTCCCCTGTATTGTTCAGGCTGTTTGTTTAGAGAAGCTTCTCACAGCAGCATGCAACGCAGGGTCTGTCCGGCCCGGCTGTGCTGGGCTGCCCTGCTGCCTAGAGCTGCTTCTCCCCTGGCCATGGCTGCTGGCTTCCCCCAGCCTTGGCTGCAAGCTGCCTTGACTGGTGTCCAGGCCACAGCCCCAGTGGTGCAATGACCCAGCAGGAGATATTTCCAAAACACCACTGGGTGGAAAGTCTGACTGTGGTGTGGTTCGTGCCTCATTTCCCTGGTTGGGGCCCTGCTCTCTGTTCTGCAAGAAAAACATCTTGCTGCTTTTGCTGGTTTGCCCACAGACACAACAGTTGGCATCATCTTTGCCATGTGTTCATGAAGTGTCCCATGGCTATGCCAGCCAAGGAGGGCTGCCACCTCCAAGGCAGCTGGGGGCTTCCTCTGACTCCAGAGTCTCCCCAGGGTCTTGTCATCGTTTCCTCACTGAGGGGACTCGGGAGGGAGCCAGGCACAACTTTTACCAGGGACTGCCTTCATCCTAGCTACACGGCAGCATGGGGACAGTGCCTCTTGCTTTGTCCCAACTTTGCACATCCAAAAACTCTGTTGGGATTTGGGGAGACCATATCTCGATCCATGCCTTTCCCAGCACTGTCCAAAACAGTCCAAGCATAATCCCTTTCCCAGATTGCTGGATCTCGCCCCACTTGGCTGGGGGATGGCGTGGGAGGTTGGAGAGCTGTTTTAAGCCCAGTTTGAAGGCCTTGGGGTGCCAGAGGGGATTTACCTCAGTTGGCCTTGGCCTGTGCAATGGTTTGCAGCAGGAAGAGGTTGCGTGTGTGTGCACAGGGCTGTCCTCACTCCCTGTTGTTTGCAGAAAGGGCTTAGCAGTTGATCCCAGACCCAGCTCTGTATTTTGGCTCTAGTACTGCTGCTCTCCTAGTCAGCTAAGGACAGGATTTTCAGGGCAGTGGCCAGCTTTGGTGGGACTGGTGGCCTGTCCGTCTCCTCTGCACACTGACCTCCTCACCACGAGTCCTGCACCCAGTCCCAGCAGAGCAGCAGCTGAGCAGGGAGGTGCTTTCCAGGCTGATGCAGCCCCATAGAGGTAGGGAAAGAACAAGCAGTATCAAGCTTACCCATCTTTTCATTCTGCGGATGGAGTGTTTCCCACTCACAGCTATGCTAACAAATCTGAACAGTCCCTGTTGGTTTTCCTCTCTTATTAGGGGATGAGAACACACTAACTGCGCGTTCTCCTCTGGGTGAACATCTAGCTTGAGGAGAGAGTGACAGACTAATGAGTACAACCAGGACTGGGAAAACAGTGGGAAGAGCACTCTCAGCCTCAAATAGCTGTTACTGATATAGGGAGAGACCTTGGGGCTGTGTGCAGGAGGCTGCAGGAGCAGGACAGTGAGTGCCAGAGGATGGCGGGCAGGAGCTCTGGGTCTGGGAACCTTGCACAGAGGGGCTCAGGAGCTGCCCTGATCCTCCCCTTGCATCATTTGGTGATGTTGGAGTTTGTTGCAGCAGAAAAAGTCTCTCATCAGTTTTGCCTTCTGCCTCCCCTGCAGCTGCAGCGCAGTAGGGACAGCTTCTTTGTAGCCCTTGCTGGAATGCCAGAGGATGGGGGACGCCCACTTCTCAGCTACACCCTGTGTTTCTCTCCTAGCCCGGGAAGGACAGCTGCCTCTTGCCGGTGATGGTGATCTTACGTGTCATCTTCATCCCCCTTTTCATGCTGTGCAACGTGCAACCCCGAAACCACCTGCCCGTCATATTCTCTCACGATGCCTGGTACATCATCTTCATGATCTTCTTCTCCATCTCCAACGGCTACCTGGCCAGTCTTTGCATGTGCTTCGGGCCCAAGTGAGTAAGCTCTGGGGATGGGGGAAAATTTGGTTTCACCTGTGGGTGGCAGCCCAAGGCCAGCCCTGGCATCTGGGTGGGCATCTGGGTGGGCTGCAGCACTTCAGCACAGGGGTCAGGGAGGGGTGGCCTTCGTGCTGGAGCTTGAAAGCCTGCCTGAAGCATTTTGTCTTTTTTACGTGCCTGTGATGTGGAGGCGGGCTCTTGGAGCGAGGTGGGGTTTCTTCTTGCCATTCTGCAGCAGCAGAACGCTGCTTCTGCCTCTGCTGGGGCCTCCTCCCATCTCTCAGTTGAACTCCAACAAGGGTGCGGGGCATGCATCGCTGAGGACAAGTCTGACGCTTGTTTCTCTCCTAGGAAAGTACTTGCCCATGAAGCAGAGACAGCTGGAGCAGTAATGGCCTTTTTCCTGACACTGGGCTTGGCCCTAGGAGCTGCCATCTCCTTCCTGTTCCAAATAATCATCTAGCAGAGGCACCCGGAGGGTGCAGGGACACCGAGATGGCTCCGCATCCACCTCCGAGGCCCTGGACACCTCCGCGCTGTGGGGTGATAACACCTCACTCCTGCCCCTGCCAAATCGCACTGCCACAGCAGATGTTCCATCCAGGGACAGTTCCAGGGTTGGCGTGGCTCCTGCCATGCCTGGCTGCGTGATGCCTTCAGGCCTATGTGCCTTTGCCTTCCCCATGCGGTGTCTAAGACTCCCAGGACCTGACCGAGGTCCAGCTGCCTCCCGTGATGCATAAGTTCCCCAGCTCAAGGCCAAAAGCCATTGCGAGCCTCCTCCTCTCCGCCAGGCAGAGCTGAAGGCTGGTATCCAGTGTTACTCCCCCTCCTGCCCTCATCGCAGGCAACTTGCTCTCCTCTCCTCTTCTCCCAGGGTGCTTGGAAATATCCCACGCTGCAGCTTCTCTCCTACTAGAGAGACTGCAGGTAGGGAGAGCCCCAGCCGGCCTCGCAAGCCCCACGCTGCCATGAGCACACCCTGGGCCGCAGGGTTTAAATGGCGTTAAGACAGCCATGTCCCAACCACGCCCAGAGCCAGCACCGTGGCTCAGCAGATGAAGAGCGCTGCACCCTTTGCTTCTCCCTGCCCCACCGTGTTCCAGCCCCCCCACATAACCTGTTGCCCATTCTGCCTTTGTTTGCTCTCCGCCCCTCCGAGGGCTGCAGGAGGAAGGCGGCAGCTCGCGGCTGCGGCAGGCCCAGCCTGCCCCTGGCTGACCCCCGCCCTCTGTAAATGTATCTGTACAGTTGCCTTTTTCTATAAAAAGATTGAAACGTGTGTCTGTGTCCATCACTGTGGGGAAAGGGCACCCTCGGAGTAACCGGAGTGCCGCCTGCTGCTGCGGGGGAGAACTGCATGGCCTCACGACGGCCCGCGCCGAGACCTGCCGGCGCCCTCGGGCCCACAGAAGCCCAACCGCCGCCGGGGGTCGCGTGGAACTCTCTGGAACGGCGACAGCGGTCTCAGCGCGCCGACACTGTGCTCCTCCGCGGGCCGCCACCGTTAAAGGGGAGTGGAGGTGGGCCCACCGCGCGGCCTGCAGCCCCGTCCGACTTCACCGCTGCGAGCGGCTGCGTTCTGCAGGGCCGCTTTAAGGCGGAAGGAGCCGCCGGTCGGGGCGGGGCGCACCGTGCCTATATAAGGGAGCCCAAAGGGGGTTGGGGGCTCTTTTGCACCGCTGGATTGCAGGCAGCGAGGTGTGGTTGGCGTTGGGTCGGGGCTGGTTGGGTGGGATGTTACCGCTGTAGCCCCGGTACAGACGGCGTGGGGTTGCCTTGCAGATGCCCGAGGAAGTGCAGCATGGAGAGGAGGAGGTGGAGACGTTCGCCTTCCAGGCGGAGATCGCGCAGCTCATGTCGCTCATCATCAACACGTTCTACTCCAACAAGGAGATCTTCCTGCGGGAGCTCATCTCCAACGCCTCCGACGTGAGCCCCGGCCGCGGGAGGGTCTTCCTCTGCTGGGGGGCGGGGGGGGCTGGGGCAGCCATGAGGGTGTCCTGGGGGCAGTGGGGTGAGGCACGTGGTGCTTGGCGGCGGCTGTCGGGTAGGGGGCAGAAGCGAGCGGCACCCTTTCTCTCCTGAAGGCGCTGGACAAGATCCGCTATGAGAGCCTGACCGACCCCTCCAAGCTGGACAGTGGGAAGGACCTCAAGATCGACATCGTCCCCAACCCGCGGGACCGCACGCTCACCCTGCTGGACACCGGTATCGGGATGACCAAAGCTGACCTCATCAACAACCTGGGCACCATTGCCAAATCGGGCACCAAAGCCTTCATGGAGGCTTTGCAGGTGAGTTGTTTTTGGCTGCTTGGGACCTCTGGCCCCGCTGCCTTCCTTGCAGTGGGAGCTGCCTGCCCACCCGAGCACGTTTCCACATCTCCAGCAGCAGGGAGGTGCTGAGGGTAGGGCTGGCTGCCTGTTGGCACTTGTGCCTGTGTGTGCTGATCCAGCTCTCTGCTGATGGAAGCTGCTGCAAACACTTCCTGTGTCCTTACTCTTCCTCTACCCTCACAGGCAGGTGCGGACATCTCCATGATTGGGCAGTTTGGTGTGGGTTTCTATTCCGCCTACCTGGTGGCTGAGAAGGTAGTTGTCATTACCAAGCACAACGATGATGAGCAGTATGCTTGGGAGTCATCAGCTGGGGGCTCCTTCACTGTCCGGAATGACCATGGTACGTATGGCACAAAACCAGGTGTATTTCTGCTTGATGGGCAGAGTCTTTTTAATCCTTCTTAACATTGTGGTATCAAGTAACAGTTATGTTCCCAGAGCCGGTCCCGCTTGTACATTGCCCTTCTGCACCATGCCCTGAAACCCACACCTTTAATTATCTCACACAATAGGTGAGCCCATTGGACGGGGCACCAAAGTGATCCTGCATTTGAAGGAGGACCAGACAGAGTATTTGGAGGAGAGGCGTGTCAAGGAGGTGGTGAAGAAGCACTCCCAGTTCATTGGCTACCCCATCACGCTTTATGTATGTGAGAGAAGTACTGTGGGGGCCCTTGGGAAAGCTGGAGGGAGGGGTGAGAAGTGTTGAAAGGAGGATATGAGAGAAGAACAGTGACTATCTTTTGTGACCAGAGGAAATAAGAGATTGGAGGCAAACGTACTTACTATTTAGACGCGTATTCAGTCTTTGGTCTGTGCAGCTGAACTCCATCTGAATTAGCCATAGAGGGAGGAGGGTTTTGTACTTGCTGTCTTCTCAGACACGGCACTTGGTTGCATGAATGCTGCAAGGATTTTTAGGGTTGATATGGGGAAAAACCCTGTTTCTCAGCATTGTATGTATTGGACAGTGAACTGCACCCAAGAGGATGCCTGTTTTGCTTGTCCAGAGAATAAAGATGTTCTGGTAGCGGTTGTTTGGGGCTAAAACAGGGTTTATGATCCTGATTCTTGTCCCTTTTTCCGCAGGTGGAGAAGGAGCGTGAGAAAGAGATCAGTGATGATGAGGCAGAGGAGGAGAAAGCTGAGAAAGAAGAGGAAGAGTCTAAGGATGAGGAGAAACCAAAAATTGAGGATGTGGGCTCTGATGAGGAGGAGGAAGGAGACAAAGGCAAGAAGAAAAAGACCAAGAAAATTAAGGAGAAATACATTGACCAGGAGGAGCTGAACAAGACCAAACCTATTTGGACTCGTAATCCTGATGACATTACCCAGGAGGAGTATGGAGAGTTCTACAAAAGCCTCACCAATGACTGGGAAGACCACCTGGCAGTCAAGGTGGGTCCTGGGCCACCCTGGATTCCTGGTAGAGACACAGGGCCCCTTTCTAGCTTGTACCCAAAGCCAGCATTTTGGTACAAGTCTGAAGGCTCCTGGGCCACTTGGTGCTGCAGCCTGTACTGACTTCTGTGCAGGTGGAGGGGTGGGCAGTGGCAGCCTATAAGCCTGAACGGGAGAATATTGGGCCTCAGAGAACTGTGACTGCTCTGGCCTAGCCTACTGTATGCCAGAGAAGCCTGGACATGCTGGGGGGGGGGGGGTAACAGTGGGGCTGAAGAGGGGGAAATGTTGGCTGTATTGCAGGAGACCCTGCTGTGCCCCTCTGCCAGCCCTAGTGCTGAGAAGCAGCAGTTCAGCCTGCCCAGTGTAGGTGCTTGCAGGAAAGTGTAGAAGGGACAGACAGTGGCAGCTCTTTTCTCATTCCTGGCCCCACAGCACTTCTCCGTGGAAGGGCAGCTGGAGTTCAGGGCCCTGCTCTTCATCCCACGCCGCGCTCCTTTTGACCTTTTCGAGAACAAGAAGAAGAAGAACAATATTAAGCTGTATGTGAGGCGTGTCTTCATTATGGACAGCTGCGATGAGCTCATTCCTGAATACCTGAGTAAGAGCCCCCCTGCCTCAGCCTCCCAGATTGAGCTGGGACCCCCCCAGCCTGTGTCGCTCCCAGTGCCAAGTGGCCGGCTGAGATGCCAGTTGCACTTGCTGATAGCAGTCTCTGTCTTAACACTTCTATTATAATGAAGTTCAGAGATCTTAATTTAATTTCTCTTTCCTTTATTTAGACTTCATCCGGGGTGTTGTAGACTCAGAAGATTTACCTCTGAATATATCTCGTGAGATGTTGCAGCAGAGCAAAATCCTCAAGGTGATCCGCAAAAACATTGTGAAAAAGTGCTTGGAGCTCTTCACTGAGTTGGCAGAGGACAAAGAGAACTACAAGAAATTTTATGAGGCCTTTTCCAAGAATCTGAAGGTGAGAGCTTGGACGTACTGCACTTGGAGGAGGGAGGGACCTGTGACCCAACTGCCTTAGGAACAGGCTTGTTCCAGCACATCTTCTCTGTGAGGGTGTTGGGATAGAGGTGGGCTTCAGAAGTACCCCAGAGAGCCTCCATAGGCAGCTGGACTCTTGTGGTTAGGAGATAGTTGTGTCTTGGGGATAGCCGAGTGTTCGTAAGTTCCATCCTGGAGACCATATGCATGTTTTCTGCCCCCAGCTGGGCATCCATGAGGACTCAACAAACCGAAAGCGCCTTTCAGAGCTGCTTCGCTACCACACGTCTCAGTCAGGTGATGAGATGACTTCACTTTCAGAGTATGTGTCCCGTATGAAGGAGTCGCAGAAGAGTATCTACTACATCACAGGTGAGCCAGATCTCTCTCTGCTGATGAGGCACATTATCTGTCTACCAGCTTTAAATTCTTTCAGGCAAGTCTTGCTGCCTTCAGCAGGCTTTCCCTTCTGAAAGACAGAGCATTTCTAGGTGCTGGGGGAAGGATACCAGGCCCAGAGCCCTAGCTGCAGCCAACTTTTTACATCAGGGGTTCTGAGAGACTGGTGTTTTAGAAGCTGCTTACAGCGTGGTAGAAATCTTTGTGACATTTTGCTTCTAAACCCATAAACACAGGGGAGAGCAAGGAACAGGTTGCCAACTCAGCCTTTGTGGAGCGTGTGCGGAAGCGTGGCTTTGAGGTGGTGTACATGACGGAGCCTATTGATGAATACTGCGTGCAGCAGCTCAAGGAGTTCGATGGGAAAACCCTAGTGTCAGTTACTAAGGAGGGACTGGAGCTACCTGAGGACGAGGAGGAGAAAAAGAAGATGGAGGAGAGCAAAGCCAAGTTTGAGACCCTTTGCAAACTCATGAAGGAAATCCTGGACAAGAAGGTGGAGAAGGTGAGATGGTTGAGGAGCTCAGCCCAGGGCTGTGTCCTGGGCTGGTGGGAGGAGGGCTGGACCCCTCCATGACGCAGACAAGGGTCCCAGCTCAATGCATGCCTCTGATCTCCCTCATCTCCTGCAGAGGAGCCGCTAAAGGAGACTGAAGGTCCCAGCATGCACTGCACCATCTTGCTCTAAGCAGCCAGGCTGCAGGTGAGGGGCACTGACCCAAATACGTGCATTGATGGGAGACGGTAAGTGTGGGAAATGTAGTGGGTACCGAAGGTGCTGGCTGAGCTTTCCAACCTGTTCTGTCAAGCAATTTTGGAGCTGTTTTGAAGGATCCCTGTTTGCTTTGGGTCGTCCCCAGGTGAACCTGGGATGATTACGTGGGGTGTTGTGTGCTGGGGCTGGGTCCATTCTTGGGTATACTGGGAACCTTGCACTGCTAACTCTTGGCTACCTCGTCAGGTAACTATCTCAAACCGGTTGGTCTCATCTCCCTGCTGCATTGTCACCAGCACGTATGGTTGGACGGCAAACATGGAGCGCATCATGAAGGCTCAGGCACTGCGTGACAACTCTACCATGGGCTATATGATGGCCAAGAAGCACCTGGAAATCAACCCTGACCACCCAATTGTGGAAACGCTCCGCCAGAAGGCTGATGCTGACAAGAATGACAAAGCTGTCAAAGACCTGGTGGTCCTACTCTTTGAGACTGCTCTGCTGTCCTCTGGCTTCTCCCTGGAAGATCCTCAGACCCACTCCAACCGCATCTACAGGATGATCAAACTGGGGCTTGGTACGTGTCCATGCAGCTACTGGAGAAGGTCCTGGGTGAGGCTAGCTTTCCTTATGAGATTTTCTTAACCTGCTGTGAAATCAGCTGCCTTAGTCTCTGCAGAGGGGCAGATCCATGGCCCCTTCTCACCTTTGCTCCTGGCTTTACACTGTATAGCTGCCCAAGGTGTCTGAGTTGGGGTTTCCTACAGAAGTTAGTAGGAAGGGGTGATGTGCCTTGGCAGAAGCAGGCAGCCTAGCTTCCTGTGGCCTGTGCAGCGAAAACAATGCGTAGTTGGGGCATGAGGAGAAGCACAGTGCTGCTGTGATACACAGAAGTAACTGGGTGTGTACGGAGGCTGGGAGCAAGTGGAAATCTTAAGCAAGGTTGTCCTGGCCTCATGGCCACCACCAGGCTGCCCAGGTGACATCACTGAGGTTCTTGCAGTAAATGTCAGAAGTCTACCATGGGAAAGAGGGCCCATCTGTTCAAAGAGCTTGCTTACATTCAGTTTTGTCTCAAACTCTCTTTTGAGGCAGAAATGTAAATCAGGAAGTGCTGTGGCTTGGCATAATTCCTGGGTGCTCTTGCTTGTGCTCCTGACTGGAGCCAGCCTTTGTTGTGGGACTGTGGGAGTCAGGTGTCTTTGGAGGCTTCATCTCTTTCCCTTTTCTCTCCTAGGTATTGATGAAGATGAGGTGATTGCTGAAGAGTCCAGTACAGCTCCTACTGATGAAATCCCACCCCTGGAGGGAGATGAAGACACATCCCGCATGGAAGAGGTGGACTAAAGAAGAAAGTCTCTTCCATCTCTGGCCAGGCCTCTGTCCAGTCTCATGTCTGTTTAGAAAAGGGGTCTCTGGTCCCACCAGCTGCTGCTGGCTCCTTGGTGGTGTCTTCTGTTTTTTTGTGTTTTTTTTTTTGTAGCGGGGAATGGAGACAGGATTCCCTGTTTGTCAGTAATGAGCAAGTCAGGCAGCCCTAGGCATGTCTATTGTGTGTATTTCTACTTGTGTAAGATCATCTAATGGGGAACGGAAGTGTGGAAGGGTCAGTCTTCTTTCTCATACCCCGTGGGATCTCCTGTGCTCAGCTGAGGTGAGTCCTTTCTCTCCAGCCCCCCAGAGTAGGATTGTATTTTGTTTGGCTTGGTTATTTTTCATTGATTTTCCTGATGTTTTGTTCTACTGGAATTAAAGTGTCAAAAGAACAAGGTTTACATAAAAGGTTCTGTGTTGTTTCATGCTTGAGGCTGGTGGTGCCCAGAAAGAGGAAGGTGAGGATGCTCAATTCTAGAGGTTTTGAGCCCTGGAGGGAGAGTTACGCAGAGCCCAGCTGGTGCTGTGCTGAGAGGGCTGTCAGGCCTGTTTTGCCTGCAGATACGCTTCTTTGCACTGGTGGGCTGCTGGGACTGTTATCCCCTGCCATGTATAAGCAGAGGGTTATATGAACCTGAAGTAGCACTTGCAGGAGAAAGAATGTCAGGTTCTTGTTCTAGATGCACCACTGCCTATCTCTGCTTCCAGGGGACAAGTTGAAAAGGGGATTGCTGGCTCAGAGGAGAAATTAGGAGCCTGCCTTGGAGAAACTGTCTTCTGGCCTGCATCATGCTGTGGCCTTGGCTCCCTTTCTCTTCTGGGTGTCATAGCTGCATGTGCTGGGAGGGCTGCGGTGCAGCCAGAGCTCCCTCCAGGAATGGGGGGAGAGATAGATGGCCTACCTTCAACACTCTTGGCCTCTGCAGTTGAAAAGCCACCACTACAGGCTCAAACTGTTGTGTTCTTTCTGAACTGCCATGTGAAGACAAGGGTCTATGCTGACTGAATTTGAGCTATGTTTTAGCTCGTCTCTGCTACTTCCCTGCTTTGGCACCACAGAGAGGGTAGGTGAGAAAGGACCTGCTGGGCAGGAGAGGTGATCCCAGCTCTCTGCCCACAGCCCTGCATGACCTGCAGCTAGTGAAGAAACCTTTTCAAGCTGTGCTTGTCAGCTGAGTAAGCTAACCAGGATGTGTGTGTCCCTGATGGCTGGTCTAATCAGAGCATCTCTCCAGGCTGGAGCAGTGGCAGGAGCCATCTGCTTGTTCCCTTGCAGCAAAGAGTTGTGATGAGGGTGGGGGGAGAGTAGCTGCTGGGGACTTCAGCTGCCTCTGTTTAGCTCATGTCATACTGCTTTTGCAGGTTTTGCTGTAGACTTCACCTTTTCTCTGCCATCCAGCCTGCTGTTTTAAAGCTTCTGCAGCCCTCTGGGCTTAGCATCACCTTGCTTTAACCTGTTTTTTGGATGACTGAGAGGCTTGGGGCATCATCTGAGCCATCTGCTCTTTGCATCAAACTTCAGCTTTAGGGCTTGCCACCCTCTGCCACATTGGCCTCTGGGGTTGGGCAGGGGAAAGGGACATCAAGTCATACTTGACTGCATGCCAGCAGCCACAGACACAAAATGGAGTGGATGTTTCAGCCAGTATCTTATCTTGAAAAGGGAAATAGGGTATAGAGCACAGCTCCAATGGGAGCTGGAGTCATGCCTGCACACTGAGGCACTGCAGGACACAGTACTGCAATGATGGAAACAGAAGTGGAAGGAGACAAGCAGATGGGGAGTGGAACCAGATGCAGAGGTGTAAATCGAAGATGAAGTGAAAGCACAAGCAAAGTGAAGCGGAAAGAAATGGAAGTGACAGTGGAAGGAATCAGAAATGGAAGGGCAGAATGTTGTTGTGAGGGTGGAAGATGGCTGCTATGAGGACAGAAAGAAGCAGAACCAGAAGTTGAAGTGGAACCAGAAGTTTAAGAAGGAATCAGAAGCAGACCAAAGCAGAACTGTAAGCTAAAGTGTAACTGGAAAGGGAATGAAGCAGAAGGAAATGGAAGCAGAAGTGGAATAAAATAGAGGTGCCAGAGAAAGCAGAATGCAGTTGAAGTGGTATTAAGTGGAAGCAGAAGTGGAAAGGAACGGAATGAGGAGGAACTCAAAGCAGAAGTGTAACCAGAAGTTGAAACAAAAGTTAGAAGAGGAAGGAAACAGAAGCAGAGGTGGAAGTGGAATGAAGTGGAAGGGCAGAAGGCAGCTGCTACAAGGGTGGATGTGGAAGTTGAGGTGGAATTGTAACAGGAAGAGAAAGCAGGAGCAGAATGAAGCGGAAGGTTGCTGCAAGGGCAGAAGACATTGAAATAGAATGAAGAGGAAGTGGAAGGGGAAGCACAGCAGAGCAAAATGTAACCAGCACATGCATAAAATGGAGTGGGTGTTTCAGCTAGCATCCATCATGAGAAGGGAAAGGGAAGGCAGAGAACAGGTGGGCCCTGTTTCTAGCCCTCTTGGGAGCTGGAGTCGTGGCTGCACATTGTGAGGCACTGTGGGGCACAGTGCTGCAATGGTGCTGCTTGGGTGCAGGCCAGCTAGAGCTGTGCTAGACAACTCTTTCAGGGTAACGTTTCAGGAGAAAGAGACCTAGAATTTCTGCCAGGGTAGGGAAACTTTGCCAAGTGAGCTCAACATTGATTGTTTTCAACTTCAAGCATTTTCCTTGTTTGTTTTCCTCCATTCTCATTTAAATGAGAAAAGGGGTCCTGTTCTGCAGTGTGGCAGAAAGAAACCTTATCATTCCTTCCCTTTTCATCCCCCCTATTTGTAAACAGAGTGGAGGCAAGGGGAAGGATGTGTCATATAATGTAGGTCATATAATGTAGGCACTTTCAAGAGCTTGAAAGTAGTAGAGGAGCTTGGATAAACTGTTAGAGCCAAACTCAACGAAGCCTGAGCTGCGCTAAGCAAATGCTGTTATCCTTGCAGGCTGTTAATGTGCCTAATCAGCCTCTTCTGCAACACTCACTTGAAGGTTGTATGGTTGACTCCAAACCTTGCTAGGCCCAGACAGCACAAGCATAGAGTGAAGGTTTTTTTCAACACCTCAGTTGTGCACTAGGGGCCTATACAGGACTTGTGGAACTGGTGTTGGTGCAAATGCAGCCCATGAAGGCTGGGCTCTTTCAAGGCTTTGGCACAGCAGTGGGGGCTCTGGCCCCCATTGGCATCATCTCTATCCACCTACCCTGTTTGCAGCTACACCCACCTGGCTTCTGGGTTCCTTGCATGGTCCCCAAGTTCTTATCGGGATTAAGTTGGTACAGACTTGCAGGTCCTGTGCACGAGTGCAAGCAAAGGTTCAAGCATGGCTATGTTCTCCACACTCCTGTGTGTGCAGGGATCACGCATGGAGGTACCATGTGGCTTTGGAGCTGTAGGTCCATCCCTGGGTGCAGGCAGAGGTACCCATATTTGAAAAGAACAGATAGCACAGCAAAGCTTTCTAGGGAGACTAGGAGACTAGGGAACGGCTTGGGAAAGGAGAGGTGAGATATAGGGGGAGGGAGATACAGGGGGAAGGAAAACAAACATACAAAAAAACCTATTTACCCCTGGGGTACTATATGCAGCATATTTTTAATTTAATAAAATAAAAAGAAGAAAAATGTTGCTTTTCAAAAGTACCAAAACTGCTGACTTGTCAGTCAGGTTGTGATGGGGAGAAAGGGGTTAATGGGTACAACCCAGGCTTTGGAGAAGAGCAGTGGGAGCAGCCTCCACTGCCCCATCCCTTGTTGCCTGGGGGCAGGCACCTGCTCCTCCATCCTCTGCTGCTGCCTGTGGAGAGGGGATGAGGCATGACAGAGGTCTCTGTCCCCTTCTGCAGACCTCCAGGCACTGTGGGGCTCTGGTAAGGCCCCAAGAAAGCTGGGGCTGATACCTCCAGTTGGCAGGAAAAAAAAAAACAACGGGTATTTGTGCTTCTCTGAATGGCAGCTAGAGCCCAGAAACCGTGGCACTCTGAAGTGATGCTGGGGATTCTGGGCACTGCAGCCTTTGGCCTGTAACAGCAGTGGATGTAACTGAAAAGCAACCTAGAATAACTCAGCAAGCCTTGGGAAATGCATCAGCCAGCCTCTGACTCTGCATAAAAATCAGCCTGGGCTAGGAGGAACAAAAAAAACTTACTTAGAACTGGGGTGAGGGACTGACAAACCAAACTGGGATTCCAGCATGCCCTCCCAGAGCAGATCCCAGGCCTGCAGGAGGACAGGTCCTCTCTGAGCTGTGCCTGTCCCACCTGGAGCACCTCCTGGGAAGGAAGCCTGATGCTGGGAGTTTCTGTCCTACTTCCCCCAGGCTCAGCTCAGGATTCTGCCTCATACAGAGGCATTTCAAAGACAGAGCTAGTGTTTTTCCTGCCCTCTCCTCCTGCTGAGCTCTGTAGTAGCGACAGGCATGGAGGCAAGATGGTGCCATGGAGAAGAGCTCCCTTGTTCAATCAATGACCTTAGAGAGAAACCATGACACAGGTGGCGCAGGAGCACCAGCAGCCCCACGCTGGTTTACCCCTGCAGCTACAAGCCCCTAGGCCTGTGCCTTGGCTGGAAGTCTCTGACCTATTAAGGCAAATAGAAAGGTTTGGAGCTGTGGCAGCCCAGGGCATTCCCTGGGCTTGTTGCAGCCCCTTCCCCGGGAAAAGCAGGTGGAAAAGTGAGTCACTTGTCCAGCTTAACCATACCCCACCTGGCTTCTCAGTGGGTTCTGACAGATCAAGCAAGCGCCCCCCAGCAGAGGCAGGACAGCAGGCACAGCTCAGAGGCCCTGGCCTCAGCTCCTTAGACCTTTTGTACAGGGCTCTCCCCTGGTGGTAGTTTCTTGCTGCGCTTCTTCATGCGGCTGCGGGCATAGACACGGAGGAAGAGTGCCATAAAGACGACAGCTACACCCAGCCCACCTACAACAGTGACAGTGTGCCCGTAGATGAGGCAGGAGAGGAGAATGGCAAAGGCTTGGCGGAGAGTCATGATGATAGTGAAGACGGCTGCCCCAAACTGGTTGATGGTGTAGAAGATGAAGAGCTGGCCGCAGGCAGAGCACACAGACAGCAGCACCGCATGGGCCGTGAACTCCGAGTGACGAGCCATGAAGTGTACTGATTCTAGCAAAGCACCCTGCTCCAAGAGCGAGCCCACTGTGAAAAGGCAGGAGAAGACATTGACACCGAACATCATCTGCACAGGAGACATCTTGTAGGTGAAGAGGGCATCCTGCCAGTTGGATGTGAAGCTGTCGAAGACAATGTAGCCGGCCAGGAGGACAACACCAGAGAAAGTGGTGACAGTGGACATGTGTCTGTTGGGAGCACTAGAGAGCAGGAACATGCTGACCCCCACGGAGATGAGAGCAGCTGTGAAGTACTCCCAGTACTCGTAACTCTTGTGTGACACCAGTTTACCCATCATCATTACAGGGATCACTTTGGAAGCCTTGGCCAGCACTTGGGTGGGGAAGCTGATGTATTTGAGTGCCTCGTACTGGCACCAGCTGCTGAGGATGTTGGAGAGGGAGGCAAAGGAGTACTTGTACATAGCAGCCCCATGGCGTGGCTGCTTGGTCAGGGCACAGTACAGACCAGCCACAGTGAAGGCCAGGATGCGGTTCATAAACACTAGGAACTGGGAGTCCTTGAACTTCTCACCAGGGTCTGTTTCAGTAGCACCGTATGTTCTTGTCATCACGCGCTCCTGGAGAACACCCCATGTGAGGTAGGAGGCCTGCGAAGCAAGAGAAGCACAGGGGTTACGATCCACACAGCTACAAACAACCTGGAAGAATAGATCCCAGAAGATCCTTGTCTGCCCATTCATTGCCTCATCCTCTTCATAGCAGTGCTTCCCTGACACACTGGGAGATGGGACCGCTCCTGTTGCAACCAACCTGCAGGAGCCCACCATACCTTGTGGTTACACTTAGGAACAACTAGAGCCAAACAAAACCAACCCTGCTAAAGCACAGCCTCTACAAGGAAAGAGAAGCCCACAAAGCAGCACCTCAGTATACAGAAAACACTTGTTTTAAACTGCCCGTTGAACCAGATGGACAGGATCAGAGAACATTACTGACGTATAGCTCTGGTTTTGGTGCCAGCTCACTGCAGCAGGTCCTGGCAGCTTTCCCAATGGCCTCTGTGTTGGTTTTCACTTCCAGCTCCACAGACCAAGTTCTTCCACCCAAATCAATTCTAGTTTCTAGCAGACAAAATTGTTCTCCAGGGATAATTACTGTCATCTCCACTACTTACGCTGCCCTGGTGCTACAACACTGAGCCTTTGTCTAAAGAAACAGGGACTTTTCTCTCCAAAGTAACTAAGGCAGAGAGATGAAATGACTTGGTGGTGTCCTCGCAGAAAGTCTGAATGTGCTGGTATAGTAGGCCAGGGTGTGGGCTGGCTGCAGGATGTGTGAGTTTTGTATAATAATTAATTTTAGTCCTCACAGAACCAAAAAGCTGCCTTTCCTAATGATTAGGCTGTAGCTGAGACTCAACTAAAATTAAAAGATCATCTCTTTTTGTTGCTGAATTCAGTACTTCCCGCTATCCAAATCCAATCTATCAAGGGCAGAACCCATCAGCCCCAGAAAGTGACCCAGAAGAGAGCCTGTGTGTTAAGAGGGCTCAAACTACCTGCGGCTCTGATGGGAGCTGGAACAAGAGCAGCCCTAACAATCCTTCTAAGCCTCAGAATTTTCCCTATCCATGGATGCAGGGGACTGCATTTGGATAGATGAGAGAGGTCCCAATCCAGATGACACCAGAATGGTCCCTCAAAGGTTACACAGCAGCCCTGGTGGATTATCCTAGTGGAAAGACTGTGTCCCAGCCTCCAACCCTGCCCTGTCAAGGAGAGCACTGCATCTTCAAGGAACTGGTAGTACAAACTCATTTTCCAGTCCCTCCATCCTGAGTGGGATGGCCATGCACACATACATGGAACCCCTACCTGTAGACCAGCAGCACAGAAGAGCAGCTTCAAGACCTGTCGGGCTGTAGAGGACTCTGTAGGCTCTGCTCGGGGTGGCAGGGAGCCATCCTCTGGATGTACAGACTTCACCTCAGAGCCGAACACACATGATTTGATGACAGGAAAGCAAATGCCTCGGCCTGAAGGGATAAGAGAACACAGAGACAGAATTAACCACAGCCTGGGTACCACAAGCCACACCAGCTTGAGAGGTGTAGGCTCCTTCCATACTAACCTTCTCTGTGACTAACAGTCAGTTCATTACACTACATGCATCACCAGATAGAGACTGGGCCTTTAGCAGACAAATTCTCATATTACTTATGCAGCCATGGATTGGGCTGACTCAGGCAGACTCTGAATTGTTCAGAACGAACTTCCGTACCTACTGGTATGGGAGCCTGGGAGAGATTTGTTTCAGGATAGCTCCTAGAGGTGGAGGTCTATGCCAGGTCAGGGCTGGTCCAACAAAGCATGGCAAGAGAACCACCTCTCAGCACTGACTGGGTGTGACAGAAAGGGGATGCAGAGAACTCAAAGGAGACAGGATATCGGAGGGAAGTTGTTGCCTGCCCTTACCTGTCTCTAGGTAATTCCTTCTCTTGAAGTACTGGATGAGGAGGAATCCTGGTATTACAATACTCGCGTAGCCAGCAGCATTAATAAAGAAACGGAAGAGCCAGAAATCCCCCCAGGAGTCCTGCAGGGCAGGGGGTATTTCTTCACCAGTAGCCATGGCGGGGAGAGCAGCCAGCATGAGGGGAACACAGAATCTGCAGAGACAAAGAGGAAGATGGTAGGCAACCAGCACACAGCCTGCTCCTCTGCTTACCTGCACCACCCACCTCCCAGATTGCTCCTGACCAGCAGGCAGCACCCAGATCCCACCCCGGCAATGACAGCAATTATCACAGAATACAGAGTAGGAAAGGCCCTCTGGAGTTTATATTTGCATCTGTTAACAGTGTTTGCTCTGGCTTAGGAACACATAGACTTAAAAGCTTGGGCTTCCAGGATTGGAGAGGATGTTTGAACACTGTTGTAGAGGGCTGGTTTTGACAACGCCTTTGTTCCAAAAGCAAGGAGCACCTTGCGCCTCACCTTTTCAGGTTAAAATTTAGCACAGCTAAACGCAGATTTCTTTCTTCTGAGTGAGAAAAAAAAAAAAAAAAAAGGTCATCAAATGGAAAGAGACTCCTACCTAGCAGCTCATGTTACAAGCCTGCAGCCAGAGAAGGCTTTCTTTCAGAACAAGCTCTTTCAGAGCTTCCCCTCCAACTACACCAGGTGAGCAGAGGAGAGCCAGGGGGCATGTGGCTGCCAGGCTCACCCATCTCCCTGCTGGGGCAGCACATAGCCCTGGGGCAGTGTGCCAAGGCATTCCCTGCAGTTCTGAGGAAATTACCAGGGCTCACCCACTTGACAAGGCACAGCCAGAGAGCAAGGTTGGGAAGGAACCTTCTTATCAGCTGGCTGGTTGGGTTTTTACCAGTGCTAACTGCAAAGGCATCTGATGTTCTCCAGCATTAGTCCTGTGGGGTGATCTGGTCAGCTTTATGACAGCTGTAATGCACCTGTAGTTCTTCCCACCGTCCCCTCCATTGCACGAGCAAACCCAGGCTAGTGAGCCATACCAAGAACAAGAGCAGCAGATACACAAGGAAGTTGGCAGAGACTTCTGCACCCAAGGCCACTGCCATCCTCCTGTCCTGCAGCAGCCTGCTCCAAGGTCAAAGCAGCTTTTTGCAGCAGGGGAGGAGGTACCTTTGGTCATGCTCCATTCTTGCCTCAGCCTCCCCTGCAGAAAAAGCCCCACAGGGGCCAAGTGATGGTGCTGTGGAGTACATAAACATGCAACAGATGAAGCTCTGGGCTCCTGTGACAGAAAGGGCCAGAGAAGACTCTAACTCCCCCTGCAAAAAAACAAGTGATTCATAGGAATTTAGGCCCCGTGTACCTTCCCTCGGTGTCATACAGCTGTGGTCTTCAGTATGCATGAATCTCAGAGTCTTGTACTAACAAAGCTAGGGTTATAAAGGCAAAAAAGTCCCCTGCCATTTCATGAGCAACAAGCTCTCCCTTCCCACTGTCCTCCTGTGCCCCGGGAAAGGCCTCAGGGGCTTTTCTAATCTTCAGTTGCTGCAGGCAGGTCTCAGTGTCCAACAACTTGACATAAGCCAAGGTGGAGCTTCAACCTTCTGTGACTTACAGGACCCAGAAATTCCCATCCTGGGTAGAAGTGCAAACAGCTTGGAGCAGGTTTTTATGCCTGCTTCCTATTCCTCTGCTCTCTCCTCATTAAAAAAAAAAAAAAGTCTGACACCTCTGCCCCTATCCTCCCCTCCCTCAGACCTCTCTCCTGCTGAGAAGCACTGTAGGCTGCATGGGTGCTGGAGGATGTAAGGAAAAGAGCTCAGCAGTAGCACTGGGGGCTGATGCTGCCCACGTGCTCCAGGTTTGTATGAGGTAATCCTGGCTGATCACAGCAGCTCTCTTGCCAAGGAGAAGGTGCAGAAAGGGCCTTCACTTTTGCAGAAGTCTGATACAAACTGCAAGGCCGGTTGCTACATTCATAGCCACGTGTCCCTTCAACTTGACAGAGACCAAATTCTGCCACCTCTGTTCAGGGCTGTTTCCCCCTACCCCCCATCACTGCCGCGGGAGCAGGAGCAGCCCCTCTCTCCCAGAGGAGGATACAGCGGGACAATGGCTCTCTATGTGTGTGCGAGCAGTTCCCAGACGCCGAGCGCTGATTCAGGGCTGCAGGCTTCGCTCTCCCCGCCGAGGCTCGGAGGGAACAGGGCAGCCAGTGTTACAGGTGGGAGGGGGCCGTGCGGGCGGCAGGCCGAGGCATGAAAGGCGCCTCAGAGCGGGACCGCAGCTCGGCTGCAGTTTCCCGGCTCACGGGGGGCTGCCCTTGGCTGCACCGCCGCAGAGCCAAGCCAGGCCCCAGCCCCCCGCCTCGGGCTCCTGACTCAGCTGTGTAGAGGATTTGGGGCTGAAACGCTGCCCGCCCGCAGCCCAGCGCATCTGCAGCACCGCTCCGCCTAACGGGAAGCCTCGAGTATAGAGAGCCAGGCCCCGCTCCGAGCGGGATCTCACTGCATGGAATCCCACCATCGTTAAGGTTGGAAAAGACTTCATAAATCACCCAGTCCAACCGCCGGCCCATCACCGCCGTACCCACCAGCCCACGTCACTCACTCACACGGCTTCTCCCCTCAGGCCTGGCCCCGGGCAACCACCTCCGCACTCGCGCGGGAGGCAGCCTCACGCCCCAAAACCGCACGGCTTTTCCGCCCGGGACCGGAGACAACCGCCGGGAACCGAGAAGGGCAAAGGAAGCTCCCGGGGCTACGAGGCCGGTTCCTGACCGGCAGCCCCATTCGCAGGCACCGCGCCGCCCCGCCCGCTCCGACTCGGCCCCAGCACCCACCTGCGGCCCCCTCCGGCCCGGCCCGGCCCGCTCCCGGCCGGCTCCCCTCAGCCCGCTCCCGGCGGCGGCGGCGGCGGAACTCCCGCCCGGCGGCCCGCAGCGTCGCCCCCACAGCGCCCCCTGGCGGTGCGGAGGGGCCGTGCGGAGCCACGCGAAGCCGCGGCTGCGCTCACGGCGTACCGGGCCCAGCCTCGCTATGCAGGAGGGCGGGAGGAAAACACGGGGCAGCCCCGGCTCCGCGTCAGGGCTCGGCTGCGCTAGCCCAGCCCTGACGCGAGGGGGCAGGGCTGCCTGCAGCGACGCAGTAACAGTTTACGACACTCATTAAAACAAACAAACAAACAAACCCCCAAGCACATTTATTATTAATTAAAAAAAAATAAAAATAAAGATGTGTAGATCACTTGCTTCTGCCTTTCTCCTCCTGCTCCTCCTCCTTCAGGCCCGGTACCACCACAGCACTGTGAGACGTTGCTACCCCCAGCCACAGGGCACCCGGCCTTGGCAGGTGCTGCTGAGGTAGTGGGTAAGACACAACTCCTCAATCGCAGTCCAAGAGCTACTGGGGAGACCAGAGGAGCAAGTGCTGCAGTCCTGGCAGCATTCCCTCACATCTGCCTTTGCAAGAAGGGACAAAGAAAGCTGCAAGCAGCTCTGCAGCATCTTGGGTGATTGCACACCATCCGGGATTTGCCCCATGCAACAGCAGCTGCTCCATGGCAGCAAGTAGGGAATTTTCCTGGCTGGGGTGGGGTCAGCACGCTGGGTGTCTGTTCCCACAGCACCACTGTGGGCCAGTTCCCCAGCACACCGCATCACGTGCTGCTCACACAAGTGAGAGGCAGGGACGAGAGGTGAGGAACTAAAGGATGTGGAGACAACCCGGCCGGCCATCACTTCAGTCCGCAGAACCCAGAGAAGACCCTATGTTTTCTAATCAACCTGACACCATGTGGGAATGGAGTAGGTTGGGTGACACGAGAGCTGGAGCACCCGCAGCCAGAACAAACGTTTATTACAGTGAGCGCTAGCTGCTCACTCACACTTGATCTGATGCTGGCTGGGGTGCCAAAGGATGCTCTGTCCTTGTGCAGTGTGATGAGGAGTCCTCTCCCGCTCCATCCCCAGTCAGCAACAGCCTGCATCCCCTGCAGTTCAGGCCCCTGGCAGGGAAGGGAATTCAGTCCTGCTGATCTGTAGCACAGACCCCACTGGGCACAAATCTGGGCACAGCCTCCCCTGTGTAGTGCTCATAGTGCCACCTCCTTTTGTCCAGAAAGGCAGCCTGAGGCCCACAAAACTCTTCTCCGGGCAGGGATAACACATGGCTCCACGCCCATTGCAGTCATCAGGGCGACAACATGGGGCGAGGAGGCCGCCTGTGGGCCTACGTGTCCACCGCTCACTCAGAGCACACGACGGGCTTCCCTGAGATCTTCAGGTCGTCAAAGGGCAGCAAGGCGAGGAGCTGCAAAAGCCAAGGGTGCAGGGCTATAAGCATCCCTGTTGTGTCTCTGCCACCACCCCGCAGCCCCCGCCTTTCCTACATGCCGACAGAACTCTCAGCATCCCCCCTGGCCTCACTCACATCATCATTGCCATCAGCCAGGTCCTGGGCTGTCTCATTTTCCATGTTCCTCAGTAGGGTGTCTGCCCCGGAGTGCGAGAGGATGGCAGCAATGGCAGCGTCCTTGCGACCCACAGCCAGGTGGAGTGGGGTGCAGCCATTGTACATCTGGGCATCCACATAGGCCCCATTGTGCAGCAGGAACTGGACAGCACTCCGGTTGTGGCACTCCACCGCCATGTGCAGCGGGGTCTTCCCGCTCGTGCCCTCCTACGAGTTACAAGGATGTGGATGTGAAGTCCCCCCTGCAGCACCTACACCCATGGGCAGGGTGCAGAGGTGCAGTCCCACAGCAGCCCTTTCCTGCCTTACCTGAACATCAATGTTGGCACCACTCTGCAGCAGCAGGGACATCATCTGGATGTTCCCCTTCAATGTGCTGATGTGCAGACAAGCCAGGCCTGCAGAGAAGAGACAGGAGAGATAGCCAGCATCAGTTCCAGTCTCCCACCAAGCTCCTGGATTTACAGCACAATCCCTGGGCCACCCCCCGGGTCCCACCTTGCCAGTTCTGGAGCTGCAGGTCCTGGAGGTGCCCAGGGGGCTCAGCTGTGCCCTGCAGCAGCTGCTGGGCACAGCGCAGGCGCTGCTGCTCACAGGCCAGGTGCAGTGGGGTATTTCCATTGCGGTCCTGCAGCCCAGGGTTGACTCCTTTGTGAATTAGTGCCTGGACTACGCTGGGCTGCTCCAGATAGACAGCCAGGTGCAGCGGAGTCTGGAGGAGGAACGCAGAAATTAAGAGGCAGAGGTGCCATGCAGTGCCAGCTCCCAGCAAGCAGACTGGTGGCATGGGGTGGGCACCCTTCCACCCCCAGTGCCAAGAGCTGCTCTCCTCCCTCCCAAGGTGTTGCCTTCCCCCACTTTGGAAAGGGACAGCCCACAAGTACTTATCATGCCCTGCAGCAAGCAGATAGGCTTCCCCAGGGAAAAGGCTGATAGAGTAGGCAACCAGTAGGGTGGCACCTGCCTGCCTCCTTCCCTCTGCCCATCTCACTTGCGTCATACCTGGAAAAGGTCATTCTGGATCTCCAGCAGCTCTTTGGGAAGCTGAGCAATGCAGCAGAGTGCCACATCTGGGACACAGTGAATAATTGCAAGGTGAACCAACCTGCACAGGGAACAGGGGTGGAAAAGAAGGAAAAAAAAATAAATAAATCAGTCCCAAATGATGTATTCGGGGCAGAGATTCTCCAGTGCTGCAGTTGAAATAACCTCCCCACTTCCCCCAGCCACCTGTCTTCCCACCAGTTTGCAGCTTCCAACCCTACCCTCTCTCCAGGGCAGCTCAGCTGCAGGGTGGGACAGAAGCATAGTCTAAGGTCCCCAGGGCAGACCGTTCAGCTGACCACAGGGGACATGACCCACCTCTCCTCCCTTGGGCCACACTGAATGCTGGGGGCTTGCACCCAGGCCTCCATCTTGGGGAAGATGGCAAAGCCTGGGAAGCATTTTGCAGAGCCCAAGGGCCAGGTCTGGCCACTGAGCAGGAGGTTAGAATTCCGGCAGCTGCCAGGGGAATTCCAGTTCCCCACTGCCGGTTCCACACGATGACACTTCTGCTTTCTCCTGCGCCAAGGCAGGCAGCCAGAACAGGGCAGAAGCCTGGCACCAGTGCAAGATCACCTGCACAGCACAGCCCTTGTGCCAGCCTCTCCTCCAGCCCCCACTGATTTCCTCTTCCCCTTCCACATCCTTCCCCTTTGGTGCCACCGTGGCAGGGCTGGCATGCAGAGGGATACCAGAGTGTTCTGAAGAGCTGGGTACCTGCAGACAGCCCTGGTACTCACCACTGCTGGTTGCTCAAGGCTGCCCCAGCCCCAGGGTAGATTTCATTCTCAGCCCACCCATCCCTTGCCCTTCCCCTGCTGCAAGGCTTGTGCTGGTTTTGCACCAGTCCTCGCTGTCTCTGTGCAGTCAGAACAGAAGTGAGAGCAGCAGCAGTGGGCCTGAGGGGAATTTCCAGCTCAGCACCACCAACCTGCTGCACCCCTCATGGGCACAGGGTTAAGGAGCAGGACATCCCTCAAAGGCTAGAGGGAGGCAGGAGCGGTGGCAGGAGGGCTGCACAGCCTCAGCAGTCCAGCAAAGCTGCCTCTTCCATGGATTGAGCCAGTACTCGGCACCCCAGGCACCCTTAGCCGAGCCCCATTTTCAGCAGTGAAACAAACAAGTTCCCCTTCGCCCTGCTGCCTGCGGAAAAGCTGCGTCCTTGGGGAAGCCCTGGGTCATGTTGCTGCAGGGAATTCCCCGCTGGAAGCAGAGCCACCCACATTTTGCCTCCATGAGGCTGCTGGGTACCCTACCGCTGACACTCTGGAGCAGGGCAGGGGATACACCAGGACCAGATGCAGAAATATGGCAGTAGCAGGTGCTCCCCTGCCTTCAGCTGCTTCCCACAGCTCTCAGGCCTGGCAGCAGGCAGGAAGATGCCCCAATAGATTTGCAGCAGGCTGAGGCTGCACCTTGAGGTGGCCTTTGCCTGCTGCCAGGGACAGTCCCTGCCTCTCCACGCCTGCTCCCACGTGCTGAGGAGATGGCAGGATGTGCTGCTCTCAGGTATGGCGCAGATAAGCGCGTGCAGCCCGGGGACTTTCCGAAGCAATTCGGGTTGAACTTTAAACCTCTGCCGCTTTCACTTTCCAGAGCCAAACTTGGCTCCCTGGGGAGAGAGCTGTGCCCGGCTAGGGTAAGCTGGGGAGGGTACCCTGGAATGCCCCATGCTCTGTAGCATGGGGACAGGTGTGACAGTCACAGGGGGACGTGGAAAGCCCAGCCCTCTGCTGGCATTTCCCTCGCCCTGGGCTGGGTGCTTTGCAGCTCAGCATGTTTGGATATCCGCGCTGCACGGGTTGCACAACCAGAGCCCCTTCCCACCAGTCAGAGCTCAGGCTTTCCCTCAAAGCTGCTTCGAAGGATTGCTTTTTTTCCTCCCACCCCTGTCTTCTCCACCCAAGCACAGCCTCCTCCCCTGTTTTCATTTCTGCATTCGCTCCCCTCTTTCCTCATTGCCAGGCCTCAGCTTCCTGAAATGGCTGCAGAGGCAGCAAGCTGCTGGGGAATGGCACAGCAGCCACTGGAGCTTGATGAGCCCACTGGGAGTACTTGAGTAGCAGCACCCTTGTCCACGGACAGCTGTACAACTAAAAAGCATCTCCTGCTAAGCTGGGAAATCTGCCCAGGAGGTCCCAGGTGCAGGCTTTGTGTGGACTGCTGTTTTTTTCTGGCCACAGCCAAAAACTATCCTACCTGGGATGGCACACAGCAAGCCACCACTCTGGGCACAGGGAAGGAGAGGTGCCCACGTGCTGCCATGGGGAATGTGTCCTGGCCTGAGGATGCTGCAAGCAGAGACACAGGGACAGGGTACGGTGACACCCAGCTTCAACACAAGCAGATCTCTGAATAACCTTTGCTATCTCTCTAGAACGGGTGCTGACTGTGCAGATCCTTCCATCCATGGAGCACAACAGCTTGTCCTCAGAGCAGCCTCTCCATTAACATCTCACTCTCAACATATCCAGAACAAGGGACCAGGCATTCAGTGGAATTTACCCCAACACATTTTGATCCCTCTCCAGATAAACTCAACAAGAATGCTTTGCTCCTGGCTCTTTGTTTTGTCTGAGCAGAGGAGGAGGAAATCGCGCACATAATTTGCACAAGAGAAGCTTGTTACCAGGAGGAAATGGCATCAGCAGCGACACAGAGGAGCGTGAGCAGGGAGGAAAAGAGAAGGGGAATTCCACACTTACGCTGCTGCCCTGCTCTGGCCCTTCAACCTGCACTGCTAACCGCTTCCTCACACACCAGCCCCAACCTCTGTCAGGCGGCATGGCACTGTCCCACACTGCAGCCCACTGCTGCACAGCTCCACACCTCCCCGCATGCAGAGGTGGTTCTGCCCGGTGCTGACATTGGGTGAGCTCAGCCTGTCTGCATGCAGAATGGGGCTCTGCTCTGCACCAGCATCCCTGCATGGAGGGGGTGAGCCAGAAGCAAGACAGCCTGTCCCAGGAGTATGGAAATCATTTCAGTCCCCAAAAGGCCCACCAGCCATGGTGGCCTTCAAAACGACCTCTTGCTTGCGGACAGTGGCTAGACCTTGCCAGAGCCTGTACAGAGCCATCACTTACAGTCTGGCACACACTGCCACAGGCTGCTCTCTAGATGAAGCACCACCACTGGCTTAGATCCACCACCCACTCACTGGGGGGGATTCCCTGGGGTACAGGGCCACGCCATACAGCACCCGGCTCAGACACCATCCTTCACTGTCACATCTGTCTCTTATCCACACTGAATGCAAAACCACTCAGACAACCCAGAACTGGCAGAAATCAAAGCTTTCTTCATCAACCCAGCTGAGCTCATGCCTCCAAAGCGGCAGCCAAGCAAGGACTGAAAGACCTCCCTGCCCTTGCACTGCCTGGCATCAGGCTTCTGCAGCCCAGCACGTGGAAACTTCCAGCCCTTTTTCCTCCTCTGGCATCTTGAAGTTCCCTGCATCTCTCACCAGTTCTAGGGTAAACCTAAGCATGTGGAAAGTCTGAAAGCACTTCCCTGAGCCCAGAATGAAGCCATGAGAACAGGGAAAAACCTTTCACAGGCACTATCTTGTGAAGCAGGGCTCCCCAGCATACAGGCAGCCAACTATAGAGCAGGGCCACATGAGATGAGGGAGTTAAGATGGCCATGTATTGCTGAGTGCCTAAAAGCAGCTCCTAGCCCTGCAGGACAGCCCCACACCCAACCGCAGCCCAAGCAGGCAGGAGCTGGGTGGGAAGGCCCTTCTGCTCCACAGTCACGCAGAGCCCACAGTATCACCACCAGTGGGGACCCACATTTACCCATGAACAATCCCCCAGTCTTCGCAAACGCACCTCGGCCCACAGCTCAGTGGCACATGATTTCTTATCAGCAGATGGGGCAGCACTCATCACCGGTAGAAGGAGGAAGTTGGGTTTCCTCTGCATCTCTCCTTCCCTGAGTAACTCCAGCTCTGTCTCTCCAAGCTGGCACAGGCTTCCATAAATCCAAGCAAGTGAGGAGACTTTCCATACCGCCCCATCCCACCTCACAGAAGCTGATCCTACACCCACTCCTTTCCCAGGACATCAGGCTTACACATCTGCCTGGCAAGGCTGAGAGGGAGGGGGCTTCCTTGGTGGCTCCTGACAAAGGCTGCGCTTGTTTGAAAGCCAGGACACAACGCTGGAGCCGCCTGCATGGAGCTCGCCATCCCTGTGACTGGAAAGCCCCTCTCTCAACTTCCATGCAGAGAGGTCCCATCAGAATCCCATCTAGCAGAACAGGAGCTGGGTTAAAAGGAAAAGACGGATGCTTGGAGGAGACTGCCTTGGAGTGCAGGAGCAGCACATCTCTATGCCCGACATGGAACAAGTGGGATGCTACACTAAGTACAGAGCCTGCCCACGCCTGCTGTGGCAGCTCTGGGAGCCACATGCCCCATTGCTACAGCCCTGACTTCCCCAGGACAGCAGGGGAAGGACCACAGAGAGGGCCAGGGGGGCTGAGGCTTTCACAAATGATTCTTGGAAGGCTCATGTCGAGGCACCCACGCATCTCAGTGGCCAGCACCCCATGCCTCTGCATGAGGCAACTTCCTTCCTAGGCCAGCAGCCCCTCCGCCTTCGGGGGGCCTCAGCCCTACGCCCCAGCAGCACTCTGCAAGGACCTACCAGCACAGGCAGTCCCCATTTGCATTGAGCAGAGTGCTGGATGCTCAGCATTGCTAAATATGAATGCTGCCCACCTCCGCCACAGGGTCAGAAGGAGAGACAGGAATAGAAAAGGCAGAAGTCCACAACCCAGCCGCGGTAACCTCAAGAATACATTTCCTTCCCAGCACCGGGAGCAGGCTCAGAAGGCCCTGTGCCAACACCCCCAGCCCCAGTGCGCAGCAGGCTCCCCCCTCACTCTGTTCAGATTTCCTGTTCTGAACTGCATCGTAGCTGAGAGAAAATAGGAGAGCAGCTGCAGCCACCGGGAGAGTAACTCCAGGCAGGAGATGCCAAGGCACCGCCAATTGATCCTTCCCAAGTTAATGAGCTGCTTGCATTAGGCTCTGGACGAGCAAGTCAGGCGAGCAGTGGGCTCAGCTGCCCTACAAGACAGACTTGAACGGCACACGCATCTCCAAGCAGCTGCACCCACTGACTGCCTTCCTGCAGCGCTGTTTCCCCGGGCCTGCCCGATGCTCCCCGCTGGCACACTGGCTGTTAACACTATGGCCAGGGGCGTGGGAGCTGCATGCAGCCAGTCCTGCTTGCTGCCAGACCTGCCACAAATCCTCAGCAAAGATCTAACGTTAATGAGCTAATTAGCAGCCGTGCAGGCTCCCTCCTTAGCAGGAAGTAAACACCGGGGGTGGCTTCCACCTCCTGCGGTCCTGGGAGCCGGTAGCTCTGCCTCCCCGCAGCTCCTGCTCCAGCCCTCTACTCAGCCACTAATAAGTCATTGCCTTGCTCGTATCGGTGCACTTTGGTTTCTCTTCCTCCTGCCACATTACTTAGCATTAAGCACCAACCTGGGCTTGGGGCGAAGCTGTGAGCACACTGCACTCACGCCGTGAGTGTTTGCGATGAACCCCAACCCCCCGGAGGGAGTGCAGGCAGGGGGACGTGATGAACTGAACCCAGCTACTAGCGGCTAAACTGCATTACCCTGGAGCGATGCCTCTGACCTTGGGAGAGCTCTGCGGGAGTGGAAAGTCCTCTGTTCTGCCAGGAGCTGGGCCTCCCTGTCCCAGAGGCTCCGAGCATCCCCGCGGCTCCCAGGTCGTTCCCCGAGAGCGGACCCAGCCCGCAGCGCGTCCCAGAGCCGCGGGCTGGCAGGGGACAGCAGGAGCAGCGCTCACTTACGTGTCACCGTCCTCCGAGACGTAGGTAAGGGCCTCCAGCTGCCGCCGGTTCGGGCCATCGTGCGGCGGCGGCGGTTCGGCGGACGGCAGAGCCTCGGGGAGGACGCCGGAGCTGTAGCTGGAGTCCAGGCGCTCCTCGGAGGGGGTCGGCGGATCGCAGGGGGCCGGGCTCTCTCCTGCGGCGGTCGGAGTTTCCCCGACGGGGGTCGGCGGCTTGGTAAGGGTCGGGGTGTCGGCGGGAGCCGGGTTGTCCCGCCCGCCCGGCAGCGAGCGCAGAGACTCGATGCCGGAATCGCACTGCCCGTCCTCGCCCTCCCAGCACTCGCCGCCCGCCGGCCGCGCCATCCCGCCGCTCTCAGCACCCGCCGCCCGCCCGTCCCGGTTCCGGCCTTAGCCCTGGCGCCGGGGGGCTCATGGCCGGAAAGCCAGCGAGCGACCGCCGACTCCGACGCTGCTCCCTCGACTCCTCCTCCCGCCCGCACTGACTCAGCCGCGCCCGGCCCCGCCCGCCCGGGATTCCCCCCGCTGCAGGCAGCGGCCCCGTGCCCGCCCCCGCGGGGCCCTTCCTCAGCCGGGGGCTGTTCCCGACTCTGCGGGGCTGACGCTCGTGTGCTGGAGCCGGCAGCCCGGGGCCGCAGCGTGCCCCCAGACGGGACGGAGTGTGCCCCGCTGCTTCCCCCCCGCCCTAGTTTGGCTCTTTGAGTGGCAGCCGTGTAGTGATGGGACAAGGGGAAATGGTTGCAGTCTAAATCTAAGGGGAGTTTGAGACTGGGTACAAAGAAAATGTTTTTCTACAATAAGGGTGGTGAGGCAATCGAACAGGTTACCCAGAGAGGTAGCGGGTGCCCGGTCCCTGAAGACACTCAAGGTCAGGCTGGACGGGGCTCTGAGCACTTGACCTAGCTGTGCATGTCCCTGTTCATCCCAGGTGAGTTGGACCAGATAGCCTTTAAAGGTCCCAAATCAA
This sequence comes from Alectoris magna, assembly GCA_030625065.1. Classification (NCBI taxonomy): domain Eukaryota; kingdom Metazoa; phylum Chordata; class Aves; order Galliformes; family Phasianidae; genus Alectoris; species Alectoris magna. The sequence continues at coordinate 31,408,186 of CM060562.1, read as the reverse complement.
AACCATCCAGCTGTGTCCCTCAAGGATCTGTGGACTCTATCTGGTTACCTCCCAGCACCCCAGGCAGTGGGCTTTCCACAGAAGGCAATCTAGATAGCTCTGAACGTGGGTGACACCTGGAAATCAGGTTTCACTTGCTGCTTTCATTTCTTTTATTTTCACTTGCTCCTCTCTCGTCTGCAAGGTGCACACCTTCCTGCTGCACCCAGCAGGAGGGGAAGGACCTGCTCGTTCCCACGTCTGCAGGGAGCTCACCTGGGTGGCACTGGGCACGTGGGCTCAGAGCCACACACAGCGTGCTCAGGATTTCCCCTCCGGCTGCAGCTGCTGCAGGTTTGCATCACTCTCTGAGCATTGCCCGGCCAGGCTTGCATCTGCAGCTCTGCTGCATGCATACTGCCCCCAAAGTGCCTCCAAGCAGATGGGAAGAGAGGGTTTGCAGTGTGAGGACAGGGGCAGCACGGTAGCAGGCAGAGGATGCTGGCATCAATAACCTCCAGCTGTCCTCCCACACTCAGGTTCTTTTTTGGTTTCTCCAGTCGTGTCTCTGGCTCTGCTTGGAGGCAAGATGACAACTGCTGAGTTTCTCCCACACCTCCCAGCTCTGCCTGTGGATCTGGGTTATACGCTCATGGCACCTCCATTCGCACCCTGATGGTGGCTGCATCCCAGGTGTTGTTTCTGACCCTGCTGCACACAGCTGATAATTTGCAGGGCCTCTCACGGGGCAGAGTCCATCCAGGCCTCTCTTCAGTCTTGGGTGTTACTAGGCTGTCGCAGCCAGCCCAAAGTGCAGCACAGAAATCACAGGGGCAGTGATCAGCTTGGGGTCTGCATGTTATAGGCCAAACTCTTACGCATCTTCTGTGAGAGCCATTGAGCCAAGCCAGGAAGTGCCCCCCTTCTTCATAGACTCACAAAATTCTCAGAGTTGGAAAGGACCTCTAAGGCCATCTTGTCCAACTGCCAACCCACCCCCACCATGCCCACTGACCGTGTCCTTCAGTGCCACATCCACACAGCTCTTGAACACCTGCAGGGACAGTGACTGCACCACCTCCCTGGGCAGCCTGTGCCACTGCCTCACCACTCTTCTGGAGAAGAGTTTTTTTCCTAATATTCAGCCTGAACCTCCCCTGGAAGTTCTTCCCATACACACAGAGTTCCTGCTCTTTCAGCTTTATGTCACCCATAAAATACTTCCCCAAATGCCTTTACTGGTTTTTATACAGCATTATACTGTACAGAATTACAGTTCCATCATAAAGTTATTACTTGTGGTTTAGAGGGGAAATGGTGGTGGTAGGTGGATGGTAGGACTAGAAGATTTTAAGAAGTCTTTTCCAACCGTAATGATTCTATGATTCTGGGCTCTCTACAATCCCCTTCTGCTATGTCACTCAACATCATTACCATTGCAAGGAGAAACATCCCTGTTCTTTGCGGGGGAGTTGGGCTAGATGGCCTTTAAAGGTCCCTTCCAACTCAAACGATTCCACGATTCCATGAAATAAAGGGATCCGTTCCCACTAGAGGTCAGTGTCCGCATACGGCAACAGCAGCCACCCCGCCAGGCTCCCAGCTCAGACGCGGTGCCAGAGAGGTGCCAGGCCCCGCTGTGTGATTTTCAACACCAGGGATGTCTCAAGGTGCCCTGAACAGCAAGCCAGCTTGCAGGCTGGGTGAACAAAGAACCCAGACGTGCTAACCACATTTCCCTCTGAACTGGATCCTTCTCGCGGGACTGCTGTCGGATCTGTGAGTGCAGCAGCAGGACTCCGTTCACCTCTGTGCAGATGGTTGGGAATGCCTCGCTGCGTGTTCATTGGCATGCGCGTTGCTGCGGGCTCCAGAGCCCTCCCAAGGGAGGTGGCAGATGTAGGAAGGGGGTGGCAGATGGCCTTGGAGGACAGATAATCAAAACCAGGCGTAATTGGATGGTGAGACATTGCCTGAGGTGAGAAATCTTGTCACCTGGGGCTCCTTCTGTAGCTGTGGAAGCCACACCTGCTGCCAGAGGCAGGCTCCTGCGCTGCCTGCCTCCCACCCGGCTGCACCCTCCCACCTGCTCCACCTCTCCCATGTTCCCCTCTGTTCCAGACCTCCCCCAGCACTGCTGCAGGTGGCTGTCCAGCTCCCAGCGAGCTGCACGGCGCTGCCGGAGCTATTACTCGTGCAGCTTGGTGCTGCTCTCCGGAGAGCCAACACGCCGAGCTGCCAGGCTGCATTAGGGCTTGTGTCTCTCCATGCTGCATCACTGTAAGCTGGGAATAGACGTTAGCAAGCCACAATGCTGCAAGCAAGGAACCCAGGAAGGGGTTAGAAGAGGAGAGAGAGCTGGCCTGGGAGGCAGGAGAAGGCTGGCATCCCAACATGCAGCATGCAGGAGCCTAGCACAGGTCACAGCAGTGCCACTCACCAGGAGAGGGGCCGGCCCAGGTGGGCTCATTACTCGAGGAGGATATGAGATCACCTGCTGGGCTGTTGCAGAGAGGAAAACCACTTGTCTGTGCCAGAAACCTCTGTGGAGCCTCACAAATAATTGCAGTGATGGAGAAACAGCCTCTCTTGGGGCTGAGTGAAAAGAAAACAAACTGCTCAGGCAGCTTGCCGGGAATGGAAGGATGGGAGCAGGCATCAGAGATTTCCCAGGTGTGAAAGGTACCACAGAGCACAAGCAGCAGGACCTCACAACGTTTCAAACAACTGCATCTAACTGCTGTTTTAAAAGACCTTCAAAGCTGGTTCCTCACCCACAGGTTGACAGTTTGGCCAGTGGCAAAGAGCCCTGCAGGCTTCAGTGGGTTTCCTCTCCACTGAAAAAAAACAAATTCGTTCTTGAAGAGGTGAATGGCCGCAGTGCTGTCCATAAGGCTGAAGAGCAGCAGCAAAGGGGCTGCATTTAGCTGGAGCAACAAGCACATCCCTGCACCCATGCTCCTTTTGTTGCATTGTTAAGGAGCAATTTAATTGGAGCGACACTTTCTGGAAGGCTCAGACAGCTGCACAAAATAGCCTTGAAATGTCTAAATTTAATTGGCTGCAATCTGTGAGCTCAGAAAATCCTGTGGCCAACATGAGGGGATTCTCTGTAACACACCTTCTTAAGAGAGAAGAGGCAGACCACCAGGAATTGCTGATTGCTCGGGAACAAAAGACTGAGGCTTGACCGTGCCTGACCGACTGGACACGACCAAGCTACAGCTAGTATTTATATAGATATGGTGCTGCAGAATGTTGCAGCACATCCATTGTTGCACTTACGGTACAAATACTGGAACAAGGAGAGGTATCTGTGCCTGCCTGGTGTGACGTAAAGCCTCTTTCAAGCATTTTCCAGAACTGAAGTGCAGATTTAATGTCGGAGTAAAAACTGACACCATACCAAACCAGAAGTGTAAAGGATATTTCCTGCCAGTGCCAGAGATGGAGGCATGGGAAGTTTTCTGGCTTGATATATTATGGAAAATGGATGGAGAACACTGCCAATATGACACAGAGCTTTATATCTGCCTGGAACAGATATGAATGTCTCTGCAGAGTGACAGATACAGGGTATCTGGAGAATGAACCTGCCAATGTCCCACTAGGCTTCTCCCAACAATCAGAAATGTCCCTATACCAGAAATGCACTGCCCTTCAACATCACTTTTTGTTGGAGCATCCCCAAACCCACAGTGTTTTCACTTCAGAGAGAAAGGGTGTACAGAAGGAGTAACCTGGGAAGCAGGTAACACCCCTCCTACCCTTCCTTTCAACCAGACACCCTCCTTCATATGCAGCTGGCCGCCAGCCCACAGGAAGGTGAGTGGAGTGGAAAGGACCTACACATCATATCACCTTCTTCTCCAGGGGAACCCTGTGCTCTTTGCAGCACATAGAAACCATGCCCATACATTCCCTTTTGAGCACAGAAACCTGTTGTGTGCCTCTTTCGATGGCTGAGAACTCACACATTTCAGTTGAGACAGAGTAGGGCACAGAACTTCTCTGTGACATCCCAACTCAGAAATAGCAAAGCTGGGGCTGTGCTTAGCAACGTTGTCTCTGAGATGCAGTGACTGTTCTGCTGGGGCCAGAATCCAAGACATTCAATACAAAAAAAAAGCATTCTTCTGGATCATTGGTAGTTGCAGAACCCACTGATAAGAGATGTATTGCATGGATGGCTCCGTAGGGTTGCTGGCAGCCACCATCCCAAGGTTTAATCCTAGCAGAGAACAAACCAAAAATAGGCAAACCACAGCAGGCAGCTCCCTGCAGTCCATGGTGCCATTGGGGAACTCCTTGCCAGTGTGCATGCAGAATGACAGTCAAAGCTTACCACTGATTCAACAGTAAATGGACAAATTCACTGGAGTAAAAGCTACCATGGTCTGAATACAAAGATGTAGACTTGTATCACTCTTTTTTTTCCCCTCCATCCACCCTTTTTAGGTGACTTTCCCACATCTGGGAGAACAACAGTGAACAGAGAACAACTGCTCCTGGAGGACAGTCATCTCACACACTCCTGTTGGTCCAGCTGATGTCACTTCCCCCAGGAGTCCCCATCACTGTATAAAGCAGAAATGCATATATGCATGCAGATGATCTGCAAATGTCTGCTAGTGTGCATGTGATAGTGTTCAGCTGCAGACACCTTGGCTGGAACGGGTTGTGCCATGGTGCACACAATACTGAGTTCTCCTCGGCAGCACAGGAAGCAGCACGGAGGATGGCTCTGACACCCTTTGGGAGCCAAAAGCTGCCTGCAGGATTGGGAAGGGGGTGTCTGAGAAAGAGGCAGTGGAATTCAGAGCAGGCTGTTCCTGCGTGCTGCCGTTCCCATGGAAACAGGGGAATGGAGAGAGGAAATCCATCCCAGCCTCTTTGGAAGGCAGCTCTTTAGCATCACCCTGCTGCCACACCTGTCCCCATGGGAAGCAGTGGCTGCAGTTCTCCCAGGTGAGTCTCCTCGAGTGAGACCACGAGGCCTACAGATGTTTCCTATCTTGTCCCAGGCAGCAGAGCAAACATGCATCCCAGCCCTAAGGCTGAGCCTCAGAGCTTGCAAAAAGTGAAGCAATTTCCAGCAAATTCTGCAGCTTATGTAGGGAAATCCAGGTCATGGAGCCACTGTCCCTGGAGGTGTTCAAGAAATGCAGAGACGTGTCAGTGAGGGACACGGTTAGTGGGCATGGTGGGGATGGGCTGGTGGTTGGACCAGATGATCTTAGAGATCTTTTCCAACCTTGGTGATTCTGTGATTCTATGAAAAGCCAGACACATATTTCCCAAGGCTGGCATGGAAGCAGGTCTGTACCTGCAGTATCTGGATCTGGGCCCTTCCTGTGCTGTGTGCATCCCCTGAGGATGCTGCTGTCTCCCCCAGGTCCCCCAGTCCCGAGGCTGGATCTGCTAGGCGGTACCACCAGCGCCAGCTGGCCGCATGACAGCCTCCAGCCGAGTTATCCCCAGGAACGGGCAAAACGCAGCCAGAGCTCCGACACGTCGCTGTCCCCAACCAGGAGCGGGGGCCCTCGGCGGGGCGGGCAGCGGGGCTCTCCCGTGCGGCTCAGCTGCCCGGGAGCTCGGGGCGGCCGTGCGGTGCTCCCCGCATCCCCTCCTCAAGGTGACCCGCCGCTCCCCCCCGCCCCCCTCCATCTCTGTCCCCGTCCCCCTCCACGGCGTCCCTCCCACCGCGGCTCCGCCCGCCCTCCGCTGCGCTGCGGCGGGGCCGGGGGCCGGCGGGCGGCGAGCGCTGCCGCCGTGCCGCGGCTGGGGCCGTGCCGCGGTGGGGTTATGCCGCCGCGCCGCCCGCCCCGCCGCCCGCCCGGGGCCCGGGGAGGCAGCGCCCGGCGGCGGGCGGGATAATGCGGCTGCGGGCCGGAGCCGGAGGCGACGCCAGCGGGGAGCCCCCGCCGCCGCCATGTCCCCCCCGGCCTCGGCGGCCGCGGCCAGCGAGGGAGGCAGCAGCACGTCGGTGCCGCCGGAGGAGGCGGAGGGGGTCCGAGAGGAGGTGAGGTGCCCCCAACCACCCTACCCATCTGCATGGGGCCGGCTTTGCATGGCGCGCTCGCTGACCGCCCCGCCGCTAGCCGCCCCGCGCCGTGCCCGCACAGGTACGGACCCCCGGAGCCCCCTTCCCTCCCCTGCCGCGGACCCGCTGCCCCGGGGTGCCCCCGCCCCCCACCCGCTCGCTCCGGCCCGGCCCTGGCGCAGCTGGAAGGAGCGCAGGAGACGGGAACGGAGCCTGGATGTGAATGCCGGGGATGGGGGGAGGAATGGGGACCGTCACAAAAGGAGAGTGCGGGGCTTTGGCTTGCTGCAGTGGGAAGAGGTGGCCGTGCTTGGGAAAATGAGTCTCCCTCTTCCTCGCCCCTGCCTTGGGGGAATGTGAGGGAAGACGCGGCCGACAGCGGGGTGAGCCCCTTTGTCCCACCCCCAGATCGGGCTTCCCAGGGGGATAAGGGGCCACCGCGGTCCCTGGAGAGCATCAGCAGCGCAGGGAGAGCGGAGCGCTCCTCACCTGCGGGAGACTGCGAAGGGCAGCGCGGTGGGGGGTGCGCGGGGCTGCGCATCGCCGTCCGCTGCTGCCGAGGAGCTGCGGTTGGCCGTGCTGCATAGTCCCGTGTTCTTTGCCTCCACGGCTTGGGGAGAACATACGTGCGCGTGGAGTTGTCCTATATATACAGTCGTGTATTTAGATATAAATAATTGTGGGAGAGGAATACTGAAGTTCAAGGTCTGGGGAACTGTGCACACAGAGTGTACTCTGAGGCTCTTGCTCAGCTCTCCTTTCCTGCTGCTGTCCAACCACCCCTGAGCCGCGGGGCTCCAGACAGAGCCCGAGCAGCGTGGTGCTTCTGTAGGGCAAATATATGCATGTATCACTCCTGGACATGGTCTCTTGCCTCCTGTGCCCTGCCGGTGTTGTGAGTCAGTGTTATGTCCAAGGGAGCGTGGTGCCTTCCAAGAGGTGCCACCTCAAGAGCTGGGTTGGATGACACAAGTGCAGCATGGGTGAACATACCTGGCCTCCAGCATCCCCTGCCTCACAGAGTCATGAGAAGATGGACCGGGCTGTGTTGGCTCTGCAGTGGCTGGCATTCATGCTGTCAGTATCACTGTGCTCTATGGGAGCAGACAGAAGGGCTGGAGTCCATGACCTGCACGCATGGGGCTAATGGCTCACTTCCCTCAGTAAGCAGCTGTCTCGGACTGCCACGGTGCTGCCATGGAGAGAGGGAGGCTGCATCTTCTCCTTACAGGGATGTCTGGGGTCTGGAAAAGGGGAAATGGGGTCCTGTCTGAAGGTGCCTTATCTCTGTGTCTTGGGTCACTGTACCTAGGAGCCCCGTAAGTCTCCAGGTGCCCTTTGGCTCATCCCAGCAAGGCACGCAGTGAGCCAGAGCTGGCTGTAGAGGAGCTGCTGTTCCATCCAAGCACCTGCTTCCTGTTGGCATCACAGGCATACACCTACACTTAGCAGTGCCGGGCTGAATCCCTCTCAGCAACACATTTCCACCCGGCAGGTTATGAAATGTCAAGACACAGGCTCTTCAGCCTGAGGACAATCTAAAAAATTCCCTCATCCTACTGCTGAGGTGGAATGCGATGGAGGGAACTGGTTTTCTTCCAATTGTAAAATGGAGACCTTGGGCCCATTGCAGGAGCTGACTGCTGGCAGGGTTCCCTGCCTCCTAGATACTCTGCTTTTCCTTTTCTTCTGCAGTTGGCAGCACTGCCAGCCTGGGCCGAACCAGCTGCTGCTTCCAGGGAAGTAGTTCCTGAGCTGCGATTGTGAGATGTCATTTGGGCCCAGATGGGACCCTCGTGAGCAGCAGTGGCCATTGTCTGCACAGAGCACAGGAGGATGGTGGCAGGTCTTAGAAGTGACAGGGTCCTGCAGCACTTCTGGTGTTGTTCAGTGCTCAACAGAGCTGCAGGACCCCAGAATTAAGGGCAACAAAAGGACTTTAGCTATGTGCTTCGCCATCACGGTTCTGGGCAGGGTTCTCTTGAGGACCATTTAAGGATTCCCCAGATCTCGGTATCAGCAACTGCTCAACAGAGCTCAGCTCAGCAGTGGGCCCCTCTCGGGTGCTGCCTCTGCCCTTTGCATTGTGGACATTTCAGTTTGATTCGTGGCTGCTCATAAGTCATCTCACCATTCTTTCCTGTCCTCCCCTGAGCAGCAGCTGCGGGCGTGGGGATGCATCTCCTTTCACCTCAGGGTCATGTCAGAAGGCCGTGTGTGAGGCCCAGGAGACAGCCCACAGGATCCACCTGCCCCTTGCGCTTCCCAAATGCATTTTACACACATGCACAGAGAAAGGAAGCTTGCAGGCATTTGGAAGGTTGTGCAGTAGGACAGGAGAAGGCGAGAGGTTGGTTGGAGTCACACAAAGGTGTTGGCCTGGCCAGGGCTGACTCCATTCTCTCTCCAGCAGAGGTGTTGGGGTGCACCTGTGTAGCAGATTTGCTCACCTGTCCATTTCAGGTGTGAGCAGTGGGGGTAGCTCCTGGTGACAGAGGAACACCCTGCTTGCAGCAGAACAGGGCAGGTCTTCACCTCATCTCACCGGACTGCAGCAAGCAGGTGACTGTGGCATTTATGTCACAGCCTGTGCTCCTCTGAGCAACACCATTCTGGGACAGAAAGGATTTCCCTGTCCCCAGCTTTCTCATCTTCATGTTCATTTGCCACTCTGGGCTTCTGCAAGGCTGGGTGAGAGCTCAAGGAGGTGACCTTATTCAGCAGCTTCTGTGGGGAAGCCTTGGAGCTGGCTGTGTGCTCCCGTGAGCCCTGTGCAGCCCTGGAGAAGAGCAGGGATGCTGCATTTCCTACCAGGATTAGGCTCTGCAGTTGGCTCCTCCTCCAGCTCTGCTGTGGTTGTATCCCGTTATTGGCACTCGATTGGTTTTCAGAAGCCCCACCGGTGCCACTGATGTGTATGTGTTTTACCTCAAAAGCCTAGAACAAAATGGGAATGTAAACAGCATACAGCAGGGGTTAGTGTGACCCCGTAAAAGCGCTGCAGTGTCTGAATGCCGCGTAGTCTTAGGAGGAGAGTACTGTGTGGACTAGAGCCCTGCTAACACAGTTCCTGGAAGCGAGCCGTGGCTGCATCATCCTCCCCTTGCCATGCCCTGGGTCCCTACCTGCAGCGCGCTCTGCCTGGAGCTCTGCAGGGCTCCAGCCACAATACCATTCTGCTGAGCAGGACCAGCAGCCAGCCCTGCACCAGCTGCTGCTGGGGACAGTTTGCAAGGCAGAAGGCAGCTGGGGCAGAGGGAAATCTTCAGCTGCCAGAGTGGTGGCATAGTGCAGGAGAGCTGTGCTGTGTCAGGGCTGAGACCCGTGTGACTGCAGTGAAGGCTTGAGAAAGCAGGGCACAGCTCAGGCAGCTCCTGCAAGGTGTTCCTGCTTCATCTCCCTGCTCCCTGTTCTCTTCTTGCTGTTCACATCTTTCCCCATGTGATGCTGCTGCAGCTGGGGGTTGCACAGGGAAGGGTGTAGGGTGCCTATTCTCCCAGGCAGAGCTACCTGCAGCTCACACTGCTGTGTGCAGCACTGTCTGAATGCCTTCCTCAGCTCTATGTCCTTGCCACCAGCTCCTGCTCTCAGCAGGTTGCCACAAAGTGAGGTCTCAGTGCCACCAATGGCTGGGACCCCCAGAGGGAAATGCCACTGTTCTCTTCCTGGTGCCAGCATCCCTTTGATGCATGGCTGCCTGTTCCACTCATTGCAGACAGGCAGCAGGGAAGGGCAGCATGCTGCCTTCAGGAGAGAAACCTCTGCTGGAGTTGGGCTGGAGCCAGCCCTGCTGATCACTGTAGCTGTGGTCCCACAAGGGAAGAAAGACTGGCCTTTAGGGCTCTAGGAGATGAAGATAAGGGCTGAGATGCTCTTCGAGGAGAGCAAGGGGGACTCTGTGGAGGAAAGAAGAGGCCCAGATCTTTCTCCAGGCCTGCCAATGCTTTGTGACCTCTGGTTCTTCCTGAAATGTTCTTTTTCATGCCAAGAGTGAAAGTGACCTCCTCTTTCCTGGCAGTGCGAATCCACTAAGTTCTTTGGGATCCTCAGTGACAGGCTCCTGGCATCCAGTGGCCTGGGAAGCAGGAGGACAGTGCCTGGACTGTGAAGTCATAGTCTGCAGGGGTTCCACATTTCCTCAGTCCTGCCCTGGCTCTGCAGTGAGCCTGCTGTCATGCCCAGTATCAGAGGAGGGATGGTGCCAGGCTTGAGGATCGTTGCCATGAGTGGTGACATTACAGCTGGCTTTAGCCCCTGCAAAGGCACAGGTGAGCTCAGGCAAGGTCAGCATAGCTCTGATGTCTTTAGGCACTGACACCCAGAGGGGAGCTGGGCTCAAGGCTTAAGTAAGGCATACAGAGAGTGCCTGAAGCTATCCATGCTGCATGCAGTTGGAGATGGAGGGCAAAGCTGAAAGCTGCTTAGTGACATCTGTGGCATGTGCCCAAGGCTGGGCTTCTCACCACCTCTTTCGAGGCATACTTTTGGAGACTGCTGTGTTGGATGACATCTGTGCTGGACAAAGTCTTTTGTATAAGAAAGTAAATCACTTCTTTGCATGTCATTGGGTTTGGTAACATCAGTCTCATTGACCAAACAAGCAACGTGATGGATCGGTATTCAAGACTTCAGGGTATTGGAGAATGTGTCAGAGATTTCCTTAACTGGGGGGATTTCACAGGTCTTTGTGATGGTTCTAGTGAACGCACCATCACTTTAAGAAGTGCTGTTGCTGAAATCCGGTCCTTTAATCATCACTGTAGACCTGAGAGCAGTTCTTCCATAAGGATGGGCTTTCCCACTCAAAACTCAGTGCACACAATTACATTTACTGCCAGCCATGCCTTATGTCTCACCTCTCCCAGCTGTTGCAGGTCTGTGGGGTGTTCACTTCCAGTCTGAGAACCTTTTAGGATGCTATTCAATACTGCCTTCTCTCCATCCAGAGGTGGCTGCAATTCAGTTGTGGAGGAGCACTTTCCTGTTTGTGTTGTTTATGAAGCACTTCAGAAGCACTTTGGAGCCTCTGGGCTGCTAAGTGGTGTAGTGAAGATCGCTATGACCAAACAGAGGCCTTACCTGCTGCAGAAGGTCTCTGTGCTATAGGTACTCCAGACCACTTGTGCTGTCCTAGTAGGAGCAACTTGAACTATGAGTAGTGATTGGGAAAAGGGGACTTGTGTGCAAGGGGATGCAGACATAGTGGGATGAGGTTCAGTGTGGTGATTGGAGGAGGGGAGCCATCATTGGAGCTGGCTGTTTTGGTGGGACTGGCGCAGAAAGCTGAGGCATGCAGGGGAGATCCACGAGCTTCCATCTTGCTGTGCTTGACATCCGTTCCCCCTGGCATCCTTCTGCCTGCTGCCTGCTTGCCTCCCTCTTGTCCCTCCAGCCGACTGACCTCACCTCTTGTTCTCTCTCCCCTTCTCCCGGCCCTCTGGAGCAGCAGCGGCCGGTGAAGCAGTCTCTCAGCAAGTCGCTGTGCCGAGAGTCCCACTGGAAATGCCTGCTGCTGTCGCTGCTGATGTATGGCTGCATGGGAGCCATGACGTGGTGCCACGTCACCAAGGTGACCCGGCTGACCTTTGACAGCGCCTACAAGGGCAAGTCCATGATGTACCATGACAGCCCCTGTTCCAATGGCTACGTCTACATCCCTCTGGCCTTCCTGGTGATGCTCTACGTGGTATACTTGGTGGAGTGCTGGCACTGCTACACCCGCAACGAGCTGCAGTACAAAGTGGATGTGGAAAGCGTGCATGAGCGAGTGCAGCGGATGCAGCAGGCAACCCCGTGCATCTGGTGGAAGGCCATCAGCTACCACTACGTCCGGAGGACCCGGCAGGTGACCCGCTATCGTAATGGGGATGCCTACACCACCACCCAAGTGTATCACGAGCGGGTCAACACCCATGTGGCAGAGGCTGAGTTTGATTATTCCAACTGTGGAGTTAAGGACATCTCCAAGGACCTCATTGACTTGGAAAGCTACCCAGCCACACGGCTCCGCTTCACCAAGTGTTTCAGCTTTGCCAACGTGGAGTCAGAGAACTCCTACCTGACCCAGCGGGCCCGCTTCTTCACAGAGAACGAGGGCCTGGATGACTACATGGAGGCCAGGGAGGGGATGCACCTCAAAAACGTGGACTTCAAGGAATACATGGTGGCCTTTTCCGACCCAGACAACCTGCCTTGGTACGTATCCCACTATGTTTTCTGGGTGGCTGCTCTGCTGACCCTATCCTGGCCTCTGCGGGTGCTAAATGAATACCGCACTTCCTATGTCCATTACCACGTGGAGAAACTCTTTGGGTTTGACTACGTGGCAGTGACACCAGCTGAGGAGCGCTCCTTCTGCCGGAGGATGCCCCGTGTCAACACGGTGGACAGCACCGAGCTGGAGTGGCACATCCGATCCAACCAGCAGCTGGTGCCCAGCTACTCGGAAGCCGTCCTGATGGACTTGGTGGGGCTGTCCGGCTGCACCAGCTACTCCACGTGCCGCTACGGGGGCTACCGGCAGAACTGTGAGCGGTGCCACAGGACTATAAGCAGCTCTTCCATCTTCTCCCGCAGCGCCCTGAGCATCTGCAACGGCAGCCCCCGCATCCCCTTCAGCAGCAGCCGCTTCTCGCTGGGCCGCCTATACGGCTCACGGCGCAGCTGCCTCTGGCAGAGCCGGAGTGGGAGTCTGAATGAGCAGAGCTGCCCAACAGAGCAGACCCGCCTCTCCAGCCAAGTGACGGTGGAGGAGGAAGACCCCCCTCCTTATCAGGACGCCCTCTACTTCCCCATCCTCATTGTGCACCGCAACGAAGGCTGCCTGAACCACGACCACCGTCACCTCCACCGCAATGGGTCCTGCGTGGAGACCTCACTGTGAAGGTGGAGGGCAGCGGGATCTCAATGCCGATGGCCTGGCCTGAGCCAGCACGGGGTTTGAGAGAGGAGCACTGGGGAGGGAGGTGGTGCAGAAGGACGAAGTGGGACGGAGCAGTGGCTCTGACCTCCTGGAGGGGTGAGTGATGGCGCTCCCCTGACCTGGCACAGAACTCTAGATCAACCACCACATGCAAAAAAAAAAAAGAAAAATCGTCCTAAAACTGTAATTCACAGCGTCAAGATCCAGAGCGGGGAAGGAAAAGACAGGCCTGGAACAGGGAGGGGGTGCTGCAGTGGGTGCTCCATCACCAGGCTGGCGTGTGCTTGGAGGAAGCAGCAACTAGCAGACAGACCCTGCTGCACCTTGCCACCTTCTTCCCCCTGCTGCAGCCAGACCCTGGCAGGGTGGGAGCAGCAGCATTGCCCACCTGTGTCTGAAAGCCCAGGGCACCCAGGCACTGGCACTGACCGACAGCTTAGAGAGAAGGCCAAACACCACAAATTCAGCTTCCCCTGCCCCCCGGATGTACCCCACCCTCCCCGTTTGTTTTTTAGACCGTGCTGCGACTGTTACATGCTCTCACTGGGAAAGGTGTCACCTCTGGAGGACCCCAGGCACAGGCTCCTTAGGAAGCTTTGGCACTCTGAGGGTCAGCATCCCCTGGGTAAAGGATTGTCTGTTTGGGATGGCCGTGGACAGGCAGCCCTGGGTGCCTCCAGGTGGAATGGAGTGCAGCAACGCTGATCTACTGATTGGAGGAGGGCCCAGCTGGAAGATGAGTGAGAGGTCCCTGGTGAGCTGGGGAAGGGGAGGGGATGGCACTGGGACAGCAGCACGTGGATGTTAAGTTGGCATGTTGATTGGTGGAGGTCCCTTCTTACCCCAGTAGCTTCAGACAAGCATCAAGGAAGGCCCTGGTTGGTTCAGCTGCAGTTCAGCTATTGATAGTAGACCAGCAGGGTGGTGCATGTCTGCAAGAGGGAATTTTGCACAAAATTAGGCTGGTTTCTGGCTGCATACCAAACTGCAGTCTTCTGGCAGCATGGTTTTGGCAGGGAGCTCTAAGGGACAGGGAGGGAGAAATGCAAAAATGCACTGGAGCATTGGGAACCCCAGACTGGGGACATGGGGAGCGCAGACAGCCCTGCTCCTCAGGCTCACCATGCTTCCCTCATCCACCAGGGCCGGTGATGGCCAAGAGCAACATGTCTTGGGTCTCAAGAGCAAGTCCATTAGCTCATGGTCATTCAGACATTCACACTGTCAGAAATGCAAGATGGAATAGTAAACTAGCAAGGTATTAACAAAGGGTCTGTTTTTTCAGTCATGCTGCACTGCTTCACCTACAGGTCTTGGGGTCTTGGGTGCAGATGCCTTGTTCCACCAGATGAGCGCACGGTAGAGAATCATCTCCAGTGTATTAGGTTTGAAATTGGGCCTATTGCAGGATCCTTCTCTAACAAGTGTTGCATCTCTGTAGAATACACAGACAAGCCTTGAAAGGTCACATCCCTAGGATCTGTAAGGCTTTGCCCCCGGACCGGTTCCTTCTGCTGTTTTCGCCTGTGTGCCCTGGACAGTATCTCTTGCACTTCAAGTCAATTTGTCCTCCTGGATCTCAAGGGCTAGGCTCCAAACAACAGTGGTTTGAACAGAAAATCCCTTAAAATCTTACTCTGTTATGTTCTGTCTTGTAACCTACCCTTATTTTAACTACCAGACATAGATGTCTGAAATAAGAGAGCCTCTATGAGAACCTGGAAGCACAAGCTCTCCGGTATGGGCACATCTACTTCTGCTTTTTGTTCCTGATATTATTGGCACAAATTCAGACTGGGTGGAAGTGGATACAGCCCCACTGGCTGCCCTGGGATTTCCATGCTCACTGATAGCCCTTGGCTCTCTGAGTGCTTGTGCTTCTCTCTCCAAGGGCATAATACAAGCCCAGGCCCATGCTGAGAGTTCTCACAGTGTATATGGGCTGTTATGTCCCGGTGAATCGGAAGACATTCAATCAGTGGAGCTGCACTGGGTCACTAGTGAGGGATTTGCGTCCCTTCCAACACAGTCTCTTTGAAATCTCCTACACATTGCTTAAATCAGGCTGCAAGTATCTCTAGCCCCCAGAGTGCCTTGGACAGATGGATTCAGCAAAGGTTTGGCAGGCATTTTTGTTCCCTAGGGCACAGAAAGTCCTCCAAAGAGGGACTGTGCCCTGTCCTTTAGAGTTCTGCTGGTCACTGGCTCTCTTTGGGCTTCTTCATGAGGTTTCTCCGGGAGCAGACTGCTCCACACTCTAGAAAGCTTTGCTGTTTTCTGTATGCCATTGACCCCTCACAGCTTTCCATGGGCCAGAAATCAGACTCAGTTGCCAGCAGTTTTCCTCTCACACCGGGACAGGGGAGGTTGGGAGCACTGCCAGCTCCTTATCCTGGCACTTCACATCGCTGACATGTCCCTAGAAAAGTGCTCTTCTACCCTGTCACAAGGCTGGAAAATGTATTTGCACCACTTGGTGTTTCCTTTTGCTGCCGGTGTAGCTGCCGGAAGCTCTCCAGCTTTCATGAGCTAAAGAAAGAAACAATGAGCATATGAGGGGCTCTGGGTTAACTGACCTCCAAGGCACATCACCACCCATTTATCTGTCTTTCAGCACACACTAGAAATTTCTTAGATAGCACCCAGCACACCTCTGCCTTCTTTGTTGTCTTTCTCCATTCGTGCTTGGGAGGCTCCAGTGCTGTTTGTGGATGCCTGTGTGGAGGAGACTACAGGATAAAGTTTATTAAGAGGAAATTCAAGAAAGTTAGGTAGCATGTGATGGCAGTAAACCATTGCTTGCTAATTAGCTTGTGGAAAGAATAATACCTTTTAAGCTTTCCTTCCAGCCTTTCCAATTATGGCTTTGGTACTGCTGTCTGATGTCACCAGGATGCTGCCTTACTTCCAGCAGGGCAGAACCTTGCTGCAGTGTGCTCCTACTCTGCTGCAGCATCTGTAGGGTGCATTTCTGAGGCATGGCAATATCACTGAGAATTCGTGCTACCAAAGAACTGTAATTCTCCACTTGTGGTATGGGCTTCTAATCGTGTTTCATGTATAGTCAATGGTTACAATGAGGTCTGCGTGAATATGAAGATGGGTCTCTATGAGAACGATCTGGATCCGTATTGTCACAGAAATGTGTTATGGCTTAGGTGTTAGCTCTGTTTGGTAACGCTGCCTCCTGCATTGCATGTGGGCCAGGTGTACCTGGGGACCAAAGGCTGTATCGTAGGGCCTGGGAGCCCATTAGAGGATTAGGGCTGAGCCCACTCAGGGTTCTTGTTTCTGTGGGCATTCTGGAAAAATGAGAAAGGTGTTCAGTCACATTTCAGATAGACATAAATAGGCTGCATTCATTCCTAGCGTAACTTTTTTGAAGCCCGTGGTGCTATGCCAGAGCGAGCATGGCTTAGCAACTCTTCAGAGTGATCTGTCCTTGAATCCAGACAAACTGATCTGTTGCAGTTTTGCTTGGATGCATAGAGCTCACACTGGGACTTGGCCAACATGAATGAATGTTGAATTTCTACTGTCTTTTCAAGCAATGGGTTGAATTGTTCTGCTTTGCTGCCTCCATCACAGCTGCTCCATGAAGGGAAACATTACACTCATGGTTGTGATCTTGTTTACTCCCTCAAAAGCCAGCTAATGAGCAAATTGACCTTAGCTGTGCTGGGAGAGGAGCCTTCTCCCACAGGACTGCAGCCTTTCTACATGCAAGGGGAAACAAAGTTCCAAGGACAGAATTGAACCTGCAAGACTCATGGCCTCCCCTTCTTCCTTCCCTCCTCACACCATCTGTCTCACCTGGGGAAGGACAGTTTCCTTGTGGAGTTCAGCAATCTCCTCTTCCTGCAGCCCACAGCCAGGCTCTACTATCAGTTCCATCATCGACCTATGCAACACTTCCAGGAACTGCCGAGTTTTGAGGAGCCAGTGACAGTATGCAGCATGGCTGTCCAGCACTGAGAATAAGCACAGCTGCTGCTGGAAAGCTAACTGGCTTTTATTCCTCCCCTCTTACCAGTGGAGACTGTTTTTGTTGGGGCCTTTTGTTTGGTTGGTTTTTGTAAACATCAGACTTCCAAGGAAATGAAGCTTGTGAGAAATCGGTGCCCATCATGAAGCCTCTCCAATCCTTCGAACTTTGGGAGTGGATGTATTGCCTGCTGTGGTTATAATGTAGTGGACTTCATAGAGCAAAGTAACTTCACACACAGACACGAGGTTCTTTCACTCTCCATCAATGCAAGCTGCTTCTGCAATCTTAGCTACTTACATTAGTGAAAGAAAAAAAGCCTAGCTAGAATGTGTTGAGGTGACTTAGTATTTTGTATCGGTCCCACCATCCAAATATCCATTAGCAGCGCTGTCAGCCAGCATGCCATCAATTCAGACTGTGGGTGGCAGCCCATGAACCTGTCAGGGTGAAAAGTTTGGAAGACCCACTCCTAAGTCTGTGCACATCTCCAGAGCACATGCAGAGAGGGCGTCGGTTGAAAGCAGACATCAGTGCAAGGAGAAGTGATTGGCTGTTGTTTCTGTGCACCTCCAAGGGTAAGTCTGGATGCGTTGGTGGCTTTGGTCTGGTATGTCCCCTTCATTCTTGTAGCAAGTGGGTTGCAGCGTGGCAGGGCATTGCTCAATGATCTGTGAGAGGAAACTCCTGACCTGGTTTTTGCAGGAAGATGGTGCAAAGTATCACATTTGCTGCAGTGACTGGCAGAGAGCAGGGATAAAAGCATGGAACAAGCTGTGTTTGAGATGAAGCTAATCCCTTGCTGGCTGGCTTAGAGGAGAGAGCTGTTGGATCTGCTCCCTGGCCAATGCTCTCCAGCTTTTCTCACCCTCCTCAAATCCAATGCAAAAATTAGCATTCCTCCAAGCTCCCAAATAGCCCCTCTTCCATCAGCTGCTTCTGGGCCATGAGCTCACACCATTCCAGTCCTCTCCTGGGAAATGTCGCTGGACTCGTAGTGACCTCAAGCGTATTGATGGAGCAACCCGCCAGTCTGGCTGCACTGCTTCCAAGCACTGCTCGCTGAGCACCACTTGCATGCCCCGTGCCCACAGGGGTTGGCCGAGAGCAGTTGTCAGAGGCTTTGCAGATGCAGGGATTTCTGTGGAAGACATGAGGCAAGGCAGGGCGGGAGGCTGCTGTACTGCAGCAGCTGTGTTTTGGGGCAAGGATGGAGAAGACCTGGGGCAAAGCAGACTTTCAGGGCAGGCCCTTCCTGCCTGAAGACACACTGGATGGAGGAGGCTTTTCCCAGCTGAGGTGCCCAGGCAGGGCCTCGCTGCATCGTCAGAACAACACTGCTGCCTCCAGGCCCAGCACTGACAGCCAGAGCACGTGTCACCAAACCGCAATGGATAATGCAGCCACAAGGTGTAAATGTCACTAATGAATAAATTGCCTTGTGCCTGGGAGAGGCTAATCCATCATGGCCAGGGATGGGGATCTGACAGGGCTGGCTATTTCGGGCGCAGCTTGCAGGGAGGAAGCGCTTCACATCTCAGCTGTCCTCTCAGCCCAGGGAGGCTGATGCGAGGCCTGGTTCTGTGCTGCTTCCATCTGCCCAGACACACCAGCTTAGGCCTCAGCCCTCTCCAGTGCTACCAGAGGAGGGATTGGGCTATGTCCCCTATGTCAGGAGACACAGCCGGCTCTACTGCGCCATTCCATAGGCCACGCACAGCCCCCTTCTCCCTCCCCTGTGGCTAAATACCACTCAGCAACACCGTGGCTGGCTGTGCTTATGGCCAGCAGGTAGGCGGCAGGAAGGGATGGAGTTCAACACGGACAAATCCAGCCCTGCCGAAGCAAAGGGATGCTGAGTGCAGTACCAATCCCCATGCACCCTCCTGCTCCTCCACCCCCAGCTGGTGCCTGAAAGCAGCCTGCCATCCTGTTGGCAACATATGCCAGCACGACACCTTGCAAACCGGTGCCTCCGTTGCTGTGAGCGGAAGCCAAGAGGCTCAGGAAGCCACCACCGGCTCCTCGCTCTGTCTGCACGAAGCACGGCTCGCCATCTGCCATGACTGCCAGCCAGCCCCCGGCACCTCCATCATTCCCCTGCCTCCTCCTCCCATCCCCCCGTCAGTCTGGCGCAGACCCACACATGCCCCACGGGCAGGGGGATGCTCCCAGCCTGCATGGGTGCCTGCAGCTGGTGCTGTTCACACCTGTAACCCAGCCTGAAGGTGACGACTGACTGGGCAAGGGCAGCATCACACTTGGAGAAACTGCTGGTGCTATCAGCTGTTGGGGCTTTAATTGTTACCAATTCATCCACGGTTTGAAGCCTCGCACACTGGCGGTAATAGGCTGCTGGTCTCTTGTGGTGTCCAAGCAGTTCACAGGAGGAACACAGCTCAGGAGCGTGCTTGGATGGTGGCTAGGTGGTGCCGGTAGTCTTGGCTGCGTGCAGGAAAAAGAGCCGAGAGCATCCTGGAAAGCAATTCAACGTTTTTTCAGGTGATGCATTTTTCACAAGCCCTTTTCTTTCCACCCCTGGTCCTCAGTGGCTGCGCTGGTCAGTGTGTGTGCCATCCCATCCCTGCCCTCCTGGCATCAGCCTTCACTGCACAACTGGCTGTCCAGCATGGCCCTGTACCTGGAGCTACCCGCTTTCCCTGGCTTTCCCAGGACCAGACACTCCCATTAAACCCCCAGCCCACCCACACTGCTGGAGCCGCTCCTTCAGCCTGAAGCTGACCTGGGTCTTTCCTGCTGTTTCTGAACACGAGTTCTCATCTCATTCAGGTGTGTCATTCAGTGGAAATATTTTGTAAATGCAAATAAAATAAATCTATTCAATACCTCGGTTTTGAGGATGGGAAACAAGTAGTTGGAGGAGCCCGGGTGGGAAGGTTTCGCAGCAGCTGCCCCTGGCTGTATTTTCTTGCAGATGTAGCCTCTGAAGCATCCACAAATGATTCAGAAAGGCACTACAATGCCCTGCAAGGGCTCTGGGGTGACCCGCAGGGCCCCTCTGTGTGGCTGCTGGTACTGGGGACAGCCTCGCACTCGATCCTTTCTGATCTATATGGCCATGGATGGCATCAAGCGGGTGGCCTGTGTCCGTCAGGCAGAGCAAGGCACAAGCGGGTACACGGCGAACAAATTATTTTGTGAGCACTGGGAACAGTTTTTACTTTTCAGCTATGTCAATATGATCTAGCTCTGTCCGTCTCTCTATATATGTACAAACAGTATATCACAATGTTGCCTTTTTTGTTGGAAATATCAAAGTACAAAGATTGTAAACCAAATCGGTGTAATAAAAGTTTCAGATGACTCATGGAAGCGGCTGTCAGCGGTGGGTCTGTGGATGTGGGGGCCGCTCAGAGCTGGGAGGGACCTGAGCCCTTGTGTTGCCCTGAGGGCAGGGGTTGGATTGGGGTGCTGGAAGCCACCACACGTGCAGGGGTAGGTTGGTTATCCCAGACACTATGTGAGCAGTCAGCAATACCTTCAGCTCCTTGCTTGCTGCAGCTGTCCGATCAGAGAGGCTCAGTGGGCTGCTGCAGCAGAGGGTGCAGGCGGGTAGCCTCCCTGTTGGCCCACAGAATCTGGCTGATGAGGTACTCACTCTCCTCGCCCACCTCTGTCAGGCGGAGGTCAAACTCGGTCAGAGTCTGGTTACATCCGAGCCCTTCGAGCAGCTGCTTCCCACCATCCTGCAGCAGGTGAGAAAGAGCTCGTCAGACAGTGCCACAAGTGCCTAAGGCTTCTCCCAAGCCTGAAACGTAGCTCAGTAGAGAAGGACATGGAAGGAGTGTAAGCCTTATGCAGCACACAGTGATATGACACATGCTAATGACTCCCTCTGGGTATCATGTCAGGAGTCCTCAAGCTCAGGCTGGGTAACGGCATGGACAGAGAGGATAACCTGCGAGGAGTCTGTGCTGCCCTGTCCCTCAGCCTCCAGCACCCTGCTGGGTGGCGATGCGTGGCTGTGGGATTAGGTGCACTGCTCCTCATCTCCCTTGGGTTCCATTTCCTGGGCAGGGCTGGCTTTTGTGGGGGAACATCTCACACAATGCTGCGTGGGTCAGACAATGCGACACAGAATCATAAAATCATAAAATGGCTTGAGTTGGAAGGGACCTTGAAGCCTATCGAGTTCCAATCCCTGCCATGGGCAGGGCTCCCACCCACCAGCCCAGGGCCCCATCCAACCTGGCCTTGAGCGCCTCCAGGGATGGGGTACCCACAACCTCACTGGGCAGCCTGTTCCAACCTGTTCCAGCGTAGGCAGATTTAGGGAGGTAGCACACCTTGCATTTCCTCTCCTTGCCTGAAGCATAGTCTTTAGGGATGCAACAATCTGACATTTTTTCCCACAGCTCTTCT
Source organism: Alectoris magna (assembly GCA_030625065.1). NCBI lineage: Eukaryota > Metazoa > Chordata > Aves > Galliformes > Phasianidae > Alectoris > Alectoris magna. Next base: position 31,386,874 of record CM060562.1, on the reverse strand, counting down.
CCTTCAGGTGCCCAACACACTCCCTGACCCCATCTCCCCCATGCAGGCAGTCCCTCTCCGCAGCACGCTGACTGGTAGACCTTTTGCTAAAAAGGACAGAACATGAGAAAGTAGAGAAGCCTCTTCTTAAAGGAATACAGAGGTCAGAATTTGATGCATTCCTAGCAGAGATTTCCATTTCCCTATATATAAAATAAAAACACTTCACAAGTGGGTTCTGAAAAAGCCCCTCATATGGAAGATGCTAACCATGAAGATTATTATTCACTAAGCAAAAACCCTTCTAATCCTTTCCATCCCGTGTCCCTTTGTATTGTTACACTCAAGTCGTTTTCCATGTTCAGAACCCCTCCCCCCCCCCCAAAAAAAAAAATAATGAGATCTCACAAAAGGTTTTCTGCCATCAAATCCTTTTTAAAGCCATTGTCAAACATAATGATGCCGATATTCCTGCCAGCAGGGACAGCTGGTCTTGCTGTCTCTTTATTGTGACAGTGAGAAAAATTGAAGCAGCACAGAAAGTTTGAGAGCCAGCATGATTGAATTTAGCTGTCCAGTTTCAGATTTCTGAAGCTCATCAGCAGAAGAGAAATGGTCTGGTTTGTGGGCATGGTGCACACTGCAGCTCTTAGGGATACGGTAGGATCTGCAGCAGCTCCTCTGCCTGCAAAATGTGAGCCTATGGCTCAGGAGCCACATATAAGCATCCAGATGTGACACTTCAGAGCTACTGTACTGCTCCAGAGCTGTGGGGTGAATTTAAGGGGCTCAAGAGCAGTCGGTTTTCTAACTATCTCCTTTGAGTGTTTAATGGACAGGAGAGATTCTAGGAAGGGTGAAACTGTGCTCTGCTACATGCCAGAGGGCACAGCAGATTCCAAGTACAAAGGATACAAATGATGTGCTCATCTTGTGCCGCCTATCATTTTCATCTACTCCCACGTGGGTAAACACGCTGTGATTTTCCCAAGCACATGGCCTGGATTTCAGTCTCCTGTGGCGAAAGCCCCTCTCTGCCCAGAAGCCAAAGCCAGCTCCTGCCTGAGAGCCCCGTGAGAACATGTTGTGAGTGATACAAATGTGTGTCACCATGGAAGACCTCCATCCTCCTGTCTACTGCTTTCACTGCTTGCAGCTGATTGTTATCACAGCAAGACTGCAGATAGCAAGGGATGCATTTGCCCCATGGCTTGGAGGCAGTTCAGGCTCAGCATTTGCTTTGCAACAGAATCTCAGGATGGGTGAGGTCGGCAGGGAACTCTGGAGGTCACCCTCTGCTTAAGCAGGGTCCCTATGAGCTTGCCCAGGACCACATCCAGACATCAAACCATGCATCCATGCAAGATGCCAAACTGCAGGGAAAAGGTGCTTCTCTTACCGTCCCAATGGGATTGCACGAGAAGTTGATACAAGTCAGGGTGGAGTTCTGAGTGAGGACCTGGGAGAAACGCACAGCTGTCGGCTCTGACAGCCTGTTGCCTCCCAGGTGGAGAGACTTCAGGGTGGCGTTGGTCAGCAGAGCACAGCCCATCGCCTCCCCGCCCTTGTCCTCCACGTGGTTGAGGCGCAGATTCAGGGAGGTCAGAGTGCAGTTCATTGCCAGCGCTTGGGCCAGAGCCTGGGCACCCTCATCACGAATCTGGTTGTTACACAGATGGAGGATTTCTAACTTGCTGTGGTTGATCAGCTTGCTGACAGCTTGTGCCCCCTTGTCCCCGATGAGGTTGTGGGATAAGTCCAGCTCCACCAAGGAGGGGTGATCCAGCAAGTTGCGGACCAGCAGCCTGGTCTTGTCATCATCCACATTGCTGCGTGTCAGCTTGAAAACCTGTGAGGGTAAAGGACAATAAAACAGACAGTGCTTTGGGCTGGTCTTTGCACAACCCCTCAAGCCCCTGGATCAGCAGAGATAGGATTCACCTCTCTGTACAAAGGGAAGGGTGCTAACAGCAAGCAAAACTGGCCCCAAGGTTTCTTCCCCTAGGCAATTTCAAGATTGAGCTGAGGAAGAAAGGTTCATTTTGGGATATGTTACCTTCAAGTTGTGACACATCTTCACAGCAGCGGCCAGGTTGCAGCAGTCCTGGTAGGTGAACTTAAAGAGGTTCCACTCAAAGTTCATGCCACAATCCTTCACGCCGTAAGTAAGATGAAGCTCTTCAAGGAGAGGGAGAGCAGGAACGAGGGTTCCCAGGTCATAGTGATGAATGCAGACCTCGCCAAACCCCAAATCACTCCCTGAATCAGAAAGGTCATCCATCTCCTCCTTTTGATCCTCCTTCACCGGTGGCAGGAACTGATCAACCTCCAGTTTCCGCACATAGTCTCTGCAGAGCGGGATGAGCTCCAGGACCTGCTTGGGGTCTGTGGTGTTGGGGACAAAGCATTTCAGGATGTTCTCCAGGTGACGTTCAAAGAACATTTGCTTCCAGCTGCCTCCGTGGTTGGAGATATCGCACACTTGCCAGCGCTCGGTGCAGCATCTCTTCCAGTAGTCCTCATCACTTATTAGGTTGGCAGTGACAGTGAGCGGAAGGCCTGTGGGAAGCCTGGCCAGCACCTTCCTTTGGTCCTCAGGTGGAAGGCGATCTAAAACAGGGTTGTCTGGAGGGAATGGAAAGGAGGAGACGTTGGTCTGGGCTGTAGGAACCAGGGGTGGCCCTACAGTTCTGCCCAGGCTCCCTGCTGACACTGATTCACCTCTCAGTATCCGTCAGATGGTGCAGGGAGCTAAGCTGGCAGAAAATTACTCTTTTTGTATGTGTGTGTGTAGTTACAGTCCCAGCATGGATGCATCCTCAGACCCGTCTTTGATCTTTGCTGCTGCTCCACTGAGTAATGGGTTGTCCCTTTCTTTCCCCTCTGCCAGTCAGTTCCAGATGAGACGCGCTTTTTATATTTTACTATGCTTCATCCACCCACCTGCTTCAAAAGCGCATTTGCTGCCTGAGGATAGAACTTGTCACATCCCCACCAAGGGCTGTGGAGGAAGCCTGGAGCTGTGAGCACAACATGTATTCTGAGATGGGAGTATTTCTGCATCCCTTTATGAGCACTTGGCACGATGGGGCTGCATCCTTGCGTGCTGCTGTAACGCGTGCCCCGGGAGTGGGAACCAGCGACTTCAGAGCCCTGCTCACAGCCAAGCTGAGTCCAGCAGGAAGAAGAAGCCACAGGACAAGGTTAGGGTAGAGTCACGTCCTGGATAGCAGCCCAGAAGACGAAAGCTATCCCTGTAGCGTACAAGTACATACTTAGCAACTAAGCAGTTTGTCTGACTAGCTGCCTGAGGAGATATTTTTCCCCATCTGTTCCTTTGGCAGGGCTGGGTACCGCACCGCACCTTCCAGCTGCCTCTGCCTGCCTTTCTGCCCCTCTGCTCCCCAAAAGACCAGCACTCCTCACCATGCTTACTTGTGAAATTCTGGACGATGTGCCGCAGGCAGAGCTCGGTGAGTGGGGGGACAGCGATGAGGCACCACTCGGGATCCTCGATGATGCGGTGCACACAGTACGAGTCAGCCATGAGCCTGCTTTGGGAGGGACGCAGCGAGGGGACGGCTCTGCCCCTGCCACCTGCTGCCTGCTGCATCCTGCTCAGGGCCCGTTTCTCCTTCAGCAGAAGCACGAGGAAAATGGCTCGGATCAGGAAAACACCACTGCGCTTTCCAGACAGGCTGCCTGAGTAAGAAAAAGGCAACCTTAGATGGAGGCCGACCATATGGGTGCTCTGCTTGTGCTATTTCATCGTGCAGTTTCAGCCAGCCCTTCCGCTTCTCTGCTTGCACCCAGAGCGCTGCAACAAAGCAACTGTTATTTAGCCTTATCTCCATGCAGTGCCTTGCACAAAGAGGTCTTTAGATACCACGTGGAATAAACAGATAATAAGGTGGTTTTAATTCAAGAGTTGTTGAAGAGGATGGACAAGAATTGATTGCTCTCTGTCTGCTTCAGAATAGAAATAGGCAAAGCTGTCAGGATGGGTTTAAAACAAAGGAAAAAGGGGGTTCTTCACTGGGGAATGCCTTGCCGCAGGATGTTGCAGGTGCTGACAGTCTGTGGAGGCTGCAGCATAAGTTCAAGGAAAAGAAACTCCTTGAGAATGAGTCAGTGCTCAGAAGTCACACCTGGCCCAGTCTGAGTTGAAGGTGGTTGGAGGTGGGGGAAGGTTGAAGGTGGTGCTGGAGGAAAGGAACACATACTTGTGGTTTTCCACCTGCTTATAGTCACTGCCAGAAGGGGATACTGGGCCAGATCATCTTCTGGTCTGATCCAGTTTGCCTGTCTTTGCAGACAGATGCTTACTATAAGTGCATGTGCTTTTTAATACTTTGCTCAATTACTCTCCTGCTGAACTCCTTCCAAACATCCATTAACTGATCAGATGGTTCAGACACGTCCAGACCCACCCTGAGCATCAGCAGATAAGAGCTAAAAGAACCAGCCCGGTGCAGAAGGCAGGATGTTCAGCCCTATTTGCTCTGCAGAGCTTTCCCAGACTAAACTTTCCCATTTGCTGCTTCTCACCCCAACCTCAGGAGCAGCACTCTCAGCTTTTACATCCACGTGTGCAGTGATTGGAAGCCCTGATGGGTATGAGCAATGAGCTTGCCTCTTGAATCTTGGCTCCAATAGGAGTACCCAGGCTTGTTGATCCTCTGTTGGTGTGCAGAGCCATGCTGACCCTTACTGGGCCGTATGAGTTAGAGGCACCTGAAAGCAGCATCAGGCAGGATGCGGGCTGGCAGCATCAGAAGTGAAGGCAGCTTCCTAGAAGACCAAGAGGATGCCTTGGGGCAAAGGGCAGAGTCAAAAGATGATGTCATGCATAGAAGCCAAATGCCCCTTAGCATCATGTCCCACAGCATTCCTCAGCCCTACGGCCCTTCAATCCCTTCTCTGCTGTCCCAGCTTGTGCTGCCTCAGCCAGCGTGATCCCTTTCCCTGAAAGCTTTGTAGCAGGTTTTGCTAGCTTGCTGCCTCTGCTGTTGAGAGGAAAGAGGAGAGAACTTACTGCACAACCCCACTGAAAACTGAACTCCTGGTGCTTGCTGGGCTTTTGCAGAAGGGCACAGCACAGCTGGATGGCAGTGAGGTGACACTGACAGAGGTGAGGTGACTGGGGAAAATGCTTTCTCCTTGCTCAGCCTTTCATCCTATTCAAAAAGCATCTGTGTCACTCTGTCCCCCAGGCCAGTCACAGCTAAATGGGGCTTCTGATGGCTTTTCTGTGGTCAGAAAAGGGCTGGAAGATGGTGAGAACATATTTAAACAGCAAACCAGCACCTGCTTTGCTCTGGGAATGGACATCTGCTTTTTTGATTCACCCTGAGTACAGTTATGCCCCCATAAGCTGAGATGGCATTCCCACCGGAGCTCAAAACCAGAGGGAGCTCTCGGGACGTTGCTGCAGCACCCAGGACATGCTGGCAGCTCTCCCTGCCTCTGTGCTGTGCTCACCCTGTGCAGGTGAGAGGAGACACGGGCTGGCAGTCCCACACCCAGCAGCACTGCCTTGCAGCGCTCCCTGGCACTCGCACAGAAGAGCTGATGCTAAGGATCCATTAGGACAGCATATTACAGCTCCTAAAGAGTCTCCGCAGTGGGCCTTAAGTAAAGGAAAAAATGCATGTCAGACGAGGAATCTACTTAGCTCCAAATATAATGGAATTTGTCTGTAACTGGATATCAGGCAGAATGAGGCCAGGCAGACATTCGGGAATACGGCTCACGTAGCCACTGCGACCCAGCCAGAGCCGAGGGCCACAACACGGTCCTGGCTGACACCAGCAGAGGTGAGGGTCGCTGCCGGGAGGGGCCTCAGGCGCAGGAAAGCTCTTTAGGAACCGGGGAGGGGGGTGGGGGGAAGGCACACAGGGTGGCACGGAAAGCAGCGGGCTGCCCCCACCCACGGCCCGTCAGACACGCAGCCCAACTCTCCGTCTCTCTCCTCAGCCTCCCGGCCCCCCGCCGCCCCCGGCCCCACACCCGCCGCCCCTCACCGTCGGGGACGCGGTCGTTGCCGGGGCGGCCGCCGGTATCCGGGGACGCGGTAGCGGCGGGGCTGGCCGTGGCCCCAGCCGGGCAACAGCGCGTCGGGCGCCGGCGGGGAGAAGGCAGAGCTTTGGGGACAGCATCGTCGGCAGCACACGTAGGGACTGCACACATACAGCTGCGCAATCTATGGAGTCAACCGAGGGATGAACGCTCACGTCGCATTTTTCCCCTTCCTCAGATCGAAGCATTTCGGTATTTTCCCACAGATTTTCCGGCTGAAATGCGACTTCCATAGCGCCGACGGGCTCGGCAGTGGGCACAGCGCTATCTCAGCCGCTGCATGCCCCGTGGGGGTGCGCACAGTGCTGATGCCAGCTCTCATGATACTCTCGCTAGTCCCGAGATAGCTGGCGTTTTTGGGAAGCTGCGCTGCCTTTCGTTTAAAATACACCTCCTGATTGTGAAGATGTGCTGAATGTGACCTGAGATTACCCTGAAGACTTCACGGTGAAACAACAGGCATTCAGACCTAAAAAAGCATCAAGATCCTGAGGCATGCTGTGTGACTTTCAGTGGTGTGAAGCCAGACCTCAGCAGCAATGTGCTTCCTTCTGTAGGCGGGTGACACTGCTGGCCCCCAGCTCTGGGGACAAGCGAGGCAGCCCATGGGCCAGGCTGGTGTTTAAACATCTTCAGGACTTTCTAGAGCTTGAAATAGTAAGATTGAGAGCAGTACATAATCATAAACGTTCTCTCTTGCACTGAGCAGAGCCTTACAGCAGCCTGCAATGGCAAAGCCTTCAGCCCACCTCATGGTAACAAGATGCAGATGCTGTGCTATGGAGGATTTGGGGTCCAGTGGAGTCCAGCCTTGTCTGCCCAGAGCCACGGGATCCCAGAGACAGTATGGCCCACATGCTGCAGTCAGTCGTGGAACAGGATGCAATCAGATCTTGAATCACTGAAAATAAGGAGCGGCACCTTAAAAATGTCTGCGTTAACTCTTCCTCTGATGACTACCTGAACATTTATTTCCGTGCATGTGTTCCAACAGGGTGTGTAGTCACAGGCACTGTTGTTCCTCAAATGACACAGAGAACAGCATAATCTGTTAGAAGTTAATACCACAATAACAAACTAGGAGTGGAGCCTGTGCACTGATGGGGGGTACACATCCAATGGGGCATCTGAGGCTGGGATACTGTTGCGGCTGATGGCTGCATGGTGACAACCTATTTGGTGTCCCAGGCATGAGACCAGAAATGTGTTATCCTGCCTGGCTTCTCCCACTCTGATTTCTTTGTGTCTTTGTAAGGACTTGCTGGTAGTTGAGCTTCATAGAATGAATGCAGCACGACACCACTCCGAGAAGGGAAAATCCTTGCTTTATCTGCCACAGAGCTAAGCTCATAAATGAGCGTGATCTCTGCAGCACCAAAATCTCAGGCTTTGTGAGAGGGCACAGGAGCCCATGGGGAGTCCTCTCCCAGCAGCGCGCAGCACAAGGACTGCTGACAGCCCTGCAGTGATGGCAGCAGCTCTGTGGCAGTGTCACTGGGCAGCGACTGCTGCCATTCCCAAGGGGCAGTGTGTGTGGTTGTGTGCCCAAGCAGAGGAGGTGGCTGGGCTGCCCAGGTGCTTTCTCCTGCAGCACAGCAGCCTTCCTCACCTCTAATGAGCTGCTGGGTTTCTCCCTGATGGGACAACACGAGCACCAGCTGCCTCCTCAGGGACTGCACAATGCATCTGGCAAGGCTCTTGCCTACAGCAAGTGGCAGGCTGTGTGCTTGTAGTGGCATCTGGAGGTAGCAGCAGTAGAAGGGGAAAAAATCCGTGCGTGAATCCTCCCAGCCAGCCCTGCTAGGGCATGTCCTGCAGCCCCTTTTGTCCTCATGTCACATCACAGCGGCCAGAATTCACTGCAGTTAAGGACACAATGTTATCCAAGTTCTTTATGCCATATGGGGTGGCGTCTGCAGTGGGGCACCCCAATCTGTCAGGCATGCTTTGTTGTGTCATGCACACTCCTGGGGCATGGCTGGAGACTGTGAGAGGTGGATTTGCTGCTCAGTGTGTGCCTGGCACAAAAGGGATTTGCCTGGGCAGGAGCTGGTGAAGTTTATCCTTGCTTCCAGGGACTCTCCTTGCAAAGCGGCTTATGCCCCTTCAGTGGGAAGCTCAGAGGAGCACAGAAAGTTGCCAGACTGATGGGGGCTGGACAAAATGAAGATGCTGAGGAGTAGAGACAAGACCCAAAGCCCCATCTTCAGGCCTTCCTCCTGAAGGAGGAATGTTCGTGATGGGAAGTGCTGCTAAAAAGCAGTTGACATCTCCTGCAGTCCTAGAGGAAGTGGTAAAAGGAACAGGAGAGGAAATAGCTCCCTGTGAAGCCAGCATTGAAGGAATGGGGAGCACTGATGGTATGAGGAGCACTGCATGCATGTGTGCTACTTCTCCTCCAAAGCTTTCCGCTCTCCCTGGGTCCCAGCAGGAACTGTGCAGCTGCTGACAGCTATTAATAGAGGGGTTGATTGTGGATTCTGTCTCCTACTGCTTCCTGGGAAGAGCAGTAATTACCCTTAATTAGCTTGGATTTGGTTCCACCTCCCACCTTCCAGCCCCCTGCCCTGCTCACAAGAGCCAGCCCAGCTGCTGCCTGCAATGCACGGTGGGGAGCAGTGCTCAGCTCCCAGCATGTCCTGCATGCTCACCCCTGGGTGCTGAGAGCAGCAGAAGCTGTGAAGCTCATTTTACCCTGGCCTTTCCACTGCGACACAGGAACCAAGCAGGAGGTGAGGGGAATGGTCCTACTAAAGAGCAGGTGGGAGGCTCAGCAGCTGGCAGCACTCCACCATGGGGAACCCCTTCCTTCTAGGATGCTTGCTGCTCATGGCAGGGTGGAAGCATTTTCTGATGCTGCTGCTGGAACTCCCTAGGCTAGATGGTTTAATTGGCTCTTCTCATATTTCAAATGCATTTTTCAGATCATATGCTTTCTTGACAGAATCTTGAAAACCTCCAGGCGGGCAGGAGCTGTGCCCAGGGACCCAGCAGCTCCTGTCTGCAGCCCCTCTCCTTGCTGCTGGAGCACTCTCTCCTTTCCTCTCGCTGAGATCTCTCCAGCATCAGGCCAAAAGATTCAGGCCTCTCTGCTGACTCCCACTCAGCCCCTTGCATCTTATCCAAATGCCAGATGGCAAACTAGCTCCAGCAGGAGCTGTGCCAGGCTTCCCTTTCTCTCCACCCTTTAAGCTACAGGAAAAAAAATGATGAAGAACCGGCACAACTCTACCAGTGGATGCAGACTTCAGGCTGTTGTGCTTTCCCCTGCTTCCCTAGTCTTCAGCCCCAGCTGTGTGGGATTGAGGTGGGGGATGCTGGCAGAATTCCAGACTGGGAGATGCTGGAGAAGAGAGAAGCTGGTCTACAGCTCCCAGGTCCCAGGCAGTTATAATTAATGGATAAAAATGAGGATGGAGCCACAACTGCTGCTGGCTCAGCACCAGCTGCCCCCTTGAGCAATCCCTTCTCTCTTCAAGGGACTTTGACACCTTCTGCTGGCTCTTCTTGATACTCAGGGAATGCCATCATCACGGCACCAGGGCCTCTCTGTTAGCTCCTGTTAGTCTCCCACTGTCACTTCTGTGTTACAGCAGGCCTCTCGGCTCTGCTCCCTGCAGCACAGGTCCCCTCGCTGCCACTCAGCTCCTTGGTGGCAATGGGGAAGACAAGCCTCTCGGTAGTGCCGAGGGAACATGCTCAGAATTAGGGTTGGCTGCAGCAGGCTGGACTGTAAGGAAGGTCACTGGAGTCACCAAACACTTTCACTAGCCTTCCTCCCTGTTCCTGTGGGATGGGTTGGTGCCACAGCCCTGTGGCTGCTGGAGGAATGCTGGCGGGACTTCCATGCGGAGGAGGGACAGGATCTGGTGAGCACCTTCTATTCCTGGCTGTGTTTCTTGCAGCCTTTGCAGCATTCAGAGCAGGTGTGAAGCTTTTCCCTTCCCTGGCTGGGGATGAGAGCTGGTGGGAGGCTGTTTTCCAGAGCCCCGTGGAGATACTTTCTTCACTTTGCATGGTCTCTTGAGTTGTTTGGGAAGTCCATGATGTGCATTTCAGCTTGTGGATGCACATCATTCCCATTCCTGCCCTAATTCCAGCCTCTCCCTGTTGTGCTGTTCTTTGATCAACACGAAATATTTGCAACAGGGTTAGGCGCTATGCAGGGACGTGGAGCAGGGAGGGAATCAAGTCTGCCACCCCAGGTCGTTTTACACGGGGAGCACTTGGGAAGCTCAAGCCAAGCAGCACAGCACCTTTCCCTCACATGGCTGCCAGAAAGCAGCTCAGAGACAAAGGGGCTGCTCCAGCTGAGGGCAGTGCCTGCTTTCCTTGTGGGAAAACAAAGCCCAACTCAGAGAGGACAATGTCAGTGCGGTCGCTGAGGTGGGAGGATGCTGATGGGGTAGGACAGCCTGGGAGCTCACTGCTGTGGGCTGCTGAGCTGATGCTGTCCTTTGGTGCCCTCTTTCCCCCCCCCGCCCCCCCCCCCCCCGTGCACCTCATCCCTGCCGGGGCTGCATGGCCTGGTGCCAAGGGCTGAGGAGCTGCCAGCTGCCATCGCCCTCCCTCCAGTGATGGGTGGCAGAGCCCCAGCCCCCTCTTCATGCCCTCTTGTCCTCTCTGCAGGGAAAGCCGCCTGGATTCTCTTTGCATACAGGGAGTACTCATCGTGGCAGGACTGGCCTTGCTGTTGCCATCTCCGGGTGGGCTGCCGCTGTGTTTCCAGCAGGGCAGTGGAGAGAATTAAAAGCCTGAGTGAGCAGAGCAGCCAGGATGAGCCAGAAAGCATCAGCGGTGCCTCTGTCAACACTGCAGCCGAGGAAGGCAGGCAGCTCCTTAATTATTGATTGCACTTATAAATAAATGCTGGGATGGGGAAGAGAAGGTTACAGCAGAGCAAAGAGCCGCTTTGAGATGAGGGAGGAAATGTGAGAACGTGGCTGTTTTAAAGGTCAGGCGGTTTTGCATCTCCTTTCCTCTTTCTCCATAAAACTCAGTGATATTTGAGGTGAGGACTCACCTTACTTGGGCTGAAGTGGGCTGGGGGAAGCAGCATGAGAGTGAGGGCAGTGAGGGAAGGGAGTGGGCAGGGAACGCTGGCTGCAATGTGGGACAAGTGAGGAGACAACAAAATTAGTAGAGCAGCAAATCCCAACCCGAGTGTAAATAATTCCTCACCATGTGAAAAGAAGGTCTACGTAGCTTTTGATTTATCTTCCTGTTCCTGGAGCTGTAACCCACGCAACCTCTGGTGTAAAGGAATGGGGCAATGTGTGAGGGAAGGCTGGGCGAGGACCAGAGGGAGGTGGAGATATCAGGACCTGTGTTAAGGACTACAATAGCAACCCCATGTCCGTGCAGCCTCAGGAATGTAACGGCCAGCTGAGAGCACAGGGGAGGCCTGGGGCTGAAATAGCAGCAGGGCCTCGAGGATGACAGCCCCCACAGGAGCCCTGAATGCCTGCAAGTGATGGGACTTCACAGCTTACTCCAGAGCACTCCTGCAGGAGGGACTGCAAGAGCTACGGGGGCACAGGGTGCAGTGCAGAGCTGCCATCAGCCTGCCCCAACAAAACGGGCCTCCTTGCATCCCCTCTGCAGTCTCAGGGGAGACATTACATGTGGTGGGCAGCAGCAGCCCAGTTGTAGCTGTGCTTACCTTCTGGGTTTTCCCAATGCAACCGAGGAGCTCAGGTTGCAGCCCATCAGTTGCTGCTCTCAGCAAGTGGTGCAGAAACACCGCCTGTAATTGAATCTCCAGAGCTGACTGCAAAGCATGGTCATCCTCACATAGTGAGCTGGCCAGCTGTGAAGGGCAGGCAGCACAGGTGAGCTCCGGGATCCCCCATGAAATGCCTGTGCTGCTCCGGCTCGTGCCCAGCCATGCACCTGGGACTTGGCCACCAGGGCCAGGGTTGGAGAGGTGCTTTGGGCCAGGGGCTGCTCATGGCAGGCAGCATGATGCTCCCCACAGGCTTTCCTCCCTCCGTTTCCAGTATTTTTTCCTTCCTCCTTAGCTGCTGTTAGGAAGGGATGTCACTGAGGCAGTTTATAAGGAGTGGCCCATCTTGCTACTGAGCGTGACAGTGGTCCTCAGCTTCTGCTGGCCCCAAGGCAGCTGGACAATTATGGGTTGCAGCCAACTTGGCTCTTCCTGTTGGCTCGATGAACTGTGCAAAACACAGGCCAGCAGCAATGCCAGGAGTCTTGGGGATGTCCCTGACACATGCTGGGGATGGCCCTCGTGGGATTACACATGCAGCTGGAGAAACCCGGCCTGTGCTCACCGCTCTGCTGCCAGCTCCTCTCCTTAGCAAACCCTGAGAGACTTGTCCCACCATTTCTCCCTGCGGGCTGCCTTTCAGGTATTCCTGATGCCTTCCCTAGCAGGCTCTCTTTGGAGATACACCAATCCATCTAGGGCTCCCTACCCTGCAACCCCAACCCTGTGCTGAGGCTGCTGCCCTGCCAGAGAGCAGGACAGGGACCCATGGCTGCTAGGCTAGAGGGTTATGTAGCCTGCAGAGCCCCAGCTCTCATCCCATCTGTGCAGCTCTTCCAGCTAGGCAAGGCCTAATGTGGTTGGTCCTTTACACAGTCAGGTAGCTGCCTGGAATCTGGGCTGGCACTCACACGCATTGCGCATGCCCTTCAGGGACCTTGGGGGTCCATCTGGACTTACAGAGAAGTTGCCAACTTGACAGCACCTATTCACAGCAAAAAAACCTCATCACTTCTTAATTAGTTCCCCACTTCCCACTGTCCTGCACGTGTGTGCATGCAGCCCGTGCTGTTTGGAGTTGCAATGCGTGCACAGAGAACTGCTTGCACCTTAGATCTCTAGTAAGGGAATGCAGGCTGCTATTTTGGCGAGAGAACTATATTTAAAATTCATGTTTCATCCCCTCCAGCTCTCCCAGCTGAGCACTGCTCTACCTACTGCTGAAATAGAGAAAGGTGGCAGCTATGCCTGTAGCACTGGATATGCGCTGTCCTTCTGTGGAATAAAAATGGGAGGAGGGGGATGTAGTTCTGCACCAGGATTTAGCCAGGAGAACAGCACAAAATGTGTTCTTCTAGGATCAGTGATGGTCCAGCACAGCCACGTCTCAGAAACCAGCATTTCTGCTGCAGCAGCCCATGTTACCAAACCGGTGCCTCCACGCAACTGCTCTTTGGTAGGATGAGATGTTTTCTCTCCTTCAGTTACAGGGCAGGTTTTGTGCTACAGAACTACAGCAAGATCATGACTTGGTTGTGCTGCAACCTCATTGACGACCCACTTAAATCCCTGCAGGCTCAGAAAGAGGGAACTTTTCCCCAGTGCCTCTGCTCAGGACACCTGGGGCCTATTTCTCATGGTGGGATTGGCTCTGCCACCCTGTATCCGGGGAGCCGCTCTTCCCATGGGATACAGGAGGGGGATAGCAGTGCTAGGATGTCATGCAGCTGGGTCACTGCTGCCCACTTGTCTCAGCAGGATCCTTCCCCAGTGCTGAGAGCCCATCAGATCCTGCAGTGGAGACAGAAGTCCTTCAAAAAGCCCCTGAGGACACCACCACCACTCTGGAAGTCTCTGCTGCAGCAGCCCTTGGCTGGCCAGGTGAATGCTGGTGGGGGCTTGACTTGCACTTTCTCTGTCTGCAGAGACATGACCCTGAAGGTCAGCACACAGATCCCTGTGCATTAAGGGGCCAGGAAAAAATTTACAAGGTGCCAGTAGCTTTAAAGTTGAAATTGAAAAAAAAGCACAAAGGGAGGTTAAATCTGTAAGGCTGCTACTGGCAAGCTCAGGCTCCGCTTTTGGAGTATGATGCACAAGCAGCTCAGCCTCTCCTCCTCCTCACACTCCTACTCTCCAGTACCAAGACATCATCTCTAGCTGCAGCTTTTTGTATAGCAACACGAATGCAGAAGCAAACGAGAAGAGCATTTTCCCAGTAAGACAGAGCATCTCATCCCCATACCTGGTACTGCTGTGGCTGGGATGAAACACAGCAGCTGTTCAACAGCAAGCATTAACAGTATTTGTAACTGATGGCATGAACTGTCTCAGTCATCCTGATGTCCAGGAACCTCGGCTCACTGTCTTCTTTACTAAAAGCTCTACCTTAAGCTCCCTGGATGGAAGTAATGTTTAATGAAGGAGAAGGTCTAAGGTCTATCCTCTTGCTGCAGATGTAGGAGCCGCCAGTGCTATGGTGAAACACGAGATAGTATGGAGCGCCACCAACCTCTGCAGGTTGCTCCCCCTTCCTTCTGCCTCCAAGACCTCGTATCAGTATCAGGCACTTAACCAAGTGCAAGCTTCGCTCTTTACACAGCCACCTTTCTGGCACTAAGAACAGATGTGTAGGAGTGACACTAAGTCTTAGATTTGGGACTGGACAGCTGCTGAGATGAGGAAGGAAATCCCTCATCCTCTAAGCACAATTAAATCCACCACCTTCCTCCCCCGGGTGAACTGTTCTTCACGGAGGAAACTGTGCTCACAGCAGAGTCATTCCCCACTATATCTTTACTTTGCCTTATTTATGTGACAACTGAGCAATGGGCAAATACATCAGCTTGCCCTACAAACCTAAGCTGAGAGTAGCAGCTGTGTGCAAGTGCACTGCTGTATCCCTCTGACCAAAGGGTTACTGCTGGGTCATGCATGTGAAGCTCAGTTCTGTTCCAGCCACGCAACACTGTTAGAACCCTGCCTGCCTCAGCCACCTAATAGCCTGCTCTCAGCTACCAGAAGCTTATGGTATCAGTCTATCAAAGCTGCTAAAAATCACTTCCTGGCTCATCATCCTCACCACTGTGGGGGTGCCCTTCCTCCATAGCATCAAACATTCTAACGTAACTTTTGATCCCACTACCCTCTTTCTGTTCCTCACCCACTAAAATCACTGTTCTTCCAGCCCCCCACCCCCTAAAGCATGTAGCTACTGCCTCCTTCTAATTCCACCACGCCAGGCAGCCCTATCTGCTGGTGAAATTCGTATGTGCCAGGTTGCTGTTCCTGCTCACAGGGTGAAGCCTTTCTGTATCGCTATCCTGTTGTACCTCCCAATCAGCTATCACAAATGACCTCTCTATTTAGGCCGGTTTCTAACACAAAGGTATTCTGGCCAGGAACTCTAGGCATCATTCTAACAATGAAGTCTGAGGAAGCAGCGTGAGAGTAAAGGATTTTAAAAGGAGCAGAAGTAAGAAACGTGTAAGAATGTGCACTCAAAGCACAAAGAGGTGGAGGTTGGGATGATTTTGTTCCCTTTGTGCTTTAACACCAAGGACTGACTACAGTACTAACCATTGCACAGGGTAGGCAAAAGGTTGTGCACACAGGCAAGGAGAACTCCTCTTCCCATTTCTAAATTACAGTAGCATTTTTTATCAGGGAATGGTGTGGTGAATCCTTCAGCAGGATGGGACTGCTTAGATTAGAGCATATGTTGCTTCCTGGGTTTACAGGGATAGAAAAAAAAAGGTGCAGATATGAAAAAAAAACAACAACAAAACAAAGGGATCAAACACTCTCCGTCCTTTAATAACTTTGGGATAAGACAGTCATGCTCTCAGAACCTCCCAGTGTCAGTCTTGTGGCAAGAATCGCACTGTTCCAGAAGAAGCTGGTGCCTTCTGAGGTTCAATCCCCATATGCCCATGCTGAGAACAGACAGTGTTGTTCTGTCAGTGCTATCAGGAACAGACTCTGCTCAGCCCTGATGGCCAGAGGCCAAGTGCTCCAATGCAGTGGTTGCAGCAGTGTTCACTGTGAGAGCTGCCACACCTTTCATACCAACACAGTATAACGTGTGCTCTGCATCAAGTTACCCACATAGCTTACAGCTGTTCTGCCACCAAAGCATCACAGTTATTTCAAAGTTTACTCTGAGCAAATTCCAGTGCAGTAGTCAGGGCTCCTTGCATGCCCTTGGCGTTTCCGCTGCCCTTAGCGACAACAGGAGAACCTCCTGCCTTGCCTTCCATCTGTGTACAGACAGCCACGGCCCAGTCAGCAGCAGAGAACATGGGGAGGCAATTCTGGGGAAGAGACACACACTTTGGTCTGTGGAGCACTCTGCAGTCTGGAAGAAGGAACACCTTCCTCCCCTCACCCAGCCTGGACCCTCACTACATGGGGGAGACATGACTGAGAGGAGACTGAGCTTACATGTTAGAGCTACGTCCTACCACTGGGCAAACATATCCTGGATGACCCAGGGATATCCGTGCCCAGCAAAAACTGAAAGATGATCTGGTCCCAGTACAGTCATCTCTGGTCATTCCTCAACACAATTAATCAGTGACACTGGGTAGAAACCCAGGAAAAAACTCAGCTGGGACCTATTGAGTAGCGTACCCAGTCCTCCTCTGCAGGCAGGCTCCCTGTGATTCTTCCAGGGCTCTGCTTACCTTGGACACCTGACAGGCACAGAGCACCTCCCCAGAATCCTGAGGGCTGAGCAGCAGGACTGATGTGCCAGGTGACTTGTCACAGAGCTGGTTCACTACCTTCATTAGGATCTAGGAGAGGAAGGAAAAGTCAGGGTCAGGCTACAGCAAAGGAGCTACTGTGTAGCTACCTTTGACTGCATCCAGCATCTGAAGTATTGCTAGGCCAACAAGCAATGTGCTTTACTTACAGATAAGGAGTCAGCTGGGACAGTATCAATAATGACACGTTGGTTGCAGTGTTTTGCTAGCAACCTTTGTGCCTTCTCTTTAGCCTGGAGGAAGAAACACACAGCACTTGAGGGGCTACAGGTGGCACAGGGTGACCGCAAGAGGTATATAAGCATGCAACACGTGTATATAGGGAGTGGAAGTGCTGTTCTGTATGACAGAGGGGAGATCTATGTTAGCAGAGGTCTGGAGACCTGTATAACCCTCCTGCCTCAAAACCAAGCAGAGATTTCAAAAGGGACAGTGACACGTTCAGTTCTCAGACTCTCTCCTTGGTGTCTGCACTGCCACATGTATCAAGGCAGGTTCTTGTGGCAAGAACCTACTTTAAGTAAAGGATAGATCATACTGAGAACATTATGTCTGCAATAAGAATTTCATAAGGATTTTTAATATAATCACGTAAATTAGTAACAAATTCAGAAGGAAATCACGGCAACATATGAATGGGAGAAAGGCTCCCATTGAATGGGAGAAAGGCTCTTCTGCCACTCTACTGCACGATCTTGTAAAGACCATTTTCAGGGCAACGTCATCTTCTCCATGCATTAACAAGCAGGCGATGCCTATCTACCTGTTGGTATTTGTAAGAAGTCCTATCCTCATCGGTAGACAGACATCAGGATTTTGAACATGCCAGAAATGCAGTCAAGTCACTGCATTTTATAAACAACAGCCCTGTCAGTGAAATCGACTCAACGCAGGGCTTACACTGCACTGTGTGATTGCACCCGCTTTCCCCTGCCTTTGATGAGACTCCAGACACTGAATTACAGTGAACTGTGACAACGACATGAGGTTCAGTGGTGGACACCATGCAGTGCTATTAGCAAGTGTGCTGCAGTCACACTACCTGCTGCACCTCCAGTTTCTTGATGGCCGTGTTGGCGGTTCGCTGCAGCGATTTGAGGATGCTCTGTAGTTCTTTTCTTTGCCACTGGGGCATTGCAGTGCTAGCCACCACCTGCAAGACAGTCTGCTTTGTAAAGATACTGAATTGTACCTAGAAATAAACTGCTTGTTCTCTGGAAGCTCACACTGGAGCCTGTCCTCTTTCCAGACCTTCCTGTACACATACCTGATCATGCTAGTCACACACTGCAACAGTTTTTTCAGCTGGACGTCTAAATCTGGGGGAAAGCCTGGAAACCCTTTTTTGCTGCTTAACTCTCCCCACTGCTGCCTCCTCTGATATTCCCTCTGGGAGCAGAGGCACCAAGGGACTAGTTGAAATCTTTATGAACAAAGAGGCACCAGCAAGTAGCAACTTCTTTCTACTGACCACGGTAATATGTGAATCTCCTAAGGAAGTCATGTTGCCTCAAGAGCCAGCCAATGCTGGGATCTTTCTGGATGAAATGTAATCCTTACTTTGGTTAACTGTCCCACTTCTTTGGAGAGGTTCTGCATCTCAAGAATAGAGGTGCTCCTCTGCTTCATCCGTATTGAGACGGAGTCCACTTCCATAGCCAAGCACTGACCTACTTCTCGGGCCTGGAGAGAGGGAGAGAGAAAACATTTCAGATGCAGCAACAGAAAAAAACAATCAGGGATGGAGAAAAGAGGGAGGTGGCACTGAAGTGCTGCTAAGTATCCAGTGGGAAGACACCTACAGTCAAGCTTTAAGAATGACTGTCCCCAAGAGACTCTGGAATAGAGAGCTCCTCTCTAGATATGCAGCCAATGCTAGATGGTCACACTTGTGGGACAAAGCTGTCATGGAGCTATGTTGCATCAGCAAAAAGTCCTCATCAGAATTTCAATGAGGAAAAAAAATGGGAGGCCCTTTTACTTTTTAGTGCATTAACAAATGCATTCTTGAAATTAATGACTGAAGAAACTAAAGAACATTAAGACTAAAGAAACCTCATCAGCTGACATTTGCTAAAGATGAGTTCAGCTGGTCTTGGTGCATTTCTTATTGCTTTCATCAACAAAAGCTATTTTCACTAGTGAAAACTCTCACGGTTTGGAAAATTTCCTCCCTGACAGATCTTTGTGCCCACAATGGTCCTGGGAGACCAGGACTGCAGAAAGCATATAGGAAAAGCTGCGGACAGACAGAACTGCTCTGCCTAGCTGGATACACATCCCTTTTTCCAGGTTACTCCCTCACACCTGCAGCCTCCCTTGTCTAATTAACACTTAGCTCCTTTCAGGTTCTCTTCAGGTCAACACTTCCAGCAAAGCATGCAGGTGTGCCCTGCAGCTTTTCCTTTCTCTGCATTAAGACAAAACACAGTAGGAACAGAGCAGTGCAGGGGACAGCCAGCCAAAAAGCAACAGATTTGCAGGGGTGGGTTTTGTGGGCTTGGCATCTAGTCTTCCCAGTTCCACTGGCAGTGGGTCACTCTGAATGCAGCCTTTAAGGAAATGGTCAAGACGCAGGGACCCTGACCCTTCTGCATATAATAACAACAATCTCACAGGAACAATAATAGGTTGCTTACTTTTTTTATACAGACCCTATCAGATCAAATCTACAGTTTGGCAAGAAAGAGACTAAAGAGAGAAGAAAAAAGTCTGTAAGAATGAGGGCAGAACCCTGTAGTCATAAAAACACATGTCCAGCTGTGAAAGGTAGGAGGTAAAACCAAAGCACAAAGGATTACACCTTTAAATACCTGCCCAGTGATTGAAATTTCTAGTCTAGAAATTTCCTGATACTCTGTGCCAAATTTCTATCTTGGAAAAGGGGGTCTGAGGGAAAGAATGAAGGTCAAGTAGACAGAAGTCTAGGGCAGCCGGGAAGTGGATGTGAACAGTGAGGGAAAGCAGCAGAACCTTTTTTCCCAGGGTAAAAAAGAAAGTGAGATCAGACATAGCAGCAAGGCTCCAGCACAAGCAGGGGAAAGTAAGTCGCCTAAACAGGAGCCTACAAAGTTGGATTTGGCTGAAATCTCGGTTTCTCCTTTCTTACCTGTTTGGCTTGTCTCCCCGTCACGGCAATGACACGACTAATCCCTTTAACAAGCTGACGTTCACTGACAATGGCCAGATCCTCCATTGCTCCTGTCTGTAGAAGGTGTCTGCAAAGTTGACAGAACAGGGAAGAAACAAGCTGCTCTCTGGGAACAGAAATCAGGAAGACTGCTTTCATTTTAGCCACATCTGCAGGACAGCAGCCTCTACTCAGTCCCAATAGCTCCAAACTCCTGAAGGCATCTGGCCAGGCAAGAGACAGCAGAGCTGAGGCTACTCCAGAACCTTTGTGCTACCTTCCCAGAAGGCTACTGACAAATATATATAATAGCAAAGCTCTCCTTTCCTCTAGCAGTAGGATGGATTGGGATCTTTTCCTTCTACTCAGCTGCTGCTGAACCTTGTAGAAAGCCATTTTTCATCTCTAACTCTTCTACTCCCTTGTCAGATCAGCTCACATACAGGCCACTGGTCTGCAGTCATGCTGCTGCTGTGCAGACATAGGGAACTGATCACCATCCCTTTCTTTTTTGGCTATACAAAAATGGATATGAATACTACAGTGTCTCAGTGACTCTGCTCCCACAAGCAATTATTTCAGATAGCTTAATTAGAATTGATCATCTCCACTCCCATGCAGTTTCTTGTCCTGCTCCTCCCACACGACTAGAAACTTGCTCATTTCCAGCTTTATCTACTCAAATGCTAATTTGTTTCCATTTTTTTCCATGTCAGCATCATACTAAGACTGATTAACTCTTCTTCTACTCTAGTGCAAGAACAGGGCTAAAATAATTAAAATAATCAGGCTGGACAGTAGTTCTTAGAACTGTCCCAGAGACTTCTGCAGGGTCTGGAGACCTGCAAGCCTCAAACCAAACCAGGTGTGACAGGACACAACTCCTGTTTCACACTCTGCTGCAGCCTTGTAGCTTTCAAGTGGATTTCAGACTATGAAACAATGAAAAATGCTCTGTATTTCATTACTGTTTTCTCACCCTGGCATTCCAAAACAAGCCTACTCTGTCCCTGTTTCAGGTACGGAAACCTAGCTGCACAGGAACAGAGTGTGAAACTCGGAAACATCTCTCTCTACCTCAGCCACAAGTGCTCCCATATGAGTTCTTGTATGGGAGATCCTCACACAGACCTGGACCTAGCATCAGGGTGGGAAACAACTCAAGAATTACAAGGACACAGTCAGCCCACAAACACACCTTTTTGGACTATTAGTAAAAGACACTTACGTCCCACAGCAGAGCTCCACAGAGGTTTGCATTGCAGCCTGAGAGTTGCTTGTTAGCACGGTCTCCACAGGAACTCCCAAGGACACTATCCTCACTGGATCTGGATACCCCTGACGAAGGAGACAAGGATCAGCAGTTACCATACAGTCCTTCAGGGGCACTTACAGACTAGCCACATAGCTTCAGATTCCCACCTTACTGTCTTCTTATTTAAGAGCAATTTCAGAGTCAGCAGTACCATAAATAGCCAGAATGGGGAGAAAAACAACTGGGTGACACCAACAGCTGTTAGGCTGAAGAACTGAGTAGAAAGCCTGTGCATCACTGGTCTCTACACACTACAACACAGTGCTCCTGAGATCTTATTTCCATCCCATTTATCCCCAAGTTTTAAAAATCACCTACCTTACAAAAACCTTCTGCTTCAACATCTTTTATGACCCAGATGATTTCTGCTAAAAGAGAAGGCTCAGAAAGAAGCATCCTGCCTTCCTGTCATACCTCGTCTAGAGCACGGAGTCCCTGAACTCTTCTTGCCAGTGCAAGTGGGACCTCAGCCATATACACAGCCTCATTTCGCTTGATCACATCCTGGACCACCTGCTCCACTTGCTGCAGCTGCTCCACAGTCACAGGGCCCTGTGGAAATAAGTCTGCCTTCAGAGAAGCCTCCTGAGAACAAGGGAGCTTGGACACATGACTTTCCTATGTCTCGTATTCCCTGCTTATAAAAGGGAATAGTGAGCATCAAGTCACTACAGTGAGAGGAAAAAAAATCCTTGAAGAGAAGGATGGTACTGGGGCATTTGGCACCGCTGAGAACCAAAGAAAAAGAAGTTCAGTCACCTTGATATTAAAGTCAAAGCGCAGCTGTTCTGCTGTCACATGGGAACCTCGTTGCTCTGTGCTGTCACCCAGAACGTGGCGGAGCGCAAAGTTTAGCAAGTGGGTAGCAGTGTGGTTTGTCATGCAGGCCAGCCGCTGGACCTGAAAGCACCAGACAGTTTGGCATGGAGTGCTGGTTTTCCACACCTTGGGGGAGCAGATGATGGCACAAAGAGATAAGGAAAAGGCTGTATGTGAGGGAATGGGAGATGATGGCGAAAAAAACCAAACAAGTAGCACAGCTATCAGATGGATTTAAGTTGCAGGGCAGATCTAACTTCTTTTCCCATGGGATGACCTCTGTAAAACAGCAAAAGCTAGTCTGGCTACTTCCAGACAGACCTGCAGCTCATAGCACACTATGAAATCATTCGCAAGTTTTCCCCCTCCTGCTACATGTTGTAATAAAGAACAGTCAGGAATACAAGAGACAAGGCTCTGATATGCCTACCTTACTCAGGACTTCACAAGATTCTCAACGCAAGGCTGGGAAAGGGTTAAGATTACCTCATCCACAAAGAGCTGCACTCGATCCCCAGCACGCAGGGTTTCTACAGCAGTGACTTCATGGATCACGTAACCACCACAGAGACGAACTGATTCTATGGGGAAGAGTATGTCCTGAGCAAAGAGAAACAGAAAAGTGAGTTAGAACACAGAAAACATCCAACAACCTGAGCTAGATGCCTGCTTGAACCTACTGGGAAGCATCACTCTTATTACTTCCAAAGAGGCAGAAATGGGATGGGAAAAGCAGGGACAAACCAACGTAACCAGAGTGCCTCATCCCCTCCCTGCATCCAGCCAATCACTGCACATGTTGAGGCTGCCAGTCTGCAGTATAGAGGCAGCCACACCAACTGTGCTAGTGAATGTTTTCTAACAGTGATGTTTGCCCAAGAGAAAATGGACAGCAGCTGCCAAGGCACATGTCCCAGACATTCAAGGTGTCACTTCTGCCTCATCAGGCTGGCAAGAGGAACTTGATATCCCCTTCAGCTTAAGAAGATGTGCTTATTGCATTCTGTAAGACTGAAAAGGCAGCATCAGTGCCCAAAAGCGATTCTTAAGAGCTGAAATGCGGGAGGGAAGAAATACTGCATCCCACATAACTAGGGCCAAAGCCCTTCCTCTGGCAGGGTAAAAAAAAAAAAAAACCAAAAAAAAAATCAACTTGCTTCAGAAGTAGAGATCCTCCCTGATGCTTTTCAGAGAAATAAGTGATTTTCTAATGTGTCTTTGGTTGGGCACTGCCTACAGTTGTCTAGGGCTGGCCAGAGACCAGTTACTCAGTTGATCACGGACTCTGTGATTATTAATTGCACTCTCTTTGCATTGCTGCCCTAGCTGCTAAGAGTGCAACACACTGAAGGGAAACCTAGGAATACTTCCAAGACTTTCACAGCAAGAAGAAATTGTAAAGAACTGAGAGAGAGACAACCAGAGCAGTAGATTCGCCTCTACGAGATCGCTGCTGTTCCTCCCCTAGCCTACCAACCCCAAGGCAAGGACAAGGAAACTGTCAAGAGTTAGCAGCTTGCAAATTAACATAGTAAAATGGCCCATCACTTGGAGAGCTCTGTCTGGCCTCAGTACCCAGGAAACCTTGGGTTCCACCAGCAAAACATCTCACCTGCTGTCCTAAGCGTATCAGGTAACCTTGGTCAGAGGCTTGCCCACCCTGCTCTGCATAAAAGTTAGTCCTGTCCAAGATGACGCCACAGTGCTGCCCTGCCCCGACCTCCTTCTGAAGAGACTGATCTCTGTACAGCATCAGGATGGTGGCCTGGCACGGGCTGAACTCTGCCAAGGGAAAGAAGACGGCAGCAATCAGTGCGAGTACCCCGTCAGATCACACCATGAAAGGAGGCACCTTTTCTCTGTGTCATCCCTACCAACATACAGTCTATAACGAAAGCTAGCACTTTCCTTTGACTTGATCAGAGAGGAACAACTATTGGCCAAAAGGACAAGGGATCTGTCAAAAGTTAGTCATCCATAACTTCACCACTGTAAAGCAGGTAACCTCTCAGGGACACCCAAATCAAGGTTCACATGAGCTCAAGAGAGAAAGACACGGTGGACATGCCTGCATCGTGTTATACTGCACGCCTGACCAACCTGACAGCTTTCTACAAGGAGACTACTGGCTTGATGGACAAGGGAGGTCATCTTCCTTGATCAAACAAGCTGCTCTCTCATAGCATCCTTGAAATCAAACTCAGGAGATATGGACTGGGCAGGTGGACCATAAGGAAAGCCATACAACTGGCTGAACAGTTGGGTCCCAGAAAAAATTGCTCAATATTTCGAAGTCCAACCGTTATTAGCAGAGCTACCCGGAGGCTGATATTATGGCCAACACCTTTTAACATCTTCATTAATGACTGCCTACAACAGGATGGGATGTATGCTTATCCTGCTCGTGTCTGGCAACAATTGGTGAGACTGGCTGATACACTGAAGAACAAGGATGCTTTTCAGAGAGATCTTGGCAGGATAAGAAATAAGAAATGGACTGAGAACAACCTTGGGCTTTTCAAGGGCAAGCTGAACACAAACCAGCAGGGTGCCCTTGCAGGAAGGAAGACTGATACCTGCTGGGCTGTACGAACACACAGTTAGCAGGTCAAGGAAAACGATTATTCACATCTGTATGTGGCATTCGTGAGACAACATTACAGTACAAGAAATTCTGACTGTACATAAGGAAAAAAAAAAAATGGAACAAGGACCAGAGAAGCAGTGGGATCTCCATCCTTAAAGATACTGAAAGCCTAACCAAAGAAGACCCCAAGCAACCTGTTCTGAGTATGAAGCTGGTCCTCCTTAGACCAAGATACTGGACATTCAGAGATTTCCTCCAGCCTGAATTATTCCATGATTCAGTGACTGATGAAGCAAGATAGTGCTAGCTTGGAAAATTCAGCCAATGTCTTCATTTTTCCTCCACTGTGTTCTCTCTGTAGTTTGTCTAGTTTAAACTATACTCTTTGCCGTATAGTTTGAACTACCTCACATTTTGCTTGATGTGGGTTGTCATCAGTACGCTGGATAACAGGCTTTACACAGTTGTCTCTAATTGCTTGCGACAGCCACACCACCTCTCACTCTCTGTGGTTCAGCTTTACACATGCCCCAGCTATCCCAAATGATAAAAAAAACCTGCACTGGCATCTAGTGGCCTGCCAAAGAAATAGCAAAAGCACAGCTTTAAGCACCTACCAAAACACCTTGCATAATCTTCATTCTCCATAGCACTCAACCCAGAAGCCTGACAGCTGGGGAGAGACTCACCTCTAGGAGAAGTCAACAGTCAGTGCCTCAGCATTGCATGGTAAGACCAACGTATTTCTCACAACCTTGTTAACAGCCCAGCAATAACAACAGCAGCTACTTTGAGAAAAGTTGCAAGGGCCAAGAAAAGATGCAGCAGAAAGGTGGACAGGTTTGAACAATGAAGTACGTGTCCACCTGCACATACCAGGTAGTAACAGTAGGGTCATGAGGGATTCCAGCTCCCTTAGGCAGGGTTTGCCCAACACATTGGATTTTGACACTCACCATACTGCCCATGCTGCCCAAGCTTGTAGGAGTATTTTGGAGAGTCATCAGTTGCAGGTATGTTGTCTCTCTGCAGCTGAGCCAGAGAGTGCACATCGAGATGCACAACAGTGCCTTCCAGCTGTTGTCCTTCCTGTGGGCCACGAGCCTTCCGCTGCAGTAGAGCAAAGGCAAAGTTAGATGCAAGGTACCTGAGGAAATGCAAACCAGTAACTGGAGCTTTAAGGCTAGAAGCAGCTTCTGCCATCTTCCTGGGAAAGGCTAACATAGATCTGTGCTGATGCAGGCTACTGCTAAACCAACCTGTCCCTTTCAGCCCTACAAACACTCGATACCATTCTGTGCCAGCCCTGAGGTAAGCCATAAGCAACAGCTAACATAACACTACCTGCACAACTTGCTGTGTAGCTGTGAAACCAGGCCATTAAAGCCCAGAACAGCAAGGCTGTGATCTGATTACTGTACAGGGTGGGCAGTACAAATCTTCCAGCTCTACAGAATTTGAGGGAGTTATGTAAACTCTTCATAAATCACTTGCAGTTTGGGCTGTCCAAGCTGGCTCTGCTTTGGGGATGTTGAACTGCATGACTATGAGAGGTTGTCCCTAACATATGTAATTCTGTGACAGCCTCCATTCCAGCCAATATCATACAACACTGATACTGATCCGAAAAGAATCACCAGCAAATACTTCTCAGTTCTACAGCCACAGGCAAGAGCAGTGGGACCCAACTGCTGCTTCCCTTTCAGGGAAAAGGTACATACTCCCGTTGTGCATCTAAGAAACCTCAGTAGTGGCAGGAATTCTGCCTCTGTGCACACATGAGAGGGTAGGCTCTGAATTATCCTCATGAAGAAAGTCTCTCTTACCTTAGCATCCTCTAGAACAAGCTCATTAAAAGCAGCCGAATCCAAGCGGATTCCCTTTTCTTCAAGCATCAAGTCAATCAGATCCAGGGGAAACCCCAAATTCCCATAGAGAGACCAGGCTACTTCAGCTGTAGGGCAAAAATGAAGGGTGTGAACTATGCATGAGTATGGGAAGTAAAGGCATTTCCAAAGTTGCTTGAATGGGACCAATCTGATGTGTGCCTTGGTAACTGGGCTCACACACACTGTGTGCAAATGCACTGATAATGAGAAAGGGCAGAGAAGCCACACAGTTTTTAGTATGGGACTGAGTACAAATGGAGCTGCATAGCCACATCTCTGCCATTATTCAGTGCAGCACATCTAAGCAGGCAGCTGCTGTGGTTGGGCCCTGAGTACCTCCTTTCAGCTGTGTCTTGCAAGAATCCAGTTAATCAATAAATTAAGCAGCAAAGGGAGTTTCTAACTTTCCCAGTGCCTAGTTTGTTGTGGGAACTACATGCTAGGAAACAATTGCAGTCTAGAGAAGGGAACAATATCTGCTTTTAAATTTAGCATTGGAATACCCAGGGCTGGAACATCATCAAAAGCACGCGGAGAAGAGTAGCTACAGTTTTGACTGCAATGCTTGCAGTGACCTGGATCAAACCATCTTTAAGTGCAACTTGGCTGAGGTAGGAGGCTTACCTGGGAAATTTGCAGAAGGCTTCATCTGCTGCACTGTCCGCTCAATGATGCGTCTCCCACGCTCAAGGGAGGACAGAAAAGCAACTTCATTCTTACTGATGATATCCATAACCTGCCCAAAGAACAGAAAAGGGTTAACCACATCACAGGAAGCTCTCCAGCTCAGCTCAGCCCTGCCACCTCTGGGCTCACTGCTAGAGACAGCTCAAAGCAATCAAGTGGATGTCTAATGGATGCTCTGTCTGCTTGAACCAGCATCCATCATTTTGTGGCTCTGATGCACTATTAAACAGTGCCAAAGTCACTGTTTCTCCTGTCATCATCCCTGATTATACTGACCATCCACCTGGGAAGAGATGGATGCTGACAAATGTTCCCTGTTACACATTTGTTATCTGTGACCCAATTAAAATTGCACGGCTGAAACAGACAGAGAAATTGCCTTTCACAGCTGCTGTCAGCAGAAGCAAGCAGGGACTAGCCTTAAATCCCCAAGCCACTTTGGACAAAGGGTACTCAAGTTAGAACAGACTGTACTTGCATTCAACAAAATAGCTGCCCTAGCTTTTTCAGAGCAACAGCTGCATTTTATCAGAACAAGGAGTCCCTGCTAATGATCTAATAGAGCTCCCACAACAAAGTCCACTAAATATACTTCTCAAGCCCACAGCACCCACAATGTAGACATGGTCCCAACGCATCCCAGCCTGTACATGAGAACCCCACTATGGAGTAGGCTATGTAAAATCCTCCAGCTAAGATCTGTGAAAGGGCTGGCCTCTGCCTCTGGGAGTAGTGCCTCACAAAGTCCATGAGAGAGGGAGGTTTCTTTCCAGGGTTTCTTCATTGCTTACCTGCTCTGAGTTCTTCCTCAGCTCTGGATAGGCATCTCCCTGTAGAGCGAGTATCAGTTAGACATAACACCACTCTCAGCAGCTTCCCTGGGGGATCTCAAAGAACGTCACAAGCATTACAGAGGTCTCTCATGAAACTGAGAATGAAAAGAACCCCAGTGCCTCAGGGACAGTATCACAGTGGGAGAGTCACACCCATACTTACGGCTGCTGTCTCCTGGCTATCTCCCCATGACCTACTCAGCTAACCCCCACGCAGCACCTCTGTGACAAACACATCAGTTCACAATGGGCAAAAAGCACTGTCATTTAGGATGTTGTTAGTAATCACGGGGACCAACCTCAGAAAGCTTTAACCAGATATGACAGCTTGGAAGCTGCTGCCCTCAGGAAACAAGTGCGTACTTGCATATATTTATGCTTATTTGGGCTGACTGTATCATTAGTCACAACAGCACAGATCCCCATCACAAACAATCCAGAAACAAGAGATGTTTACTGTTGCAATGCATGCCACCAGATACACCCTCCTGGTACTCCTTTCTGTCCAAGATTATCTCCTGACAGTGTACAGGATAGGGACATGAAACTGAAGAGAATGTCTGACACTTCTCTTCCCTAAAGCAGTAGTTCTTACTTACCAGCACTTCCACTACCGTAGGCACAAGGGAGGCCAAGAGCCCATGTGGAGCATGAAGGACTTCAGAACAAAAGCGAACAGCCCTGCGTAGGATCCGACGCAGCACCAGTCTGAAAGCAGGGCAGAATTCCCCAAGCAGCATGTGAGCATCTCTGCCCAGCACCCACAGTCCGGTGTACCCCAAATGCAGCCCCCCCCTTTAACCTGATCTAACTGCCAAAAGTTGGCTGCTCCACATACTCTATACCTAATCCAAGGATGAGGTGCAGATCTGAACCTCTTTCAGTCTCTCACACAAATCTCTCCATATCTTTGGTCCACATTAGCACCTTTCCCCTGGCTCATATTCCCTTCTGGACACTACGCCGTTTCCATATATCCTTACTCCGCTCCAGAGGGGCCTGGGTAGATGCCATCAGTGATGCACACACACAAGGTCCGTACATGATCTGCCACCACACGGTAGGCCATATCCACATGCCCAACATCAGCATTCCCGATCAGACCTTGGTATCTGGGCCCCCCACAGCCCTGAAAGAAAAAGTGAGGAGAACACAGATCAGCAGAAGGGAATGGCTGCAGAAAGGAAAGTTTCAACAGGCAGCCAGCTACCCTTGACATCATGCTTGTCAACTACTCTGTGAATCTAAGATAAATTCATCAAATCCTTCCAGAACATTAGAAACCAAAAGCTCTGTACCTAAGACAGGTCAGCCAATGTCCTCGCCCTAAGAAATCTAAGAAACTTTAAATTAAAAATGGATCATTAATGCTGCCATACCAGCGGATTTCCAGTGTGGAATTTACCCTGGGCTTCCCTTGGTGCTGTCTGGGGCCTGGCCAGACATACCTCCTGCCTCAAAATACCGCACAACAGCATGTGTTAAGAAGGCAAGGCTGTAGTATGGCACCCAGCAACACCTTGCTCCAGAAGAGCTTTCACTTAGCTGTGACTCTAAACAGGATCACCTTGTGAATGGCATCCAAGATGGGAGTGAAGAGATCTGTGTCGTAGTTGGATCGTTTGTTCTGCAGAACAGTCACCAGCCTTTCTAAGCCCATTCCTGTATCCACATGGTGCTGAGGCAAGGGAAGCAAATTCCCCTCCACCTCTCTGTCAGCAAGTCAGGAAAAATAAAAGGCAGAAGAAAAGCAATGGTCAGTTTTTGGGCAAAGAAAAGAAGTACTTGAGTTGCAGAGGATGGAAGAGTGATGGAGAGGGAAACAGCAGGTAATCCAATAGACAATAGCTCAGGCACAAGACTAACAGCAGCGTGCCTCGGCACTGACTGGTAGCCGGGCTCTGGGCATCAGATCATCAGGACATATTACAATGAATGGAAAAAGGGTTTTTCTAAACAGCAGTCCAAAGCCGCCTTCTCACCCTGCAAGTTTCTCTACACTGCTGCAGACCTGAAGAGACCTCTGGGATGCAGCAGTGAGGGAGGCAGTCAAAATAAACTGAAGGAGGAGTGGATAAACAAAGCTAAGGAGGACCATGAGTCTCAATGGACACATCTTCCCAGCTTCTCCCTTGCTCCTCTACTGCCACCTCCTGGAAAGCAGCGAGGTGTCTAAAGGTATACATGCATGATTCAGATGGCATGTAACGGGGAAAGGCACTGGAGTTCAGAGGAGATTCCTGGTACCTGCTATACTGCATGAAGACCAGGTTCCAGATCTCCACTACATCAGGGCTGCCCTGGTTCACCAGTGCTGAAGCATTTCTACCACCACCCACGTGGTCATAGTGGATCTCCGTGCAAGGACCACAGGGACCTGTGTCACCCATCTCCCAGAAGTTGTCCTTCATCGGGAAAGGCAGCACATGGCTGGCAGGCACTCTGGAAAGGCAAACAACAGAAGTGGCAGTGTTGATGCACGCACACAAAGCACACACTGGACTGTATCACAGGGAAAATTAAAAAGGATAGATCCTCCCTGGTCACTGCTCAGAATGGCTAGCAAAACCAGCCTGGCTTCTGCTGATGGAAACAGATGTGCCACAAGGTTGGTGGAACCACTTTTCTCCTTGGAAAGAATTGTACCAGAGTCAGGACATGAGGAACAAGACTGACCATTACAAATAGCACAGAGCTGGCTGTCTTGTGCCCAAAGCTCACATACAGCCTAGAACAAGCTCCCCAATGGCAGTGGCTCTATCCTCACATTAAAGCAGCAATTTCTAGCAGAATGCAGACTGCACAACTCCTTGTGGAGAAGAAGTAAAGGATCACAGACATCTTTAGCACACTGCATCCAGGTTAGAAAGCCTGGCGCATACAACCATAGACCAACTGCACTTGAGCAGCAGCTTAAAGGTAAAATGATTCAGAGGATGAAGAGTCCAACTTTTAGTAAACCAAAGGAAGAAGAAACTAAATGAGTTTAAGACTCAATTTTTGGCTCCCATGAGCAACTGTGAAGACTGGGATGTCAATATCTCCTGCTCAGAGCCCCTTCTCTAGCATGCTTACCCCAAGCTGAGCCATACATCCCTGCACTCCTCATCTGCGCCCAGCCCCAGTGAAGAGTCTCCACCAAAATACGTGATGTAGAGACGATCCTTTGGGATCTTGTAGACCTCTGTCAGGAGCTCCCAGGCCATGCTACATGCCTCCTCCTGAGCAGA
Organism: Alectoris magna; assembly: GCA_030625065.1. Taxonomy (NCBI): domain Eukaryota; kingdom Metazoa; phylum Chordata; class Aves; order Galliformes; family Phasianidae; genus Alectoris; species Alectoris magna. The sequence continues at coordinate 31,355,836 of CM060562.1, read as the reverse complement.
CAGGGATACAAAGGAAGCACAGGAATACAGAGTCAAGTGAGACAAGGGGCTTCTTCAGAATGACAGTCAAGCACCAAAGCGGCACATTCTAGCTCTAGCTTTCTGTAAGCATTTGCAGTGATTCAGCACAGCACCTGACCCCCTCAGATTCATGCCACAGAGTTTGGAGCTGTAGCACCCATGACAGAGTGCAACATTGGTATTACAGTTCAGCCATGATGCTCTAAGAAAAGGCCAACACGTCCCCCAGGTGAGGACTTACTCTTGCTAGCTCACCTTGAAGTAATCCCCGAAGGACCAGTTCCCCAGCATCTCGAAGAAGGTGTGGTGGTAGGTGTCACGGCCCACATCCTCCAGGTCATTGTGCTTTCCCCCAGCACGCACGCATTTCTGGCTGTTCACCACCCGCCGCTGCTGTGCCAGCTCGCTGCGGGGATGTGCCGTGCCCAGGAAAACGGGCTTGAACTAGAGAGCACAGGACAGAAACACCTACTATTGCCGGCTGTTACCCATGCTCGGGCCTGGCCCCCAAAGCATGTGCGGGGAGGGAATCCGGGCAGCGGAGGGAGGAAGGGCTGGACCCGCACCTGGTTCATGCCCGAGTTGACAAAGAGGAGGCTCGGGTCGCCGCGGGGCCGCACGGGGGCGGAGGGCAGGAAGCGGTGGCCGTGCTTCTCCTCGAAGAAGCGGAGGAAGGCGGCGCGGATCTGGCCTGCGGAAGGGGAGGCGGCCCTGCGGCGGGAGCAGCAAGGCCAGGGCGGCCGCACCGCAAGCAGCGGGACGCGCAGCGGACCGGCCACCGCCATGTCGGCCGAGGGCGGAAGTCGCCGCAGTGACTTCCGGATGAAGCGAGGGCCGACGGGACAGCGGAGGAGCGCCGGGAGTCCACCCAGTGCGGGGCCGAGGGCGGCATGGCAGCTTGTGGGGCCTCGCGGCCGGCCTGGTGTCTGCGGCGCGTCGGGGCGGGCGGCGGCTGGCTGCTGCTGGAGGCCGGCACGCAGGTCAGGGGGGCGCGGCAGGTGGCCCTTCTTTGGTAGGGTCGGGGGGAAGACCTCCTAGAGTGGGTGTGGTGGAGCCCGGTGGTGAAACAAGGGGAAAGCCGAGGCCGGGCCGGCTTCTTTCAGCGCCGGTAACGTTGGGCGGGGGGATGAGATCGGGGCCTGAAGCTTAATTTCCTGCATACTTTGCATCTGCTTCCATTATACCTCAGTAGGACGTAGGGAAAAGCATTCTCGAGTGTGTTTGGAGCTCGGAGGTGTGCACACACGCTCAGCGACTGGTGCACATTGCTGAGTATGGAATGTGCCAGACTCGCAGCACAGGCTGTATGAATTGCATGGAGAATCTCGCTGAGGTGACGCTCTCTTTGCTGAAGCACTCTGTTGTGTGGTAATCTTTGGCAGGAGAGAGGGAATACGGAGCTGTGCTTTAAACGGCAGCCTGCAATTAGATCAGATTTAACAAGCTACTATGAAACTGTACCATGACCTTATGCCTGCTTCTTGCAGAAGATGCTGTTGGATTCTGATCAGATTATTCAGCTTACTTTCAGACTGGTTGTAAGCAGCATGTAGCTTAGGTATCATGTTTTAAGGGAAAAATTGCATGTGTGGGTTTTTTTTTTTGCTTTTTTTTTAATGACAGTTTTCTGTGCTATTTTTGTCCTGTGTCTTTCCTGTTTACAGAATTGTACAGATGCTGTTAGCTAAAGAAGAGGGTAAGACCTAATTTTGAGACCCACACTATTGCACTGGTTTAAAAAAATACTGTTTAGTTAGGATTTGTCTGAGGTAAGGCATGGATGGAGTGAGAGCTACTTCGAGCATCTTTGCTGCTGAGAAAATTTTCTGTGAGACCAAGGCTGTAATCTGTCTCGCAACAATCAAATTTTTATCAATGGGAGAGAAAGAGAGTGCTTCAAACTTTATTTTCTAGTTACACTTGAATTTAAAGCAAAACAAACAAAAAAACCCACCTAACAACACAAAATAACATACTGTCCTCAACTCTTGGGAAATAGCTATAAGATGCTAATCACGGTAGATTTCTGTTGTACTTATATTCAGCTCATATGAATTTTATTTACCGTCTTGCTGATTTTTGTTTCAACTGCTTTGTTTTTAGGTAACTGTAGGCCGGGGATTAGATCTCACGTACCAACTGGTGTCAAAAACCTGTCCCTTGATGATTTCTCGTAAGCACTGTGTTTTCCAGCAAAATGCAGAAGGGCAATGGACTGTTAAGGATAATAAGGTACAGAGACTGACTGAAGACCTTTCACTCTTAGTTTCATTGTAGCCAGTGCTTTGTTTGGCATCAAACAACGTATGATCTTTCATTATAATATGGTGTAAGTGTGATGGAAGGTTCGTGGAAGCACATCATGCCTGTTGTGTGCTTGTAGCAGGAAGTTTTGGTCTGCTGCAGTTGGGATGCACGCCTTATTGCTTTCTGTATGTGGACTTATCCCTTGGTCTAGCATTTTCAGGCAATTACAGTCCTACACAGACTGTGAACTTGCTTTGTGTTCCTTTAACATAAAATAAATAAATAAATAATTTGGTAGCATTCAAAAAGATAAATGTTTTTGTACTGCTAAGAAAAGGATACACTGATATTGCAGTGACAAAATTGCTTTGATTATAACCAACCACAATGAGAATCTGTTAGAAAAAAAGCATGCTTTGCATTGTCTTCAAATGTATTCTGGTTAAAGTCCTCCTCAGCTGATTAGAATGCAGAAAAAGTGGAGAGATCAGAGTCTACAGCCAGGTCTGTCTTTTTCAGTGGTGATCTGTTTTGTTTTTTTAATCACGAGCTCTGCACTTTCTCAGTCGTGCTGAAAGCTGTGGAATCACTAACTTGCCTTAAAATAGCACCAGCACAGCAAAAAATGTTCAGTATGTCACACAGTCTTGAAGGATGTTTAGGTCAACAACAGATTAGCCAAAACGGAAGGGACTGACTGCTGTTAAAATTACTCTTAAACAAGGCTGTGCTGCAGTAATTCTATAATTTTGAAATTTTACCATGTATGATTGGAAATATCTATGGTGGATCAGCTATTGATACCTCTATGTAATCACTCCTACCATTTTTGTGAAGGTGTTTTGTTGAATCTCTTTGAGATATGTCAGTTGCTTATGATTCTGCAGTTCATCTTGAGCGCAGCTCTGTTTCTCAAAGCAATTTCTTGAGCTACTGCCTAATTAAAAAACAAACAAACAAACCCACACCCTTTTCTGATTAGAACATCATCTCTTGAAGAACCTTTCCCTTGTTTATATTTTCCTTGTATTTATGAGAACTGTCTCATTTCTTTTCTTTCATTGGGCAGTGTGAGCTATGGTCATTTTTCTTTTCTAGTTTCTTCTTGGATTTCGGGTGACTTTGTCAAGAATAATTACTGCAATGTTCTTTGTTCTTGTCAATGATGTAATGCAGAATTTTTCAGTTGGCTAGTTCTTATTTCCTCTGAAGCTTTTGAGTAGTTTCTTTCCCTTAGACTTAATTCTTTTCCATCTGCACAAGTGCATATATTAATTTTGTTCTTATTAATTTTGCTTGTACACAAAAATCTGCAACGTAGTAATAACACAAGGTAAATAATATAATGCATTGACTGTAACAAAAGGGGCACTGAACCATTACGTTGGATATCACGCTTTTATTTAAAGAGGTGGCTTGTTCTGACTGCAATACTGCAGAGACTGGATATGTTTACAGTAGCCAGAAATAACTTGCAGATGACTTTGTAACTGTATATTGAATCTTGCTGATTCTTTGTTTATATTCAGAGTCTAAATGGAGTTTGGCTTAATAAACAGCGCCTGGATCCTTCAAAAACCTATCCTATAGCAGAAGGAGACCGTATCCAGTTGGGAGTGCCTTTGGAAAACAGAGAGACTGCTGAATATGAGTATGAAGTAATTAAAGAGGAGTGGGAGAAAATCAGACCCTTTTTAGCCCAGAGGAGTGACCTGGGGAAAGCTAGGAGCTCAAGATCTAAACGTAAATTTACTTCGGAAGAATCGGAGACATCTGGATCAGAAGGCCCTTCAAATTCCAGATCCAAAAGGGACAGAGTGTCATGTGGTGGTGAACCTTTGAGTAATACATTGGGAAGAGTAGGAGAGGCAGAACGATTGACAGACAAGATGGGTGTCAAGCTGCCCTCTCCTGGATCAAGTGAGGATGATGGCGGTCCAGTGCGTGGTAGCCTTGATTGCTCTGAGAAAGCTGTGGCTGTTGCTCACGAGGACCAGAAATACTCTGCTCTTTCTCAGTCATGGACTGGCCTGGAAAAGCTGAGGAAAACTCTCATAGATATAAAGAAGTTAAAAGTCAAAGTGCAGGAGAAACAGACAGCAGTTCTGAATGCAAAGCAGAAGCGCAGGAAGGCTGCTCAGAAGACGATCCTAGCAATGGAAAAGGAGCTGCAAGAGTTGCAGGACAAGCTGCGCACAGAACAAGTACAGCAGCAGCAGCAGGTGGAAGAGCTGGAGAGGACATTCTCTAAAGAGAAGCAGAAGCTAGAGGTATAATGGTGGTAATCATTTTGGTCTGTGTGTTTTGAGATATATTTTTTTTTAATTACGAAACTGAAACTCTGACCCTCTGTGGGTTACAAAGAGGACAAGTTAAAAAGCGTTCACCTTAAGTGGGAATTTTTTCTAGTATACAGCTTTTCTGAATTAATGCTGAATTCAGATGGGGAATTTATTTCCTTTTCAAGCAAGTGCATCATTTTTTGCCTGTCTTAATTCAGAGTTTGAGGAAGGAGGGTTTTTTGTTGTTATTGTTGATGTGGTTTTTTTTTCATGAGAAAAATAGTCTCTCCTTGCTACCTGCAAGTGCCTTCAAGCAGTATGTGGATGTTGATAACTTTTTTTAGATAGGAAGCTACAAGTCTTATCTTTCTATTTGACTTTATTTGAAATCTGGTTTAAAGGAAGTAAGAATTCTTCTGGGAGTTACTTACATGAATTATCAGTTACTTCCTTTACAGTCTGCTGCTGAAGGCGGAATACTGTATCAGAATTACAGGAGGTTTGGAGTTGTGTGCTTAGGATAAAGGGAAGTTCACCTGAAGCTGTAACTTTGTCTGACCTATTTAAATGTGTTCAGAGAGAGAGCTGCAGCTTTTTCTCATGTGTAAGCTGTTGCCAGCTTCCTGGCTTCTGTGAGCATTGCAGTGTCTTCAGAGCTAGAGTAACATGGAATTGTTCCAAGTATGGAACTGTAAATGATACTTTCATTTTAGCTCTTCACAGTAAATGAGAGCTCTAACTTCAGTAGTACACATGAATCTCTAGAGTGGGCCTTTTCAGTTTTTGCTGAAAATCAGTATTGTTGCTCTAAATGTGCAAAACAGTTCTTTTTGTTCCTGTGTTATCTTCAAGTGTTTTTTTTTTCTTCCTTCAGTAATTGCCTTACTGCAAGAATGTCTAGTTTTGGTGTTTGTTTTTTTTCAGGGAGTAAAATGGCAGGATGGGGAAGAGAATCTGAAGGAGCAGCTGGCCCAGGTTCTGCAAGAGGCAAGTAATTAAGTCTACTTGGTTGTCATGGTTTTATGGTCATCGGTATGCCACATCATAACATCATGTAGTGCACTGGGAATTGAAGTGTTAATGTCCCAGTTCCGTATACCAAAGAGAAGAAACTACGTTCCCCAGAAGACTGTTCGCTGTGCTGATACCATTCCTGCACAGGGGGGAACGCATATAAGGCGCTGGCGAGTCATCTGACACTCTCTCTCGCTTTCCTTTGGCTGTCCTCCCTGCTGCTTGACTTGACTGTTGCGTCTACATCTCAACATTAGCGTTAAGGCCTGCTTTTTTTTCAGACAATCTCTTTTTTTCAATCCCAATTCTAATTATATTGTATTATACTGTCTTATCTTTTTTTTTTTTTTTTTGATAGTCTATTTAGTAAATTAGTTCATATCTCATCACATTGTTGCTGTTTTTTTCCATATAATTTGGGGCCCTCTGTTTTCCTGTCTCCAGAGGCACGGATTCTGAAAAATTCCTCTGCCCCACTCATCATGGAACCGGGCCGAACCAGCCTGTAACTGTTGACATTGGTCTAACTATGGAACTCACATACTTAAATCTTACTGCTTCCACTCTTGGTGGAAGACTAGGACTGTGTCTGAAGTGTGTTTTGAGTGGTCTTCATCTTCTACAGACCAAATTATTGTTAGAAAGTGACAGACCTCCCTTTTTGGGAGTTGTTGTTTGCCAGCAGATAACACAAGAACCTGTGCTTTTAGAAAGCGTTAAGTGGTGTAGTGATTCTGCTTGAATCTGTTCAGCATGCTGGTGGGTATTTCTGTGAGATCTGTCCTCTGGTTATCTGTTTTGGGAAAGTTGCCTTGGTAGTTTTAAACCATAGGAAAAAGAGCTAGTCTTGGTTAGGAATGTTTTTGAAAGAGGTTGTCACATGCTTAGTTTTCCTAGGCTTTCTATCTAAAAGATCTTTCCTTTTGGAAGGCTAATCCAAAAAGAGATTCAGCCAGCCCAGTGGTGTATGTTGGCAGGCTTTCAGGACACTCGTGTGTCAAATACTCCTTGATATTCACATGTGACAGATGCACTCAAGATAGTGACCAGAAAACCAAAATGAAATGTAAAGTAAATTGCAGATGTTACCAAAAAAGTGGGGTCATTAGGCAATTAGAATCAAAGTACACAAAATACAGCTGCTTTGGTTATCCATAGGGAGCTTCAGTAGTTTGAGTAAGCTCCGTTCAGAGAAGTTGTTACTGTACTGTCTGGTGTGCAGGTTCGTTCTGCAGTGACATAGAATCATGGAATGGCCTGGGTTGAAAGGGACCACAATGATCATCTCGTTTCAACCCCCCTGCTGTATGCAGGGTCGCCACCAGACCAGGCTGCCCAGAGCCACATCTAGCCTGGCCTTGAATGCCTCCAGGGATGGGGCATCCACAACCTCCTTGGGCAACCTGTCACTTATTATCAAATTTTAATTTTTACTGCTATGTCCTGTGATGAGTTCTGCTGTAGACTTTATGCCTTTTTCTCCTCATTCATTATTGTATGGCATGTATTTCTTGTTTAATGCTGCTTGCTTTTATCTTGTAAAACTACAGGAGTTTACATGTCATTTGTGTCACTGCAAGAAGGGAGTTGTCTAATGATAGATGAAAAAGAGTAACTTGGGAGAGGAAGTTTAAAGTATTGTGCTGCTGGGAAGGTCATAAATAACTGACACTACATTGCAATTATAAGTTCAGGGTGAACTGCTTTGACTTAATGCTCTGGCTAATATAGAGGTGTTGCTCTTTTAGGAGAAGACAGGAGAAAGGAGTATGCTGAACCTCATGATTAGAGTCATGTATATTTAATAGGGTAGCTTATAATAACACTCTTATTTTTGGAATGGCATCATTACAGCATCATGCTCTGATGGAAGAACTGAGCCGTAGTAAAAAAGATTTTGAGGAGATAATTCGAGCCAAGAATAAAGAACTGGAGGAAACCAAGGTAAGGAATAAAACCAAGTTTTCCATAAGTGAAATATGATATGCCGTGGCAGAATAAAAGGTTTAGCGTTTGCTTTGACTGCGTGCTGCCTTCTGTGGTGAAAAGCTCTTGTATTTTGGTCTGGCAGCTGATTCAGATTTCCATAATTTGCATGGAAATATGAAAGAGTGTGGGGTGAGGGTGGGTATCATCAGTAGATATACTCTTTGCTCTGTTTGTGGAGTAGTATTACAGAGTTATTACCAGATCTTTCTCCATGAAATGGAAAGCACAGGACATCTCAACAACGCGTTGCACAGGAGAAGCTGACCCATTCCATTCTTTTTTTTTTTTTTAAAGTGTATTGGAAAAGTGGGTGTTTCATTTTCAGTTTGCATGGACTCGAGTGAAACTGCAGTGTGTTCCAGCAGTCAAACAAGGGAGCAGAGGACTGAAACAACGTGAAATTTTAATAATGAATGAGATAAGCCATGTTTCTTCCTGCCTCTGTCAAGATGATGAGTGGAAGATGATTAAAGGGATCTTGTGCTGTGTTCTACACTTGGAAATTATGATGTTTCATACCTCTGGCTATTTGCTTTGTTTTCTTCTGTCATCTTTGCAACTGTTGCTTTAAGGATAGTACTTAGAAGATGTAGCAGATGCCGAGAAGCCTAATTTAACCCTAAGCAACAATATATGTCGGTCAGTTAAACACAAGTAAATGTCTTAAGTTCTTATATTTACTTTTTCAATATTTGAGTTATTTTGTTTTGCTCCTTACATTAGACATCAAATCATTCTGTTAAATTAATCCAAACTCATGCCAAGAAGAGCTTAAAAGAGATGTTGAGAAGACTGATATGGTTTGTAGTTTCTTTAGATTGAAGGGGAATTTAATAATGGCTGTTCTTTCTTGTAAGCACTCTGTTAGAGACAGGAATATTCTCAGTACTGCTGTAACTGCAAAATGGAGGGAAGTTACAAATCTGGGTACACAGCAAACACAGACTTGACATGGAAAAGCTTAGAACTGGATGATTTTGTACTTGTGTTACCTTCCTCCACGCACGCAGTTCCCACCTTTATTGCATCAAGCCTTGTTGTTCGTAACTGACTGTGTTTGTTTTTCTAATAGGTGGAGAAGGAAAAGGTGAGAGCCCAAAAAGAAGAAGTGTTGAATCAGATGAATGATGTGTTAGAGAATGAGCTGCAGTGCACGATCTGTTCTGAGCACTTCATTGAGGTATGTTTAAGCCAGTATGGCTTTGCCAGCAAAGAAGAGATTTGAAAAGCTTTCTCTAGTTCTGCTAAAGCAATAGTCAAGCTTTCTTTTCTTTACTTCTGTAACTCAACAGACCCAACAGATGACTTGTGGTAAGGGTTGGTCCAGAAACCTGTTCTGTCTGCTCTAAAAATTCTGGACAACAAATTCAGCTTTAATGTCTCTCCTTGCATAGATATGAATGCTTAATCCCAAGATGCATTCAGGCTTGCAGGAGTTATTAGTGTTTGAACTGGTGCTCTTGAGGTGCTGCTGGCAGCATGCTCAGTCAATCTGTGGTAGACCTTGCTTCAAGTTGACTAGGGTTGGGCAGCTCCAGTGTTAGATGTCAGAACAGGCTAGTAAGAGAAGGGAGGTGCAGTGTTCACCAAGTTCTAAACAGTTTATGTAGTTCACATAAAGCTGAGAGAGAGAAACTAATTTGAGAAACTATAGGCAGATGGTGCCTGAAGTGTAGACAGTTCTGTCTGTGTTTTTTAGAATTTTGGATCCATTCAATTCATTTTTACTGTAGGAAACCTGTTAGCCTTCTTAAAGCAACCTAGGAGTTGGTTAGAATTTTAGTTTCTTATTTCAGATGCAGAATATTATCTTAAATTATCTGAGTTATTCTGTAATCTGACCTTTTCAAACCGGGGGATGTTACAACACAATTTATTTGTTCTGCCAGATTTTCTGACTTAGCTGTAGAGTTGCTATGATTACGGTGAATCCACTGACACGTAAACTTGTCTGTACTCTGGCATGGGAGTTATTTTATGTGCAACCCCTACAAAGGCTGAAGAAAGGGCCTTTGGGCTTCTTCCCCAGCCTTTCCCTACAGGAAGTATTTGTTGAACGTTTTCTGACGTGATGAGGGTTTTTTTCTTTACAGTGCTTGTTTGAGCACGCGGTCATAAGTATCTCTCCCTTAAATTCCACAGGCAGTCACTCTGAACTGTGCGCACAGCTTCTGCTCCTACTGTATAGATGAGTGGACAAAACGCAAAGTGGAATGTCCTATCTGCAGGCAGGAGATTAAGTCAAAGACACGCTCTCTGGTGCTGGATAACTGCATTGACAGGATGGTAGAAAATCTGGATGTGGAAATGAAAGAGCATCGCCTGACCCTGATCAGAGAGCGGAAAGGTGAGAGGTGGGTGGATGTGGCATGATGAGTACAATCTCTCATTTCATCTATTTCGTACAACTTTCTTTGGCACCTATATACTAAGGAGATGCTCAGGAAATGCAGCAGACATACTGGACAGTATTCATTATTGGTAGAATCAGCAAATTGAGATCGGAAAATGATTTTAAGATATGTTGCGTAATCAGCGTTACTGCACAGTAAAATAAAAAAACTTTGGAGGAAGACTTCAATATGAATTTCACAGTCCAGTGGAAGACTTAAATAGACTAATGGTCTTACAGAAGATTTTAAAGAGATCACTAAAGGAGAGCGAAACTTGGGCCTTAAAAAATTGACCTTTTTGATTGAACTGCCAATTACATCATGGCAGAAACTCAGCAGAGCAATACCTAACGATAAACTCTGGATTATTTTTGACATGCTAGATTTATGTAGAAATCTCTGAAGGGAGTTTCGGGAATATGTCATGCAAGTGAATGCATGGCTGAAATGGCAGTTACTCTTCCGTACTAATTCTTAAGGATTTTGTCTGTGTGGTTTTAACACAAAAAATTGTTATAGCTAAAAGACTGTGCATGACCATACGGGCTGTGAGTAAAATTCCAGTATGGAAGTTTTCCTCTTCTGCTTACGTCTTCCAGTGTTGTTTCTAGAGCAATTAACTCTGGTATCTAGGTGCTGAAATGTACAACTTCTTGCTACCCCTTAACAAATTTCTGTTGTTGTGTTCCCTTAAATAATTGTCCTGCTTTCCCCATCATAGATGTGAGTGCACGATCCTTTGTTTGGTAATGTGTCAAGCCTTTTTGAAATCCTTCCTAATGAAGAGGAAGACATAGAATGACATGGCTAAATGGTGTTATTCCTAATCTGAAATCATCAGCTATTTAACCAAGCCGGTCTGATTCCCTCAGGAAATGCTGTGCTGCCCAGAAGTTGTCCAGCATGCCTTCTTGATTTGCTTTCACCTTTGCAGAACTAATACTGCTCTTGCCTAATTTGCACTGCTTCAGAATATGCTGTAGCACTATTGAAGTGTCTTATCAGGTATCTGATGGTGATTAGATGAAGTGCTGCTTTTATTGGAGCAACACTCCAACAAAACTTTGGTTTCACATGGTAGAAAATATGAACTTCATGCTTGTTCATACAAAAAGGAAATAGGCTAATAGTGACTATCATGTGAATGTAGGCTATAATTAGATAAAATGATAAGTAGTAGAAAATCATGTAGCTTCACCATGGTGCGCTCTGGGAGGAAGAATTGTTTCTGTGTGATCTGCTCATTCAGTGATGGAAACATTGTGATTCAGGTGTCTAAGTCACCGTGAACTCCTAAGAAATCAGTTGAAATTAAAATAATGATGGAAGTAGCACTTGGAAAGCCCAGTCAGATAATGAACTTTAGTATAATGGACACCAGTATAACACTGTGTGCTCTTAAACGTGTGGAGGTTTTGGTGGGCCTTCAGAGTCCTGAACAGCCATTACTTGTTCCTTACCACATTTTGTTGCATATTCCTTTCTTACCTGGCAGGGTGTTGTAATAACTAACCGCTGCCTTCTGCCAACTATGTGCCACTGAAGGGATCCGGAATGTTTCTTCCTCATCTGTGCTATCTTAACATGAAGAGGCATATAGGAAACTTAAAACAACAAACAAACAGAACGTTCTTTTAATGCTGAAAATTGAAGCAAAAAAAAGAAAGTCCCGTGCCCTGTAGCTTGAAGGACTTGATACAAACTGTTAGTGGGAGGCTAGAAAAATCAAAGGAAAATAGGGTTGTTTTTTGGCAGCATTTGCGGGTACAGGGACTAATACTAATTTTTATATCTGTTTTGAATGCAGAGAAACGGAATGTGTTGGTGAACCCAGCCACGGACAATGACAGCAGCGTCATTCCTTCCATCTACTCCATCTTGTCAATCAGCAGTTGTGACAGTGAGGACTCTGAGGAGGATTCTTACTATAATGGAAGCTACTGTGTTATCTAAACAGTGTAACTGCAGGCTGGTTTGCCTGCATGCTGACCAGAGACAACCTAATGGAATTTGGTTTACTATTGCTGGATGAGTGGACTGGGCATCTGGAAGGAGAGGTTCAGTGAAGAAGCTGGAACTGGAGCTGAGAACTAGCAACATTTGGAAGAATGACCTTATATTTTAAGAGAATGTGCAGAAGCTTGATCTCTCAAACAAGACTGGGATTGTGGGAGAACAAACTGCTATTACGCTAGATGGTTGACATATAAAACCTAGGTTTCCAGGATCGCTTCTGACATACTCAGTTTGGTGTCTATATTTCAATGCATCACCGCTGTTTTCTGAGTGAATGATGTGTTTGAATGTGTATACCAGCTTCCCTTACTTCATCCAGCAGGGAGCATAACGAAAGATATTTGAGAACTTGGTCATTTGCACCAGCTAACAGGAGAGGTATACTAGAAAAGCATACGAACATGGGGCTTTCCTCTTGATTTTCATGTCAGCTGGAGTAATCCTAGGGCTTTCTAGCCATTAAGTTAAAGGGTGGGTTATGGACCATGTTAGCCTTAAGTGCTTAAATATAAAGTAAGGTGAGCTGCTGGCTTGTTTGTTCAGTTGATGTTGCTCATTTTCTGTTGGATGGGGATAGAAAAGATCAAATCTTCCAGAATTCCTTAGTTTGTGCTCTTTTCATACAGCATCTTTTGTTTGTTTCCCGAGTAAAGAGTTTTAGAACTGTGAAACAGCACATCCAGAAGTTATTAGCAGTGACTTCAGAAATACTTTCAGTTCTTGTCAGCAGCAGAGAGGAATCTTAGTTAAGTACTACTACTACCTTGAATGAATGAAATGTGCTTTTGACAGGGTAGTTAAGCAGCATCTGTAGGCAAACTCAAGTAACTACTTAGTTCTGTTGTTTACAAAATATTGCTATTGAGCTGTGGCTTTGCTACCCTCAGAGTTCATCTCTAGGACAAAGCAAGTCTTGCCTCATCCTATCACATCTATGAAATAATATGAAACTGTCTGTGAAATTCCATTTTCAGTGGCATATGTTTTTGACTTAGCTTTTACATGGGCCTGTTACGTCACTGTTAGAGGAGGATGAGGGAAGCCCTCATTTGTAATATTTATTTGGCTGTTTGTACGTACTTTCCTTGTTTCTGTGTTTATTTTGCTGAAGAAGGAAAATATAAATCCATTTATGCATTGGTCTTCCTTGATGCAAGCACTGAGATAAATGTCTTTCTCTTAGTTACCGTTGAATTTATTGAGAAAACCCAGATTATTTCTTTTTAATGACTTTGCTTCACGTTTTCATTGCTGTAAGTAGTTCGACTGTTTTAAAATTATTTGAGACACTGTATGCAGGAATTGATAAAAGATGTCCTATCTCTTCAAGCCTGTGTTAGCAGTGGCTATCTTACCAGTAATTTAGAACATACAATTGTATCTCTTATTTTCTCCTACTGCCATTAAAAAGGTGCATGAATGATTTCCTAAGAAAGTAGCGCATTCTGGCAGATTAGTGTGATAAGTCTTAAACAAGGGAAAATTATCTGATGTGTGGGCCGGGCAACCTTCTTAAAGTCATAATGTGAGGTTTCTCTGATGAAGGAGCTATAACGTCTTGAATTTTCCCTATGTCCTTTTAGTGTTCTAAAATACTAAAATGGGCTCTTGAAAATTTCCTTTGTACATTCATGCTCTCTGGAATGTCTGAGAAGAGGGCTGCAAAAAACACTAATGAAATACCCTGACATTGAAACAGGAGTTCCTGTTGAAGAGGAGAATGTTCTGGTTGCCTAGGACTGCAAATTCTTGTACTGTGTACCTCTTCCGTGTTACTTTTCTATTTTATTTTCCCTGTTCCATTTTGCTAAATACATTTATTTTCTTCTGTTGGTATTTATGCATATTTGAAAAGGATGATTCTTCTGGTAACAGAGATCTTTGGTATGCTTTGAGAGCATGCCATTTTCACTAGAATGTAGAGATATTCTTCATATTCTAGTGAGAGGGAACACACTACGAATAAAAACTTACCCTTTTAAACCAATAGATGCACGAAGATACACGTGAAGTAATAAACCTTTTCTGTTTATCAATAGGTACCTAAATTGCAAAGGTTCAAGGAAAGAGGCTAAGCAATAATGCTGTTTACTGGCAGAAGTGTGTCATTGACAAAAGCAGACCCTTCCTCCCACTTCTGTAAGTTCCTTGGGAAAACTCTTATCTGATCCAGAGCTATTGACCACACGTATGGAAGTGAATTCCAACTACTGAGCTGTGATGAAGGTACTCCACTATCCTGTTTGTCAGGAAGAAAACATACTAAAACAGTGTTACTTTCATACAGGACGAGTTAAACTGTAGGCACCTTTACATTTTGGTGTGCTTTTTGATACTGCTTCATAAAGAAGCCGTGGAAAGGTAAACTAAGTGAAACCATTTGAAGTTTTGTTCACAACTTAGTGCCTTTCATAAACAAGTTTTCAGTGGTAAAAAGATTTAAAGTGCAGACATTTCTCTTTTGACCATTTAGTAGGCTATGATCAAGCATAAAATTTTACACTTTTGCACTGAAAAAATTTGCCAGATAGAAGTTGCAGAGAATGAAATAAGGGAGGTATTATTCAGACAATATGCTGCTGCAAAGATATGTGTACAAACATTTAAGTTAGGATAAGTACTATGCACCAGTAGGCGTTTGCTAATCTATTCAACAAGACCCCGGCTTGTCCCCGTGCTGTGCTATAAGGAGATTTCTGGTAGTGCTTTTTTTTTTCCGGCCCAATGTTTCAAGTAAAGATAATGAAATACTGCAGTACTCTGGGGAAACTGAGGATTCTGGAACACAAAAAGCTTTAATGGGCAGGTCAAGCACACCTCTGTTAGTGATTTTTTTTCCATCTGTTCCCCTTCCACCTCCAACAAAATCGGTAATAGTTTAAATACGACTACTATTTTTCTTTCAGAAAAGTCTAGTTATACTCCTACTGGAAACTGTTCTGGGATTCATTAACTGAAAAAAAATGCTGCATTTGTAAATAGCTCACCTACGTTCTAGAAAATTAGGTGACTACCCAAAGTCCCTTTTTCTGTGATTATTTGGAGCAAGCCATTCTCCCCCATCCCAGTACCTAAATTCTCTGCCTAGACTGAAGTCACTTGGTTGGCTTCCTCCTGCGTAAGTGATGTATGCTGTGTGGAGGCTGTGTGGGACTTTGGCTAGTATTTGCTGCATGGGCATCCAAACAAGGGCGGGAGATTACATAGGTGGAATATCAGTGTTTTTAGTGGTGCTGTTGCTGCAACTTTGATACTGCTTCTTTGGGTACCGGGAAGATGGGTCTTGCTTATAAGATGAGTTCTTAAATCTTTATTAAATGTTGAAACTCCCCTGTATGTTCATGGGACTTGGCATGAATTTCTAGTAGATGGCGCAAGCCTAGTGCAATTTCTTTCCTTATGAAATCAAAATCTTTTACATAGATTTGGAGAAGAATAAAATGAATTGCTACAAATTGTCTTATTAGGGAGATATAGATGTTTTGCTTATTCCAACAATTTAAGAACACTTCTTACTGTTATTTGGCTGGATAAGAAAACAAAGATGCTTTTTGTTTTTTCAGCAGGTTGTGAACCTGTTACGAAGAACTCTTCTTTGTATGCATGAATAATAGTCCTCAACACTAGGCTAATAGCACTGCATTCATTCTCCTATTTGAGTGTCTCACTGATGTCATGATTTGAACTGTTACCTATCTTGATATGGCATCAAACAGTTTCTTACAGTGCTGCATACAGAATTTGAGTTACAAGTGGTAACAGTTGATCCACAGCAGCCTTGGTGCATGTTCAAATTTGCTGTTACTTTTGGGAGAGAGCCATCATGTAGCTTGATGGTGAAGATACTATTTATGCCATCTGGAATAACTGGGAAAGGGCTCCTACAGATGACCAACCGGGTCTGGAGTCCCCAGTACAAGGAAGATGTGGAGATGTTGGAGTGGGTCCAGAGGAGGGCCACAAAGATGATCAGGGGGCTGGAGTACTTCCCATATGAAGACAGGCTGAGGCAGCTTGGCTTGTTAAGCCTGGAGAAGGCTGCTAGGAGACCTCATTGCAGCCTTCCAGTATTTAAAAGGGGATTATAAACAGGAAGGGAATAAGCTTTTTGCCAGGGTAGACAGTGATAGGAAAAGGGGTAATGGTTTTAAGTTGAAAGAGGGAAGGTTTAGATTGGATGTCAGGGGGAAGTTCTTTACAGAGAAAGTGGTGAGGTGTTGGAACAGGCTGCTCAAAGAGGCTATGGTTGCTCTGTCCCTGGAGGTGTTCCAGGCCACGTTAGATGGGGCCCTGGGCAGCCTGGTCTAGCACCAGCTCAGGGGGCTGGAACTTGATGACCTTGAGGTCCCTTCCAACCCATGCTGTTTTATAATTATATGAATGTGAATATTCTTGGGACTGCTAAACTCCTACTGCATTTATGTAGGTTCCAACATCTGGATGGCAAACATTTTTTCTCTTGTGCATATAATCTATCTTCCTAGTGCTTGATGAGCCTTAGCAACAACTGTCATTTAACTCTGGAGAACAGGTAATAACCAATTTAATAGTCCTGCATTTCACATACCCTCATCCCAGCTTAAGTGTGTTTTTTTGTTTGCTTTCCTAAAAATTTGCTCTGGCTAGTCAGTGTTTTCCTTTCTGCTCACTCTTCCTTTTGCTGTAACTTCATGCACTTATGCACATATCAGCTGGATAAACTACACTTTCCTTCTAGTGGGTAGTACGCCTGTCTGCTGCTGCTGCTTTTAGGATTTTAAGCTTTGTGTGAAGCATTAGACAACTCGCGTTAGTGCCTCAGGTCTTCATGCCAAGGTTGCCACAGGCATGCACTAGCTTTCTGTGCTGTGAGAAGCTGCAGCACTGCTGCCCTTACAGAACCAGTTCTGGCAGTGAGCTGCAGCCGTTTCATGGGGAGATGCCCGGTGGGGCCAGGCAGGCTCTGAAGAGAGCCGGGCGGCCCGCAGGAGTCATCGCGCTCCGAGCCTGTGCCTGCAGCCCTGGCCGAAGCTGCGGTACCCCTGGGCAGGGCTCTGCAATACACACGGGAGGACTCTTTCCCTCGCTAAGTGCCATCAGGCTGAATAACGGGGTGCTTTAACGACTCCGTCAACGCTCCGGATACATCCTTATGTATAATATCTGTATTTCATATACACAGAAAACGCTGTAAATGCGTCCTTCCCCCAGCTCGGGGAAAACAGCGAGGCAGCAGGCGGCAAGGCCCTGACCGCGCAGCCGTTGCTTAGCGACGCGGCGGGGCCTCTCTGAGGCGGGAAGAGAGAGCCCCTCCACTTCCGGCCCCGCGGCTGCCCGAGGTGCGCCTGCGGGAGCGCGCCCCTCGGTGCCGGCGCGGCCGGGCTCTGCGTCACTGGCGCGCGCCGCCGGGCGGGGAAGGACCGGCGGGAGGGGCCGGGGCGGGGGCAGCGGGGAAACGAAACCGGCGGGGCGGCGCCGACGCGGGCGCTGTGGAGCCGTGGCCGGGCCTGTGGGGTGCGTGTAGGGAGAGGGGCGCGGCGCGGGGGGGTCGGGCGGAGGGAGGCTTTGGGCAGCGGCCGCCGGCCCTGAGGTGTCGCGGGAGCGATGGTGCGGGGAGAGTGAGAGTGGGCGTGAGGCGGGGGAGTCGGGGTGAGCCAAGAGAGGAGGGAAGGGAAATCCTCAGTAAGCAGAGGTCCGTGCGAAAGGACTCTGCCGTAGTGCAGCTGGTGCTGTTGGTGGGGATGAGTAAAGGCACGGGTGTTGGGCTGCGCGGTGTGCGGCTGTGGAAGTAAGCTTGATAAGAGGTGGTTGGAAGCGGTGCCCTGGGGCATCTCTGCTGCTGCGGCGTTCCTCTGTAGGGTAATATTTGCTCATTTCTCGTGTGTTTTGATTAAACAGGTCATTGATTCAGTAGTAATGCTAATTGTCGTATATTTAATTAATCTACATGCTGACATCTGGGCTGTCTTCATCGACTAGCATTTAGTAGTAAGTAGCTTGTAGAAAGGATGCCAAGCTATAGTGGATAGGTTTTGTTTGTTTACTTAAACTGACTGTTAGGTAGGTTCACAAAACCCAGTGTTTTACCTGAAGACAGCTCGGGTTGTGAAGTATAAAACAGAATAATGCATGAAGTGATCTGTGCTGCCATGCTACGGGTGTGAGTTGTGTGCCTTACCCTTCAGCGTGAAGAGGACTGTTAATTTGTGTAGTGCTTACCAAGTGTAATCTTCTTTCAGAAAAAATGAAGAGAAGAACTGAGCCTGAATTTAGCAGTCCCCAAAAGAAGCAGAAGAAGGTGGAAGACTTGGGTTTAACTCTCAGTTCTACTTCAGACGATGAAGCTCAGCTTAGTAACCATACTACTCAAGGTACAGTTGGAGGTTGCAAGTGTTGCTGTGGGGAATCTAACTAACAAGTAGGAATTGCAGGGCCATGAGGATGATCAGAGGGCTGGAGCACCTCTCCTGTGAAGAAAGGCTGAGGCTTGTTTAGCTTAGAGAAAAGAGGGCTCTGGGAATACCTCGTTACAGCTTCCCCATGCTTACAAGGAGCTTATAAACAGGAGGGAGACTTCTTACATAGACTGATAGCGATAGGATAAGAAAGAATGATTTTAAGCTAAAAGAAGGATTATTTAGATTAGATGTTAAGTGGATATTTTTCACTCAGAGTATGGTGAGGTGCTGGCACAGGCTGCCCAGAGAAGCTTTGGATGCCCTACCTCTGGAGGCATTCAAGGCCTCAGAGCAGCCTGATCCTGGTGATTGGCCGCCCTGTTCACAGCTGGGTGGCCTTTAAGGTCTCTTCCAACCCAAACCGTGGTTGGCATCTCTGGTTGATGGCTGGAGACTGCGCTTTGCCTTTAGTAGAAGAACTGTGTCTTTTTTTTTTAATTCTCAAATCTGTTTGGTGACAAATTTTTTTTAAGCTTTTAAGAATAATCTAACATAAGCACTACGGTTTGGGGTTTTCATGAATGCAGATGTAGGAAATAGACAAGTCCATGGCCAAAAAGCTGTAAAATTCTGTTTATATGTAGACAGCATTAGTCTCTTCAGTCTCAGGAGATATTTTTGTTTTGGAAGCTTTCATTAGTGAGGAGTTGTGGCATAACATAATAATAATAATGGTAATGTCTAATATCTTGTGTTGCTTTTTTTTTTTTTTTTTTTGAACAAACAAACATGAGACATCAGGTGTTACCATGTTCTCCTGCATTACAATGCCATCTCTTTTATTGGATCAGTGTGAACGTTTTTTTTGTTTTTTTTTTTTTTGTAAGTTGTGGAAGTTCATGTTTATTTGGTTTCAGAAAAAAATAACTGTTTCAGAGTTACCTAAATGAATTGCCTAGTGTTTTGTTTTCACCCTACCCCCCTCCCCAAGCTGGAGAGAGCTTTCTTACTTGTAGTATACCAGAGATGAGGAGAGTGTCCTACACAATTGCTGTCCCTACTGTGAGGTGCTTTAACCTCTTCCAGGGTGGCACTTCATGTTACTTCACGCTCTTTGTTCTTCTCAGTCTTGGTATTTCCCGTGGTAGTCAAATGTTAGTAAGGAAAGGATGTCAACATAGGAAGAAGTGAAGGTGGAAGGGAAAATGCATGAAAGATGAGTGGTTGGTTTGAGAGTAGTGGCAGTGATAGGGTACAGTATGTGTACGTGTCTTTGCAAATGTTAAAAACAGGAAGAGTTGCAAAGAGACTTTCTTAAGATTATGTCGTCCGAATTGTTTTTGAGAACCCATTGTGAGCCCTGGAAAATAAAAAGCAGCTCAAAAGCAGATAGCAATGATTATTATTGAAGCTGAGGACTGGAGAAGCAGAAAGCAAGAACTGACCTTAAATAAAATCTTTTGGATCCTTTTAATCTCTAAGAACTTTGTGAAGGAGAAGTGTGACTTGTGTGACAGCTGCTTGAAAAGTAAGATGAGAATATACTTTTGCAAGCATGCTATATCACAGCATTCTTTGTTTTGAGCTGAAAGTCTCAAATGTTAGTGCTATAACCTCCAGCATGGTAGCTGTCTTAAAGGCTGTAGTTCAACAGCAGAGATTGAACACATTGAAATAGTTACAACTACAGCCACATATTTCACTGTTATGTCTTTCACTTTCTTGGCTAATGACCTTTACTAATTTACCTTGGTAATGACAATTGTAATTGACATTGTAATGACAATTCTTTACTAGTTCTCCAGTTGTTTCTTGCTACTTCACAGGTGTTCAGTTATCCGTAACAGGGAAATAGAGATCTGGGTTGTTTGAAAAAAATTGAGGGAAGTTCAATCTCTTCTAGGTTGTCTTTTTTTTTTTTTTTTTTTTTTTAATACCTGTGTGCAGCTATCTGATTCATTCTTAAGTGATAAACAAGGTACGATAGTCTCTGCTGACAATAATTATCTTGAGGTAACTTTTACGGTTCAACGCCTAGTTGTGCCCAGAAGCACAGAATGAATTCTAGTAGTCGGTGAACAAGAGAGGCTCAAGAGGCAGAGGACTAATAAAGAGCGTGGCTATGCTCATTGTGGATTGCTGCTTCAGTAGTCTTTATGGCCTGCCCCCACAGTATTGACTTTAGTAGGACTGCTGTGGTACTAGATAAATTTCTGCAAGGAGATTTGTGCCATTGCTTCATCCTCATCATGATCACAGCACAGGAAAGGTACTCAGTGGGTTGTAGGGCCTCCCTCCCTACTCAACGGGTGTGTCATACCATGTAGTTCTTGATGGGATTACTGAGATGTCTTGGTGGTTGGTTTTTATTTTTTTTATTTTGTATTAGTGTGTGTTCATTTTCACTTTTCTTGTTTTCAGAGTCTTCCAGTAGCAGCAGTGGGTCTGAGAGTGAGAGTGATGAAAAAAGACTTGTCTTCAACAATGAGTTCAAACAAGACTCTCTTGTGGAGGGTACTTCGTCCCGCTACTCAATGTATAACAGTGTCTCCCAAAAGCTCATGGTAGGTCAAAACAGTTTTGGACCAAACTATTAATACCTCATGAGCGTGAACTGAAAAGACCAATCTTTTCTGAGATTCTGATTCTGGTTCTCCTTGTAGTAGGGTGTTCTCTGCTTCTTTGGTCCATCTTATAAGCAGTTCAGGGAGGCAGAGACAGATTTGTTGAGGGGAATTTGTTTTTAAAAAAGGAAAAAAAAAAAAAGTTGATTCATGTTCCAGGTGCTGGAACAGGGCGATGATTGCGAAGAAAGAAATCTTTGAATAAGGCAGTTAGCTGAGCTGGAAAAGAATCCTACCTTGTGTTATTTTGCAGTTACGTTTAAGTTAACAAACATCTGTCAGAAAGACATTAAATTCTCGTGTTGATGTTAATTCATTTTAGTCCTAGAAGCTGACAGGCATACCCTTGTAGAATTATTACCTTTACTGATAGGGTGTTTATTTCAAGTAGAGCTGCCCCAGTTTATATAGGGCTAGGAGTTTCTTGGAAATGCATGGAGTTGTGCACAATAGTAACTGTAATAGCCAAACTTTAGGGATGATCACCAGCCCCCTAATTACATAGTGATAGTGCAGGGGAGAAAGAATTTTTTAGGAAGTTGTAAGGAAATCACGGTCTGTTTCTCATGTTTGTCTCACATTTGACAACTTTTCTCCTGGCTATAGAGGCAATAGTGAGCTCTAGAGAAGTGAAGCTTCTCTGTGTCCTTGCTGTTACGCATTTCCTTATGCAAACTCTGTCACTGTGATATTGAGAATACCCCATTACCCTGAAAGAATTTCTTTCCGTGATAAGAGAAATAGAAATTATATTCCTGGGGCAACAGGGGATGATGAGACACAGTTTCACATTAGTTGAAATGTGAGAGGAAGTCCAGGACACAAAGGAGGACTGAAATGGGGTCTCCCTCTGTTTTGTGCTGCTTTCTCAGGAGTGGGAGTCAGCTCCGCAGTGGTATGCCAGCATGTACTGCCCTTTGCCGAAGATCAGTCTGCTACTAGAAGCTGGGAAGTGTTAGTTCTTAATAGAAGTGGGAACAGGCAGGTACTGCCTTTCAAGGAAATGAATTGCTGCTAGCAGCTGTATCATACATCTGTATGAAGCAGAAAATTTCAAATCTTGCTGAATTCAAAACTCAGTGGCATCCAAAGGCTGGAGGCTGCTGATGTGCTTTCTCAGTGAATAAATCCTGCTGCTGATCATAGATCATCCAGAATCTGTCCATGTGTGTTTTTGTAGCTGGGCTGCAGTTTGCTGATTCTAGCACAAGACTTGTCTTTCTCTTGGAGGGTTCTCTCTGAATTCAGAAGGCTTTTCTTTTTAAGGTTCCTTAAATTTGAATACAAAGATTGAATGTCTGGTTAGATGAGTTGGTGGGTAAAAGGAAAATAGTTCTTTATTCAAAGTTATGTCCTCAGAATTGCATTCCTTCTCTGAGTATTAGGTGAATTTTAACTGATGCTTGTAATATATGTGACAGCATGTTCACAACAAATAATATCACAATATGAACTTGTTCTTGTGCCAGCGTCTTTTGGTTTATAAACCCACCGAACACAGTGATGAATGTCTCTGTCTGTTGGAGCACACTGTTCCTTTCCTAATTTGTTGTATTTTCAAACGTCATTCTTTACATCTTGCTTTTTCTGTTGTTTGTTTTTGATGATTGTGGCCCCAAGTCACTCCAGTGTGATGGCTCCTTTTCCAGGCTAGTTTTTGATCACAGTTGCAGTATGTATTCTTAAATCTACTTGCCTCATTGTGCTCCCTTTTCTGTCTTTGTAGGCCAAGATGGGCTTCCGGGAAGGAGAAGGTTTGGGAAAATATGGTCAAGGTAGGAAGGATATTGTTGAGGCCTCCAATCAGAAGGGAAGGAGAGGCTTTGGGCTAACCCTCAAAGGGTTTGATGGGGAGCTGAATATTGATTGGCAGGATGAACCAGAGGTAAGTATTTACTGTTTTGAGTACCTTTCCATTGCTGTGTTCAGGATTTGCCTGCTGGGAATGGTTTTTCTAGTGCTGACATACTGCTACTGTCAAGTGGCTCAGCTGGGTAGACCCAGACTCTATTTTGATATTGTGTTTTCTGGCACCAAGTCAGTTTCAGATGGATTGTTGCTGCGATCTGTATGATTTGTTCCTGAATTTGTAGTAGTGAGCATGATGGAAAACTGTTACCAAGCTGTTTTGTTTTATTTTGTATGTCATTGTTTTTCATACTCAAATAGGTGATTTTTTTAAAGTATTTTATTCTGTGTTTGTATAATAATCCTCAAAAAAAAAAAAAAAAAAAAGGATGCTGAGATGTCCTATTCCTGTATCTTATCAAGCTCCTCAGTAGGGAAGAAAATTGAATTAGGTGCTGTCAGGAAAGCAGAGCCTAATTCTGACACTATTCAGTGTGAAACAGTTGCTATGTTTGTATTTAAAGAACAAACAAGCCAAAAAAAAATAAAAGCTCAGCACAGAATCCTGGGGATCTGGTCAGCTGGAGGTCAAACCAAAAGGCCCCAGCCATAGTGAGTCAAGGGCAGCAGTGCTATCAAGTTATTTATGCTGCACTTGATTGTACTTACCTCTCTTTCTTTGAGTAGTTTTCAGTAATTAGAAATAATATTAGGGGTTGTTCCTTTAGAATGAGGAATTTGAAATGTGTTCTGTAGGCTCATTGCTTTAAGGGTCATTCTTCACCATGTTTCTGCATCCAACAGCAATTAGATGTTATTTATCATTTGCCCTTGTGGATGATGATGTTATAACTAACATAAGAAGGTAAGCAGATGTTAATAGCCTGCCCTTGTGAAGAAGTGGCATTGCTATGAACTCTACTGCCAAAACAGTTCCTTCCCTAGGTTATTCAAAATATTTAAGCCTTGAATTGAAGTCATGGAACTGGGGGAGACTTTGAGAAAGAATTGGAAAAACAAATGTGTGAAGCACTGCGATAATATTTTCTGTCAAATGTCTCTGCACTGTCTCCAAAATGTACCTTGAGACTGCTAGGCTATAGCTTTATTGATAAATATCAGGTGAGAGGAAAGTGGTGTGTTGTCACTTTTTTGTTTGGTTTGTTTTGCATTTATCCAAAGAAATGAAGCATGTTTTAGGCAAGGGGAAAAAAAAACTTAAACAGTTGACCCACAAATCATGGCTTTGCCCCTTATGGTAGGATTGGGGAACAATTGGTTGTTTCATGTTGCTAGCAAAATTTTTCTTGACTCTTCCTGTGTCTTGTGTTTGCAGCCTAGTGCCTATGAGGAGGTGGATTGGTGCCTTGAGTGCACCACAGAAATCCCTGATGCCCAGGAGCTGAAGGAGTGGATGACTGTGGGCAAGGTAGTTTTTTAGATCTTGCTACTTAGCCTAAGATAACACAGGAATGAATACTCGGTCTGAACCGATTGCCCTGTCGAAGAGTCGTTGAATAATCTAGGCTGGAGGGAAACTCTGGAAGCTGCTACTGTAACTTCCTGCTTGAAGAAGATCCTGCTAGATCAGGTTGCGTAGGGCTTTGTTTGGTTGAGTTCTGAATATGTCCAAAAATGGAAGTCTCACGGCCTGTTTGGGCATCTACTACACAGTCTGATAATCCAATTGGGAAAATTATTCGTTAATCAGCATTTATTGTGTTGAAGCCTGCATCTATTGTTTCTTATTTTAGCACTGTGCATCTCTGGGAAGAGCCTAGGTCAATTTTCTCTTTCCTAAGTTCAGGTAGTTGTAGACAGGAATAGAATCTCCCTTTTCTATCTATATTCTGAACTAACTGTTCCCTCAGTCCCTTGCGCACTAGATACTGCTACACCCTTGTCATCTTGGTGGCCCATTTGCTGGGCTTACTACGGTATGTCAATGTCTGTCTTGTACTGAAGAGTGCTAGACTGGATGCAGTATTTCAAATGTGGTTGTAAGATGCCACATAGGAGAGAATAATGCCTCAGCCTGCTGGTTCTGCTCTTGCTAATAACACCTAGTATGTGGTTGACAGGCTTCATCCATCACAAGTTTGTGTTGCATTCTGAAATGACTCGTAGCATGTTTGTTAATTGTTACGTGTTCTCATCCTGCTCAAGAGGAAGATGGTGATTGAAGATGAAACAGAGTTCTGCAATGAAGAGCTCTTACTTAATGTCCTGCGGTGCAAGGTGAGTCCCCTTTCTTGGAGAGGAATTGAAGTTTTGTGGAAGCAAGTTAAATAATTGAAGGAGTTAGAGTAATTTACTTAGGTGATCAGCAGGAGCTCCACACATCCTCTCTCACATCTGTGCCACTGGTGTGACCTGGAATTTTGGCTCCTACTGTCTGTTCAGCAGCCTGTTTTACACCTCAGCCTTCAAAGAGATAAATGAAAACAGTGGTGTCCATTTCTTAGTTCAACTGAAAGATTGCAGGCTTGAATGAGCTAAGGAACTAAACTCTTTTTCTTTTCTTGTGTGTTCCGTTTTTCCTTCTAGATTTGATCATGCCGTTATGAATTTCAGTGTGTGTGTGTATGTATGTAGGTGTGAGAGAAATACCTTCATCTGTAAATACTTTTGAGATGGCTACCATATTATCAGGCTCTGGAGCTGTCTGTACAGAATTCTTCAGTGTCATTAAATTTGAATAAGAATTGGGTAAGGTGTCCCTGTTCACTGTAGGGGAGTTGGACTAGATGGCCCCCAGAGGTCCCTTCCAACTCTAAGGGTTCTATGATTCTATATCATTATGTGACAGAAGAACATTCTATATTGGTGAATCAATAGCATAGACTGCTAAGCATCCTATCTGTCCTCATACTTCTCTCTCCTTATGTTTAATATCTATCCTTCAAGTGTGCACCAAGTTCTGGTTAATTTATTTACTGTTTGCGCAGAGTGTATTTGATGAGCTGGATGGAGAAGAAATGCGCAGAGCCCGAACGAGATCTAACCCCTATGAGATGATCCGTGGAGTCTTTTTTCTGAACAGGTCTGTAGCACTTGTGGTTACGTAGGTCTTCTCTTTATGTCCACTTTCAGTTATGGGAGCTGAGGTTGAAACTCATAGGTCTCTATTTATGTGTTCACAGAGCTGCAATGAAGATGGCAAATATGGACCATGTCTTTGACTACATGTTTACAAACCCTAAGGACTTCCAGGGGGTGAGGACCTCTTTTTAATTTTCAAAACAGTGCTTTCTCAGAGTGGAGAAACTGGGGAGAACGGAGAATCCTTAGAACACTAGCTGGAAAAACAGAGTTTCGGTCTGAGTAGTGCAGTTGATAGGTTTGACTGATAGAAGCTGTTACTGGGTGAGTAGAATTTCTTCAGTTTCCTTTTGCAGAGGCCCTTGATAAAGGAGCGAGATGCAGAGCTGCTCTACTTTGCTGATGTGTGTGCTGGTCCTGGGGGCTTCTCTGAGTATGTCTTGTGGAGGAGGAAGTGGCATGCAAAAGGATTTGGCATGACCTTGAAAGGACCAAACGATTTTAAACTTGAGGACTTCTATTCTGCTTCCAGTGAGCTCTTTGAACCTTACTACGGTACGTAGTGCATGCATAAATTTTGTTTGATGTTTTTCCTTGTGCTCCGACTTCTGTATTAGGAGTGCCACTGGGGATTTAAGAGAAGCTTGTTTCTAGAGAATCATTTTGCAAGGTAGGAAGGGGCTGTCCTTTGAGAAGGGAGTTGAGATTGATGAACTTGCCCATCAATTCACATTTCTATGCTTTTTTCCATTCTGCCAAGAAAGTGTGTCCTGATGTAATAGTTTGTACTTGAGCTCATCTGAAAGCTGCAGAATATATGCTTGTTTGACAATAATTTTTCTCACTTGACTTATCTAATTCTGAAATGTGAAGAGTGAGATGACTTGCCCAATGACTATTAGTAAAGCCCAAGGTGGAAGCCTTACTTGCCTGACTGACAGTATTCTTCTGTATCAGAAGAAATCTGCAAATCTACTTTCATAATTGATTGTGGACACTCAGTAAAGATAAAGCAAGTTAAAGCTAGAAGCTGTATCTGAATCACTATGACTAAATTACCTGCTTAATCTAAAGCAGTTTAAGATGTTACTGTGTGCACACAGACAGTCACTGCATCTTACCTTGTGTGTGGTAGCCTGTTACGTTGTATGATACATCTGTGCCCCCTTTCTGCATAGCCTCTTGGAGTAGGAAGGGAAATACAAGAATTGATAGTCTTGCTGCTTCTTATTTCAGACTACATAAAGGAAACTCAAATGTGTTTGCTCTGCAGAGGAAAGGGTAGCCAATTTGCTACTGTTAATATCTAACCATGAACTCTTAGAGAATAGTTAGTGCTCAAGATTAGATCAGTTAAAGAGAAGGTTCATGGCAAGGGAAGCAAGGCAAAAAAACACATTGTTCTAATGGTTGCGCTGTTTGGATCTTCATAACTCACTGCAGACTGGTGCTTTTATGAGGGAAGGATGATACATGGAGAAACGAGTAGCCCGATGACTTTGATGCATTTTCTTGATTCTGTTTCTGTCTGCTGTGCTGCAAAGTCTAGTGAGATGTGTACAAACTCTCTTCCAGTGATGGGAAGAAAGTAGGCTGCTGTGATATTTGTGTTGTAAAGAATGGTAACAAATTGTAATGTCACTTTGCTTAGTGACAGCATGATTGATGAGGAATTTAGTCATCAAAGCACAATCGTGCATCCTGATCTTTCTGCTTTCTAGTCTTGCAGTTCTTCAGTTAATAGGAGCTGTAGGTATAGAAGATTTGTAGGGACTAATACAACCTAGAAGTTCAGGCTTCTTCAAAGTGAGAATTGGTAACTTCTAGAATATGCCTTAGGTTAGCTTTCTAAAATGCCAGCCTAGGGGACAATATATCTCTTTTAAAAAAAGCCATATGGAAAAACTGCAAGCATTCATGCAAATAAGCCATATTTCCATTTTCCTGCTTCCTCTATAAACTTGTTCATATGTGAATGTTTTTTTGAGGCTGCTTTTTAAAATTCTAGGTGGGGTTGTGTTTGGACATAGATAATTAGGTTTCTTTGGATTGATGCTCATTCTTAGTTGAAGGTTACCAATGCACCGTGAGAATAATTTTGCCTTGCTTGTAAAGAAACGTGTTACTAACAGGTGAGTTGTTCAGTGAAATCGTCTCCAACATTTTTAGTAGATTCAGCTATTTGCCATTTCTCCTTGGTTGAGGATTTTATGTTGTAATGCAGTTCTTGACTCAGAGGAGGGCAGTGAGTGATTTGTCATTTGCTGCAGCTAACATACAAGTTGTCTTTTGAGCGTGGTTATTAAATGGCTTTGTTTAGCCTTGACTGCAACATTTGAATAATTTTCGTAGTCTAATAAGCATCTTTAGTGGTGAACCAGGGAATGTATGTATTAATGCTTACTCACCTATCAAGGTCTTTGTAGCTTCTGATTAAATACTGATTGAACGCAATAGATCACCTGTATGTACTGGTCCTTTAGTCTACTTTGCAAACACGTTAGTAATTGTCTTCTCTTTCCCCATAGGAGAAGGAGGAATTGATGGAGATGGAGATATCACTCGCCCTGAGAACATTACTGCTTTCCGCAACTTTGTTTTGGACAATACTGATCACAAAGGAGTGCATTTCTTAATGGCTGATGGGGTTGGTCCCTTTCTTTTTCTTCCTGCGCACATGACCAAAACTAGTACTTCAGTCTGCATGCGTTAAGATACTTGACATGCATTTGTATTTTCAATGTGAAATTAGGGCTTGCCATTAAAATTCCTGATGGCAGTGTTTTGTTTTGTAAAGAAATTATTGTGATTCCACAAGTCAGCCATACAGAATTGTTTGTTTGGGCAATAGAAATGCTAATTATATGCTATATTCTTTGCAGGGCTTCTCTGTGGAGGGTCAGGAGAACTTGCAAGAAATCCTAAGCAAACAGCTGATGCTTTGTCAGTTTCTTATGGCACTGTCCATTGTCCGGACAGGTATGTTTTATCCATCCATCTTCTTCCTCCTCCTTTAAGGTGTGGGTGGTATTGCAGAAGGGTGCTGTAGACTTTTATTAACTTACCATAACATCTGCTGTGTCATGAGGCTAGATTGCACAGGATTGAATGTATAGGCTAGGTTGCACAGGATTGAATGTATATGCATTCATTCCGAGATAGTTGTCACAAAGCTAAATGAACTAGGGCAGAAAAGTAAGACTGTTTTGCTTTTCTTTACAAGCAGGAGGTAAAAGCTTTGAACTAATGCATTTTAACAATAGGTTATGTAGCTGTCTTGTGCTAAGGTCACTAGTGTGATTGCTGGACAGTCAGTACATCTGAGCTCTATGGTATCAGCTGGACCAGCTGCTTTATGAATATTCTGGCAGGCTGGTTGGAGCAGAGCAGTACTAATTCAGTTCATTTTCCCTTTAGTTTGTGGCTTTTCTCCTTTAAATCTGCCATCTCTGTGATCAGCACCAACTGATGTCTCATGCTGTCTTAGGTATACTCCGTTGTTGCCAACTGATGGATTTTATGGTTGTACCTGGTTTTGAAGGTTCCTCTTTTCTGCAAAGTTTAGTTAGCATTTGGCACTGATGCATGCAAGAGCAGAAGATAAGAATAATTATCACGTTATCATTTATCCTGTGCCTTGTGTTCAGGTATACCTGAGCCAATGATCTGCTTAGCAGTATCTGCTTGAGCATAATATGGTGAAAGGAGCAACCTTTTTTGAAGTCTTTATTCTCTGGGTAGATACGACTTCGTAAGATTGACTGCTTTTAGTTTAGGGTAGTAGGGAAACTTGTTTGAGGGCTAAGGGTGGCATAGACATTTTTCTTTCTATTCTACTTTGATGGTATCTGTTAGTTTTTTTCCTCCAGTGTGAATCTGCTTGGTCCACATGTCAGAGCTCTTTGTCTGCAAAGGCTTTTATATAGCATGCAGCAGTACCATAGGATACAGTTAGGGCCTGGGAAGGGATGGTGTAAAGTGGGTAGAAGGCTTACTCTCAATGCAGAATGCATGGTGATTTGAGCATGGTCAGAGAACTGTTTGTCCCTTTGTTGAAGAGAGATGGGAAAGATGGTTCATGGAGCCCCACTGGCCTGCTTCATGAAAGTGTTTTAGGTGCTGTTTTATTGTACAAAAACACCTCTCTCTTTTTTTTTTTTTTTTTTTTTCTGTGGAAGATAAGGTTATGGAGATGCCTGATATCTCCTTGTATCTTTATGGTCTGCTGATGTTGGTGTGTTTCTTCTCTCTGCTGCAGGAGGACATTTTGTCTGCAAAACCTTTGACCTGTTTACTCCATTCAGTGTGGGGCTTGTTTATCTGCTATATTGCTGCTTTGAGCGTGTGTGCATCTTTAAACCTGTGACGAGCCGCCCTGCTAACTCAGAGAGGTGAGATTCTTGAGCATGAGGGACTGCTAAACAAAGCTTGATCTCTGATTACAATGACAGATGGTTTTGATTAAATGGAAACTCTGTGACTTCACCCAGTTGTCAACTGTCTTGTAGGAGGAAGCATTTTAGATGGCTAGAAAATTATGATTTCTGACAAGGTAAAGGAAGTATTTGCCAAAGTATGCTTGCTTTTCCCTGCTTGTACTGAGTTCCATCTGTAGAGAAAACAGTGGAACTAAGTATGCAGCAAATTCCGTTCTGCATGAAGCAATTAAGCTTCCATTGAAGCCAGAAATTGTGTGTCAAGTTTAGCACAATTGATTTACTACTTTAAGGAGTTCTGTGATGTTTTTTGAATAGGGTTGAATTTCCCTCTCTTTTCAGGGAGTAGTAAGTGATATGTAATGACATGATTGGTTAGACTTCGCCTTCTTGGGGATACTTGGGTGGGCAGAATTCCTGGGATTTGGAATACTGCCTTGACAGTGAGAGCGTGGCAGGAAAGTTGACTGTGTCAAAAAAGCTGAACCTAAATTGTGTCTCTGGCATTCTCTGCAGGTACGTGGTATGCAAAGGATTAAAGCTAGGGATTGATGATGTGCGAGAATATCTCTTCATGGTGAATATCAGACTCAACCAGTTGCGCAACTCTGATGTGGATGTGAATCTAGTCGTCCCATTGAACGTGATCAAAGATGACCAGGATTTCTGTGATTATATTGTCCAGTCCAATGAAAAGTGAGTGCCTATGAGCAGCAAGGGCTG
This sequence comes from Alectoris magna, assembly GCA_030625065.1. Lineage (NCBI taxonomy): Eukaryota > Metazoa > Chordata > Aves > Galliformes > Phasianidae > Alectoris > Alectoris magna. Next base: position 31,324,824 of record CM060562.1, on the reverse strand, counting down.
CTGGCTTTAGGCAGGTCAGCCAAAATGGCTGGCTTTCAGTTGCAGCTGCTTGCACTCAAGGTGGTGCTTGTTGATGCTGCTTATGCTACTCTGCTTTTGCTGCCTGAGAGGCGTAGCAAAGCAAAGGGATACTGCACAGGGAGAAATACTTCATGCTATTAGTGAATGTTTGGCCGCTGAATGCTGTCCTATGTAGAGCAGAAAGGAAGCTACCACCTGCTTTTTTTTTCCAGTGGCCACCTTACCACTTTGATTTATGTTGATGATGATGATCAGTCACTGCTTTGGGGGTCAGACAGGTTTTCTTCAGTTGTACCATCAATCTTCCACGTAGAATAATGTTGATGGCAATAATCAGCTTGCTCTCTGACTGAAACTTTCCTCTCTTTCAGCCACTGCAAAATTCAGATAAAGGCACTAGCTAAAATCCGTGCTTTTGTTCAAGATACGTGAGTATATTCCTCTGGCTTTTGGTGGGTATTGAATTAACCTACTGTAAACAAATTGTTTTGTCCTTCTTTAATGTGTTCTTAATTTGAGCTGGTACATTGCTTGGCCTTTGGAGCCAGGAAAATTAATAGTGTTTTTAGGTAGCTCTGTTTGTGTCTCTGCCTGAGCTCCTTGAATAAAAGTGTGGGTAGCTGTAGTCCTGAAAGTTGATGATTTGTTTTCACGCTTACTGAGAAGGCTTCCATGTGTTGCATGTTTTCTGAGTACCTTAAGTGGGCCTGCTTCTTAGAAGGGGTGTGAGCTTAAAATGTGAGCGATACCATCCTGACTGATATGTTCAGCTCTAAGTTCTACACCTAACATCATTGTGGTCCATAGCTCTTAATTTTTCAGGGATGATTCATTATATCTAAGTAATATATGAAAGACATTTTCTAGGTACAAAACTAAAGCCATTGCAATGTATAGCTGTTTCCCTGTCGTGGCTAGTAAGTTTGGGTGTCATTCAGAGAAAATACATAATAGAAAGCTGAGTGAGCCTGAAAGCCGGATATTGTCAAGAGAGTTATTCCTAACATTAGCACTGTTTCTTGTCTTCATTGCTCTTTGTAAGTAGGGCTAGTAGGTTCCAGCTCTTGGAGATAAGCATACATTCATACTAACACTGCACTTCTTGAAAGTATTGATGCCTCAGTAATACTTTCAGATAGAGGCTGAGTATCAGTAATGTATACTGAAGCAAAACTAAACAAGGGTGTTGGGAGTGTGTGGAGAGGGAAGCGAGATCCTCAATTTGAAAATGACCTTTTGAGGAGTGCTGCTTGTTTGTCAGTCCCAAGCCAGACACTGAAAAATGCAAATTTGATGGGGCTGGGATATGTTAATGCTGCAAGAACAAGGAAGAGACTTTTGCTGTTTTAATAGTCTGCTTCTTTTCTCTTGAGGACACTGATTGAGCCACGACAGGCTGAAATCCGAAAGGAGTGTCTCCAACTATGGGGGGTAAGCAAGCTGCAAAGCAGAGAGATAATGAGGGTATCCTTGCTGTGATTAAATAAGAATGGAGCTGCTATGCAGATGAAACTTTCTAGCCAGAGGTTTAATACATTGTCCTTTAGGAAAGTCAAGGATTATTTGAAGCTATTCATGTAAGCAAAGTGGATGGTGCTTGTGAATTTGGTGTATGACTTAACTGAGCAGGCTTCTAATTGCTTAGCTTTGCTGCGATTGAGAAGATTTTATATAATAGTGAATGAACTTAGCACCTAGTGGTTTCCAGGTGGTAGAGCTATCCGAAGAGTCTCTTTCCCGAGCCTTTGATTGCAGTTGTATCATACATACAGTAGTGTTTCATTGAAATGTGGATGGAATCAAAGATTTAGCCTGAAACTTTTGGAAGCTGCCCATTTTTTCCTATGAAACGTGGCGTGCCTGCATTAAATTTGAGAAAAAATGTGAGGCTTTGTTTGCAAGGTAACTTCTCCAGTAACTGGAGACCCAAGAGCAATAGTTTCAGGGGGCAGGATGGTCTGCCACACATTGAAACCAGAAAGGTTTGTGTGAACGTGCAAATGAATAACCCTTATTATCAATTGTTTGGATTTTTTTCTTCCAGATTCCTGATCAGGCTCGTGTTGCTCCCTCATCTTCAGATCCCAAGTCCAAGTTCTTTGAACTGATTCAGGTGAGACCTTAACTGGAAGTTTCTTCTGAGTTCTGTCATGCAATTAGACCTTTTCCCAGCAGTAGTTAGAAAATGAAGAACTTAATCCTGGATTGTTGTTTTGTGCAAAAATTGCATGTACCTACCTGTTGATGTATTTTGTCTAACTTGCCTTTTTATATATTGCTTTTTAGGGCACAGATATCGATGCCTTCAGTTACAAACCCACTCCTCTGAATTCCAGTACGCTGGAGAAAATCCGCCAAGTCTTCGATTACCGGTGTATGGTGTCTGGAAGTGAGCAGAAGTTCCTCCTGGGGCTAGGGGTAAGGCCTGAGAACAGTCAGACTTCACATCGAGGAGTTCTTCTGCTTCATTTTGGTGGTACTATTTAGCCTTGCAGATTCATCCCATTCTTCCCTGACCTCAAAGGTCAGGAAGAATCTTCATCGACAGCTCTGAACACTGCTAGTTATTGTATGTTGTTTTTTTTTTTCTCCTGACTTCAGTGCTGTTCATGGTAATTAACCCTGTTTTTGTAATTCCAGCCTACACAGAGACCCGTACTCCTGCTAGTGTCTCTAATTATCTTCACTGTCCTTTTAAAGATGTTCTATTTTTCGTTCATTGTGTAGATATGAAAAGACACTGACAGATTAGAATCAATGTTTTTGTTCCCTTTGCTGTAGAGATTGATTCCTCCTTAAAATTTCCCACAAAGAAATTGCTTGTGACAGCCTAGGATGAAAAGATTCTCCGAGGGGTGCTCTGAAGTTAGTCAGAGGTCTCTCTTCCACACATCCCTTCATGAAGCCTTGGGTGAATCTGACTCTGCCTTCTACACACAGAAATCACAGATCTACACCTGGGATGGTCGCCAGTCAGACCGCTGGACAAAACTGGATTTGAAAACTGAGCTGCCGCGAGATACCCTTCTGTCTGTGGAGATTGTTCATGAGCTGAAAGGAGAGGTAGGAAGTTATACTTTCTTACAGAGCTGTTGCAGATATAATGTGCAATTTCACCTACTCTCTGTAAGAATAAATGTTCCCTGTGTGACAGGTGAGAGTCTTTTGCATTTGTTATTTAAAGAAACGATTTTGGATTAAGTTCCTTCTTTCTGACCAGTGTCAGAGAGATGAGCTTTTAACATTATTTTGAAATTCCTTTGTACCTGACATGCTGTTGGCCTACATGCAGCAGATGACAATGTTGCCACTAAGACTTAATGTGATCTATGTCTGTTTGGGTGCATAACTGCACAGTGGCGATTGCAGGCCTTGGAAGGCCTATACCTTGAGGTATATTCACGATGCAAACTGTTGCTACCTGTGAGTTTACTTCTCTTCTGGCACCTCAAACAAGGATGGTGTGGTACACTGGGCTTTATGCTGTGCTCCCTGATGAGGCAGTACTGTGCCAGAAAGCTAAGGAAAGGATGATAGCTGTTGTCCTGCTCTCTCTCTGTTTCTTTCCATTGTGACGTCTGTGTAGTTGACACACACTGGTTCTTGGAGGATGACAAGATAATGTACAATGGGCTGCAGGGAATTTGCTTGCTTCCTAGTATCTGGAAAGTTGGTCTTTTGCTAGAAAATAATGATATATTGGCAAAAAAAACCAAACAAACAAAAAAAACAAGCTATAAACCAAAACTGAAATAGCAACAGACTACAGTCTGTTCCTTTCTGCAGTGTCTATTCCTTTCTGCAGGGGAAAGCCCAACGAAAAATCAGTGCTATCCACATACTTGATGTCTTGATACTCAATGGTAATGATGTCCGAAACCAGCATTTCAACCAGAGGTATGTAATCTCTGGAGAAGCTTCTTTCTCCTACACAGAGTGACTGAGAAACGTTGTTCGTACTAATGGAAGAGAGCTGAGCGTAGGTAGATGAGTGCATTTGGCTGAACCACTTCTATAAGGATGCACTATGAATGAACCCTCTCAGAAGTGAAGTAGGTAGAGCTTCTTTTTTGTGTATACTATCCCTGTGTATTGAGGTCAGGTTTAGCTCCTATCTTAGTCTGGGCTGAGGCACAATATGGATAAAGAGAACATCTTGGGAGCAGGTATAGCATAGCTGATAGGTGGCTTAGAGAGAAGGAAAGAGCTCCTCTGTTTCCTTCCTTAGCATCGTGATTTCTCCACTTGTCTTATTTTCCTGGTAGTGCATCAATGAGTTCAGCAGCACATGGGCTTGTAGAGGCTAAGGAGACCCATTCCTAATGAACAACAGCCAGTATTGCTTGGCACTGAACTGGGAGAATGAGATGGAAAAAAATCCTGTACCTATCCTTAGTACCTATTTGGCTAGGAGTGAGGACAGTGTGCAAGGATTGAAGTGTTGAATCAAACCGTTACCCTGTGTATGTGTGCCAAAGATCTAGCTAGATTGTAGGATTCTCTTTCTCTTTTTGTTCAGGATTCAGCTAGCAGAAAAGTTTGTCAAAGCTGTTTCCAAACCTAGCCGACCAGATATGAACCCCATCCGGTGAGTGCCTCTTTTTTTAGACTTGCATGCTTTGGTTTCACTGTGTTCGAGGATGAAGATCAAGAGCTGAAAGAGTTAAATTTCAAACTGAAATGCATAGTTCTGTTACGTTCACTAGAGAAAGGTTGAAAGCTCTTTAAAAATCTAAAACAAAGCTGATAGTGGAGAAGTTACCCTCCTTTTACCTGTCAGGTGTTCATGGTTTCATTGTAGGTGGACTGGTTGGTGCAGGTGTATGGTGCGTGTTGTAGTAGATCTAGTGCTCAGTGTTACCCTTGCAAAGTCTTCTATATCCTTGTCTGTTCATAGTGTAAGAGAGGCTGTGAGCATAAAGATGTCACACTTTCTCAAGCCAGTAGAAATAAGGCATTAGGCTGAGGAGAAAGGTTGACCTTAGTCATGCTTGGCCACCTTGTGCTATGCAAAATGAACTGCTTGACTGCTCCCTATAGACGAGACAGAAAATGATGACAATTCTTAAAAAATAATAATAATTGTTTTTTACAACACATTTTTGTCTTGTTTCTGCTTTCCCCCCAGAGTGAAGGAAGTGTACAGACTGGAGGAGATGGAGAAGATTTTTGTGAGGTAAGTGACCAGCAAAGATGAAGCACTTCAGGGCCTATGGACATTGTAGGTGAGAGATATGCTTAAGGAGTCCTGGGGAAAGAGCTTGTACAGCTCATGTAGCTATTGGCTGCTGTTTTTGATATGCTGCTGATTCAGAGAATCTTCCTGCTGAGTTCTAATACTATAGGCATAGCCAATGTGTTTTACAGTGGTGGAAGTAGCAGCTGCACTTCAGTATTTATGCAGAATTCAGTGACTTGAAAGTTTGAGTTCAAACCTGAAATGGGAATCCCATTTGGATTAAGTGTGGTAGATCGTCACAGACCCTACATTGCAGTGCTAGATTTGTTACCTGACATATACATACAGCTCTGGCTGTTTTCCCTAGCCACACAGAGGAGGCAAGAGACTGAATGCTCCAGGGATGTGATGCTTTATCATGTTGTATTTTCACTGTGATGCTCTGGAAAGAGTGTGCAGATGGCATGTTGTGTGCGAGATGATTGTAAAGGAAGAAACAGAAGATGCTGTATTTGGCATCACTCTGTTATTGTCTTCTCTCGACATTCAGGTTAGAGATGAAAGTCATCAAGGGTTCAGGGGGAATACCCCGGCTATCCTACACAGGCAGAGATGACCGGCACTTTGTACCCACAGGACTCTACATTGTACGGACTGTGAATGGTAGGAAGAGAGTCTCTTGCTCTTATCTTGCTTTTCTCTGTATCTTCAAGCAAAAAATGATTGATGAAGCTTAGTAAAAACTGAATGGTGGTATTCTAGTGGCTAGAGATTAACCGTTTGTAGTAAATATAGCTTAGATTGGGATAAGATTCAGGGTATTTTTATGATAGTTTTTTTCTGTTGCAGTTGGATTAGCTATTGTGTGGGTAGTTCCATTTATTTACGACTCACTTTTTTTTTTTTAATATTGTAATTTTTCCCTAAGAATATATAACAGTACGTGAAAATATCCTATTTGGAATGTCAGTTTTTAAATGCAGAGAGAACAGAGTTTTCTCAGTAAATGCAAATAGCTTGGGAAGTAGGTGATTTTGAGGGAGGAAAGGGAAAAGATGTAAGAGGAGAATCACCATCATTATAGATTCCTTGTTCTTGCGCTATATGTGCATTTATAACCATGCCCTTTTCCCCATTCCATCTTCTGTCTAATCCCTGTGACACAGATCCCTGGACAATGGCATACAGCAAAAACTTCAAGAGGAAATTCTTCTTCAACAAGATGACCAACGAATCAACATTTGACCTCCCATCCGAATCCATCGCACCTTTTCAGTGAGTATAAGTTATGGCAATTGCCAGAGCTGAGACTAAGGAACGAGAGCTGTACCTGGGTTTGCACTGTAAGCACAGCTTGGTCACCAGCAGAGCGTGCTGCATAGACCAACACCTCAGAGTTTTACGAAGCTGCTGATCTGGATCTGTGGATTTTGCTATGAGTAGTAACACATCTTCTCACAGCTTCCTTCCTCTATCTGCAGCAGAATGCAAGTGGCTGAACCTCTTGGCACCCTAGGAAATGGAGGCTGAGTCCAGTAACTGTAATCTGTTACATCTCCATATGTTAAGATAGTTGGTTCGAAGTTGTTAATTGAAAGGTCAGCCTCAGTTGATTTACCCCAAACTCTGGTATAAGTTGTAGGTATCTGGGAGTTGTTTAATGAGGGAGTGAGGGAGAAAAGCACTGTCTCCTTGGGAAAGAGTTGTCATTGGGCAGTCATCACTGTGGCTGCGAATGCCATTGGTATCCAATTGAGTACTATGCCAAGACAATCTCCTGAGTACAGCAAATTTTGAGTCTGTCTAACATGTCAGGGCTCATGGGTGGAAGTGTTCTGCATTCTTTGCCTTCAGGTAGTCTCAGGAGATGCCTGACACTGACAAGGACTTTGCATCTGAAAACAGGGCTCTTAAGTTTCCCTTAACCAGCTAAATAAAAGAAGGGGCTTAAAACTGTAAAAGCAGAGGCAGGTGGTGCTTTTTCCTTTTATGCCTCGAGGTGGAGTTAGATTGGTCTGTGCGCTCAGAAATAGGCTAGTATTAACCTGTAGGAATGGCTGAGGACTTGGAGTGCTTGTGTGGGAAGAGTTGTACTGTATTGTGGTTAGTGAATACTAATGTATCTGTAATTAGCCATTGACATGTGCTCTTGTCACTGTGCTAGTATCACTTTGTTAGAACAGTAGCACTAAATAAGCTATGAATATTTTGTCAGTAATTGTACAAAACCCAAGGCTGCTGTGTCAGCAGTAATTAGCAGCTCTGTTTTCATTATGGCTGGGACCGTGTCAGTGCAGTGAGGGAGGGCTGTGCTTGTTGGGTGGAGTGAGAGATGGCATTGTAGGATCAGAACTCTTAGCTGCTGATGGAGCTTGGTTATTTCACAGAGGAGGAGGAATGATCCTAGCTGCTTTTGTACAGCACAAAGAGCTGTTCATTTGCAAAGATCCATAGGACAGCTATTACTGATTCTAGTAGGTTTGTGGTGAGTGATTGCTGCTGCGGGTAGGCTTTCTAAATTCTTCATTAAGGTCTTTCTATTGCTTGCATTGACATTTTCTGCAAAACTTGTGGGGAGAGGTATGTTTTCCCTAATGATCTGTCTCCTTCCAGCAAATACTGAACTGAATCTTGGGTGAAGCTAGAAATTAACAAGTTTGTTTCCATGGAAATCTCTCGGGCTTGGAAATTTCTGTACCTTATGGGCTATAGAGTTTGTAAGGTGAATGAAAAGCATTGGTCTTTTTCTAAGGTGCTCTTTAAATCTACAGTATCTTTGTGTGACTCCCAGTGCAAGAGAAGCTCTCTCTGTATTGCACTTTCTGACTGTGATGAGTGTTCTTCCACTCTCTTGCCATATTAATCTTGCTTTCCTCTCTGTCCACAGTGTATGTCATTACAGCCGCCTCTTCTGGGAATGGGGAGATGGTGTCAAAGTGCATGACTCTCAGAAAAGGCAAGATCCAGAGAAGCTGTCAAAGGAGGATGTCCTATCTTTCATCCAAGCACACTACCCCTAACCCCAGCTCTCCTGAAGGGTGCTGGGAAGAGGCTGAGCCCAGCTTGGATTCTTCAGGGACTGACAAGATGGGGAGACTCCACAACTGTCCTAGCGTTTTCCAGAGCTGATTCCCTGGAGGTGATCTAACCTGGAAATGATGTGCAGAAGGCATAGGACAAGACTCTGAACTTGGCACTGTATATAAGAGTATGACCCAGGTAGTGCCTGCTGCTGGAGTACTTATGGTGATTCCTGGAGTGAAGGCCTAATGCCCTTTTGTCCTGACCTACTGCATGCATGAGGCCAAGGGGCTAGCAGCTTTCTTTGCTCCTGTTAAAATATTCAGCAAGGTTTGTGGAGCTCTGTGTGTGTCAGGACTCTCCAGACTTGTGCTTCCCTGGCAGTGGGAAGGAGCAGATGAAAGTGGCAGTGCTGGGCAACAGCACATCGATGCAATCCTGCATCATACCTGGCAGCTGTATGTCCCCTTGGCCTTGTTAAAGGCCTTCACTGCCTAGTGGAGACTATTAATTCACTGGGGAATGCTAGCATTGGGGTGCAAACATGAACACTTTTTGGTGTTTCCAACACATCAGCTATCAAGGCACTTGGCTTGCCAACAGCAATTCCTATGTGATGGTATCCTGTTGGACAGAAGCCAACACAGGTGACGAGTAGAGTTCCTGGCACGAATTTGATGTTTCAGTGCCAGGATTTTCACAGATGTCTACAAGCTGCTGTTTCAAGGATTTCTCCTTTGCAGGTCAGTGACTGATCCTGAACTAGCAGTCTGCAGTTAATTCATGAAAGTGTTTATGCCTCACGGTAATTCTGAGACCAATGTGCTTTGGTTCTTAGTACTTTACGCTATTACCCAAATCTTCTGGAAGGGAAGTGGATGTGGGAGCAAAGACATAGGAAGTTTGGGATGCTAGAAGTGTTTAGAGAAAATTATGGGTACGTTTGATTTTTGTTAGATGACCCAGGGCTTCAGTGAAGAGAGATTTTGACTTTGACCATGTTGGTTAATTAGAAGAAATCCTCACCCCTGATTATGTCCACTGGAAAGGTTATCAGACTTTCCTTTTTAAATGTCAGAGTGAGCTTTGACACTCTCCATGTTTCATCTGGCCCTGGAGCTACACCTGGGGTGAAGACACAGTGCTGTGACACTCAGCATGAAACGTGTTTCAACAGACTTCTCAACATTATTCTGTGCTGAGCTCAAAAGTATTCTTCTGTTGCATGATGCATGCACCTTCCGTTCCGGTTTCTGTGGGGCTTTTGCCAGGTCTTCCACTTAAATCAGAAGTTAACACACAGTTGACTGCTTTTAGCCAAGCAGCAAAGTTGCCTTTTTTGTTTGTATTTAAACACAGATTGACAATAAGGAGGAAACTGATTTAGGGGTAGTCTGAACTGTGCCTTAAAGAAAGCTATAGGTCTCCTTGGAACTATAGCAGTTCCTTAGATTCTAATTTTTCTCCCCAAATCTGTATGTAGTATTTTAACAAGCTTTATGTAGTAAGACATGGAAATTTTCACTCACAGTTCTATAGATAGGATGGGTGCCCTGCACCACTCCCAAAGAGGCCATGACAAGGTGAGCATGTTATAGAAGTCCTGCTTTCATCCACCTTCTAGGGTCCAGAATCATGCATAAGTTTTGTCCTCAGCATCAGCATGCAGTGAGTGTCGTCCTGCAAGTTGGCTGTGCTGTCTGAGCTTAGAGCATTTCCGTGTCTTTAGAAATGCATCATCTCCATAAAACCATGGTTTCTGTTTTTTTTTGTTGTTGTTGTTTGTTTTTTTAACAGTTCAGTATAAATAACAGATACAAGTCCTTGCACCAGACAAGTTTAGATGCAGGCTCAATCACTGCAGAACACACCTCCTGCCTAGGGGAGCAGCCCGGAACCTGTCGTGGTCTGTTGGTGTATGAAAAGTGGAAGCAGAACTTTGGGAGTGGATGGGAGGCTGGGTTGTGGATAGGTTGCCCTGAATACTGTGCAAGGGTGCTATTCTTTCCTCTCAAGCTCCAACCTAAAGTGATGGAAGTGGATAAAAGGATCTTTTCCCATATTGTTGGTCATTAATGCCTAGATACAGGTCTGCTGGAACAGCTGATGGACTGCATGTTGTCACTGCATCCTGTGGATGACGATCACCCAAGTATAGCTAATACATACATGAAAGAAATGGCGGGCTTCCTCCCCCCCACCCAAAGAACAAGAGCTCTGTAACTAGCAATTTTTGCTGGCAAAAGCACTTCTGCAAGGGATGAAGAGGGCTCTCTCCCAGTGGGCAAAAAAACCCCACACCTCCAATGTGTGGCTTCCAGGCCTGTGAGCAGTTGGCTTTATAAGTAATTTGAGTTCTGGCACTTTTGTAGACTGCCTTGAGACTGTTGTAATGCCAGCAAAGCATGCCGCTCTCTTTGCCAGGCTGCTTTGGTAAGTATTATGTCCTCCACTCAGGGTTTCTGTCTCTCCTCTGGGCCAGCAGGCAGAAAGGTGACTAGGAAGTGTAGAGCTTAGGCGTCTGAGGGTGCAAAAGAAACCTGATGAGCTACAGGCTAGCTTTTGCAGATACTTCCTGTTTGTCCAGTTGCCTCCAGTTCCTCCCAGTTTTAATTTGCTTTTTAATTTTTACTTTTGATGCACTGAACCTTGATTCTGAATCTCAATTCAAGAAGGCAAATGTAAGGCACCATGCTACTTGCTTCCTTGGTGCAGGGTAAGTACAGAGGGATTATGTTGGGAATCGAAGCTGATGAACATCTTGCTGAAGGGAATGTTTAGGTATGTGAATTGTACAATGTATTGTTATTAGGCTGTGTATCATTTTGTGTTGATTTCTCTGCTTTTGTTGTTTCTATTACCAATACAGCCCCTTTAGTTCACCTCACTGCTTGTTTACTTTATTCCCCACAAAATTTGGGCTAGCAGCCTGTGTTAGTGTGGCAATAGGAAACACTTTGCAGAGTTCACAGTTTTGAAGGTGGTATCCTTCCAAAGGCTTTCCTGACAAGCGCTCCCTGAGGGCTACCTGAGGTATGTCAGAAAGACCAGAAAGAGAGGAGATTGTGGGATGACAGGATCCTAACCAGTGGCCTGAGAGGAGGTGTAACAAAAAAGAGAAGGAAAAGCTGAAAGCTACAATGTCAAGTTAATTACTTTATTTAAAGCCCTACAAAGGCACTTCCATCCCTGGGAATGGACAATAAAATCTTTTCTGCAAATGTTGACTGAGGCACGAAATGGTTACCAAACTCTGATGCACAGGAGGAGAGGTATGTAGATATTTTCAAAGCCCAAATCTGAAGATCTCAAGTGGCTGCTATGTGTCTGTGTAAGAGATACCTACCTCCCATTTATTTTTATAGAGGTAGGGTGGTTCTGGTCCTCTTATGTTGGAATGGAAGAACTATCTTTGTTTATGTAAGTTCTGGGGACGCGTGGTGTCCACACCACAATACACGAGGTTACTGTGATTCAAAGAGCTTGGTGTCCCTTCAACTTAGGGCTGAGACGCAACAACCAAGGAGGCAGCATGTGTTCTGACTAGCTTGGGCAGGGAGCACTTGTGTGTGTGCAACCAGAGAGATCCTCTTCAAAAGGGAGAACATACTGCATTCCTCCATCAGGCCTGAGGGTCTTGACTGCATGTTGGGTAAGAGTTCCGGCTTGAGTTCTGCTCAATCTGTTTTCCCAATGTGAGTGTGATGTGATTTCTGGTTTGCCTCCTGGCTCCCTCAGTTCTCAGACAAAATTTTAGCTTCCCTAAGGTGAGGCTTGGAGACGATAAACAAGAACAGCAGTCTGAAATGCTGATCCTCACCCTTAAGAGAGGTGCAGTGGTGAGAAAGAGCTCCTTGCAGTAGAGTCATTTGGTCAGCAGGGAGAATTCTTGAGTGCAATCACATTGTCCAGCAGGTGTAAATAAGTGCAATCAACAACACCATGGCCACAGCAAGGGCAGCATTCTTGCGATTTTCCTTACGAAGCACACTCAGTTCTTTCTCTAAAAAAAACCAAAACCCTTGCCTGTGAATGCTGTTTGTTTTGCTGCTGTATCTCCTTTAAAAATTGTTTTACAAGTACAGTGCTATCTTGCCAAGGGATGGCTCTTGGGTCTGCTAATTAAACCATTCTGGGCAGGAAGAAGGCTAGCAGGAACTTCTTTCATTTGCTAACACAGCCTGTCAATCTCAGTAGCTGTGTTTAGGATTGCTTCAGTCCCAGTCCAGTTCCTGTTCGCACATGACCTTGTTTTGGGACCATACTAAGGATAGGCTTGTTCTTTAGAACAACTGTTTGCTCCTCTAGGGAAGGAAGAAGAGGACAGAGAGGGCAGAGAGTTATTTTTACTCTTTTCTAGATGTAATTTCAGGCCTCTCAATCCAGTCTTTTCCCAGAGCTTTAACTAACTTAAAATACAACAAACTAGCACTGCTAACAAAAGAGGCTTTCAGCTGTTCTTTCTGCCCCTGTTCTTCACCTCACACAAGTTCATACACCCACCCAGCCACTGTAATCATAGCCTCAAGTATGTCAGCTGGAACAAGCATGGATTTAATTAGAGGTTAGAGTGATGACCTAAAAAGGCTGTGTGCAGAGTCACTGTCTATTCTGTTCCAGGAGGAGCAGCCATCACCATTAGGTGAGGCTGTTGCTGCTGTCTGAGCAACCTGTTAGATTGCTCTGTTGATGACTGCAGCGATGGCTGACTGCTGGTACACATCTCTTCTCTAGTGTTAGGCCCTTGGGGAACAGGTTTGAATGTGTTTAGAATAATTGTTCCTCTGGAAGCAGTCCTTTAACATCAATTAAAATTTTAAATTCAAATTCAGTGACCATACCTTGACTTTCAACTCTCTGAGCCTTAAAGAACACTTGCGCTTCTCTCCCTTGGGTGAGCTTTGGTGCTTGCACTGCTGCAGAGTGGATCTGTTCGGTGAGCTGAGCTGGGAGGTGATTAAATTTCCTCTAGCTTACTACATGAATGTACTTCCTTGTCAGAGCAGCCTCGACATAGATGGGTTATGGCCATTGTGGAAGTACATACTCTGCTGTATCGGGTCTATTTTGGGCTCCCTCACATGCTGATACTGACCAGACTCCCTTCACCCAGCTTCTGCCCTTGAGCAGTCTAGTTTTCCAGCTCCTATCCTGTGAATGAGGCAGAACCCTCATCTTCCCTTATAAGCACACATGCTGCGGGCTGAGTACCTGGGGAGTGGGGTCCAATGGTGCCCCTCACTCCAAGTGCTTTCCTGGGCTCTGGGCAACTGCAGCTCTGCTCTGATGCTCACCTAGGAAATCTGAGCTGTAAACAACAGGAGCGTGACAACATGCAAGGCAGCATCCCCAACAGCACAGAAATACTATCAAGCATTCAGGAGCTCAGAGGGACTCTCAGATTAACTGTCTGCAGCAGGGAAAGATCCTGGTGCTCTGATACTGTAGGCAGCAATTCAATGTGAACTTTTATACTGATGCATAGCATAACTCCCAGAGACCAATGCAGGGAGAAGCTTCCCCAAGAAAAGTACACCTGGCTGTACTCCAGTCAGCATTTAAAAGATTGCTCAGCAAGCCTTTTTTTTTTTTTTTTTTTTTTTTTTTAAGAAAGGGCAGAAGTTGTTGAAAGCCTCTCATGCCAATCTGTCAGATAAGATTTTTCTAAATATTGGTAGTTTGGGGTATGTAAAAAGATTTCTTTTACCTCCTTCATCAGTGGATACCTAATTTTTTTTCTCCCTTATAGCATGGCTCAGGTGGGAAGATCTAGATGCAAAACAGGCTAACAAGGTTTCCCCCAGTCTTGCTCCCTTTGGTTCAAAGGCAGAAGTTCGAGATGGCAGGAGCTTGAAGATGAAGCTAAGCTGAAGCACTGATGCCATTCAGCCCAGAGGGACCATTTTTAATGAAGCTCTTACCATAGTTGTCAGCTTTGGTCATTAGTAGGTTTCTCTCTCTCTCTAGTGACTTTCTGTAATGAGAAGAGAAGTTCATTACCCGTGAGGCACAACACAGCCTATTTCTTTGCTTATATGATGGAAGAGAGACTCTGTCCCACTAGCAGGAATATCTGCTAACAGAATGAGCCTATCACCCTTCACTGTGGATAGGTGACAATTTAGAATCTCCCAACTGAGCAAGAGAAGAGGTAAGGCAGTTTTAGATGACTTCTTACTTTTTTCAAGATGTTTTTGTGTCTCTTTCAGGGCAGTGTCATTACAGGTCAGCAGGACAGGAGTGTCTGTCCCCAGGGGTGTGTTCTCCCTGTTCCTCCAGGTGGGGATAAGTTCTGCTATGGCTTCGAGATGGGGTAGGATCCACACATGCTCCCTATGGAATCCTGTTCCTCTGGTACATCTGTCTCAGTGCTGGAATGCTAATTCTTTTCACTGATTGAAGCTGGGATCCCTTTGTCAGTGGTATCCAACTTACTTATACAACTTGGTCAACCCAGAAACAAGCTGAATCCAAGCCCAGCAACAACCAGCTAAACAACCTGTTGTAGACTGAAGCCCCAGGGTAATAGTAATAAAAAGCAATTCAGGTCTACCAGCTCTTGCACAATATGATTAATTAATACACAGTTTAAAATATAAAAGCAAAACAAATTGCCTCGGAGCAGCAGCATTCCCATTACAGCAGTGAGGGCATGGCCACTCCTTTCACATTGTGTGCATATAAACAAACATGCACCAACAAATCATCTCCTGGTTCAGAGCAGACAGTAAAGGCAGTAAGCATAATAGTCTGTTGTTCCCCTTGGGGCAGAGCAAGAAGCTGTTGCAGAAACAGATTCCAAACCTATGTGTACATCTTAAGTGAGAGACAGCAAGAAAGCAGGCTTCATCAGCATCTGGAGAGTAAAGGGCTTTTACATGCAGTCAGAAAAGGAAATGCAGAGTGCACCCAGGAAGATGTGAAAAGACATTAGCCAACAAGGCTGAGCTGCTGCTTAGAAACCTGCTTTGGAAACAGAGTCAAGAAAGATGATTTGAGAATGAGACAGGAAGAAAACATGGATAATTGAACTTCAAAGTGGGAAAGCAGAGCTCTCTTCCATAGACTACATGCTGCATCAGGAATTTTGATCATGGTACCTTCTGACATGGTTTGTGAATGGTCTGGATTCAGGCAACAGAATTTCCACTTCTAACTCCACACAAGTTGTACAATTCAGAAAAGGTCCCTGGCTTCCCTTATCTTAATTCTTTGCTCTTGTGTTTCAAGGAGAAATCATACAGATATATTCTATCTTGTCAATTTACCGCAACTATAGGTTGGTTTGTTGGCCACTTCAGTAGCAGATGATTGTGGACAATAAGCATTAAAAAAAAAAAAAAAAAATAGGCCTAGATAAAGGACTGGTGAAATGGGGAGCTACAGATGAGTGACAGGGCAACGCAGGATGCTGTCAAAATACAAATGAGGGATATGATACTCCAATAATGGAGGGGAAAAAAATCAGAGTGGCTTAATGAACATGCAGAGCAAGGCAACTGAGTAGAAAGGAAGAACTAAGCATATAAGCTCTGAGGGTGGTAAATATCAGGGTGTGAAAACGCTGTCACTGCAAGGATGATTTGTAACTGGACTCTGTACAACTAAAGAGATGACAGGAAATTTTCCTTCCTTTGCCTGCAATTGAACTTACCTGCCTTTTTTGACAGGAGCAGAGCAATAGGATGCTGGAAGAACGTCCACAGACATGCAAATTTGAGAATCATGTGGGAGATCCACCATCTCTTGCTTAACACTCTAGAGAAAGACCAGGCTCTGCCTGTGCCTACTGTAAAATCCAGATGAAAGTCCTCTCCTGCATTTCTGTTTTAAAAGCCTACAGCTGCCTCTTTTACGTCAGGAACAGATTTTGCAGCACTCATCCTTCTACCCTTTCCCAAGGAAAGCCAGTGTGTCACTGCATCCCTATATCCAGACATATTTGCAACACTGGCACAACTAGAGTAATTTTCCTCAGCCCCTTTTCCATTTGCACCACAACCTGGTTGGGGCCATCAGTAGTTGCTGCACATCTCCCCCAGGTGAACTCAGGCAGCTTCAGTTAGGCTTCAGAAGCAGTGTGCAGTGAGCTCTGCCTTTCATACACAGATGTTTCCCAGCAGGACAGGACCCTGCTTTGCTAATGAACAGGTAAGTTCTGGGTGCTGCTTGGCTGAGTGCGATGCAGGTTTCAGAGGGAGGCTGTAAGATAAAGCTCTCTCCATGTATCACTGAACTTTTCACATTGGCAAGTTCTCCAACATGGGAGGAGACAGTCTTGTAAAGGGGAAGCATGCATTCCCATTCTTGCTCAGCACCACAGCAGGATGAAAGCTAACTGAAGTGTGTAGCCACAGCTGTGAATGGAAGTGGTCATCCATACCTTCCTTCATGGCTCAGCTTCTCCCTGCGCAGTTTGAGATCTACTTCCTCCATGCTCCGTCTGCAAAGTGACAGCTTTTCCTCCAGTTCATCAATCTGGAAAACACATCAGACACTGTCATTTCCTCTCTCAGCTAAAATGGTTCAATCTATCTCCATTCAGAAGGTGCTTCTGCTGGAAACCCTCACAAACACCCAGCAAGTGGTTCTGCAGTATGTCACCTGGATGCAGCTTAGTAAACTTACCACAATACACCATGGCTTTTCTGGAACCAGTGCTTAAAAATCATGTTAAATAATACAAATTAACAAGGGCTTTGGTTAGCAAGCTGCCAGCCACACCACTAAATTATCCATGCCACTGTCTTCTCCATCCTCTCCACGAGAACTATTCTTCCTGCCAAGTCTGCAGTTGCTCTCAATAGAACACCCTCTGCCCATCGGTTCATCATTTTAGGAGACATAACAAAAGGATATTCTGCCCAATTCTGTCAGTGCTCTTACTTTCTGCTGACTAAAAATCTCCAGATTCCACACAATGCTTTAAAAGACGCAGCTGTTTTTACTGCTCTTAAATCAAACCCAAAGTTTGGCTCCCCTGCTGGAGAACAATAATTTGCTAATAAACCACTTGCCATTGAACTGCACCATCAGCTTTGCTGAGCTAGGGGCACAAGGGACAGAAAATAATAACAATGAAAAGAAGACAAGGAAGGAGGAATAGATTGCTGAATGAACAAAAATATTCTTTTTCCTCTGAAATCCTGCTGTTTCTTTTCTTCGGGCTGGTCTGGGGCATTAGGGGCTGGAAGGAAGGTTGTGAGTGAGGATTCTGAGATGTTACGTATTCACAGTGCCTCAGTTTTCCTGCTTGCAAAATAAGGTGAGACAGAGCTACCCTTCCTCTTCCCATGGGCAACTCTGGAAAGTCAAGTCCCAGCAGCTTCATATGTATGCAGCCATCTCAGACCACCTGCCTCCCTCACTACAAAAGATATGACGAGGCTCAGAGCCATTTGCACTGAATTCTGGCAATGCTTACTTGTAATCTGGGGACCTTCTTAAAAGAGAGGAACCCGGAGTGCACTTCAGTCCAAACTGTCTTACACCCTTATTTCAAATCTCATTTGTCAGGACCATGTTGAGCAGGGAGCCCAAAATGGCTTGCATAAAGGCGGACAAAAAGAGAGAGGGAAGCAGCTTTGCTTACAAAGTTGAGCTAGATCCCTTTTAATACATTTTGTAATGAATTAATAAAAGCTTTCTTTCCAGCAGAAAGGCTAAAAGCACTTTTCAAGAACTGGCATCCACCCTCTGCTTTTATGAATTCCCTAATTAAGATACTGGCAAAGAGCCATATCACACATACGTTGACATCCAGCAGTGTTAGGTAATGAGGTTTTCGTCTTCTGACCCTCATAAAACAGATCAAAGCCAAACGAAGAGGTGGGGGCAAAGAAGAAAAACCTTCCCCAAGCAGCCTTCTCATGCCTTGTCACCTGCCAGCACACTTAAGCAGCTCCTTTCACAGAGGAATTAGTGGTTCTTACATCTACAAGTTAGGTTATGTTATTAAAATAGGTCCAGCAGAGATTACATTTTTGAACTGTTTACATTTAAATGCTAACTTGTGGTTCATGGACGTACACCCATTCTCACCACACTTTTAGAATAATTCATTTCACGGCAAATCATTTTACAAATGCTGTACCCGCAGCAGGCTAGAAAATACATACCAGGCAAGATACTACACAGTCTAAAATAGATCCAGCAGATCAGCTTCCTGTGTTAGGAAAGGAGAAAGGCCTGGATCCCACTTAAAGCCACCCTGAGTCTCCTCCTTCATTTAGCCTTGAGTCTATCCAGTTAGTGAGCCCACCCTGAATCAGCTCAGCAGCTCTGCAGGACAGCACTCAGACGCGACCACACTGCACTCTGAAAACCCCAGCAACGACAGCTTCAGTCAACAAGGACTACATGGATCTTTTCCCTATTCTTAGTCTCTCACACAGATACCGATCAGTCATTGTCAAATGTAGGATTCAGGTACTACACAGAACAACTCTTTCTCCAAATACACACACAGCATCTTGCAGCTCAGGCACCACTGGGGCACAGGGTGTTGTTCCCTTTGCACTTAACAGCTCTACCTTTTTCCTTTTTTTCTATCATTTTTTTTCCAGTTGTCTGTACCCAGAGGATATTTTTATTTTTAAGGCCTACAATATCCCATGGTGAAGAGTTACACAACACATCACATGGTGGTGAAGTGTCAGCACAGGCTGCCCAGGGAGGTGGTGCAGTCACCATCCCTGGAGGTGTTCAAGAGCTGTGTGGATGTGGCACTGAGGGATGTGGTCAGCGGGCATGGTGGGGGTGGGCTGGTGGTTGGACCAGATGATCTTAGATGTCTTTCCCAACCTTAATGATTCCACGACTGTCAATGAGGCAGGCTGCCAAAAGACTACAAAGCTGTAAGAAAGGAGTTTCAACCACAATATTACTGAGACACATTTGTATCAGTTTAAAGCAGGTCACATCAATTGCACTTGCAGTCAGTAACCACAAGCTAATCTATTAAGTGTTCCTATAGAAAACTGCGTTCATTTAGCATCGTGACTTCAGTTAGACAAGCATGACTGTTGGGATGAGGCCTTTCAGACAGGCATGCATCACATCACATGAAGACTCATTCAGAACGCTTTATCAACCACAGCAGCTCAGGAGGTAACACTGAACGCAATTTGAATTATGATACTGAAACACAAGCTTCCCCTTCTCTGATTTGAAGGGATTTTATTTTCCACCCCCTACCTACATCCCGTGGGTGCAACAGAGACAAGCCCTGCAGCCGCGGCACACCGCCCTGCAGGCACACACAGCCCAGCACTCCCCGAGCCCAGCCGCCCCGCGAAGCCGCCCGCCCTCACCTCCCGGGCCACGCTCAGCCCCTCTCGCTTCTTGCCCATGATCCCGAGCCCGTCCGCAGCCGCGCATGCGCAGAGCGGCGCCCCGCTCCCCCTCCCGAGCGCGGCCACGTCCGCATGGTCGGCGCCATCTTGGTGAGGCGCCGCGCTGTGGAGGCGGCCGCCATCTTTGTGAGGGCGTTGCTTATCCGACTCTCGGTCCGTTAGTTCAGAGTTGGCGGCAGGGGAGAGGGTGGAGTCCGAATAAGTCGGATTTTCCGCTGTTTGGGTGTATGTGAAGACGGGAAAAACAGCGGAGGACGTACAGCAGGGTGGTCCACAACAGTCCCAGCGGTTCCCCACAGCTAGCCCTGCAAGGTGTGAGCGAGAAAGGATCAGCAGGCCATGAAGCTGTGATGGGGCTTCTTGGTGCTGGGCCTGGTCCTCCTCCCCACCTCTCAGAGACCCTTGGTTGCTCATGGCAGGGCTTTGGCAGTAGTCACCAACGTGGCTGGACACAGCCTCTGGGTTTGTCAGAGTGCAAGTCTGGACTGATAAAGCAGTTTTCCACTGATGGGAGCCATCAGTGATCCTTCTTTGAGCACTCATGTTGCGCAATCAACTCTAGCTGGGCATATGTCAGTCTACTTTTCTCTCTGTAGAAACTAATACAAGAGCATCTGTGCTTTTCTCAGCTCCCACTCAGGTGCTTGGCAGGGTTGTGAAGTGAACCCAAAGGAGCCTGAACTTCCACCTTGTAGGAGAGACACAAAAGAACGTCGGAAGTAAGGAACCCGAGCAGGACTAGGCCAGTGACCTTAGGAAAAGATAAGCGCTGGAGCAGGGAGAAAATGAAGAAGCAGGAGACTGTCATTTTTTCTTCTTTTAGACAGAATAGTTGCTTAGTGAGTGTAAATACAATCTTAAAATGCATAGAGGCTTAAAGAAAACCCATCTGTTATGGTTTGCAATGGGATGAAATATCCATCAGTTCAACAGAAAGCATTTTCTCCTTTACAAAGGTGACTATTGATTCACAGGAGGTCTGTCAATTCTCACATGCACGCTTCTCCACAGATATACACATCCCATTTTGCGTGCAGATGAGTGTGACCACAAAAGATGTGTTGTCACACCTTTTGGGGAGACAGAAGGGGAGAAGTGGTTCCTTCTTCATGAACAAGCTGTAGGTTTTAATTCATGTCTTGTTCCTCCTGGCCCTTCTGAATCCATCAGGCTGATAATCTCATTATGCCACTCGTGGTCTTGGATCGACTTGTTCTGCCCTGAGCAGGCACCCCCTCTTCAGCTTTTTCCTGCATTACATCTTCATTTCCTTTGTAGTATCATTCAGGTCATCCACACATTAACACAAGAAAGAAAGAAACTTCCTCAGCTGTTTTTTAATCTTTTCCTTCTTGAAACCTGAAGAACAGTTCTGGAGGCTTTTCACATGCAATAATTTTTTTTTTTTTTTTTCAATATACATATGCATATAGGTATGAATTTGAATGATTCCATATCAAGTGGCTGCTGAAAAGCCACATGCATATTTAAGCTGGAAATCAGAAGTTTCTGGCTGTGAGTGCAATCAGATTATGGAGCATGCTTGCTGCAAGACAAGTAAAAGAATGAGATAGTTTTCAGTCAGCTTTTGAAAGGAATTGGGCATTCCATCTACGCACCAAGATGTAAGATCAGATGGACTGATGCCCCCCAAATGAATGTTTGCTTTACCTTCCCTTACTACGCACCAGGGATGCTGGTTTTGATCACTATTTTGATACCCATTCTACTGCTCTTTGGCCAGGAAGGTTTCCCTCCTGTTTATAACGTAATTGAGCTTGTTGCATCTTGACCTGTTTTCAGGAGACGAGGAACAATTTATCAGCATTTGTTACCTTCTTCCCGTCCCAGTCTGCTCTAAGCCTCTCTAACTGAGACCTTGCTGGTATTGAAAAATAAAAATAAAAATAATATAAAGATTATTCCCTTGTCTTCTATAAAGTATGCCTTACTAATATACCCAAGAATGAAATTTGCCTTTTTATGCAACATCTTCACAATGATGGTGTTTGGTTCTTGATCTCTGTAACTCCCTGATCCATTTCCTGGTCTAGTCTAGTGGTCTAGTCATCTCTTCTCCCCCCTTTTTTACTGGTGCATTTAATTTTCACACATCTCAATGCAGTATTTTATACCACTCTTAAAGAATTTTAGTAGACTGACTGTGAGATGTTTCTCCAGTTTTTCAAGATCTTTTGATTTGCAGTGCTGAATCTTGCGAGTTCTTCCAGACATGGCACTGGTACACCTCTGTATTTCATTCTCTAAGGTATTGAAGAAAATACTCCATTGTTCTGGTGTGGCATCTCTGGAACTGATCTCAGTAAGTCCCCTTGTTCTAACTGTAGAATACTGGTAACTGCTTTTAGAGTTCATACCCGTAACAAATATCATACTGGATTGTTTCAAAAAGCCTTACTATGAATCGAAGTAGCTTTCAGTGCTGCTCCTGCTATATCCACTATTCCAGTTACTGTAGCAAAGAAAGAAAGTTAACTAAGTAGACATGATTTGTTCTTTCACTCAGCTGCTGGTTTTCACTCGGCTGCCTTTTTTTTTTTTTTTTTTTTAAATTCCTGGATTATTTAATATTTTGTTCCACATTCATTCAGAAGATGGAAAGGTAATGACTGAGAGCTGGAGAAGCAATATTTTCACAAAGGCTTAGGGATGCTTGATTTTTGTCAGGGCAGTGCTGACTTTAAGGGTAATTTAATAGAGCAGACATTGAGTCTTCACTACTACTTAAGACTTTACTAGTAAATCAAACAACATCAGGAAATGTTCCCAGAATACAAACTCAATCATCTGTGTTAAGTGTCAGCACACCCTCAGCATGATTTGGTTTGGTCCCGCCAGGACTGTCCGAAACAACGTTCAGGCATGATTTGGATGTTATTACAGGCACCATTCCCAGTAGGCTTTTGCATGAGGTCACTGTTTCAGAGGTGAAGGGAGTTTAATAACATGGATGTGAGCCATTCAGTGCTAGTTCACAGGATGTGTCTAGGAGAATGTTCTTGGGCACTCATGATTTACAACCTTCCTACCTCTTTTTGCCTTCTCCATCTGCAGGATTCACTGTGCTCTCTAAGCACAAATGAATCAGTCCTCTGACAAGTTTGAGAGGAAGCTGAGGCCAGACACCTGGCTTTATAAATGTGAAGAGTGAGACAATATCTGGCCCATTCTCTACAGCAAGTAGCTGAGCTAGTGCTGAGTCCGGGCGCCTGGGCTCTTATCCTTGACTATACTGTGGAGAGCATTCCTCCATTCCCCCGGCATCTCCTTTTCCATCTTGTCATGCAGTGCCTTGTGAACTGTGGAACTGGAGGGAACCCCATGAATCTTCCGAGAACAGATCCCTCTAGCATAGCAGGTGCCTAGTCCAGTTCCTTCATGCCTCTCCCATCCCAGCCTTGCTGTGTTAAATGCAGTTGGTCACTGGGACAGGATACCCATGACAAAGGAATTGGCAGAAAATGTCACCAAAGCTGAAATAGAGATGTGTGTTGACCTTCTGGAAGAAGAAATGGCTGAGTGAGCAGGAGAGAGAAAGCAAGCAGAGACGCTGTGAGCTGGATCCGAGCAGGATGATGAAGAGCATGGGAATAGCTGATGAATGGCCACTAAGCCATGCTGAGCTGAAACTGGGCAAATACCTTGTCCTTAGACATGCCTGTGTCAACAAGGGCTTTGCTTTTCTCCCATCTCCCTATTATAGGACCAATTCATATATTCTCCTTCCTTTCCTATAAGCAGGGATGAAATTGCAATTTTCTAATGACCAGGTGGTGAATTCCAGTGCAGAAATGTCTGCCCCTTGTGGGGGACAGCAGCAGAATTAAGTGCCACTGGGTAACAGAAGAGTGACAGATAGCACTGTTAGGCTTCCTCAGGCTGAAAGATGCTCCTGTACTGTGGAGTGTTTTTTCCCTCTTGGAAGATATATATAGAGAAACCAGTGGAGTGTATCTTTCATTTGTGTGCATCATATTCTCTGCTTCCACCTTGATGAGCTCCACGCAGATTCTGGGAACAGCTTGAGATTATGGAAATAATTAAATGAAATTAATCAAAGCAACCTACCCGGAGACAGAACTGGCATTGGTGAAATACAGAGTTGGGCCAAGAAGGGATTCTGTAGCCAGGGATGATGTCTGCCCTCATCAGTAGATTCTGTTTGGATGAAATGCTGTGTCCTACCTGCCTCGGTCAAACATGCGGAGCTCTGAGGAGTTGTGCACCTCATGCAAGATCTTGACTATCCACACAGTGCAGTAATTGCAGCAGGGAACAGATGGAGTCCTGCTTTTTGCACAGCATGCAATCACAGATCTCAGTTTGATACTGAATGAAGCTGAACTCCAAGTCATGCTGTGTTAGTCTGGAGAATGCAGGAGAGCTGGAACAATGGCCTTTAGAGGTGTGATCCAAGAGGGATTCATGGGGTTTAGTTGGTGGGATCCTTTCTGCAAACCTGGGAACTGGGGTACTGATTTGCCCAAATGTATTACTGAAAATTGGAGATGCCCTATTGCTTTAGTCTCTGTCTGTTCACTCAGGATGTGCCAGCCCTAGTTTTCCTATGCCAGGTGCTAGTTTGCAGGCATTTTTCTGAGCCTGCCCCAGCTACGTGTGTTATTTGTCCTATGAAAGCATTTCTGTCCTCTTGTGAGCATGCTGCAGCACCTCATGAGTCTGAAAAGCCGTGCAGGCATAGTTCCTATTTGTTGAGCATGGATAAGAGCACAGCTACAGGAAGAAATATCTGATAGACTGTGAAGTGCCTAGATATATTGTGGGGATGGGTTCCTTATAAATATCTGAGAATGGAGAGAGAGAGACCTAAGCAGCTTTATGAAGTACTGTGTTATTGGGGCCACAACCCTGTGACTTGAGTTTATTCTGCAGCCAGCAGAGGTGCATCCATCACAGAGATGCGTGCCATGGTGCAGAGACAGTACAGGGCCTCACTGATTGCCCGGGAAGTCACAGGGAGCTGTGCATTTCTGAATCAGGGCATGGCTGAGTGGAACAGCCTGCCCTGCTTTTAACATTTGGCAAGCATCTGATGAGGAAAAACGTGACTGTCACAACTCCTCAGGATGAGTTTGTTTCTGATGTGTGGGGAAGCTTAGAGGGTCATTTGAGGAGACCCCTGATGGCATCCATGCCAGTTCAGAATTGGGTGGCTGACTTTATAGCTGTGTTTTTCACTGGGGATCCTGCACAAGAGCCTGAGCTTTTCTTGGAGATTTATCCACTTGAAGGGGTTCAAGAAAATAAAAAAAATATTAGGCAAATAGGCTGCAGTGCCATTGGCTGCTGAGCCTGGTCTGGTGAGATGGAGGTCACATGTGTCTCAGCATTGGAGGCAGCAATGACATTTCTGGTCTTGGGCAGCTAGTTTCTAGCTTGGTGATCTGGTGTCCACAACCTCCATTCTTGGCTCCCATCATCCTATTTTCACCTGCCCTACCTCTTGGTTGATGATGCTGTGAAAGGCATGAGGAAGCTGAACCACATCAGTTGTTCATCAACAGCACCATTCTGTTTGGGTCCTATGGGAAATATGTCCTATGAGATTCCAGATCCTGTTGGAGTAGCAGAATGCTCAAGGATTTTGTAGCATTGCTGTCAGAGGCAGGAGAAGCCAAATCTGTGCCTCTTACTACACGGTCCCTTCTGATAGCCTGTCGTGCTGAAAAGGCTGCTGAGTGCCGAGGCTGATGCAAACAGAGCTGTCACTTGTTATGAGAGAGGACAGCTATGTAGGATGTGTTCCCTGGCTCAGCCACATGCTGAGCATAAGTAAGGTTGAGTCCGTTCTCACCTGCAGGACTGATGAGGGACTTGCCCTGTAATGTATTCTGTGGTTTTCAGGATGGAAGTTTGAAAAGAAAGGGCATGGAAACTGTGCTGACTGCTGTCCATGGTCTTGCCTGGTAGCCCCATTGCTCAGCTTGGTGCTCACTGCGTGTGGGCAAACCCCGTGCTTCTAAGAGGATGTGCCGATCCCTTGCTTTTTGATTCCCCTGGGCAGCGGGACAGAGACTTGTGAAGACGGAGGTGCCCCAAACAGACACAAGGAAGAAATTTGCTCCTATGCTGAGACGACTGCAAATGGGAGGTGACAGCACTTTGTATCCTTGCATGCTTGTCATTTCTTCAGGTAGAAGTGGCTTGATTACATCCTTCCAGGTATCTGCTGAGCTCCAAAGGAACGTGTGGCTCATTGCCTGTGGTCAAGGGGCTACTAGTCAGTCTGAAAATAGCATTATGACTCCTGCCATCATTTCTGCTTCCTCAGATGACTTCCTGGGTGACTGGTGGAGACAAATGCTCCAGAAATTGGAACCTGGAAAGATATCTGGGTGCCCCCAAGACTGAGATGGCCAGAGCTGAAATCAGAGAGAGACACACACATACATCATTAGCCACTAGCCTGTATGTGAAACGAATTGAGATTTCCTGAGCTGGGATCTAGCTGGCACGCTAACGAAGACTTCCCTTCGTTTTTGTAAGCAGAAAATATGAACCAACCCAGATACACCCCCAGCATCCCCAGGCATTTTCGTTATATAAGTAGTCTGGGTCTTGATCAGTGTTTCTTTGATTATCTTTGTGCGCCCACATAAAAATACTGTGTGTGCGTACACACAAAATCCATCTATTTATCCACCCCACAAACCATTTTGCTGGGAGACAGCATGGCCTCCTGAATTTTTTATGGCTTCACTTAGGCTGGAAACGATCCAGGGGTCAAACACTGTGCTGTATCTCCAGTCACCTTGCCAGTCAGCGCAGAGCATGGGTCTCTGATACTTTCTGAATCTCTGATCACCCACAGGGCACTAAATTACAGCTATTACACTGCAATTCGCTGTACAATTTTATTCTTTGATACACTACCTGCCTTTGTCTGTCTGCATAGCAGCGAGAGCAGTATGCATTATTTACCAGGCTAAGTACACTGCTGCTGCTAGTGTTGGGAAAAAAAAGAAAAGAAGATAAGAGAGCTGGAACAGGCTTGAAATATAAAAAGATGGCACAAATACTGCTTCCTGGGAAATGGTTCCACTGTTATATAAAACTTTCTGAGACTTTACCTGCCCATGCAGAGGTGTAACCAGGCTACCAAGGCTCCTTGGGAAGAACAGAGGTCCTGAGGCAGACTGGGAGTCCATTCTGACCATGCCTTGGCTTTGAGGGGGTGCTGTGGCAAGCACCGTGCCTAATGGAGGCGGAGAAGGAAAAGTGAGAAGAGCAGGGTGCTTCTTCCTCCCGGGTGATGCATGGTAGAGTCTTAAATGGGTCTGTGTCTCTGTTGGTTTGGCCAGAAGCCCTCCTGTGGTTTAGGAACCACACAGAGCAATGGTCAGGCAGTGCCTCATCCATCACGTTGTGAGTTTGCTGGGTGCTAATCCTGCTAAGACCAGAAGCTGCTCTGCACTGAACTGTCTGCTGGCAGAGCTGAGCTGAGTCACACACTCAGACCAACTCCGTCTCTGTTATTTGTTGGGATAAAATGCAACCAAAGTGGGTTTAAATCTAGTTTGTGGTCAGGAAAATGTTTTCTCACTCGCTGAATGTCACAAGGCAAATGTAGAGGGGGGAGAGAGCTGGGCTCTGATTACCACAGAGTTGGTTGAAGTGGTATTGGCCTATATTACTGCAGTCAGCACTCTGATGGTATCCACTCTCCCCAGTGTTGGGGAGCCGTCTTCACTTTCTCTGAGCTGTGCTTTCCATCTGAGCCAGCCCCATTATTGCTTAGCAATACAAAGTAGATTGCAGGTTGCTTTCTCCATTTGGCCCCAAGAGCAGTCCTTATAGGAGATGGATTTCTGATTGAAATCCTCCCTGTCAATTGCTGCTGGGATTCTTCCGGCACAGCATGAGCATACTTCTTGTCAAATTGCTAGCAAGATAGGGCTGTGTTTCCACTTCCTTCCGCCTGCTGGCAATGTGACATTGTCCTTGTTTCAGAGATGCTTTGCACCTCTTCAGCTTTTGCTGCTCCCTAACAGGAGGTGTCAGAGGAACCCATAGTCAAGCACCTCTAGTCCTCTCCTCTAAGCAAGGCTGCTGGATGTACCTCCCAAGATATGCAACTTCGTAAAATCAGTGCTAAGAACCAAGTGTTTTTCCTTTCCTTCTCAGGTGTACCAGCTGTGTGTGAACCTCAGAGACTGTGTTTCTGACACAAAAAGTATCAACCTTTTGGAGGAGCTGTGCGCAGCACTGGGACAATGGTGCCCTTCCTTGATCCAGAACAGCCCTGAATGTGGGAGCAGGAATTGAACCCAGCTCAGATGCAATGCTTGCAGGTTCTCTGCCCTTGCTGGGAACTCATTCTAGCTCACCCCTGCAGCCAGTCTCTCAGCATTACTTGCGGGTTGACAGCCCTGTGTACAAGCTGCACTGGTTGGGTGCAGGATGTACCCTTCCCTTTTATTGCAGGTTTTGGAGGATGCTCTGACAGGGCAGTGTGAATACAGTCTGAGCCACTTTCTAGCTCAGCTGGGAGGTGCTTGAGGCACAGTTTGAAAAACGCCTGATTTATTTCAAGATCTCAGCTGTCAGGATGCTGGTGTGAAAGGGGAGTTCTCTTTTCTACAAGGTTTTCCTTCTGCGGACGGCAGAGGCAGTGCCTGTGTGAGGCAAGCTAATAGCCTCACTGCCTTTTCCTCTCAGATTATCTGAGTGATTAATGAAAGAAGTTAAAAATCAGTACCAGTTTCTCCATTCCATCCGCTGCCTGGTGTTCTCTCTACATGTATCTCAGACCTGAGAAAGGGTTTAAACACCCAAAAGTTCATCTGTCTTTTCCAGCTAGAATAGCTAGAGCATCAGGAAAAGCAATTCTCCCGCCTCACAAATTAGGGATAGAGCAGCTACCTTGGCTGGCTCATTTCTCTCCCAGGAAGAATATGACTGCTCCGTACTCCTCTGATGGCTGTAAAACTGGGGCAGAGTGCACATCTTTAGGATGAAGCCAGATACCAGTGTCTGCTGTGTGTCTCACAGCCAGTGCCTTGGCTGTGGGAGCAGCATTGGCAGACTGGAGGGAGACCAGGGCATGAAGGAAAGCGGTAGGGGAGGGTGTGTGCATCACGAGGCATGCATTTTCTCTTCTAATTTGGGATTTGAAGCTTGTATGGCACATGCTGGTGGGATTTAAATGCTTTTTGATGACTTTACAAAAGGACTCAACTGTTCCCAGGTTTCACTACCTGGAGGAAGAAGGAAATAAGCCAGACTACTTAACTGCAACCTGCAATGACCAGTCCTTGAAATAACATCAAGCATACTGCTTCAGAAACATTGTCAGGGGCTTCGGAGAGGCTGGAGAAGTGCCACAAAACAGGGGAACGCACTGAAAAGGGAAGCAATTAGACAGAGCCCTTTTGTGTACCAGCTGCTGCTAAGACTGACAAACACAACTTAGCCATATTTTGCTCTCAGGTGGAGAGCTCTTGAGTACTTTCCATTGCATTTGTCTCTGCAGTTTATCTCAAAGGGGATTGCTTTCTCTCAGTTCACATACAGCCTGGCCAACATCATACCTTACCAACCTCATCTGCATTGACAAATGCTCTTTTGAGGGCTTTCTAAATAAAATGACTTGTATCTCACTGGAACATCTTGAGACCTTGGCCCAGAGCACCAGTCTCTGATGCATTAGGGTTGCTGTAATGCCTTTTAAAGAAGGAGGACCCAGTCTGGATCTTTTTCCCAGTGCACATCCAGACAGGGACACCCTCCTGCCACATTGCTTGTGTATGTAGGGAAATTTGCAGATGGATGTCATTTAGTTCCTTCCCTGAAAAAGCATGCCTCTGAAGCCTCTGGAGGTCCCTGCCAGCAGCAGAACTCACGACGGATTAGAGACAAGGACCCAGAGAGTGATCCTCATTCCACCGGGATTTTCCATATGCAGATCCACTGGGGTGCAGCAAAGGCAACACTTGTCTGTGTAGACTGTCTTGGCTTCTAGCAGCCCTGGCTGCCTTCTCCAAACTGTCTGCTTCTGATGATGCCCTGTGTCTGGGCAAGAAAAGATGATGTGATTGGGAGTCCATTGTATGGCAGCTGCAGCCTTGGGGTAAAAGATAAGATAGGGAGGCCCTAGGGTGCAGAGGGTGCAGCAGAGCCCAGCCCTGGATGAGTTGCCCTGGAATGGCCTGGGGACTGTTTGGCATCTACTGTGTCCTTGTCCCCAGCAGGCACGTGTTTGGCATGTGAAGGCAGCGAGTATGCCAGCATAGGTAAGACCCACTCTGTGAACTGTGTGCACTGAGGCAAATCTCCTTCCAGCTCCAAAGGTGTTCAACGGGAGACTTGACTTTTAAATTATCAAGAGCTATTTTTTTTTTAATGACTTTTCTTGCAGACCTGAATGGCTGCCAGCACTTGCAAGCAGCAGGTACCCAAAGCTGCCATTTGTAAGCTCTGGCAAGAGAGCTGGCAACAGAAACAGTCTGGATGATCTGCTTGGAGAAGTCTTCAGAGCCATTGAATTCAGACACAAATACTAGCTGATTTCTGACTCCCGCTGCAGTTTATTATTAGGAGCCTGGAAGCAGACACCTCACCTCCTTTGAAATATCTCCTGGCTCTCCCCCTCCAGTTTCCATCTCCTGTCACTAGCACCCCAGGAACTCCAGAGAAATGAACAGAAGAGCTGTGAATGGCAGCTCCACAGCCTTGGCTTGAGAGCAACCACCAGGAGCTAAGGTGGTTCTGTTTGCAGGATAACATCTCAAACAATACCTCTCCAGGAACAGAGATACGAGCCATACCTCCTATGAAAGCAGAATTTTCTCAGCAGGGCAGGAGTTGCAGTTCACAAGGAGTGAACACCTCATTAAATTTCTGCTGCGTGTAAAATAAAGCTGTTAATGATATTTAGTCCTTCTTTTGCACCTTCCCTTTGAGGAGCTTGATAGCATTTTGCAGACACTAATTAGTAATGGGTTACAACTGCTTGGGAAACATGGCAAAAAAATTGGTCTTTTGTGCCTAGCTAGGCTGAGGCACAAGTGCAATGCATTTCCTTCTGCCTCTGTGATACAATCCACAATACTCTCAGTGATAGTGGTACTTCTCATTGTCAGAGTGCTGGCAGAAGGATTGTGCTCTGCAGGTGACCAGGCGCTGGTCTTCATGGGAGGCGGGAGTGTGCTCAGGCTGGATGTGACCCCTGTCATGCTTCAGCCTGGCTGGGGCAGGGACGTGTGGGTGGAAGACAGATGACAACTTTTCTGTAGCCACCTAAAGATGGCTCTTTCAGAGACTTGCAGGCGCAGACGGTGATTTGTGGGCAAGACAAAGCGTTAGCTCATCCTGCCTGCATAAAACAAGCCGTAGGACTTCATGCTGTTCCCAGCTGAGGGGGATGTAGGTACAGGTATCAAAAACCAGAAATGTATCTCTTTTCTGGCTGTGGCCAGCAAGGAATTCAGCATCCTTTGGGAGCTGGGACACTAAAAACTCAGGCCAGATCCAATTCAAAGCAAGGTAGAGGGAGGGACACCAGTAGTGCTTTTCCCCAGCTTCCTTGAGGACAAATCACGGCTTTCCTTAAAGTGTCAGCTGGCTACCTTTGTCTGGGTAACACAAAAAAAAAAACATGAGATGAGGCATTGCAAGGCGCAATCTGGAGGCAGTGCAATAGCACCATGCCTTTGCAACTCATTTTAGAGAGGTTTACTCACAAAAGGGTTAATTGCTGATGAAAAACTTCCCCCAGGTAGCTCTTACCCTAAACTAGCAGCAGCATGGCTGTGGTCTTTTCTGATCCATTAGAGCCTTATCTGGAGTTCTTTGTTCATGTTCTGAAATCTCTTTAATTCATGTCTTCCCAGAAGACAATCAACCCTTGTCTGACTTCATCCTACTTAGCCGTGTACATAATCTCCCGTAGTAATCCACAAAAACAGCATTGATACCTCGCTACTTGAGTTATAGAAATCCACTTTATCCTCTGTAGGCAGAATGTTTTTATCTCTTTCTTCCTTTTTCTTTAAACAGATTAATAATTTCCTGGGTTTATCACAACCCCTGTGGGTGTTGGACTATTCCCCATGCCTGGTACATACCGCACAGTTCTTCGAGGCAAAGTTCAGCACTTCTTTCAATATTGTAATAACACTCTGTTGCAAACAGTTGCTTTTCATTTGCTTTGCATTATGCTTTTAGGTTCTGCCCGTTTTTACTCCCTAGCACCGTGTAGGCTTGATGCTACAGGTGACCCTGTGATGTGACATGGTATATCCCTCAGCAATACCTGGCAGCAAATGCGTCTGGGAGCAAAGGCGTCAGGATGCAGCTGATGCACCTCAGCTGGGAGAAACAAGTTGAACTCCCTGGAGTCAAGCCCACATCTCACTGGAGCCACCAAGCAGAACACCAGAGCTGGTGGCAATAGGCCATTCCCCAGTCCTTCTGCTGGGGCGGAAGCAATAGGTGGGCTGTTCCTGTTACCTGCTGAGCTACAGCACTGTGGGGTAGCAGCACCATTTGCCCATTTGTGCTGAAGAGGCCTTGCGGGGGGAAGGATGCAGGTGGAGGGATAACTGGTTTATATATTGCAATGCTTTTAGTGGCTTATGGAGCAGTAATTGCAGCCTGCAGGCTCTGTAGGGATGTTTTAAGGATATGTATTTTGTGCTCACCCATGCTGCTTAATTCATGTGGTTAATTTTTCAGTTCCAAATGGAGATGGTATTCACCCACCTGCTTCCTCGGCATGTTGCGCTGCCTAGGTAATCTTAATGAAATGTTTTGTGTTCTTGGGATGGAAGATGATCCACAGAAGCAAAAGCTGAGGTATTGTTGACAGGGAGTTGCGGCCTTTGCATGAAGGCCTACAGGATTCATAGTGACTCTCCCCTTTGGGAAAGCTGGGCCACATCCCTCTGGCATGCTTTGTCCTGGACAGGAGGGAAGATGCACCTCCATCTCACTGGGAGCCATCTTTGCTGAATGGTGGTATAAGGCCAAGCTCTTATGAGAAAGGGTGAAAGCTGGATGCAAAATAGCACAGAAACAAGTCCAGTCTCCTCTGTGAATCCATTAAATGGTCATTTGCACCATTTTGTGCTCTATCTTCAGATAACCGAAGTATTTTATAACTTTGGCTTTCCTTTGAAAACTCTAAGGAGCACAGATGAGGTCAAGGCGATTAGCTGAAAATTGGCCAACTCTGCTGTTGTAGAGGGATGCTTTGGTCAAATTTGCAAAAGATAAAGCAACAGCCTCATCTGGCAGATAGCAAGCTGCAGTCTCCTTTCCTCCAGAGACCTTAGGCTTCTCAGGCTGCAGGAACAAGCAGATGGCTGAACAAAGCAGAGACAGAAATGAAAAGCAACTAAAATCCCTTCTACCAGTGCATAAGAATTACCATATGAGAGCGCTTCTGCTCTCCCCCTGCCTGGTTTCCATCCCCTTTCTCCTGCCAGCACCAAGAGCGGTAGAGGTGGACATGGCAGCCTCCATCAGCACCCAGCAGACATCTACTCTTTCTCCTGCCAGTCAGGGAGCAGAGGGCTTACACTGGGCCGGGATGAGTTAAAACTCCTTACAGAGAGATTTTATTCTGTCAAGTGTAATGGTGGATATTTTCATTATTCATATCAATGGCTTTTCTTGTTCTGAATGCTGCTAAGCCTCTGTCCTCGGTAAAATCCTGTGCTAGTGAACTTCACAGGTTAATTATTCATTGTGTAAAAATAGTCTCTCCTTTTATCAGTTTGAAATGCATTGCCTTTCGCTCTAATTGTGTGTCCTCTGTTCATGTATTATTGGACAGTCTATGTGAGGGAATGATTTACTTCTGCCCTTCCAGGTATTTCATACCTGGTTTTCACATCACTTTTATCCATCCTTCTCTATGTCACCCTGCCTCAATCTCTCTCTTTCCCCATTCAGGAGGTCATACTCGCTCCTTCTAACTGTTTTTCTACCTGCTCTATTTCTACTGTGGCATTCTGGCAACTGAGCTATCATAGTCAAACCCAGAAGATGGAACTCACCCTGTCCCAGGCTTCAGTCCTGCAGGATCAGACAGGGTTGCACTGAAATGACAAAGTGAAGAACAGGGAAAGGCCATTATAAATTTAAAAAAAATTTTTTTTAATCCCATCCTTTATGAATCCAGACACTGTGCTAACATTGGTGGCACACAGCCTGGGTAGCATTGGCCTTATGGACACCTTTTGGGATGCCACATCTACGAGGGGGTGGTGCTCTGGCCATCAGCATTGCTTGCTCCGTTAGGACCTGCTCTGTGTTCCCCATTCTTATGGGGCTGCAATCCTCTAACATATAAGCTAGGAGTCAATTCCAAAGTAAACTTATCCCTGAAGTCATACTGCTGTTAAGACTTTTTTTTTTTTTTTTTTTTTTTTTTTTAATTGAGATTCCTTTTAACTTTTTTTCTTTCCTAACCAAGTGGTTTGAAAATTGATAGGGGCAAAACAAGTCGTTGAGATGGTCATGAAGTAACGTACCTCCAGGAGGTGAGAATTTGACTCTCCCATTTTCCTATCTGTTGAGTAGCGTAAAGTCTATGGAAGAAACACGTAAAGTCTATGGCTAACACATTTCTCCAAGACAGATCACTCTTGTGCGATCTAAAGAGCTGATAGAGGCATTCTCATATTAAAGCTGCAGAAAGAAGAGACTGCTCAACTCTTACCACTTTGATCATTTGTTAATTCTATTACCCATACAGGTGCTGGTGCATTTGAAATCCCTCACCGGATTGACCACTGATTGTGTTTTAACACTTCTTTGAACCTGATTTTGATCTTCAATAGCTGCTTACATCTTACTTTTGTCTGCTTTGCTTTCAAACAGTGCCAGTCAGAGGAAGGAGTGTAGATGGAGGCTTTCTGAACATGCAAATAATCCACCACCTCACTCTCCCTTTATCTGCTGTTTTGCTGACATGCACAAAGCGTCCTATTACACGTGCGAGGCGTGAATACTTTTGCTGAAGCAGTGTTGGTTTGTTCCTGTTATATCATCACTGTCATCTAGATGTTTTATTCTTTGCACTTTAATTATCTTCTCAGCTAATTTGCCTAGTTCACAGTAAAGCTCATTGGTCTGTAATTCCCAGGATCACCACTAATGCCAATTTTAAAGATAGATATGCTTTTACTGCCCTCTAATCCTCCTTCAGTACAGTTGCTTATATTAATGAAATATCGTAAGAATTAGAAGACCTGGATAAGCCACTGAGGCTCTCCTTCCTCATCTGTGAACTCATTAGGTCGTTCCTGCACTTGTTCTCTCAGCCCTTTAAAATTGTATCACCATTTTGCCTGAAAAGAGCGATCCTGGGCCAGCTGCCTTCTCAAGCTCCCTTGCCACCCAGGTTGCCTGGTTGCCTAGGCAAGACCTATATTTCAAACATGGGGAGCTCTGTGTGAACTGGGTAAACCATGTGAAATTGTTTTCAGGGTATGCAGGCTGCTGCCATCTTGTCTAGTGCATGGTGTGTGGTTCAAGCTCTGGTGCAGGAGGCCGAAGGAGCTTAGTGTGGTCTGTGCAGGGGGCCAACACAAGAGCCTCTTATTGTCCAGATTCCTTCTGCACCGTGGAGATGGTAACACACGTGCCAGGTCCTTAGGAGTGACCTCACAGGTGGATAAAGCCTACAGCAGATTTCTGAGTTAAACTAGATCCTGCGTGAGGTACAAGAGGATCCAGGTACATTGCCTTTTCCTTCACCTCCTCCCATGCTGAATTGCTCTTCTCAACTAGGATTGATTTATCTACATAAGAATGACATTTAAGGGCAATCTGTTCACATTCGGTACATAGCAGTTTATAATCCATATCTGCACCTTGTTTGATCGTGCTGCTCTAAAGCAAGTCTCTTTATCATCAGCTGGAAGGCTCGGAAAGTGAAATGATACATCTTTGCTCATTAAAAACACAACTCCCCTTCTCTGTGATGAGTATGTAACGTAAAACATTTTAGCATCCCATTTCCTTTTCATTTTCTCAAGCTTGCTATCTGTCAAATGAGTCTTTTGCCTCTTAATATACTGATTTTATATGACTGCGTATCTGCCTTTCAGCAGCCTTCTCCATACCTGTAGGCTGCTATATCAGAAATCCAATGGTGGTTTCTTAATGGTGGTGACTCTCATAACCCCCAGCAGAATTCTCTCCTATTTTTTCCTGTTAATGTCACACCTCGGGACTTTAATATATGGATCTGAGTACTGCACTTAAACATATACTCTGTCTTGCTGGCACTAGATAATCTATAATGGCTAATCACACATAATCACCCTCTGTTCACCAGCAGTGTTGTAGATACATATCTTTGTGTCCAAACCCGTCTGGAGATGGGGCTAAGATGGTTTCATGATATGTGCTGTACTCCACAAGTAGTGCCTAGCTTGGATTGTCTGTGGTTTGGGATGGGAGGCACCAAACATTCAGTGCTGAGCCAGGCTCCAGTCTTCCTACAACAGACAGAAGGGATGGAGTCAAGGCAGCCAGCAGAAAGTCGAAAGCACTGCTGTGATCTCAGGGTATGAACTCAGGGAATGGTGTCTGAACACCTTCATTCTGTTGCATGATATCTATTTGGTTTAAGTGCAGAGAGAGAAAAGATTTTAAAACAATTGTAAAGAGCTCTCAAACTTTAAAATGAGAATCCTTATAGAGATCGTTAGAAATGGCAATTGTGGTAGGCATGAATATGCACAAGAAACTGCTTCTTTGCTCAACAGGATTTCTAGTAGAGGAAGACAGGGAAAAAAATAGACATAAAGACAAAGGCATATTCTGATATCCCCGGTGTGATGCCAGACACCTCTTTTATACCCATCTACCTAGTGCCTACACACAGCCAGCATCCTGAGGAAACAGACTGATGACACAGCTTCCGGAGAGTTGGACCATCACACAGATATTTTCCGGACTTTCTTTCAATGCATGAACAGAAGATAATCCAACAGCAACATTTACAAAGTCCTGCCTGGGTAGCTAAGGGACAAATGAGGACAGCATGTTTAATTTTAACTGTCGTTGCTACATGCTGTCCTCATTTGTTCCTCAGCCAAGTTACTAGCATGCTTTTCTCTTAATTTGATCTGCTACTCCTAACCTACTTAATTTCTAACAAAACCTTTCACCACAACAGTTACCCATCTGCCAGCTGAACAGCCTTTCTTAAAGCAGGGCATAAAATAAAACATCTCCTTCTGTCCTGGTGCTCCCCTCAGTCCTAGACCAAGCCTGGGGACGATGCCTGTGGAGAAGCAGTCCCAGTGCCACCCACGAGAACCCTTGAACCCCCTGCACCCCCCAGGCACAAGCTACCAATGCTGCTACTTTCTCAATATGCTTTTTGGCTGGAGGCAGCTGTGTTAAATTATCAGTGTGTTTTCTCCCTTTGATGGCCAGCTGAGAGCATCAGGTACCAGATCACACTCGAGGTGGAAGCCAACTTCATATGCTGGATGCAGTCAGTTTGGGAGGCACAGGTAATGAGCGTTTCCAGATGCTGGGAGGACTCACATGCAAATGGCAAGCAGCAGGCATGGGGCTCTGATACATCTTTCAAACTGTGAATAATACTTGGTTAGAGATTAGCACAGGTAGTATCTCTAGTTAATAACGGCAGTAAATGTGCTCTGGGCATGTACATGCCCGTGTCTGACCTCAGCAATATTTAAAGCTTTTGAGCAACTTGTGAAGGATGGACCAATTAGCAGAGGTAAATGGAAAAGGTCATATGATGAAGCATTGGTCTTGTCCTGGGCAGATGATGGCAGAGCAATTTGATATCTTTCTTTGAGAAGGCAGCTGATTTTCTAGACAAAAGGGATATGGGAGATCTTTGTACACTTCAAATATGTTTTTGATAGGGTGCCACTGAGAAATCAGTGGAGCTGAAGGATTTTGAGATCAGCAGAGATGACAAGTGGAGTAAAAAAAAACTGTCTTGAGAGAGATATGACAGCAGAGTGTGTTTCACAGGAGTGTACTGACAAGGCTTAAAGGCCTAGTGGTGTTTCTTAGGGATGAATCTGAAGACTGATCTAGTATTTTCATTAATGAAAGTGTAGCTGTCCTCTGATGGAGTTTGGTATTCACACAAAGGCAGGAGACATCAACAGGACATACGAGGATCAGAAAATCATGCAGAATGAACTGGATCATTCTGATGAGTGGGATAGTATAGTGATAGTAAAGTCCAGTACTTAGGAACTGCTTATGAAAAGCTCAGCTATAATCTGGGAGTCCGTGTCTTTGAAACGGTCAGGAAAAGGGAGACCCTGGGGGTTCTATGTATTGGCTGGAAAGATAAGGATTGATTTCTCAGCAGTGTGTACAGCAACCTGAGGGGAAGATGCAAAGAGGTTGGAGCCAGACCCTTCTCAGTGGTGCCCAGAGCCTGTACAAGAGGCTATGGGCTGAACTGGCACACAGGAGGTGTTCAGAGAGAACACCAAGAAGCACTTCTGCACTGTGTGGCTGATGGAGCAGTGGCATAAGCAGCCCAGAGGCTGTGGAGATTTCTCCTTGGAGATTTTCAGAGGCCACCTGGGCATGGCCCTGGGCACCCTGCTCTGGGTGTCCCTGTTGCAGCAGGGGCTGGGCCCAATGGACCAGAGGTCCCTGCCAGCCTCAGCCATCCTGTGTTTCTCTGTGAAAATGAGTCAGTCAAGAGGATATCAAATGCTAGTCCTTTCAAATCAGGTATTTCCAGCAAAGACTGGGAACTGCTACTGCCATTGGAAGGAGGGCTTTCAAATAGCAGTAGGCTGGAAAAGGTTTTGTAAGCATCAGAGAGCTGTGAGGTTCTGCAGCAGTTTCCCAATGGATGTAACAGAGAGAAGAAACTCTAGTGGGATTTAAGAAGGAGCTTGTCAACATGTGATAGGACACGGTCATTTGTTTGCCAGAGGCAGCAGGGGATTGGGCTCAGGTGTTTCAGTTGCAGTCCTGTATTGTTAAACTGCCAAGGACAAATCCAGCTTTTAGGGTATTTCTCCAAACCCCAAGATTCAGAGAGGCTCTCTTGATGTTAGCAAGTCACTCTTCTGTTTTATATCCTTTCTTTTTCTAAATCATCATTTTTAAGCCCTTGCTGAAGGTTCACCTTTTCCTATTGGCTTCCCAAATTGGAAAAGAAGCACAGGCATAGCAGACTTATAATACAATCTTCCCTACTTTTCTAAGTTGCTGTAAATCTAGGTTTTGGGAAATCAAATGTGTCACTATAATTGGCCTGGGCTGCCTCCCTGATGCTCCCTTCTCACTGCTGGGGATTTGTGCAGTATTTCCTGCTGTTGGAGAGTTATCTTTCCCCATAATACACCAAATATCTTTAACTGTGCTCTCTGGGAAAAAAGTCTCCATTCAGCAGTTACACACCTCTGGGCAACCGGCTGAGAAATACAGCCCTCTGATGGCATGGACAGTGGACCAAAGCTCCCCATTCTTCATACAGGACCAGGAAATGTCCATGTTCCCTCTGAGCTTTCTGGCTTAGGTGTGGTGGCTCACACCCTTCATAGGTCGCTCTGCCTCAGCCTTACTATGCTCTCCTGGAGCTGTCTCTAGCCTGAGGAGCAGGATGCATTACTCCTCCTTCCCCTGGCTGTGCATCTGCAGAGCTGAGGTTTCTGACTGAGAAAGCGGTCCATGTCTGGTCTGGATGTACCCACCCCAACCTCTGCTGTGAGCTTTGGACCAGTCACTGCTGCCCAGCTCTCACTGCTGGAAGTGTATGAACACAGGATGGAGGCAGAGGAAGTTCAGGTGCCTTCATCCAGGCAAGGTGCTCAGCCCAGCGTGCCCATGCTGGTCACTATTACATCTCATTTTGAATTAATAGCGGAGCTGTGGCATACAGTTAATCACAAGCCAAAGGGAACAACAAAGCGCTGATGTATCCGTCCGATGAGAAGTGTCATTTCTTTCTTTATTTTTTCTTTGGTACAGAGGTGTGTATTTTATCGACAGTTTCAGCAGTAAAAGAACAACAGAATGATGTTTGTGCTAAGAGACAAGAATCCGTGACATGCTGGGGATCTGTGCTCCTCTGCTCTCTGCATCATAGATAAACAGCAATGTCACAGTGCATGTCCCCAGCCGAACAGAGCCACCGCAGCAGCAGCTCTGAGGATGTGGCTTAGAGTAATGATGCCAGTGCACTTGTGGCTATTACTCAAAGCTACTCTCCTTTCCATGAATATGCTGAATGTGTTGGCTTTCCTGGCTCTAATAAGCACTCAGCTAGGCCGAGATGTTGGCCTTGGCTCAGCCTACCAGTGCTGGCGGGAGCACGCAGAAGCAGAAAGGGCAGTACACCCCACAGCAGAGCAATACCAGCCATGGTGGCTGAGCTGCTCGCATGCAGGGTCCTCACCTTTCAGTGGGCCTGGTAACTGGGAGCGTGGAGGTTAACAATGCCCTTGCTTAGTTGCAGTCTCAAGTGGCTCCGGGTTGGCCCACTGTCTGCTCTGGGATGGGGGAAGCTTCCCCAGGAGTATGTTATGCCTTCAGCTGTCTTTCTGTCTCCCCTGGAGTCTGGGACTGGGCAGTGCCAAAGCCAGGTCACAGCAAGCCCGCTGTGTCCTTTTCCCTTGTGGAAGCAGGCAAAGCTGCAGCTTCCTGGGGAGACTGCAGGGAACATTTCCAGACTCATTGCACCACAGCCTCCCTCGCTTCAGAACTGTGATACTCAAGATATGGAAACAAGCTCGTGTTTCGCCTTTTCTAATTACTGCTTGGCGCTTGAGATGTGTCTCTCACATTTCTGGCTGCCATGGGAAGGTGGTGATGTGGAAGGCTGATGTATATTAGAAGAGCACCGATTGGCTCCTAGCTCCTGCTGGCTCTGTTCCTCTGTCAGGCCTGCAGTACACCCTGATTTTCTGTAGATGTTGCTGCATGCCTGCAGTCTCCCAGCACAGCTTTCACAGAGGGAAGCCTGCAAGTCCGGAGCACCCGGGGAAGGATGTACCTTAGGAGTGAGCCCTGGGGCCAGCACTGTGTGTACTCCTGGGCGACATGAGAAGGGGATACCTCTGACCTCAGATTGCTGTTGCTCTGCAAAGTAATCTGCCAAGTTCCCATCTGAAATTCATGGTGTACAAGCCCACACGCTCCCACTGACAGGTCCTGCCCTGCAGATATTGCTGGAAGCCAGGTTAGAGATTGATGTGACTGCTCTTGATTGAGGGAGGGTAGGCAGGAATCAGCTGGGTCCAGGAACCCGGAGTAAATCCCAGCAGAGAGGAAGTACTTTTTGTGACAGGTGCAAGACATTAGCAGCAAGGATCCTCCAAGGGCAATAGCCCTGTGCCAGGCTCACACACACAGTCAATGGAGAAGATCCTGCATCAGTGTTCCCTGTGCCATGAATCATTGGGCTTCTCAGATCCATGGGATGGACAGGAAGGACATGGGCAGTGGGATGAGGGTGAGGATCTGTTCTGCTGACAGCTGTTCTCCTATCACCTGCAGCAAGCAGTGGGGATGGGGGCTCTACCTCCTCCTTTCCCCCATGCTCTTCCCACATAAGTCCACCTTGTTTAATTAATGTAAGTCTCTGATCTGTGAACACAGAAGTTTCTCATGGGGGAAATTACTTGTTTGGATGTAAGAAACAAGACAAAGAAAGGTGATGATGAATTGGAAGAAACAGCCTTGACTGAAATCCACATAGCCAGATGTCAACACATCCCTGCCTCGCTGGTTGGGTTACTTCTTCTTGGGAATAGAAAGCAAAGGCCACCAGAAGAGCGTATCAATGTGCAGAGGAGAAATGCCCAGCTGTCTCTTCTGTACCTCAAAGATTTAGAAAATCAACACCTTGAAGCACAGTTGGAGAAAGGGAGATAGATGGGTGAGCTCATCAGTAGCAGAGAGGTGGAGGTAGACATTCAGACCATCCATGAGCATGGACGAGAAGAGATGGCTGCCCAACAGGATGGAGATGCTTTCTGTAGGGCTGTTCCATGGATACCCTGGGGACAGCTTAGCTGGTGAGGTGAGGAGGAGGCTGAGGAGCATCCCTGGCAACATGTTGGGCTGCAGGGTAGGAAGGGATTGGGCAGAAAAGTGGCTGAATTGGATTTTGTTTTAAAGAACACCTTAGGACCTATAAATCCTGCTCAGAAATCTGCTTTGTCAAAGGCCTGCCCACCCTCCCAGACTCTGCTTCCTTCCGTTTCTTTGTGCTTCTGAGCAATCTGCTCCTACACATGTTAAGGAGCATTTAGTGAGTGACTAAAACAAAGCCTCAGAAAAGAAATAACCTAAGGATTTAATAAACTGCAAACGAAATTATATAAAAAATTTTCCCAGGCAGTTGAGTTTTCAGTGATTAAGAAAATACAATTTCCTGTAATTAAATCTTAACAAGAAATGTTATTGAAAACACTCTGTCCCAGCTTTTGTAATAATTGCCCATTCCCCCAGAACAGTAAACAGAATTAGAGTCTGCAACACGCACAGTAATCCATGTGTCATTGTGATCAAATTTGCCTTAATAACTTTATCCAAAGAGAAAAGTTGAATCACAGCGTCTGAAATGGAAACCCCCACATGGCAAATGTGACATGTGGCTCCTGCAGGGGCTGGGGCAGGCGGTGGTGACAGTGAGGGGGTGATGGCACAGGCTGGAGGTGGGTGACACAGGCATCGTATCCCCATTCAGGATGGTTCCACATGATATCTGTGTCATGCACATTGACAGGGGATACCCTTTGCTCCTGTGCTCGTGCCCTCAG
The DNA here is from genome assembly GCA_030625065.1 of Alectoris magna. Classification (NCBI taxonomy): domain Eukaryota; kingdom Metazoa; phylum Chordata; class Aves; order Galliformes; family Phasianidae; genus Alectoris; species Alectoris magna. Next base: position 31,282,468 of record CM060562.1, on the reverse strand, counting down.
CTGTAGCTCTGTGTCATGGCAGCTGCACTTCTCCCCCAGCAGCACCCAAACGGCCCTCCTGGGGTGCTCTGCTCCATGAGGTTCATTGATCATATCCATGGCTGGAGGCAGAAGGGAGCTTTTCTCACTCTGCCTGATTAATTTCCCTCCCCAGTACAGTTCTGTTCAGCAGGATATTGCATTTTTCCACTCAACTTCCTTGTTCTGTGGAGATGTAGTTCAAGAGTCTGCTCCCCTTGTTCTCCTCTAATGATCCTGAAGACATTTGAGATCAGCCTGGGCAGGACTCTGAGCACCCCGATCTAGCTGTATATGTCCCTTCCAACACAAATGATTCCATGATTCTATGAGCCAGCACCCCAGATGAGTATTGCTCAATCCTAGTGTCCCCATGAGATCCTGAAACCCACAGTTAGAGGGGATTCAGCCTCTCAGAGGGGGTCTGAATCCTCACCTACAAACCCCACATGGCTCTCTACTCACAGAGAAGCACAGACTCAAACTGGAAGGACAGAATGATCCATCCCCTGGCCCTGCTGGTAGGTACCCAGCTGTGAAAATGAGTTGGATGCTACTAAGGTGGTGCTGGTGCTGGTGCTGGCCAACCAGCATGGCATTCTGTCTGTTTGTCTATCTGTCTGTCTGTCTATCTATCTATCTATCTATCTATATCTATCTATCTATCTACCTGTCTATCTATCTGTCTACCTACCCACCCACCTACCTACCTACTCATCTGTCTGTCTACCTACTTATCTGCTTACCTATCTACCTATCTGCCTCTCTGTCTACCTACCTACCTATCTACCCGCCCATCTATCTATCTAACTATCTGTCTATCTACCTGTCTGTCTACTTACCTATCTACCTACCTATCAATTTCTTATTCCAGCCTTCCTTACTCTACACTTGCACCACTTCATCCATCTCTCTCTAGCAGAGGAATACCCCATTCTACTGCCTGATGGTGTCATCTCCCTCTCTAGGTGGTGTTTCCGTGGTGGTAATCATCACAAAAAAGGCATTGTCTATCTGCAAAAGAAAAGGCTCAGGCAGTGAAATATGGCAGCAGACCATTTGCTTTCTCTGAAACCCCCCAAACAAGCCCACAACAAATGCCATCTCTCTAAACAATGGCCAGAAGCAAAGTTACAGGCTGTATGGCATCCAGCAGTAGGTCTGCCCTGCAGGAGCTGCACACGCTCCTGGAACCAGTCCTGCATTATTTCAGGGAGGTGGCGGGGCAGACTCCGCAGCCCACATACTCAATCAATGCATTTTGCTGGCCAATTTCTTATCTGTCGGAGTCTAAAATGCCTGCCACTGTCAGAGTATTTGAACAAACTGCCAAATACTCGCTCCGTGTCACACTGCTGGCATCTGTTGCTTATTCTGGCAATAAACCAGTTTATACTGTCATGATCCAACCCAACAGTTCTCATGAGTCTCTGTGCATGATGGCTCGGGAAGGCAGTTTCCTCTCCGGGAGATTTTTATCAAAAACAGCATTGGAGAGAGGAGCTTCTGTGCTGAGATGGTGCAAGCAGTTGAGGGATTGTTTTTTATAGCACATCGTGCATTCGGTATTTTGTGTGCATGCTTCCTGCAGGGGATGGCCTTGACTCTTCCTCTCACGGGCGTAAATGAGGAGGCTTTTTAGTGGAGTTACCCTGCTGTGAAGCAGGTGTAAGTGAGAGGAAAATCAAGCCCCATCTAAACAGAATTGGCACAGATAAGGTCTTGGGAGAATGTCGGAGATTGCTGCTTCAGTAGCTACTTGAGGAATACTCTCTGTCAACCCAGACAGCGGGGCCTTTGGCAATAGAAACCAAGTTTAAATAAAAACTTCCTCAGCTATTCAGCAGAAATCTGAGAAACACAGCAGTGCTGGGCTTCAAACACTGGGCAGGCTTGTGCGCAATGCCTTGTGCACACTGTGCTGTTGCTGGAAAACCCGGTTGTTCACTTCTGTCTCGGGGCTACCAACATCTGCTCCCCGTGTCCTGCAATCACCCAGCTGCTGGCTTGTCCCTCACCTCCAAATTCCATCAGCCACTGCTCCTCCTGGGAGACACCGTCCCTTCTCTGCTCCGTCCCCTCTGGGCATGGAGAAGCGTGATGGGATCAAAAGTAGAAGGCTGGAAGGAAAAGTGTTTGTTCCCGTCATAGCCGATGCAAACAAGAAAAGCTGCAAAGATCATGCGCCTGGCTTAGTTTTGTTAATGCCTTTAGCTTTAAGCCGACACCAGGTATTGAGTTAAATCACTTGGGTCATGCTTTATAGTCATTTCAAAAAAAAAAAAAAAGAGATACATCTAAAGACATTTTCAAGATTTCCCCTCCCTTTGCGTTACTGTAAAATTTTAATTATCTCGCTCCGCACTTTGCTCTGATCTTTGGATGTTAAAACTGAGACCTTAAGCTAAGGATCATGCTCTAATTTGGCACGGCTGTTGCACAGTAATGTGGCTCCCTTGGCACTCTTTGCAATCCTTGAATTCTCCCTGTAATCCTACACTGGTTATAGGAGCAGCAGAGCTCTCTGCTTTGGCTACGGCTCTTTTGAACACCATTCATTGGATCCTTTTCTCTCCTAGGAAGCTGCACAATCCAAGGGACGCTCTTCAGAACCAGTATGCCCCATGGATGTTTGCATGCAGTTAGTAATCCTCCAACCCTCCTGAATTTTGATATCAAACCTTCCTTTCTTTTGAGAATGACTCAGGAGCACCCATCTGAGGTGCAGATATCCTACGCTGTCAGGAAGAATGGGAAAACATCTGTTCTCTAAGTGGACCCAAAGCATTGAAGAGCTGCGGGAGAGCACCTCTGTTGGCTCAGAGGCTGCAGCCTGGAGAGCAGTACAGACCCACAGACACCAGGAACTGCTCCATGCACACATGTCCCACTTTTCTGCCCTGCTGGGAGCAAGTCAGCTCCAGCAGAAAGATGGGGAGAGCAGGCAGGCACATGGATATAATAGGTTGCTGCAGGTAAAGGTTGTGGTGCTCATTTTCTGGAACTTGCAGGCAGCCTTTAAAGCACAGATGTGCCCGCCTGCTTCTGTTTATTTGAATTTTGCTTGGCTGCTTTTTGAAGGCTTTGAATAGGCTCTCAGTTTGTACTGCGTTATGCATGTTCAATAATGCATTTCCTGCTCACAGTGTTTAAATTGTTATCTTCATTGTTATTTATTAAAACATCTCCAGGAATGCCTGGACATCCATGGCTCTGCATCTCAAGTGACTCATTAAAACACCCGGTTCCCCCGTCAGAAGCTCCACTCTTGCATTATATTCTGATCTCCAACACTGAGTGGGTGAAAAGCCCTGAGCGAGGCAGGATGAGATCTTTATCCCACTGCACACCCACAGGACAGGGGACTTTGTGCAGTCTCTTACAAATGGATGTGAGCGTATGCTTTCAGCTCTCCCCTCTGGTTTCACATGTGATAAATCTCTACCGTTAGCACTGAGCTTCAGCTGTCGTGCCCCCATCTCCTCAGCATGGCTTGGTGATTTCAGTCTCACACATTGTCAACCTAGCTACTCGGCTTTTGGATTAGAGCTGGCTTGTGTAGAGCTCAGGAGATGGGCAGAGCGAGTATAGAGCTGCCAGGCAAAGCCTGTGCTGATACCTGCAATAACTACAATGGAAAGTTCATGTAAGAGCAAAGATAAAATTTGCAAACCCAGTGAAGGTGCATAGTCTCCAGTCAGTGCTCTTGGCACTTGTGTCTCTGCATCTAGAGTACTGGGTCAGTCTGGGGAGAAACACAAACCAATTTCAATAAGCCAAAACAAGGGATGCTGAGATAGCTGTAGGCTGGGGACGTGGTGTGTGAGAGGAGTCTGGAGAAGCAAGGAGACTTCAACTATCAAAAAAGTCATTTCAAAAAGATAGAGCAGAATTGTTTTTAGGATCCTGCCTAAATGTTGGTCTCCTGAATGCACTAGTGACAGGACAAAAAGTTATGGCCTCGAGTTGCACCAGGAGGGATTCAGTTTGAGCATTAGGAAGAGCTTCTCAGAAAGAGCAGTGAGGCAGGTGGCACAGGCTGCCCAGGGAGGTGGTGCAGTCACTGTCCCTGGAGGTGTTCAAGAGCTGTGTGGATGTGGCACTGAGGGACACGGTCAGTGGGCTTGGGGGGGGGGGGGGAGGTGGGCTGGTGGTTGGACAAGATGATCATAGAGGTCTTTTCCAACCATAATGATTCTATGATTCTATCATTCACCCCACACCTTGCTTCACTACAAGTAAGAACTCCCTTTTTCCAACTTGGTATCTCAGGAGGAACTTTGTGGATCTGGGAATCAGGTCACAGGGTTCTCCAAAATGCCTTAAGGATGACAGTGCCATCAGATTTCGTCTTGTTTTTCAAATTCAAAAGCCATCAAACAAATATAGCAACAGCTGGGCCTGAAAGAAGCAAAAAGACATGCCTCTTCCTGGGAAAGGTAATTACTCTGCTACACTCTTTGCTTCAGGACATTATGCTAAAGTTTCCATTAAGTCTAAAAGAGGAAAACCCACTGGTAGTTACTAAACACAGAGAAATTACCTCTGTTTCGGGAAGTCCCTGTGCTGAAAATGATTGGAGAGGAAGGGGATTAAAAGCAAGTTTTGTATGCCTGCCCTATTCTACTTTGGCCACTGAAGGGACAAGATCCAGGGTTGCTGGAGGATCCTGTGCGAATGTCCATTATTTAGGGAACAGTGTTGTCCTCACTGCAAAACTACTAGCAAAAGATCTGCAACACTCTTCCACCTGGCAATTAGCTAAGACAGTGAGTAGCTCGGGTTTCTGTGTTCGTCAGGATTGCATGCCATATGCTTTCCTAAGCAGCTGTGTAGCCTTTTGCCCTTAGCTGGTCAATAGAGAATTTGAGGAAAGTGACATTTGACTATAGCTGTGCAAATAAGCACTTCTTTGGTTTGCTACAGGAATAGCTGCATAAAAAAAAAAAAAAGAAAAAAAAAGAAAAAAAAGAAAAAAAAGAAAAAAAAGAAAAAAAAGAAAAAAAAAGAAAAAAAAGAACAAAAAGAAAAACTGGGGGTCATTGTGAAAGTCATTATTTTTCTGTTTCCTGCTGAAATGAAAAGCAGAAAAATCATCTTGTGTTGAATAAATGACTTAGTTTGAAAGCAAATGTTCTGCTTAGGGATTTAAAAACACAAAATCTAATGGACTATTAGAGATCTGTAAAAATAAATGGTTATTTCAGCAAGAAAACCTGAAACAGGTAATTCAGAAAATGTTGAAATAGAGCTTTTGAACTTCTCAGTTTTTTCCCCTCAGCTGAAATAATTTGCTGATTTTCAGTGTTCAATGACTCGGCTTGGTCAACCCCAGAGTGGATATTTCAGTGAGAGACAGTGACCCTGAAAATTGTCTCCTTCTCCTGCTCAGGACCACTCCTGAAATGCACTTCTTCTCCTGCCACTCTGATTTTCAATTGCTGCTGCTGCAATGCTGCCCTTGCCACTGATGAGCTCATCCCTGAGCTTCCCTGGATGAAGGTCTTCTGAAAAAAAGCCCTTGTGAGGTTGTCTGCCTCACTAATCTTCTCCTCAAGGGTCTTTCTGGCTTTGCTTCTGAAGTGATTGGGAATTCAGAAATGCTTTCAGCTGTCCACACCCCCATGAGGAGCCCAACCTTTGCCATGGTCCTTGACTTTCTGGCATGGAAAGTGACAATGCGAAAAAAGCAAGAACAGCAAGAGCTGTGGAAACCCTGAAGAGCACCGTGTTGCTCAGGAGGGATTATGGCATGTGCATCATCTGGCCTGAGGTCATGGAATCAAAGAATCATGGAATCCTTAGAGCTGGAAGGGACCTTTAATGGCCATCTAGTCCAACTCCCCTGCAATGAACAGAGACACCCCAGCTAGATCAGATTGTCCAGAGCCTCGCCTTGAAAGACTCCAGGGACGGGGTATCAACCACATCTCTGGGCAACCTGTTCCAGTGCCTCACCACCCTCACTGTAATAGACTTTTTCCTTATATCTAACCTAAATCTGCCTTCTTTGAACTTGAAACCATTTCCCCTTGTTCTGTCACCACAGGCCCTGCTAAAGAGCCTGTCCCCTTCTTTACTGTAGCTCCCCTTTAGATACTGAAAGGCTGCTCTCAGGTCTCCTTGCAGCCTTCTCTTCTCCAGGATGAACAGCACCAGCTCTCTTAGCCTGTCCTCATAGGAGAGGCGTTTCATTCAGTGGATCATTTTTGTGGCCCTTCTGTGGATGTGCTCCGACAGGTCAGTTTTTCTCCTGTACTGAGGACTCCACATCACATCTGGACCCTCTGGCTGCAGGCCCCCAGGATGGCTGGTTGAAGAGAGGAGAGCGAGCCTCCTGGACACCTGTAAGGTTTTGTGGATGTGGAGATCCACTGAGCAGCAGTACATGGGCAAGGGAAATTTCCACCCCATCTCCACAGAGTGAACACTGAGCTCTGCTCAGCATGGGAAATAAGGCAGGGCAGAGCAAGATTTCCTTACACTGTGCCACAGATGGGTCATGCATCCTTGGGAAAGTGATTCCCTCCATCTGTGCCTTGGTTTCATCTTCTGTGAGTGGATTGCAGAGGGAGCAGCCCATCTCCTTGGGGGTTGCAGGGCTGAATTCATTAGTGTCTGCCAGGAGCGTGGAGATGCAGGTGGGAAGACCCTGGGGACAGCGAGGTGTGGATTAGTCACTTGCACACACCCCCATGCTCATGGGGAGCTGGGTGCTCGTTCACTCAGTTCTTCACTAACAGAGCGAGTCACTTCTTCTCTCCGCTGCTCTTCCTCTCAGCCCCCTCTCAGCTCCCAGAGCTGAATGCAAAATTAACACATTTATCACACGCTGTCTAAGAGAGAAAAAAAAAAAGAAAGAAAGAAAGAGATCAATTTTGAGCAGCCTGTATTTGCAAACATCTGAGCCCAAAATAATGCAAACAGTTGAACGACAACGCTGCTCTTGCTTTTCTTCCACAGCCCTTTACTAGGATCTAGTGAGCTGCCCCTTGCCTCACTGTTCCCTGCTCTCTGGGGAGTGAAGAAAACAGCTTCTGCTCTCAAGCTTCTGCTCTTCCAGTCCTTCCAGCAAAAGCTCATTAAGGGGCACTGAGGGTGATCTCAGCCAATGACCCCTGCACACCACTGGCTGCCCCAGCACTCTTGCCTGCTGCGTGATGCTTCCTTCCCATGGCAGCTCTCTATGCGTGGCATGGATGTGATGTCCTCGGTGCTCTGGTCTTTGAGAGCAGATAAGTTCTTCCACAGCAGATTCCCATTTCCAAGCAATTGCAAGAAGCTTGAGAGTGGCTGCCTAACAAAGCTGGGAGAGAAAAGCAGAACCCGATTTACCCATATTTCCTAACAATAATCAGAAATAGCAACTGATTGGAGATGAACAGCGCACCTCTGTGAAGCATGCTTAGTGCAACAGAAACCAGCTCCTCTTCCAAAATGTCGCTGCCACAGTGCACCCAGCCAAACAGTGCAGAGGCTGCTGGGGCTGAGGAGCCACCTGAGCTGCCATGGTCCTCAGAGCTCCAGGCCTGCGCTGTCAGCAGGCCCTGATTCCCAGCAGGTGCAGTATGGGCTTCATTCTGCTGTGGTGTGTGGCTGTCTGTGGGGCTCAGGCCTGGATTGGTGGCGGGGATGGACCCACAGTCACCTGTCTGGCAGCCACCAGCAGCAGGCCCCGCTGCTGGCCAAAGATGGGTTATTTGTGAAGGCAGGAGGGATGCTGAAATGCATAGGCAGAGGGAAGAGCTGTTTGTTTTTAATCTGTGCCAAGCCTTCAGCGCCAACTCCCCACTCCATGCATCTTTCTCAGTTCCCTCTCTGTCCCACCCGCCCTCTCGTTGTCACTGTCGCGGGCTCACAAGGATGATGGATGAAAGGCCTTAAAAGCAGCTGCCTTCACATTTCATCACTGTCACACAGCTCGCTCTCCTCATGGCTGCTGCCAGGAACGCCCTTGGCATCCCAAGGTGTGCTCTCCCCTCACTGACGATGAGGAGACAATGGAGGGCCTCTGTGATGGCCCAACGAAAAAGGGTGCTGCCATCTGCAGCACACCTGGTGCCTCAAGAAGAGGGATCCATCACTGCCGTCTGCTTGTGACACAGCCTTAACCTTCATCATGGGACAAAAGTGTGACTTCAGAGAGGAAGGGGGCCGGGCTGGGAGACCTTGAGAGATGGAGTCAGGAGGGCCCGGGATCAACACATCACTTCTCACCATCACCCAGTCCAAAGCATCTCCTGCGTGGTGCTGCTTCACTTTCCACCTCTCCCAGAGCACAGTAAGGGTGAGGTGGGATCTGGGCATGCAGATTTTTGTATGTTCATCACTGCTTCTCAGTTTTCCTCTGCTTCCAGTGCAAGCAGATGAAAAGCTCAGCTGCAGCCCCCCCACCAGCAGCTGTGATTGAATGCCCAGCTAGGAGAGGGCAGGGAGAGGGGGAGAAGAAAAGAAATGATTGAGGAAAAAAAAAGGCTAAAGTAAAATAAGAATCAGTGTGAAGCAAGGGAAGACCCTGTAAATCAAATCCTGCAAAAGAAGGCAGAAAGCAAACACTTCAGCCAGGTCGGAGCCACCACAGGTTATTTATTCAGATAACATTATTAGTGAGGAGAGACACTCACATCCGATATATGCCTCCCAGTCCCAGAGAAATAGGAAAAGGCAGCTGGCTCTGCTCCTATCAGAACTGTTCCAGGTGTTTTCAGCTGGTGTCAGACATGCCACTTGGCATGACAAAGCCAAACCCAGAAAGAAGTGTCATCATCTTGTTTTTTAAAGCACAAAGGGAAAAATAAATAAATAAATCATGGCTTCCAATATTAAACGCTTCCCCTGGCAGCCCGTGGTGCAGTTGTCATTATTAGCTGAGGCAGAAAGAAGGATGGCAGAACGCAGGGCTCCTATTTACCATTGTTAATCAAGCCGTAATCGGTAGTTCAAACATCCTTAAATTATTGCGAGGAACATTTCAAAAGTGTCAGGAGCCCAAGATCCCTTCTCAGAAGTGCTTTCCCAATCCGATTATCAGTGTCTGAGTTGTTTGGATGCCATTGAAATGTGTTACCTGAGCAGGCACATCTGGGCGGGGAGCAGGGCCATTCGGTGGCTGGTGCCGCAGCACTGAGCAGACGCTGTGCCCCAAAAGGTTGGATGAACACTGCAAAAGGTGCCGGGGGAAGTGCAGTCACCTGACTGCATGGGTGAGGAATGAAGTTATCCGGAGATTAAGCGCGGTGCCTGGGCTGTGTTATTAGATGGCTCTGGGAACAACTGAGTGGCTCATTGGTGTGTGCCGGGGGGCAACCATGAGCCCTTGTGCTGCTCTTTCTGAGCAGTCTCACTGTTGCAAAACCGTGCTTTCCACCTTCCGTCGGGAGAAAGACAGAGCGAGCCACAAAAGGAGCATCAAAGATGAAAGCACGCAGCATCAGGGCAAGGCAAACATGGAGCTGGGATGCAGCTTGAGCCAGTTACTATAGCTACTCACATGCCTGCACGGAGGGGATGCTGCTCTGCCACCCTGAGCACAGGTAGCTGCTGCTGGCCTCATCTGGACAAGGGGAGCATCCCTGCCTCCCCAGAGCTGGAGCCTAGGATGTGCAGCTCCACAGCCTGCAGCCTTTGCAGAGGCTGGGGTTGTGCTGAGGGATGCACAAAGCTGCAGGAGTGAAAAGGGCAGAGTTTGGCAGCAGGCTTGGAGGGGCTGCTCGTAGTGTAGATACAGGTCTGGGATTGTTGTGGGAAAAGAGGGCGTCCCTTGAGATTCCTGTGGGGGGATCAGGTTGGGATTTCCAGGATGATTGGCTGCTCCTAGTCCAGTTGGGAACTGGGCTCAAATCTCCTTAGGGCCACGAGAGGAGCTGCTTGGAGGATCCCAAAAGCTATTCGCCCACCTTGCTGTATGGATTTTTTGTGTGCTCTTGAGGTCCCTAGTCCCAAAGCAAGCAACCAAACTCCAGCTATGCTTTGAGCCCACCATTGGGATGTCACTGATCAGCTCTCCTACCAGCACCACAGCTGGCGTGCTTGGTGCCTTGCTGCAAAAATGCCCCATGGAGCTCCAAGCCATGAAGTTTGAGAAAGGGAGACTCAACACAGGGGTGGCTGGGGAATTGGCCAGCTGGGGACACTGGCAGGCGGCGCATCCACCTGTATGTGGGTCAGTGTGGAGCACAGCTCCAAGGGTTCCGCACCCTCCAGAAGCTGTGGCTGAGAGCTGGGATTGTAACCATGGCAGCAGCAGCTCCTGCATCGCGGCGTGGCTTGGGGACATGAGAAAAAGGAAAAGGACCAAAAAAAAAAAAAAAAAAAAAAAAAGAAAAAAGAAAAAAAAAAAAGAAAAGAAGAAAAAGAAAAAGGGAAAAAATTAGAAATTCTAATAATTCTCTAAGCTTGCTGGCAGATCTGGTGTGCTGAATACCTCTCACCCAGGCAGGCCCACCTCTGGGCACCAGTTGCAGATGTGATTTCCAGAGGAAGCCAAGCATGTGCTGTGGGAAATCAGGTCAGCTGGAGGCGGGGAGGGGGCTCTGCTGACTGCCACGCTCCCAAAGTCCTCATTACACTAATAGGGAGCACGGGGCAGAGGCATGGGTGCCGGCACCCTTGCTGTGCACTTAATAAAGTGCCTGAAGCTCCTCTACGCTTTTTTATTAAAAAAGTGTCAGTGTCTCTGTGAAAGGAAGGGGGGGACGACTAAATTGCTGTTAAGCGACATGTTGAGACATGAACTCAAGTGGAACGCTACGTTTTTAAATTAGTTTTTGACAGTTCTTTCTCCGGCATCTCAGCAATCTGCAGCTCCTGGGAGAAACCATTCCCTCCCTCTGCTATCCCCTTGGCTGGGACCTGCGCTGCCCACTTCCCTGTTGCAGAGGTTGGAGGCCAAGCCAGGGAGGTGGGATGAAGGCTGCTCTGCTTTTGTGGGACCAAGACTTTGGAGCACCGGGGACAGGAGTGAGGCGTGCATGGTGCTGTTCTAGTGCTGTGTGATTGCTTCTCTCCCTGATGAACCCTGCAGTTGCTGCGATGCTATTGATTGCTCCGCAATGATCCTGAATTTCATGGCTCTCTGGGATACCCAAACCAGCATGGTGCGTGCGCACAGAGCAAATCTGTATTCTCTGTTCACTGCAGCAGGGCCTGGTGGCACTGGGTGCTGCTGGGGGTGGGGGTTTAGGTGTGTAGGATGTGGTTTGCTTCAGCTTATCTGGGATTTTCACCTGGGGATTTAGTGTGGAAAGAGCAGCTTCACAAGTTTAGAGTGAATGCTTGGAGCCCCGCTCACTGTCACAGGGAGGAGAGTTTCCTGCCTGACACCCACGTGCTTCTCCCATCCCTCTCTTCTGTAATGGACTATTAAAAATTAACTAAACCATGTTCATCATTAACAAGCATTGCCTTTGTTCTCCAGGCTCCCAGTATCCATTTGTGGGGCTTTTGTTATGTATTTTTCAGCACTTTGTCTCTTTAATTGTTCGCTTCTCTCTGACATGCCAGGCTGTGGTTTGTAAGTCAGCTGCAGAGAACAGAGGGGCATTTTTATTGCTCCAGACTGGAAGTGATGGAAGAAAAGGCTCCTCAAGCTCCATGTATTGCAGCCAAAGTGGACGCTGCAGTCTCTGGGTGCCCATGATGGGTACTCCTTTCCTACAGGGCAGCCAGCTCTAGAGTCCTTAATTCTTTGAGAAGGAGAGGAAAAGAGGTATTTCTGAACCTGAGACTGCTTTTGCTTCATTCCAGACCATTGCTCCCAGACTCTGAGCCCTGTGACTGTTTTCCTCATCCTGAGGGTAGATTTAGATTGGATATAAGGAAAAAGTCTTTTACTGTGAGGCCAGCGAGGCACTGGAACAGGTTGCCCAGAGATGTGGTTGATACCCCATCCCTGGAGACTTTCAGGGTGAGACTGGATTAAGCCCTGGGCAACCTGATCTAGCTGTGCATGTCCCTGTTCATTGCAGGGGAGTTGGACTAGATGACCTTTAAAGGTCCCTTCCAACTCTAAGGATTCTATGAATTCACAGTGCGTGGTGTGGGGCCTGGCAGGTGCTGCTGGGTTGGGGGCTTTGAGCTCAGCTTCATTCTGAATGCTTGCAGAGGAAGAGTAGCTGAAGGTGCCCTCAAAGCCCCTCCCTCCTCAGGGATGTTCTGATGCTGCAGAAAACACCCTGACATCAGTCACATAGGCTGCTCCTAGAGCCAGCAAAGCACCAGGAGATCTTCCTTGCTGATCCCAGAGAGATAGAAAAGGAGGGCACAAGACAGGAGACCATCGCTGTGAGCTGCAGATATGGCCTGATTCCATTGGCGATGCAAGCAATCAGCCAGGAGTTAACTGCCTGGGAGAAGGCTGCAGACTCTGATCTGGGGAGAGGTGTTTGGGACTGAATCCTGTCCTCGGGAAGCTTTGGCAGAGGAGAAAATTGGTTTCCCTTTAGATATGGACCATTAGTAGCGCTGAGGTTGGGATGCAGCTCTTTGGTTAACAAAACTGGTGTAGATGCCAGGTTATGGGTTGCTGACTGTAGTTTGGCAAGCCATGCTATAAGAAAGGTCAATCTATCCATCACCCTTGTGACAGGAGGATCTTTAGTCTGCATTGTGTTAGTTTGTCTCCTAAAGTTTTTTTATTCTAAAACCAGCTGATCCCAAAAGCAGCTGTGTCTTAACAGAGCAGCAGTCCTTGGGAAGAACTCAAGTGCTACAGAAAGCAATATAAATCTCTCCCTTGACTTCAGAAGGCTTTGGATCTAGGGAGGCGGTCGTACCTCTGAACTCAGCGCTGGTGAGGCCACACCTTGAGTGCTGTGTTCTGGGCCTCCCACTACAAGAGAGACACTGAGGCCCTGCAGCGTGTCCAGAGAAGGGCAATGAAGCTGTGAGGGGTCTGGAGCACAAGTCTTATGGGGAGTGGCTGAGGGAGCTGGGATTGTTCAGTCTGAAGAGGGGACTCAGTGAGACCTTATTGCTCTCTATAACTACCTGGAAGCAGGTTGTGGCAAGGTGGGGGTTGGCGTCTTCTACCAGGTAACAGTGATAGGACGAGAAGTAGTGCCCTCAGGTTGCACAGGGGAGGTTCAGGTTGGATATTGGGAAAAACTTCAGAAAGAGTGGTGAGGTATTGGAAGAGGCTGCCCATAGAGGTGGTGCAGTCACCATCCCTGGAGCTGTTCAGGATCTGTGTGGATGTGGCACTGACGGACATAGTCAGTGGGCATGTTAGGGGTGAGCTGGTGGTTGGACGAGATGACCTTAGGGGTCTTTTCCAACTGTAATGATTCTGTGATTCCTCATGTCAAGGTGCAATGTCACCATGATTAAGCAGGCAGAGACTCAGCAGATGTGGGGATGCCAGGAAGTTTTAGGAAGGGAGAAGCTGGTGTCAGCATTCCTCCTCAGAACTTTAATGCCCAATGTGTTGAAATTTAGTAATTAAGGAGCTACTTTCACATGTGTGGTGCTTTTTTTTTTTTTTTCCTCTCTTTTTTTTTTTTTTTTTTTAATAGTCTAGCAGCATGATATAAGCCATTCAATAATTAATTGACAAAGTCAAACCACACATTCCAGTGTGTGAGCTGAGGGTGTGGGCTCAAGCCTTTGCAGGCAAATGGAATGAGAAGTAATTGCTTGATGAAGAAAAGGAAGATATTAACATAAGATTTGTCAGGTCCCTCGTAGGAATTCATCGTAGTGAGTCTGGGGCTTCTAATGGGATTTGTGCTGCTAATTCATCACTAATTAACACTATAAATTGGCCCTGGCGTGAGGGGAAGAAGGGAGCTGGGGCAACTGGAGACTTCAAAGAGTAAGGAGGAGGGGGGGAGAGGAAACCTGGGTATCTGGGGGGAGGGGAGGGAGGGACGGATTCAGAGGGAATGAGGAAACAGAAGGCGACTGTTGGGGCTGAACAGCTCCCGCATGCGTTTTGTGTTGTAGGGGCATGGCCAGCAGTGCTGACACCCAGAAGGATGATCCCAGTGGGAATGGGGACTCAGGTCCCAGCACCACTCCTAGCTGACTCCAGTCTCATTCCTTCCAATGTGCAGATGTTACAATGGCTCTGGCTGGGTGAGATGAGCCACTCAGGCTGGTTATGGTCCTCTGCAGCCCCAGACTCACATTTTGTGCTGCTGGGAGGGTGACCGGTGCCCCCAATATGTGAGCTGAGTATGAAGTGCCATTGTAATAGGTGATAAATTGTCCTGGCATCCACCTGGAAGTGGCAGCTGCACACAGAGTAAGAGGTGATACGTCAAAGTTGTCCCCATAAGTTAAGTCTGCCTCAATAATGCATCACCAGGTCAAGATTTCTGACCCATCAGATTCAGGGATTTGAAACCTGGTGCATGCTGTTCCCCTTACGTACTTGGGTCCCATGGCTGTTATAGGAGTGACACATTCTCCATGGGTTTTTCTTTTTTTTTTTCTTTTTTTTTTTTTTTTTCTCTTTTATGAGAAAGCTCAAAAGTCTGCTTCATCATAACAAAGACACTAAAGCCTTGAGAAGTGTTCCCGAGAGAAAAACTTCTTTCTTCCCTGCTCCCAGTTTATTCCCAGAGTAACAGATTAGCAGTGTTTAGGGCTGGAAAGGATCACGGAGTTAATCGATAGATTAAAAAAGATCACAGGCATTAATGCCTGACTTTGATTTCTGTGCTGCTGCTGCTGCATTTATGTGGCTGCCTTCCCACCTGCAGTGTGTCACAGCGCTCAGAGTGCCTCTGTGTTACCTCGGTCTGACTTGTACCCTGCTCTGATCCTCTTCACCTTCTTCTTTGCTACTCCTTATCTCCTTGGATGTTCCTGGATTGGATGTGATGGCACAGGCAGGCTTGGAGCACTAAAACCAGCTGCCAGAGTCCGAGGCAGGCAGTGCAGTGGGAAGGGCTGCATCAAACTGTATCCCTGTGCCTCCTGTAGGTACAGCACAGAGCATTGGAGTCCTGGCTTGGGTCCGAGGTCTGCCCGTGTCACTGCACAGATAACAAGTACACAATATTGAGGCTGATGACAGATTTACTGCGGGAAGGGGAAAAGCTCTGCAACAGACAAAGAAATAGATAACAACAACAATAATAATAATAATAAAAAAACGAAGTTATTTTCTCAGAAACTCATCTCCAAAGGTCCCCTGAACTAGTGTAATTTTTTTACTGCCTTGCTGTGTCTAGATATGTGGGTGGATGGATTAGGATGCTGCAGCAGGACAGGCTACGAACAGGAAGGAAGACACTGACAAATAACAGTGTTTCTTTGATGGAGCTCATTCCAGAAACCTTGCTGCAGTTTCAAGGGAAGCAGTTACCCTTGAGGGAATACAGCAAGTTTATAAAGTCTCAGGAGGTAAAGCGTCCTGTTTTAGAGATGCATTTGGGTTCTAGCCAGAAACCCCATGAAAAGCATCACAGGAGGCTTTGGGTTATCTGTGGACTGTATGCATAAATATGCCCCACCTCGTGTCTTATTCACCGATAAGGAAAATTTGGGTGGCAGCTGCTTTTATGATTTCTGGACTCCTCGTGTCAGAAAAGCACAGGAACACTTCACTGGTGAGAGTCACCAGTCCATTCTCTTTCTTCCTCTACAAGTCTTTGGGTCTGGTACACGTAGCTGGTGATTTCTGTCCAAGCTTTATATTAATTGGCATTGGGATTCTCCGCTCTATCTGTCCAGATGGGAAAATGAAAAATCCTTCAGTGAGGTTTCCAGCTCCAAAGGCCTATCTTTGGAAAATCAGTCTTTATGATGTCTCCTTGGTCACTGCTGGTCCAGCAGAATGCTTCCTCAAGACTTAATTTTCTGCTGAGCAACAAAGCCTCTTGAAGTCAGATCTTCTTGTTGGGTTTCAGGGTGAGCTGGAACTCTTAGCAGGCTTTGGGGATCAGGGAAGGTGTATTTGCAATGTTACTTTAGGCTTGCAGCTCCCTGGGAAGCCCCAGCAAGCTGCAAGCAAAAGCAATACATGAGAGTATTGCAAGGAAAAGCAATTCATTTGTTTAGTAAAAGAAGTAATATTTCCCTGTAGTGGCCAGCTCCAGAGACTCTAATAGCTTTCTCCTGATTTTCTACTGAAAGAATAACTCTTAGGTGGAACAACAGAGGTGTACCTTTGGGTAAGGATGTTCTTCCCAATGCCGGCGGCTGCTGTGATCTTCACAAGGATACTCCCATGTGTACCTTCCACTGGAAACCTGCAAACAAGATGACCCCAAAACATCCTGCTCAGTGACATTGAAGTGAAATCTCACAGCTTCATAAATCAAACTGCGGTAGGAAAGCAAGAGGAGGATGCAGAGCTGAAACTGGGAGGTTTAGCCAATGGAGGGAGCACCTTGGGCCTTCACACGGGTGTCAGGTCTGTCTAACTTGTAGGAGTAAGGGATGTGTCCTGGCTGTGTCTGATAGTAGGATGATCGATAGCCTAAGAAAGGCAGATCTACAGCTGAGCAAATAGGACTGAACGTCCCATATATCTCATACGATTCAACCTCTTTTCCTCCTGGGGAGAATGCCAGCCACCTGCCATTTCACCAAATCCACTTCACTCAGAATAATGGGAGTGGCTTGGAAAACTGAGAGATAAGCATGTTTTTTGTAAGTGATAGCAAAAGGATCAACTGCAAGGGTCTGATCTGCCATGCTTGTGGTCAGGCTCCAGCATTCCCCCAGAACTTCTCCCACTGTGCCCGGGGGAGCGTAGCTCTGCCAGGTCATGGTGAGTACCTGCCTTGCAGCAAATGCTTTCTGCTTAGAAAATTGCCTGCCATCCGGGAGGGCTCCCATCTGCCTTCCCCAAGGAAGCCTTCTCCTAGCACCAGCGGTTGGAATGGGGCAGGGGAACCCTCCCCCTTGCAAGCACTATGCACTTCCTTCATTCGGGCAGATTTAAAAGGAAATCCAGTGCTCGTTTACAGGCTCCCATCCCATTAATGCACGAGTTCATAAAGCAGCAAACAAAGGCTAATCAATATGCTGAGTGCGGGGGAGAAGGTGCCTGAAAGCATTTACTAATCAGGAGGATGCTGACAGCCTTGTAGCTAAGGAGGGTCCCTCTGCGATGGGGAGCAGGCTCAGGGAGCGTTGGGCACCTTTCATCTCCGGTTGCCCATAACGCCAGTAATGAGCCCGCTGCTCCCCTCGCTTCTGGGTGCGGGTGAGGAGGAGGAGGCAGGCGGAGCTGCCGCTAATGGTGACTTGCCACGGGGATCAATAGACGACGAGCAAATTAGCTGGGCTCCCGCGGGAGGGGATTCGTCGATGAGAAGGGTGGTGGGGAGTGACACCTGATGGGATGGCTGTGCAGCCTCGCAAATACCAGTGTATAATGAACACCCCAGGGACCGGCAGGATGGGCGTCCCGGCTGCCTGGGATGCTGCCTTCCTCACCTAATCGCCCCATTAGCATACACTCGGCTTTGATTTTCTCTCCTAATGAGCTCTCGCTGCCTCTCTCCCTCTGCAAAGTGCTGCTCCCCCACAAACCCCTCCTGTGGATGGCTCTGGGAGGAGGGAAAGACCTCGGGGCCCAAAGCCACCTCGATGGGGTCCTTCTTGGCCATGGGGAGGGGAATGCTTTTCTGGATGATGGAGCTGGTTATGCACACTCCTCTCCCTGACAAGCCGTTAAGTTGGCCAGTCTTTTCTGGTCAGCACTTACAGAGACTGATGTTGCCTCAGGGTCCCTGGCCAGCACCTGGTGCAGGATTTTGGTAGCCCTATGGGCATGGGGCAGCTATGAAGCTGGGGTTGTGGAGCGTTTCCTGTAGGAATGGATGCAGCATGTCTGTGTTGTTACTGTGTTGCTACTTGGCAGGAGTGAGATACTCCTGCTACAGAATTAAGGGAATAACCCTTAGCTGAGAAGTCAGAGCAGTTCCTGCCTGCAGTCTTCATCCGCAAATGGTGAGCCTGGCCCTGTAGATGTTACTCCCAGGCTTCTGTATCTGAGCCAGCAGAGCAAGGAGGAGGGGAATGAGGAGTGATTGCTTGCTGGACCAAGCCTCACTTGGAAAGGGCAAGCTCTGGTACCTGCTGGTGGCATTTTGAACAGGAAATTTGTGTGCAGGCAGTGATTTTAACAGCTGGACCAGATCTCATTATCTTCATGGTACTGTTTAGCAGCCCTGGCAGGAATGTGGATGGATAGGAAGGACAGCAGTGGGGGAAAGCAGTGGGCTAAGTGAGTCCCGAGCACATGGAAAGACCAGAATGACACCACTGGAGTGTGAATCATGTCTGTATTTAGTCACCTCCATTTGCTGCAGATTTCAAGGTGCAAGGCATAAGCTGTCTGCCGAGACAGCCAGGGAAGCTGGTGAAAGGCGAGCTTCAGGCTCCTGGAAACGACCACTAGCCTCTTTGAAGGGTGGATGTTATTGTCCAAAGACAATGATGGAGAGCACCAAGGACACCTTCATGCTGCCGGGAGCCGCCCAAAGCAGATCACTGTAAACATCTGAGTCCAGTGAGTTCTGGGGAGGATGCCCAAACACATGGGCACACTTGTTGGAGGTGCGTCCCTGAGCACCTGGAGGTGGGCATTTGTACTTCCTGCTATGGCTGCAGGTGGAGGAGCAGAGGGATGGAGGCAGCCAGCCTTCACTCTGGCCTCCATCTTCCCACCAGTGGGTGATCTCAAAGTGCAGGGCAATCTCCTGGCTGTGCTCCCCACGCTGCTGTGGCAGGGAAAATTTCTCGCTGTGCTGGGAAGTGCTGCCTCGCCTCAGCTGCCTGACAACTTGTGCCCTGGGGGGCTCATTTGGTGCGGAGCCAACAGCGAGTTCAAATCACATTTAATTTTGCCTGCACACACGAAAGAGAAAATCCCATTGTTTCTGCTGCTAGCTGCTTGACTGGCTGCCCAAACAAACAGGCAAGATGAAGTGACCCTGGGCATCTCTGCTGAGCCGTGGCCAAGGCTTGATTGAGCAAATGAACCTTCAGACAGAGAACAGAAAAGGCCAGGGATTTGTTCTGTGTTGGCCATCTTCACTCCAAATGCTGCTGGCATCCAAGGGAGCAGGCGCTTGGACATCTTTCCCATTAAGCAAGGCCCTCCTGGGGAGCAGGTATCCTCATAAGTACCCCCCTGTATTGGTCTGGGTATGCAGGCAGAGAATTGGGAGGAGGAGGAAGGGGGTCCTCATTTGGGAGGCCAGAACACAGATGAGTTGGCATCTTCCTGGCAGGAATGAGAAGGGCTTCTCTGTGGGAGGCTCCCCTTCTCTGGCCTCTGGGACTACAGCTTGTCCACCTGCCCCCTCCTCTGCTCGTGGCAGAGATGGCAAAGTCCTGGTGTGGGTGAGCATGCTGAGGAAGCTATGTTAGGACTATGCTGTTACTGGCCTACAACAATCTTTCCATCATAGAATCATAGATTCATTCTAGTTGGAAAGACCACTAAGATCGTTGAGACCAACCATCAGTCCATGCCTGACCACCTTAGGCCATGTCCCTCAGTGCCACATCCATGCAGTTCTTGAACGCGTCCAGGGATGGTGACTCCACCACCTTCCTGGATAGCCTGTGCCAATGCATCACTGCGCTTTCTCAGAATGTTTTCCTAATATCCATCTTGAACCTATCTCACCTCTCCATCTCTCCTCACCATCTCTCTGCTGATCTCCTCCTTCCTTCCTTGTCCCCTCTCCTGTCTTTCTCCATCATTTAACCTCATCCTCTCTCTGCTGCTGCAGGGCTGTACTTTAAAGCAGCCTATTGAAGTGACTTGCTGCAGGAGCCCTTAGCTGGAAGCGGCGTGGAGGCTTGTGATGCTGAAAACAAAAGAAGCTATGGTGGAGGACAGTGAGGGAAAAGCTCCCTTGTGCTGAGCAGCTCCTCACTATAGAACAGTCAGACACACTGTCTCAGCCATTTGTGAAATGAGTTCCAGCAGTTCCATTTCATTGTACAAAGCTTCTAGCAAAGACCCAGTGTGCGTCTTCAGGTCCTCTTGCTCTTTTGGTGGCATCTGCAGTTATGCTGTGCCTTTGCTTGGGCAGTGGGGCTGGATCCAGAGAGGGTATCCCAATGCCCACGGTATGATTGATAACACGGTGATGCTGTACATGTAAACTGAGATAGATAAATGCTTAATATTAAAAAAGGCAGCATCGTATCAATCTTCACCTAAGTGCTTTGAGATTATCACGTAGAACATTTGATATAAATGCAAAATAATTATTATTTTGCAGCAATTATTCATTTCCTTTTATTATACTCACACGCACCAAGGAGTACGTTCCCACTGCCAAGCGTTTGTGAATAATCTCTGGAGAGGGGTTTGTCTGATGTGTTTATTCAGTGTAAATAAGTTAAATGTTGGGGCATGAATGCTTCTCCTAATTGAATTTATTCTTGTAAATTTAACGTCATTCTAGCCAAATGTGCCATCAAAAATGTGCATTATTTCGTTCATCTGCATGGTCACCATTGAAATTCAGAGAACACATCTGAAATCCTAGCGCATGGCTGGAGGGAATGGTCTTTCCAGCAACCCAGGGAAATGTGGTGTGGAATTTCAATACTTGTATATCCAGAATGAGTGCATGAGTTCCTTTAGTAGAAGGATCACTGGCTGCCGTTGTAAGGCCAGAGGATTCCCACTGTGAAAGTACAGCCGTTTAATTGTTCCTAGTTCTCCCTCTGTGTCTCACAGTCCCTGTGCATGTTCTCTGCTCAGATAGGATTTCTAAAGTGAAGAGGAAGGGACCGAGGAAAATCTGTAGGTTTTTCTGTAACTGTGTTTTATGTACATGGTAAGAATGACATGCAGGCAAAACTCAGCGCTAGTCACGAGTATTTTGTTCTAATTCAAGCTGTTTTGTAGCCCTTATGGAGACCTGACAGTAACAAATGAGCTGTTTGTGAGGACACTATTAAGTGACTTGGAAGTCCTGAGTGCAGGAGTGTCTTTTCATCTCAGAGTACTTGGAGGGTCTGTTAGGTTTCTTGAAGCTCTTCATCCATGCCTCAGGCCGCAGCAGGCTGCATATTTGCCACAAACCCATTGTGATCTTCTGAGCCTGTTGCAAGGAGGTTCAATGGGATGGCTGGGAGGTAAAGGAAGCTCACATGAAAGAAAACGAACCACAGCACATCATTATGCCACCGCCCATGTCTTGAGTAGGGTGCACTGTTCTGGTTTCTCCAGCTCAAGTGCATTTTATATTGTAGAGCTGAAATTTCTCCGAGCAGGGTAGCAAGGATGGCCGGAGGTGTGAGGTGGCTTGAATTTGGGAAATGGCTGTTGGAGGCTGTACTCTCCTGACTGGAAGAAACAGGTGAGGAGCTGAACTTATGGAATCATGAGTGCTGTGAAGAAGGAGAACAAGGAATGACTCTTCCTTCCTGGCATCAGGACTGAGGGCCTTGAGGAGAGCAGAAGAGGTGGTTCCACACCCAGGGACGCAGCAGAGCTGTGAAAGTCTGTAGGACCTGAATGCACCCAGACAGCTCTGGGGGGAAAACTCCATTGTGAAGCATGAAACATGGGAACACCATGTGTAACCCAGGACATCTCTAAGGCAAATGTGGCTGGGAGAGTAATCTGAAGGAATCCCTCAGCGTGCCTGCCCTGTTCTGTGTTGCTGTTTGGAGGCTGGCTGTTCAAATAGATGAGCCTCTGTCTTACCCAATGTGGCCATCACTGCATGTTCATGTCCACTGCTCAAAATACATCCTTTGGCAGGCAGTTCAGTTTTAGGAACACTAAACTTTACGGAGTTCTGTAACTATTAACTGCTTTATCTTCATGCCATTAAGTATCATTAGGTCCCTACTATGGGTTTCACAAAATCCAGATGAGCCAAGAGGGAGAAATAATTGCAGCCCATATGCCTGAAATCATCCATCCCACTAAGGACTGCAATTCAGCTCATGAGCCGTAATCACATCAATTAACCTTTGTTCCATTTAACATTAGGAGGGTCATAGAATAACAGTGTTCATAATTAACCTCCCAAAAAGGGATGCATCCAAAACAAAGAGAGATCCCTGTGTCTCTCAGGCCTGTGCAAATGCAGGGCCAGGAGTGAGGGTTATGAAACAAAAGGAATGAGGGGTTAGTATCCCTTGAGCTCTGCTGCTGCATTGTGAGGGGAAGGGCTGCTGGGACCCTCTTGGGATGAAGAGCCACCCAAACGAGTGCAATGCCAGGGTAAAAGAGGGACCCAGAACAGGGTCTTAGGGTCTGTATGGGGGTGAATAAAGGAAGCGCCCTCCCCAGGAAGGCTGTCTGCATGGCACCCAAGCCCCTCTGAGGAACCAGGGGCTGTGTGGGAGGGCTATCTGCTGCCCTGTCAGAGGGCTGGGGCTGGCCTCAGGGAGGAAAAAAACATGCAGCAGTTGTTTAGGAGGAAAAAAGGGAGAAGATTCACTGAACAGCATTGGGAAAGTAATTGAGCTAAACCGAACGTAATTGGAAAATAATCACGGTGAGCAGCAGTTTAACACATTTTATTGTAATTTGACCAGAAGTTGCTTTATGAGTTTGTGTTTGGCTCCATCTCGGGACTTGTGGTGCACTGCCTGTAGCAGAGACAAAACACTTTTTCTGCAGCTGGGAGTGAAGCCAGAAGCAGTTTGCACTCCCTCACCCTCACTGCCACCTTTATCTTCGTGCACTGCGCTGGGGCAGAGGGATGAGGCCTCCAGTTTCCCCAGTGATGTCTCAGAAGGACGGTGGCACTGCAGCAGGAGGAGGTGGCTGCTGGTGTCCGGGCTGGGACTGGGAGAACCCACTGGTGCTGAACGTTAGTCAACGGTGTTTTCTGTCCGTGCTTCCCTTGTGTTGTTCTGCTCCAAAGCTGCTTATGCAAAGCGTTCGATAAATACCCCCTGAAACGTGGAAGAGATGAACAAGGTAATGTGAAGAATAATGAAATGTCCCTCAGCCTCCGGGGAAACAGTATTGACCAGCCATGGAGAGAGCTCGTAATGAGGCCCACTTTACCCGGAGAGAACAGTAATAGCCTTCCCTTCCGCAGCCCCCCCTTGCCTCCCCGTAAATTGTGTTTGCTCAAGAAAATGATTTGTTCAGGAAAGGAGCAAGGCAGCGGGTGCTGACTGGAGAAGCAGTGTGGAGGGAAGGAGAAGGGCTGGAAGGGCTGCAGGGACAGTCACAGGCCAGATACAGCTCCCCAGGGTCGGGTGCTGTTTCAGACAAGATCTGCTATGACAAAATGCCCCTCTGGGTCCTGCTGGCCCAGGATGACTGGGAAGGAGACTTTGGGATTGCAGGAACCAGAGTGGCAGCAGGGTGGATCCTGTGTCTCGTGATTGCGGCCCCCATCCCAAATGTGCTTGCCCCTTGTCTCACCCAAAACACTCCATTCACACCTCAGTTCTTTGCACTGATGGTGAGATCTCTGCAGTTATCCCAGCTCCTTGCCCCCTCACCCTTGCTGTGCTGCAGAAGGCCCTCATGGTATGGCTGGACTCAGTACACTTGCCTGGTGGGTTTAGCACTCCCTCTTTGGCCCATGTATTTAGTACTGTCTTCTGGGGGGACCCCCAAAACTGTAGCTGTGTACCCATTCCTTCATTTGCAGAGCATCCAGCAGAGCAAGAGGAGAACAATCCAGCCTGCTCAGCAGCCTCTTCTGCACCACTGAAGTGGCTGCCTCTCAGTTCAGCATCATGGAGATTTCTAGAGCTGCTCTTTTGGTTTTAACTGTGCTAACTGTTCAAGGCAGCATCCTGTTTACATTAACCTTTATAGCATTATTCCTGCATCTTCCATTCCTTGCCCCTTTGCTGTCTGGGGTAGAAACAGGTCACTTTGCCTTGCTGTTGTTATTTACATCTCTGCTGTCAGAACTTCCTTTGCCTACCCTCTCCTTAAGCAGCATCCCATTTGGAATGGGATTCAATTAGATGGCAATTCCCTTTCCTTTGGTCCAGTGGATGAAGTGCCAGAACATTTCAAATTGAGCTGGGGCTCTGGTCTCATGGCCAGTAAGGTTGCTGCAATCCAAGCTCCTCAGCATGTATGATGTGGCTCACGTTCACAGTACAAATAGTAGCTTTGTGAACTTTAGAGCTGAGTCCTCAAGCTGGTGCATTTGAGCACCCACATGCTGCATAGCATTTTTGGAAGATGGAAGAAGAATAAGGGTTTCTGTTTATTGAAATTCATCCTGAACTCCAGGATACAGACCCATGATTCAAAGATATTGTGTTATACTTTCCAAGCAGCTTGCCACCCAACATCCAAGACAAAAAAAACTATTGCATAAGCAGGTGAAATGAGCCACTTGAAACCATCTCATTCACTGTTATCTATCTGTGAAGACTCAACACTCATCAAGAACATCAAATTGGAAAAGGAAAGGCTATAATGGAATAGGGGAGAGTTTCCTGGACAATGTTGCCATGTTGATGCCATGGAGACAGCGTTTCCCATGCCCACAGCTCCCAGCCTTCCCCTTTCTGGTTCCCCAGATTTGATTAACAGCAGCCCTTTCAGATCCTCTGCTGTGAAGTACTGGCCTAGCTGTTCTTTCTGGCAGGAGCTCTAACGGCCAAGTGGGACAACTGGGATCTCTTAAACCCTGACAGCTTGGGATGCCCAAGTGGTTCCAACTGTAGATGGAACTTTTAAGGTTCCTGTATTTTAGAAGAGGGCTTGATAGCCCTGGAAAAGCTAACAGAATCTCCCCAAGGCATGGCAGAAAACCTGAAGTCTTAAGAGTCTTGATTAGGATTCACTTGCTTCTCATCTTCTTCAAATGGATGAGGGTAGACTGCGCCCCATGGGCTAGGAGAAGTGGAGGAGAAATGAAAGAACTTCGTCAGAGATGGATTGACAAAGATTATCCACTACTTTGGATGCTTTGAGAAAAAAGCTTAGAAGAGAAAAGCTAAGGTCTGAAACTTGAATGATGCTTTGGATAGGACGAAAGGCTGAAAATCAATTTCCCATCCCTCTGGGTAACATCCTTTAAAACATCCTCACTGACCCTGACTAGAGTCAGATGTCTTGCTGTCCCTCTGTCCTTCCTAATTAAAGGGAGAAAGATGTTTTCAGTAGGCCTTGATATGGAGTTCCATGGGTCACAATCTGTAGCACTAGTTCATGCTCTAGCTGCTCTGGCAATTCCAGACAGAAACACTGAGTGTTAAATGCAGCAGCTCTTTGGAGACTGGATATTTACCAGGCTGACATTATCCATTTGAGTTCCACATATGATCTGCCCCATAAAAACAAGAAAACAAACAAACATCCCAGCAGAAATAATTTTCTACAGTCTCAACAATTAGGATAACATCTTTGTTTTTAGACACTTTTCTTCCCCATGCTTCAGGTTGAGCTCATTACTTTCCCCAGCTAATTAGCATGCAGCCCGCAGGTTACACAGCTAAATATAAACCATCCTTTTATTTTTTCCTTTTGTTTGAGGACTGTTGACAGAGCTTTTTGCTCACATGAAAGGTAGAGGATTAGCCATGTGAGGTTCATCTCTCAAGTCTGTCTCCTGTCATCAGAGGAAGGAGGGTCTCATCTATTAAACAGGCACACGTCTGAGGCAATGCACTGGACAAGGCATTGCACAGGACAAGGCATTGCACAGGACAAGGCTTTGCACAGGATGGTGTCACGGCCAGACTTGGGGGACTGGGATCCTAGGCTCTGATTTGGCCACAGTCTAAGCAATGTGGACAAGAACTCAGCTCTTGTCAGTCCTGGCATTTCTTCTTTGCTGTTGGCTGTCTGGAGGAGTTACCTTCCTTCAGTGTGCTTTGTGTTCTCTATGTGGTCCTCAGGGAACAATCCTGTTTGGCAAATGGAGTGGCTGAGGTCTGTGGCTAGGGGGACCGCAGCAGGATTTGATCCCAGTCATCAACAGTTAGGTATAACCAGCTTATGCTTGTAAATTCCTCTGAGATTTCCTAATAAACGAGCTTCCAGCAGGCGTGGGGGCAATGATACGTGTCCTCTCCATGTGCTTTCCAGGCTTCTACTAACAGAGTTGGCCCCTGTATCTGGCTTGCCTGCCAGTTTGTAACGCTTTAGGAGCGATGACATTCCAGGCTGAGGAAGAATGAACACAGCCTCTATGTTAATTTCTCATCATTTGGTGCCCCCTGTGTCCTTTTTATACCCATTAGGAGGACAGGGTGACATTAAGGGAGCCTCTGACTGCATTTCAAAGCCTAAGGGACCCCATCTTGGCTGAACTGTAGCTGACATTTCACCCACCCTGGGCTTTAATGCATAGCAAAGACCCTCTGGGCATGATACACAACCGTTTTATAGAGCAGTGAAACAGAGCTTTCTCCAGCTGGGATAATAAAGGAGGGGATTTTTTTTTTTTTTTAATTTTTTTTTTTTTTTTTTTTTTTTTTTTTTGATGGCTCCTGTTGGAACACATTATGAAACCCTTTGTGAGAGGCTTTACAGAGTGCCTTTAAAGTGAATTCAAATGGAGTAAGACTTGGCAGGGACTGATGCGAAGAAGAAGGTAGGGGTGTGTGGAGAACCTCCAGACGAAGGGAAACCATCCCTGGAGTACAAAGAAAGCTGTCTGCGGGATTAGATTTCCTTTGTCCTCCCAACCTATAAGGCAGGTGGCAGAGCTGTGCGTCCCAATGAGCACAGAAGTCTGCTTGGTAAGGTCTCGTCCACATGTTCAAGTCTTCTCCAAAAGGAAGAAATAAAAGCTAGTCTGGAAATGAAGTACAGGAGTGATTGAGACTGCCTTAGCCTTGGAAGAGGGAGGAATTAAGGGAATATTGTTTGGGGATCCTTGTTCTATATCAGCAAAGCCTTCTGGTTCAGTACAGGTCTGGTGTCATCTCTGGGCCTTCCAACAGCAGCACAGCATCACTTTTATGAAACCCAAGATAGAATGAAGCCAGAAAGCTTATAGCTTGACTGCCAGCCTGACTCTGCTTAAACCCATTCTCATTGCTGCGCTAGAGCCATCAGTTTCCAAGCCTTGATTCCTCTGTGCCTGCTCCAAAGTTGATCCATATGTTAACTGTGCAAACTGGAGTATTCAAAGCTGGAAATATGCCTTGGGCTGTTTTAATGTTTCAACTAAAGTGGGCCATTCATTTCTGAAGAGAAGATTAGGGGAAGAATAAACACCACTGTTTTGACCACACGGAACAAAATTCTGACAGATGAGTGTCTGGGAAGTGCAAGCTTATGTGTTGGAGAGAGTGGATTCAGTGTTTGTAAAATACCACCCCGCCTAGCTAATGCTGCTCCACTGAAAAGATATGCACTTTTGAAAACTCCCCATCCCATGCATATTCTGTAGAGGCCATCTGCAACTGGACTCCTCCATCATCCCACGGCTCTTACAATCCAGTTTGGCATTGTTTCCAAAACTTCCAGAGAGGAAGGTTTGTGCAACTCTTACACTGCCATATCACGACAGTTTTTAGCTCACAGAGCACTCTGCAGCACTATCACTAAAAGATCTCTGCCCTCTGTGGGAGGCTGCTCCCTGCCTGAGAGCTGCACACAGGGAAGGATGGGAATGAGCTCTTTGGTGTCAGCGGGCAGGCTGTGTGGTAAGGTGCTCACTGGGAGAAACTCATTTTTCCTCTTCCGAGGAGCAAGCCTTATTTGTACTATCCCTTATACCCACTTGAACTGGTGATTTGGACACATAAAATCCCATGTAAACCCTGAAAAATCAGACTTTAAGATCATTGCAAATCTAGCTTGTCAAATTAATGAGGATTTTGAATAAATTTGGCTTTGTTTCTGTCCCTCCGTTCCTCAGTTATGAAGATAATAAAAACACCTAATTCAGCTGGGAAGCTGCTGATGAACAATTTATTAATACCTGTAGCACTCGAATGCTATCATGAGCAAGGCTTAGAAAAGGCTTTGAGGAAACCTATCAGGGTTTAGCTGAAACACAGCAAATATGATATGGAGCAGCACTTGGAAAGATGTGGATAAAACAGAGTCGTGTTGAACGCCTTCCAATTTGTGTGCTGAATGACACCCAAAACATCAACAGGGATAAAATCAGAGGGTGGAATCTACCATGAGCAGAAGGATCCAACCAAGGTCAGAGATGATGTCACCATGCTGCTGGCCTCCCTGGGTACCTGTACCTCAGGTGGTAGACTAAGAGCAGTCTGCTTGCACTGGCATTCTGAATGCAACTTGCTCCTGAGGGGAGGAGTAATAAGCGTTAAATATTAAGTAGCATACATCCATTTGGCACTCCTGAGAAATTTCTGCTTGGGTGTAAAAACAGTTAACTGCCAAGTATTAGCTGCAAAATGGTAGTCACAACAACAGAGTGGATTATATGTGTGTGTACACAGCAAGAGGCAAAACCATCCCCAGAGTTCTGCTCCTCACGTGGGTTCCTTCCTTCTGTTTCTGTTCCCCCATAGGTTGTTTTCTCAGTCCCCAAAACTCTTTGCCATTGCCCTGGTGAGTTATTGAGTGCTTTAACTTCAGATATTATTACATCAAAAGGGACGTGAGTTTCAGATACACAGAAAGAGAAGAATGGTTTGGTTAGTACAGGGCAGTTCTACTATCATAGAATCATAGAACCGTTTGAGTTGGAAGGGATCTCTAAAGGCCATCTGGTCCAACTGCCCTGCAATGAACAGGGACATCTGCAGCTACATCAGGTGCTCAGAACCCCGTCCAGCCTGACCTTGAGTGTCTCTAGGGATGGGGCTTGAATGGAGGTAATCCACATCCTTTGGTTGTCGAAGTATCAGAACCCAAAGAAATCCAGCTTCTCCCTTGATGAATCATTAGAAGCAGACATATAACACAGATGTAACACTGAAAGCAGGACAGAGATCTACAGCAACGCCTCCCACCTCCACGGAGGATGGGAGCAGGCTCAGGAATGATAAGCCCTGCAGCTTCAGCCAGCTGCTGGCCATGGGCTTCACCTCCTTCCACAGGGTGTTCGATGGAAAATGGCACATTGACACCAGGCATGGGGAAAGATGCTGCAGCTCCTTCCCAGTCGCGTTCCTCTCCTGCCTTGCAGCTGAATCCGGCCCTCTGGAGGGAGGGAAGAGGGGACGACATTCCAGCAGGCAGGGTCAGGTGATAGCAGCCTGTTTGTAACCCTCGATAAATGCCACAGTGCAGCCAGCGTGAAATGAAGAAATATTGCTCCTGGTAAATATTTATTTTATATCAGAAATTAGCATACCAAATGTAATTAAAAACAACTTGATGTGCACATTCTACCCCTCACCCCCTACCCCAGTCTGTCAAATGGCATCTTGGAATAACAAGTCATAAAGAATGTGGCCTAATTAACAAGCATCCCAACCTACTGTTGCCTTTTGATAATTACCCTGCAATGAGCATCCGAAATTGGGATTTCATTCCCCCTCTGCCCTCCTCCAGCTCTATCCCTGAGCTGCTCGAGAATGGCCGGCACGCAGCGAGCCTTCTGCCTCTGTGCATCAGAGTATGTGAGATAAAACACTGCTGTAAAGAGGGCTTCCAAAGTCCGCGATCAGTTAGAAATGACCCCTCAGTGACAAAAAACAAAACAAAACAAAACAAAAAACCCAACAAAAAAATAATTAAAAACCAGATGGTGCCTTGTGAGAGTCTTTCTCTCTTTGTAGCTTGAGTGAAAGCAGTGCTGCCTTCCCTATCTCTGTGCAGGCTCCCCCTGTGAGCTGCAGGAGCTGAGATTTAGGGCAGTAAGAGGCACCTTTTCTCCTCCTCAGATCTGGGACTCTCCCCATGTGATGTCGCTGCCTCACCCTTGCAGATCCCTCCCTGCCACCACAAACCACCAGCTCATCACCCACCTGCACACTTCCTACCCAATGAACTCCTGCTCTCACACTCACAGCAAGAGCATGGGGTGCTCAGAAGGCTTGGTTTGTCTGGCTTGGTTTAGACATAGACTGCAACATGAGACAAATTACATCATGGAGGAGGCCGTTTTCTTCACTGACTAAGCAGAGACCCTAGGGTGACTTACTCAGATTAAAAAAAAAAACAGTGAAATGAATCCCATTCTGAAATCTTGCTTTCCCACAAATAAGGGCTAACAAAGACAAAGCAGAGGTGAGGGGCAGCTAGTATTAAGGAACAACAGAATTAGCTGTAATGGGAAGCATTTCCCAAGGGGCCCTTCAGAATGAAGCTTTTCATCAGCACACGAGAGAGGTGCCGTCTTTGTCTGGCTGTGTCTGGAATGCTTTGTTGAGAGGAAGGAGGGGAAGAAGAGGTGAGGTTTTGGAGAGAGCACCAGAAGAAAGGGCTGCACTCTCCGAGATCCGTGGAAATCCAGAAGTGGTGTTGAGGGACCCAGGGATGGTTTCTGGTAGCCTCTGTCAGGGTGTCGGTGGTGCTGCTGACTTTATGGAGAGCTTCTCCTCTGTTTTGTAGAGGGCAGGGAGGATCTCCATGCTGACATCACAAATGCAGCAGCCCCAGGCACTGGTTTCCTAATTGCTGTGCATGGCTGAGTCCTCCTGGGGATCCAGCAAGGAGGGCTACTGAAGATAAAGGAGGCTGACACTGCATTTAAGTCATTAGAGAGCTCCTTAGGGAGCCGGAAGGATGGAGGGGAGAAGGAGGGTGAGGCAGTGGGAGAGGTGGGAGCAAGGAAGAAAGGAGGGACTGAAGGAAGGTGTGGGCAAAATGGGATGGAAATAGATGACAGTATCTGAGGGGAAGACGAAGAGAAAAGAAGAGGGGAGAGAAGAAAGCATGGGAGAGGGAGGTGGGTTGTGATGGTGGAAGAGGCCCTGAGGAGCTCTGAGTTGTCTCTGTGGGAAGGGAATGCCCATGGCAAGGGCACCACGGAGCAGAAGGATGCAGAACAGAAGTGCTGCAGCTACCAGCTCACGGCAGAAGGACAAATGCATGGCACAGGCTTTGCTCCCAACAACTTCCTGTTGGAAATGGTTGGCTTATTTCTTTGGAAATACTTGCTGGTTTGAGAATAAAGCCTCTTTTCTAGGCACTTTTTTAGGGTAGCAGATTGTTGTTTCTGTCAAGTGTAATGTTTGGTAGATGGAAAAAAATAACAAATATGTACAACAACGATATGCTTTCTTTTCTTTCTCTTTTTCCATGTGGGATATAAAGGGAGAAATAGCAAATGATGTGTCTGAATGCATGAAATATTTTCATGGATTATTTTGAAGAATGTCATTTTTTGTTGTTGTTGTGGCTGCAGAGCAAAAGGAAAAAAAAAAGACTATTCCAATAAATTCTAGATGATCTTAGAGGTCTTTTCCAATCTTCATGATTTGATGATTCTGAATGCCATAGGGCAGTGTCCTCACTCCTGCTGCTTCACTGCTATTTTGCAGCAGGGGAAACTGAGGCACCGGGTTGCCTCCCCTGAGGATGGGGAGATGGGAAGGAGCTGTGTTAACCTTGGTGGCTGTGGCTAGCCACCCTGTAAAGATCTGCATCCTTCCAGCCTGAATGGCCCCATGTTCTCCCTCTGTGTAATGCAGTGTGTGTGCCCCACACCTGCTCCATCTCAGTGCCAGCACAGGGTACTGGATAAGAGCTGTGCACAAAGGGCACTTCTGCAAATGGGCAGGCTGGGGAGGAGTGGGAAGGAGGTTATTTAATTGCTGAAACTTGGGATATTTTCCAACACAGACTTTTTCAAACAGGGGATGCATCAAAACTAATTGCTGGACAGGCTGGCCAGCTCCTTAATTAGGAAGTGTTTTAAAGCCCCATGTCAGCTCCCCACTGATGAAACCACAGCATCAAGGGAACCCGCTGCCCTCTGCACTTTGTCTGTGTGCCAGGACCATGGTGGCAGCGTGGGGTCCTTGGTGTGCAGGCAGGTGACACGCCTTCCAGCCCTTTCCCATGCGGGATGAATGTCCAGACCCCTGCTCAGCAAGGACATGAAGGGTTATTGTGGATTCAGTCCTGGTGCTGGGCAAAAGGAGGAGATGCTCCTTGGCTTTTCCTGGCCTGGAAAGTGCTGCTGTGTCTGCTCTGCTGTCTGAGCTGGTCTAGGCTGTGGTACTGCCATGGAAGTCAGTGGAAAGAGTATTCCCCAGTGCAGCCTCCTGCCTCTGGATGTGTCCCCCCTCTTGCTTTCCCCTCTGCCCTCTTGTCATTTCCCACTTGGGCACCTCCACAAACATCTTAATTTCATGCCTACTTGTCAGGGCTGCTTTGTGAAACATCTGAATGACATTAGCACAGTTTAAGAATGTGACAGACTGAGGAGCAGCAGTCTCCTGTGATCACCTATTCCAGATGGCTGAGTGACAAATCTCACTCCTGAGACCTTCATGGAGAGGTGCCACAGGAGGACCCCCAGGGAGCATCATCCCTACCCACAGCCCAGCTCCCAACATCCGCCAGGACAGGCAGTGTTCATCCAGACTGACGCAGACATGCAGCAGATGCTGCATTCTTCAGGGACCCCGGAGAGCATTCCCCCTCCCTCTGACTTGTTGTTGTCTCATCTCAATTATGTGCACGGCCATCAGCAGCACGGGCAGACCCTGCGCTTTCTCATCTCACCAGAGTAGTTCTCCTTCCCATTGCCTTCAGGTGGCATTTGCACTCATATAGACGTATTTTGGGGAGCAAACTCTGCATTCACTCATGTAGTGGAAGACAAACATCACTGGGGGCAAGCAGGGAGTGTGTGTTAGTTTCAAAGAAATGCAGCCCAAAATGGTGAAGCCCTGTGTTCAAGGTGACACTGCCAGCTGCTTGTATGCCTGCTGCCTTTCTGGGCACAGCTCTGCTCCCCATGCAGCCCCTCCTGGGTCATACCCAGCTCCTGGGACACCTAGTGTAGTGTTAGAGGCTCCTGCTGCTGTTACTGCTGGGAGTGTAGAAAGGCACAGTAGGATCAGTGCTTATAGGGTCACACTGCAGTAAGTAAAGCTGGAAGTTCCTGGGGGAGAACAATAGGGGAATGACTGAGTGAGGACAGGGCAGCAGGTGTGGGGAAGGAGGGGAAATGGAGTACTGGGGAGAGAGATTTAATGATCACCTACAGCTAGAGCTTTGTGCTTCCTTTGCAGCAGAGCACTGTTAGAACACTGCTAGTAAACAACCTGTATTAAAAAGCTTCCACTCACCTTTGCAATTCAAAGCCAGTGTCCTGTTCTAGCTCCGGATCTGGACCCTGGGGTGGCTGCGCTCCTTCTCATGCTGAAGGAGGTAAGTGTATCCTGGGTCCGTGGGACACAGGAGATGCAAGACGCAAGGTAAATATGCAGAAGGTATTTCTTCCTATGCTCTCAGCATTGTCCTAATGCTTTAGTTACAGGCATGTGGATGTTGGTAAATGCGTTCTCCTCTCCAATCTGCTCCCCTACCCGTAGCTTCTATTCCTAGTTCAGAGCATGCTAACAAAACAGGGCTTGGGAAATGAGGCATTTCGTGTATTCCTACAGCCTGCTTTGGGTCACCAAAAAACAAATTTGAAGGTCTTGGGATGAGGTCAGCTGGAGCAGCAAACCACAACATCCCACTTTCTGCTCATCCCAGCCTGCTGCCTGTTTTGGGAACACCCAAGGGGCAGAAGTAGAACTATGGCTTACAGCACCTTTGCTGCCTGCTCACCTGACTGGTGTGGACAGGGCACCGAGCAGTTTACAGGCTCTGGCAGTGGAAATCTGACCATCTGTACTGTATCAGCCCCGAGGGAAGGGCTCCCTGCCTCCCCAAGCCAGGAGCTGAGCTCGTGGCAATAGCTCTGGGAGGCAGCAATAAAAGACAGCAGCTGATCAGAAAATAAACCGGAAAGCCTGGGGAGAGAAATCAAACCCAGCTTTTACTGATCTTACATAAAATAGTAGCATCCTGATGGTTAAATAATTGCTTTTGTAGAACACTTAGGCTTCAGTGTAGTGGCAGAAGGTTTTCTGATGGTGCCCCGTGAATAAATTTGGAGTCTCTGCAGCTATTGCTTTCCATTTAGTGAGGCATTTGCCTTTGGTGCAGGTGACTAACAAGTGACCTGTCCTGATTTAGTTCCTCTGAGAGACTGTGGGGTGAGGGATCACCTGCTTCCACAGGTAGATGTGTCCATCACTTGCAGTCACTGCCTCCATCACCTGCAGGAAAATGACAGGAGGACCACAGGAAGGCAGCAGTGAAGTTCCCAGTCACGAGCAAGTTGTGGATTTCTCAGCATTTTTAATCTCCTTATTATGGTAATGGACTGCTAACTGATTGTGTAGTTAAAATGGGAGTTGACACCAGGGCTGTAGTTTCTCTCTCTTCAGAGAGATGCTGCGGTAAACAGCCTAGTAGAGGGCTGTAAGAGCTGGTGTTCTGCCTCAAACCTGTATTAATGGGAATCTGAAGTGCAAGGGAATAAAGGGAAACTGAATTTATGGGGATGAATGCATCAATTGGCCCTGGATAAATAAAGCATTTCTTGGCCTAAAAAGGGGACGGTAAGAGAGGTCACACTGTGGGTGATGAAGAGAAAGCATAGAAAGTGCAGATGCTGTGGGAGCACAAGAGCTCACAGTGCTGGCATTGTCCTGGCTGCTGTTTTTGTACTGTCTGCTGTACTGCCTGCTATGTGGCCCAGGGTGGCCCAGCATATTTGCCAAGCATTTGCCCTCTATGGATTTCCCTTGAATTTTCCAGACGTTTGGGAACTTGCTTCTATCTCTTCACGTGATCTGCCAGCTCTGCCAGCACCCTATCCTATCCCAGATCCCCTCAGTTTAATATAACACCATTCCAGCAAAGCACAGTCCAATGACAAATGCTCTTGGCCTTTGGTTTGCTCTCATATCTTCACTCTTGACAGTTATTGGCACTGAGCTGTATCTTTGCAAAGGGGAAAAGGGATCTCTATCACCATCCTAGCAATTAAGTTGTGGATGATAAGAAGTAAGACAGTGACAGGGCTATGAACCTATCTATCTTCTTTTCCATCCCCTCTCTTGTATGCTATTGAATAAGATGGGAAGAACCTTTCTCCACTCACCATACTGAGATAGGTGGGAAAAGAGGAGGCAAATGGTGAACTGCTCTGCACTGCTGAGCTTGTGGTACTTCTCTGAAATCCCTGAGGAGCTGCAGGTTGATTGCTTGATGGTTTCTGAGGAAAACCCTTGTGTGATCCTGCTGGATTTACCCCCAAGGAAGCTCCCACTCTTGCTCTACCAGACTCTTAGACCCCTCATTTCTCCCTTTGAAAAACAGAAAGAAAAAGACTAGTTTCATTTTGAAACTGTTTTACATTTGTGTGTGTTTTGTTTTTTTTTTTAAGTCATGGTCAAGTACATCTGTGTAAAGCAAAAAAGACCCACTGAATTTCAAGGTCTTGGGCAGCAGCTATTTCCTCCATTAAGCAGGTGGATGTGAGGAAATGAGGGAAAGCATATTGATTTAATTTTTTTTTTTTTTTTTTTTTTTCACTATGATCCATTAAAGGCTGTGTGGATATTGAAATGTAAATCTGGTTTTGACATGTGGTAGAGAGGAAGCAAGAATCCTGAGACTGCTGTAATGAGGAGGTAAGGGCTTGTTCTGCTGCTGGGATGGGCAACGGAAGGTGAGAGCTCCCTTTAAGCAGTTGGACCCGATGCTCCTTATGGGCCCCTTCCAACTTGAGTGATGCCTCAGACTTAACTGTGAGCAGGTAAGGAGGGGTTGCCCAGCTTCTCCACCTGTGCACTGATACTGGGAAAGAGATGCACATGGCTCTCTTGTGGGAAAAGCTGGGCACTGTGCTCAGGCATGAATGTGTGATGAAAGGGCAATATTCATAGAGGAGTCCACAGAAGCCTAAAGCCTGAAAGGTGCTTTTTACAGGCTGGATTGGGGAAATACTGTCTGTCTGGAGTGATTAGCTGAGAGTGAGGTGTTTAGCATGGAGGCTTTTATCTAGCTGCATGTAGCACCCTCAGGTAACGAGAGACAAATTTACAGGCCTGCAAAAATCCTTTGCTGTCTGTGCTCTGCATGCACTGGAAAGGAAATGGATCTGAGGGGATTAAATGGAATGCCCAACAAGGTTTGTGGACTAATGGATGTCTCACAGCCTCCCTTATTCCCAGCTTCTTGAGAGCAAGGAGAATTCGCAGTGTGAATCGGAGCAAGTTCAGCTCCTCTAGGCAATGCAACACAGTAAACCAAGCAGTACTGATTGCATAGCACATGCTAAGCTGTGGAACTCCTTGCCACAAGGAATTATCCTGCTAATGGTGAGGATAACTAGGCAAAGCTTGATGACACGTGATTATACAAAGCAGTATATACAGAAATACAGTCTTGTGATCCATGCCATAAGGAGTTTCTTTTCTGGTTATTAGCCTTGGAGGCCTTTCCCTCCTATTTTCAGGGTGCTGAACAAATGCATCTTTGCTGTAGGCATGTTTCTGTTTGCACTCATTTTTGTAAGAGGGGAGTAGAGAGAGGTGGCGAATGTCCCATCTGTGGGATGCTGGTTGCATGATGTACCCTGAGCCAGAGAAGTGGGCTTGTGGAGATGTAGATAACGGGAGTCTATGTATTTCCCTACCCAGAGAGTAACAGTAAATCCATCTCTTAGTCAGCCCAACTGTTCTTTGGGAGAATTTATGACCTGAAGAAGTGCAGACAGCCAAAAGCATGCCTTGTTCTTCTGCTGGGAGACTGCCCTTGTCCATCCCTGCCTCCATCCCAGCTCCTCAGACCAACCTGTGCACTTCTTGAACATTGCCCACCCGCTGGGAGCAAATGGCCACAGATTGCTGCCTGCCTCTTTCATGATGATACCACTGTGGCTCCTGGTGTGAGCTGGGCTCCTGCCCCTCCACAGTGCATCATTTGTGTCCCTGCCTTGTCTTCTGACCACTCACTAGATGCCTTTTCTGGAAAAGGCACTGGGCTCCCTCCATTTACACAGTCCCAGAAGCACCCATTAGGATTAGACTTCCCCTTGCAAGTTACAGGCAGCCCCACTCTGTTTGGACTCAACCTCTAATTTTAGCATCACAGCTACTCTTTTCAGAAGGTCAGCAGAGTCTCTGCCCTGTCAGAGAAATTACTCCCTTGGCAGCACGCCGATATGTTGCAGTCATGCAAGCCAGCCTTCTCTGAACAAAGCAGCCTTCATCAGGCAGGGGGGATGCCGTGATTCGGGATCGTTAGGTTGGCACGGCAGAACTCGGACACGGATCTGTGCTGGGCCCAGTGCTGCCCTCCAGGCTGCCTGCAGTTCCCTTCTTCCTGCTCTGCAGTTGTGCTTCCAGAGCAGTTCCACACGCAGCCCTGGGGCGTGCTGTCTGAACTCTGCCTCCCTCTTCCCATTTCTCAAGCTGTAGAGAAACCTTGCAGACCCTGGATGGTCCTAAGCTTGGTACTTCTCCGAAGATTTTTGCTCTGGATTTGCATTTCAGAAAGCTACTCAAGTACTTGGGAGAACAGAGGTACAGCAGGGCCTTTCCCTTGCTCCTCGAGGATCTAGAAGTGCTCCCCTAAGCAGGATGCTCTGTGGCTCCTGGAGTGTGGCTTCTCACAGCAATTGCCCCCGTTGTCTCTGAGCTGACTGACACCCTCCGTGAAGCAAACTGCCTTCTGGTAGCACCGCATGGCTGGCATGACAGGGCTGTGCATTGAGGTTCTGCAGGAAGAAAGGAAGCCAATGAATTATTTAAGCACCTCTGTTTCTGATTAGCTTATGACTAACGTTCATTGTGCCAACCCCTGAGATGCTGCGTGTTAAAACCACTGGAGGAGATATAATGGGTTGAATTGCTTTCTAGGTAGTAAGGTACACAGAAAGCTTTTGTGGACTGGTGTTTGTTTTGCTTTTAAGTAGGCGCACACCAGGAGAGAGCTCAGGAATCTGCTCGGAGATTGGGAGTTCACAAAGAACCTGAATCATTTTTCAAGGGCAACGGGGAACAATGGAGAGTGAATACCACAGCAGCCATGGGAATTAGAAAGAAATCTTCTTTCTGATGCTACATTAAGGTTTTAAAAACCACAGAATTGCTAGATGAGACTGGGAGTGGAGATAGCCTTGAAATAGTGCATGGAATGAAGGGTGCATGAGCAACACCAGCAAATTTCACACTGTGTTAGAAAAATATAAAAACCAGTGTTGGTGGAGCTCAGAATTCAGAGGCCATGTTACAGCAAGGTAAGGAAAGCCTGGTGTTTGCTGGCCTCTGTGCTGTGCAGCCCAATGTGGAAATGCTTTCCTGCTAGGATGGATGCATGGCAGCCCAGCTCCCTGTGTCTTACCAGGACATGGGAGTCCCAGGTAGGAGCCCAGCTACCTGCCCCCTTTTGAACTGAACAGATCAGCCCAGAGCATGATAATGCAGAGACTCGGTTAACAGTCTTGTGTAAGATTCAGGTACTTTACATTGTGTTTTCCCAAATGGCTCCTACCTATTAGCAGCCCCCCTTGCCAGGTGGCAGATCTGGGTTTGGACCATTAGGGACCATGGTGGTTTTTTTTTTTTTCTTTTTTGACCTGATGCCCTTCTTACTACAGGTCAAAGGACTTGAAAACCCTCAGCCTGCTCTTCTTTGTTCACGTGCACTGAACAAAGAAGTGCCTCTGGATAAGGTCCCTCTGGATAAGGTCCCTCTGGATGTCTGTGCGCTGGCTTATTAGTTACCTTAGTTATATTTTCTAAATGAGGCTTATGGTTCTTGATCACAAAACCTAAGCAGTAACAATAAAGTAAAATTCATTTGTCATTGTGTTATTCCACCATATCAGTGCCAGCTGTGCTGTGTTCCCAGTGGTGTGAGTTTCCTGCAGGCTTTTTTATCAGCTGAGCTCCTTTCAGGTAAGCCAGCTATTTAAGCCACTTAGAGCGAAAGTTTTGGGCCTAGAAGGAACACAAAAACATGCCCTGATGGGGACCTCAAACCAATTCCTGCAGCCTCTTTCAAAGCTAGCAGCTGGTTACAGGACCAAGTCATAGATATAACAGCCATCATCCAGATCTTCTGCCGACTTCCCATCATAATGGTGGAATACCATGGCTGTGGGAAGCAGAGTGGTGATTTCTCATCCCCATTTTGACTCAAGAGAGTCCAGCTTCTACTAGAAGCAAAGGGAGCTTCAAATCATCTCCAAAGGTCCCCTTAAGAGTGCCATTCATTGGAGGGAATCTCACTGTGCAATGGTTGTGCTGGGCTGCCTGGTGCAAGTGGGGCCAATGTTCCCTGTTCTCTGCCCGATTTCCCCCAGGGCTGCCTCATGCCACATCCCAGCCAGATGCAGCTGCACCATAGCACTAAAAGACCCTGCTGTCTGCCTAAGTCCTTAGGGGTGGAGGTGCTGTCACAGTGTCTTGGTGGTGGCATGAGAAAGGCCACTGCTAGGGACCATCTGCTCTCCCTCTACCATATGTCTGTGTCTGTATGCAGCCTGAGTGCAAATGCCTCTTATTAAATAACAGTGTCTTTAATTGAATAAAACTCCCAAGGCTGGTTGGATTCCAAAAGCAACGTCAGCTCCAGGCACCGCTTTCCCTTCTCTCTGACGTCTGGCTTCTTAAGCCCAAATATCTCCTGGATATTATCTCTTCTGCATTATTTGACAGGAGTCATTGGGTTAGAACTGTGCTCAATTCAAGGAACAGCATGGATGAGGCCATCCGGTTTCAGGAGAAGAGGTTTCTGGCTGCGTGGATGGGAACTGTGCCATGCTGCCTGCTTTCCTCACCAGAGAACAGAACTTTGAGACCAGGAGAAAGGGTCTCCAAAGGAGACTGTATGCTGTGGGCAGAAAGGAAGCTTCTCTCTGATAGCAATGATGTCTGCTGCTCTCTGTAGCAAACCAGGAGAATATGTGCATGCTAAGCTGTATCTCTGTCTGGCTCATTGCAGCACCTCTGCTAAGGAGGGATGGTTGTCACCAGCCAGCACCATCCTTATAGGGTTCATTCAACTGAACTTATCCTTTCCTTGATGTTATCATTGTCATCTGCTAGGATAGGGAGCCTGTCTCTTTTGTCACTGGCAACATGCTAAGAAATCCCTGTTTCCGCAGCTCCTCGTGCTGCTGGAACTCAGGCAGCTTCCTGCTACCCAGCAGCAGCAAGGAGCATATGTCCTGGAAATATCTAGCACAGTCTTGGCAGATGGGCTGGTATGGAACAGGGCATGCACAAGGTGCAGTGCAGCCTGCTCTGGATAACACAGACCCCAGTAGTGTTCTTCCTCCATTTATGCACCAGTCTCTGGCCATCACACCAAACCCCTGGCCAGTATCTTCCCACAGATACTCTGCATTGCTGAGTGCCATGCTCTGGCACCATGTACTGGGCAACCTTGATGTATGCTTAACTGTTATTTTCAAACACAGACAGACAAAGGCAGTCATCAGTGCATAGACATTATCTCATCCATCCCAGCAGTACCCACTCTAGCTTCCTCTTTTCCTCTGGCATCTCCTAGGTCCAGTCCTCTCCACAGGAGGGTGGCCTGTCTGCCTCATTCCTTTTCACTGTGCCCAGCTGCCAGTACCAGAAGCCACCTGTTTTCTCCCAACATCACTTTCAGGCTTGGGATTTCAGCAGTGAGAAGCCAGGAAGGAGTGTTTCCCTTCCCTACAGCAAGGCTGCTGCCATGAGGAGCTGCCACGTGCATGGGCTGATGCTTGACTGCAGAGTGCAGGGATCTGTAATCAGAGCCAATTGCTTCCATCGCCTCATCCTTGCTGTACTCACCTGGACACAGCCCCTAGCTGTTCCTGCAACAACTGACAACGCTTCCATTGCGGCATCATTTCTTGCTATGAGAGCTCTGTGTTTGTGACAGCGGTCCACACTACGCTTTTTGTGATAATCTTGGTTAATGCATTGCGTGGATCATGCAATGCTGTCACAAATCTTGGCATCCTCCGTACTTGTTTCCAATGACATTCTAATTTTTAAAGCAGGTGTGGGGTCAAATCAGCCTTGCTCTATAATCATTGGCTGGGGGTTGTTTTATTTCCCTGAACACAGAGTACCCAGTTCCTTCATGCATCATTTATATTCCCTACACCCTGGGAAATCTCTGGACATTTCTCTATTCCAGCCACGTATTCAGAAATGTTCATTTTCTTTCACGTTCTCTTTATAAAAACAGAAACTCTCCATCATCGCCAGTGACCCCGAGGATAGGTGATTCTGTAGATTTCCCACAATCTCAGCAAATGCTTTGTCTGCAGATTTAACAGACATCGTTAGGCTATGCAGCAGATTATAAATTTCAGCCCCTGTTATGATCAGTAAGCTGACTTTTCCAGATGTTCATTTGTCCAGCTTAGGGGGGCAGTTTCCCCAAGCCAGCAGGATCCCCTCCTTTTTTTCCCCCCCCCTCCCCCCGCAGCCAGATGGATGTGCTTTATCCTTTCTCTCTTTCCACTGTCAGTGGGTCACTCCTGTGCAGGAGCTCTCCTGCTCCCTTCACTCACCAGCAGCTCTGCCGCTGCCACTCACCTCTTCCTGCCTCTCTTTGCCTGGTTGGAGGAATGAAAAGCAGTGAGCAAGCTTGGTAAATGCATTGAACATGTAATGAAACACGGGTATGAAAGCCTAATGTTATTATTGCACAGCCCAACTGCATCAGGTGTGTGGGCTCTCTATCTCTCTCTGGTCTCCTTCCAGTCCTATTGCTTTGCTTGGAATTACTTAGGTCTGTTCCTTCAGCTCAAGTGTGGGGTGACCTCAGTGTCTGTGCTTTTGATGCCCAGGGATAATGGAGAGCGAAGCCATGACAGCTGGTAGGGAAGGAAGGGGCCGTAAGTCCTGAGAGCTGCTCTGCACTGAGAGCTTTGCATCTGTGCTAGAGAAAGAGCTGAACCACTAGCTTGTGTAATGTTATCCAGGCCTCCCTCCATCTTGTCTGTATGGTGAATCATAGAATCACTAAGGCTGGAAAAGACCTCCAAGACTATCTGGTCCAACCACCAGCCCACCCCCACCATGCCCACTGAACACGTCCCTCAGTGCCACATCCACACAGCTCTTGAACACTCCCAGGGACGGTGACTGCACCACCTCCCTGGGCAGCCTGTGCCACTGCCTCACCACTTTCTGAGATGAAATTTCTCCTCCTATCCAACCTGAACCTCCCCCGGCACAACTTAAAGCCATTACTTCTCATCCTGTCTCTACTTACCTGGGAAGTTATCCGACAACTGAGTTCTGTGTGGCTCACACAGATATGTAAGAGCCAGGAGGACACTTACTATCCATGCTCTGTCAGCTACCTGGTGAGGGTTTGAAAGCGCTCAGCCAAGCAGTACAACTTCCAGGAAAGTTTCTGGAGGTTTTCAAGAGAAAACTAGTTAGATGGGGCACTGAGGGACATGGTTAGCAAGCATGGTGTTGA
Source organism: Alectoris magna (assembly GCA_030625065.1). NCBI lineage: Eukaryota > Metazoa > Chordata > Aves > Galliformes > Phasianidae > Alectoris > Alectoris magna. Next base: position 31,240,182 of record CM060562.1, on the reverse strand, counting down.
GGGTTGACAGACTAGATGATCTCAGCCATTTCTAGTCTTAACAGTTATACGATTCTGAGTCCTTCCACCCCTTAATGTGGAATAAGAGGAGGCATTTGGCTGGCTAAGACTTCCCCAGGCAGAAGCAAGAGGAAGACTTCCTCCAAGCCCAGTAGCCCTTGTCTGGGTGGGGGTGATGAGGGAGGTCACACCGTGCACAATGCCCTGGGCCCAGCATCTTCCTAGGGGGCTCTGGATGGTTCATTCCTCACTCCCATCTAAGCCACTCTGACCTCCAAAGCCCTGAGGGAGGTGGGGTAGGGGAGAGAATCCCTGAGCTGAGGAGGCCCTGAGGTGCTGCTGAGCAGACAGGCAGCTATTGAGTGTGCTGAATGTTTTATGGTGCACATTGAAGTCCTGAGCCTACTGTCAAAGCTGGGCATTATCCATTTAGTGCCTTGTCTTTAAAATAAATGATAACTCTTAGAGAATGAGCTGCTGCCAGGTGAAGGGGGATTGTACATCTGATACGGGAAGAAGTGACCATAATGATGAGGCCAAGCACTCTCACTGGAAGGGCAGCAGAGATGGGAAATCAGCTTACAGAGTGACCCTCGGACCATGCTGAGTAAATTTCCAGCCAATGGTATTTTGGCAAACTACTGGAGAATTTTTGGCCTCACATTTCTGTTGGTTTTTGACCTGCAGAGTCAGTAAAAATAGTTGGGGAGGATAAGGCAGCGTTGCAGTAGCATTTGGTCACAACCATTAAGGACTGTGCTGGGGGATGTGATGGCACTGACCTAGCACATAAGAAGAAACAGCTTGGGCCTTGTGTGGGGAGCTGTGCTGCTGGGGAATTACATCCGAGAGTAAGATGTTGTGGGTAAAAAGGAGCTGCAGGTGTTGGAAGACATAAGAGCACTAAGGCAGCGGGGGGATGTAGAAAGGTCTGCACAGTCCTGCAGGGACCACTGGGACAACTGCCATCTTCTAGATAGGGCTGGTGAGCTTGGCATGGGGCAGCTGTGGGATGGAGAGGGCTGTGTCAGGAGGGGCACAGGGCAGGACACTACCATTTGTATGGCAGTAATGGCATCAGTGTGCTCAGCCCTGCTCAACTGCACACAAAGAGACAGTCACTGCTTGGGAACACATTGGAGCTGTGAATCCAAGAGATAAAATATATATATATATGAAGAATGGGATAGAAGAAGGCCACTGTGAACACAGGAAATGCTGTAGCAGACCAAATGAATATCCCTTTAGGCCCTTATCTCAACCTTGACAGTGGCTGCTATCAGATGCTCAAGAGAAAGCTGCAAAAACAATCTTCATAACACATCTGGGCATCGGTGCGATAGCACCCCCAGGGGGCTCTTCCTGCCAGAGCCCATTTGCAGATCAGCCTACACATAGAAATGAAGAGACTCAAGGCTACGTCAGCTTTGTTCTGGCTGATGTTGCAGCCAGAAGGACTTTCACCCCTGTGACCTGTGAGCCCAGCCACTTTCCTTCCCAGAGCTATATCTGGGCTGCACTCTGGTCTCTTCCACCACGCTGGTAAGCATTGAGCTTACATCCCTGATCACTGTGCTCCTGCAGACAAGTGCAGCTTGAGGTGGGGGCAGGACAGTCTCCTTTCTAGGCTGGTCTAACTGCTGTCATTCACTGGCTTGTTGAGGATGGGTTAACAGGAGTGATAAGAACAAACCAGGAAGATCCACCGTTGCTGCCACAGGTAGTCTAGAAGGTGTAACATTGCTATAAGGCCCAGCTGGAGTATCTCTACCAGCATTTGCAGGTGTTGGTATAATTGCCCTAAGCCTGTTTCCTCTGTTTGGCACAGAGCCAGACTAAGGAACAGGGGAAAGAATTTTGGGGAAGGACCCCAGAAGCAGATAGCAAACACCTGGGACTGACTGACAAATGCTGAGCCAGTTGGTCGAGCACAGTATTAGCCTATGAGTCCTTCAGAAGTCCATAAGACAATAGTCCATAAGACCTACCTGCAGAACTAGCGTGAACAGACATGGAAAAATAGTAGTGTTCTCATAAAAAGACAGTGCCCAGAGCAATTTCTCTGCAAGACCCCAGCTCCATTGGCTATCCCTGCACTTGTGCTGGGCACTCAGGCAGCACAGCACCCTGCTTTTAAATATACAGTGCTAAGGCAATAGGTAGTATCCTTCCCTAGGCTGGTCCTGGTTTTGTTTTGCGATTTACAGCACTTGGTTTGGAGCAACTGGCTCCAAATATCAAGCATAAAGATAGGGGACCAGGTCTGTTTGCAGCCCATGTGTTCTTAAGCTCTTTCCCTTTAAATTTCCAGTTGCCAACATGGAATCCAGCAGCACACAAAGATTCTTTTCCCTTTTACACTTTTTTTCCCCTATTGTTTCATATTTATAAATACTCATAAGGCATATATTTAAATAGATACATATATATATATAGGTTGCTCTGAAAGTAATGCCTTCTATTTATTTCTATGGAGGCTACAACAGACACGAAAAGCACAATAACAGTATTTGTTAGAGCAAATTCTCAGCTACTTTTTTTTTTTTTTCCCAATATAGTCACTGTAATGCTATAATGGGATGGAAAGTACTGCAATGATAACAGGGTAGCAAAATCTTTAGCAGCAATAAATGAGAACAAGCCCAAGCGCTGCAACTGCAGAAATAAAGCAAAATAGCTGCTTACTTTTAGAAGGCCTCAGATAGGCAGGGATCTCCATCAAGAGATACTCTCACCTCTCCCCCTGCCAACCCTTAAATGAGGTCTGGGAAGGGGAGGATCCTGGCTTCACCCCTTCCAGTCACTCAGGTTCATTGCATGCACCTGAGCTCCCCTGGGTTGGCCCTACATTCTCACCAGGTGCTCAATCACTGGCTCAGGCTGTGACAGCATTTTCACTACAGTCACCTCAATTAGCTATCCATGTATGCTAGTGATGAACAAGAGGAGCAGTTCTGCATGGCTGCTCTTCTAGAACTTGCTGTGGGGTAAGGGAGCCAGAGAAGTGAAGGTTGTTCCTATGCAAAGTGTCTGAAATAAAGGTTGGGTCTCATGCAGATGGGAAGCAAGTGGTCTATTAGCTTTGAGCTTAGGTACCTAGCTAGTCAGGGGAGGCATATGGGAGAAGAGCAGGATTATGCCTCTGGCAATGCAACTATGCAGAAATGCATTTGGCGGGATAAATTGAGTAAGATTATCTTCGTCTCATAGAACAAGTGCCCGTGTCATAAAAACATGACTTCGCTGTTGCTATTGTACATGGTGAGATGGAGGACTGAACAACAGCTTCGTAGCTCCCCAATTGCTCTTAGCAAAGATCCCAGTACTGATCCATGCAGTGCCGGTTATCTGTTCTGTGTGCAAACAAGGGATTGCATCCTCTGGGGGCTCTCGGTCTAGTTTCTTTCATTAAGAATAAATTAAACATTAAAAAAAAAAAAAAAAAAAAAAAAAGTGGAGGAGGAAATAAAAAAAAAAAAAAAAGTTTTTTTCTTTTCTTTTTTGTTTTTGTTTGGAACACGTTTCCGTAAAGCTCTGATTGGAATAAGCAACATGAAGTGCAGTGTATTTTGAATGGATAGAAATAATACCCTAAATATACCAGCCTAATTAGATGTACTTTCTCTACAAAACCACAATTCTAATGTTCCTGTTTCACTGTAATTAAAGAAGCATTTACCACGCACTGGAACTTTTAATTAGGTCTAACATCTAATAAACTTAGAGTAAACTAACAAATATTTTCTCTGTCAGTGGGTAGTTTTTAGTCAGTGTCTGGAAGTTTAACACTTCAGATAGAAGACATCAGCCTGGCGAACCTGAATAGACATTTGTGTATAACCCAGAATCTGCTGCGCTCACCTCAGTAAGGACATGTTTAGGATACCAGATCACAACCTTTCCCCTCTGATGGTTTAACCCTCTGGTGGAAGCATTTTGCAGTCTGTATTTGCAGGAGGTTTGCTAGACCCCCGAGGTGGACACCATACTTGCAGCAGTTGTCCAGAAGATAGACTGGTTCCTTGCATTTCTGCCATTGCCAGAGGAGGAAAAGGTGATGAATTCCCCCACTCATACATGCTTAAGAGATGAGACCAACCATCTCTCAAGGTTCTTCTCTTTCTTCATCAAGACAAAGCTCCTTGGTGCCCATGCCAGCCTAAATATCTTGAGTATGGACAAAGAGAGATGGGTGTCTTCCCACCCTGTATTCCAAGAAAGCCCTGCTAGGAAGGGGTGAAGATCCCTGTGATTCTACTGAGATGTCCCTGCACAGAAGGCAGAGAATGGTCCACAGAAAAGCTATTGGGGAGAATGAATGATAGAATTATAGAATACCCCGAGTTGGAATGGACCCATAAGGATCATTAAGTCCAATTCCTGGCTCTCCTGGTGATGATGGGATTGAAAGAAACCAATGGGGAGAACTTGTGCTGTCCATTCAGAGAAGTGCAGATGACTTCTTGAGAGAGGAACACAGAGACCATGAAGGTGGGACTCGGATGCTGAGGAGGATGTAAGTGGCAGGGACCACAGCTATTCCAACATGCCACATGTTCATGTGGGATAGGAAAATGAAAGCATCTCCTGGTGTCAAGAGATTGTGAGTAGGAAATCTGGTAGTCTTTATGAAGCAGTTTGATGTGGTTGTAAAGAATTTCAGAGCAGCAAAGCATAAACTGCATACAGTTGCGGCACCTTCCCCAGGCAGCTTAGATTGCCTCTAGGCACTGGCCATACTATCTTCCCATATCCTGTGTCTTTCCCCTCCTTATGGCAGTTATTTGAAGTTAATGATCTGTATGATGGTCTTCTGTTGGAGCTCCAAGATAATGCTATGCCTGTGATAACATGTCCTGAGGGACATTCCCACTTATTGTCTCAGGAAAGGAATCCCCCCTTGCATCCAGTGGGAAAACAGGACCAAAGGGAGTGGGAAAACTGAGTTGTGAACTATCTCAGATATTCTCCACAAAAGGAAGGAGTGGGGGCCAGGGTATAGGTATACATGTTAAAAGAGCTATTGAGGAAGCAGAGAAGATGGGATACACTCATTCAGGGCAAAAGCTGAGGAAACAACATCTGGAGAAAGAGGGTGTAACAGCGCTGGATGCAGTGGATAAAGCTGGGAGGATGGAGAAAGGGGAAAGGCTTTCAGGTTTCGCCACGGCAATGGAGGTAGGACCCTTTGGAGGGGAAGGAGGGAGCTGAGATGCTGCTGCAAATGGGGACACGAGTCAGTGATTGTGAGGAAGCAGACAGGCAAGTGGCAGCATTTGCTTCACTACGACAGGCAGGTGTCTGTGTTTTTGGAACAGAAGGTCATATATTTTGTGTGAAGTCTCCTGCATCTAGGGAATGACTTTAATGTAGCTTGAAGTGCCAATAAGTGGAATAAGTATGCGCCATTACCAATAACAATAACAGCCCTAGAATATTTTCTACGCGAGGATCTCAAAGCACTTCTTTTTATGACTTATTCATTGACTCTTGATGTCCCCTGGGAGGTAGGGGATTATAATGATCACTCACTTTACACGTGGTGAAACCAAGGGTAAGTGGCTGAGCTGTGTGAATGGAGCTGTGACTGTGCTCCTCTGACAGCATCAATTTCCCCAGTCACCGGTTGGGAGGGAAAACACTGCCTTAGCTGCAGGAAAAAGCCTTTGATATTGCAAGGAGTATGGAGGGGGTACCTGTTGCACTGTCCTGAGGCCACTGTCATGTGGGGAAGACAGAAAGGCAGAAACCATGAGGGCACACTCAGCTCCATCTCTGACCAGCTCCATCCCTCAGGCACACATGCAGGCTGAATCAAAGAGCCCGTGCTTGCCTTCTGCAGCTGAGGAGGGGCTGGGGGGCTGCATGGCAGAGCAGAGAGTTATTGCTATGGCATCTATGGAGCACGTTGCTATGAATCGATACCTCACCATAATTATCTCATTTGCCCATTTTTCAAATTAGATAACAAGGTTGAAGGCCTGACCAGACCATCCCTCATCCCTTTACATTTCCTCCTCTCCTCGGCAAAGGAGGGGAGCCCTTTTTGCATTAATCAACAGGCTTTGGGGTAACAGGGTCACACCCTGAGGGCTCACGGCTCTTTGTGCTGCTCGTGTCTGGACGCTGTCACCAAAAGGTGGGAGGCCAGGCCGGGCCTCCCCTGCAGTTCCCGCTATGGGGGCTGCTTGCCCCCGTGGCTGAGATGCGAGGAGGAGGGGAATGAGCTCACGCTCCGCTCAGACGGTGACATTTCCACTGGGTAGGGCTCATCCATCACAGCGCTGTGGCTGAGGAGAGCTGTTAACTGTTTCGAGCTGGCTGGCTGCCTCCCGGCTGCAGCCAGGGCATGCTCCTCAAAGGAGCATCCCTTCCTACCTGCCCTTTTCATCCACTCCCTCCTCCCCACCCCCTCCCTTCCGCCCCCCACACACACAGTGGCTGGGGTATTTCTGTTTCTGCTGCTCAACCATGCTCAGTTAGGTGGGCACCCAGCTTTTGTGCAAATAAGACGTGCTCCAAATCAAGAGCTCTTCTGGCTTGACTCCCATCCCATTATTCCTCCCCCCCTCCCTGTGGAGCTCGCTCCCCAGCCAGCCCCAGGGGCACTGCCTGTTAACAGATATTACACGCAAAGCATATGCTCATAGTCGGTTGGGTCATTAGCTCTGCTGCTCCGGGGAAGCCCCCACACTGCTCCCTCTCCCCTGCGACAGTGAAGGCTGGCACCCCTCCCCACCTTGTCAGTGCGAGATAAGGAATAATTAGAGAGTCATTAATCTGCAGAAAGGAGGGCAGGATGGGCACCAGCTGCCGAGTTGCTTTGCAGGGCTAAAGTGTAGTATTTCAGGGGATAAGAGGTTGGAAACTGGCTTGTACCTCTCCCTTGCTGTCAATTAGTCCAAGAGGTTAGCCATACCTCTAAGGAGCAGGGAGACCTTGGAGCAGCTCTGAAAACCGCAGGCAGACTCTTTGGAGACTAATTGGGGTCTTTTACCTCCTTTTAGCTGCTTAGGAATGATTTGCTCCGGGGTGCAAGCAGGACAGGAGGCACTTACTTTGCCAGACACTGGGAGTCTGTGGGGCTTTACCAGTGCCCTGGACAGCAACGTGTAATAGAAAAAGAGATCTGGCAGACAAACGGGCTGCAGGTTGCTCTGCAGTGGGGAGCGGACCGTCACGGAGTAGGACAGTGCCTGCATAGGGCTCCCAGGCCCAGCTCCCAGCCCCTATACTGGCACCTCCAGAGCCTCCATACCCATGTCTTAAGGGTACTGCTCCTTCATTCATTTCCTCCTCTTGGCCCCAGAGTCCAAACACATGCTGTATGACCCCCTCTGCTGCTTCGCCTTTTGATGGGGACTTCCATCAAAAGGTGAAGGAAGGTGTCCAGAGGTCTGTCCAGAGGTCTCCTTCCGGAAAATGTCTACTCCTGAGCAGAAGAGCAAGGGATGGGGTTCTTATGAGGATATGCTCTGGACTGCACCAAAATATACCAAGAGACGAGTGTGAGTGGCGGCTGGTTATGAGCCCCCGGGGGGGGCAGCTGGATTCGGGCTTAGTTATTAAGACCATAAATCATGGAGACAGACACAGGGAAGGCTGATGAGGCAGGCACACACAGCCAGGAATGCTGGGAGGGAGAGGAGGTGGGCATCAGAAGCACATGACTTCTTCACGTTGCATGTTATTTTAGGAATGTTTCATTTTTTATGGCAGCGTTGTCAGTTTTCTCAGAAGATGGAATCAAGTGATTTCAGGCTCCCCGCTTTCTTGCAGACCCAGGCATGAATGCCAAGTTGCTCACAAGTAAGAGCTAGGGCTGGGGAGGGGGGATGGTGGCATCTGCAGTGGTGCAGAGCAGGAGCGAGAGATGGGGCTGGGCTGGGTACTGGAATATCGGGGGAAGACTGCCTTTGTGGCAGGGAATGTCTGGGACTGTGGATGGCATTGCTCTCACTGCCAAAAGAAGAAGGCAGTGTTTGCTTCTCCACTAGAGGAAATATCTTTGCCACTTGCAGTCTAGAGGTGCCCAATGGAGGTCCATGTCACCATTTTCTTCTTCTCACTGTGTTCTTGGAGCACAGCAGAAGAGAGGAATTTGTAGTGCCACAGACTCAGAGAATGTGAAGGACAACTCTCCAGCTGAATCCACGAGACAGCAAGAAACTGGGCCTGGAACTCGGGGGAGGAAACCGGGATCCCTATCTTAGTGCCTTTGGTGTGCTGATGTCACCTCTTAGTGAGGAAAGAGATTGTGGATTTTCCCTCCTTGCTGATCTTCAAATGCCACCTGGACGTGGTCCTGGTCAACCTGCTCTGGGTGTCTCTGCTTGGCCTCCAGATATCCCTGTCAGACTCAGCTATCCATTCTGGGATTCTGTGAAAGGGCTGGTTAACCTCACTGCACAGCCTGGGCATTTTCACAGCAGGTTTGACATCTGTCAGACCCATGGCTAAATCTCTCTACAGGTGGAGGCCCCTCGGCAGTCCAGCTCTTTCCAGAGGCGGACAAAGCTGAGCGCAGCCTGAACAGCTCATGGAAAGACAAAAGTTGACCCTGGCACATCAGTAAGGTGAGCTGGCACCCAGGCTGGCACGTGGCAGGAGCTTGGCCTCAACATAGCCAAGGGCATGGGGCTGCAACATAGCCACCAGGCATGGGCTGGGAGCCCTCCTCCTGGGAGACGCAGAGCGCTTTCTGATGCTCCCCTGTGCTGTGAGATATCAGGCACAGAGCTATCCCAGCTCTCCCCAAGGCGATGAACAGTCATTAGCTAATGAATCCCCATTCTTTCCCCTCAGCAAGGGAGTTCCAGCTCTGCCACATGGAGGCACAGCAGTGGGCAGTGCTAATCCAGCTTGCCTTCCCTTTGCCTGCGCACAACCTGATGGACAGGGCTGTCCAGCCAGTGACTGCTCTGGGGCTGACAGAACTGGCACGATTCTGCTGCGGTGGGCTGTAGCTACAGCCTGGATCTCTAAATCTTCTCGGCTTTTTAGGTCACTTTGTTCTGCTTATAAATCCTGGCCCTGTTATGCAAGCCATAAATCTTTCTCTCCAGTCAGCATCATTTATTTTTTTTTTCCTCTGGCCTTTTTTTTTTTTTTTTTTTTTTTAAATAACAGGGTCAGAATGTTTAAAATCCAGATTGTTGCATTTTCTGCTTTTTTTTTTTTTTTTTGGCTCACAAATAAGTATTATCTTCCTCTCTGGGATACTGCCTGTGCAGTGCAGTGCAGTTTAGGGTGAGAGCCTGGATTTGTGAGTTGGCACAGTGGGGACCAGGCACCTGGAGAGCCCTGCACAGCACAGGGGCTGCCTGTGAGGTGTGTGCAAAAATCAAGCCAGTGCACAGCCGGTGCTCCCATGCTTAGCCAGCTGGGAGCCTAAAGTGCAGCCGAGCATCCTTGTGCGCCCGCATTACTATCCTCTTCTTAATGACTGTGCAACCTGTGCCTGCAGGCTTCATGTGACGGACTGTACTCACTTGAGCATGCAGTCAATACTCCTCTTGATCTTCATCACTCACTGTCTGTCTCCAGGTTTTATTTATTGCTCACCACTGAATCCCCAAGCCAAAACAAAACCGCCTCATTCCCTTGAGGCCTTTTGCAGGGGGCATTCCCAGTGATTGCAAACTTTAACAAAATTAGCATTGTTCTTACCTTTGGAGGTGATATTGTCTCCAGCATGTGCAAGAGGAGCTGAGCTGTAGCAGCTCTGCAGTCAATAGTGCAGAGCACCTTGCAGGAACACATCGAACCTCAGCCTAGCTTCTAAACAGCAGCACATCCTTCTCTCACAGGGAAGGATTGCAACAGTGTAAGTTAGCATGGAGGCTGTGAGGATGGCTGCAGACAGGGTGTAAAGGCCTAGACAGAAATTAAAGCAAGAAATCTGGGTTATCAGAGCTAATTCTAAATGGTGGTGCCCTGTTTGAGTCAGGAACTCTGCTTTTAAAGAAGTGTGTATCATTTTATACCAGACAATACACTGAAAGTCGGGAATGCTTCTGCAAAGTCCCATTGTTAGGACATATGGAACAGGTGGTTAACTAATGAATGAAGTACAAAGCAACAGGACGCTTGGAGGACACTTTTGCCTTGCTCTGAGTCTCTCCCAGGCTGTCTCCAAGAATGGTGGGGTTTGAGCAAGAATGAGAAGCCTTCCCCAGTGACCTAACCAGACTTGGGAAGTGCCAACATTCACACATTGGCATGCCTCTCAGTGTTAGGCTGCCATCCCAACTTCTCCCTGTCCCAGCCCATACTGCAAGCTGTATCCTAGTCATCATCCCAACCCAGCACAGAGGGACACTCAGGCTCACCTGCTTGAGTACTGCAGCTTTATTTGTATGAAACAATCCATGTTGAGAGTCTATAGGTTACATGTCAGGTGCGTCAGGGTTAGGGGGTGGATGAGGCAATGCTTATAAAACATCTCACCCTGTTCAAAAGGTTCAGTTCAGTCCCTTGGTGTTTTGTGCTTTTAACATCGTGGATGGCTGGTTGAGACGGTCCCAGCTCCGCTCGATGACCGTGATGGCACCATATGAGACGTGGAGCAGGATGTGACAAGATATGGTGGTGATGACGGAAGTGGGTGGGCTCCGCCCAAGGGATCCCACCCAGAATACCGATGCAAAAGGAAACAGGAGACATCAGAGAACTCCCCTGCCCTTCACAGGGGAAGCATCCCTGTAGCTCCGGATGTTTCTGAGTGCTTCCATCAGGTCAACGTGTACTGTCTACTGGCCTTGGCAACCTGGAAGCATGAGGCTGGCAATATCCCGCTGGTGCTGGATCCCACTGAAGTGGCTCACCATTGCGCCTGAGCTGATTCTCCCTGCCCCTTGCAAGCTGAGAGAGGGATTTTGGTTTGAACCCCTTCCATGGGATCCAGGGATGATCTACTGCTGATCTCTCCAGGCTGAGAATGAAATGCCCAATGAGGATGAATATGGGGCAGGGGGACAGAGTGAGGAAGTGTGTGGAACACACCACCTGATGCTCATCTCTGGCCAAACGCAGGAGATGCCACAGTTGCTGCCCTATGAGACAGTCGCATACTGAGTGACAGCTCCTTTCCTCTACTAGGCATAGTGCAATACAGGCAGGATGGTTTTGGCTGTGAAAAAAGATCCAAGTGAAACCATCCTCATACCAGTTTTTCCTCCCCACGTAGACATTGGAGACTGTCTCCATGATGTTAGGCAAGGGCTATGACCAAAAACACAAAGGAGAGCCATTTGTCTGTAGCATCTCCAGCATTTTGGGAATGTCCCGAGAGATTAACCCATGTTGTAGAGCCCTCTGGAGTGAGATGGTAAATTCAGACAGTCCCAAGAGCTGTGAAAACAGGCCAAGATCATCTATTTGTAAGCATTGATGCCAGGTGACTTTACCCAAAGTTGATGCCACCAGTTACATCAATGCACTGGAAAGCTAGGGTTGAGGAACAGAGGACAAATGGCAAGGCCCGATGAGAGCAATAGGTCACCTCCAGCAAACTCAGAGTGGGTCTTCTCGTCCCAGGATGTTACATACCAGGGTCCCCTAGGAAACAATCAAATAAATTCACAGGAAAGTTCCTTTGCTCCCCTTTTCCCAGTGCTCAGGGCTCCCTGGCTACTGCCACCGATACAAAGGACCTAACATACTGCCCCTGGTCAATGCTGGTGGCATTTCAAATACAGCAAGAAATTGATGTTCTCCTCTCACCACAAGTTAAGAGCTGTCTGAGTTGACCATGCCACTACAGCTTCTGCTGGTTGTTGCTCTGTGTTTATTGGCACCAGTAACCAGTTCCCGAGATCAAGACCCAGTGAGACAAGATGTGAACCAAACAGAGGTGTGGCAGCATTCCCTCAGAGCTGGTTTGGATTCAGTGACTGCCCAGAGCAGCTGTAATGCTGAGGGCAGTGCAGTTGCTACTCACTTGCCCTGTCAATGCCTGGCATGTTTCAGCTCCTATCCATGGCCTGCCTATGCATATTATCTGATACTATAGTTATGCAAGTTTTGATGATCCAGGAGTAAATATTCACTATAGCAGCTGGGTTTTATGCAGCTGAAAGCCTCCCTGCTGCCAAAATGGCAGGACCAGAGCCCAGCCTGTTCAGCCAAGGGAGACGTCTGCTGGCTACAGCAACACCAGGCCCTGTATCTTCCTGCAGGGCTGGTAAGTATGCAAGAGGAACACAGAAATACACACACAGGGTGGCAGTGCAGCCAGTTACCTGTCAGTTGGCTTAGTGCTTCAGTCCAGGGTTGGTCATTATAGCCTCAAACACAGCCAGCAATGAGGTCTGGGCACCAGCTCTGACATGGTTATTGGCACCGAGCGAGGGCTGTCCAGCTGTGTTCTGATGTGCTGATTCTACCCTGGGGGTAGAATATCTCACTGTAAGCCAAGCATTCAGAGCTAAATCACCCTTTAGGACAAGACTTACTGGAAGCATAAAACTGTACCTCCTTCCATACAAGCAAATGGTTTATAGGTCTAATGGCTTTTTATTATTCTCCATCCAGCATCCAAGCAGCTGCAGGGCAGAGCCCACTGCCTTCCACCTGTGAGATAATGGGCAGTGCAACACAGATCGCAGCCTTCTTTTCTTCCAAGAACAATGCCAGCATGCCATCTCATCCATCCTCTCAGCTGCCCATGGAGTTTGTCTTGAGTACTCTTGTGTCACAGGAGAAGCCACCATGTGACCCACAGGAAGTTCCTGGTGGAGCCAACACATGTCTTGAAGTGCTCGTCTTCCTGTTCCATCACCAGCACTTGAGAACCCCACCATCCTCCCAGGACATGCCAGAAGCAGTTATGAATGGGATGCATGCCCTTGTCCCTACAGGGACTCAGTCAGCCCCGCTGACCTGCTGCAGGCCCCTAGAGAGCTGCCTCCATTAGAGGAAGGATGCTTGGTGGCAGAGCCCAGGGCCACGCCTCTCTGCTGTGCTCCTGGGGATGTACGTGGCCTCCCGTACACAAATGGCTGTCCCTGATTTGATGTGACCACACCAGGCTGTGAGTAGCCATCAGAAGAGCTCTGAATCCCCTGTGGTGTGCTAGGTGGTGGCAGGTTGTCAAACAAACTGGCACATGTCTTACTCCAAAGGGGTGACTGCTGAAAAACACATATCTATCACAGCTATCAATTGGGATGCTGAGTGTACTGGGGCTATTCAGCTCCCGGCTGGAAACCACCAGCTGCCAGTTATTACCACAGAGTGTAAATTGGGTCCTGTTAAAATGCAATTTCCAGAGCTCTCCAGGACTTGTTTTTCTGCAAATGCCTTTTGTCTGCATTAAACGCCTTCCCAGGCCGAGTGGGACGAGCGGTTAACAGAGGAGCCAAAGTAAAACACAAACAGAGGCAGCCCCTGGCTTCCCCAGCAGCCTGTACTGGGTTGTGCTCCTGCCTCGTCTGCATGCTCGGACACCCTTCCTGCAGGTCTCCCTTTTCATAACACCTGGTTCCTCTGTGATGGTGTGATGGAGCAGTGCTTCTCTCAGCAGTGCTGCCACCTGTCCTGGTGACCATCCCTGCCCGGCTGCAATGCACAAAGGTGCCAACAGAAGGTGGTTCTCCTGGTGTGGAGTGGTACAGGCAGGCTGCAGAGGGAGCACCCTGGTTGTCTCTGGAGCCGACGCATTTTCATGCTGTTCTGAAGCAGCGTACCCACAGGACTTTGTATAGAGAGAAATTAGATTTCCATGCTTTGAACAGCAATAGAGAGTAGAATACAATTTGTATGGTGTTTACTACGCTCATTCATACATCTGTAATTATCCTTGAAGGAAACACCTAAACATTTGACTCCCCACCCCTCACTTTTCCCCTGATTGCTGCCCTACCTTCTCCCAGAGCAGCACTGCTTCCAGAAGCAGGGCTCCTGCTAGGGCTGCTCTCAGGCGGCATGCTGTGCAGGGCAGACCCGTACTGCTCCCAGCCACGCAGCTCAGGAGCTCCCCAGCCGCTGGCACGCTGCACTGTGATTTGTCACAGAGATGAAACATTTTTCACTCCTGCGTGGCTGGGAAGAGTTGCGCTCAGGCATTCCAAATTACTTAACTTCACATCAAATGAAACACATTAGCTCCGTCGTCTTCCAGCGGCTGATCTACACAGAGGAAAACAGGCTATTACTGTTACCAGCCAGGAGCTGCTTTTCAGAGCCGGGGTAGGAATCGACATTTGTGTTGTTAAAAGCTATGGATTAATGTCCCGTTGATGTCCTATTATTGGGACTTTCACCAAAACGTGGAAAATTATAATACAAAAATGTATATATATTTTTTTTCAGAATACAATGAACAACTACAAAAAGAGGTTTCAAATGAAAGTTTCTTCGTAAGCCCCGCTTGTAACTACACAGTAGCAGTCACTGCTTCTAATATCTACAGCTTATACCCAGGAGCCTGCACACTCACATATTTTCTGTTTTATACCCCGAAAAAAAAAAAGAAGAAATCGAGTATATATCGGCTAACACCCACACAGCATTCTTCCTAATGTATTTCTACAACTACCAAGCAGAGGTCTCCTTGTAAATAAAAGCAGTCTCTTAAATTTATATTGCACTTTTCTTCTGCAGGGACTTTCGTTCTATGTACAGAATAATCTCCACCATCACTGAAATGCAGCCACTTCTGGAGTGGAATAAAGCAGCTACTCGATAAGCATGGAGCAACATAAAACATCAGGAAGGGAAACATAATGTACCCGGTTGGGACTGCAACAGATATTTAAGACGACAGTCTGTAATTAAGTTTAAGGACGGTAATTTAGCCAGAACACTGTGAAAAGTATGAGGGGGTCTTTAATTGCAAGGGGTCGGGAGCATGGCTTTACATCTCACCTGGGATGCATTACCTCTCCGAGGAGAACTGCCCCCTCAAGCACGGGGGACAGCAAACCCCAAACACTGCTGCTCTTGGGAAAGGGGACAGAGCCTCTCATCCACCACTGCGTGCACACATACGCACACACACAGTGGCCTCCATCACTGCACAGCTCCTTGGCCTCACTGCTGAAGTGCCTCTTCTCTCTGTCACACTCCCCTTGCACATCTGTAAGGTTAATGAGGGCCATCCCTTCCTCCTTGGTGCTTCTGACGAGCTCAGGCACTTGGGTTAAGGGCTTTCCACCAGACTCACCACCAGCTGTGTTCAAGCCAGAGATAAAGGAGCAGAGCTCTAGGCTAGAAGGGGCTCCCTGAGACTTTCAGCAGAGTTGTGGGGCCAACAAAGCAGCACGTGGGTGCCTAATAGCAAGGAGGAGAAGGCCTCACTGCTGACTGCTTGCTCTGCCCTGAGCCCATGGCTGCGGAGGGGCTTCCTGAGCCGTGGGTGGGCTTGTGAGGCACTTACACCCCTCCTCATGGGCTCGGGGCTGGCAGCAGGGCATGGACACTTACCACACAGATGTTGCTCTGTCCGTGGGCCTGAACTTTTGGACTCCATCTCTCCAACCCCTCAGCAGCCCTGCTGCCCACTGCGCATTAGCAAAATGCATTTGTGCAACCTTCTCCCAAGGCCTTGAGCAGCCTGTGGAAGCAAGACCACGAGGATCCCTGCCTCAAACCCCAGAAGAAGGCGAGATGACTGCCCTGGGCTATCTCTTCCCAATAGGAAAACACTCCCATTTCCTGCTCTGCCCAGTGGGAAGCCCCTGTAGTCAGCAAGATAACACTGCTAACAGGTCAGGAGACACCATGTAGCACCCAAGAGAGAGAGCATCACCTGGAGAGCATCACCTCTCTGCTAGGACCAAAAGCAGACTCTTATCAGGGTGATGACTGCTATCCTCCAACAAACATAGGTGAAAAGAAGAGCAGACCATAGGACAGAAAGGGCTCAGTTCAAAGATGCTGAGGGCACTGTCTGCCTGTCAAAATGGCAACAGACAGCAAGAAGCAGAATTGCTCCAGGCACCCACAGCATCCCACAGCACTGTCTGGCTCAGTGAGACAGCCGCAGGTCTCCTGGTCAAATAGGCAGTGTGATCAACATCCACGCTCTGGAGGGAGGAAGACCTTTCAGAGACAGAGGACTGATAGGGTTTTTTTTTTCTGGGAAGTGGACAAAAGCAATAGGAGCAAGGGAGAGCTGCTTCATCCCCTTTCTCTTGTCTTGTAAGGCTCTGTATGGAGGAGGCCCCTCATGCATCAGATCTGATGTCTTTTCTCTCTCTGACGCTGGCTGTGGAGTTTTAATGCAGAAGAACTCTCACCAAGGAGCAAAGAGAGTTGGTGTTCAAGAATTCAGACTGGATCTCTTGGGTGTTAAATAAAAGCCTTCCCCCTCCATCACTGGAGGAAAGCAGGCACCAGCTGTTTCCAGAAGCTGAGGAATGGCAAGAGGCAGCTAATACATTCAGGTGATTTTGGACAAACACAGTTTTCTCAGAGAAGCTAATATATTCATCAGAAATGGGGAAAGGGTCATGGATACTGGGGGTTTTGTGCTCATTGCACGCCTGTTGTGCCCCAGATACAGAGCTGAGATGGGGAGTCCCTAAGGGGAGAAGTCCCACTCAGCTAGGAGGCTAGTAACCCCCAGTGCTCCGTAATGTGGGGCTAACTCTGCCCTGTGCTGGAAGGTAAGTCATGCCTATTGTTGCTTCCAGATGCAGCAAGGAAATCATGGCTCCTGCTTGGTCGATGCAGGCAGACCCTTCTCCTGGGGTCTGCAAGGCTGCATGTACTGATGGCATTCAACCACTTCTTCCCTGAGCAGTGGTGCTGTGCCACATTTCCCCCTCTCTGCAGCTAAAGGCCTGAGAAGCAAGGTGGCAATATCAGCACTGTCTGCACAGCTGGCCGAGGGGCTGGGTGTGGGCATGGGACCCGATGTTTAGCTGAAGGAGGCTGACATGCCTGACTCTTTCCATCATTCAAAAAGCTTGAGCTGAGAGAAGTTAAACAATGGAGTTAGAGACTAGAATAAATAAATAATGCAAGAGAGACAGAGAAGCAGTGCTGGGCTTGGGGCTGAGACAGCTCTCATCCCAACAAATATAGTGAGAAGCCAATGTGTAATTGATCCCCCCCTTCCCTTCCGTTCCCTCCCCACTCCAGCCCACTGAGAGACCTTTCTGCCTGCAGCTCAGATCTGCTCTCATAGTTTCTCCACCCAGCAAGAATTGCTGAGAGAGAGAAGGACGCATGTGGGGGCCTGCACTGCAGCTGGATCCAGTCGGGACTCCTCCACCATTCAGCAGGATCCATGGGATGGGTCCACTCCTGCTCCATCTTCTTCAGGCTGGTGGACGAGAAGCACAAAAAGGTGGGGAGAGGACAGCAGCGCGGGCCAAAGCAAACTGCATAGGGGGCAATTAAATACATGAGAGCCTGGAGGGTGGATGGATGGAGACACTGAAGCACATGCGGACGAGGCAGGGTGCTCTGGCCGCTGGCCTGTAGGGCAGCTGCTGCATCACTGCAGGTCTGCCCCAGCCAGTGGGAGAGCATGGTGGGCTGAGGAGAAGGCTGCGAAATATTGTCCACTAAGCTGCGGGCTCTGTGGTAAAGAAGGTAACTGTTCTGGTAGAAATTTGTGCTTTAATATATTTTTGTTTGTTTGTTTGTTTAAAACAAGTTCCCACTTCCCTGAGGAAGCCCTGTCCGACATTCCCAAGGAAATATAGGGGTAGATTTTTCCTCCTTCATTTGCTCTTCACATTTCTTCATTCTTTTTTTTTTTTTTTTCTTTAATTCCTTCTTTCCTGCGTTTCTGTGTCCTTCCTTCCTTCCTTCCTTCCTCTCTCTCTCACTCTCTTGTGCACGTGCTTTTTAAAAACGCCTTTATTTTTTAATTTTGTCTTAGACATTATGACTTTCTCAAGGAGTGCTCCAGTTCTGAACCAGATCCCTTTGCATGGTCATGCCTGCCAGTCTTTGGTAACGTATGGACACTTTGGTGTGCCAGTGAGGAGGGGAGGAAGAGGAGCAGAGGTGGCTGAGTAGGAAAGGAGCAGGAATGTCTCAGTCCGAAGACAGGAGCGCTCACTTGCCATCATCTGAGCAGCATGTAAAGGAAGAAAGTCAATGGGCCACAAAGACAAGGGCCATGCTGGGTTGGGACCCCACTTCCTGGAAGAGCAACCGCTGCCAGCCAAGGAGAGAGAGAGAGAAAGAATTAGTAATGGAAAAGATGCAGATCTCATCGAACAAGCCAGTGCACAGCAGTGTCACTGTCCCTCCTCACACCCCAAATCGTGAAGCACATCCCAGATATAACAAAAGGTCTTTCTACTCTTCCTTGGACATTTTCAAGGCTTCCCCAGTTTATTTTTTTTTTTCCAGGCCAAAAATGCTGAATCTTGTTTACTTTTGCAATTCAACCTTCCCTTCTTCCCCAGACAATTCAACTTCAGCCAAGGAAAAAGTTCTCTTTGTGGTTTGGTTAAAGTTCAGCCTTCTCAGGACCTTTAAATACATTGGAAATTTGAAAATGTTTAGGGTATTCTGACTATTTTGATGTTTTGTTTTCCCTTTCACCACTGGAATTATGAAAATCGTTGGAAGGAACTCTTTCTCAACCATTTTTTTTCCCTCCTGCTCACCTGAAGGTGAGAACACAGGCAGGACTAAGGCACAAGGCACACCAGTGGTTCCCACTCAAAGACTTAACACTTGCTCACTGCTCATGCACCTTGCTATGGCAGTGAGAATGAAGATCTCATTTTCTGGAATGCTTTCAGCTACCTGGAGGTGACACTCCCAAACCAGCTCACTGACGTGGTCTTCAGCGTACTGGTGCCTGGCAGCACAGCCCCTATAGGATCCAGTTGTTCCTCTGAGCTTTTTCTGACTCATGACCATAAAGAGTAAGTTAAAAGTCTGACGGGCCCTCTCCTAACTTCTGGTGATGGAGTCCGTTGTGTTGAGCTCCACAAATACATCAATATGCACTGAAATTAGGGGAACGACCCTAACATCAGCATTCATACATGCACTCCCACTGGCTCATTTTCCTCTGGGGCATTCACACTCTTACCCTTATTTGGTCCAATTGGCTTCCTTGGACAGTCCCCCTTTTTCAGAGTGACATCATCAATGGCAATGTCTCCCTCATAGCTTGTGCCCCGGACACCTTCAAAGATGATCTGCAATCAGAGCATGGGGCAGAACCCAGTGTGAAGCTGTGGAGGACGTGCTTCCTTCCCATGCGAGGAGCAAACCAGCTCTTATTGGGTTCCCCTGAGAATGGCTTCTCCCTGTTTCTCCAGCATGCATAGGATTTGGAGTGCTGAGCCCCACAGAGCAGAGAATCAACCTCTGTGTACTGTCTACAGTGTAATAAATAAGCATGCAGAGCTCTGCTTTATTAAGTACCTTGCACTAGCAAAACCAACATTGAACAGCACTCGCAAGAGTAACTAAATCCTTATTTATTATTTTATAGTACCCAAAAGTGTGCTGGGCATTTTGCCACAGCACCACATTGTACCAGCCTGCATAGCCCCAGATCTCACAAACAACCCTACAACAGCCAAGTAGCCTGTTGGGCAAAAGCACCTGCAGTAAAACATCAGATAACAAAGCCACACACCTTCCTCGTACTCATAAACAACTCATCAAGCAGAGACATCATGCCCAGTTCAGATCTGCAAGCCACCCTACAGTCCTAAACCAGAGGAATAGTGGGGGTGGGCTCTTGTAGAACATGCTCTGAGAAGCATCCAGCAATCAAAGTCACCTCTGACGCTGGTGCATGCACTAAGCTCTTGCCTTGCCTCAGTGACCATGGGGGCGCAGAGCTCCCACAACACATGAATGGGGTAGGTGGTATGCAGCTCCTCAGCTGTGGCCCCGACTTACCTGGAAGGGCCCAGGTGGGTTGATGGGCACATGTGCTTGCTGCCACATGTTCCCCCGGTTCCCACTGAGTGACCACACCTGGGTGTCGATGGCCCGCTTGTTCCGCACACGAACCAGCAGATTCAAGGAGCCTGTAGGAGAGAAATTGCGTACTGGTGACACAGGGTGCTTGCAGGAAACCCAATCTGCTGGGCTGACCCTTGGCATAGCTCCTTCTCCTAAGCTGACAAATGTGTCTCACTGGCACATCTACCTGGGCTCTTCAGAGGAGGTTATATGTATATATATATATATATATATTTTTTTTATATATTACATATATATATATGAAGACAGAGGAAAAGAAGCAGCAGTCTGTAGCATGGCTGTGTGGCCTTGAACAAGAAGTGGGTGGCAGATAGACTAGTTGCAAGAAACCTACACAGGTGTCCTGTCCAGCTTCCTGCCTGAAGTTGTTTCCAGTTCTAGATCAAGACAGCATGGCTTTGTTTGGCCAAGTCCAGCATGGGCCTCCAGCGATGCCATTGGAGGCTGCTGTTCCCTGTTATATTGTCTAATACTACTGATCCTTCTAGTACTTGAAAGGAGCATATAAACAGGAGGGGGAAAGACTGTTTGCATGGGTTGATGGTGATAGGACAAGGGGGAATGGTTTTAAACTGAGACAGGGGAGTTTTAGGTTAGATATTAGGAGGAAGATTTTCACACAGTGTGGTGATGCCCTGGAACAGGTTGCCCAAGGAAGTTGTGGGTGCATTCAAGGCCAGGCTGGATGTTGCTCTGGGCAGCCTGGTCTGGTGGCTGGCAACCCTGCCAATGGCAGGGGGGCTGAAACTAGATTATCATTGTGGTCCTTTTCAACCCAGACCATTTTATGATTCTATGACTCTACGATAAGTTTGGGTTCGTGACCTTTGTAATTGCCTTTCAAACAGTTAGTGGTCAAGGGCTGATAGCAGCCTCCTCTTTGCCTGATGCAGCAAGCCTGGCTCCCTCAACCTCTCTTCCCTAGCATTTCTGTTCCTGTTGCATCCTGATGACTGTGTGTTGGATCCACACCAGTTGGTCCACACTCCACTTGAACTGAGAGCCCTAGGACAAATGTTCCTCTCTCCCCTTCCACCACTGTCACGTGGAATATTTAATCTACAGCTTTTCCTGACCCTGGTCATTAGAAATATCACCTGTGTCCTCAGCAGCTACTTGTCCTGGTTACTTGCCCTGAAGCACACAACTGTACTTTGCTGGTGCCCTGTAGCACTGCCTCTCATGCCTGCCCCGAAGTTTTCAGAGGGACACAAACACTCTGAATCAGCACTGGCTTTAAGCCCTTACCATCAAACAATTCCCAAAAGGTTTTGTCTGCCACTAAAACAAAAACAAGGCCAACAAATATGAAAGCATTTCCAGTTTTCACTTCAGAAAGTGTCACATATCCCCTCTACCCACAAATGAAACTGTCTACCTACTGTATCTTTTTAGTAATCCTCCCCACTTGACTTTATTTTTTTCCTTTTTGTTTCAATAAAAACACATTTTTAAACATTCATTCAGGGTTGAATTGAAACACTTTCTTTTTTTCAATTCAGCTGATGAACAAAAAATCAATCAGGACTGCAGTCATTCTCTTGCTCATCAGTGTTTCTGATACACAGACATATTACCCCTGAGAGCAGAGAGGCAATAACAACCCTTACTTAAACATCCACAGTCTATCTGCAGTTGGGAATGCTGCCTTCTTGCCTGGGCATGGCTTTCTGGGAGCAGCGAGAGGTCAGGGAAAAGGACAGGGAGAGAGACTTTCTTAGATAACCTCCTTCCTATACAAAATTCTGAAATCCTTCCTTCTTGGCACATTAGCCCTAGGGGTACTGTGTGAAGGACAGAGACCTGGAAGTACTCCTGCTGAGTGCCTTGCTGATAGAGAGCAAGATACATCATAAGGAGTTCAGAGATGCATAATAAAGATGATGAAATGTTTAGATTCTGAGTGGCTGACTTACAAGAAAAGGTTAAAAGAATGAAGAATGTGTATAATTTAGTGAACTGAGAAAAGATGGGCATGGTTATTGACTGGAAATATTCAGAAGCACTAGCATTAAGGCTGGCTGAGACAAATAGATGAAGACCTGACCACAGAGGAAGCAGGCAAGACAGCAGGAAGGGAGGGGGACATCCTACCACCTGGGATGCATTCTGGCCAGCCTGCAGAGCTAATACCTCTCTTCAAACTCCTTGACTCAAAGATGAATAAGAGAAGAATGGGAAAACATCTTTCCATCTGGAAATATTAGGATATCAAATATATCAAACTCCTTCCCCAATGATTCTCAGTTTCCCACTTCAGATGAGGTATAACATGACTTATTCCTCTTTTGATCAGCTGCCACTGCACAACCTCAGGGAGGCAGAAGTAAGCAAGTGGGATCTCCCTCCTGGGAACATGGATCACCATTGGATCCAAAACCAGCTTTGAGGCATCTTGGTGCCCTCCCTACCCTCAGAAGCGAATTATGAGGGAAGCCTCACTAGGAAGGATACCTAGTCACCACTGGGGCCCTTAGCCAAACTGATAGCCCACACAGGATCTACATAAACCCATAGATCAATGTCAACAGGAGCGTGTTCAGAGCAGCTAATTACAGCGATGAGAGCTGGCGAGTCGAGGGACTGATACTAAATGAAGAACTGATATGGAGCTGCCAGCAAGCAAGCATTAAAGTCAACTGCTGTCCATTCTAGCCTCACTCAGGGATGGCAGCTAGGATTCACCACACCAGAGCCTGGCTGAGCAGTCAGCACTGAGACAAATCAAGCAGCAAATGAACTCTGCTGTGCCGCAGGATAAAAGAGGAGATGAGATAAAAAGGTACTCATAAAAGCATCTGGAATGCAAATTAGTGCCCCCAAAGCTCTAGCTGTGAATACCTGGCCTGAACCCAAACTGAGCCTGAGTGTATCCTCGCTGACAGCCTGCTGTCCTTGCAGCATTCAACCTTTTGGCCCCCAGGTTCTCCAGCAGAACAATACTGAACACAAGCAGGCGTTCTTCAAGAGGTTTGAAACTGGAAAGGAAGCTTCCTTGTCTGCCCACAACATGCCATGTTTCACCATACCTGTCTACACATGGAAAATTGAGGGTCAAAACAGCCAAGCAACGTGTCCACAACTGTCTTACAAATCAGAGTTGCAAAGGAAGGTCAGATCTGCTGCTCACAGCCTACGTGCAATCCCAGCTAAGTTAAAAAGCCTCTCCAAGGCTGGGAAAGAACCACAAAACCTCCCTTCTCTAGGAACATCATCATTGAGAATGTGCTTCTGGAAGGCATGGCAAAGATGTCAGCTCTTCAAACTAAATATGGATAAAGCTTCAGCCCCATCTGGTTCTACACTACAATCACTCAGTTTCCTGTATCAGAGTCTGAAGCCAGCTGGCAGTTTTGTTACCTATTTGTTTAGACATTGCTCTTTCCCCATCTCCTCCATCAGATGTGTCTGGCATTTCCTAATGGCACCTGGTGGTGAGGCACACACAAAGACAGGCTGCGTATCTGCTGCTGAATCTCTCCAGCTGACCAGAGACAGACAAACACAAGAAAAATTCCAGGACACTGACAATCCTATTGTTACCTCTCCCTAAACAAGACAATATCCACATTTCTCTTGCAATCTGTATTATTCCTTCTTCCCAAACAAAAGAGAGAATAAAGGCCAGTGAGGAATCAATTACAGTGGGAGCAAGCCCTGCCTTCTGCTGACTGCCTTTAAGACCAAAGCTGGCATTTCAAGAGTGGCACTCACACAAAAGAGCACCAGCTGGGCTGCCAGATAGAGTAGCCCAAGGGATGCCTTTAAATGTTACCTTCTCACCAGAAGAAAAGGTCTCCTCTCATTTTCCGTGGGATGGAGATTTCACTGTCATGCTGAATAGCAGCATGGATCTGGACGAACCAGCACAGGCGGCACTGGGAGGGAAGCAGGGTCTGCAAGGGCAGCACCATGGGCACAGTCTGTGTGGGATGGCAGAGCAGGCTTCAAGGGCTCTCTGCAGGGCAGCTGGGAGGGTGAAAACGGGGTGGGGACAAGCTACTGTGTGCAGGGGTGGGCACGCAGCTCATTTTGGGTGGAAGCCAGGAAGAGAACAACCAGAAAGCGAAGGGAGGACAATGCTGAGCACCAGGAGGCAGAGCGCTGTGCCAGGCATGGCAGAGCTCCGTGGGCTGTATGGGAAAGGCTGCCAGGATTCACAGCTGGGAGTTGGGGTGGCTGCAGGCCCAGGCTGATCCCACCACAGCTCCTCGTTGCCTTCCTGCAGTGTTCTTGCTGTGGGATGGGGCTATTCCAGGGGATCAGCTACCTATGGATTTCTGGCTGCTGCCACAGTTTGGGTTTGGTACCCAGCTGAGGCCAGCCAGAGAGGGGAATCCAGAGCAGAGAGTCCTCAGGGTATTACAGCTGTTGGCAGGATGAACAGAGATGAGAAGAAACTGATTTGTGGCAGGAAGTGCCCAAGGCAGAGACAACTCAGACCTTATATAGCCTGGCAGAGCAATTTGCAGACCTGATGTCAGTGCTAAAGCCAGGCCAAGGAGAAAAGAGCTCTTATCTTTCTTAAAGGGACTTTGAGCACTTCCTTAAGCGTGGTTTAGTGTAACACCACTGATCACAAACTACCAGCCCAAAGCTTAGCACGGGCAAATCCCAGAAGCGAACCAAAGTCCCCAGAAAGAATCTATTACTGCTCATAATCCCCGGAACAAATACCCACGTCTCCTTCTCCCTCTCTCATTTAGATGGATGCTAATGAAGAGCAGTCAGTATCAGGCTGGTGTTCTCAGTTATAGTGCTGTGGGGAAAAGTTACTGCTCTGAGAGCTGGGAAGCAGAGAGCAGAAAAACAGTTGTGGCACTGATAGAGACAGAGAAATAATATCAGGCTGTTACTGAGTCATAATTTTCAAGACTGTCTTGTCTTTGTGACATAATAGGATATATTTATTCTTCCACGGTACCTAATGAAGCTTCGTACATTAATATATGTGGAATAAGGCAATTAAAACCCTTTGGCTGCTTTACGCTCCTGGCTGCACAGAAACTTCACCTCAGTGTGTCTTTAACTGATCCCAGCTTGGTGTGCAGGGTCCTCTGTGACTACTCACAGGTTCACTACCCAGACCTCTTCCACTGCTTCAGCAAAATCAAAGCGGGAGAGTTCAGAGAGCTCATTAATACTGAGGAAACAGAGTCTTGGTCAGAGTTTGGAAAGCGCAGCTATCCCAGCTCTACTTGCAAGGCATCCCCTTTGGCTTCAGAGAGACATTAAGCATGTTCAGCGCCATGTCACAGGCCTGCTAATTGCTATGGGATTCTCTTTCAGCTGCAGTATGCTGCAGAGACTGATGAAAGGGATCGGGGGAATCAAAGTCTCTAGTTCCCTACTGCGGCTGGGACTTTCTGAGAATAAACAGCAATATGGTAAGCTTTGCTTGGCAATGTTTCCCCTGTAGCAAACCTGTGAAAATCAGTTAAATCTTGCTGCATAGAATTTTCTTGGATTTTACTGTGGATTTAAAAAATTAGAGAAAACACATTTTTCCCCCCAACCTTCCAAACCACCATCAGATGAGGATGGGTTTGAAGCAGTATACCCTGACACAACAAAGCCAACTGCACAGATCGATGTACGATCCATCACTCTCTGACCTGCCTGGCATGTATATGAGTGTTGGGAAAGAGAGAATGGGCCAGTAGGGAGACAACTGTGAAGAGGCAAGGTGGACAGATGGCTGGCAACCTAGGGTGACATGCCGGGGGGAGACCTGGGTCATGTGGGCAGTGGGGTAAATGCAATGGCAGCATCATGCCTTACTTAAGTGATAAGGAATGGAAGTGCTAACGGGAGGGAAGCAGGCAGACTACAGCTACAGCTCCTTCTCTCTAGGACTTCCCCACCTGTCTGTGTACATGGAGAGCAGATGGTGATATGGTAGGAGCAGACTTGCAGTGGAGATATGCTTGAGCTCCTTTGCTCATTTGATCCATGGTCTAATTAGAGAAAGTGTTGGCATACAGAGATGAACGATACAAGACATCCATTTTTGATGCTGTGTGTACAAAGTAAAATCCTGCCACCTCTTTTCAGGGAAGATTCCCTCAGAGGTTCTCTCTGACCAGGGACAGGCTTTCCTGCCTGTGGACAACAGGATATGGTTTCAGAAATTCAAAAATAAAACAAACAAAAAACCCCACCCACATTCCATAATGTTAAATTAATGCCATCTCAGAAGAACAAAGGCCCATCAGATATGCAGCCAGAACAGAGCAGAGGGAGAGAACAGTCTGGCATTTAAAAAGACAAGAAGCAGGAGTCCTCAGGCTTTTTGCCAACTCCGCATCTGATTCATTACGCCAGCTTGCTTAATCAAACCCCTTTCCAGTACTTAAATGTTTTGCAGGGGACAATGTGGACAGGTTATATCCTTCCCCACAGAACAGTTTGGCTACAGCATCCATGGGAACAGGCTAGGAGCGTCCTCCCTCTGCCAAGGTTCCCATGGCACAAAGACCCCTGTTGCCTTCAGTCCCGACACTCAGCCACTGTGTTCTCCTGGAGAACTCCTGCCCTTCATAGGCAGAGGAGCACAGGACAGAGCCTACTACTGTCTCAGCTGGACACTCAGCTGGACACAGGGGAGAATGGGAATGCAAGGAGCAGAGCAAGGAGGTCACGCGGAAGTAACTGTTCCCACCAATTTTGCAGATTCAAGGAGCAGAGTGAAGCGGTTACTATGAGGTCTGCGTGCTCCTCATTCACCCTCTGTTTTGTGACATGCCCGGATGCCTCTAGGCAAACATTCTATCTTCTCACAGCTTTGATAACTGACCCTTTCATCTTTGCCACCAGAGACAGCTGGGTCCTTTGCACAGTTCTTGTTCTCAGTTCTCAGACTGAGAGCATGCACCGTGCTCCGCTCTCAGATTAGCAAAAACAGAGGTCTGCTTCACACATACTGCCAGGTTTAAAAGAGCACAACAGGCAGGCAGGGTGAGCCTGTTTGCATCTCTTCTGAGGGCAGTCTTTGCAAAGACCTCGGTCAGAGGGGAAGCAGACTTGCAGAGCCCCCTGGATAGAATTGGTGTCAGGAGCAGGCTAACAAAAACCCCGCAGAAGCAGATGTACTTACGTTGTCTCTATCCCTATTAACAGCCTATTTCCCCATCTTCACTCAGCCCCAGGAGCCAAGCACAGGACAGCTGCACAGCTGTAGGGCTTGGAGCAGATGGGCTGTTTTAGTGCAATGCTGATGCAGGCAAGACAGCAGGAACGGGCAGTTGAGATCATGCATTCTTTCTGTTAAACTGAAGACACTGCTCAAAATTTGGTCGCTGACCTCCTCCTCCGCCTGACCCAAAGAGAGGTGAATTAAGATTGGAATTAAGATTGGAAAAGACCTCTAAAATCATCTGGTCCAACCACGGACCCACCCCCACCATGCCCACTGACCACGTCCCTCAGTGCTGCATCCACACAGTTCTTGAACACCTCCAGGGACAGTGACTGCACCACCTCCATGAGCAGCCTGTGCCACTGCCTCACCACTCTTTTGGATAAGAATTTTTTCCTAATATCCAATCTGAATGTTTCAGACCTGGGAACTGGGGAGGATGATGGCCTCTTCATGCACATCAGGGACGCTGTTAGAGCTTGCTGTGTTCCCAGCTTTGAGATGGGATGGATTATAACTAGAGACTCCCATACCATTTCCTATCTCGCTATGCTTACTCCAAGAAGCTTCCAGGGGACTAGCTGAGACAGTAAGACTCTGAGCCAGGATGTGCAAACTCCAGTGGTTCAGGTGCTGGGATGCCTCTCTTTGGGAGAGGCAGTCACTCCTAGAAGCAATGGTGATGACTGACACCGAGAATTTTTGAGTTTTCTGGGAAGCATTTCAATACATGTTGCAAAATCACATCTTGCTGAAATTCAAAGAGAGGCTGGAATGTTTGCACAAGTGGTCCAAGATAGTTGTGTCCCCTGCCCCACAACTTTGTCCTGTCAGAGCACCTGGGGAGGTCTCTGGAGGCACACAAATTTCAACCTTCACTTGCACAGTTATGAACAGAAGAGTGACCTGTGAGCGCTAAAGGAAAATCCAAATGGGCAGTTAGAGCTTAAGCATTTCTTCTTAACTGTCTGTTAAATTTTGTATCTAGTGATTTCAGGGCCTGAATAATTGATGCAGCACCCAGTATTCCAGGAGATGATCAGGTTGCAGTACACCCTGACTGACATTCAACTTTGCACATGGCTGCGCCATAAGCTGAGTCTGAACAGAAACATCCTTTGCTCAGAGCTGGGAGGAAGGGGGCTGTAGTAGTTGTAGCTTCCCACAGGACAAATAACAGTGACTCAAATTAGGTGAGCAGAAGTAAAAATTGTCTATGGGCATTCAGGGCATCTGTGTCAGCAATCTGTGCCTGCCATCCTTTCCAACAAATTCTGCAGCAGTAACATGGTCGGATCATGACTTGTAAAACAGCAAAAGAGGATTTCTGAAGAAGACAACATTTCAGTAGCTATCTGCAGTAGGAACTTGATTGAGTGGCACACTGTTACATATGAACAAGAAAAGGTAAGAATCAGTCTGCCAGGACTGAAGATAATTACAGAATGCCTACGTTGACATGAAGTCATATTATTCATAAAACAGGAAGGACATATGGGCAACCCATATATGAATCCTTTTTCTTCCTCTCCATGTCTTCTTCAGCTTTTACAACAGCCTTTGGCCAAGCTCTTTGAGTTAGGAACAGTTCAGTCCCACAAGTGCAAGCTGTGCCAAGCATGCTGTTGGTGCTGTTTGTGAATCAACATCCAATCAAACTGTAGACACCTATTTTTTACTGGGTTTCAGGAAAAGTAACTGAAGGGAGTTCTCTGCCTCTTGTTATGCAGAAACTTTGATTAGATAATGTATTGGTCCCATCTGGCTAGAATCCAAAGCTCACTGGAGTCTTTAGAAAAGAAATGACTTCTATTGAAGTCATTCTATAGCCTTTGGTTCAGAGCCACTCTATTGAACTTACAGAGTTTGAATGACACTTTACAAATATATAGTTATCTTGCCAGGTATTTATAATCCTTGCTCATGATCATGGTATTTGACTAACTTCCAGAAGAACCAAGCAGATACTATTAGAAGAGACCACAGTTTATCCAAGGCCCCATACCATAACCCACAGCAAGCTGCTTGACGTCTGCACAGAACATTAGTTAAATACTCATCTATTGATGGATGAATGCGTAAAGCCAAGAACCCATCTGAATCAGTGGAAAAATAAAGGATATATATATATATATATATATATATAAATGGAATACATTTTTTCATTACAAACTGTTCACTTAGCTCTAACAGCAACTTGTTTTCAAAAGCCTAGAGGGTAGTGAATCACACTCATTAGGAAAATCAGCCTCCCCTCAATCAAATCAGTGACATAATCTGTTGTGTAGAATTATTGCACTGGTCACAATGGCATGGATTAAATGAACTATGCGTTCATACATCAAGCAAAAGTTATATCTCCAACACAAAGCAGCTAACTCCAGGATGGCAGCTGTATAACTGCACACAATGGCACGTGAACCAACAGAATACATATATCCACAAGGTTTGGGTGGGAAAGAGGGTGCTAAGATGTTGAGTATTACAAAAAGGTCTTCTTCATGGTTCATATCACTTTGACACTGACATAGTTGGTGCCTGCCAATCAGCGTGACCTGAAAGCTCTTACTTCTGTCACTTGTCAGAAACAAGATGCAACTATGGCACCTCTGCAAACATTGGCTCCTACTGTGATCATCCACCGCAATGTCTCAGACACACCTTTGTACCAGCTGCATAATTTGAGTTGAAGAAGTAAAACAGCAATTTGTTATGACAGGCCTTTCTGGTATGTGTTTTCTGATCAGGAAGAGAGTGTCAGTGTTGACACTACCAGTGTAAGTGGGCTGCTTATAAGCCAATTACTTCTGTACAAAAGCTTGTGGGTTTCTTGGTCTTGGATGCTCTGGCAAGTGGTGTGTGTGATCAAGGCTCATTGTTTCCACTGACTTAGATCTAAAATCCCTCTTAATCAGTACCAAGCACAGTTCCTCACAGTAGTTTAGGATTTCATTGAAAACCTCCCATCCTGATTATTCACAGGCCAGTCATAGCTGGTGTGATCAGATAAGGTCCATGTCAGCATTAAGCTGGAACAATAGCACCTTCAGTTCTCCAGGATTTTTATAGATGCTGGACACACACCAGAAAATAAGCCCATTCTCTGACTTCTGGAAGAGGGACTGGCCAAGGTATGACCGTGACACTACCAGAGCAGAAAGGAGGCTTGAAGTATAAAACTGCAAGCCAAGAGTAGGATCTTCAACCAGGCTCATCTCCTGTTGCCTAGGACCTGCCAGCCATACTACAGGAGGCAGCTGAACACTTCCAACCTAGGAGACACCCCAGGGTGGGGAGAGCCCTCTGCCATCTCCCCTTTTTGAGGCAGAATACTGTCATAAGCCTGTATGCAGTGATGAGTTGTATTAAAAACACAGCAAAAAAAAGAGGGGTCTTGCCAGCGAGATCACAAATAGCAAGGAGGCTAAAAAGCAGCTGTTTGGGTAGACTCAGAGTCATGCATATAGGTATCCCCAGCAAGTTGATCCCTCACAGCATCCCCTTCCCAGGAAACCTCTGGGAAGAGAGGAAGAGGAATCTGACTGGAGACAGGGAGCTGGGGATCTGCTCCCAGCTGAACGCTGAGACTCACCAGGCCAACCTGACCTGGAGCTGCACTCCACAACAGGTCTCTGTGTGCCATGGCTAGCTCCTCTCCTGAAGGAGGGCATATAGTGAGCAATTCCTCCTTTGATGTATCTGTGTCTGCCACAGACAAGACATTCTAGTTCTTGAATGTCTGCTGGAAACTATTTCTTTCTTACTCCTCCTCTTGCTATTTTTTTGTTTGGGTTGGCAGGATTGTAGTGCAATATAAACACTTGCTCCAGAGGGGGGGTAAAAGAAGGAAAACCGATGACCAAATAACTCCAGAAGAATGGGAATTGCCTCCAGGGAGCTCCCCTTCACCCTGCTCTCTCATCAGCTGAGAGATATTCAACATCATCCTCCTCTGCTAGTTGCTGAATATTTTATACCATGGCTACAAATGCTCCATTTGTATTCAGTTTCTCTCTTTCGTCATATCTATTATAAACGAGTAGTGTCTGGGAACTCTCCCAGGGAAGATTTGCCTGGATGGCTATGGATATTTTATAGTCAAATTGTGAGAGTAAACCAGCTTTCAAGTTCTGTAGAGAGGGGGAAAGGTAATAAAAGGGTTATTAAAAAAATAAATAAATGTCGGGGTTTTATATGGCTTCCTTTCATAGTGACAGAGCTTCTGTTGGCTCCACAATGGAGCTGGAGCTTCTAGGAGAGGCTAAGAGGTGCCTTCTTACTGGCACTGTTGGCCAGCAGGAGCCATCTGATATGCTATGGCTGGCTCAGTAGTGCTGGCTTTTGGCTTGGTAGGACCAGGCTGACACTAGGTGAGCCTGGGATAAGAGCTGTGTCTGTACACAATGGGGACATGTGGCAATACAGGAAGTGATATGGACATGGCCCAGACTGGTAAACACTTATCTTTACCTTCATATTGTCACAGACGTGATACAGGTAGGAAGCCAGCCTCTTCATTGGGCAGGAGGAGTCCTAGCAAGGAGACCTGTATTTGAGGGGAACTCCCCCCTTGTTCAAGTGGGGACCAAAGTGTCAGGCAGTTTGCCACTTCCACACAGGACTCTCAGGGGACTTCAGCCAGCATGGACATCAAGACTGCCCCAAAATATCAAAGAGTCCAAAATAATTACAGAATATCATGACTAGCCCTGAAGGAAACTACAGAGCAGAGAGCAGATATGAGGGACTGAATTTCAAATTGCAGATGGATATATTGTGGGTTTCCTAGGCAAATCCACATCTTCAAAGCCCAAGAGAAAAGAACTTCTCATTTCTTTTTCTCTCTTTCTCTGACTCCATCTATTCAGTCTAATTTTTAAATAATTTATTCACTCTCAGCTCAGCCTTAGCCATTCTGGAAAATCATCTCATGGTATTAAACAGCCTGTTTACCTCACAAAAATTTAACAGCCCCTTTGTGCAACAAGGGGGAAATGGGGAGCAGGTAGGCACAATGGCATTGAGCATAAGGGAACAATCGATTGTTATAAAAGGCACCTGATGCTGGTGAATATAAAACGACACTCAGTGGCTTTCCTAGGTCTTTGGCTTAACCATATCCTTTGCTCAGGGTAATTTGTGGGTGAAGCAAACGAATAAAGAGTTAAAATACTAAAAGCCAAAAATCTGTAACAAATTGATTCCCCAGCACATCCAGTCCACACCACCTCTTGAGAAACCACAGGAATGCTGTCAAACAGGTCTTCCAATACAGAGCAAAAGCTAAGGGGCTTTTACTTTCCCAGTGAAATGAACTTGGAAATAGGACACAGCTGCATTCTTAAAGGAGACAAAGAAAGAGGAGGTTGCTTTGTGCTCCTCCCTTCACATCTTCTTTCCCTGGCAGTCTCCCACCTTTACCCGTTGGTCTGTGCCACCCATGATTGCAGTCACAAAAGATCTAATCTGTTTCAAAAATGCCAGGAGAAGACATGGGTATTAGGCAAGAAAGCCAGCTGACCACAACGGAAAATGGCTGAGAAGAAGGGGATTTGACAGCCAGCATTAACAGCTGGACTCTGTCAGCTAAGCAAGCCCAGCAAGCCTGGGAAAACCTGATGTCAACCAGCACCA
Organism: Alectoris magna; assembly: GCA_030625065.1. Taxonomy (NCBI): domain Eukaryota; kingdom Metazoa; phylum Chordata; class Aves; order Galliformes; family Phasianidae; genus Alectoris; species Alectoris magna. The sequence continues at coordinate 31,207,490 of CM060562.1, read as the reverse complement.
ACAGTTTTCTGCCACTGCCAGTGTGAAGACAGCACAGAGCAGCTCATCTGCAGGAGAGATACAGGTGTGTGGAAACACCTCTGACCTAGCTGGACTTAGTGCAGAAAGCAAACCTGAGTCCTCAGGGCAAAGACAGAGACGGAGACCTGCTCTGTGAACCGTTGCCCAACTACTCTAACTGGCATCCATGGTGTCAGGCTTTCAGCCTAGCCCCCACTGAGAAAAGGTCTCAGATTTTGTAGCTTAACCTCTCTGCTATGCCACATGTGCACGGAGATGTGGTGGCTGGACTCAGGAGCATGTTTCCTTACAATGACATCAATGGTGCTGAGGCAGAGAGCTGTTAATTAACCCCGTTTATTGAAGGGCGGACACATTCCTGCCTGGGCCCTGCTTTTTCAGTCAGGCTCCAGTCCAGCAGGTGATTAATAACCTAGCGTGCTGTGGAAAGAGTGCATCTATTATTCAAATTAATGAAATTATAATCAAGAGGTGACGAATTAGCAATTGCTCCTTGACTGGATATGGAAACTCATTAGTGCGCCGGGCGCTGCTGTGGCACTCACTGTACCAGTATGAGTATGGCTGGAGAGGAGGAAGTCAGGCAGAGCTGGGAGCCCCTTGTCACAGCTCTGCCCTGGCACACAAATCTGGAACATTCCAAAGTAGCTGCACCCACCACAGAGTCCCACAAAGTACCTCCATCTCCTTTTCAATGTCACACTACCTATAGCAAGGTGGCTGTGATCACGACAACAAGAAACATGAACATAGCTTTCTTGTGGAGGGTAAGGAGCTCTGTTCTAGAGGAAACACAGCAAGCAGTGATGGCTGGCTCCAAGATACTGTTCCAAGGACAGCCTCACAGCACGCTGGGTGCAGGCAAAGGACAGCTCTCTGAGGACTATCCTGGTGCTTTGAGTACTGAGTGAGACTCTCAGTCACTCAGATTGCTGGCTGCAGTCATTGCTGGTGGAGCTGATGCTGGAGGTCTTCCCCTGTACCCTGCACTAGGCCAGGGGTACCCATCCCCAGACAGTACTCACCGATGTGCTTGCCGTACATGTGGTAGTAGAAGGAGACACAGTAGTACTTGGCCGTGATGTTGTATAGTGGGCTGATCAGCCGGGCTTTGTCTCCTGTCACCCGGGGCCGAGAGGCCTCAATGAACATGTAATAACCTACACAAGGAGAGAAAAAGGTAGGGAAAGCCACTGCATCTTCCACCCTGCAAGTAATGGGATGCTGGGGGCTGGGAGACTTCTCCTCCTGCATGAGACATGGCCTTGCTCTTTTCATCCCATTGGATCCCATCCAGAAACATGTGCAGAAAGAGGACTGCAGAAAGGATTTGGTGTATCTGGCATAAGCAATGTTGTTTTGATCTAAAGAGAACAATCCCAAAGTAGTTGCTAACAACCCAAGGAGGAACAGATTAACTATTTAATCTGTTGACACTGTTTTTAGTGCTAGGTCTGGCTGGTATACTCAACAATAATGGGAAAACCCACTCCCTTAGCTGGCCATTGGGTATTTCCTTGTTTTGCTTTGTTTTTTTCTTTTCCTGAGTTCACAGTTGTGCTTGCATATGAATTTATTTTCCTCATTAGAGAAAGGGGAAAGCAATATCCAGCTGAATCTGGTGCGGGTGCCCCGTGCACAGCTAGGAGAATCAACACACAACAACAGCCTCCTCCAGTCTGGCTGTGGCCCCCACTGGCACTCCCCCACTTCATCCCTCCTGCTGCTGCTTGGTATGGAGGAGAAGTGCCCCACGGAGATCTTCTTTGAGGAAGCAGCTGGTTAAACCCAGCAGAGACATTTCTAGGTGTCGGAGACGTTCTCTTACTTGTTTATCCTTTTTTTTTTTACTTCAAAACAAGCATCAAATGGGACAAGGACATTAGGCAGCAGGCAATTAGCTGGTAACAAGAACTAATGCTCACACTATTCCCTTAAACAAAGTCGTGGGTGTTTTAATTGTGTGTTTAATGCCAATCAGTAACATGCAAATTAACTGCCTGCTCCCTGCACCCTGTGCGGAGGAGAAGCGTGTGTGCGGAAAGCAGACCAGTGCTCAGCCATCTCCCACAGCCGCAGAACCCTGATGCCTTGTGGCTTGCATCTCGCCTCCAGAACTGAGCCAGAAGAAACCCAGAAGTGTGCCTACCCTCTGGCGTACCACTGATGTCCGTGGGTGGCCCCGTGTTGACAGTACGCTTGGGGTTCTGGGTCAGGGCGTTCTGCCGCGTCCAGTCAAAGTTGTCCATCTTGTCTTGCACAAAGCCACAGATCTTCTCATCCTCAAAGCGACACGTGTTATCTGCAGGGAAGAACAAGGAGTGCCCCTTTTCAGACCTCCTCCTGGGGCTGCCTTGCTGCTTGAGGAAGGTATTCAGCACAGGTGGGCAGCCCCCCGCCTCAGGAGGAGGCTGAAAAGGTATATTTCCATGATGGCTATGATTAAATAAGGGTTAATCCAGACTGTCGGATGCAATTATCTGACAAAATAGAATACGGCTAACAGGACTAAAGAGACATTCTGCTGGGAGATCTAAAGGAGCTGATGTAGAGGATGATAAAAAGAGTAAGAGGATGATGGAGGCAAGCAGGCCATGAGGGCCTTTAAACCATAACAACCTGCTGGTAGAATAATCTTCCCAGGAAAGAGAAGAAAGCGCCAGTAGGTGAACCCCACTTTGGTCTACATGTTAAATTAAACTATGGCACACATGAAAAAGTCAGCTGTGGAGAAGAGGTCAGCTCAGTGCTATAAATGTGTCATTTTGCTAGAGCATATTCAATTTATACAAGCTTAGAGGTATATCTGCTCTTGCAGCTTATGTGGGTTCTCCTAACAAAATACATTACACTGGCAAAGGATTTTTATGTAGCATCAACTACATGTGCAGAAGAGCTTGCATATGCTACTACCACAAGACAATCACAGCCTACAGCAATATGAGATGGATGAAAAATATTGTGCATAGACATAGTCCAATATGGACTTGCAGAGAATGGAGCAAATCAAACTTGACCAGAATTAAGATGCTCTTTCGTCAAACCTTTGTGGTGAAAGCTAGTTCCTGAGCGACAGAACCAAAGCCTTTCACTGCTGATACAGTTGGAAAAGAAGAGAAAGAATAGGCAGAAAAGAAAGAGAAAACGAGTCCAAGACTGGCTACGAAGATCCCTGGGATGAAATCAGAGCTGGAGAATGAGATGAGAGTGGGATCTCAGAGCTCTCGAGTGGTGCAGACACAGCAAGCAGATCTCTTTACTTTCTATCTTTACATTAGAGACAGGGGGGTGTGCTCTGAAACTGAACAATAAAGTAATTAAATCCATGAAAGAAAACACAGAAAAGAAAAACATGTTCTTGCTCAGGTTTTGGAATGTGTTAGAAACTCATCCACGGCACAGTGAAGCATAACTCAATTATTTGTGGTTTACCCCCCAGCACAGTTCCTGCTATCATGGACAGATGAGGAGCAGCCTGAACGCCTACCTGGGCTCCTGCATTGTGCCAGGGGAGATTCAAGTTGGGTATTAGGAAAATCTTATTCTCCTATAGAGCGGTGAGACAGTGGCACAGGCTGCCCAGGGAGGTGGTGCAGTCGCCATCCCTGGAGATGTTCAAAAACCATGTGAACGTGGCGCTGAGGAACATGGTTAGTGAGCATGGTGGGGATGGGTCTTCCCCAACTTTAATGGTTCTATGATAAATGAACAGCATTTTGTCTCTGAGATGCTGCACCTATCTTCCAGCTATAGCCTGCACCACCTCCTCCCATTTGGGAAAGGAAACTGCTGTCTGCCACACAGACATACACCAACAGCCTGCAGTCCCATGCAGCAGGGACATGGGGGCTCTGTGCTGTTATTCCTTCTCCTTATGTGGTTCTTTCACCAAAGCAGTCAGGAAAAAGGATGTGGCCCCTTCCACGGCCCACAGAATGGCTGGACACTATGCTTCAAGCCAAGAGTTCGGTTTGTGGAGAAGGGCAGCTGGCTTTTCGTTTAGCTCAGCAGGAAACGCTGCTTCTGTGAGCTGAGCACAGCCATAGGGAGCTCGACTGGGCTGGCCACTTAACTGCTGATTAACCCTGGCTAAGTGCTTTCCGTTCAATCCGCTCATTTCTAATTAGCATCCTAATCCAAATTAGCCACTGCTACACAGCGCAGTGCTGGGCACAGGGAGCTGGAGGAGGTGGCAGGAGCAGACGGGGCAGACACCTGTAGGGTCTGGGGCTGGGCAATAACATTGGCTAGGGGGTCTGCCAGCCCCAGCACAACAAGATGGTGGGGAAAAGGGCGAGAAAAAGGCTTCTCAGGGTCCTTCTCTGCCCTCCTGGCTGACAGGAGTAGTTCACAGATGTACCAGGCACCTGCTGTTCCTTGGAACATGGAAGACAAAAGCTTTCTCTTGCAATAGCATTATCCCACATGACAGGACCCACTTGACTGTCCTTTTGCAATCTAAGGGACCAACCAGGACAGGAAGCTTGCATCTCTGATCCTATTGTGCTTGTGGACCTTTGGAGGAGAAAGCTAACATTTTTCCCCAGCACAAAATTCCCTTAACTGGGAAAACAAAGCTGAAAACTGTAGCACAGAGGCCTGCCAGGCAACTGACTGAAAGGGAGCAAATCCATGAAGAAAAAGGCACAGAAACCAAAGAAGAAGGAGGCTGAGGAGAAAGCCCAAGCTCAGGTGGAGACCAGAGAGAAAGTCAGTGCAGGAATAAAGGAAAACAGGGAGCTATGCAAGACAAGAGGACATTATTCCTGACTTGCAGCTGAGGCCAAGCCCTGGCGGCTGACAGACTGCTGCATGAGAAGTCCCCTGCACCCTTGGGAAGAGGACCTGAAAACTTTAAGGTGTTAGGAAGGGGCTGCTCTTACTGCTAGAGCACAAGGCACGGGGTACTGCAGACTCACAGCTCTTTGCATGCCAGAAAAGGGCCACGCCTCTGTCCTCACCTCTCATTTTGATGCAGCCACTTGCAGAAGACAGAGCTCCTAGCAGAGAGCACAAAATGGAGGAGGCTCCTGGGCACGGCACTGCAGGACCAGGCTTACATGTAATACCACTTGCCGTGTGGGAGTTTATCTACAGCACACTGCTTCTGCCTAGCTTGGGATCTCAAGGCACTTTGCGGCAACTAATGAACAAGGATTTATAATATCTCCATGAAGCATCGGCACTTCTCTTTATACATCTCCTGCATTACACACGGTGAAACAGATGCACTAAAATACAGTCAGACACATCTAAGGTCACAGCAGGCTGTGTCAAAGCTGGAAGCAGAACCCTGGTGTTCTGACTGCTGGCTGCTTGGTTTAAAGCAAACCACAGGAAGGCAGAAGCCCTGCTGTTCCTCTGAACAGGAAGTGGAGATGCCCACAATAACTTAGGTATATTCAGAGCGCTGGGACACAGGCAGCATGTCACCTCTGGGTGATTATCATCAGGCTGACTGAGAAAAACCTGGCTGATCCAGCCGCAAAGCAAACCTTTAAGTGACCCGCTGCGTCTCAGAGGCCACAACAGCGATCTGACTGCTGACCTCGGCTGTGTGAAGCAAACCTTCTTTCAGACTCATACCATCTGCCAGGGATCCTGGCTCAGCACTGTGGAGCAAAGGAACCTTCCTGATTAAAAATTAAACAGTGGCTTTAAATATTGAACACAGAAGTTGTTCTCTGGATTGTTAGAGGCGAGGTGGAAGTAGCAGGGGAGCTGGTTCCTCAAAGGCTGGAGTTAGTGCTGTCTTCACCAAACAGATTTCCTTGGCAGGCTTTGCAGTGGCAGCAGCTCAGAGTGCAGAGATGTTTGCTCCTGGTTATAGACACCTCCCTGCATTCCCAGAGGTGAGACCCTCAGCCGTGCCTATTAGCATTTCTTGTTGCTTCACCTTCTTGAGAAACATAATCGAGGTTTTCATTTCAAGTCCTTAGGGGTAAGCCATCCCTGGCCCTGAAATTCGAGCTGCCAAATGAATGCATACAAAAAATAATAAGATGATCCTAGCTGCAGACTACGGGTGAATAGCAGATGGAAGCACATTCAAATAAAATTGCCTTCGTCATTTAGCTGTGCTGTGACAGCTAAAACTGGCTTGGAGCACCAGGGACCACGGTCTGAGCCTCAGCTCTGCTACGGACCTGCAGCACGACCCATAGCCCATCACTAGAGATCACTTTCCCCACCTAGAAGATGAAAACAATGCAAACTGGATTGCGACCTCAAAGTACTCTGGGATTTAAGAAACACGTAACAAAATTTTCCATAAGTTTCTAAAGCATTTCTAACCAGTAATGAAAGAAAGCTTTACAATGCAGTAACTGGTTGGGTCATATTGGAGCACCATCTGCTCTAATATCCCTGTCTACGACAGTGGGATAGTATGGGCCCAGTCACAATTTCCATCATGTCATGAGGAATTAGTGGCAGTCACCTGCTTTACGATATGCATTACACACATGCCTGAAGGATGGGCAAAGATTTGAGGAATCCAGTTCTAAACACAGGGATCACATCCTGTTCCCACATGTTCATGCTGGGTCAGCAAGTTCAGACCCCTCTGTGCTATGAGGCACTCAGAGAGAGAGGACACACAAGCACTGGATGGTGAGCAATGAGCCTGTTTAATCTACAACAACCACAGCTGGAACTGATCACCACCCACTGTACATGTCCATGATCTGAAAACATTTTAGCTCCATCACAGCCAGATTGCAGATACATAAGGAATAATGTTCCTGCTCTGGACAGGCAAGACACATTGCACAAGTGAGAAAAAAAATAGCAATCTCGTATGTTTTTTAACTCCCTTATCACCGAGGTTGCAAGAACCAGGGAAACTAAACCATACACTGTGAATAAGATGGAAAAGTTTTGGGAGCAACACTGCAGGGTTTGGGTTGGAAAGTGAAGGTCGTATCCAAATGAAATTGCAGTGCAAAAGTATGAAGGACAGAAAAGATTCCCCTGGAGTTTAATCATGACATTAACATGATCGGTTGTCCTAGGAGATATTTAAAATATTACCTTTGAATCAATATTACTCAAAGAGAGCCTTTTAAGATAAATTCTGGTTTCTAGAATAAGATTAACTGATTTTTAAGAGTCAGTCTTACTGCTAATTTCTAAATAAGTGAAATATTCAATATCTTTTGTTCACTCCCTGTGCTTTCAGTTTCCTTTCGCCTCATAATCTCAGCACCTGGCTCAGTAACCATAGCACATGCATGCCTGCCCCAATGTCATTAACATCTTATTAGGCTGGGAGAGAAAATGCATGAAGAAATAATTGTATTAAGTGACTCTCAGAGTTTGTAAATTAATCACCATTGTGCATGCCCTTGGATCGGGCTGCCAGAGGCATTAATCATCCAATCTTTGCCTTTCACTTGAGAGCTCTCAATGTTTGCTCCCAGAATTTGGCTGGGCAGCGTAGCGTGAGGATACCTTTGCAATCACAACACTTTTTCCTGGAGGTGGTGGTAGCAAGGGAAGTGGGGGTAAGAAGAGGTAGGAGTAGGGATTTCCATGATGCTGAGCTGAGAGGCTCGGAAGCAAGTTGTGGCCCGGAGACAGAGCTATGAGGCTTTGGGCTTATGTTTGCAAAGGGCTCGTATTTGCAATGGCAGCAGGTCTGAAAGGAAGGGAGATCTCTGAAAGCAGGAGTGGTGGCTGAAGTTATGAGGCAGTCAATCTCAAGGCGTGAACTCAGAAGCAGGACCCTGATGCCTGGCTCAGCGGTTCCAATTTTCAGCACAGTCTGGATGAATCATAACAAGGAGAACTCAAGTGCTGGGTTTACTGCATGAAAATACAAGCGTGGCCGAGTTCTCTGATACAGGCAAATTTCATTCTGGTCTCAGTCAAGCTGTCAAAGCAATCCCAGGTGTGCAGTCTGAAGACTCAGCTTACAAAGATTCCGAGGAGGCTGACACAATTAAGACTGAAGTTGCCCTGTCATTACCAGAGATACATGTGGTGTAAAAGCAAGTGGCAAAAAGCCAGATTCTAACACTTTCCCCTGTGAGCCAGAATGCTCACCTCCTCCAGCTAGGGAGGGACACATCCTGGAGTGGGACCCTGGCAATATGTTCATTGTTTCCAGGTGGAAATCAGCCCAGTGGACCAATGAGTCCTCTGTGGAGAATATTTAAAGAAGATCAAAAAGTGGGGAAGAGGAAAGAAAAAGGAATCAGGAGTCAAAGCTACAAAATCCCACTGCCTCTCCGAGAAACTCCTGTTACCAGCTAGAACGTGATGAACCTAATCATCCTCGGAGTATGAATCTGCACAAACGAATGCTTGATGGCTGCCTTTGCAAGATAATCCTGTGCTCCAGTTCCTGCTTGTTGCCCAGTCCTGGCATCTCCTTCCCACTGGTATCCTGCAGTGAAGCAGTAACACTTGCCTGCCTACATGCAGAGTGCTACCTAAGAAGACTGAACGGTGTTTCAGCTTTTTTGATTTTTACTTAGCAGTTGAAAACAGGAAAAAAGAAGCGTCTACATGGAATCAGCCTGCTCTCTGTGGACCACCAGCAGGCAGTTTGCCCATCTCTGCCCAAGAGCTTTGCCTGGGCTTATATCCAACAACCGAAGCAAAGGGACTTTGTTTCATACCTTGGAGATTGGCGTGCTAGAAAGCCTCCTTTATGCTCAATGGACATCATCACGTTCTTGATTAAGAACATCGTTCCGGGACGCTGTGTATTGTGATCTCAAAATCAAGAGGAACTCTGGGTGCTCAGAAAAGATGGGTTTGCATCTACATGTTAGGATGCATTAGCAGGAATGATTGGAAGATAAACGAGAAAGCAAATAGTGATGACATCAGAAGGGAAGAAGAAAGGAACTGTGATCATGGAATTTGCAAGAGGAGCCAGATTTGAGCTAGAGATTGCTCCACACCAGCCTGCAGAGGTGTCAAGAAGAGTACAGGGGTTATACATTCCTTAAACAGAGATATTTTGGAGGACTTTTAATAATCTGCTTAGTGGATGCAAATTGCTAAATAGTGCTTAGTGGATGCAAATTGCTGAATAGTAGAGAGAAGGTGGGCTCAATGTCACAACCTACTCAGTCACAGATATATCAGGTGTAAGTGGGAGGCACATCTCTGGCATATACCTCCTGCAGATAACTCAAGGTACAAAAAAATGGCATTACTTAATGAAATCATTATGAGTCTATGCAATTCCAAGCTCTATGGGGGAAAATATTTTGTTAAGTTAGTGCTGTTTTCCAGTTTGCCTGATCTCTTGGAGCACTTGACTAACAAGCATTACAATCAAAACATAAATACAAAGGTCTTGTTGCTTACCTGTTGGGCTGGGATAGTTGATTGCTGGAAAAGGAAATAGAAAAACAACACATCAGAACAGCTAACACATCAGAACAGCTAGTGCTCTGCCAAATCACAAATCATAATCAAAGTCTGAAAATAAAACAAGCACATCAAGAAAGGTCAGAGTTGTACAAATCTCCTAGCAGCATCCCTGAAAAACAGCACTGCTCGGTGTTTGCCTTGGTGATAGAACAAGCTGCTGACTCACTGATCCAAACAGCAACAGATCTTAATAATGGGTGATCCTAGAACTGCACAGGGAGTCCCTTTGGGCCTCCTGAGCAGTTTCTTCCTGGAAGCACTCACTGGGAGATAAAGCTTGATATCTAGCTTGGCATCAGTGTCGCCTTCCAGTTCAAGAAAGTTGTGTGAGATCATGCAAACACAGGAGGAAGGAGCTCTGTACTTTTTGCTAAAATACAGGGTACAGACTCCTGAGGGGAGTGCATGAATCATAAGGTTGTGAGAATGGATGAGCTGGGAGCTGTTTGGATGCTGGAAAAAGAAGCGTGGTCTATGTCTGTCAATAGGATGATCTGGGATTCAGGGTGTTGGGTAGAGCTATAGGTTTATTATGGCTAGATGGGAAAGGAACTGTGCATTCAGTCTGAAAAGAATGAAATCCCTTGAAACCCTCTTGCTTTTATGGGCCTGTGGCTAATATGCAGAATTCACTGTCTGTCCTCTAAAATATGTCACTGAGCCACAGGAGACTGCAGCATGGCCTGACTGGGGATTGGGGTTTTGGGCTCCCACAGAGAGAAGAGATGTATGTTGGAACTGCTGAGTAAAGAATGAATTGAGACTGACCCTGGTAGGTCTCTATCTAATGCTCTGCATTGATGGTAACAGCCAAAAAACGGCCAAATATGGCGGTACTATGCCATCAAAACTCTACGCAGCTGAGAGATACACCCAAGGTTCCCAGGAGACAATGTCTACACATGCCCATGTCCATTGGCCTGACCCATAGCTGGCAGCTCGGACCTGCTGTCATAGCCAGGACAGAGGAAGAGACACCTACGTTCCATGTACCGGATGATGCGAGCAGCCATATCGCCAGCCCCAAAGCTAGTGATAGGTGTCAAGCGAACTTCATAGCTCTGAGGCACCTTCAGGTTGGGCAGGATGTGCTCCAGCAACAGGCCCTTCTCCATTTTCTGCACTGGAATGAAGGTTTGGATGGTGTTTCGCTGAGCCAGCTGCATGAAAAGAGAACTCAGTGTCATGAAAATCCTGGAATTAGAAACCAGAGAGATCCTATTCACAATCACCTTGCTTTTTCCCTTCCTATACAGGCAAATATGCCTGCATCATCAGTGAGATCATCTTGGAGAACTGGCTAAAAATTCCCTTCCCTGGCATAGAACAGTGATCAGGAGCCTGAGCTTTCACTGAAGGAAAGCTTTCAGGTTCTCCTGATTAGGGGAACGACTTGAAATATGGGTGTGGAGCAATTCCACGTCGAGACCAATGGCTCCAAGATAGGAGAAATAAACCTGATTCACCTGCATCAGTGCACTGAGGTCCTGTGCTCATTGCAGCATGGCATTTTGCCAAGATCCCCTTGAGTTCACAATCACTGCTGCAAAACTCATTCATTTGTTGTCTACATCCTGTGGCATTTCATTTGGTGCCTTGCTGGAACCTACCTACCTGCGATGCTTCCTCAGCATCCTTCTGTGGGATCTGCCCTTCAAGCCTAGCCATTACTACTGCTTCAGACCAGGGCTAGGTGCCTAGCTTAAGTCAATGATCCTCTACAGTCACCCATAGGCTCCCTCTTTCTCTAAAGCCCACTGAGGATGTGAACCATACTCCCTGAACCATACCAGCTGAACAGAGTTTCATACACTCAGGCAGCAGGGAAGCTTCAAGAAAACGATTGGAAAAATATTGTTGTCAAAATCACCACCACTAAAAATGATGAATTATGTGTCATAGAAACTTCCCTGCCACAGTCATGCTTGCTTGGCAGGGGAAGGACAAGAACAAGGATTATACCGTAAAGATACAATCTCTGTTGCTGTGCAGTGCCTGGATCCCTGTGGCAAGGTTTGGTCCTGGTATGTTATTGGGGATGCTGATCCTGGCAATAAGGCCTTCAGAAGAGCTTTCTATGGCCTCACATTCACCGTCCCAGACACTAACCTCCCCTTGATACATTCTCTAGGCTGACAAGTTTCATTGCGAAGAAAATTTTCCTGACAGGCGGGCTCAGTGATCATCATGAATTCTGCAGTAACAGGACTGAAACAGGGATTCAGGGAGGAAAGTTTTCAGCAAATCCATCAGTGTGGAGATTGTGGGGCAAGAGCACAGAGTGAGGGTATGGCAGGAGCACAGGCCAGCAGCACGGCAGGGCAAGGGAGGGATGTGGCAGAGCACCTGAACAAAGCAAGTACATGCAATCCCTCTGATCCCCTCCTACCCTAGCATGTATGACTCTTTGTTCCAGCTGAGAAGCAACGGCTGCCACTGGAGAGCTCCCAGTACCAGAGCACCGTTCTTTTCCAACATGGCCAGGACTCATCTCCTCAACTGAGCCTATCTACCACAGGTTGTACGGAGCTCCCACACAAAGTTCAGGGCTGGACCAGACTCCCCCATGGTACTGTGCAGTGTCTCCCACAGAGCTGCGGCTGCATGTTGTTTTCACAGCCAACAACAAGCTTTGTACCTGCCTTAAACAGGTCAGGCTGCAACTTGCTTGAGGAACTGGCACTCTCCTCCTCCCCAGGTAAGAGGGGTCAGAGGACTGGGAAGGCTCCAGTGCCTTCCCCTATCCCTGTGCCTCCCAGGGAGCAGCATCAGTGGGCAGAACCAGGGCAGTACCTCTGGGAATCAAGCATGAACTTGGCACTGGGCTGCTGTCAGGTTCCGTTCGGATAAACAACACTCTGTCTGCATGCATGCATGCAAGCTGGGTGCAGGTCCAACTGGTGTGCCTGCTGCTCAGCCCCTCCATCTGCCAGCCTGCAGCTCCACTGCTCTGCCAAGAGTGGAACCAGATCCTAGTGGCAGTGATCTCACCTGGGATCATTAGCACCAGACCATAATTTACTGGGAAGGAGAGGAGGAGGCACAAGCCATAGGCAGGGGGCTGGGGGTGGCATGGCTCCCAGCATGGGGCTTTTTGTGAAGTAGAGCTTGACCAGGGGGCTGGTGGCAGCTCCTCCTTACAGGCTGCCTCAAAGCCTGGGCAATGGGAAGGTAGCCAGCAAATAGGAGGGGGTCAGGAGCCATTTCCCTTATCTAGACATAACCTTTAGAAGAGAAACAAAATGGAGAAATCGAAGAGAAGCCTGAGGGTGAGGTTCAGACAGTGCAAATTCCACCTCAGCTGGGAGCTGCATGGAATTTGGGTATCTAAAGCCTCTGGGAACAACGTGAAATTAGGTAGTCTTCCACATCATCTAAGCCAGGACAAGAAATCAGCCTCCAGTCCGGACTGCAAAACTCCTGATGTGCCAGTCAAGTCTACCCACAGGGGCGTGTGGGTTTAATCAAATAAATACTTGGATACCACCTCAGTTTGTCTATGAATCAGAAAAGAATAACAGCACCCATGTCCCCATGGATCACAACCGTCCTCCTTCTAGGTGAAACTTGTATCGTTAGGCAATGGGCAAGGCACAGCGGGTACCCCGGACACACTTCCTCTTGCAGCATAGGTGGAAAGTTTTTAGAAGGCTCAGGGAGAGAGAGAACAGACTCGAGTTCAGCACAGTTTAGAAGGTGTGACATCAGTGCAAGGGAGAACAAGGCCTGGCTCCAGCCAGCTGCTCACCCTGTGAGTGCACAGCTGCTGTGGGCTTGCAGTGATGAGTACAGGTCCAGCAGACAGCGAAATGAGAGCCAAAGTCTGGCTCCGCCTCCCCCTCCCCAAGCATCGTTTGCCTTCTTGGCTGCCAGCAGCAGCTCTGTACACAGCAGCATGCATCAGTCCAGCAGGAACTCGTTTTTAATCCTTTGCTCCAGTCTCCTGCTGCTGCCTTTATGCTGTTCTCCCATGCTACCCCAGTACCTCCTTTCCTCTACCTCCTCTTCAGCCTTCTCCTTCCCTCTGATCATGCTAGCGTGGTCCTCCAGTGTAATACTGCTGCGGTGCAGTTCCTAAAGCAGAGGCAGGTGCAGAGGACAGTGAAACACTGGCCACCTTATTCAAGATGCTGAAGCCTCCGTGGAGGATCTCAGGCACCGAGCTCATTTATCACCAGGCTCAGGATGCTGCCAGTGGGGCCAGAACAAGAGCACAGAGCAATGCGCAGTCTCATTTCTGCCTTCACCTCCTTCCATTTCAAATAATGAGAGGGAGGGAATGGGAATAGAAAAAAAAACAACAAACAAACTCACACTATTTCTACCAGATGGCTGTGGATATCACACAGGATGCAGAGGTGGGAATGCTCTTGCAGAATGTTTTTTCTAGAAACACCTTACAAAGGACAAAAACACCCCAGGTGGGATGTATATATCCACACGTACAGTAGGCAAGCTATCCCTTTTCTCAGTCACTTGTAAGCAATATTAGCGACCAAGAGAGAGAAAGTACACATGCTTACATGTGTACTTAGCCATGAAGTCTCCCAGTACTGCAAACTGTGTCTGCCCTTTCTCATTCCTCACCATCACACCCTGCTGGCAGGCCTTGTCTACCAGAGTTCCACACTTTATCGTGTAAACTGGTCTGTAGTCCACGCAGAGTGCTTGGGCCAGTGTGACCAGCCTTAGCTGGCTTGTGGCCCAGAAAGACACAGATTCAGAGAGAAGAGCCATACTACCGCTCACCACATTTCATTCCCAGATGGGATGCTTTCTCTGCAAAAAGGACCATTGTATGACACCACCACATCTAAGCTTTTTGTTTATCAGAAGAAAAAAAGGATGCTGTTTGCAGACTGAATTATGTTGAAAGCAGGCACGTATCAGCTATCAGATATAATAAAGCCAAAGCCTATTAACAAACACATCTGTCAATAGCTACTGTTGCCGTGCTGCACAGCAACCCGCACCAGGGATTCAGAGGATCATGATAACCTGTGTGTGCTGGGACTCAGCGTGACCTGAGCAGCTACTCACGTGCCCTCACAACCAGCTGCACACTGCACAGCTACATGCTTAAGGGAGAAAGTGAAATCAGAATGAAAACCTGTTCCAGCACTGAGCCTCGGGAATCACTGCAAACACCAGCTAGAAAAACATATAGTAAAGCCCCACAGGTTCTCCAGCAAGCTGATCGGAGCAAAGGAACTGCTCGGTGGGCATCCTGCTTCCCAGCATTGCTATCCACTCCTGCTGCTCTCTCCCCTTATGCGTCCCACTTCTTCAACGACAACTCTGCTCAGCGCCAAGCATTAGCTCTGCTCTCCAGCATCTTCTCCAAAAATTCCTTCTACATGCACTCGTTCTCTCTCTCCCTTTTTCACTCTGCCTCACTCCAATTGCAGCCAAGCCACCCAGTTTATCCTCTGGTATAGACACATCCCAGTTTAGCATGGTCCAGTGGTCAGGTGAAGGTGACAGCCACAGAAGGGCACTTTTCCTCTGACAGATAATACTACTCAGGATGTGAAAGAACCTTCCATTTTTATCAATTCAGACTGTTTGCCAGGAGTCTTGAGCACAATATATAGCAGTGTCCTAGGGGGCTGCAGGCATCATCTCATGTTGAATTTCCCCTGTGGCTGAGACTGCCAAGAATGAAACCAATCTAAATGCAGCTAAGACAGAGATACCCCCTTCCAAAGGGACTGTTGCTTGATGGGACCAGGACCTCAACAGGAACAATCACACCATTGCCTTCAACATGAAGAGACCGGCAGCACCTGTTGCCTTAAACTGGTGACAGCCAGGAAAGATGTACCCAAACACCCCATCCCTGGGACTGGAAGGTGCTGAGCTTTGTTATGGCACTGGTGGCAAACTCTTGAATGAACGTGAGGCTCTGCAATGCAAATCACCTAGCCATCACAGCAGGCACCAAGCATAGCTGCCCCCCCACAGGGCTTATACTCCGATTTCTCCTGCTGCCAGGATTGAGATGTTCACACTACTTGTGGCTTTGCTAAGGTTTCTCAGGCATTTAATCCTCCACTGCTGGAAAATGAGTCCAGAAGATGACTGAAAATAAGACAATAGTGAATTCTTTGGGAAAAGAGAAATTAAAAAATGCTCTGAAAGAGAGGCAAGAGGAAGGTGGGGATATGGAATTTTAAGAACCTCTCCTGAACATATGAATCTGCAGTACTTTCCAATAATCTTTCTCACCCACTTCTCCCCATCTTCTTTCTTGTACACAGCAGTAGACTGAGATTTTGGTCCCCGATGTCACCTTGGGTCCACAGGACAGAGCAGAGGAAGATGGGTTTTTCTTTGATGTTGTATTTGGACACCACAGATTAGATTCTTGCTCTCTATATTTTGGGACAGGCATAAAACCCCTCTTACCCTACACTGGTAACAACCTGCTATCTACCAGGAGTTTAGAACAGGGACAGCATGACTGCCTCCAGGGACAAAGCAGGGGAGGTACAGCTTTGCCTCACAGAGCCCAGTCCCTTGACACCGCAGGGGCTATTTCTGCTCATTTGTTTTATGAATGTATCATATCCCATCTTAAAAGTCATTCCCACTTTGCCTGCTTCTCCCGCTGGACAGCTGTTCTGGAACCTAACCACCCTAATGTTCTCATTTCCAGCCTGAATTTATTCACAAGCAGCTTGCACCCACTTGATCTCATGCCAGTATTATCCTTTAACTTTTCCCTCCCTGCTGCTTGACCCCCCATTGTTTTTATAGACAGCAATCACATCCCCTTCAGCTTTTGCTTTGCTAGGCTAAGAAAGCTGAGCACTCTGTGCCTCCTCTTGTAACACACTCTCACTTTCCCTATTTATTTCATAATCTTCTCTTGCATGATCTTACTTGCTGTTGCTGAGTTGGCATACAGGATGCAGCAGGTTCTCTCCTCCTTCCCTGGCAGTACCTCAGGCTTCACCTAAGAGTACATTTACCCTTTCTCACACCTACCTCTTACCAGCAACTCACTGCAGTCAACTCTTTCACCCACATTATGCCTCCAGTCCTGTCATTTCCCACTTATGAGCTCCTAGCTTGCAGCAGATTCCTCTGTCAGCACTCTCCACACTCACAACCTTTCATTCGTACTGCTGCATTTCATCCTACTTGACCCACTGAAGCAATTTTCAGCCCTCAGGATCTTCTTTATAGTATCCCAGTCTTTCACTGTCATGGCCTTGCCTTTTCAATTCAGCAGCACACCCACAGAATCATTAAGGTTGGAAAAGACCTCTAAGGTCACCTTGTCCAACCACCAGCCCACCCCCACCGTGCCCACTATCCATGTCCCTCAGTGCCACATTCACACAGCTCTTGAACACCTCCAGGGACGGTGACTGCACCACCTCTCTGTGCAGCCTGTGCCACTGCCTCACCGCTCCTTCTGAGAAGAACCCTTCTGAGAGGGGATTCTGATCTGACCACAAGGTAACAGCCTTGGTGAAGGTGTCTTCCCACTCAGCAGTGTAGCTGCTATCTGCAAGAGCTGTTTGGTTAAGCTTTGGGTTTCAGAGAAATTTGCTTTGGATATGAAGACAGACAGTAGTTGGGACATTTCTCTATAATTTCTCATCAAACTTCCCGTGCCTGTCAGATTGGATTGCAACATGTTCCTGGGTTTATACTTTATCAACACCTTGAATGGAAATGATGTCAAACATTAACAGCATCAATTAAAGTACTAGGTGGATTCATTTCCTTTTCCTTGTTTGATGACCATTGCTTATTAGGGGTTTTCAGAGCAAATAATCACATCGGAAACATAAAATTGTCATCTGCTAGACAAGCAGACCCGCAAACTGAAATTCATGCCTGTGTTGTTCATCAATCAAGCACACTTGTTCAGATCCTGAGGTTAAGCAAGCATAAGCAGTCAAAGCAAATCCATTATTCAGTCTAAATGAAGAGTCCTGGAAGGTTTTCCTCCGAAATTGTCCATAGCAGGAGGCTCCCTTTTCAGGATGAGACATCCCCATCTCTAAAGAGAGAAACAGCTGTGACCTTCAATAGCGACAGAGGACAGCTGGAGCCAGGAGAGCGCCTTGCTTTCTCACACACATGCAATCAGCTGCCCATCCTCATTAGGTACCAAGAGCAGCAGTTTACAGCTTCCTAGAGAAGCCAAATTGGTGCTGTCATGAATTACTGTAAGCGCTTGTACCACACTCTTCAATAATGTCTTTCATTAGAGGCTGATCAGAAAGCAATATGTATTTTATTAGCATATGTTCCCTGGTCTAGGAACAGATCTAATCTTCACTCTGTCAGGAAGACAGTCAAGCAAAAGCCTTAACTGAGGCGCAGAATGACTGGCAACTTTATGAACCACGGCTTAGTGGGGTACTGCAGTGCTGCACGTTTTGAGGAGGAAGTGCCCAGGAGTGGAGAAGAAAAGGAGTAAAACAGAACCTGAATTAGGTGATGGGTGGGAAGCAAGGCAGAGCCACGTACTTCCCAGTCTCAGTGAGGAGTCTGTGTTGGTGTTACTGTGGCTCGTACTGAGTTAAATGGGTTATATGCATGTCTAGCTATGCTTATTTGTCTCATACCGTCTCACAGCCATACCTTCAATCCTGAAGGCACATGGATCCTTCTGTTTAGAATGGGAGCTCTACACTGCTGCTGCAAGATCCTACCTGTACCCCTCTATGCATTGCAGGGCCTGGAATCGCCTCTTTGTCTGCATGATGAGCATAAAATCAGTAAAGGACTATATTCTTCATATTGCTTCCTCCTTCCCAGAGCAGTGCTTCCCATGACTATTGAACCCCACATATGAAAACTGGCACTACTCAGAACCTTTCTGGATCCAACTTTATACCTTTCTTTACCTCAGTGAGTGCAGATGCCTCTTCCCATCTCCTTGCACCAGATCCAACCTTCAGCAAGACCAACATATGTGTCAGTGCACCATCCTGCACCAATTGTCGCTCAAGAAGAGAATGCAGCCCAGCTCTGCACAGCCCAAATTTTCCAGTTTCTGTTTGGTTGTGCTCTGAATCATTTTGTCTATAATATGGTTGAAACTTAGTAAATGAGGCTGTGCCACCAACAGAAATTGTTACTTCCTAGGCCCCTTTCCTCAGGCTCATTTTAGACTCTAGCAGAGTATGCAGTTAGGGCATCTTTACCCTTAAAAACAACAGTTAATAAAGGATGGGGCTATTCCTTACTGGAATTCCTTAGTTTGTGTGGGACTCTGGACTTCCCAGTCTGGTATGTGTAGTGAAGGTATACAGGCAAGTATCACCCAGGAGTCTAATGGCCACCTCTGAATCCACTGCACCTGCAGTCCTACTTCTAAAAAAGAAGGGGCAGACAGCACAGCATGTACAGGGAGAGCTGTAAAATCCTTCCTGTTTCTCCATGCTGCCTGTGCTGGCAGCAAGACTGCATAAGCTTCATTCCATTATGAAACAGTCAAAACATCTTCCTAGAGCCTACTCCTGTCCATTTGTCACCAGCTACAGGACAGACTGTCTCTTCCTTCTAAATCCTTTCTCCTTCGTAAACCTTCAACATGTTCTAGGAAGCAAGAGCAGGGGAAACAAAACCAAAAAAAAAAAAAAAAAAAGGAAACAGAAACAAAAGAATGAAAAGGAGGAAAATAGAGAGGGGGGAATGGAAAGGGAAGAAGATTAACAAAGAAAAGACTCACTCCAAAAGCAGTAGCAGGAACTTGGATCTGACTACTGAAAACAACAGATGAGCAGAGTAAAAGGCAGGAAGCTACATCACAGCCTATCGATACAGAGTCTCAGAAAGACTCAATAACTGACATGTACCCCTTGAAGCCACTGGAGGAGTGTGGATAAGAGATGCACATAAAGAACTCACTTTTATCTTTGAGACCTGGCAAGCATTTTTCATCCTGTGCTCAGCTTTGTAAAACACAAGCCAACAGCCTGCTGGATACGAACAAGCACAAGGGTGTGAAAACAACATCTCAAGCCTGCAGGGCTGATATGAGGGGTATATTGGTTGGGGGAATGTGATTATCTCTTCTCTCACATTCTCCTTACTCTGAATGAGCACTGAGTAGTGGTGTTAGGAGCTAGAGATAGATGAGATTTTCTTACTAGATGTGTTTTAAGAGCATATGAGCTTTTCAAGCAAGTCTATTTGTACTGCTCTTCTCAGGCACTGTGACTATTCCAAGCATAGCTAAGAGTGAGAAAACTGTTTATAATTATTCCCTTGTACCAGGGAAGCTAAACAATATCCTGCTTTCTCTCTAGATCAGCCAAATGCTTGAATTGCATTAAGAGCATCATTTATGAAAATTGAATGTTAAGGTGTAATCTCATCTGCAATGCACTTTCTGAAGGGTGAGCCATGTTGTAAAGATTCAGCTGCCCAGTTTTGGGCAGGTTACTTTACTTGGGATAATCAGAGAAGAGAAATGGTAGCAAGAGACTGAAGCATGATTAATCTGCCACTGCTCATATTGCTAATTTTCTCAACTGATTGCAAATGATATCTGGACCAAGGATAAACAGCTCAAGAAAACCACGAATCATACTGAGGAGGAATGTGTGAATGCAATAAGACAGAGTTAGTCAGGATAATTCATTAGTTAGGCAACGTTTGCTAAGATCCTGTAGGCTAAGGGAAGTCTCAATAACAGAACTGGAGGATATTAGGCAGACCTAAGGGAAACCTCATCCCACTGCTCTGGGCAATTCCACTGAACTCGCCTGACCAATCTGTGCTAGTTACACCCTTCAGGAAACACTCAGATCTTTGGCTGAAGAGCTAACCAGACTCATGGCTGGGCAGACACCTCTACCTGCAGCGAGAAAGGGTCAGGAGGAAACTTGCTTCACTTGCATTGAGGGGAAACTCTGCTGTTGCTGACTTGGTCAATAAAGAATTCAGACAGGAAATGAGAAAAAAGCTCCTCAGTTCCCACCCCCACCAAACATCCATCTGATCTGGAACCTTCTCTGCAGCACAGGTAGAGAGGACCTTGCCTTAGCAGCTGGTCTCATGGACACACTATCCCACCATGGTGTATTGCCGGGGACAGAAAGAGAGTTGGCTCAACATGCTGTAGGCTGCAGGGATGGCTGCTGAGCCCCATTTTCAGGCAGGGGGGAGCACAACTGAGGCAGGATCCTGCCCTCTCTGCTCCCAGATGCCTGTGGTACAGTTACTGCTTTACCCCCTAAGTCCTCCCCAACAGTCTAATTAAGCTTCAAGCAGAGCTTGTCCATCAAACGCTATTGATCAGCTTTCACCAGCACGTGGCTGCCATTCAATCCCACCACACGTCCCAAACCTCTCCCTCTCACAGCCTGTAAAGGCAGCATCACCTCTCCCTCCCCTTGCTTTCCCTGGCTTTGCATCCTGATGGCTGTTTGATCCATCTGCTAAACACACTTCCCAGACACACTCTTTTTGTATCCTTTTCCACTCCCCTCAGGGCTGAGTTCTGCACAGCATCACACACGCCACTAGCATAACTGAAGGCAACTGACATGAGAGCACACGCAATCTGCCTATTCCTCCTGCCTGAACAAAAGTTGAAAAAACCCTGCATCAGTGGGGGAGAGAGGAGAGTTTGAGCCTCCTCCTGCTACAGAGGACAGCTCAGCAGGCAGGTGGAATTGTGCTGATTTGACTTTGTCCCATATGACAGCAGCCTGTGATCAAACATCAAACTGGCAGCCAGGGCAGGCAAAAAAGAAAAGAGGACTACAGAAGCTTTCCAGCATGCATGACTTAGAAGCCATCCCACTACAGAAGGTCTGCTTTGAAATTCAGTCCTAGGCAAACATTGCAGGGCCAAGTCACTGCAGTTCACGGTCCTAACACCAGCAAGAGAGGACCAGCACAACCCGTATCAAGTGACAAGATTAACAGAAAAGGGATGTGCTGTGTGTCCCACCCCACAAGTCTTTTGATCCATGCAGCATCTCACAAGCAGCCAGCGGCACCATCTGCTGTGTCATGGGAAGCCACACTCCTCTCCCTCAGGCTGGGACTGTCATTCCGTAGTAGGGAGGAGGAAAGGAAAAGGAGCTGACGTGTCCCTTTTCTATGTTTCCTGTCTGTGTCCCTGTCCATGTACTGCAAGCCCTTCTCATCCTCCAGGTGACATCAGGTGAGTGCTGCACAGGTCACAATTTATGCAGAGCAGGATGGGACCCTTCCCAGTTTACAAACCGCAGTTCCATCCTTTAATCTTCTCATCTTCCAGAATGAAAAGGAATCACAAGGACCTCCTGAGAAGCTATATAACTCAGCTGTCCTGAAATCTCACTGCATCACCTCTGATCGTGTCCCCTAACTGAAAACTCCCCCTTAGCACTAGTGGGGGGACATGCAGGATGGGCCATGAAGAGCATGGGAGCATAGGGCACAGCAGGCTTTGGGATACAGGCTGTAGGCACAGGCCTATCCACAGCCCCATCTTCCTCTGTTACCGTGGTGATGGCAGCATTTCACAGACAGCGTGCAATCCCCGGGTGCCAGCAAAACACTAGCCCATTTGTTTGTAAAATGAGTTTGGTCACCCCTGCCTGCCTTACGCAGAGCTTCCTTCTTCTGTAGCCCTCAGGCAACCCCCCGAAGTGCCGACTGCTCTGTCTCTCAAGCAGCTTCACCTGAAGCCATGGCCGCATCAGCAGAAGATGAGGGTTTTCATTCCCCTCCCACAGCACAGAGTTGGGCTGCCGCAAGGAGTGCCTTTTGCCGTGTTCAGAGCCCTTCCTGACTTGGGGCATGTAATGCAGACAAAGCAATTCTGAATGTGCCCGTCTTGCTTCTATATTTTGCTCCACGCACTGGATATGGCTGAAGGTGGGAAGAGACAGCCTCTTGGTTCGGCCCCACATGGATGTTCTTGCCACCTGTGAGCAGAAGGCTGGGAGGATGACCTTGCTCTGAAAGCTTGTTCTACCCTAGCTGCACACACCAGTGGTTTATAAGATCACAGTGTTGCTTGCAGGCACTGGAAGGTGCATCTAGGTTCATTAGGTTGGGTTCTGCATGTGCCAAGGGCCATGCACATGGGTTCATCAAGCTGTGGTGGTACATGAACAGGGCAAGACAGCATTGTGGACTAACTATTCTGATTTAGGGATTGATGTAGAAGAATAGGGACAGGCATATGGCTCACTTCTCCATTCTAAGTCACATTGTCCCTACTTGGTTCATAAGGAAGGGGTGTGAGGATGCCCTGCCCCACTCTACGTGGCCCTGGAGAGGTGTGCAGCTCCGTGTACTCTACTCTCAAGAGTAGAGCAAACAAAGAACTCAGAGGCAGAAAGGAAGCGATACGGATCCATAGACTTTGGGCCTCGGTGTAAAAACTCTCCCACTGGGTTGCGATGGCCATCAGCGGAGTTATCCTTCCGCTCTAATCACAATCATTAAATCCCTGCTAAAGTCCCTGTCCTATGTGTGTCCAAACAGCTCTGTTATCTGCCACCTCCCCGCACGGTGAGCCGACTCCCCACGGCCGCGGCTCTCATTAACGCCGCTCTGGCTGGCTGATGAGGCGAGTGGCAGCCGGCTCCACAGCCCAGATGAGGTTTGTAGACAGCAGGGGATGTTTATCCAACACCGGGGGGATGAAAGTACAAACAAAGAGAGGCCGCACAATTACTCAGGCATCGCACAGGGCCACTCTCATTAAGGACAGTCTCCCTGACAGGAATTAATCTGAAATGACAACTCAGTGAGCTAATTTAGCAAATGGGTCTGGGGCTTGGCCCAGTGCAAGTCGTGGGGCTCTGTCTGCCAGGTGGGGCTGGGTCTGCTCTGCTGAGGGGAAGGCAGGAAGGCGTGAAGCTGGGCATGCTCTGCCTGAGTCCGCGTACCAGAAGGCATGGAGGCAATGGCAGCCTTGGGTCTCCTTGAGGGGTACAACAAAGATTAAACTCCCCTTCTGCACCAATACCTTCTCCTTCCTCTTTCTCCTGCAGCCTCAGGTCACAGATGCGTTCCAACTCATTACGTGCACAGTAATTCTGCCACTAGCCTCTGCAACCGTAACCACCAGCCCAGCTCAGATCTTTCCTCCAGGATGCGACCTGCTTGCAATATTAGATGGCTTCTCATTTCTCTTTAATGTTAGAGCAGAGCACTGGGAGGGGATAAAATACACAGAGAGAAATAAGCAACTTAAAAGGCTTTTTATTTTTTAAGCAAAGATCTGGTTTGGGGAGGCTGCTTTGAATCCCCAAGCAATGAAAAACATTTTTAGTTGGAGCACAGTGCCTCAGTGCCTTTCCATGCTGTGAGAGCACACAGAAGAAAAAAGCTGACCAAATGAACACCCCAAAGCCTGCTGGATCTGCCCAGAACCAAATGACCTAGGGCTGCAAACTCATTAAGATCACTGGCTGCAGTGAGGTAAGGTGGTTAGCGTTTAGGTCAGTTGCCTTGGAGCAAGAAAGGGAAAACCTCCCAAACCTCCAAAATAGACATCCATGAGGCTCCCCACTGAATTAGCACTCAACGTGATGGTGCTGCCTAGCCCACCTGGCTGACACACTCCAGGAAGTAACAGCCTGTTTGCAAAGACAAAGGCTTTACAAGAATCTTGCTTTACAATGCTAGTATATGTGCTTTGCCTGGGTCAGTGGCTCCAAGCTGTCAGGCTGTTTACTGGGTTTTAATTTAAGGTTAATTCTTATTCTACTGGAACTGGTACGTCTGCTGTGCTATTCAGCCTCTGCTGCAGGGCTGGGAACAATCAGCTTCTATGGAAATGCACCTGTCTGTCTTGCTGGGAGCCCATGCATTGCTTAGGAAAACAAACTCCCCCAGACTGCTTGCAATCCCCGCAGGAATGCCCAACCAGCCCTTGGAAGCCATTGAAGAGGGAGAGCTGGAAAAGCCATAGCACCAGCCAATTAATAAGCAGCACTTTTACCCTCACCCAGCCCCATTTTCAGCAGCTGCTGCAAGTAAATTGGATTCAAGGGTTCCCAGGTGCTTTGTAAAGCATCCTTCTATTTAGGGATCTTCATATTACATATGCTAAGAGCTCTTCAAGCAAACTGGGGAGAGCAAGAGGAAAACCAGCAAGCCATGTTACAACCAGTGGGCATTCCAGCTGGTTGCCCTTTGGACTCCAACTAAACGAAAGCTAAGAACCCTCCCAGACAGCCCCTCGCTACCCAGCAGGCACTGAGTTGGCATGCAGTCCCACTCGCGTTTGTCCTTATGATGCTGACAAGCATTTGGCCGTGGAGGCTGGGGAGCTCCCATGGCTGGAAGAGGTGGGCTGGCTGCCTGGGTAAGCTCTCATCTGTTTGATGCTGGCAATAAATCAATCATGACTGGCCATGTGTAAGGCCTGTTTTGTTTTGCTTTTTAAATCTGTGGAGAATATCCCACTTCAACACCAGCTATCTAGGAGGACTTTTGTGCTACCTTAACTAAAGTCTGGAAAGCCAGTGCATCCTGTGAGGAGGGTACCCAGGCAACCAGTAGCTCCTCATTCAGGCAGACAAATCCCCTTTCTTAAGAGCTCTTCAAACGCCGACGCTTTTAAGCTTTTGAGCTTTTTACAGTTATATTCAGTAACGTCACCATATTCTGCAGTTTGACAATTGATCAGCAGGGCACAAAGCTCAGCTCACGAGCCCTGGTATGGGGAAGAATGTGACAAAGGAGCAAAACCTGCAGGATGTGGAAGAGGGTGATGGTGCAGGGGAAAGCGGGAAAGAGCAGGAGGACCCACAAGAGTGCTATAAGCCCAATGGAGATGTCAGAAGGAAAACACCAGGGAGACAGCAGCACAGCAGAGAGCTCAGTGAAACCTCAGCACATGGAGGTGTGGAGACCTCGCCATGTGATGCAAGTGGTTTTGCAGGAGGAGGGCCATGCAATACTGGGAACATCCTTTTCAGACTTTCCTGCTTGTGCGCAATAGAATGGAAACCCTGCTGCCTCCTTGCTCTGTCATTTGTTATTCACACCCAGGCCACCACGATGGGACCTGTAGAGATTTCCAAGAGCCTGATCATATATCACATTGGGATACAACAGGGTCACGGTATAGCAGTCCTCCAAAACACACCTCTCACTAGTCATTATGTAGTGATGCTGCACAAGAAATACCAGCAGCAGGAACCAATGGGATATGAAAAAAACCACAGAAGGTTAGGCTTTCACAGGCACTCAGCTTCCTTTATGTCAGAACTTAAAGCAGAAATGTGGCTTTTCTTTCACTTAAACCCTTTTGCTAGAAGCACGCTGAGGACAAGAACCAAGATTACTTTTAGGCACTGTGCAAAAGGAAAAAAACATCACTGGAGAAAGATAAAAATCACAAATTAGTTTGTGGAGTTGCAGTGCTGGTAATAGCAAAACTTGGCTAACAGGGAAGGGGTACTGTGACAAACTGCTTTCATTATTAGAGGCTCCCCTGTGTCCTGTATTATTATTAAGCACTGACAATGCGTTCTGCGCTGTATGAGGAACAAACAAAGGCTGTCCCACCCCAGAGAGCTCACAAGCAAACGGAGACATAAAACTGAAGCCTACTGTGCAGAACTAGAGGAGAGAGAAACTTGGATTTTTTAAATTATTTTATTTCCTACATGCAGTAAACAAACTTCTCCTTACAAAACACATTTGCTTCCAAGCTACCACTGAGCGGCAAGGAGCACCAATTTTAAGCATCCCCATTTTTAAAATGTATTGAATGCAGGCACTTTGCTAAGCTTGGGTGAAAGTATCTGGCAATCCTTACTGGTTAACGTGCTCTTTAAAAACATCAGACTCTTCCTTGTCCTTCTCCAACCGGTGCTCTCTTCAGCTTTCCCTCAGTTCTCCTCTCAGCCCACTTTCCATACTCTGGTGTGATTTCTCTTCAGATTCAGCAAGCCTTGAAACCCACTTCTCTTTCCCTGTGGAGTTTATGTAGTCCCAATAGCTTTATTACTGTGACAGTATGAAAGCCCTTTTGCAACACAAACAGACACTGACTTTCCTGCAGTTCCTGCCTGGAGAGCTCTTCAGCTTATTCCCTTTATTTCACATGAGTGTTGAGGGTAGAAGCCTACTTGCTTGAATCTTTGGCCTATGAAATCTCTAAAATCTACTAATGAGCGTGGACTTTTGTTCATATTAACCTCCCTTCAGAATACTGAGCACTATCTATCTGATGGGAGGCAGGAATGCTCTGAAAGCTCCCAGCTGTACCCAATACCTAACTTAACGAACACTGAGCTGTGTACTCAGCTCATGTCTCTGATTCACCTGGGAAGGGACAAGACCAACTACAGCTCTTAATCATCAGGGAGACACTGATGCAACTGCCCCCAAGGTCCTCTCCTCAAAAGCATGCACCAGGGGAGAAGACCTTACCTGCCTGACTTCTAGGCGATACTTGAGGATAGGATCCACAGCATCAGGTTCCTTCTGCGTCCACTGCAAGATGTAAGAGTAATTCTTGGATTGCTTCTGGCTCAGGGTGGGGTTTGGAGTGTCATAGTAAAATTCTGGGCTGTAAGCTTTTGCTGAAGAAAAAAAAAAAAAAGGAGGAAAGTAAAGAGTGCAATGGAAGGGGAATATAAATTACAAAGATATTTGTCGAGAGTGAAAGAGCTCTGCTTACCCAACTTACCATCTGCCTTTGGCATGAGATATTCTTCAATATTCCAGCTGTTGTTGCACTGACATGTTAAGCAGTTCATGGCATCTTTTTCCTGTGGACTGCTTCTGCTTTCACAGTCTAACCTAACGGGAGGGTTCACAGACCTGCAGCACCAGTGGGGCATGACTGACACCAGAAAAGGTGGAAACAGCTTCGGTTCTCCTGCTGGAACCAGCTCTAATCTTTTGTGCCTTGCTTTTTGTAGCTTAGATTGAGGTAACTTTAAACTGGCATTTCTTCTGTTTCATCTGCAGCTTTACAGAGTCTCCTGCTAACAATCCCTGAGGAAAGATCATTTGGCCAGTAGGTCATAGGTAAAGTGTTATTTATCACATAGGGGACCATGGCATTCAAAAGGAGACCTTGCTTCTTCTGCATCTCCCCCGCCTTGAAAACACAGTGCTCCAGCCCCTTTGTAGCACGGCTGTCAGCTCTGCAGCAAAGGGGATGTTGACCTCAGCCAGGGTGAAAACGGCAAGAGCTTTTGCAGGGACAGAGTTGCTTTTTCTAAACCCACACCTCTAAAAAACCAGAAGGAAGCAGGAGAAAAAGAAACGCAGAAGAAAAGATGTACTGGAGAGAATAATAGAACTGTAGCATGGCTTATGTTGGAAGGGACCTTAAAGATCTTCAAGCTCCTTGCCTTGGACAGGATTACCAACCACTAGATCAGAGTACCCAGGGCCCAGTCCAACCTGGCCTTGAACACCTCCAGGGATGGGGAGAAATTGGACGGTTCAGAGAACAAGGGTTTTCCTATCATTTCATCAGTCACTGCTGGCCTGAACCAGTAACCAACAGGGCTTGAAGGCTAGTGGACAATGCACAGGGCATGCTTATCTCCAGTCCATGTCTAATCCAGGCCTGCACACACATGGGCAGGGAGGGGTGCAGCAATGCAGAAAAGCCCCACCACCATCTTCCTAAGTACTGTGCTTCACCTTGCCCCCTGAATCCCGGGCCCTGCCGTTCACTGTGGTTATAATTAGGCTCAAAAGGATTCAACATTTTATTTTTTTATGAACTCAGATGGATAATATTGATGTTTATTTCCAAGTCTTTTTTTCCTTATTATTTTTATTGACTTGAATTTTTGCACAAGCAAGAGGTTCAGAACCACCTCAGAGACTAATTGCTGCTTATTCAACTTGTATTGACTGTGGAAGTCAGGCTTCATAATGGATTCAGAAATAAAATCAGAACTGATTATAATCATAATCTTGCATGATATTAATTCCTTATTAATTGACTCTAAAATAGAAATAGAAGCTAAAAAAATATCCTTTTAATAGAAAGGAAGCACATCAAGATACTTTTGGAACTTCCTTTCTGGCAACTTTTACCACTGCCAGAAAGTCTGTCTTTCTCCTCCAGCTGACAGGAAGAGCTGAAGGTTATTCACTCAGTCTTTCAGGGCTTTTTTGTGCTGGTAGATGGTGGGGAGCAGGTGATGAGCAGTATGGAGGGGATCTGGGTGTGGATTGGATGTTTCGCCATCCTTCCAAAATATCACAGAAAAGCTAATCTCCCATGCACAGAAGAAACTAATCCCACAACAGAGACCTATCCATCTTGGTCATGGTTATATATTCTACTTCCAGTACATCTGAACACCTCATGGTCACAGGTGAGTCACTGCCTGCCCATCAGCTAGGAAGGTTTACGGTCCATCTTTTACAAGAAAGAAACAGAAAGAAAAAGAAACAACACTGTTCCTCCTGCTCACAGAGGAAGGTTGTAGCAGACATGAATTAAAACTCCAGCAGTCTTGAGCCCAAGTACTGTAGCCTAGGCACCGAGTTACGTTTCTGGTTCTTTACAGGTTCAGAAGGTCCAATTGATTTGCAGCTGCCCAGGCAGAGATGTCTGGAGCTGAAAAGCCAGCATTGGCTATCAGTGCCTTGGAAGGAGAAGAGAGATGCAGAAAAACAAATGCTTGCAGCTTTCCAGGCAAGGGCTCTGTAGAGATGTCCACTGCTTTCTGTTAAGGGGATCTTTTCACATGGGGCATGACCTGGCACACAGGATGGCATTATGTATTACTTATTTTTTTCCAGCAAAATTCAGACCCTGGAAGTATTCCCAAACTTGCTAAGGACAAAGCTCGCCATGGCGGATGGCTCATTGTGGGATATAGTTTGCCATCAGTTAGTTAGCAAGATGAGACTTACAATCATTTGAAGAAATAGTAGAGAGAGAGAGAAAGCTCTAAAAGCCAAATCAACTACCAGACCAGTTTTGGGGATCCAGGAGATCCCAAAAAGTGAGAGCAAGGTCCTGAAGAAGGGCCCAAAGTGTGGAAATGATTTACATTTCCTCATTCCTGAGAGCATCTTGGAATTATAGCATAGCTGAGTTTTTTTCATACTCTGGGAAAGACTCCCTTCAAAATCTGGCCTCTTTGCAAATTATTCTCTTTTTTTTTTTTTTTTTTTTTTTTTTTTTTTTCCCAGCCCTTTCTTGACATGTATAATAAATTGGCCCTAGGCTGAAAAAAAAATATATTTTGGCTGATTATTTTTTTTTTTTTTAGTTTATTAAGGGAACCTCATTTGAGAGCTTGTTTAGAATCTGGTGCCCAAGTCGATTCTGGGGTCATGGGAAAAATAGATTTAATGATCAGCCAGAGAGGCTAGAGCAGATGTGTGGTTTTAGTTGCTATAACTCTGCTGCTCTTCTCTGCAGTTGCAGGTGCTAGGAACCAGTGCCACTGCATACTGGAAAAAGAAAACTGAGCAGCAAATCTACTAGTACTAGTATTCAATTCAAACTATGTTTATCTTTTCAGGCATCATAATACAAAGTCTGCCTGGAGACCTAGGGAAGGCATAGGGATATATAGTGTGGTTGGTTTGTTTGTTTCAAAGGAAAAAATGGATGTTTTTGGAGACTGCTGGGGTATGTAGAGCCTTTCTGTCCTATTTAGTCAGTACTTACCTACAATATAGTTTGACCAAGCCAGAAAGCTTATGACAGCCTTGAGTTTTAGTCCTACATCTTTCAGACAAGTGTCTAAATACTGCTAAAATACAGCAGAGGCTGCACTAACTGTCCCCACTCCATACAGCCTTGAAGGTCTGCCTGGATGGCAGAGAAAGATGTCCTGCTAGCTTACAGAAAGCCATCCCATTTGAACCCAATGCCATCACGACATCTAACAGCTCACTGCACTGTGTGCTCTGTGACTTACCAGACACCTGGAAGAGGCAGGTGGAGACCCCTACATCATTGGAGATGCTGCACTCGTAGCTGCCGCTGGTCTCCCGGCTCACACTGTCCACTTTTAGCTCCGAGTAGTCCTGCTGCTCCGCTGGGGGCTGTGCCAGCAGGGTCCCATTGAAGCGCCAGACAGAGGTGGCCACCTTCATGGGGCTGCCCTTCAGCATGGTGCAGCGCAGGGTGACACTGCGCCCCATGCCCTGGCGCACATCCTGGAAGGCTGGCTCCACCACCGGCGGAACTGGGGAACAAACAGAGACAGACAGCGACGTCATCAGGAAGAGCTGATGATGCTCAGCACTGGCACCTCTGTGCTGCCTCTGTAGAGATCTATTGCTTCTGAGAGGATATTTATTAGCAAGCGGGAGACAAACTTTGCCAAACAAAAAGCATCTCTTTCTGACTGGATTTGAGCCACCTATTCCCTCATTCCCATTTACTGGGTAGGTGTGGCCTTTAGCAAGTACTCATCCTGCAGTGACACTGCTTGGGTGACCTACCAAGCACTGATTTATCACATGAGAAGTGCAACACCACTCACCACAGCTTGGCTTCAACACTGGGATCCTAATCAAAACAACCATAGTCCTTATTCCTTGCATCCAGCGTAAGCCCTTGAGTGTGCAGGTATGCTCCCAAGCAATTACACTCATGTTCAACTAACAGGCCTATCAAACAGAGACGTGTTCAAATGGAGAGACACACATTGCCTGTCCTCACAGAGCACATTCAAGGGATTATAAAACCACAGAATCATTAAGGTTTGAAAAGGCTAGAATCATCTAGCCCAACCATCCACGTACCACCACTATGCCCTGTTAACTATGTCCCTCAGTACTGCATCTACACGTTTCCTGAACACCTCTGAGGACGGTGACTCCACCACCCTGGGATGTCGAAGTGCCTCTCCCAGATACATCAAGTATATCAACACAATACATCAGAGACTGGCTACAGGGACCCTGGGTCCTATTCTCATCTCTGCCAACAGCACCCTGACATTGTGAGGTGAGTTATTTCTCTCCGTGTCAGCTTCCTTGCCAGTAACACAAGAATGATGTGTGGACACCTCCTTAGCAAAGGAGGTTAAGTCTTGTTCTTTGGCAGTTACAAAAATTTATAGGAATCTCATAGTTTGGGCATGGTTGAGGTAAAGTAAGGAGAAAGTCTGAATTAGTATGGCTTGGGTCAACCCCTTATTTAATGCAATAGCAGAAGATTTCAATCTCAGAATATATCTGACGGACACGTTTCACTTGCAATAAACTCTTAATTAAAACACTGACACAGGGGAATAACCAGAAGCTCTCTCTCTAAAATGAGGAAGGCTTCCTGAAAACAAAACAGCTGTTAGCCCAAATGGAAAGGAGGGAGAGCAGGTTTATAGCAGCTCCAGCACCGTCACAACTCACCTCTGGGTTCAAAGTATCTGCTCTTCCACTGACAACTTCTTTGCAGTACATGTCTACAAAAACACCTGCCTCTTCTAAGCATCCACAGATCTGCCAAGCACAGCCAAGCCCCCAGACTTGCAGCACACAACACACACTGTGCCACAGACGTAGCAGCATGCGGGTCTCACAGCATCCCTTCAGCCTAGACATAGATGTGCCTGGAGGGCTGCAGTGCAGCAGCCCATCCCCTCCCCTAGTCCCACCCCAACAAGACTCTCCTAGAGCTCTGTAATAAAAGTGATTTCTCCATCCTCACTACAGCTACCCCATAGCTCTGCTATGCAGTGTCCTCCTTCCTACAAACACTGTCAAATCTGTGAACATGGAGCATAGAAACACCCCCTCTACCTGGCAGCCCTGGTCAACAGCAGCTGATTGTTTTCTAGATACCTGTTCTCAGCTCTCAGCCTCCGGGCCCTTTACTGTGCTTAAGTGGATTAAAAGCAACCCTTGACTGAACTCACGTTGCCGTGCTGAGTGGCGTGGTCAGCTCATTACAGATGGTTTTGCTAGCAATGTGTCTCAGCGGGTGCTCCAAGCACTGACTTGCCTTTGGCTCACACGTCTCCCACCTCACAGTGAGAATTACGTGAGAAGTTGTTTGATTAGACCTAGTGCCATGAATGTGTCATCTCTATTCCTAGCTGCTATCCCATTTCTTGGGACACATCTGCTCCTTAATTGAAGATGGTGGGGTCTCACGTTATAATCAAAGCCAGCTGGTGGTGACAGAGGGGAGGGGAAAAAAAAAAAGAAAAAAGAAAAAAGAAAAAAGAAAAAAGAAAAAAGGGGGAGACAAAAGAGAAAGGAACAACTATGGCACAACAGCTCTGGTTGTACTCAAAATGATCCACATCACGAGAGGGAGAGAGGGGAAGGGGAGAGCAGCACCCATGCAGGGAACTGGGACAGAAGAACAGAAAGAGTCTGAAAGAGGACTAAGTGCTCCCCAGAAGGACATGCCCTGAGCCCCACGGTGGGAGAGCCTGGGGCTGAGACAGTCCAGTTGCTTCCTGAGGTCACAGAAGCAGCATGGCAGCCAAGGACACAGAAAATATTTAATCTTCCTCAGCTAGGAAATGGGATTTACTTGATTTGCACTGGGACAGGCTCAGGACCTGTGCTACTGTGCTATCACCTTATGAAGGGAATGTCCAAAAGTGCCTATACAGTAAACACTGATTACATTTTCTCGCCTCTGGCATGAGGTAACAGCCAACAAGCACTAACTCTGCTGATGGCACTGAAACTCCTGAGTTCTCAGTAGAGAGAGCTGAAGCAGGCCATCCTATCAGCACAACAGATGCAGCACCATGGCAAGGGGCAGTGCTGAGGGATGGGTAGGAAAGAAAAGTCAACAGCAATTTCAGTGCCAGAGATCAGTTCTGGAGTCCAGTGCCTGCTGGGGAGGCCACACTTCTGTGAGTAGGCTACCCATAAAGGGGAGGCCCACCACCAAGGCAGTGATCCAGACTGCACATCCTAGCAGACAAACAAATGGTGTTTTACCATCTCCAGCTTAAGCACAAAAGAGAGCTTGTTTAAATGAGCTGGCACTCTGACCGTCTGCGAGGAGAAACCTACAAAATGACTCTGGCTGTGAGGGAGATATCTGCTCCACGCAGCAGTATCTGACTCATGAAGCTGTCGTAGTGCTCTTTGGGATGCTTGGGAATCGGCCTCAGTTTTTGCCATGGTTCCAAAGGAGGGTCCTTGCACAGAGGCTTCTCAAAAGCCTTCCCATGTTTCCCTGCTCTCCAGTGCTCTGTTAAACCACGGTTACATTCCAGGAAGCAGGCTGCTATGCTTCAAGAGGAAGGTAAAAAACCAACCAGCCTTCTGTATACACAGGGCACCAGGATTCCCCAGCAAACAACAGGGCAAACGAATACAGACGATTACTGTTTTCTCTCAGCACTCAGTTTAGCACTAGAAGAGCCAGCCAGCAGGAGGAGCAATGAAGGGGGTGAAGAGAGCAGCACACTGCTGCTGTAGTCAGCGATGAAGGAGCAAGGCTCCTCCAACAACCTTGTTAAGATGCGGCTGCTGTGAGACAACAGGCAGGGCAGCCTGCCTTCACAGCAGAATTATTGTGCAACAGAAGAAAACATAATCATTCACCTGCTTGTTAGGAACAAATCAAATCAGCCCAACACAGGCAACCTACTCCAGCATGCCAGGCACCCTAAAGTAAAGCCAGGCTGCAAGCAGCTCCCTTGCTGTGAGCCGGAGCAGATGCTCAGCACTGACAGGGATGCTAAACTAGTATGGTGTTCACAATGATGAAGGGCAGGAGCGAGGGAAGCGCAACAAAGAAATGTCAAGTGTCAGAGGGTGTTACTTTGTGCTCGGATAACCTCTCATTTTCTTGGTTTCATTGGGAATAACTAGAACTGAGGGGCGCTGTCCTGTCAGATGAGAGAGAAAAGCACTGGCTGTTAGGCTGTGGCCAAGTCTGCAAATACTTGTTGAAAAAGCCTGTTCTTATTTTAGCCTTGAGGAAGGGAGGGCAGTTCTTCCTCACAAGATCCAAAGCACTTGCTGGAGAGACCACAATCTCCATGCGGTGTTACAATGAGGTGTCACTGTGCTCACGCACAGCTCAAGGAGGGCTATTCTGTGATCCCTGTGATGCCAACTGAGTGCTGCATGTTCCCATCCGGCTCAGATGCCTCCAGAAGGCACCTACTGATGTTGGGTGTGTTTCCTCCACCAAGGACGAAGTCAGAGCACCCCAGGCAGGCAGCAATGAACTGCAAACAAACAAGCTCTCCTCTGTCTTCCATCGTCAGTCCAATTAAACAAAAATTTACATTTCTTACTTAAATCTAAAAAGTGCAGCATGTAACACAGGCAGTGACAATAGCAAGTCTTGCTAGGTTAGAAAGTGGCTTTATTTTCTGCAGCTCCCAGCCTACTCTGCTGAACAACTCAAGCCAAGCCACGCAATTACAGCATCAGTGGGACTCCTGCTCATAGGCTTTACCTCACCCTGTGTGTGTGTGAGCTGATAATTGACCGCTCATTTACAGGATTAAAACTGCAAAGGACATACAGAAAATCTGGTATGAAAGACTGCACTTTCTGTTTAGTCACAATTCTTAGCTATATTTTGTTATCCAAAGTGGCTAAAGATATCAGTCAGCAATTTGTCTTTGGAAATGAGCATGGGCTGTGTCAAGGCCTTATGAGATTTGTACAACTCCATCCAACATCCATTTAAATTCTGGTAGATACCCTCCTGAAGTCATACCAGAGTTGTCTAGATGCCAGCAGAGGGTGCCTT
This sequence comes from Alectoris magna, assembly GCA_030625065.1. Lineage (NCBI taxonomy): Eukaryota > Metazoa > Chordata > Aves > Galliformes > Phasianidae > Alectoris > Alectoris magna. The sequence continues at coordinate 31,172,464 of CM060562.1, read as the reverse complement.
CTTTATCCAACTCCTTGTCCCATAATCTGAGATTTTAAATATGTCACAATGCTGCCTTCATAGAAAGTAGAAAACTCCATGCATTGAGTTCCAAGAGAGACCATAGCTCTCCCTTCAAGCAAGAAGGAAGCTCTTCTTTTGTCACAAGGCTGTGAAATCACAGCTGAGCAATTCTGTTCTCTAAAATAGCATCCATAATCCATACCCCAATAACGCATACTGGGCACCAACCAAGCAGTTTTGCATTTGGAGACAAACATCCAGCTAACATTTGCAAGTTCAGTTTCCTCTGTTTCTTTCTGAAATAGAAGCGGGGAGATGGAGAAAAGCTTGCTCAACCAATCTGAGCTAAAAGCCAGAATATCTTTCCTTCTTCTATGTCGTTTGTCTTCGCACTTCAGCATCCTCATGTGTAAAGAGATAAAATATTTATTTCTGCAAAATCCTTGAAAGCCAACTTGCAAGTATTGTTATTTCAATCAATACATATTTCTTTGAGTACATTTGCTGCTAGAGAAGCGGGTGGAAGGACCAGAAGACCAGAGCTCTGAGCAGAGCAGGCTTAGCTGTGTGCTGGTTGACTGGTTTTAAAAGAAGAGCAAACAAAATATATTCACAACCATCTTTTCTGCTTTCTTCTCTGAACTTTCCAAGCCAATTAGCTCAACTCGTCTTCACCTTGTTTTAATAAAGAAGGATTTGCTAAAGAATTTCCTGTCCTGCATGATGAGCTGTGATGATTAATACATGAGACCTCCCTTGCTCACTTTGTAAAGCAGTTTCAAGAAAGTCCATCCTGGATGGGAATTTCCAGATCTTCTGCCTCACATATACGTCTGCATAAAAAAGATCTGCCCCAGACATGCTGGAACTCTACTCAGATTCACAGCCCAATTAATTTGTGCTAACAAGACACTACAAAGACAAGCGTTCCCATGCCTCACTTACCTTTGAGTGCTTGCTTTCAAAACAGTGTGTTCCCCTAATTAAGAAAGATGAGTGGGAAAGGATGGTGTATGTACAGAGGACACATACACATTTGTATGTGAAATGCACTCTGTTAACCCTCCCCCAACCCACACACCACCCAATTAGAAAAGTTATTCACAAAACAAGTAAAGAGGGTAAGATAGTAAGCATGCTTGTTTCAGAGCTGTCTTCAATTACTGTTCAGCCAATGGCATAACCCATATCTAGTCTTTTACTATAGAGATGCTGAAAAATACTGTCTTTAACTCACATGCAATTTTGCTGGTTGTAGCATGGTGAAGCAGGATGACAGCTATGCCAGATTTGTTTTTCTCCTGCCCACCCACATACCCATAAGAGGGAAGTCCTCCCATTTGGAGCACTGCCAGACCACCATCTCTTCACTCAGGTTTATACTTCTGTCTCCTAAAAGATAACGAGATGCCGGCTCATACGCATGCATCCATTAATACATGCTTCTGTTTAACAAATTGGGCTGGGAGTGACATCCTGCTCCCAAGAGCATATAAATAGTTTAGATGCAAACATTCACTAACAGTCAGCCAATGATACGCTCTCCCCAAAAGCATCCCATATGCATTAACTTTTGGCAGAAGACCAGTTATCTTACTACTCAATAATTCATAGGTGAGCTACTCAACTGGGTAGTTCTGGGAATAAAGAAACTCATTGCCAGTACAAACTAAAGAGGGGGAAAAGAAAAAGAAGCAAAAACGAACCACAAAGAACCAAATAAGATTCCTCTTCCAGAATGTGAAATTCACATCTTTTTTCCTACGTCAGGGGTTAGTTACTAGTTTTTGTTACCATCTAACCTCATTCCCTTGCTGCAGCTTAAGCCTACTGCGAGCTGTCCCCATAGCTGGTTGCATTCTAGTAATCAGCTCTGTCCTATCCCAGAAGTTCCCAACCTGAACCAAAATGAGAGAAATTTTGACCAGGTTCTCCTCTTCTGGAGTCCTTGACAAATGATGTTGGCATTTGATACGTATACATATCTACAAGCTTTCCCATTCTCTCTGTCCTCTGCTATTCAGGTGACAGGAGCACAGCTTTAATTTCTTGTTAGATTTCTGTTTTCTTTGGGCAGAAACACTGCCTGAGAATTTTAAATGCCAGAGGAATCACATACAAATAGTTTTGGGAAGGAGAAAAATATAAGAGAAATCTGAATATACAGCTCTAACTCTCCTCACGTGCCTGGCAAAAACAAGCAGGGCGTGAGGACCTATAAAAGGGCAGAGAGCAACCGGTACCATTTTAAACCATGTGAGCAGAAACAGAGCTGCTTGGCCCATTGCAGCAGAGCGCATTACCTATTCTTCCATCCAGAACGTAAGGAAGTGAAAATAGAAGAAAAACAGACCATCTGTGGTGTTCATAGTTCTAGGACATGCCTTCCACATTCCTGAGGATTGGAAAAACTGAAAAAAGGACTGATCATCCTGCAGTTATGACAGTAAACTTGGAGCTAGCTATAACAGGACTTTAAAGGCCAAATTTATCTCATCTAACTTCAGGCTCTTTGTTGAGGCTCTCAAGGTGAACATCACCTCTTCATGGAGGCCACCTCTCCCAAAACCAATAAGTGTGAGGTACATCTCCAGAAGGTAATTCAGGACTAGGAATCCCTATTTGATACTACCTCCCTCCTACCAGGGCTGCACAGGGAGCCTAAGCTGCCCACAGCCCACATCTCTGCTGTGTCCAGCGCCTTCCCTCTATATGAACCTCTCCATGAACTTTCAGTGCCATGTTTAATAAGTTCATCCATAAGCTGAGTCATAACATGCATCTGAAACTTGGGCAGCATGTTCTGCTGTTGGACAGGTGCCACCTCCTGTGCTTGAGCTGCTTTGTGCCACAGCGGAGCTACTCTGGAAAGCAAAACAGACACCAGACAGCACTTTCCCTATAGCAAATCAAGCAATAAATCTTTGGACTCCAGACAGCATCCAATTAGTGCCACTGCTAGGGCTCATGTCCAGAATATGCAGCTGCCTGCAAGGAATTGTCTGTTTCCCCTTGTCTCTTAGGGAAGATCTTACCCACATCCAGAAGAGCTACCAGGCAGAGGTGACTGCTGGCTCCAAGCAGCAGCCCAGTAGCAACAGGCTCTTATTCCATCACCAGCTGCTGGAACAATTCAATCACCTCCATATGTTTGGAAAGTTAGGGGCAAAGAGGCTGCAGTAGAAAATGCCCCTGAGAATGACAATCCTGTCAAAAGGGTGGAGAGTTCCTTCTTTAGAAATTCAGTAACTGTCAGAGCCACAGGTGGTCAGAGCCTTCTGCTCAGAGTTGGGCTACAAGCCTTACCTTACCTTCTGTTTTCAGTTTGAAAGCTGAATTGGGAGCGCTAGATGATCCCTCCACAGCTGCTTTCAAAACAGGCAGGTACAGCAAGAGGCAGCACAGCCAAGAGCAAAAGTTTGATTAAAAAATCAGACGTCCTTTAATGCAAAGGTGGCGGGCGTCAGAGCTGGACGGGGAAAAGATCCAAGCCAGAAAGAGCCTGGTAGGGAAGGAGGGCCACCAAAGGTAATTAAGACAATCAAATATTAACCAGCACTCCTTAATATGTTTGCTTCAAATTTTCCGCCTGTACTTATTAAGAAAAAAGGACGCATGGGGCAAACCTAGACTAGGAGAAGTTAATGCAGTGGTTCTTATCTATAGAGTGGAGAAACTGCTTACACAAACCAGACTTTTCCTCAGACTTCAGGCCTAGTAGGAAATTTGAATCAAGGGGGAAGAACTCAGTGTAGAGAAAACACCCAGTTCTCCATCACTTCTCTATCTGCTGCTTCTGAGTTCTGCTGCCAGTCGTTTAATATCCTGCTCCGCTAACTGTCATCATTATCCCATTTTTCCATCCTTCACCCTTGATTGATCTTGATTCATCTGAGGAAGATGACGACAATGAAAACGTAACCATTAAGAAGGAGGCTGAAAGGATGCTCAAATGAAAAGATTTATGTCAGACGTTCAGTCTCATAGATGAAGCAGCCGAGGTCAACAGATATCAAAGCAATTTTCCCCACAAGAATTAATATAACAAGGCGGGTGGTGCATAGAGGAACTTAAGAAATGCACACAATTTAAAAACACAGGGTCAGCAGAGGTAGAATAGAGAAAGAAGAGGCAAGAACATTTTTAACTATTAGCATTTTTCTGTCTTTCTCTTTGGATGGTTACCTGTTCATCACTGTCATCATCATCTTCAGATGAATCAAGATTGATCAGATCAATCAAGGATGAAGGCTGGAAAAATGGGGATAAGTTCAGGCGGTCCATCAGAGGAAATGACTGGGGTCTTTCAGAACAGTGACTGGCTCCAAAACATCAGCTGCCAAATAACCAGTCTCTGCCATCTAAGAGTTTTGTATTCACCCTCTGTCCCTCACACTGTTGCCTGTATGACTTTAAAAGTGTGAATTTCATAAGTTCCTGTGTCCAACTTCTCCTCTATTAAACAATTCTAATGGGAAAAAAAAAAAAAAAAAAGCTTTATCTGTCATATCAGTAACCACCATGCTTCTCAAAAATGCACCTTTAGCAGATTGCTGGTCACAGAAAATCATCTCTCTGCACCTTGCTCCCAAAACTGGTGATGACCCGTATCCCTGTGAAGGCAGCTTTCTTCCTCTAGGTTAGGATAATACCACTGGCAGGACAGTGGAAGATTCTGGGCCTCAACCAGGCCCCAGCCATAAACAGATTAAGAGAAATGGGTTGTAAGCCATCTAGTCTCAGATTTTAGAATTATTTCTCAGCTGTTTCAATAATTTAGCCTTATAGTTTCATATGCTGAGCTTCGCGTATCCATACTTAACAACCTCATACCATTAACAGCAAGAGATGCTGAACTACAGAGAGATCTGCTTCTGCTGTTAGCCAAACATCTATTGCACAGAGAGTGCAAAACCAGGGAAGGTCCTAGGCTCAAGCTAGAGAGGAGTCACTTTCCTGGAAACCTCAAGTCGCCTCTATGTTGCCACCATGTTTTCAGACCAGCAGCACACCAACCTCACTGCAGAAGCACACATGCATCCCAGCAGCTCTCATCTTCCCTTACATTAGCATGAGCACTGTCACTCCTGACTGCTCTAGGTGTGGTGGCCTCCCAGAATCACTCTCCAGGGTTTGGGGTTTCCTCTTGCAGCAGAGAGCATAGGAAGGAGGTCACAAACAGGCTGGCAATCATTCAAGGACAGCAGCCTGATTCCTTGACCTCCCCACCTGGCTACCAGCTGTCTTATCTCCTCTGGACTTGGAGCAAGAGAAGGAAATTCATTAGCAAGCCCACTCTCCGGTTAAATCTGCTCTGACATTTGATTTTCCAGGCTGCTTCTGGGCCAGCACTAGTGGAACCATTTGGAGAATCGGCACCACTGTAATGTGGGCATGTGCGTATCTCACACAGTTACTTTTTCATGTTGACCGATGAGAACTGTGATAGTAATGTAGGCGTTCTGCAGATCAACTGGGAACCCTCAGGTCAAAGTGGATTTTGGGCCAACAGATACATGCCTGAAATCTATTCCATACAGTTTCCTTCATTCCCATTCCTGGCTTTTCTAGGGCACAAAAAGTAAGGCCTTTATCTTCCTCATTCACATCCATTGCATCAAGAGTTTAAACTGGATCCTGGCCTGAGTTGGTCCATCAGCAGTTTTCTGCCTGAGGAACTGAGGCAGCACACACTGCAGCATGTCATCCTGCTCCTTCCACCCTCTCTGTGATAGGTAGTATCGCTTTTCAGAACCAGCTGAAAAAGACATTTTAAACAAGTTTCAACAGCGGTTGCTGAGCCATCCCACTGTGGTGGGCACAGGAAGGGTATAATTCTGTGTACAGCCTTGGGAAGAATCTGCATGGACTCAAATCTGGGAATATCTGTAGCTAAATTTTTGACTAAAGTCAGAGATAAAGGAAAGACAGGCTTCTCTCTGTGAGACTGTAGCTGGATCTGCAAACCCGGGTGTGACTTCATCTGTGCAAAAATGGTAGGATTACAGACTAACAATTGATTGCAAAACCTATAAAATGCCATGGAAAGTAGGAAAATACAGGAAAAAAGGGTATCTAGCCAGGCCTTCAAGAAGAAGTATGTGATAGCAACCTCCAAACACCAGAGGAAATAAAAGTTTTCTGTATCAATCATGATTGTGTTCCTTATAAGAGTGCAGATGTGAGCCCATTGGGTCAATGTAAGCAGAGAAAAACTCAGAAAAAACACAGCAATAAACCTTTTTATTCCTCATTGATTTCAGAGAAAGAACTTATGGAAGATGAATGTGGGATGCAACTATACAAATTAAAAAATGAATGGTGATTAATATGGTTTTATGGGTCCTTGGCAGACAAACCGGGTAGTGTTTGAGAAGGCAACAAGAAAAGTAACTATCTTGTCATAACATCCTCAGGCGTTGGAAGGATCCTGGCTTGCTTCCACACGACAGACTAATTGAAGATGTAATACTATTCAAATGTAGCCCACATTAAACAGATTAAAAACACATTCACTGAAAGAGTTCAAAAAGAAATTTTAAATTGGTGCACGCACCACTGAGATCTCTGTAGTGAAAGGAAAGACCTTCCCTAGGAAGACATCCCTGATGAGATTCCACGTGAACCTCTTACGCTGAAGCTATTTCACATCACCACCAAGGTCAAAGAGCCAGCAAGCAGGCTGGCATAGCTAGAGAATATCAATTACAAACTCCCCAGATCTGGCTGCGTATTCAGGTATCATACATAACCATCTCTGGTGTCTAAACGACCTTGCACCCATTTGCGGTTGGGGTGGCTGTGTGCAGATTTTGGCACACCTTTGGGGTGTGTCTTGGGTTTTGCTGCCTTCCCTCCCACACAAAAACAGCATTTCAACATGCAGTAACAGAACCACCATCCTTAAGCACCTATTCATGATAAGATGCTAACATCTGTGGATAATGTAAAATCATAGAATCATAGTATGGCTTGGGTTGGAAGGGACCTTTAAGATCATCCAATTCCAACCCCCCTGCTACAGGCAGGGACACCTCCCTCTAGACCAGGTTGCTCACAGCCCCATCCAGCCCAGAAAATATATAGTAGTAAATAAAATATTTGAGACATGCCTCATACAGGACAGCTTGGTTTGCTTGATAGAATGAGCTTATGGTAAGAACACTCAATTTGCCTTGGAAAATGTAAAGACTTGGAAAAAAAGCTGTTGAGGAGAGAACGTTTCACTCTTGTCAAAAAAGGGACAATGACTCCAGGAGGAGCCTGAGTCAATATAACCAAGTGGATGTCAACTTTCAGCATAATTCTGTAGTTCAAAGGTGTCAAAATCTTTGGATGATTTAGTCAAGAACAACTGAAAGTATTGTGAAATGGGCATCACTGCTGTATCTGCATCAATGAGATCATTTTAAAAAAATCTGTTTAATAGGGGTGACATTCTGCCAGAATGATGTTGGGAAAAAAAAAAAGAGGACTATAAAAATGATGAAAGGACTGGAAAACACACATTGTGGTGAATGGCAGAGAAGACTGGACTGCATACTGAAAAAAAGGCTAAGAGATGGTTCTGGGACTGGCATCTCAGACTACACAAGAAAGAAGCTGCTAATAACAAATAGCTCTTTATGTCAGAAGACAAAGGCATAAACAGAGCTTGTATCTGGAAACTGAAAGGATACCAGCTTACATTAAGTCATGACAACTGAACCATGGCAGTAAAAATTCACTGGAACAACATCCTGAGGGAAACAACTTACTGAGGGACTAAGTTGACTTAAGTTGCTAACCCGCTATCCATCATATTTGAGAAGTTGTGTCAGTCTGGGGAAGTTCTCACTGAATGGAAAAGGAGAAACATAATCCCCATTTTTTAAAAATGGAGAAAAGGAAGACCTGGGGAACTACAGGCCAGCCAGTCTCACCTCTGCTCACCAAGGTCACAGAACAGATTCTTTAGAAAACCACACTGAAGCACATGGAAAATGAGAAGGTGATAGCTGACAGCCAATGTGGCTTTAGACACTTTATACTCTTTCCAGCAATCTACCTTATGTGGAGCACTGCTCCATTTCCCTCAAGCCCCAGTTCCCCATTTTACAGCATAGCAAGATATTGGCTGAAGGGTCTGTTCTATGCATATGATATGAACTGCTAAGAAAATCCCAGCAGAACTAGCACTATTAAGTCCATCTATATTGCATTAAGTTGTTATGAGCTACCACATTCAAGCTTATGATTAGAGCAGTAAAATATATCTTCGCTATCAGCACTTGGTAAGGAAAATTCCTACTCTGTGCAAATGCCACCATTATTTACTGTTCTCTTGACCTCAATGTTAGCCACTGTCAGGAACCTGTAAGTTTTGGCATGCCAAGCAATCCCCCCCATCAAATGCATGGCTGAGTTTTGCCTAGAGTTGCAGCACATTTGCAACGGATGAGATTTCCAGTCGTGAGAATGGGTCACAACAGATCAAAAGCCTACAAAGGATCAGCTGGACTGGCCTTCAGTTGCCATTCTTTCTTTACCAGCAGGGATCTATCCCAGATGCCTCTTCCCTGCAGAAACAGTAATTTTCAGTCTCTTCTACTTTCCATTCATCCCCTTGTAGCTTGGCAAGCAAGCGAACACTCAGAAGTCAGCTTCCTCACAGTCAACAGTAATGAAAAATTTCCATGGTTTCCTGTGATTGCATATGACCCCAGAAACAAGGACTCCAAAATCATGCAAAATGCAACAAGTCTGCATGCAACTGGGAAATTTAACCATGTCTGTAAGTTCCTGGGACCATAAGGGTTTCACAGGTTCATCACTGGGTTCATAAAAGAACACCGACTGTTTTATCTCAGTCCTAGAGACCAATTAAGTTTGAATCACAAGTGAAAGCTGAGGTAAGGTAGGAGCGTGTGCACACACATGCTTATTTGTGTTTGCAATAAAGAGGCAAAGAGGGATGGAAATCAGAAACTATATGAAGTGAAATAAGGTGAGAAGTGCATGTTGGAAATACGATCTTTGTGCAATGAGTAAACAGTTTTCTAGCTTCAAAGAAAACATAGTTCCTTTCTCAGAGATAGAACCAAGTGAAAAAGCATAAACTAGTAACCACTGAGCATTTTTTTCCCCACAGGTATCTCCAATAAGTCTTACACTCTTCCTAAAAATGGAACCCTCGGCCTCCCACTGAGCGACCCTCAGTGTCCCAGCACACAACTGGTGGCAGAAAGACCTATTAAGCTACAGGAAAGTCTGAGAACCTCTGCAATGTAATTTACATGCAAACAGTTTCCCGGCAGGAGTGACTGTAATTGGTGCTTTTTCAGAGCTCAGGGTCAGTATGGTCACAGCTAATTAAAATTTAGACCCCTCCCTGGGATGCTCAGTTTCCTGTTATGGTTTCTGTTCATACCATGGGTGTCTCAGGGGCACTTCCCTGCACAACATCCCTCCTTCAACGTGGCATCACTGTTCTGCGCATTGTCTCCATGTGCCTGCTGCAGTCCTCCTGAGTCTTCAGAGCTAGAAGGAAATAGCTCTGCACAGAGAGGAGGTGATGGATAGTACCCTTGCTGGTGCTGCCTGAGGTGGTTAATGGCCAAAAAATCATGGGAGAAAAGCAAAGCCACTGGCACAGTGCCATGACGCCACATTGTTTCCCTCTGTCAAAGAGGCTGGGGACAGCACGTCCCAGCTCCCCTGGCATAGACTCTGTGTTAGGTTTGATGTTGCATGCTCCCTTGCAAGTGTGGACAGCTGTTTTCACCTCTCTCTGTGCTTCAGATGCTTTTGCAGAGGCTGGGAGTTATTACAAGAAAATGAATTGCTTTTTTTTGTCTGCTCAGTGTCTTCCTGGTTCCCCCACTGTGCCCTCCTCCATGGTATCTCTCTCCCCACTGTTGGGCACCCAACGTGTTTGTTTCCTGGTCACCAAGAGGCAGGATTTGATAGGAACAAGACATTCCTTCCTTTCCCATCTTGTGATCCCAGCCTTAAAATGAGAGCTGATTGCAGTTTTCTAAATCCCTTCATCTACCACCTCCCTTGCCCCATGTCTCCTGTTGCCAGTGGTACCACGCAGCTCACAGTATAGCATACACCTCCCCCAAATCTATTTTGCTCAGGTGTACATATATTCTAGCAAAATAGAGCTACTGCTAGCAAGTCTTCCCATTCTCTTAGCTCTTGTAACCCTAGTCTAGGTCCCCAAATTTAAGACTTTTCTCCTCCAAGTGTAGTGGCAACACTCAATTCACACAAACAGGTACCAGTCCCCTCTACCACCTGTGGCAGAGAATATCCCTCCAACCCAGGTTTCAGGATTCGTGGCTCTTGGTTCACTGCCTTGGCCAAGTGCCCATATCCTGAACTCATCCATACGCCTATGGTGCTGTGCAGACTAAGAGATAAATCTTGACTGGTGGTAAACACATGGCAGAAGTAAATACACTGTCATAGAAGGAAGTTGCATTATATCCCTGCGCAAACCGGAGCAGAAGCAAGATATCCTCTCCTACTAGGCAGGCTGCCTCAATGTATTCTGGGTACCACCAGCTACGTCACAGCTTGGGGATCTCTGATACAGATGGTTTAACTCATGGCCTAAAATCAACAGGTCTCAAAACTAAAGAAACACTTGGGGGTGTACACTACCATGGCTTAAAGACAAGGACACACCCAAACCAGACATGCACATTTGCAGCCTTGCAGGAGGCCCAGCACAAAGCACTGCAGAGGATTCTGGTGATTTTTTTTTTAACCTAACAAGCCGATGTAGTGCTAGGTTTGAAAGGGAAAATAGCTGCCAGAGCAAGAAAATCTTAAAAGGAGTATCTGAATTTGAGCAGCACTAGATGCGGTGTTCAGCCCTGGGAGGGCCACAGTAGGTGAGCAGTTATCCAAAGAGAGATGACCAAGGCTGTCTACCATCCTCTATGTGTGTGTGCAGCTCTTGTCTCTCTTTTCCTGCCAAAACGGTATAGCTTGGACATATCTCTCACTTGATAAAATTAAGTTGCTCTTCCTGAAGAGTCTGGCCAAAAATGGGATAACAGCAGCTTATGGAATGGGTATTTATTGCTCCCAACAATAACTGAGAAATAGATTAGCTGATTTAAACCAGTTCTCTTCTGAACAAAGTCATCTCTCTAGACAAGTTGCTCCCACATAGGCTTTTACTTCAACCTGTCATTACAGCTATGGAGGTGTTCAGAGATGAGCAATGGGTCACTGAAAGGCCAAATGGCAGCACAAGCAGGCTGCAATCCAGGCAGCAGACCCAGAGCTTCCCCCTTCCTGAGGAGTATGTCTGGATGTTACCCTCTTTTCTCTCCTGGCCATTTCCCCACAATGCTGCATGGAGGCCTCATGATGTTTTGCACCAACATGCATCTAAATCTGCTCCCCAGTCACCACTGCTCCAGTGAATTCTCCCCACCATATGGGCCTTTTGCTTTACGTCTCAAATCTCATACGTTTCCTGGCCACCACAGCATGCAGACATGCTCTGTCAGACCATTTTAAATCAAAGAGGAAAATCTGAAAAGCTCTCAGGATACAAGGGAGACTGCCCAAGAAAATCTCAGTCAGTTTGGCAGCACACAGGAATCTTCCCCATCAGGCAGCAAATGTAGACCAGGGTCCTGTGGAACAAATTCCATGTGCTGAAGGGAAAAAAAATTCTGGCAGGTCAAAATACAGCAGCTTTACTCTGTGAAAGACTTATTTTCTTCCAAAGCTGCATATACCAAATGCTACAGAAATTCAACTCTGGGTGTCCTGAGGCTTTGATCCATGAAGATAAAGACTACAAAGGCAGTCACAAAGAAGTCAGTTTTGGCCAAACACCCTTTGGCATGTCAGACTAGCTGCCCTTCAATGCCATGAGGCTGGCAGGAGGGTAGGGCCAACAGGTCCTAGACAAACAGGAGCCATCCTTTCTTTGGCCATGTTTGATACAGCCCCATCTTAAGATTCAATCTGAGGACAATGTAAGCGATGCCACAGTCTCTGTCTGCCAGGCCCCGGGACCAAGAGATGGTAATTGTTAAAACAAATCCAAGGCCAGCTAATCCTCTGTGGTTGTTACTGTGCTCTGAACCATGGCCATTTGGGTTTACAGCCATGACGGAATGAAATGAATTCCTTCTTCAGCCCGTCCTTAGACTGACAACTCTAATTAGCTGTTAGCAGCCCAGGCACTGGGCAGCCGAGTGAGCAATCCTCACACTGTAGCACTGAGGACAGAGCTGTATGCGCAAACACAAACTCAGAGCAACGCAATCCCAGACAGTGCTGCTAGCTGAAAGCGTGTTGACAAACAGGAACAAAACTCTCAGCTCTTAACGAGGAGGGTTCTGTGTGTTGATAGAAAAACAGAAATAATGTATGCTTTCAGCTTAGTCACACAAACCTTGGTGTAACAAATTAGAAGGGAAACAAGGAGGATTTTGATTGAAGTGAGACCAGATGACAGAGTCAGGCTTTGTCCATTCATACTGGTGGGCTGAGGTCGTGCCTGTGGCTACAAATAATTTTCTTCTCACTAATGAAGGTGTCCAGGTTGGCAAACACTGAATTCACAGAAGGCAGAGTTTACCCGTGATATTGAATGCAGACACACCTTCTCCAGAAGAACCTAAGTTAATTCTTAAACTTAAGATCACCCTGAGCATCCAAGAGCTCTGGTTATTACAAGAGCCTAGATTTCCCTCTCCTAGGAGCAAGACCTGTGGGATGTAATGCAACAATACTGGAACATGAATGGAAGGGCAGGAAAGCCCCAGCCGCTGTAAGAGTTGAAAAATTACCTCCTGCTCCCACTATAGCTTCTGAACTGCACTCTTCAGCTTGGAGGAGAGTGTCAGACTAGGCTTCACTGATTAAAATCATGATTAAAAAAATAAAACAGCTACTATTAATAAATTCACAAATTAAACCAGCCAAGTCTAAAATTCTTAGCAGATGGCTCCGCACTCCAGCTCACATGGCCCAAGCAGCAAGATGGATAAGCCAACTCAGTCACAGATATGAGCCAGCACTGGCCAGGGACAGTCTCATTTCTCTTAGACTCCCTTCACATAAGCAAGGAGAGCTGCAGGGAGCTCTGAGGAGCCAAAAGCCCCATCATAGCCACTCTGAAGAACCATCTCCATGTCAGAAGCATTTCTCAAGAGCACTTTTAATAAAGTACTTAATATTCATATGTATGTTTCAGAGCGGGTAGGACACCCGCATAGAGCACTGACATTGACTGAAACCATGTAATGCATTTTCATTTCCAGTTGCGTGGGTCCAGTGATACTTCTTACTTACCGACAGAATCACTCCCTCCTCTCCTCCCTGTTCTCCCGTTTACAGAGGTGTTACAGAGGTAACAGGGAGAACTGATGCTGACTATTGCCCACCTAATGTACTGCACTGCCAGTGGGTTCAGGAGGATTTTAAAGAGAAATGAGTCAATAGCATGAGGGCTTGGATGAAAATTATTCAGGCTTCTGCACCTGAATATTTCTTTAAGTAACAAGGGCAACAGATGCCCCCCCAGGATGTATTCTTGCTGCCTTTCAGGTGGAGGCAGAGCCAGGTCTGCTTATCATAGAATCATAGAGTCATTAAGGTAGAAAAAGACCTCTAAGATCACCTAGTCCAACCATAAACCCATCACCTTCATGCCCACTGATCATGTCCCTCGGTGCCACATTTAAATGTTTCTTGAACATCTCTGGGGATGGTGACTCCACCACCTCCCTGGGCAGCCTGTTCCAATGCATTACCGCTTTCTGAGAATAACTGTTTTCTAATATCCAATCAGAACCTATCCTGGTGCAACTTAAGGCCATTGCCTCTCATCCTATCACTATCCTTGTCACTGTCATTATAGCCATGTCGATTTCTAGAACGACACGTATCTCCCGAAGTCCTGTTATCTATGATAGATGCCCCTCCAAATTATTTGTCAGATTACTTTCCTGATTGCACCCAACATTAACTATGCTTTGAAGACAAAACACAACAATCCACCTGTTCCTTAGTGTGGCAAAACTCTACCTAAGGGCAGTAAGTCTAATTCTTTGGAGACAAATCCCAGATGATTGTGGACTACTGTTTTGGATCCCAAGGGGGTCAGGTTCTCAGGCCATCTTATTCATTCTCTAGTGTTTCCTTCTGTCAAGACGTCATCTGCAGTGTGACCCAAAGATGAGAAACAGCGTCATTGTTCAGACTGAACTACATAAATGTTCCCCAGAGGAGATATATCAAGGATTAGGTGTGATGAGGAGGGCTGAGCTGGACTTTGACAAAGCTGTCCAGAAGTATGCAACATGATGGTCAGCACTGACAAAGCATTAGGGCTGGCACATTGTCATGCAAGCAGAACAGTGTACTGGGATTGCAATTTGCACTACGCCATTACGCGAGACTCTAACAGAACAAATGTAACATCACCACAATAAGAGAAAGTTGTCCCAAAGACCAGCTCTTGCAATAGCTAGAGTTTTGCACTACTCCTGCTCTTTGTGCTTTATGGAAATGCTATTTTGACCAGGCTTGCAGCATGCACAGATTTTTATTATTGCTTTTTTTCTTTTACATTATGTACTTGCTAAATTTGCATCTAGGTAGCATCCTTTTCACTGATCCACACAGAGACTTTCTTTCCTCTTTTCATACGTGTTGGCTCAAATTATACTTTCTAATCCAAAATACATAGAGAGCTGTACACTTTCAAGTCCAGAGGGTGTTTTACAGCCTTGTGCTGATCTCATCTGCGCAAAGTGACCCAGCCCTCAATTCAAACCCACCTCTGCAGAGGATTCATTTTTCTGCCGGGATTTTCTTGAGCGAGTACCTAATCCTGGAAAAAGGCTTGACAACAGCATTAACAATAGCGTCGATATTATTAACAACAGCACTCTGCCCTTCCATGGCTATTTTTGTTCCAAGATTTCAAAGTGCTATGTTTACTGTGCCTTACAAATCCTTGAAGAGACAGGGCAGTTTTATTCCTGATTTAAAGAAATGGGAAAAGACGAGAAATTGTCACTCTGAGTGGTAGCTAGATCCCCGGGAGTTCCGCAGAGCCCGATCTCTCCCTCTAAACAGTATATAACATTTCTTGATGCTAACCACAGACCTATGAGGCTGCAAGGACTTTCATGAACTTATTAATCTTCCAACCCCCTACAGTTCAGACCAAGAAGTCCAGGGAGCAGACTAGCCAGCCTGTCAGAGAGTTGATGATAGACAATTACTGCTCATAAGATAAAAGAACATCTTTTTCTGCTTGCAAAATGTAAAAAATAATAAGAACACTTTTTTTTTGGTGACAGCTGACTTGTTCTTTTTGTCTTCTTGCTCTCTCTTTTCCAATACTGCAGTGCAGTTGGCAAAGCCTATTTCTGGGCTGGATTGCTACAATACTTAACTATATGCATGAGGGTGAGGGGAGAAAAGGAAAAGAAAAAAGAAATACAGAAACAGGTTCTGACATCTAATCAGATCTGCTGTATTGATTTTGCAACTTTAGCTTTGGAGCAAATCAGAGAAACAGACACATTATCACTCAGAATTCACTCTTCCCTTGAGCGAGCTGGTTCAAAAGGAGCTCACCCAGACACACAGAGAGGCATGTCCGCATGCACACACACACACGCGGGTGGGCGCACACGGCTCTGTGGATGCATATCACCTAACCGGGCCCTCAGGTGGGAAGCACTCATCACGGAGGCTGCAGAAGCCACACGATCCCCATTTCCAACATGATGAGAATTCCAGAGCAAGCGACCAGGCTAATGAGCTCCTCACACTGCAGAGCAACGTTTCAATTAACCACTGCAGCCCCACCACCGCACCCACCTCCTTCCAGCTGCTCAAACAAGGATGAGAGGCATAAACAGGGACTGTGCTGTTTGCTGTTGGCTTTTTTTCCCCCATTTTTTAAGGGGATATAAAAGCAATGGTGGAAATTCTTGCCTTACTTTCTTGTTTCATGGTTTGTTTATCATGCTTGGACCATGCTGTTGTTACTTGGGTTAGATCACAACAAAACACTGCTTGGCTTCAGGGAAAGTTATAGGAAGAGTACATTTTTTTTTACAGAAATTCATCAAATATTTGCCCTCTTGGGGGTCAGTCAAACCATGGGCCCTACCCCACAACAGCTTTAGGCTTCTGCCTACCATCTGTGTCATGGAGAGTAGTGCCCATCCACTCCAACTCAAGGCAGATGGCTATGACTTCCCTCCAGACTACCTATCAAGCCTGAATTCATCCCAGGCTGGGCACTGCCATACAGTGGGGACAGCATCACTTTCAAACACTGGCAATGAACTGGGGCCTCTAGCAGAACTGATTGTTCTTTGCTCCAGAGTGAGACTTTGTTGTATCTCCATCCATTCCTGGGGTGAGGATCACTCTCCCTGCTGTGTCTTCCCATGCACCATATGCTCATTCCAGCTTGCCTTCCAAAACAGCTTAAATCAAGGCACCCATAACGACCCTGCTCAAGGGAAGCTTCTCCACACACATTTCCACTTCATGAAAACCTGCACAATTTCCCCATCCCCATCCCATAATTCAATTGCTGACATGCTCGCAAATGGACAGACTTTTTAAACGCGAATCTTCGAATACTCCAACGTGCCTGAAGGATATGGCACACTTTTGTTACTGCTGAGCTCCCAGCAGCGTGCATCTGTCAGCAGTGTGCCTGCTTGGCTTCAGCCAGGTTACCTGCTCCAGTCCTGCTTCTCCTTTCCCTGCAGAGCGAGCCACAGAGGAGTAAGGCAGCACTCACCTTTATGCACAGATATCACGGTCAAAGCAGGGCTGGGAACACCGCCCATCACTGAAATCACTCAATACACCACATGCTAAGAATCAGTTTTCTGTTGCTCACACGCTCTGCATGGAAACTATTTGGGATTATGTAGTCCATGTAAGGGTCTGCCTAGTGCTGCTTTCCAGGCAAAATGGTTCAGTCTGGGGAAAGTAAGATGCAGAAAGGGTTATAAAGTAGAAATGGTGCAACTGAAATTTATTTGCTATCTTCTGAACAATTCTGACTTCACAACCTTTTTAATACACCCTGAATGCACATCTTGCAAAGCTGCTGTTTTGCAATAGTCCACTGATAGGGAAATGGAAAAATATTGTGTACAAACACAGACAGCACCCTTCTCTTCCACTTGCAACACACCACCCATACAGTATTCTATCCTTGTCTTTGCAGCCAGGCCAATTAAATACAAACTGTTCAAAGGTCCTCAGATAAAAGAGACATGTCATCTCAGCCCAGTAAGAAAGGCCAGCCCTGCCTGCAAGCAGCACTTGGTATGTCAGAGATGGTTCGCCCACAGGCTTGCATTCACACAGGCTTTCAGACCGGTATTCCACTTATATGTTATACTCACACTGCACGTTGAGCTGTACCAGGGCTTCCCGTGGTCTGATGTTAAAGCCGTTGTACCTGGCTGTCTGGCACTTATAGGTCCCGCTCATTTCTCGGCTGACACTCTCCAGGCGCAGCTTCCCATCATAGGTCTCCACTGTCATTGTCCCTGAAGGCATGGGGGTTTCCTTATCTACTCGGGACCAGATGATGGGTGGCTTAGGCTTCCCTCGAACTTCACACTGCAGCTCGGCCCTGGAGCCCTCCCGGACGGTGATGGTAGACTGACCCTTGGGTACACTGATGGTTGGCGGCACTAAAAGGGAGATAAAAAGGGACTGGTTTTACACTTGGTTTCCAGTGAGCAAGAAGTATTCCCAGGATGCTTGTGTCTGCATCACACCAGCAGCCCTGAACTCAACTTGACACCGACAATACCACTGCAACCCCTACAGGAACACACTACCAACATAAACCATCCTATAGAGTCTGGAGCTGCATGGCACCAAGGAAGATTCCAGCTTCTCCAAAAATTTATCCCAGTGTCAATAGCAACAGTCAGCTCTCCTGAAACATTTTGCCAGCTCCCACCTCTTACTGCAAAAGCCTCTTTGAAATATTTCTCTATATCTGGTCAGTAAATTTCCTAAATCGAACTGCAAACTTCTGACCAGGAAATAGAAGATGTCTCTGCCAAGACATCTAGTCCTCCTACAGAGGTTAGACGGAAACAGAGATTTATAGGATTAGTGCTTAGCCTTATCAGACACCCAGGACTTCTGTTTGCTGCTAAACCACAGTAAGGAGACATCTCTGTTAAGTGTCGTTGTTTACTTTACATTGAGATTCACAGTGTGCTGGACATCTCTGGCTCAGTCCAGAGAGAGGGGTCTCAGCAAATATCACTCCTGCGCATCATAAGCTCACCCAGCAGAACTGCTGCCTAGCTGAAGCTAGTGCTAACGGCACTGAAACGCTCAAGAAAAACCCAGCTCTCAGACAGCAAACAAAAATGCTGACAAACAGCTCAAAAGAAATCCAAGCTGAAGGGAGGAGCGGTTTTGAGGGAAGTTTGTTGTTCACATCCCCACATTCACCAAAAGCCCAGGAAGGGAAAGCTCATGCTAAAATCCATGTAATGTTGACATTTAATTTGTATTAGGCTTCTGAGTTAACTGTTCAACAGAAGTAAATATAGAACCATAGAATCAGTTGAGTTGCAAGGGCAGCAATCGTTTTCTGAAAGCTCCTCTTTCAGCCCTGCCAGCTGACAATGGTGACATTCGGACTGACACTTCCATAACCACAAGGGCTACATAATTCATTTCCATTTAAAGCAAAGTTTAGGACTACAGAGGCTGTAACAAGCTGGCCTGACCAATATTAGCTCAATTCAGTTCCAGCAAGGAAGAGTGTGCTAAACTATTTGCACACATTACAGCCTACAGCTGCTTTAAAGCAGATTTAGGATGGCTCCAGCCCCATCTCCCCTCAGCAGTGACTTCCCAATGCACCAAGGAGGCCACATTTTCAATTTGCAAGTCTCTCGTGGGCTGGGGAACCTCATCACACCCTGTCCTGCACAGTGCGATGGACGACAGCACCCTCAGCGCCAACAGTGCCAGCAGCCACTCACCTGGCGAGAGGTAATTTTCTCCATGGGGAAAAGCTGAAAATTGCATTCGGAGATTTTTTTAATTAAAGCTGTCTCCTCAGAGCCACTCAGTGGAAGCAGCCACCTTGGCGAGCTCAGGCCTTTCTTGCTGGGCAATGTGGAACTGCCACTGCTGTTCTTCTGCATGAATCCTGCACTCTGGGGAAAACCCACCAAGATTTCATGCAGGAAACATGTTGGATGTGGTTCGGTTGCTGCTGGTAGGCTCATGCTGCGTGGGGTGTTGCAAGGACAATGGTGTTCACTCCCTGGTCACAAAAGGGGCTTTGCTGGACCAAGATGATGAAGGGAGGCTTCAAAATGCCCCAGGATGACCTTCTCCACCAGCACCCATGCAAGTGCCTGGCTCACACTCTCCACCAGCACAGAGCAACTGTTGCAGACACCTCCCTTGGGAACTTGGGCCAACCCCTGTGCCAACAGATGCTGCTCAGCAATTTAGTGGGATCATCCAGGGTCTCCCAGCTCTTTGCTGCCTCCCACCTTATGTATCCTTAAACACAACTGCACTTTGCCATCTACTGCTCTTGGTCCCAGTGGCAGCGAACCCCACTCAAGACCTCCAGGACTAAGGGATTGCTAGCAGAGTGGAAGCACCAACCACTGGTGTCTTTCAGGTCCATGGCAAGGTGAGGGTTCAGTCTCCAGGCTGCTGGTGAATGTGAGTTAAGTCCCGTTGGGAGCAGACTGGTCCCAGCATTTCTGCTGAGTCAGATTCCTGAATCAGCAGAATTAGTACATCAACACTTTCCGCTGCGGTGCTGAAGCAATAAAGGTCCAGAAATGACATCAGGACCAGCCCAAATAATGGGTTCAACACAACCAGAGACTGAGAATAAACATCCTATGAAGGTTCAGGACAAACGCTCGCCAGATTTCTTGTGTTGTGCCTTACTCTCAAGGTCCTGGAAAGACAGCAGAATGACATGGATGTGTTGGAGGGTAAAGCTGGATCCACCAACTTTTCCAGAGGCAAAAATGCAGCTCTGAGACCCTGAATTTTAGTCCCCGGGGAGACTCACAAACTCGCCTATATCTTAGGGCTGTCCTCATCAAGCCATGGGGTGAGGTTTTGACCCTGGTTTTAAAGGTAAGAGGTATTTATAACATATGGAGTACTGCAGAGAGTGCCCAAGACAGATTGAAATTGCAATCCAGTAAACATTAAAGCTTTTCACAGAATTTGCTATAACAGATGATACAACAGATGACCACAATCTTGTGGTCATACCTTTGAAAATATTCCTCATAAGGAATGCCAAAGAAAGCAAAGAACAGCTTTCTTTTTCTTTTACTCTCTTCTAAGCAAAAGGACTTCTGAAATTTGGTGAAATACCATTTCCTCTTTCTTCCTGCACAATCTGGTGCCTTCTTTGAACAGCCTTACTCTAAAACTGTGGGATGGAGGTGGAAGATGTGATGCCTAGAAGGTCCCCAGATGTCACAGAGAGGCTCACCTGTCTCTGAGGAGATGTTCACCTCCACGCTGAGGTCAGGAATGGGTGCTCCTTGGAAGGTGGCCACACACAGGTAGGTTCCATAGTCACTGAATCTCAGGTCAATAATCTCCAAGCTGCAGGTCACAGGTGGGAGCTCAGGGTCATTCCTGGTGATGAGTAACCGGTCTGAGAACCTGGCTGGTTTCCCATTCTTGTACCAGGAGTAGACAACCTTCTCCTGGGGGACAGCATCCACGTGGCATGAGAGTTTCAAGTCCTGCCCTAACTGGATGGTCTCACTCTCTTTGATCACATCAGGGGTGATTTGGAACGTGGCATTCTTCATGGCTGGGATGAACACAAGTGCAAAGCCATTAAGGGACAGCAAAGAGCCTCACATGACACAAGACAACAGCCCTTTGCTCCTTTGGAGGGCAGCATCTCTGTGCAATATATATGTCCCAAGACCTTCCCTAGCTCCCACAAGTGATCCCCAAGGCCTCACACCTGGCAGACTGGGATCCCTGTCTAGCCCAGGGCAGTGATACAGCCTCAGATGAGGCTGCAAGCAGCCAAAGCACTGCTCTTGATCTGGGAGCACAGAAGCTTGCACAACAGCTTCTCCAGAGTACTAATTTCTGCTAAGCATCCCAGTCATCCTTAGTTGCATGAGAACAATCAGGGGAAATGCAAATCTAGCCCCTCCTCTGAGAAGAAGAGCAACTTACACCGCACCAGTAGGTTCACTGTCTTCTTTGCTGGGTTCCCCACGTTGTTTATGGCTGTGCAGTTGTAGTAGCCTGAGTCCTCCACACGGATCCTCCAGATGGTGAGGTTGCCTCCTTGCATAAGGCTGTTGGGAGGCAGCGGGCCGGGAGAATGAGACCAATGCACCTCTGGCTGTGGATCACCGCCTGTCAGAGAGCACTGCATAGTGATGTTGTCACCAGGGTTGACCACCAATGTTTCATTGACTGACAGTTTCAGAGCAGGTGGGGCTGGAAGAGGACAAAGAGGAATACTTCTAAGCTTGAAAAGGATCTGTCCTCTCACCTGTGCACAGCTTCATGCTTTCTAGGATTTCTTCTTGAAGTTAGATGGTTTGAGAAGGGAGAGCTATAGGGACCCGTTAATTCATTGCAGATAAAAAGCATTATCATTAACACACCTTTTTGAGTTAAAGCATCCTTCTCTTCTATAGTTAGGAAACTGCAAGCAGGACCTCCAGACAACCCAGACCAGATGCCATACTTAAAACACCCCACAGCCATTACACAGAAGAGGGACACAGCTAGGTATACTATTTTAAGATTTCTCTCTGCAGGTTCCCTAGGCTTAGGACTCAGTTCAGGAGAAAAGCCTGACAAACTCTCCTTGCACAGATAGGAGAGACAATAAGACATAATTTGGCAATGGAAAACCCATGGTTTAGAAAACCAGACCATGAATAGCAATTCTGCACCCATCACACAGGTGTCAAATAGATTTCCCTACTGGTCTGCAGACTATAAACCAAGTCCTGGGATGCTCTTTCATGCACAGCTGAACAATTGGGAATGATTCAAAATGTCTAGACAACTTATCCTTTGAATAACCTACTATGTGGTTTCGGCTTATTTTACTTCTGCACTCTTCTCACTACACCTCTCTCCCCAAACTGATCCCAAACTCCTCCCTTTGTATTCTCAGTTTTATTGCATTCTCCCTTTGCATTCTCTGCCTCATCCCAAGACAAGGTTTTTAAAGCCCTTGTCAGCATCGCTGCTGGCTCCATCCAGACAGAGCTGAGAAAGTAGCAGTCCCCAGCACAAAGGCGGGGAGTATGTTTTAAGTAACTGCCATAATAATGCAAAATAAGACATTGTTCCATATTCATGAAGCTTGATTTAACAGCATCATTATTTCAGCCTCCCTCTCCCTGGACCCTGTGTTAATGAGCTGTGCTGGGTTGGTGTTGGATCTTTGAATTACAGCCTGTACAAACAAGGCGAGGAGGAGTGCTCTCTCCTCAGCACCTGCACCATAATTTAGCAGTGCAACAACTGCTATGCTGGAATATTGCGTTAGCACACCAAATCCAATGCCCTCTCCCCGGCCATAATATCTGCTTTTTGCACCAGATGTGGACAGCCGTGCTTAAGGATGAGGGCTACTCCTCCACCTCCTGTACTCCTGGCCATTTTGAGGACTGTGGTTGGAGCCCTTGAATTTTGAGAGGCCACAGCCTGCACTCAGGGCCTACGACTGCTTCCAGCATTCCAGGAGAGAAGCCCATGCCCAAAGGTTAATGCTCATTAAGTGGCAAAGCCGCTTGTCCTCTCTGGGCTCCAGATGGCCTCGTGAAACCTGGTGAAGCCCAGGGACAAAATAACTCAACAGAATGTGGCAGGACACTTTCCTGTGGCAAGAAGGTATACAGCTGATACTATATAGCTATTCCTGCCCCCTGACACTGAACAAGTCTCAGTCAAGGGCAAGCTGATAGATGAAGCGTCTTGCCTCGGAACATCCTTGCATCTACATCAGAGCTAGAGAAAGGTTGAAACCTGCTTACATCCAGAAAGATGTCAGTTGGGGAGCATGAGCCAGAACTCCTGCAGCCTTTGGTTAAGATTTTGGGATCCTGTGTTGCTTGATGTGCAGATTGGACCAACGCTCATCTTGCAAAGCTGTAACATGTTCTGGGCAAGGAAGCATGGAGAAGAAGTGATGCGTTGGGCAAGCCACTGCCTTGGGGCAGGTTGTTGCGCATGTAAGATTGGAAGCAGGGAAGCTGCAAAGCTGCCACCTACACAGCTTGAGGCAGAGAGCTTCCATAGTCACAAAATGGAGCCCTGGCTGTGCCAGTCTGCATGGGCTTCCACTCCCACTCCTATCAGTAGATAGGGGTTAACAAGCTGCAGACATTGTTATGCATGAGATGAATCTCATTTATTTGTAACCTGTGGCAATTCCTTTTGTTCTTGGCTCAGAAAACCTGCTGGCAGAGTCTGCAGAGAAGCAAGGGGACCATTACAAACAAAGAGTCGCTTTCAATTCCCTTTGAAGTCCAATTTGCTGCAGTAAAACTGCAGGAGAATTAACCAGCTGGGCTGCTTAATTTTGCAGAAATCAAGGAAAGAGAAAACATCAGCCCTGCCCTGCTGGAGCAGGCAATGACAGCCTGGTGCTGAGCTGGCAACGTGGTTCTGCTGGATCCAACCTGCTGCTCCAGAGCCACGGGACAGCAGCAAGGAAAGCCTCCTTCCTGCTGAGGCTGAAGACTGAGAGGTCTCTGCCTGCTGTGAGGGCCAAGCCTCTGGGCTGGGGAGAAACACATCTCTAGGCTGGGCACTGTGGTCTGCCTAAAGGCAACTGCCCAAGGAGCCCAAGTGAACTATCTAAGGAGGAGCAAACAGATTGAGAAGAGCAGATTCCCTTGGCCTGACCCACTAGTTCCTCTCAAAGTCAATTGCAGCCGGGTCTATAAATGTTTAAGAGATCAATTTCCATGCACCTCTACACCTTTCTCGGTTGCAAAGGCATCCCGAGGGAAGGAGGCTATGGAGGTTGCTGATGCATGAACACAAAAGGAAAAGAGATCTATGCAAAATAAGGAGAGAATTATGATTTCTTTTTACAGTATTTTCTCACCTGTGCACAACACAACCAACATTGTAAGTAAGCCAGATAATATTTAATGATGAACATCCTCATGCTATTTAACACAAACCCTACTTTTAGTACAATGCCAGCTTCATTTTCGTTTTTGAAACAATTTAATGGGAGCACATTATCCATAGCCTCTTTGAGCTTACAGTGTCAGGCTACTTTATAACTATGTATTATAATATGTATATATTATTATATGCATATATTATTATATGCATTTACAACTAAAACACAAGAAAAAAATACTAGATGCATAAGATATACGAACAAATTTCAGAGTTTTGGTAAGTACCTAATAAGATGGTGCTTGATAGGATGAGAGGTGAAGGCTCTAAGGTGTGCCAGGAGTGGTCCAGGTTGGATATTAGTAGAAATTTATTCATGGAAAGAATGGTGAGGCAGTGGCACAGACTGCCCAGGGAAGTGGTGCAGTCACCGTCCTTGGAGGTGTTCAAGAACTGTGTGGATGTGGCACTAAGGGACACAGTCAGTGGGCACGGTGGGGGTTGGCCGACGGCTGGACTAGATGATCTAAGAGATCTTTTCCTACCTTAATGATTCTATGAATTCAGATGTATGCTGGCTTCTGATCCAGCAACGACTTGAAAATACATTTTCCCTATTCACTCAGTAAATGAAAGGCTAGGCTGGCAGAGGGGAGGGGGCATGAAGAGAAATGCTATTTTTTAAAACTTTTCAAAGGTAAAGCCACACCAGGAAACAGCAGCTGGCCAAGATCCCTTTCCTCACTATAAGCACAGGTTTTTAAAGGGAATATTCCGGCAGCATTCTCTGCGGTTTCATTCTGAGACAATCTCAGGAAGTGACATGAGTTGCCTGAGATGTATTCACAGAGATCTTACCACAGGGAGAATATTTTTATTCCAACGTGAGCTATAGTACACTTTTTTTTTCTTCTTTCTAAATAAAATGAAGCAACTATTGTTCAGCACCCTGGACTCAGTCAGATCAATAAACATAATTTATACTGTATCAACAATATCCCATCAACAGTTGTCAACATCAAAAGTGTTCTGTTTCCACTGCACAAAGATGACACCAGGGATACAAACTACTTTGTGCTACATAAGAGAGAGGTGAATAATTCAAACACCTACATCGCCTTCCTTTCTGATTATGGAATACCCCAGAGCTGGAAGCAATTTTCTGACATTTACTTATTATTTGAAAATATTCAAGACAAGTGGGGACTCTGTCATGCTTTTTTTTTTTTTTTTTTTTTCCCCTCTTGTTAAATGGACTGGTTGCAGTCAGGTCTTTGCAATGCATTTGGTACATGATTTCAGCTCTTGCATGTCAAGCAAGAGGCACCAAATTGATTCTCTTTGCAACTGGAGGTGCACTCAGACCCTGCCAGCATGGATATCAGTGTGTGCGTGTGCAGTTCTAGGATTTATTTATTGGGAAGGCACCGGAGATATTTGCTTTCCAGAAACATCCATACCCGTGGGACCCCTGGGCTGGGAGTGCTCTGAGTGCAGCACTACAAAGCAGCACACAGTCACATGTGGATGAATTATTTGTAAGGACTTCTGCAGCAGCTGCCTTGCCCCAGACTGTATTAAATTTATTTTTAAAATCACTTAGAATTATAAATAAATAAAACAGCGTCTGGATTAAAAACTCCATTGTGCCTCAACACCTACATGTAGTCTGCTTTAATGATCACACAGCAGGCCTGATCGAGGCACTGGCTGCAAGAAATTAAAGCATCCCCGACCACAGAGCTCCTGTCTTAAGGATTTACAACAGTGAGCCACACATGTGAACTGGAGGTGGTCCTCTAAAGGCCGTAGGCCTACAGAGGCCATGGCTGCTCAACAGGCTGCTACATTACCTGTGGTGTTTGTGAGCTGGAAGGTGATCGATTTGTCAGGGATGCTGCAGACATTGCGGACAGACACCTGGCACGTGTAGCTGGCGTAATCCTGGGGCCGCAGGTTCTTCAGCTTCAGGACTTTGGTTTCACCCTGGGAGTCAGGGAGAAAGGAGGAGAAAGATATATGTGTACATAGTACAGCTCATCACTGCAAGTCCATCACCAGGCCCAAGGCTTACAAGTAATAACCATTCAAACCTCAGGAAGCTATGCAGACTCCAAACCCTCCTAGCCACACACAAAAGAGACACAAAGCATTTGCAGGGACAGCTCCACCTCCAGAATTTCTCAAAACACCCAGCAAATGACTGTCACAAAACCTGAAAGCAGCGTTGAATGGGTCTAGGATTGATTTATTGTCAACTCTTGTCACAATCATCTCATGGAAGTAAAAAAGCCTTAAATGTCCAAGGACATCCCCTGAGCTCATGTTGAGATGGCAGAGGGAGCCTAAATAAAGTCAGTGGGGTCTCAGCATTGCAAAAACAAAGTAAACCAGGGCTGATGCTGGCCTAAATATGGCATGATCAATAGGTAAGGCACAAAAGTTGCAGTACAGAAAAAAAAGAAAGGTAGTTCAGAGAAATACTCAAATATCCCTCCCCAACCCTTTTGATCTCTATTCTCCACATTCTAATCTCATCTATGCTGGCGTAAAATCCAGAGTGTCTGCACTGAGTTTGATAGCCTTTTCTCACACTATGGCAACAAACAAACACAAGAATCACTTGCTGGCACTCCATCATGTTATAAAAGCAGAATAAAGCTGTTAAATTAACAATAGATGTGTTCCGTAAATTTTTATTTATGGAATGCGGAAAGCTTGGAGATGCATCCCGTGGTTTGCACACCCTGCAACTCATATGTCTTCCCATGACAGCTTGTCGCTGCTGTGCTCCTTGTGCTTGTCTAAATCTCTTTTGGAGAAACCATTCCGTAATTGCCTGTAAATGTGAGAAGGTGTCAGCATGACAAATCCTCTTGAGGCAACCTCAAGGGACTGGACGATGAGCTCAGGCATGCTAATATGCAGAGAACAAGGATTTGAACTGAGTAAATTAGGAAGATAAATACCTAGGAGACCAATAACCCTATGGAAGTCCTGTCCCCTGAGATTTGTTGCTATGCTGCACAAATGATGGCATTTACAACGTGCGTGTCAGCTAGTGACTTATACAGTTGTATGTATCCAGTTTATTGATTAGTAAATGTTGGGTAGATGTGTATAAACCTTCAGTGTAAATAAGTTTTTAAAAGCTTAAACAGCAAAATCTTTGTCCTTTCTATTGCAAAGGGCTACCCGAACCTGACTCTGATAGCAGTTTATCTGGCCTGTCTCAGACAATTGTATGAGCCCTGTGAAGAGTGCTTTGTTAAGCACAATTTATTTGAGCTCCAGGAAGGTTTTACTCTCCAGATGTGCTGTAGAAGTGCACTTCACCTAACTTCAACTCTTCTCAACCCAAAGGCTCATCAGGGCAGGAACGCTGCCTGACTGGAGCTGCAGGGTGTGGGGTCATTTACGTGTTAACCTGATGCTGCAGTGAACTTCCACTGAATGCCTTATTTAACTGGAGAAAACATCTCAAGTCCTAGGACATCCCCTTGCTAAGCAATGTATCCTGTTAACCATAGAAAGCTTACTGAAAGCTGAATGTACCTGTGGTGGCTTCCTCTGAGGCCAGGGATGTCCTGGTTGGATGCCACAGAGCACCAGACAAGACAAAGCTCCCTTCAGGACCAAACAGCAGCACTGACCTACCGCATTTCTGCAAATCTGCTTGGGAACCCAAAGCTCTGAGCTCTCTCCTAATCTCCCTGTGTTTCCATTTGGCTGCCCATTTCCACGACTTGCAGAAATAGTGTGTTTCAATAAAACATGAACACGATTGCATTAACTGAAAGGTTGCCTGGGGCATCGCTCAGAAATCAAACTCAGTCACAACGTGCTTAGGGCCCAGCTTTGGGAGTGCCTGAGAGCAGAACTGGGTGTGGGATGAAATGAGTGCCGTCAGGAACTGCTCTCCTAACCCTCCCTTCCTACCCATCCTAGCCATCTTCCATAAGTACTAGTGCTGACTGACATCTGAAGTACATTCAGAGCTAGAAAAACCCCCTCAATCACCCACTGAGTGATCAGGAAAGTGACTGTGAAGAAAGTGGCATTCAGGGGGGTAACATGGCTGTGCAAGGGCAAGTCCAGCACAGGCAAGCAAGGGGAACACAGAGGATGTGGAACGACACCTTGCCATAAGATGATGGTCAGAAAGTGCCCAACCTCTGCTGCTTGTGGCCAATAGGAAAATCTCTTCATCTTTTGAAGATGCTCAAGGTGAGGCTGGCCTAGTCTCTAAGCACCCTGATATAGCTGAAGGTGTACCTGTTCATTGCTTGGACCTTGGATGGTTGCTTGGGACTTGGACCTGATGGCCTTTTAGGGTCCCTTCCAACCCAAACAATTCTATGATTTACCTCACCAAGCCCACTGCAATCCTTGCCATTCTCTCACACTGATAAATAGGAAGAACTTTCTCCTATTTATCAAACTTGGGTACTCGTTTAAGAAAAAAGCAGCACAGAATTAGAGGAGACCTGATCTTGAGACTTTTGCTTGGAGAACAGTCCCAGCCACCCCACAGCCACATAAAACTTATTAGGGAAATTGCATCCTGCTCTCAAGGGCAGTACCAAAAGGGGAAGAAACACCAAGCTAAGGACACTAGGCTGTCATGCTCCCTCCTGCTCTCCTGCTTCTCTTTCTCCCTGAGGACCTGCAAACAGAAGATCTACCAGCCCTTTTGGAGCTGGTGCTCCTTGCAGTTCCCACCACTCTCTCCCCACCACTGTAACCCACACAGAGAGAGAAACAGCATCCACTACAGAGGGCACTACATCACACTAAGATGCTCATCACAAGCTCATGGAGGTTTGCCTTTTTTCACCTGTGTGTAGAGGGGTTCATAGATGTCCACGCCATTGTCCTGACTGTGGGAAAGCGTCTCAGCTCCCCGTTTCCATATGAAGCGAGCTGGTGGGTTGGAGTTGACGGTGCAACGGAGGAAAACAGTCTTCTCCTGGTAGAAGCTGCCACGTACATCACTGATGGTCTGGTGAACAGTGAGGACAGGTTCATCTAGATCTGGAAGGAAGGTAAGGAGGGCCGCAGCAGTTGTTAGTGAAATGCTGTCTGCATGTACAGCCTGCCGAGCAGATGATGCTCCAGGGGCTGTAGGGGAGAGGGGAAGCTCCTTACATTTGGCCAAGGACAACTGCTGAATTCAGAACTGATGTGAGGGCAGGTAATGCTAACAGCATCTAAAGGGAACAGACAGGAGAAGCCAGAATTCTCCCGCTCACCACACAACATTCAGAGAATAGAAAGCACCCTCCGTATTGCAGATTCCATGTGGTCTTCCAGTGAACCATCTGTTTGCCACACACCTGTCCGACCAGTGGGCTGGTCATCTGACCACCAATGACACTTTACAACCTCAAATCACCATTGTCAGCTTCAGTGAGAAGTCAGAAGGATCCTGGGAAACTCTACCACATCCTCATTTCCTCTGCTACCACCTTCCAGTCCCCTTTTGAAATCACAGGGTTAAGCCCATGGCTGACAAGTCAAGGGGTGAGAATAGAAACCAGGACAAGATCAGCATCCTAGACTGCAAGCGCACTTGGAGTGCCACTAGAACACGAGAGGCAAAACATCGTGATAGGTGTATACATCATCTCTCTTACTCCCAGTTTAAGTAGTGTCTGTATTTTGTCCTTCACAATGTCTGTGCTGACTCCTCAGTAACATTGACTCACTGCATCTCTATCACACACTCCTAAACTGATCAGTTTCTTTTCTCTTTTCTCCTTTTACAGAAAGTAGCCCTTCCAAATTTTCCATCACCATATCCACACCACACAACCGTTGTAATCGGTTCAATGGTTATCAACTTGCAAGGACACAAGTGATAGCCCTGGAGGGAGGGTACTTTCTGCTTCCACCCGGGCCACACTGCTCCCTACTGGCTGCCTTCCCGCTAAAAAGGAGATCTTTACCTTGTTAGATTTTATTTATTTACTTATTTTTTTCCATCAGACATCATTGCCTGAACATCAAGGAGTGAAGGAAACATAGGGAAAGGGAAAACCTCGGAGGAGGTGGATCTTTCTCCTTCCAGAACCACTTTGATACTGAGTAGGACTAAATGTAAAAATCCCATTTGAAAAGCTGGGACAACTTGGCCCTCTAAAACTGAAATGTGCCCTATGACCTTAAGCATGTCTTCA
Organism: Alectoris magna; assembly: GCA_030625065.1. Lineage (NCBI taxonomy): Eukaryota > Metazoa > Chordata > Aves > Galliformes > Phasianidae > Alectoris > Alectoris magna. The sequence goes on along the minus strand of CM060562.1, from coordinate 31,142,123 downwards.
AAGTAGTCTGTTGAGCTCCATGAAGCACTTCTGTATTTTCAGAAGCTTTATGAACCCATCTTCAACTGGAAAACAACTGAAGCACACACATCCAGAATGCCCTCCTTTTGCCAGCACTGTCTTCTGCACACAAGAGGAGAGAGAAAGAGGACATGTGCCCATCACCTCCAGCTCTTTTGTGTCACCTAATTTTCAAGAAACATTATCTTAGATATTTGCAAGTTTGGAAGTCTGGCTCCCAGGAAGGAAGTGGGGGAGAAGAGATGAGTTTCTGCTAACGAGTCATCCAAATAACGTATGTTCTCTGCTGAATCACAAGTGTTAACTGTTGGATTTGCATATTTTTGTAAGCTGTATGCTTGTTGGCTTGACCATAACATAGCTCAGAGAGATGAGTAGGGCTGTGGACAAGGCAGGAGAAAACAAAATCAAAACACACAAAAACCATCCAAGACTGTAGAAAAACATACACAAGTGGAGATAAATGGCCCCTCTCCATGAACTGCTGTCTTCATGTGGCCACAACTAAATTTTACACCAAATTCTCTTGGATCTGGACTTTGGGCACTGTCTTTCTTCTTCTGCATTCCTTAATCCCCCTTTATTTGTTCATCCTTTATGTGAATAACTCAGTAGCTACCACCCCTCTGAGGCCCCATTTCTCTGCAGGATGCATGGCAAAACACTTCCCTTATCCATCAAAGAAGACACTCCCCATTCAAGTCTGCTGGTTCCCAGCTACTCCCCAAATAGAAAATATTACCTTCTTTTTTCCAGCTAGACCTTTCCTCCTTCAAATCTTCCATCCTTCTTTAATAGCAGTCAGCTGTAAGCCTAGTCCTCCTGAGAAAAGCTAAAATAAGACCTACGACGATACACATGTGCTTGATGTATGAGTAAAGCCACTGATGTCAGTGAGCTGCACGAATGATAAATTTGGCCCAAGGCGGCTCATGGAGAAGATCACATGGGATGTTTCATGCGCAATATAAGCTTGTAAACATCTATTCTTTCTTTTTCTTTCCTTTCTCTCTCTCGCACATAAAAACACTCCACACTGCAGCTGCCTCTCTGCCAGCATCTGAACAACACTTTAAAGTCTCACTCAACACACACTTGGGGCAAAGGAATAACTTGCTACACAGGTTAGTGCTTCCAGTTTGATATCCTCTTGGTACCAACAGTGCTCTTCACACAACCTTTCTGTCTAATACTATGACTGAAGACCAGCACTGGCTGCCAAAGACACCAAGGTCCAAATGAGAGTGATTACTTACCTCTAACTACAAATAGAGATGTGGGGAAAAGAGGGCTGCGTTTTCAAATTCTGGTTCATTCAGATGAAGGTTGCCTGGGTGAGCGTTCAACAAAAACTGTGGCTGTTCCTATGTGTTCCCTTATACCTATTGCAAATGCTAGCAGAAAATAGATTCTCCTCCCCAAAAACCAAGTGAGCAGAACAGAGGTGCATTACCAAGTCCATCTTCAGAGTAGATGTTAGTATGAGAAAGCCCTTGGCCATCCCATTAGCCCCACAGTTCTACAGGTCAGAGCTGCATGAAGGACCGCAGGATGCTACATTACTCTAGTTCCAGTCTGCATCTCAGAAGTAAAGGGAATGCCCATAGCCCATGAAGAGAGACTTATGCGACAGCCCAGTTCCTGGAGACAAAGACTCTGGCAAGTTGCTATATTGAGTATTGAGAAAAGCAAGACTCTTCTAATATGGAGAGTTGTTTCATGCAAGAGAGAAAACAGAGAAGCCAAGCAGAGCTTGGTGGGTGTTAGGACTTCTCCAACAAAGCTACGCAATGGCCACGAAGAAATGTTCATCCTATTCAAAGTGGCAAGAGGCTAAGATGAAGCAATCTGCCATACTTGTCCAATCTGCTAGTTTTATGTCTTTGTTTCCCTTTTAAAAAAATGATTTAATAAAAAATAGTAAAAAATAAAAATAAAAAAGAACAGGTTTTGTTACTTACATACCCTAACTATGTATTTTACACATGGCTCAAGACAATTCCTCTTCACTCAGTGCGGCCCAGACAAGCCAAAAGGTTGGACACTCATGCATATACTCCAAATCTGTGGGATGGTGTTCATGCTCTACTACACCCAGTACAGGGTAGGGCAAGGAAGGAAGGGAGATGAAAACCACTCCAAGCTAGATAACACAAATGTGGATCATGAGGTAACCAAAGTATAAGGATTTTCAAGTCTGTAGCATGCTACAGACACAAAATCTAAACAGAAATAACACAGCACTTGAACACGTTAGCTCTCATTTCAAGACTGGATAGTAGGGGTAAAAGGATGCAACCAGGCAGTGTTTCCTGCAAGCAAAGTCTCTGCCCAGACTTCAGGCATGTCCTGGGGTTTTGAAGCCTGGAGGCTTCTCCACTGACAACAACAGCGGACATCAGCACAAAAGGCCACCTTACTAGAAGGACTTTGTGACTAGGTGTTGATGGATTCAGAGGAACGAGAGTTCCAGCTGCTTTATAATCTTTTGCATCAGTCCATTGCTGGTTAGACCTTCTCAGATGATGTGAGGAGAGGGATGTGGTATTAATAGGGTCGGAGGAATCTGAAACAGCGGACAGCCAAGAGCAATGAGCAGAATCTTCCCCAAGAGGGCTAATCCCTTCAAAAGTTGCCTAGACCTTAAATCTCCAGTTCTTCCTATCTGAGGAGGATAGGACAAGCCTAACCTCCCCTTTTGGCCACAATTGCCCAAGAATAAACATAAGAATGCCCAAGAATCAGCATGAGAAACCTTCAAAGGTGGAGAGCTTCTAATAGCATTGCCAGAACACAGGACAGTCGAGCATTACAAACAGCCAGAGAAATACTAAGTCACTTCTGAAACCAAGGGATCCTCAATAGTTTCCTTCATGTCTATTCTTTCACAACTCCGCTTCTTCAGATGCATCCCAGAATCTTTTGCTCTGTTTCCACCACACTGCAGTTAGCCATGTGGGGTTTCAGAAATGCTCCAGACATCTGAAGAACTACTGATTTCAAGAAACAAGCCAAGCCAGCTTCAAAATGAAGACAAAGAAAGCAGAAGCCATCTACAGTGCTACATCCCACTCTGGTGCTAGGACTTCCGGCAGTGACAAACAACACAGTACCTAGAAAAGAGTGTAGGCATGGACAGGCAGAGCTATCTTTTTCCCACATGGATCAGATCTCTCGGGAAAAACAGACAGCACAATAGTCCCTTTGCCACTGAATTGGGTGCACATGGTCCTAGGGCAGTGCAGCTCCCTACCAGCCCCGCAGCAAGACAGAGACACACAGTAGAACTGTGGGAAAATCTGGGTTGCCACTAAACGACTTACACTGCACATCTACTCGAATGGACTTGATGGCAGGGACCCCAACCCCATTTTCTGCTTTACAGTAATAGCGGCCCCCCTGCAGCCTTTGGATCTTCTCAATCCGAAGGGTCTCGTTAAGCACTGACGTCTCTTGGAATTTGTCCGACGCGCTGCCAGCTGTTTTGGTCCATCTCACCTGCACAAGAATGAGAGAAACACAATCTACCAGTGACACAAACCAGGGATCCCAAGGGACAGCAGCACTCCCTTTTCTCCCTTTTCCCTCCTCCCCAGTCATTTATAGAAATGGGCCCTGGAGCACCACCAGACTTTACCAAAGTTCAACTGCTGATCTCAGTATGTCACTGCAGGCTAGCTGCTAATTCTTAGCCATCACCAATTCCCATGTCCTAACACCTGGGATAATCCTTCAGATAACACAGACACACACAGCATACTCATCACTCCTGCTCTAGTCCTCTAACTCGCTTAGTTTAATATCACTATATGAGCAGCACAGGACTCTCAGCATTAAGCCTCAGGATCCCACGTGGCTAGCAGGCCATGAAGCTATAGAAGACATAAGCTTACAGCTACAGAGCTTTTATTGCAGTCAGCACCCTTTCATCTTTCTCTGGACAGCAAGGTTATTTCTGCTGTTTGCTTTTCCAGCAGTTGAAACCGCTGTTACTATCCGGCTCTCGCCTCCTTCCCACAGGGAACCATCTTTCTGCAGTATACAAACTTTTACTTTGATTTTAAAACAACAGAAAAAGAAAAGAAAAAAAAATCCCTTCAGATTTCAGGATATCTTGCATTTCTAGCCATATGTTACATGTCTTAAGGCCCTGGCTGATATGGGCAACATAGCAACATGGTATTTCACAATGAATGGTGGCAAGAGGACAACACTTCTAAAGACTGAAAGGTTATTTTAGTGTCTGTAATGAGGTACAGTCTAAGCAGTATCGGTACAAGCTCACCCTCACTTTCTGCAGCCCAAACGATAGAAGGGAGAGATGGCTTACTCCAGCCCATTGTCTGCCTATATCACAAACTACCCTTCTAAAGGCTGATGACCCTGATGGTTCTCACACCTGCACCATCTAGATTCTGAGGCTAGGATCTAAGAGGATCTGCCAACAGAAAGGAGGCAGACTTTCATTCAGCTTTGGCAATGGATGGGAAAGACCAGATTTCTTGACCCCCCAACCCCAGGCTTTGCCTAAAGCTCACTGCCACCACCTGATGCTGATGCTCTAGAAATGACAGGCGTGTCTAAATCACAGACTCAGAGCACCAGGCTGAGCAGACTTTTGGAGCTAATGATCAAGGACTTATTTAGCCTTTGTAGGCTTATTTGAAATTATCTGAGGGCATCAAGTCTCCTGTTTGCAAGAATACTTCAGCCAGCTCTTTAATCTTTTCAATTTCAATCTCATTTAAGTATTTTGGCCACATTTTCATACTTTAATGACTGGCTGATAGGAAGGAAAAGAAAAGATTAAACAAAGGTTGGGAAAAGAGCTTAGCTGGGAAAGAAATCTATCTGCAAAGAGTGAGGGCAGAAATAGGACATGCACCATGTTTAATGTACGCAGGTCCCAGCCTCTCTCATCATGCCTGGTTCTACATTACAGTGTCCCTTGTGTGCATCTGGGCAATATCACTCCTCAGTGTTGCCCACAAGCATTCTGTGTACATCAGACTCTTCTACAGAAATCTCTGCCTTCTCAGGCTCAATTCTGCACAACCGACCAGCATCTTCTCACATGTTCAGCACCCTTAGGTAGAGCCAGCCCCACCATCCTCCTCACTTCTGATGTACACAGCTATCACCCGCCTAACACTGTCACAAGTCTAGGCTGATCATTCTTGCTGGTTTGGTTCAGATTTATTTATTTTTTAATTGCTTCCAGGATATGCTTTGATAGACAATCTATTTCAAATCCTGCTGTCTGAGTCTTTCTCTTTCTCCTTTGTTGTCTCCTCTCAGTAAACCACCTCTTCACAAGCAAGTCCATGGAGGTGTTGATTGGCATATGCTAATGTATGCTCAGCACAAATGTCTTTGACTGGCAAGACTGAAAAAGAGGGCCAAGAAGGTGCATGTATCATACTTGGATCCCGTGAACCTGCCTCCCAGCACGCATCACCTGCCACTCCTACCACGGTCCAAGAGCAGGCAGACCTATGCTCTGGTTCAGCATCTTTATAGACACATCCACACCGATGTTGAACCAGCCTGCCTTGAGTATTTGAGGAGGGTGGAGGGGGCTGCACAGGACTTGAGGCTATGCAGCCCTCCAGGGACCCTGGGGAAGGACTGCAGCAGTTAGCCATATTCACTCCCAAGCCTCCTCACTGAGCTGAGGCTGACCACAGCACGAACATCTCCAGCACTGCAGGTCTGAATCTGCCTCTGGTTGGTGGCTCTAAAGCAAGGACCAGTGGGCTCTTTGTGAAGCTCTCTGGAGTGCACCACAAACAACTTTCTGAACTCCCCCAAGCAAGTTCCCCCTTGCCTACACATCCAGAGAATCAGAGAGAGTGATATGAGCCATGAAGGACCTACTCCTGTGGCCAGCATGTGGGTCAAACCTTCTCTAGCCCATTCAGGTTGTTGTAGAAAGAGGGTCAAAGGTTTGAGGGTGGATTGTACAATGAGCTGCTCTTCCATTTTGAGAGAAACTTCACATACTGAATACCACTAGACGTTTTGGGTGGGCTCCTGAAAAGCAGTTTGGATCATATCCTTTGAAAAGAAGGCTTCTTCACAGTTAGAACAGTTAATATTTGTACTCACTACCTGGCTCCAACATGCAGGAGACAGCTGGGTATCTTGCTGACAGGTGAGACTGAAGTCTTACCTGTGGCCGGGGGTGTCCTGTGACCAGACACTGCAGGACCAGCGTATCCCCTTCCCGAATCGTGTAAACACGTTCACTGATGTTGTCTTCCTTCACCACACACGCCTGCCCAGCATGGATAATTTGGGCCTGAGCAGGAGCTGCGGAGAGGAAAGAAGAGATAACGAAGGAAACAAGCAGCAATCCATCCCCTTGACACCACTGCCTGTGACAGCTGTGCCCACAGCAGGGTGGAAGAGACACCTCTTGAACCACAGAAGGGAAGATCTGGACAGTGCTGGGTATGAGATACAAAAGACTCAGAAGATGGAGAACTGAGCAATTATCCTCCTTATTTCCTGGGAGCCTGGTATCACCTGCTACTTTAAGTCCTTAAGTGCTGTTGAGATTAGCAGCAATAGGCACTGAAAATATGGAGCATTTTTAAGACCTTCCTGAATGGTCTGAGGACCAAAAACTCCTTGCTCTCCCAGAAATGAACATACACAAGAGGTTAAAGTGAGGATCTGGTCAAATCACAGCTGCTCTACACCTGTCTAAAATGGGCCTAATGACTATGCAGGGGGCTAGCAGAACTGCTGAGTGGAGTCAGAAAGGGCCTTGATGCTCTGTATGGCTTTCAGTATGTCCCTAGAACATGCATAGTGCATGCTACAGGAAAAACAAGTCTTTCCCAAATTACACAGTGGCCCTTTGCAGCCATGTGCCAGAGGGAACAGTCTCTGTAGGACCAGAAAATGCATTACCTCTAGGGCTCCCTCACTCTTCCCAGGATTCCAGGAGGAGATGAGTGACTGCCAGTCCAGCCAAGAGAACAAGAGAGTTGTGCAAGGGAAAAAATTCATGGAAAGAAAGTTCCCAGAGCAGAGTTTAAAAACTGCACATCCCCAACCAGCAGTTATGATCCACCGTAGCTCTAATCAATAGCAGGAAGAGAGAAACAGTGAGAAAACAGGATCTAATAACAAAATCACCTTAACTCTAGAGGTCTGTATGAGCAGCCCTTGGTTCCCTACTCCAAAAGCGTCTGCGTGAGCACTGAAGCGGCTGAGATGTATTGAAAGTGACTGCGCGGCCCAATGAGACACCTGTGCTTGTTCAAGGGGAAAACTCCAGTCACACTTCAAGGAACAGAGAAACCCACACATGTGTCTAAGAACCACTGCCTCAGTGAGAGTGCCCCTGGGATGCGCTGCTCTGTCTTGCTGCAACACTTCCAGGTGACTCCAGAGTCACAGTTCCAGCTGCCATTAGTGAAATACAACACAAACTAACAAGGCAATGACAAGACAGGCAATCCAAGGGTTTAAAGCAAAGAGCCTGAGTGAGTCTTCTGAAACAAACGCTGATTTGTACAACCTGTTACAGCTGAACTGAGCACTCACTTCTTCCTCAAGGTTAGCTGAGCTACTATTTATTTCGTGTTTTTTTCTTTTCTTTTTCTTTCTTTTCCTTTCTTTTCTTTTTTTTTTAAAAGCAATTTCTCCAGGCATGACCAAAATGCTGTAAATTCAACCAGATGGCAAACAGAAGTGCTCAGATTTATGCTGGTTTCATCCACCAGCAGCACAGACCTAAGGCAGGCTGGGCTTGGGCAGCAGAGGAGATCTGCCTTTGAGGTCAGCTTGTACAAACCGGTGTCACCACAAAGCACTGATCCCTGAGCAGTTATGACACAAGAGTGGCCTCAGGGCCATGGGCAGCCAGCTGCTCTTGCTGCTGGGCTCTCCATTGTGGCATGGTCACCCAGCATTCAGGCAGCAAGCTATTCCCTCTTTTTAGAATCACAATTGTTTGAGTTGGAAAGGACCCTGAAAGGTCAGCTGGTCCAACTCCCCTGCAACAAACAGACACCTACTGCTACATCAGAGTGCTCAGAGCCTCCTCCATCCTTGACCTTGAGTGCCTCCAGGGACAGGGCATCCACCACCTCCTCTGGGCAACCCATGCCAGTCTCTCACTGCTCTTCCAGTTGGATGTTACTTAGTTGACAAAATCACGATGGGCTCATTACTACCCAAGCTATTGACCAGGGGAAGCCACATGTTTATTTGAACAGTATGATGGCATAAACATGGACAAATCCCTCAATCTTTTTCATCTGCAGGACTTGTAGGAACTTGCCTGCCATCTCTGAAACCAACAGTCAATGCTCCACTAATACAACTGAGCAGATGAGTGACCTTCCCCTGCCTGGATGGCAGAAAATTCTTGTTGAACACAGAAGGAAGGAGAAAGCAGAAACTTATATATATGAGCGTATATACATATGAACACATGTATATGCTTTTTAAGTAAAACAATGACTTATCAGTAAAAGACTGCATGACTGCTTGTCAAGTGAACAATGGCAGAGGAGTGATTCAGATGCCTGTATAACCTTTACCAGTACACTTTAATCCAAAACACTGCCTCTTAACGCGCTGCTCCAGCCCTCTGTAGACATACCATAACACCTCTACCCACATGCACTGCAGAACATTGCTCACAATGCCAAGATGTAGTCTGTGATGCTGAAGACTCTCTGCTCTATGATTAAAAGAAAAAAACCCCGTCCCTTCCTATCCTGTAGCACACTCTCCCCCTGACCTATGCCATCCCTGTTTCAGTGGGGTCCTGACACCCTGCAGTAACAAAGTTATTGAAATCTCTCTTCTCATTCTCTGGGCTACGTTTGCCGGCTGGTGGTTCTGTTCTCCCTTTGCAAAGAAGACCTTGCTGTGAAAACTAATTGCCAGCTACCCCGTGGAGAATTAGAATATTTATCTGCAGATCTCACTCCCAGTTAAATGTTGCCTCGAGTTGCTTGGCTGTGCCCCACATGGTGCACAAGCTCTTTAGCCTCAAGCCTTCCAACTTACATGCTTCTCCCTCTGGCCATCCCACTGCCATACTTTTACCTGTCTTCTGTAACCTCTCTGCCACCTGCCTAAAGGCATTTCTACATAGGGAATTTCCACAGCAAAACATTAACTACAGTTGTACTGTACGAGAGGGCTTTTGTGCAATCACTGTGGTACCAAAATACTTTGTTAACATCATTGTTGCCCAAGTTTGATAGAAATATTATACAAACTAATCCTTACTCTGCAGTGCAAAGCAACAGATAGCACTAATCTACAGCAAAAAGAGAATGCTGGAGATAAATGTTGTGTCACAGTTTTGTTCTTCTCTCCCCAGTCCCCCCTGGGTCCACCTGGGCTGTAACAAAGCTTACAAACAAGGGTGTGTACATTCAGCTTTGTGCTACCATTAGGAATACCTTAAGCTCCATTTAGTAAAAAGGGACGTCACTTTAATTGAATCACTACTGTTCAAGCTGTAACATCTCTCTTGCAATCACAGCACCAGGTCTCCTGCAAGATCAACAATCATTTTGCCATGTTTTAAACCCAGAATGAACCCATCTCTCTCAAAAGGGAGACCAAACAGCCTGGGGCTGTCTTGGAGAGAAAAGCGCTTAAGTAGATAGCATGGGAGGCTGAGAAAACAACCTTAGATACAACCTGACAGGAGTGAAGGTGTGGGGGCTGAGCAATGGATGAATCCAGCTCCTAAAGGATTGTGTTAAATCATAGGATGGGACTCCACAAGTCTTGGTTCCAAGCTCAGCTTGCCGCAGCACACAGAGGCTGGGAAAGCCACCTCATTCCATACTGCAGACAGAGAGAGAGATGGTGAGGATTAATTGTACTTCTAATGTGTTTGAACAGAAATCATACATTATTGTTTGACATCATCCCAGGTCTCCCGGAGGATTTCAGGGTGATGACAGCTTGCCATCCTCTGCAGGACCTGTTTCTCAGAAGAAAGAGTTTCAAGAAGGCCCTTGGGAGTGAAAAGAAAGGCTAGAGCATCAGGCCAATGCTGGAGATGGAGGAAGAATCTCAGCCATTCTCAGAGGCGCCCCCCAAGGTATGAGTCTTGCAGATACAGCCTGTTCTACTAAACTTTTTAGGAGCAGTACAGCACAAAGCACTCCAGAGAAACTGAGCCAACCAAATATTCAAAACCAGACACTTCGCAATGCAAAATTCAAGCTCTGAACTTGCAGCATTAAGCCCTTCCTTCAGAAAGAGCTGGCTTGCAACACATTTGGCCCCTGCATCAAGATTTCCTACTATGCTTTCATTTGATATATTCACACATTAAAACAAAAGGAAATTGGAGTGGGTAAAATAATTTTATTCCCAGTGCAATGTACTGTACAAGGTTATTATTACTATCATCTGGAAAGTTTATGACACTCTTGGTGCTTAGAGGTTGCTAATATCATTAAAAAGTAGAAAAGAACTGTTTTTTGGAGAGGACTGAGTAACGTGCATTTGGTTCACGGGTCTAGCTACTTCATCTTTTTGAACCTGAGATCCCTTATCTCTGTGATGGTAATGATAAGAAGCCCTTCACAGAGAGGGCGGTAAGAGACAGATACTGCATTGTCAGAAGCCAAATGAAAATCTATAGATCAAGGAGGGCAGAGAGAGAGGGAGAAAGCAAAAAGACAAAGAGGCAATGGCATTCTTAGATCTGTATCAGTTTATTACATATTCTAAATTTTGGGGGGAAATTAGAGGAGTGTCTCTTGAGAACAGATCTGCTGCAGCAGAACAAAGAGAAAACAGGAATAGCTGAAGTCCTATTTCAGTCCTTACCCTCTTCCCAGACAGTCTACCAGTGTTGCAGACGTCCCACAGTCATGTTCCCTGTAGCCAAGCCCTCTGGGCCGCCACACCAGAAGGCTGTGTCATCCATCAATGCCTTCATCTGCGCAGGAATGCAATCTCCTGGCTGCCTCCAGGCAAGGTTTCACAGAACCCAGCTAAGCCCAAGCAAACTCTATGCAAAGAAGTCATGGACTTACATTTCTCAGCTATGAGGGAGCACAGCTGGGGAGCATCGGTTGCTAATCTGCTGCTGAAAACCCTCAAGAACTTGCTGGCGTCTTCCCTTCACCTTTCCAGTCCCAAGCAAGTGGCATTTAAGAGGTGCATCTTGAAGGGAATTTCCAGAAAGGGGTAAAATGTGCTTACAGAACACACGGAATTGACTACAAATCTCCCTCAGCCATTAGTGGCTAAATAGCCACTCTCAGTTGGACCACCCACAGGTGGCACTGCCAGTTACAGGTGCTACAGTTCAAAGGGCATGTGTCTCTGGCCTCAAAGTCACTGCTTCACTATTATATCCATTCTGCTTATTCAATACACAGCTCTCTGCTTGAAGAGGAGGCAGATGCAAACATGAAGGTCTCTGAGAATCACAGAATTGCAGAGGTTGGAAGGGACCTTAAGAGATCATCAAGTCCAACCTCCCTGCTAAAGCAGGTGCCCTACAATAAGTCATATGGGTAGGCATCCAGATGGGTCTTGAACATCTCCAAAGAGGGAGACTCCACAGTCCCTCTGAACAATCTGTTCCAGTGCCCCATCAACCTTACCATAAAGAAATTCATGCACATGTTAGTATGGAACATCTTGTGTTCAAGTTTTAGGCCATTACTCTTTGTTCTACTGCTACACACCACCGAGAAGAGCAGGGCCTCATCCATTTACCTCCCACCTCATTTTGGATATTTGTAAGCATTAATCAGATCCCCTCTCAGTCTTCTTTTCCCCAGGCTGAACAGAGCCAGGTTACTCAGCCTGTCCTCACACAGGAGATGCTCCAGGACCTTAATAATCTTTGTGACGCTCTGCTGGACTTCTTCTAGGAGATCCCTGTCTCTTTTGAACTGAGGAGTCCAGAATGGGACACAGTATTCTAAATGTGGCCTCACCAGGGCAGAGTAGAGGGGGACTACCTCAACCTGCTGGTCACTCTCTTTTTAACGCCTTTTAACTGGCCTGCTTTGCCATAAGGGCACATTGCTGACTTACGGACAACCTGTTATCCACCAGGGCACCAAGGTCCTTCTCCACAGAACTCATCTCCAGCAGGTCATCCCCTAACCTGTACTGATGCATCTGGTTATTCCTCCACAAGTGCAAGACTCTACATTTGTTCTTGTTAAACCTTATCAGGTTCCTACCTGCACAACTCTCCAGTCTGTCCAGGTCTTGTTGAATGGTATGGAGGAATGGAGGAATGGAGTATGGAGGTGGCCTTGTTTTTCCCCACAGGAGTGAGAAAGGCTTAACAGGAAGGGAAAGGTATGCAAGGATCCTGAGATTCAGACAGAACCTCCTGCCTATGTCTGCTCAGGGGAGGGATGGCAGCTGGGTTGTTGTATGGTCCATTGCTATTCAGCTGGTCTCATTGATTGCTCCACTGTGGATGAAGACCACAGGCTCTGCCAAAACTTCCAACAGTACAAATTAACCAAGCCTGCCCCAGCCCACAATGCTGGGCATGATATTGATGGGCCGTTTGAAAAAGAAAATTCACTCCAGCTTGAGGCTGATTATGGAAATAATAATACACAATCAGTGTCCATTAACACTGTCAGGAGGACCATGGATCAATAGTGTATTAATAGCTGAAGAAAGACTGCCCATACCTATCAGCAGTTCAGGCTAGCACAGTGGCAGTGGGAGAGGCAATGACAGCAGTCAGGTATAAAGGAACTCAGGTACCTGATGTCTCCATGCAGCCTGCCCTGGGAGGCTGGAACAGAAGCCCCCAGGGTTAGCTATAAGGAGCAAAGCACAAGCACGCTCTCAGGTCTCCCACTCCTTGCTCCAAGCCTTCTCACACCTCCAGCACTGCCTTCAGCTCGTGGCCTCCGTAAGCTTAATGCTTCTCCCTTGAAGCTCCTCCCGCCAGCTCTGTTAACATAGCTTGCTGCCCAGGTGACTCAGCCATACCAGAGGCTGTCCTAAAGCAAAAACCTCCAGGAAGCCCTAATGGTATGCTGACACTAAGGATTACAGCCCCAAGCAAGACAGATCTTCACTGAGACTCTCTTGCTCCCTGCATATCAGCATTCTCATGGCAGTCCAAAGCACACATACTTAAAAATAAAAAATCTGCTTACTGGACTCTTGGCCTAAATTTGCAGCAGGGAACCTGTCATATTTCAGCAGTAAAATGCCTGTCTCCTTACCGTGATTAGAACACAAACATCAATCCACCCACAACAAAAACACAACCACTTCTGAGATATGCAAAGCAACCATGCCTAACCCTACATAACAATTCACCGCACTCTTGAGCATAAAGGGAAGAAAATAATTTTTGATGGGAAGAACACAGAAATCACAGAGTTTGGGAAAACATTCACAGAGCATGAAACTTGACCAAGACAGTCGTTACAACTCTGGCTGATTGCATATCCAAAAACAGAGTTCCCTTTTGTAAAGCTCAGCCAGATGATTTGCATGGTCTTAAAATAACTTTCTCTTAAATGAACGTCCCTTCCTTGAAGTATCTGTACGATTTTGTTTCTTTTAGAAAAACGTGAGCAACAAAACCATGCGAGATATTATGAATAACAGGTACACCCCCCAGTGACTGCAGAGGCTGCTTCTGAGGTCTTTGTTCTATCTAAAACGAAGGAGAGTATTGTGTGCTTTATTGAAGTATCAGAGCCACTGGACCATCAGTAACTCCTTCATTCCCAATTCCCCTGCCTGTAACAGACCATTAATTTCCCGCGGTGTTCCCCAAACTTTCTTACACATGTCCACCTAACTGCAAAGTATTGAGCTGCAGAGCAAAAATCAAAGTGTTTTGTTTGATAGGTATCAAGTGATAGATGTTACACACACAGCATTACACCGGCATGAACTCTGTATCACTGCCTAACTTGAGCCTGAGGGGAATTTGTACAGATGACTTAATGTCAGCGATATGAGGCAGGCTGTCTTCAAACCATTTGGGGCTCCAGATATGGTGGCAATCAGAACCTGCGCTGTACCTGAGTAATACTGTCCTGGGAGCTTCCAGCTTTGGTTAGGAAATTTATGAAGTAAGCATGCCTCATGACAGTCATAAAAGAGACTATTTTTCCCAACCCGCTTCCCACGGTACCAGCTTCAAAGCCTGTGCCGAATCTCTAAATCTTGTTGCAAAACCCAATGAGCCACAGAGCCACACTCAGGCAAGGTGATCCTGGCAGGATGAGCGCTCAAAGCATTGCACTTTCAAAACCTATTTCTTGCCTGGTTGCTACTTAATGCTCATAAGCATTTTAGGGTAAAACAGAAACAATGCAAGCAGTTTGGAGGAGAAATCAAGCATTCTCTCTTTTAGGGACCACAGACAGATTGACACTGTCTGTCAGCAGGCAAAATACTCAAAAAATGAGGCAGTCTTATCAGAAAACAGAGGGCTGCAGAAACAGACAGCCCTTGTCTAATAGACAGCCCAGCTTCCAGCACACCCCTCACCTCTGTGTTCCAGGCAGCTTCTGAGCACTTAGCCAGCAGGAGAGCTGAGATTGGCCTGGATGCAGACAGGAGTCAGCTGTTCTCCATACATCTCATGTTTTCTCCTCTCTATTCTCATGTTTCTTTTCCCATGCTCTGAAGCTACATATCCACATTCAGACCAGAAAAATGCCTTCATAGAGATGCTGCAGCTTCTCAGCGCAGCCCATGAGTGATGCCCCAGAACCTGCTGGTAAGAACCTTTGCAATCAAATGGATTTAGATCCTCTCCTCTTTTCCCTAAATTCAAGATCAGCTCATTCCCAAAGTCATCATTGACACTGCTTACTCTACATCCTTTCCCTTTTTATATTCTAAGTCACTTTGGTACAACAGTGACTTTTCAGCAGAGATTCACATACACAGATCTATAAACCAGCATACTTTGAAACTCAGCTGTAGTTTAATTCCTGAACCATTTAACACAGGAGATGAAAGGAGAGCACAATACAGACTCTTCATCCATTCCAAAGGGCTAAGATATGTCAATTTGCTAATCTGTCAACTACATTGGGAGCAAAGGTGCATGACCTCTAATCAATGAGTAAATACATGCTCTTTCTCATATCAAAAGGAAAAAAAAATAAACCATCAGACAGACAACGGCTGTGGCTCTTGAACCAGAAAAATAAGGAGAGACAGTGCTGAGGTTGAAACTGGGATATGCAGAGCATCAGAAGGGCAGGCAGAGGAGAGCTGTTCCAAGAGATGATTCCTTGCTATGGAGAGCCATAGGGGCTATCTCACACTGGGGGCCGCTGACCCCAGCGGACAGGCACGTGGCAGTGGGGTGAAGCAGAGCCAGGCCCTAGGGCAGGGCCCAGGCTCTCCTGCAGACTTCGTTGACAACCGAACCAGCCCCACCTCTGTCAGAAGAGTTTCTGCTGAAACACAGAGCTTGGTGCAGACCACAAAGCCCATCTAAGGAGCTAAGTAAATACTGAGGCTCTGAGTCTGTGCTAAATCCTCACCCGTCATGGCTGACCTGCTCCAGAGCCCAGTGAGCTTGCTCAGAGGGAGCTGAGGACATGAGCGCAGTCACATCGTGACAACAGTGCAAACATTGACTCTACACAGGAGAGGAAAGATTCAACAAATGGCCATGTTTACCTGCTGCTTTACCCAACCTCCACAGAAAGCAAAAGGAACAGAGCAGGGCGAGGGGAAATCACTGCAGGAGTGAGCGGGTGATAAGAGCAGCTGGAGAGAGAATGAAATACAGTTTCACTGAGAGACAGCTTTGTTCTTCCCATAGTTAGAAAGAGCTGGAAGTACAAAGGCTAACTTTAGTTCAGCTACCTAAAAAAAAAAATCCAATTTTGCTATGGAAAAGTAGTGTGTAGCAAGGACTTATCTCTGCTTGAAGCTCAGCACTGAGAGGTAGATGCACACGGTCTTCCCAAGCCATCAGAAGCAAAGTCCACCCCATGGGGATAGGCAGCCGCATACAGAACCCAGCTGTGTCCTGGCAGTGATGCCAGGGCCCCAGGCGACGGTCAAAACTTGGCACCCATCAGCTGCATCCCTAATTCCAGTCTGGCACCTTGTGAGGCCAATGCTAGCCTGTAGCCTCCATGGTTGCCTAGCACAGCACTAAGCCCACACTTGCAGGAAGAGGAGGAAGGAAACCTCTCATGCAACTCAGAAGAGCTTATTCAAGAAAAACTGCTTTCCACTGGATTTTTTCCCCATATCCCTTCCGCCTACTACAACACCCTTCTTGTCAGCACAGGCAACTCAAGGCCAAAGACTACTGCCAGCAAGAAAAAGGACGTGGAGAAAGGGGAAAGCAAGTGTGGTAGCTCAGCTCCACGCCCAAGAAAGACAGTGAGCACAGAAAGGAAACACCAGCAGATTTTCAGTGAAGCTGAGTCAACTGGGGCTGCGTGACACCCTGGAAATCAAGCCCAGCAATGTTTTATCTTGACAGCATCCTTTACATCCCTGCAGTGCCTTTGGTGTGAAGAGGACTAGAAAATCCCTGGTTCTTTCTCTCTCAAGTACCAATAATTAATAACCACAACCTGGCAGACAAGCCAGCAGTTCCCACTGGTTCTGATAAGAGGAGCTGACATCTCTCTAACCCCAGCCACCTCCACTGTTTTATTCTCTTTGCTTATTGATTCGTTTATGCACATAATGCAAATTGGCATTTAATAATTCAGCTGAGTTAATGGTGCTTAAATATTAAAAGACTTTTCTCTTTTAATTAGATGCAGCAAAATAGGCAACAAAGGAGTCCTAGAGAGATGCCATTTAGAATGCTCTTGTCCAAGTTCTTTGGCATTTTTCTAGGGAATGGGAAGGAATATTTCAGGGAAAATTTCTCCCACTTTCACTAGGAAAGTAACTAACCCATAGGAGTGTTTCAGAGAATTTGACTAGTAGAATGAATTTATCTTTGTTAGTCCTTTGTTTTGTCCCCCTTCTAGTGATAAGGCAGAAGGGAGGGAAAGGGAAAGGGGGGGGGGGGGACGGGGACAGAAGGCACTTCCCTATAAGAAGCACCACTACTGGCAGCAGCATGCTGGGTAACACAGTGCAGACAGATGTAGAAGCATTCAGATGTACCACTGCAAGACCCACAGCCAGGTGAAAACAGAGTTAAATGAAAGAAACACATACTGTGAATCGAAGAGATACAGACAGCACAAAAATCTGGCAATTACTCCTTGAGGCAAAAGTTCTAACCCAGAAAATTCATTGAAGATTATACCAGTGAAATAAAGGTTTCCACACTTATTTTTCTCCTCTCTTCGTTACGCCAAGGTTGAGAATGAGAGGAAAAATCCATGATATTTTTATGCCTCAGCTTCGTCTCATCTTCAGCCAATGAAAGTAATACATCTTAGTCACGATGATGCTGTTTAATGGCATCACCACAGAAAGAATTGGTACTATTTAGGGTGCTTTAAGTGCTCAGATCTCTCCTCTTGATTAGCTCTCATTTTAAGTAGTGAATTTGTTTGAGTTTGGGATAATGATGTCCCACCTGACCCAGAGCAGAACCACATAGTCACAATAATTAGATATAGTAACCGTTAATAACTTAGTTTAATCAGAACCTATTTTCTTCAAATTTAGCCTAGGCATAAGATGCCAATGAATTTCAATTACATGCCACGTTTGAAGAGCATGTGCTTCTACATTATTAAGTTAATTCCAGACAAATAAAAAGACTAACAAAAGCTAAAATCCTTACTGAGGACACTTAGAAAAAAATGTCTTAATTCAGACCAATTGACTTGCAAATTCTCTGCAAATTCAGTCTTCCAGTGAGGACTAAGTGCTGCAATTCTGCAAAGGTTAAGAAGCATTTTTCACACAGAACTGAGATCAAATTCCTGATTTGTGTGCAAAGTTGTGTTCGTCCTCAGCAGCAGAGAAAAGCAGTGGTGAGGGATGTCCCACCTGCGGTGGCACCTGGGGACACCAGAGCTATGGGAGGGGCAGAACGCTGGTCACCCTGCCCAGAAGGGACAGAGGTGTGCAGCACAGCCTTCTGCACAGCCAGCATCCCCCCACGCACACGGGAGAGGGCAGTGGTGCACGGACCAGAGTCAGCCCAAGGCACTTTTGTGACTGATTTTCAAGTGCAGAAGTTTTGACATAGGAACTGCTACTCCTCTCACACGCAAGTGCTAGAAGAGAGTCTCACACTCGGGGCATCCCCTGCCAGTTGCTTTGGCAGAACATGGAAGAACCCCTCCCCCCATTCTGTCAGGCTCTCTGCACGCAGGGAACATTTTCTGTCACTCCACATCTGCCACAAGCTGAAATACTCTTGACACCGCAACAAACAGTTTGCACCATTTCCCTTTAATGAATTACCCATCCGCTCCTTTCCAGCTGTGCGGCACATCTGGCCACATTGCTTTTCCTCAGACACTCCTCAGCCCAGTGTTCTGCCTGTTGTTCCTCGAGGGACTTCAGAGCTGACAGAGGAGTAGAGGCCCCACAGATGGGTAGCATTTCCAGAAGTGCTCAGAAACAATAAAATTAAGCTTCTTCAGCATGCAGTTGTCTGCTGTTGCCTTCTGTCATCCCCTTTGCACCTGCAGCTGTTCCCTGCACAGACAGGGTGCTCTATGGATGTGCCCGACGTTGCCTAACACAGTACTGCCAGGCTGTTCCTGAGAAGGGGGATGCGCTCTCCTTGACCACAAGTGCCAGCTGTTGGTCTCAGGAGCATTCTCTAGCCCTTGCAAAATGAGAGTAGCTCTGGCATTGCCACCTCCTGGCACACACCCAAAAATGTGTCCCCTCAAACAGCATCTCTTCGCAAGGGGTGGTTAAGAAAAGAAGGGAGTAGATGGAAAACAGACTAGCAAAGAGTTTGGCAAAAAAATAAAATAAAATCCAGCAACAGGCAAGGAGAAGCAAGGCAGGTTGATGCTGGCATAGCCGTTCCCTGGTGAGAGACTGATAGCAATGAACTTTGGAGCAGGAATTCCACAATGCAGGGTTATAAATTGATTACTTTGCATCTGTGCAAAGTCAAAAGATCATCTGAAACACCAGAGATTTGCAGAGGGAAATGAGGAAACACTAATGCTCATGGGACAGTATTTAAAATAATTTCCCAGCTGGATGGCTGCACGGGGGGTAAGGACAGAGATTAATTCGCTGCCTGAGATCCTGCGTTTGTGCAAACATTGTCAAGCGCTTGTACAACAGGGAATTCAGGGACGAACAGAACCGTATCAAAGCAGCCGAGGTCTTGCTGACAGCCTTGCGAAGGAAGCAAGATGATCTTTGACACCAAGGAAATAAAGCTCCGAGAGACTGAAATGCTGACAGACATCAGCCTCCAAGAGCACGCGTGTCTGAAAAGGAAAGATCTTGAAAGACTTTTGTTCTCAGACTCTCTTCTGCAAGAGAAAAGGCTTTGGCCTATTTAGGCGAGGCCGCAGCAGGCTAAGACCTCAGCATATTTTAAAATCACTTATCCTCAGCTTCACTTGATGTTCTCTTGACTTAACTAAGAAATGTAGTTTTATTTAAAGTACTCCCAGGCCTTTGGCAGCCCACCGCACAGAGAACAAAGCATTCCCTTGATTTCCGCAGGGTACAAGAGGAAAGCAAACTCTCCAGTCAGCAGGGAAGAGAGAAGCCCTGCCTTGCACCCCCACAGTGGGTGCAACCAGACCACTCCTCTTACCCAGGCCAACAAACACAATCACGTCTACACAAGCAGAAATGAGACCCTCAGTCACACAGTGCAGTCACTGAGCCTTCAGCCTTCTCTCTCTCCTTGTTTGATCACATCCTAAAACAGGTGAGGAACAAAAAGTTCAATTCCTAGCCATTTTCCCTGTCACTGCTTGCCAAGGATGGGGCAATGAACCAGTTCAAGTATCTGGGGAGCTACTGGTTAAATACAGAAGGTTTTCACTTGCAATAGCAGAAATGAGCCAAACCACCAGTCATCACTGAGCATTGACTGCAAATGGCTCTTCAGGACACCGTTAACCGCAGTTATTCAGCCAAGATACCCCAACTTTACCCAGGAGATAAAGTATCCTATATTCTGTGCTCAATTCGGTGGACCTAATGCTTTTCAGCTCACGGTCTTCAACCCTCCACCACTCCTATATATCACTGCTCAACTACAACACAAAGAAAGCAGAAAAAGAGGGGAAGAAACCCAGAAACTGAGAATCTGTTTCAGCCAGTATTTGTTTTGATGTGAGACCCTGGGCAAGCACGTTGGCCTCTTGGTACACCTTTCTCTCCCTTTGCATCATTTGACTGATTATTCTACTTTGCCATGCAGGGTACTTTAAAGCTTGTTTATACAGCTGTTTGAAGATTCAAGGCACAGTACAAGTGCTAAGTATTATTGTGGCTATTACCTTCCTCACAGGGGGGTTATGAAGCTTTGCAATTGATGTTTGTGAAACAATCCTCTGTCATCGGACATACTGTGCTACAGAAGTGCAGAGGATTAATATCCTCAGTAATCTGATGTCAGTTTTACTGTTCTGTGCAACACTTAATAAAATGTAATTAAAAACAAATCTAAGCTGATACTGATAGGAAGGATGAGGAGGTGGAACTGGATGCATGTGGGGACAGCCTGCTCTCTGTTAATTAAGCCAAATACCATCAGTCTAGAAGAGAATGCCAAGTGTTTTCCTTTTCTTTGTGATAACTGTGCATTAACATTAAAGCTGATTTTGGGTAACTAAGACTCTCAAGCACCCTTGACAATCTTTTGTTTGGTATTCCTAAATGCAATACAAAACATCTGAAGTGGGATGGCTCTGAGCCCCACAACCCTTTCAACCCTTTCATAGACTTTTTGGAAAACTTAATCAGACTTCACTCTTCGTGCATTTGTCCACATGGCTTCTCACAGTGTTTGATTTACTGCAAAGAGATAAAAGTGTTACTGGTTTTTCCCTGCATGTATGCATACCCTTTCCAAAGGAAAATGGATCAGCAACAAAACTTGGAAGAGCTACAAAAAGAACTCCGGCAACCACACACATTACAGACGGGAGTTCTGCAGTACCTGCCAGGTCATACTCAAGTCTTCCCTACAGCCCACAGTACTAAGCCTGATTGATCTTTAAAATGATTCCCTGTAAAAAGGGAAGCATTTTTAAATCAAGAAGCTTGTCCTGACAAGCATCCTGAGTTGTGCCTGCAAACAGGAAGGTTAAGACAGAGTGGAAAAGCAGCACCTAAAGTGCCCATCTTGCAGCAGGCTTGGTTTGCTTTTGTTTGTCACTTGAAGGCATGCAGCAAGGGAATTTGAGCTCTCATCAAGCATCACAGTAATAGGTGTGATTATCAACAATTTTGGCCGGGCTTGACACACCAAGCACAGTAGGAGGAGATTCATCCTCTCTCAGCAGAGGGCTCCATGTGATGGGGGGGAAGCTGCACCATCACGAGAAGGACAACAGCCACTCCAAGACTACATGGGATGGAGTGGGGGTACAAGGAGCTGAACAAACACCCTTCTTCATGAAAAAGGATCCACACAGTACTCACTTCCATATCCTCAAAAACCACTTTCTCTCCACACTCACTTCTTTCAGACTCAATTAGGATAAATTCCAAAAATAAATAAATCTATGTGGCATTGTCACTTCTCTTTGCTCCTCTCTGCTCAGCACAAAGGATCAAGCCAAATGTCTCCTCTCTATCATGAGTTCTACACGGGAGGAGGTAAAGGGGTGTGCTACATTGGAGGACACTGCTAATGCTTACTACGCAAGACCGATAAGGGAAAAGATTAATATCACCAGCCACTCTGCTAAGAAGTGCAAGGTAGAAAATTGGATGCATACCTCCAATGTGGAGCCATTAGGACAAACTGTCTCAGACACCCCCCATCCCCGCACCGCTGTTCACAATTCCCCATGTCATGCCCACCACGCTCGCCTTCACAACACAGTCTTTATCTTATCTCCTCTGCAGCTTGTTACTCGAAGTGGCATTTCCACCACTGAAGGATGAGCACCATTCCTTTCCTATCCGCACTGCTGCCCAGCATACTGCTCTCACTCAAAGAGTCCAGAGCAGCTACAGGTGCTGCAGAACAAGGGGTGAATTCAGCACCTTCTGCAGCTTGCCCTCAGCAGGGGGGAGATGTCAGACACCCCAGCTGTGAGAAGTCACTTCTCACATTTCGCTGTCATTTGTCACATCAAAAAGACTTTATAAATACCCAAGTGAGGGAAGGGGCTGCTTCTGTAAGGAATTAAGTGCATCTTCCTCAGATGGGGAACATAGCTGGTTAACAGGGCTCAGGCTAGAAAGGAAAAAGCAATCTAAACTGATTTGCAGCTTCAGAGGGAATTAGGGAAGCAGGATATAATTACCCAAGTTGGAATTTGGCCAGAGCTCATGGAAGGGAAGAAAAAAAATTGTGTACTTTAATGATCACAAGCAACCAGCAACTTAGTTTTCTGTGCCTTTCCAGAGGGGTAGAGGTGTGCATTTGATCTCACTCACAGTAACGTTGCTCTTTGAGAAGCAGTTTTGAGGCGAAGGAAGACACAGGATTTACACCAGTGTAGCTGTCAACTACATTGTGGTATTGCACTGAAGAGATCACAATGGTCACGTCTCACATCATGTAGATGACCTCTGATTTTGGAATACGCAGATTTTCAGTCCTTGAACTTCACCAATTTTTTTTTTTTTTTAAATCCCCATAGAAGATCCTCAATGAAGTATAAACTACTGTCCAACTGCAGACAAATGTGTTTTGGAATGTTCCATACGTGCCACCTCAAGAATCCTTCACAAATCACCCATGGAAGAACAGCAGGCTTGCCGCACAGTTCTGGTCCTCCTGTCCCAAGCAGCGGCAAAGGGCTTGATCTAACTCCACTGAGCCAAGTAAGGCTCTTTACCAGCTCCTCTGCTTGCCAGCCTATGGTTACTCAGGACAAACTTCTATCCCTCCTTCACCCCAGGTGCTGGGTAGCTCAGGGCAGCAGAGAGAGTCCCATCTCTGCCTGGAGGAGGGCACAGGGCTTGGGTCCCTTGCCAGTAACAGCTGGGCCTCAGCCCAAGAGCACCAGCACTGTGTTTGGAATTGGGTGGCTGGAAGTGAACAGGCTGAAGCCTTTGGCTTTCTGTCCAAAACACTACATTCTCAAAATGTGTGTCAGTATGATTCCTAGCAGGCCTACTGTCACAGCAACAAGAGACCAGGAAAGAAAACATGGATTACCAAAGCAGTAAAAGCCTTTCATCTCACTGGCTCTGGCACACCGTTGTGCTGAAGCTTCCCTGGTATTTCACAAGCTGCAAGAAGCAGCCAAGCCGAATCTGGTTTGCGTTAAAGGACAGCCTGCCTCCCACTTGGGTCTGAAACACCACACAGCTGCCTGCAGCTCACACAACGTCCATACGGGGAACAAGTCATGGCTAAAACATCACTCATAGAATGCTGCCAGCAATGCCAGGCTGGCCCCTTTCCGCCTCCAACCTAGCAAGCACCTGTGAACAAATAAACACAAGGCTGCTGCCCTTCTGCTCCAGCCTGCCCAGAAACAGAGGCAAAGCAATGGGAAAGTCTGCCAGGAGGAATTCATTATTTTTAGTGCTTATTATAACCCAATTTAAAAAAATCCTTAAGTCTTCACAAAAATAAAAGCGTCACAGACTAAAACATTTTAAAACATACACAAAAATAAAAAAACAGTTGGCAGCAGGCTTGGCTTTATACCCTCAGTCACATGTCCATTCTTAAAGGTAAAGCAGTGCGGTGGGAGATATGGTTATGTCCAGTCCACTGCAGACTTGGGGAAGTGCTGGTCACAAACACCTAGGAAGAGTCTTGCACTGACCTTGGAAAAAGAGGAAACTGGTGATGGGTTTTCTGTCTCTAATACGTATGGATCCAATTCCACCTTCCGCTGCAAAATTGTAACATTCACTGCAGTCGATGGGAATTACACCTATTTAATAGACGGCAGAATTGATTTTGTGATCTCAGGTGTCTGGGCATGCAAGATTTCCAGCCCACATAACTTTAGATAAAAATCCTGCAAACTCCAAGATAATGAAGTCTTTGAGATTCCACAAACACTCCCTTACTGAGCAAAGCTCAGAGGTGGCTATAGCTCAATGCAATCATGAGCTTTTGCTAAATTACCTTGGGCCAGAAACATTGCAGATCAGGACATTTCCAGCCAGGCTAGAGACTAATGCCATAAGAATTGCTACCTAAGGGATATTTTTATTGCTACTCCATTGCTCCCGGGCAAAATGCAAAGGGAACGATGTGTACACAGCACTACAATCCCCATCTAAGAGTTGAACCCGAGCTTCACGTCAAGCTGTTTGACTTTACTCTGCAAGCTTTGCTTGTCACAGTGCAAATGCAATGATGTATTTAAGGAGATCCTGTTGCCAGACAGAAAGAGTGAGAAAGACAGCAGGAGCAGCTGTCGCCTGCTGAGATACGGCTTTGTAACTTAGTCGGTGTCACGTTGAGGACTGTGAAGTGCCTGACAGGAGCAACAGAAGGTCACAGATATGTATCTCGCTAGTAGGTCTTGGCACCTCGATCTAAGCATCCCTGGGAAGCAGGGATGCTCCTGCCTTCCCTTGGCTTTGCTCTCCTTTGTGTTCTTGCTGAGCTTCTGAGGGCAAGGGGCTGTGCTGGAGCAAGCAGGTGCCTGGCAGCTGAGAGTGTCTGATGGAGAATGAAGGACAAAGTCCTGAGACAGGAGGACAAGCACTGACACCTTTTCTCCCAGAGCCTCATACCTTTTCAGCAGCAAGAGAAGCCTCATCGCAGTGGCAGTGCCAGCCCACAGCAGATCCAAAGGCCAGCTCAGAGTCCTACAGATGAATTAAGAGCATTGAAACAAGATGTTGGCATCTAAAACCTGTTTCCTTCGCAGGACACAGCCTCTGCTCTCCTCTTTCACTGGGAGTACTCACAAATGTCACTGCCCTCAGCAACTGCAAGTCTGAAACTGTCCAACATGTGTAGCCCCTCAGTCTCTGAAGGAAACAAGGGGAAGCTAGAGGTATAGGATGTGGCTGACACAGCAGCAGAGCAAACCCTGCCTGACAGACCTGGGGCTGGCACAGCCATGAAAGCCAGCTGGGGAAGCTTCGCACTACAGTGACTGCCAGCACCACCTTCCCATTATCCCAACAGGGCAGAATGTGGTAGGCTGGATCCTGCAACAGGGAAGGCACAGGGCCTGCGACATCACCTCTCCAATAACAGGTTTCAGGCTACAGAACACGCAACCTGCAATAACCTCCTACTCATTGCTTGAGCTAGAACCTTCACAGTAGAGGTTACTATTCACCTCTCCTCCCTTCACAGGCTCCTTCTTTCCTCATAAAACTAAGCACATGTAGGCTGTTTCACGGTCTGTCTCTCCCACAATCAGTCCACTTGCCACAGAAATGCATTCATGTGGGGACAGAGCCTGGTACCAGTTTAATGGTGCATTGCAGCATCAAACATCACTTGAACAGGGCAGGAGAAAAAGGAACGTTAAATATGATCGCACACCAGGCACTAAAACCCTCCTGCAATCATAAAAACCCCAGAACAGAACAACAAGACCATGGTATGTTTTTTTTGGAGGAGAGGGGGGTGGTCTCTAGGTAACAAGCCAAGTCCAAGAACTACCACAATACCAGATATTCACACCAGTGCAGCAAGACAGCATTTTGCCATTCACCTATCAGTGCTACTCAAGCACTGAGAGATGCTTCCATCTTTTTCCCAAACCAGGGATCAACTGCTGTATCTTGTGGTCTGGTCCCACAGCACTGCCTAGGATGCTTACAGCCCTCCTTCACCAGAGTAGAAAGCAGCAGTAAATGGCAGAGGGCTCACAGTGCCCTTGCATATGTGACAATGGGAATAGTGCTGCTGAGTAGATATGGTTACACTGGTTCCCACTAAAATGTATGAGTTAGAGACCCCAGCAGGCAGATTTTCTGCAGCTGTGAGGAAGGGCTGGTGGTGCAAAGCTGTGAAGAATGAAAAAGCAGTAAAGCTGGGAGCCCGAAAGCTTCAGTCCTTTGCAGTGTACCAGCAAGACAGCACTGCATACTCTGCTGCTGTCTCAGACAGTGCTCATCTGCCCAGCAAAGCTGCTCCCATTGGTCTCCTCCACTGCACACAAACACATCCTTAACTTGGAATGGAGCAGCAGTGAGGACTAGCTGAGAGAGCTGCTCCTTCTTCACAGCAGATTAGGGGGAGATGCAGCCCCTGGAGCTTGCCCATGCTCATAGGCTTGTGAAGCACGTGATTCACAGCAGAAGAAGATGCTGAATGGAGCAGTTCCTTCTCTCCTGAGTCACACCAAGCCCCAGCAATGTGGGCAGGAGTCACACTCATAAGCAGATGTGTGTGAGCTCTGCGAGGAATAGAATTCACATCTTGAGGGAACTAACCCTGCCAGCATCATTACCTCATCAAAAAACAAAAAAAAGCGCAAGATGCTAAGGGGAACACAACAATACACACCAACAGAGATGGTGGAGAGAAACAGGTGCTGTTTTCAGAGTCCTGAACCAGACAGGAGCCTGGTACAATCACTGGGAGAAACATATTGTATCAGTCTTGCTTAACAACACAGTAGGCTGTGGTTCCGGGACCTGTCACAGACTGCTGTGCATCAGGAACACGCTGGGTTTCAACAGATATCTTGTGTACTTTCTCACTATCCTTTTCCAAGCTGTTTCTCTGCAACTGTGCTATAAAGTTTTAAACATCAATTGGAGGAAACAGCTTGCCTCGATCCCTCCCTTCCACTTCCCTGGGTGGGACAGAGTCACCCATAGCATTCTCCCCCTAGAAGCAAGCCAAAGCAGCGCTAATAAGCCCTCCTGTGTGCTCTTGCTCCAGCAGTCTCCTCTTGCCAGGCTGCTGCATGGTGCTGTGCACAGCATCCCCATGGGAGCAGCACACAGCTGAACACCAGCGTAGATCCGTCTCAGCACAGTAGCTTGCTTTCTTTGCTGCAGGACCCAGCTCTGCAGAGGACAGGCAGAAGCATTAAAGTCATAACGGGAACGGTTCAGCTCCCTCCTACAGCCACAGCTCCAGGAGGAGGCAGTGGAATGAAAGGGCAGCACAAACCAACATGAAGGACCCACAGCTTGGCAACTCCATCACGTGAGTCATTCTTCTCTCTGCTGAAGCCCTGGGAACTGTTCACTCTTAAGGCAGGAATTGGACCAATTAGCTGGTGCGAAAGGCTTAAAATCTGTCACCTGATGGGAGCCAATCAATGGTGCATATCAAGGAAGTGGCACCTTGGATTTTAATTGCCCCCCCTCTAGCCTGCTTTGCTCTGGCAGCCTGGCACAGGACTTGCTCTGCTGTCTAGAAGCGATGCTGCAAGCTGGAGGAATGGGGATCCCCTCAGGAAGGAAGTGGGGAGGGAACTGAACAGCAGCCAGTGCCCCAGCAGAGGAGCCTGCCCTGTGCTGTGCGCCTCCCTCTAGCACCTTAACAAGCCCTCTGCTAGCCATAAAAGCAGCAACAGCATGCTCCACAGCCCTGATACCATTAAATACTCTCCTAAATATTACAAAATGCTGTTGTCATCATTCCCACACACACTCCACTCATGCTATTGACTGCAGGGACCTCTGCTTGGCTGCCTTAAAAATCCCATAAACTTTTGCACTCTTTCCCAACGCTGGAGTTAGTGCTCTCCTCAGGATCCAGGCCTGCTCCCTGAAAGTTATGGCCAAGTCAAAAATAAGCCTGTGGTCTAAAAACTGAACAGATTTAAAATAAGGAGCTAATTTATTTATTCCTTCCTATCCTCTTTCTCCCTTTAAGAGTTCCTATGACCCTCACTAAATTAAAGCAAGTATAACAAGGCTGAGGAGAATTCCAGCCAATTTCAAAAGCTAAAAACAGCATACAGAGAATAAACTCACCCCATTACTCTCCCTACTGTTTTGCAAAGGAAGGTTTTCCTCTCCTGACTCTCTGCATGAAAAATTCTTCCATGTTAGGCTCCTGTATTTGGGCAAGTACTGGAAAAGAGGCAGCAGGGTATCACAGACTAGTACGCAAGCCCAACATATGCCATGGTCAGCTGATGTTTAGAGATCGCCTCCAATTCTTACATATTTCAGAATGATGTGTGTCAAGTCAACCATATATTTTTCCAGTCTCTCAGATACAGAATGCATAGTCTGTGTAAATCAGGGCTTTCCAAATTAACTCCTCACCTTTCCAACCACAACTTTACAACTGTATCATTACCAGGACAGGTGGGCTAAACCCCAGACCTGGAAGTCTTCAGATTGACACAGGGACCATCAGAAAGTAATTGGCATTAGACCTGCTGGAGACCCAACAGGCAGTGGAAACCACAAGCCTAGCTAACCTTGTCAGGCTTCTCTATTGCTATTAAAACTTTCAGTAGCTCTCGATAGATGCAAGCACTGATTTAAGGGATCCCAAAATGGCTTCCTTGTCTGGATAACTTCTGAAACAACAACATAACAGGAAACCAATGGGGAGAGGAATAAGAAAGCGAGCTCCATGTCTTTAGGGAGATGGAACCTTCGGGTGGAAGCTGGGTCCCAAAGCTTGTTATCAGGCAACTTCTGTCAAACCCTAATAAAGCACTGGGATCCAAGGAACTCCTGCAGTGGACTCTGCACTTGAGAGTTGCAACACCCACATTGTTCTGCACCAGCAGGGGATATGATGGTCAAGTCAGCTGTAAGCCCAGTTGGTCCATGCTGAAAACCATGAAAATTCAGTAAGCTATAGAGGGGAATGCATGTGCAAATGAATATATTGTAATGGCACAAGAACGCCTCTCCTCCCTACCAAGGAGATGCAAAGAGCTGTCTCACTCCCCTTGACATAGCAGCCTGCAAAGCTCTCAGATAACCCAAAGAGACAGACAGAGGGTGCCCAACCCAGAGTTTAATCAGGCATTTTGTTCAGCCAAGTTGCCTGGCTCAAGCTTGATTCCCACTTGACAAGCACCAACCCGCAAACCCCCACAACAGGGCCCCCCTCTGTATATTGTGCAAATTGGAATACAAATCAGAGGAAAAAGCTTTCCTCTGTTTGAACAAATTGCTATAGATTCACCCCCGTCTCAGGTCAGAGCCCCCGATGGGAAATATTTTCACTGGCTGACTGCTAATAGACTCTGGAGCAGCCATTGGATCAATACCTGAATAAGAAAATTAGCCAAAGCACACAATCTGATTTTGCCTTGTTTTGAATTACAGCAGGCTTGTGTTTATTTCACTCCCGTTTCCCTCCTTCCCTCTCTAGCACGCTTTCCCAGCCTTGCTCCCTGGTTACCTATCTATCACATCTAGTCAGATTTGTGGGAAAATAATAAAGTACGTGCAGGAAGATGTAATGCCTTTAGAAAAATGTTTACATGCATTAATATTTTCTACTGAAGCTGCAGCACTGCCACTCCCTCAGAGGAGGCAGCTCAGGAGCAGCACTGAGATTTGCACATACATACATACTCTCCCCACACTCTCAAAAAAACATATGCAAACCATTTAGGGGATCTGCAAAGCATGAACATGGGCTGGCTACGCACTGCACTCCTCTCTCAGAAAACCCAGGAGGTCAGCAGTGAGGTTTCCACATTGGAAACTAAAAAAATGACAACAAAAATAATAATAAAAAAGGAGCAGAGTTATTTTCTTCAGCTATTTGTGGCAAGAGATGTGTATCACCACCTGGGCCAGATATCAGATGCACTAAGAGTGAGACAGAAGTATCACTAGAAGTCTCCTTTCTTCTTTGAAAGACTTCACCAGCAAGCAACCGGTAAAGTGGATGCCTTTCGCACCAAGTCAGAGCTGTGTTCTTGATGCCTGGACACACAGACCTTCCCATCTCCCCAGTCCCTTTTCACACACCTATTCATTTTAATCTGGAAATGGCTCTACAAGAGAGGGAGAGATAGAGACAATGAACAGATACTAAGCACATTAGGAAAATAAAAATGCTACCAAGCCAACTGTTCAGATAGGGCACATTGCCCAGATAAAATTCAGTGGGAGTAAAATAAAACCTACTTCCTACCCCAGCTTCCCACTCTCCATGCCACCTACAATTGTGTCAAATGAAGAGAGAAAGCAAAACCAAATCTTCAGCTTCCTACTCCAGCATTTCATGCTGTGAAGCAAGGCTGCCAACTGGGCACCCATGGAGAACTCGAAGTGAAAAGAAACCCCGGGGCATCCAACGTGAGATGAGGTCCCCTTGTCACATTAGCACACTGCAAGTGTCTTTGAACTAAGCAGTCTGAACAGGGCCCGAAGTTCCCTTTACAAAGCATTCTGAGAAACCGTGCATCTTTCTTCCTACCCAGTCATTTGTTGCTATGCCCTGGGGCTGCAACTAGCTCATGCTGACAAATAGCACAATGCAGGACACCTGCTGGACACTCCCTACTTTCCTATCAAGAAAACTGGAACTGGGTACCTCAATCAACTTGCTGCAAAATGTGTTTGTGTGTATAACATACATACATAATATTCATTTGGCACACAAACACACACATCTAAACATAAACACACACAAAGGATTTTCTCCCTGTTGTATGTGGGCAGTGGGTTGATTGATATTTTGCACCATCTCAAACTCCATGCTTGTTTAATCTTTTTTGTTATTTTCACAGAAGAATGCTAATTATGGCCATTACTTGAGGTCAGGCTGGATATTAGGAAAAGCTTTTCAGGAAGAGTGGTGAGGCATTGGAACAGGCTGCCCAGGGAGGTGGAAGAGTCACCACGACTCCAAGAACCACATGGATGTGGCAATGAGGGAGATGATTGGAGGGCATTGTGGGGATGGGCTGATAGTTCAACTAGGTGATCTTAGAGATCCTTTCCAACACTGATGATTCTATGAGTATGTTGCACATAACATGGAAAGTGTAGAAAAGTCTGCCAGTGCATCTCCAATTTCTGTTTGTCTTTCTGACAGGCTGCACCAGGACTATGCTAATTACAGCAGAGTTAAATCAAAGCACTTTAGAAACACGGAAAACTCCCACTAGCCATAAAAAAAAAAAAAAGTTTCATCCTGTGGTTTGTCAGACACCAGCAGAGGGGAACAAAGAGCTCATGGAACCCCCTAGCCTTAGATACGCTCAAAATTTAGTTGGAGAATGACCCAAGCAACCTGTCAACTTCAGAGTTGGCTCCAACCTCAGATTAGAGATATGAAAGCAGTTTTCCCCAAAATGGATGAACACATGGATTTGTTATAATACCTACAACCATACTGCTCACCTAAGACACCTCCATGTAGAGTCTATGGGCATGCATACTCCTGGAGAATTGCTACCAAGTACTGGAGAACATGAATAGATCAGCTCTAGAAGGAAACACGCTCCTGAGAGACTACACAGTGACCTTTCTTTCTTTCCAGTTCAACTAGAAAATAACTGCATGATGTCCTCCTCATCTTTGGTACAAAGGAGGATGAACTTATCTCTATTCAACCTAACCATCTCCAAATGTTGTAGCAGTATTGTAATTCTACACTAATGAGGAAACAGCAAAACACTGATCCAGTAGTGATATGTGCTCTAAGCACAGGAGTACCATGAGAGTACAACATTCTCTTTCCATCTTGGCAAACTTAACACCTGGAGGGATTCTATCCTGGTACATAGAGAAGTAGCATTTTGGCTTCCTTTCAGTGTCTGTACTGGACTGATGAGCAGTTTGGCCCAACCAGTGCTCACACCAGAAAGGGTATCACTCCAGGAGATGCACTAACCAGGAAAACACAAGCAGTGGGATATCTAGAACTTTGTTTTTTTTTGTTTTTTTTTGTTTTTGTTTTTTTTCCTAAAGGGTGATGGGAAGATGGACACATTATCTGGGAACATATCTGCTTCCCCAAGAACCACTCACACAACCAGAGAAGGTGGGGATACCCATTTAGCCAAACCTGTTGAAGAACTGAAAGGCACATTCAAAGTGCAAGTTCGGGATAAGAATACAAGAGAAGACACACACAGAAGGTCTGTTCCTCAACCTCTGTTTTGAGGAAGTTAAGGATGTTAAGGACAGATTCCACACACATGAAGCTACATAGAAAGTGAAGGGGTTAGCAAGATGTCTCTAAACAGAAAGGAAATAGAGCAAGGAAGCACTGGGAATCTGAAAAGCAACTTAACAGGAAAAACAAAGCAGCCGAAAGGTCACTCTTTCACTCCTATTATTAAAATGGAACCAATGATGACCATTCAGACCAGAAGAGAAAATGCAAGAACAGAAAACACCAGTGTGGCTATAGAAGCAGCCTTGGAGACTGCCAACCCTGCCTCACTTTACATAATAGAACTACAGAATCACTGAGGTTGGAAAAGACCACTAAGATGATCTAGTCCAACAGTCAGGTCTCACATGCCCCTGAGATACCCAGGAACTGCCCCTTGAATCCCAGCTCCCTGCTGACCACCAGGCAAGGTTCTCACCACAGTGGGATGATTCATATAATTTCAAACATGTATGAATAATCACAGTGAGATTAACAGGAAAGAAAGGGGAAAAACTGACACAGCAGAAAAGTCCATCTTTGAAGAATTCAGCAGCAGAACCAAAACACATTATGCCTGGATTCTTCTCAGAAATTTCTCCTAGAGTAACAAATGTAACGTGTACCATTGGTAGAAACAACCTAGACCCACAGCCTTGAGGCAGCTTCCAAAGCACACAAAGTGTTCTGAAAATGAAGACGAAAGAAAGAAGCAGAGGTAGGGGAAGAACCTACAACGCCAACCAGCCTCATGCCTTCCTGAAGACACTGTACCACAGCAACCCACAGAGAGTGCCTGGCCTGAAGGACTGCCATAAACACTGGAAAGGGAGGACAGTTTCTCCAAAAATACTCAAATCCTTTGTGAAATAGGGTCAGGAAAGCACCTTCTCACCAGCACCATACCTGCAACTTAATCGTACAGAAAGATCAAACCAGGCTTCCAGCTGCTGTTCGCCGTTGGTCCTTTATCTCTGTATAAAGGCAATGCCAGCATGATTTCACTGCTGTTTGGTTTTCCCTTGCAACAAATCCTAATACAGAAGCATGCCAGCATTTGCATGCCAGGAAGCAGGAGAAAAGGGCTTTCTTCTGTTGAAGACCTTTTAATTGCATGCTCATTTTATGTGCAAAAGCATACAGTCAGACTTTCTTTGCAAAGCACTTTCTCACAGAGCCAACATGTGTATTTAAACTAAGCTGATAATGTGTCCTTTTAATATAGCTTTTGCTGTTCAAACAAATATTTTAGGCGAAGTGAATACAGCTAGGATTCTGAAGGTGGAACACCAGGAACCAAGGAAAGCCAGAAGGCAGAGAGAAAGACAGCAGGAACAAAGGAACACAGGCTCCCCACTATGAGGCATACATCTCCAAAGCTAAGTGATATCCTGAACACTACTTCTATTTATGTCTCTTCCTTTCAGGTGCACTTTTCGAGGCCAGAAGAAGAGCTAGGTAAAAACACAGGTGACAAAGGCAAGGAAAAATGGTCTCAGCCAAGTATAATGCAATTAAGCCACAGAAAGGAAAAATTCCTCCTTTCCCAGAGCAAAAGGTAGAAAAATCTACTGTTGCCAGCTGCTCTCAATTTACCCAGCAAGTCGCAAGAGTGCTAAGTTTGTAGCCTGTAAGAATGGATACTTTCATATCAGTTACTATAGGAAACAGTCAAAAACTTTGGGAGTAGGAAAGATTGTTCATCCCATCGTTCCAAGAGCAACCAATGAAAGTGGAGGCATTGGAGGTACAACTCACTGAGAGCGGAGCTACAGGTCAACAGTTAGTGCACTCTAGAGTAACCATAATCACAATGCAAGTCCTTCAGAGCAGTGGGTTTTGAAATCAACGCGTCCAGACGCTTTTCTAGACCAGAGAAACAAGGAACTCCTCTAGACAAACCATCAGATCCAGAAAATTCTAATTATAGAGAGTGGCTCTGCTTAAGCATTGCATGTAGTTAGCTCAATTCCTGAGGCATTGCACTCTCTTTGCGCAAAGCAAGCATCCTACTGCTTTACGAAGCAGATTCACACATGGGCTCTCCAGCAGCACCTTGCTGTAGGCAGCTCACGGGCTGCTTGAAGTGTCAGCAGCCAGCCATCAAGGAAGTGATGCTCACCAACACATCCAAGTGGAAGCTGCCGCACCACTGCAGAAACCTCAAGTCAAAATGCAATAATGACGGGAGGAAAAATAAATAAATAAATAAAGTCACATCCCTGGAAACCTCTGAACTACTAAGATAGGACACCACACAGAAACTGAAATTGCTTGTCTGTGTCTTCACTGCAATCACCAGCTTCACCTTCAAAACATCTGAGGCAGACACACAGCATCACCTCCTATTCACACCAGGAAAAACGAACAGACATGACATCTTGTGTTTGGTTTTAATGTCTGCTGTATTTATTTTAACATACTTGTCTTTCAGTGAAGTCGTCAAATAAAATTGGAAAAAGACAACTACAACAACAACAACAACAAAAAACCACAAAGACTGACAGAGACAAGTTATTATGTGCACCATTTCAGGCCAGCATTTTCACCAGAGCAGCATCTTATCTACATTTAACTCCCTTCACTTTGAACTAAAATACCAGCTACACGAGAAGCACAACAGAACCAAAAATTGTAGCCAGGATAGATATCAGGAGTTCCTCCAAGATTTTATTCGTCCTTCTAACTTTTGCTTTCATAGAGTAGATGAAGAAACACAACAATTCCTCCCAGCCAAGCAGTGACAGAGCCTAGAGTGAGCTTGGCCATCATTTCCTCACAGTCTTCTGCTTAGGCACAGTGGCTGCCTGTTTGTTCCCCCTTAACTGCATCATTTCCTTCTGAGCTAACAGGTGGAAAGCCATTGATATCTGTAAGGCCAGGAGGTGTGACGAAACATCCAAAAATAAGACCTTGCTTAGCACAATGGAAAGTACAGCAAAGACAATAGAGCAGCAAGGTTCTAGGCTGCAGCAAGTGAGGATTTGCTCAACTACAACAGCCACAGAAATAAAGGAAAGAAGGTGCTTACATTCAGAAAGGCCTCAGGTACACAGGTATCTCCAGCAAAATACCCTTATCCCCACTGCCAACCCTTAAATGAGGTCTGGGAAGGGGAGGATCCTGGCTTCACCCCTTCTGGTCATTCAGGTACATTGCATGCACCTGAGCTCCCCTGGGTTGGCCCTGCGTTCCCACCGAGTGCTCAATCACTGGTTCAAGCCATGACTTAGCATTTCCACTACACCTCATATCAAGAAAAATGCAATCAGCCAAATATACTGCAACAACTAATTACAATGTCTTAAACTAGATCAGAGAACATGGTATAGGAAAAAATAAAATAAAATCCAAAGTGTTAGTTCAGCAAGAGAGCCCCTTAATCACAAGCTATTGCCCATTCTATCACATCCTTGGATTTGGGCTCTGGCCTCAGCATTATTACAACTGTTTTCCACAGGCAAAAACAATTCTTGCTCACGATGCTTGAAAAAAAATGGTATAGGAATATATATGCAAGAGGTGCATCAGATTCTCCTGTTTCTTGCAAAGGGGTGCTAAGAGCATCCTGCTTTGCATGGCCCTACAGCTCCAGCTCTCACCCTCTGGGAGATGTGTGATTCCATTCCAACACAGTTCCTGCCTGTCGAGGATGGTTCTTCTCACTCACTCTTCAATTCTTCATTTCCTACAGCAACAATGTCACTGGTATTACCAGGAGGGCAATGAAAGAGAGAAATATGCTCACTCCTTGAATTTACACACCGTCAACAGCATCAATTTCTTTTCTCTCTTTTTAAATCTAGCAATAGCTAGACACATTTCCTTCTCATTTCCCTGTCTATATCTCCAAGCACATTGCAGATCATAGTACTTTTTAGCACCTTCCTCTGCTTCCTCCTTTGCAAAGCTTTTATTTAGGCCTAACCAGCAAAGAGCTCGCACTGAGGTTTCCTTCCCCCACCTCCTCACTCACTTCTTCTAAACTTGCCCTGAAATAATCAAGTGCGATTCCTAAATTAAAACGCCATTTACAATTAGCTGTGCTGGAGCTTTCCCACACGTCGCTGGGTGCTGCTGACCCACGCAACACAAGGAAGTCTGCAGTGCTGTGTTGTGGGGCTCGCTCCCCATTTCCCTTCACTGTTCTTTTCTGTGCCTGTACTGCACACCCTGCTGACCCCCGGGAGCCGTGCGATACGCAGCTGATCTGCTGTGTCTTGTCGGGTGTCTCTGATCCAAAGCGATCTCCTTAAGCAAGCCATATGCTGCAAACATACTTGGGGATGTCTCCACAATAATCCGAGAAGCAGAACTGTTTGTCAAGTAGCACACGCACTGCTGCTGGCCACTTGGAACTACCATCAGCCACAAGTAGGTACATATGCTCATTGTGATCTGCAAAAAGCAGCACGTCAGTTCTGCCAAGGCTTAGCAAATGGCACAGAGAGCTTTGATAGCCACCGTTACCTTCGGCTAATTTCTCCTTTTACTTTGCGTTTCAGGCCTGATTACCAAACATGAGCACGCAGCCACCCGCTCCTTCCAATTTGTTGTGATAACACTCATTCATTTCACCCGGCAGCCCCACATGAAAGATTTATGGTATTAATCATGCACATCATAGTAAACAGCCATTCTCCACCGTCTATTTCCTTTTTCCACAGGAATAAGGATGAAAGTCCTGATCTGCTGTATCATTCGACTGACCAGAAAACAAACTATTATTGTGCTATTTTAACCAAAACCGGAGCTTAGTTTCTATGGGTAACGTCTCAGATGCAGCTGTGTGCTTTGGGAGCTTGACTATCCCATTTGGAAAAAAACAATTTAGAAACTCAATGGCAGTTAAATGCAGGGCTCATCTTTGCGGGGAGCTGTTCGAGGAGAGCTTTTCCAGTCAAAATTCAAAATGAAAGATTAATTTTAGACCTGCTGTCCACAGCATTGCTTTCACAACAGCTGAAAGGCAGCTCAGGAGCACACACGGGTTACATCCCCACTTTGTGCAGGCATAGTGTACGTGCACCTCAAGTCAACTGGTTTGCAAAGACATTCCCCTGATCCCACTGTCTCAGAACACTGGGAAGCCCCTATTCTCATCCAGTATCCAAGCATTTCTCTCCTGTAAAGGCAAGGTGCTGTCTCTCACTGCACCTTAACGTGGGGTTCTTCTAGACGTGCAGCAGTTATCACCACTGCCCTCTTCTGATTCTGTATCCAGAGATAAGAAAGTGTTCTTATTCAGCAATTGTTTTTAATGACAGATCAAGATTACCCCTTCTCACAAACTCACTTGCCAATTTTAATTGCTCTAAATATAATAGGAAAAACATTTTTTCAAAAGAAAAATGAACTAAATAACATTAATTCCTTTCAGCCCTTGTCAGCATTTGTGAAACAAGAGCTGGAGATTTCTTTTCCCTATCTTTGCACTTGTAATAAACATAAGAATACAAATTTAGCATGTAATTAAAAGAACAAAACTTGTTAGAGTATTCCTTCTTCAAAAGCTATGCTGAGCTATGGCATCCAGCCTCACTGCAAGAGCCATCCAACCTCACTGCCATCACTTCTCCTCCGGCCCAGATGCTCAGTAGCACATCCATGGTATTATTTCCTGCTTTTTCTCCCCATCCCAAATCTCTGCTCATTCTTAGGCAACTCAGAATTTTTTATTGTCCTGCCTTGGATGCCATAAAAAAATCATTTAACCTCCTTCATTAATGAAAGCAGTTTCTATGGTTTATTATTTATAATGAGTCAGAGATATCTGGACAAGAATCTGTTCTCAGTGGCTTAGAATCATGGAATTATTAAGGGTGGAAAGGACCTCTAAGATCATCTCATCCAACCACCAGCCCACCCTCACCATGCCCACTGACCACATCCCTCAGTGCCACATCCACACAGCTCTTGAATGCCTCCAGGGATGGTGACTGCAACACCTCCCTGGGCAGTCATTCCAATACTTCACCACTCGTCCTGAGAAATATTACCTAATATACAACCTTATTTCTTCTTGGGGATGTATTTATCTTGCACCTGTCAGCCGCAGGGATTGCACTCAATACCAACTGCACTCTACCAGGTAGAAAAGAATGGTTAAAACTTCAGTGATGTTCGATTCTCCATTCTGCGTAGGGTGAATCACTCTATCTCCATCTCATTTTCTCTCAGGCAGAGTGGAATGACTGTAGGCTGTATATTTATATATATTATAGTGATGGGAAACCCCTAAACCCACAAGGAACCCTACTTGTGTGCCCCAAGAGGATCTTCAGGGTCTAACAACTGTGGTATAAATGCTCCAGAGCAGCTGAGAGAACACATCAGACATGCACTCAACTGGCAGGGGAGCTCAGCCACCCATCTCCAGCTGAAGTCAAATTACTTTGTGAGCCTCCATTTCTCACATCCCCACTGTTTCAAGTGGTGCTCTGAGCTGGAATGATCCAGGCACTAAACTTAGCAAGAGACAGACAGTCACTTTTCACCATGTAATTCTACAAATGACTCTTCCAACATGCAAGGCATCTGTACCCAAAAGGTGTTTTGCTGTGTTTCTCAAAGATCTGTGTGAATCACACCTTCATTTTTTCTTTTTATTCCACCATGGAGGGACACAAGAGATGCACAAGATTCCCATCCACATTTATCTTAGAACAATTTATGCCAATTAGTGAAGGACCATTTCCTCCTGAAACAGGAGCAGTAACATCAAGCAGCTCTTCTCACATTAAATGTCCACCTGCGGACATCCTAAAGCCTTCCTCACAGCTTGACTTTAGCTTTCAGTGTTGTGCCAGCTCTTCTTTATGCAATGTGCACTAATATTTGTTTGGAAATTACAGTCCTTACTGCACCTCTGCAAATTGCTATCCTCACCCTGCCTCCGTTTCCATTTACACAAAACCCAGCAAAAGTGCCTGCGTGCCATTTATCCTACACCACAGCTCACAGCGGAGAGAAGCCACAAGCCAACACATCACAGCCAGACAGATTTCTGTTACATCTGCAAGATCATAGAATGTTTAAGTTGGAAAGGACCCCTAAGGGCCATGTGGTCCAGCTCCCCTGCAATGAACAGGGACACCTACAGCTACATCAGGTGCTCAGAGCCCCATCCATCCTGACCTCAGGTGTCTCCAGGATGAGGCTTCCACCGCTTCTCTGGGCAACCTGTGCCAGAGCCTCACTTCCCTTATTGTAAAACGCTTCTTCCTTATATCCAATCTGTATCTCCCCACTTTTAGTTTGAAACCAATTCCCTTTGTCCTATCACAACAGATCCTGCTAAAGAGTCTGTCTCTTCTTTCTCCCTTGGGCAAGGCCAAGCAGAGGGACAGCAGCCAGCACCCCATGAGCAACCCACAGCATGGGCAAGAAGAGTAACAGGAAAAAGAGAAGCTATGGAGAGCCACCTAGAACCCTGCTGTCCGTGTCCCTGCAGCCCAGCAGAGCAGCGACCTGCTCCCATGACAGCAGTGGTGACCCCCTATCGCCAGGCCACTCCATCACCACTTCTGTCCTGCCTTATTTGCAACTGCTGAAACACTGAACTGCCTCTGCACTACTCTTCATGATGAGCGCAGTGATAAGAACACAGTGTGCTTTATGAAACAGACAGAGGGAACATCCTCTACAGAGGAGTTTAAACACAACTAGACTACAAAGCTTACTATAGATTTTGGAAGTACAGTGATAGAAGCATATGCTGGCGTGACCAGATTGTCTAGTTTGGAAAAACAAGTAGGAAATGTAAAGAAATAATCATTTCTATTCAGTGGTATTTCAACAGTTCTCTGTTTACTTCTCCCTTCACTGGCCATGGACTGGAGTATTTAGGGATTAAAACTTCTGGTATTAATGATCAGAAGCTGATCTGGGAAACAGTACAGTCAAAGTGGTGGTGCATCAAGATCTCCCAGTAAGTAACCACAATGCTGAGAAGACAATGTTGAACAGTGAGCCACAGCCCCTGAGCCATAGTTTCCCAAGAGCCAAAGTATCACCATCCCAGGCTAGGCTGGATGTGGCTCTGGGCAGCCTGGTCTAGGGGTTGGGTCCCCTGCACGTAGCAGGGGATTGAAACTAGATATGATCATGATGGTCCTTTTCAACCCAGGCCATTCTGTGATTCTATGGCTCTACGATCAACTCATAGTCACATAGGTGTATGAAGGGAGAAAAAAAAACAAACTGAGAGCATGGTTGAAAATCAAGTCAGGATTTACAATGTCTACACTTGCTTCATTACATGATCTTTTATGGGAAATGGACAACTCCCGGAAAGAAAAAATAATAAGAAGAAAATAGGGTCATCACTGCTTGGATACTGCGTGACAGTTTCAGACCCAAAACAAAAACAGACCAACCAAACAGGCAGGCGGCCAGCCGAGCCGCTCGGGGCCGGACGGAAGCTCGTACTGCGTTTCCCCAAGCCCGGGTGCCCGCAGCGCTCTGCCCATCCGCTCCCCACGCGCGTCCGTGCGGGCATCGCCCTTACTCCGTCATGGACGGGACCCCCGCCCCGCCCGCCCTGCGGCTCCCCCGGCCCCGGGGCGCTGCAACAGCCCCCCCTGCCGGGCAGCAGCGGAGCGGCGCGGCCCCGCGCCCAGATGTGCCGCAGCTGGGCTGGAGCCCGAAGGCAGGGCGACTTCCCCCGGCAGCCGGGCAGAGCTGGAGCCGCTGCTCCGATAAAAGCTGCGATGTCGGTCTCGGCACTCTGCCTCCAAACAGGTCTTGGCCCGGCCGAGCCCTTCGGTGCCTCAACTTCTGTTGAGCCAAGATCAGAGATGCCCGGGTTTCCCTTTCTTGGCTCCTATTCTCAATTTCTTTCCCAGATCTTTAACACCATGTTGGTTTTTTAATTTATTTTTTATTTTTATCACCAGCTCCACCGGGTATCTCACATTTAATTTCTTCTTTTGAACACTAAGCAAGTGCTTAGCTATAAAAACAAATCTCTGTTGTTCCTCCAGCCCCTTCCCCTCCACAAAGGGCAGATGAAAGCTCTTTTCCTTTCAAAGCAAGCACTCTGAATCTCAAGAGCAGAGAAATCTCACCGCTTAAGCATGAGCATAGAGACACAAAACACAC
Source organism: Alectoris magna (assembly GCA_030625065.1). Classification (NCBI taxonomy): domain Eukaryota; kingdom Metazoa; phylum Chordata; class Aves; order Galliformes; family Phasianidae; genus Alectoris; species Alectoris magna. The sequence continues at coordinate 31,100,950 of CM060562.1, read as the reverse complement.
ACGCTCCCTTCTCTCCTGGTGCATCCCAGGGCCCCGCACAACATGGATGCATCACAACCCCCTCTGTCTTCCACAAGCCTGGGGGATACTGACACATTTTTCCAGCCTGAATTAAAGCCAGCAGGTGGAGATTGGAGGTAGATTGGGTGGGATAATGGAATCGTTTCAATTGAAAGGGATCCTTAAAGGCCATCCAGTCCTACACCCCTGCAATGAACAAGGGCGCCTAAGGTAGATAGGTTGCTCAGAGCCTGGTCCAGCCTGGGACAGGGCCACAAACTCCACTCCTCAACATTTCCACGAGTTGTAGTCATTCAGGCAAAACTCTTTGGCATAAATTATGGTTAACTGAGCTAAAGAACACAGTACGGGTGGAAGGAGGGACTGGAAGACCAAGACCTCACCAATCAGGAGCAGAATAACAATAACTTCAGCCCAAATCTGGGAAAACACCCAGGCTTCTGGCTGGAGAGAAGCCTCACACCATCTGTAGTCTCCAGTCTCTTTGTCTTCTCATTTAAAATAGGAACAGCAGTCCCAGCAGCACAGCATCCCTCACTGCCACTGCTGAATTGCTGTCTGATTGGTAAACCTCCAAGGCTACCCTCAGCTGCTTATAGAGAGCTTACTGCATCTTCCACCCCATCTCTTAGAATCATCTGAAATTTATATATATAATAATAAAAAAAAAGAAAGAAAGAAAGAAAGAAAGATAAATCCAGTGCAAACCTGACATGGTGATAATTTCAAAAGCTGCGCTGCTCATGTCAAATTATCCAACATCTGTCTTCATGTTCCCACCAAAATTAGCATAGGATGGTGGTTTCTGATGACACCTATACTGAAATATTTTGACTCCTACCAGCAAGTTGCAAACAACCTGTCAAAAGGATAATGTCGTTCCTTCAGTGCTGCATATTAAAGTCAATTGAGGGTTTATCAGGTGTGTGAAGCTGCTGACCTGACCTCCAAACACAGGCTCTGGTGGCACAGAAGGGTGAGGCTGATACACTGCATTTGGAGAGTGCTGCAGTGAGGGGGAGCATGAGGTGAACAGACTTAATACCCCGACCCCACAGAGTTTTCTGGAGAAGCCATGGACCGGCCCAGTCCTTGGGTGTAGCCCTCCAGTTACAAAATGCCTGGAACGAAGGGGTACAGCTGAGTCAACAAAGATTTAAGAGATGGACAACAAGGAGAAATGGCTGAGCACAAAGAGAAGGATGTATGTATATACATGCACACTATATTGTGCAATGCATATGACACAGCTATATGACAGCCTGGAGGACAGCCGTCCCCAACCTCCTGCTCACACACCCCTTTTCCCAGAGGAACCAGTCAGCCAGCCCCACTGCTGCCTTACCCAGCGACCTGCTGCTCCGTCTCAGAGTGCACAGGAAGCATGAGGCTAACGCCAAGGAAGCTGAAAGCTCCTTGTCTGCAGCCCCACTCCTGCTGGCAAAGCAGTGACTGGCAGCAGGGGACAGGGATGATCCGGGACAGCAGGCTCAAGGTGATGTTAGTGTCTGCTCCCCCAGAACAGGCAGCAAGGACACACACGGGGGCTGAGACATCCAGTTAGGGCGATGCTGCACTCAGAGCTCCAGGAGGGCCCAGCGGGGGCCATTCTAAAGGATCCTTCATGCACCCTTCAGCAGGTGAGTTACAGAGGGCAGGGGCAGAGCACCCCGCTCTCTTTTGCCCTGCTGCTGCTCAGCCAGGCTGTGCTGGCTGCTGGGCACCCAGCGATGTTAGCTGTATGCTACACATGCAGGAAGCAAAGCTGCAGCCCTGCGCACAATGCACCGGAGCTAGGCAAGTTCTGAAAGCTGCAAGAGGAGACCAGAGGCATGCTCATCCCCTTGGAATCCCTCCTTTCCTCCCCTTCCACTAATGCTCAGTGTTGAAGCACAGTTAACTTCAAGCATAGGAGGGCAGCAGCCTTTCCTTGCCGCCTCTTCCTCTCTTTCTGCAAAAGGTGGCATTTCCCATACATACGTCGCATGCCGACAGCAGCGCTAATGGGACAGAAAGGCACACACCGTTTGGGAACAGGGCACAGCAAAAGCCTTACAGAAGTTGCCACTTGACAGCCTGTGAGCTGCCCTCTGTGTACCAGGCCGGCTCCGTCCTGCTCCAACCAGCAAGGCAGGAGAGGTAGGATCAGCTAATGAGAAGAGGGCTTCAGACACTCTTCAGTCATTACAACAAACGCCAATTTGTAAAACAGCTTCTTCAGGTAGCAGCTGACAGCACCTTGACTCCTAATTAAATCGCACCTCCAGTGCCATCACTCCTTTCCCAGCAGCCCCTTTACACACGCTTTATTTATGCTGTTCCCCTCAATAAAGCTCTCCAACAACTCTGCTCTCCCAGACAGAAGTCTTTTGTGTGCATCCACGTGGGTGTATTATTTAAAGAGTACATCACATGGATACTTTATCTGCTTTAATCTGATTTAATCTTAGCAGATTTACTGAAGCAAAATATATTTATAGACCAATACACACGCCTCTCCACGTCCCCATCAGTATAAAACACTCCAAAGGAGAAAAACGGACCTGAGACACGACACCTGAGTTCCCAAAATTGCCACAGTCAGAGCATTGCTCACAACACAGCACAGCCAACGGCAGCCAGCCCGGAGCTCTGGTGAGAGGCACGCATTTAGGGCATATGGGAGCAGTGGGGCAGCAGCACCACACCCTAATCCCACTTCAGTTGTCCCAGCAGTGGTCAGGGCTGCTCCCAGCCTCAGAGATAGATGGAAAGATGGGGAGGGGACAGCAGGAAAGGGAACAGATTCCTCCTTTGTGCAGCTAAGGACAAGAACAGACAGAAATACCATCCTGACTCAAAATGACGATGCTTTCATCTCAGCGCCAAACTATCTGAGTTTTATTTGCAAGCAGCTTCTCCATTCTCTTTCTGAGAGAAGAAGACAAAGCCATGAGTAAGTTGTTCTGGAGATGGAACTCAGCAACAACTCCGACAAACGCGGGTTCGCTGTGCTGAAGGAACAAACAGCCTCCTCAGGCACGCTTGAGCGGGAGCAGGTGTACGCTCTGTCCCTCTCACTGAGAGGCCGCTCTGCGACCCAGCAGCAAACATCACTGAAACAAAACCAAGAAAGTTCAGCTGGGAGCGCTCTGCCTGCTTAAGGGATCAAACAGCCCACCCGGATCAGGCTTCTGCACCGCAATCCCATTCCACTCTTCACTGCCCTGCAATTTTCCTCCAGACTTACAAACTGGGAGGATGAAAGGGGGGGGGGGGGGGGGGGGGGAGGAGGGGAAGGAATAAAAAATAAAAATAAAAATGGAAGCAATCCACCCTTTATTTAAGATTGTTATTTTACAAACCAGACCTACGCTCAAATTAACATCCCGGCCCTCAAGGAGAAAGGAGGAATTGTTTCCATTGAAGAAATACATCATTAAAAAGTGACCTACAAAGACATACCCATAGTCAGTGAGACTGAACCGAGCTCTGCCAGGGCTCACACAAGGAACTGCTAAAAGGGGGAGGAGGGGGCTGGCTGCTCTCACTGGGGTCTCTCTTCAGCGCGCAGAGAGCTGGGCTTGTTAGAGGCAGCGCCGTGCCTCCCAAAAGGACTTCACAGCAGCGCGCAACTGAGTTGTAAGCCAAGATAAAGCCGGCTTGTTGTGAGAGGCAAGGCTTGTGGGCTGCTTTTCTTCATTTTTTTTTTTTTTTTTTTTTTTTTTCCCCAGTGTATTGGAAATGCAGAGCTTGTAAAGCGAGAGCTGAGAGAGGGCCGGGAGAGGGGAAGGGGCGGGGAGAGGGCCGGGGTGCACAGCTCGGCTGTCCCCCAGGGCTGGCGCTCGGCGGGGGCACGGGTGCGCTGCCCCGGGAGGCTGAGGGGCTGAAGGATCTCGGGTTTTGCCACACAGACCACCAGCGAGGGGAGAAAATAAGCACCATCGCTGTCCAAATAATAATAATAAAAATAATAATAAGAAATGGAAAAGAAAAAAATAAAATCCAGCAGCTCGCCACCAGCTCTGCTACAGACCATCACCACCCCCGCCTCGAGATGAAAACGGGCAGCATCGAAGTTCCATAGGGTGCACAGGCAGCATCACCACTCGCCTCCCGGGAGAGCGCAATGGGGATGGCTGGGGTCGGGCCCGGGCCGCCTCCGTTCTCCCCCCCCCCCCCCCCCCCCTGCGCCTCGAATAAGCGCACCTCGGGGGCTTCGCGTCTCCCACTCGGGGCGGCCCCACGGCGGCGGGAGAGGTCGGGCCGGGCGGACCCGATCCCTGCGGCAGCGCTCGCCCCGCTTCGCTCGGAGGCAGCGCTTGGGGCGAGCATCCCGGCGGGCTCGTCAATCCGTGGCGGCCAGGGGTTACGGCGAGGAATTACGAAGTAGCTCCAGGCTCCGGGAGCCCTATTGCTGCATCAGTCTCTCCGCTCGAGCTGCGGCGAGCTCCGCCGGCATCATTTACTTTCTGCTGCAGGTGCTTTTTAACTTTGATCCCATCGCAGCCGTTCGCGCCCTCGCCTCCCCCCTCCCTCCCGAGCAGCCGCCGCCGCGTCTCTTACCGTAAACCCCTTGTCCCCTGCTGTACGCCGGCACCAGAGAGAGGAATAAAACACAGATCATCTCCATCTTCAAGGCAGCGCCTTCATCGCCGGCGAGGAACAGCAGCCAAAGCAGCCCCGGCAGCATCCGGCGGGGGAGCGGGCGAGAGCCTCCCGGAACGCCGCCCCATGCGCCCGCTCCGCCGGACACCGGCGCCCCTCGGGCTGAGGAAAGGACCCCCCCGGCGGGGCCGCCGGGAGGGAATTTAAAAACAGCAGCAAAAAGAAAAAAAAAAAAGGAGGGGGGGGGGGAATAAAATAAAAAGGAGTGGGAGAAGAGAGCGAGGGAAGGAAGCGGCGAGAGCTGGAAAGCGGAGCGCTGCTTCCCTCTTTCCTTTGACAGGTTGCTCGAGGATGTCCAGGAAAACGATGCCCAGGGCACGGGAAGAAGCCGGTCCGGAGGGGCAGAGCAGAAGCAGGAGCCGGGCCGGCCCAGCGCCGTTCCCAGAAAGGGGATTCCTTTGTTCAGCAGGAGCCGCCGGAGTCCCGGGCTGCCCCGAGTGCTGCCAACTGGGGCCAACTTGGGAGAGCCTCGCCCGCCCTCCTCCTCCCGACGAGGCTCTGGCCGCAGCCCCAGGAGCGAACGGGGGGAAGAGGAGGTGGAGGGAAAAAAGGAGGGGGAGCAAAGAGGGGGGGCTAGGAGCCAGCTGCTGAAAGAGGGAGGGAGGGATAGGTATTGTCTTCTCCAAATCTTTTAGGGAGTGAATTGTTGTAATTAATCAAATCCAGGAAGGGTTGGTTGTTGGTTCTTTTTTTTCCTTTTTTTTTTTTTTTTTTTTTTTTTAATTTTATATTTTTAAAGCTTCTCCCAAGAGCTCTCCCAGCCGTACAGCATCGCCCCAGCCAGCCTGAAGGGAGCAGCAGGCGAGAAGCAGCCCCACCGCTCACCCCGCGGCTCAGCCCAGCTTTCCCCGCCGCCTCCTTCTCCCTTCCAAACTTTCCCCGATGCTGCGCGCTGGGCTCTGCCGAGTGTTTCTCCTCCGCGCACCGCGCAGACGATTTGCAGCTGCAGAGGGCCCCGAGCCGCTCCCCTCGACGGCTGCCGCGGGGGTTGCAGCTGAAAAGGAACCGCCGAGGAGGGTCACGGAGTCGGAGGAAGTTGATTTGCTCCCGCCGGGCGCCAGCGAGCGCCCACACAAAGTTGCCCGGAGCACCTCCGGGCGCTCCGCTGCGCTCCGTCGACCCCCGACGGTGCGTCCGGGGGCAGCGCGCCCCGGGCTCGGCTCACCCCTCCCTGCCGGCTGGTTCTGCCGAACGTGCCGTCTTTTCCTTCCCTTCGGCTTTCCAGGTTTTCCCCCTCCCCTCTTCACCATTTCATTCCCCTACGGTTATGGAGAAGAAAAAAAAAAAAGGAGCCAATTAAAGCGGCCGCGCTCAGCAGAGCCCTGCCTCCTGCCCAATTCTCCGAGCCTCCCCCCGGCCCGGCCCAATTACGGACAGCGCCGCAGGGCTGGGGGAAAAAGGACTCGCTCCGAAATCATCCGCCAGCCCGCGGTCCTCCCCCACACCCCAATCCTCAGGACCCCCCGGCAAGGTCGGCTTATCCCGGGGCTGGGGGCGGCGGGGGGGCAGAGCAGGTTGCTGGGCTGCTGCGAAGTTTGTGCCCCCCTCCAGGCGGGCTGCGGGGCTCCCCCGCGCTCGGGGTGGGGGCGAGCCCGGCGGGGCGGGGCGGGGGCTGCCCACCCGCAGCAGGTCGGTTCCGGAACGCCGCTCGCGTCTCCCCCCCGGCACTCACACGCCACGGTCACGCGTGGGCCGGGCTCGGGGTGCCGCCGGCCCCGCACCGCCGCGGGGAGGGACACCCCCGGGGATATCCGCTCGCCGTGCGACCGTGGCACCGCCTGGATAAAAACGTAATTAAAGAAGAAGAACGTAGAGATGCGGCTCGAAGAGCGGGCTGGTTGCTACTTCACGCTCTAACAAACAAGCGGTTAATAGATATCGCCGCTAATTAAGCGGTTATTCCTCATGTAAGTGGTGCTCAGCGGGAGGGAAAAGCAGCACCGTGCGGCGGAGGGAAACAGCGCTGGGGATGGGGCAGCGGCACTGCGAGCAGCGGCACGGGGCTCCCGCCGGACCCATCCAGGCTCTCGTCTTCCCTGTAACCAATCTAAGGGAACATCTGAGACGCTCCAAGGTGTCCTTTCCAAAGATGATGACATGGAGCAAGACGCTTATGACTTGTCTGATGTGAACAATTATTTTTCCTTTCATCAGCCCTTCAGTGAGAAAGATTTCATCCCATCCTTCCCCCGGTGGGTGGTGGCAGTACGGATGAAGGGCGTGTGGGTAGGAGGAGAGGCAGCACCGGGAGCAGCCCCTCTGCACGGGCACGGGCAGGAGCCGGCAGCGATGGGGCAAAGCAGGGCTGCCTGCATCTGCACAAAGCAGGCTGAAAGCAGAACAGAAAACAAAGCCAGGAGATGTTTGCAGTGCCGTGGTGATAAAAAGAAAATCAGTGAGATCCGAATCCTGTTTGTTGTACTCTTAATTTTGCGATATTTATGGGGTGCTTTGTAGCCTTTCTAGTACTTTTTTTTTTTTTTTTTTTTTTTTCCTTTTTCTGGGATTCTCATTTGGTTATGAAGTGATGCCTCAGAGTTTGCATGACTATGAATTTCAGATCTACATAATGAGTCTTAGAAAAAAAATTATCCCAAAAATGTGTTCTTCGCACCCATTTCTTGTGTTAACTTCCAATGCACATGCTCATGTTTTACTGGCATAAAGGCTTGTGGAAATTGAATTTCAAAGTAAAGTGCCCAAGTATGTGAAACAACCCAGTTTCCTCTTAGCAAATAAAAGCATGTGTGCCACAGTTACCTTTGAACTTATCCAGTTAGGGAACAGTTAAGAAATAAGTAAATAAATGTGAGGGCCATTAAATTAGATGGTAAATAGAATCATTGAACGGTTTGGGTAGGAAGGGACCTCAAAGACCACCCAGCCCCAACCCCTGATGTGGGGTAGGGCTGCCACCACCAGCTCAGCTGCCCAGGGCCACATCCAACTTGGCCCTGAGTGCCTCCAGGGATGGGGCACCCGCAGCTTCTATGGGCAGCTGTGCCAGCGCCTTGCTGCCCTCAAAAAAATAACTGGATAATAAATAATGAGAAAGAACTGTCACCTGTCAGTGGATATTCTGAGAAAAACTGCTGCCAAAATCCCAGTACTTGGTTGCATTTGCTAAATAAGGTTGTTGAGTCCCAATAAATCATAACGCTCAGAATTATGGTGTTTGCAATGGACACCAGTAAGCCGGCACTCCCATCACACTTGAAAGCAATCTACTTGTCATAAAGAAACCGTGCCCTGTAGTGATTCTGCCTGTCAAGAAGTACAGATAAGGGATGGCTTTCCCCTCCACAGGCCATTCCTGCAGAATGCATTTGTCCCATCTCTCCAGCTGGGAGTCAGTGTCTTCGGTCCCTTCTCAAGCCACTGCTTGTCTAATGGGTCCTGTCTCTCTGAAATATCTCTACATGCTACATCACCTATATCTCACTGCTAGATTGAGGTAGGCAGCCTCTGGGACAGATGTGGTTTTCAGGGAGAGCAAATCACACACAGCACAATGTACCCAGGCAGGAGACGGCTGAAGCAGTGCGTGAGGCCAAAGTCCAGTTACGAGGACATTAATTCCCCTTGTTGTTAATGCTTTCGTGCTCTAATCCAGTGCAGCCAGTCATTTATTTCTTTGGGATGATGCAACCATCTGTGGTTTCTGCTGATCTCTTGAGCTCATGGTCTGATATTTCAGTCACTTCTTTCTGTTCATTTTCTTCTCAGCCCCGCATCCATGAATGCCTCCAAGTGGGATCTCTTCTTCCTCTCTCCCTCCCTAAGCATACATATGGACGTGAGTGCAGCCCAGCTGGGTGCTTTGCTGCAGCGCTTCCCTTTCTAAAGCTTACTAAAAGGGAGCAGAAATAGACTGTAAGAAGGGAAGAGGAAAGCATCGGGGCACCTTATAGGCAATGGGCAAATGCTTCAGGAGAGGTGAGAGTTGGGAAGGGGAAAGCCAGGGGACTCTGTAGCACTGCAACAGAGATGCTAGCAGGGAAATGGGAAACCAGGGAACTGTAGCTGCAGATCAGGTTTGCACCAGGGAGCTGCAGAGCTGGGGCAGGCACTGACACCATGCAAGGGAGGTATGGGATGCACAGCGGGGCCAGCAGGGGGGAGCTGGTGGGGTGCTGTGCAGGGTGCCGTGTTAGAGGAAGAGCACCAGGCACACTGCAAAGCATGGACCACTGGGAGATGGGAAAGCATGGGCTGAGCTGTGACAACAGGAGGCAAACTGGCCACCGTCTGTCTTCTCTCTGTTTAATTGGCCTTCACGGGAAAACTGTAGGAAAAAAAAATAATAAAAAAATGTGACTTTGTCATCCTGAAGTGCTGGAATCAGCATCTCTTTGGGGAAAAAATCTCCTAGCCTGGGGCGGTGCTTTCCGCCATCCTTAACACTAGGCTGGTGCTACTTCTGCCCTGGATCCTCCTGGGTATCACCCGCTCCCCATATAAAGCATGCCGAGGTAGGGCTATAAATCCCAAGGGCTCCGCTTTGCTGTTCTCAGCTCTCCAGTGTATGCCGCTCCAGGGAATACACCTATGCTGTGTTTGCTTTCTTCCCAGATGCATTTTGCAGCATTAGTAGTACATCTGAGCCTCCTGTGTATTCTCTGCTGTTTGATTAGCTCTCCTCATCACTGTGTTGGGGATGGAAGGAATGATGAAGAGGAACTCCACCTCTATCCCTCACCTGAGGCGTTCATCCTGCCTGAGTCTCACCACCCTCCCTCTCCATACTTTGCAATGCAGCCGTGCCTGTGCCGCGCTGGGATTTCTGGTGGTTGGTTGATATTGTAATGGATTTTGCTTTTCCTGTCTTTACCCAGCTGTACTTTGAGAAACTTCCAATTCCTGGTGCAGGATTATCCGAAACCCATTGCAATTCCTTCCTCTGTGATCTCCTTGTGGGGCCACTTTTCTTCCCTCAGCTCAAGTGCTGACATACACACAACATCCCACTTCTTGTGCATTGGAACCACAGGCTTTTAACTCAATATTTCCTACCAATCTTTATGCCTTTTAGACTATACATCTAGTTTGACAGAGATCCTGCTGGTTTTTTGGTCTTGTGCTTTAGGATAGAATGGGGCTGGTGCAGGGGTACAGATGAGTGTCTCAGCATCACCAGGAGCATCTTTTTCCTCTTTTGCCCTTTCTTTGATCTTTTTTTTCCCTCTCTCTGCCTTCTTCTCCTCCTGCATTCACGCTTTCTTCTTCTTTCCCACCCTCCCTTTCATGTATAAAAAGTGAGCTGAAAAAACGTCAAGCTGGTGCTGGTCAAAGGAGCTTGTTCTCCCTTTCTTACACTTCCTTTCATTGCCTGAGCCCCCATCTCCAAGCATGCATCTCTCAGAGTGCACTGGAAAGGGATGCTTTTCAACAAAGGCAGATATAAAGGTTTGGGTCATGATTCTCCCCTGCTGGTGCTTGCTGCTACTGCCAGCAACGGGTGCATCAATTGCTGGTCTTTTCAGTGCTGGGCAGATGATGTGAAGTGTGTGATCTGTGCCCCGCGATAGCAATGGGGTAAAGGAGCTGCTTCTGAAGGCACTTCCAGCCAAAGCCCTGTATTTGAGCAGAACTCCACAGGGCTGCGCTACTCATATTCCCATGGGATGTTCTAAACCCAACTCACAGCATGGGGTGGATTGACAGGGACCAATGTAAAATCTACAGAGGACAACCTCGGATGGAGCCATGCCGTTAAGGCCTTGGTGGAGGCAGCCCTTGGCTGCAGATAGCACACTGAATCTTCCATACCCTGACACGATGAGAAGGACATCCTGAAGTCTCTTGCATGGGAGTGCTCAGGTGAGGCTGTGGTCTCGTGCTCTAAGATGACTCCTTGGTGAGAAAGCACCCCAGCTGGTACTGTCTCACTTTGTTTGACCGTACTTTTTTGGGAGAATCTTTGTAAGGGGAGCTGAGCTGTTTGCAATGCCTTAGCTTAGAATTATACACAAGATGTTCCTCAGTCCCTGTTTGTCCCCAGACAGAGGCACTGTCACTGCAGGAAGGTGAGCATCTGTGGTTTGTACATAAAAAGTTTCAGAAAAACCTGGAGGTCTGAAGTCAGAACGTCAAGAGCCATGTGGAGCATACAAAGCCTAGGGCAGGTGGCCCCTCTGACTTAATCCTAAAGCCACTGTCTTCCTGTGACTCAAATTCAGGCAGAGCGCAAAAGCAGCCCACAAGGCTGAGCTCCTCTAAGTGAGTATGAGAACGAAGCCTGTATGGGTAACTTGCACAAAGGTGGTTTTCTTGTTGGGTGCTATACACAGGCCATGGCCTACCTACCTTCATGTGACTCTTGCCTCTTCATCTTCAAATGTTGTTGACCACTGCTGGAGCACTCTTGACTTAAGGATCCAGTGAGTTTTGTTCTTGCATGAATCTCTGTGAACATCCATACACACTTATCCTTTCTTCTCCTGTCCAACGATGCGCTCTGGCTACATTTTTAACAAGCCACCTGTTACAGTGAAAATATCTTAATCAATTCTTTGCAGAAATCCAGAATGTGGATCTAAATCCAGATGTCTTCCATCTGTAACTTGATAGACTGTTCCATTTTAGAAAATCCATGACAAAAGCCTCTGTTTCTATTGACCATTACTATTTATAACCCAATTCTCTAGCAAGCCAGGGTTAGAAGTACTGTTACTGTACAACCACAAAACATGAGAGGGTGCATACAAGAAATTAAAAGAAAAACCCTAGTTGGAGGAAGTTACAGAGGTACCAATCACATTTATCCACTTGTTGCTCATTTGAGCTGTTCTCAGTGCTGTAAGCAAGCTGGGGCTGCCACTACAGGAAGGCGGGGGTGAGGAGCAGCTCTCCCAGCTCCAGGCAGCCAAGTGGAAATGCACAGAGTTGGAAAGGTACACTTCCTTCTCTCATTTCTAAGTGCAACAGCAGACAGACAACACTGTCGCTGAACTGTGTATTCCTATGTATAATTACTTGCTTATTAGCTGCATATCTCACCATGCCAAGAAAGTTAGTGGGAATACAAAGCAAAGACATTTCTCATCACTCTGTCTTTCAGACCAGAGAAGAAGTGACAGATAGTGTGACCTGCTGGGATCCTCCACCTCTTCCACCCTTTATAGCCTGGCAGAGGCTGAAGTTTGATTCATTTATTGGATACATTTAGTCCCTAGAAGAAAAAGAGCTAATCTTGCTAGCTTGGTGCTAGGGCCAGAGATACTGATGGCTATGCTGTGGCTGCTACCACTTTCAGAGTGATGTGCAGGACATGTGTGACCTTGCACTGTGCCATGAGGATGAGGCGGAGGAATAGAACAGTGTCAGTCTGAAGTAAAGCCAAAAACTGTATAGGAGTCACTTTTTTCCAAGCTTGGAAATGCAATTCCAGCTGTTGCAGCTTCCCACTAGGGGCTTATTAAACACTGGCATATTTTCATACACTTCTCTCATGTTTTGAGCATTGCACTCTCACACAAAGACATTTTTCCATGCAGCTCTCCAGATGGCTGTGCTCCTGTGCAGGATGGAGCCATTCTCATTGCCAGACTGATACCTGCATCCAAAAAAAAAGCCACCAGAAAAAGCAGGTAAGGTTTTTGAGTATCAGCAGCAAACTTCCCTATTAGCAAAGTGAAGCAGGAAAATTGGTGGAAAATAATGTAATTTTTATATGGATCAAATCGTTCACAAGTTACAGAGACAGAAGGAAACACTACTGTGGTCTGATCTGTTCTAATCAGAGAGCATTGTGAGGAGCAGCCTCCAGCCCTGATTTCTAAGAAGCCAATAATAAACCATTCATTTGTATTTCATACAGAGTAGTGCCATATTTCATCAGGATGCACAACCTGTATTTTGAAGGAACAATATGCATCGGGGATTGGATTTACAGCTGTTCTGTAGCTCTCGCATTTACAGGTAAACCACGCTATCTGACTTGCCAGGAAGGTCCATGGCATGTCACAGCATTAGTACTGAGAAGACACCTTTGCTCCCAGCTGCAGGAGGGATAGGGGGAACAGCAAGAACCAGGAGAGAGAGAGAAGCTGGGGGGACACTGGGCTCAGGAATGAACAAGGGCGGGTAGAAAAAGCAGGTATAGGAAGTGGGCTTGGAGTGGATGGAAGAGAGACAGTGGGGACAGCACAAAGCGTAGGTCAAGAAGCAAGGGCTGTGAGAAGGATGTTGGAGGTGGAAAGGATGGAAAAAGAAAGCCAGGATGTGAGCTTGCATTGCTTGCACATCACCAGGGCAGGAAATGACAACCCCGGAGGCTGAAAGGGGATCCTGAGCCACAGGCAGGGTTAGGAAGCCCAGGGTTAGGGAGCCCAGCTAGCACTGCTGGCAGTGCCTGGGGCCCTGATGGCTCTGACCCTTCTTTCTACCCACTCTGCCCCTATTTTAATATGCCACGTCTGGCACCCTTTTCAGCTTCCCCAACACATCCTGTCCCTCCTGTCCAACGGCTGGAGGCTCCAATGGGAAAGCAAGAGAGGAAGAGCCAGCCCACAACCCCATGCGGACAGCACAGAGTTTGATCACCTGAGAGGGCAGAGAAGTGGCTTACCCTGCTCCAAACCCTGCGTGCGCTGTCTCATTATAAATCTGCTTCCTCAGTTATTATGTCTGGGAGAAGGACCAGTGAGCCTCTGAGAACAAGACATTTTGATGGGAGAGACCTGAGAAATAATATTTTACTGAAAACAAGAGATGCCTGTCTCTTTGGAAAATGAGCATTGGCGGATCAAGAAATTACCAATAGAAATGTCTCATATTAGCACTTTTTTTTTTCCCCCTTTGCTTGTCTTAGTGGAGAATCACATTTCATTTTCAAGCCACAGTTCTACATTTATCATCCCTGATTTGGTAAATTACCTCTTGCAGGAGCGGTGTCTAACCTACCTTTATTTAAGTCTTTGCAGGATAATGTATTTATGTTGAACTCAGAGATGGCCACAGAAACAGCAACCGTGCTGCGAACATATTGAAATGGAGGTAATGTAAATGATTTCAGATTCAAAATATTCCTCCTCAAGTAACTTCACACTTTCAGAAAATATTATGTTGTCAGTGAGACTTACATTTAAAATCTAGAAAGCGAGAGGAGTTTTATTGTCTTTTTCCTTCTTCATTTTTTTTTTTTTTCTTAACAGGGATCAAAATCAGCCTACAAAATTTTTGTAACCAAAACAGAAGGAGGTGAATCATCTAACTATTGAACCATTAAGGTTGGAAAGACCTCTAAGATCATTCAGTCCAACCAGCCTATCACCAGTATTGCCTACTGACCATGTTCCTCAGTGCCACATCCACTGTGTCTCCAGGTATGGAGAATCCACCACCTCCCCGGGCAGCACATTCCAACACCTGAACACTCTTTAGGAGAAGAAGTTTTTCCTAATATCCAACCTGAACCTCTGCTGGTGCAACTTAAAACCATTATCTCTCATCCTATCAAGAAGAAACCTCTATCACCAGTGTTGGCTCAAGGTTTATCAGCAGGGTAGGCAGAATTTAATTTCACAGCCCAAGGAATTTTTCTTCATCCTCCAGCAGGCAAAATTCAGCCATGTGGCAGCAGGGTGGGTGCCTCCTGTGATGCACTTTTACTTTCCTGCCAGGTCCATGATACTGCACAGCCTGGGGGAAAGGCTGAGCAGACAGGGTGCTGGGAATGCTCACCCATCCCAAGCCAAGACAGAGCTCTGTGCTATGAGCTTCCACACCTGGACTTCAGGGGAGCATGAGATTCATATACATGCCCCTCATTTGTGCTCCATGGTGATGTGAGCAAGCTGATGATTTCCACTGAAATCAATAAGAAAGGTAGAGGGCATCAACAAAATCATTAAGAAATTTCTCTCAATTATAATCTGCTTTTTTTTCAAATATAGCTGTTGCTGGAGCCTCCAGCCAGAATTAATGATATGGAAAATATGAAGGGCGATAAACAAAGTATTTGTGAGCTAGGGGGATCTGAACAGTAAACAAATGTCAAACATCCAAGGGGTTAAATCTTTAATAAACTGCCACCCCAAAATCATTTGTTGTGCTCTTCTTCATGTGTTTGCAGCTGTACTCACTCCCTTTCTGGTCTTTTTCAAGTCAAAAGCATTTCACAAGACAAAGTTGCAAAGGAACTGCAATGGGTCTTTAACAGAGAAATAGATTATAACCTTATTCTTACATCTTAAAAGCAATAACATGAATGAAAGATTATACATTCCTCATAGCTGGCACTCCTCGCAGGTGCACAGTCTATCCTGTATTCAGCACAAAGCATACTGGTATTCAATAATTTCTGTTTTGTTTTTTAGAGTGAATCAAGCAGGTACATTTTGCAATTGTTAGTACTGAGGGTAATAATATACACACACATGCATCCACCCACATGAGCACAGAGAGGTTAGCAGCAATCTAAAAATATTTTGCATGGCACAAAGAACACAGAAACATTGTCAGCAGAGTTGTTGCAAGACGGTAACGTTTAATGGGATGTTTGTAGTCTTGGGCGTGTGAGTGCAGGATTTAATCTCTGCTCATCTGTCCAGCCCAGGCAAACATTGCATTTACCTCTTTTAAAGTACTTTATTGAGTGCTTTGGAATGAAACAGGCTTCAGCTTCTGTATGGCTTAAATGAAGTAGCCAACAACAGAGATGGAAAAAGGCACACTTACGAAGCCATGAAAGAAACAATGAGTTTTCTTTTGCCTGATTTTGTGTCACAGGTGCATTTCTGATACTTTTGAACTTGCCAAGAGTAACTGAAAATGCAGAATTCTAATCCCTCCAAGACTCAGAGACAATCAATCACTGATGAAGGGGAAATGCTGAATTCCCAGCATCTTGCCTACTCCAAGAAAGCCTGTCGGCTGTGTAATGCAAACTAATCTGATCCAAGAATCAGCTTTTTTGTTTTGTTTTGTTTTGTTTCTTGTCCTGGTTCACGTACAAACACATATCCAGAGGGAGAGAAAGATGGAGAAAAAGAAAGAGAGAGACCACGTCCGCACATCTCAGTGACTGCTGCTGAAAATAGCTGATACACGGCACTGGGGCTGGAGCAAGGTGGGACTGCTCTGCAGTTCTCTCATTGAATGGCATCTGAGATCAGTCCAGAGCCATCAGAAACAAAATACTCTATGGAAGATGAAAACCAGGGCATGTTTGTTTTTTTTTACTGTCTGAGGCGGGGTGGGGATGTGGGGGTGGCGGGGGAGATAGCTATAAACTGTAGCTGGGAGAAGCAGATGGCAGTGTATTAAGAGGACAGGGCACTGCTGCTGTTGCAGCCGCTGCCGCAACTGCCACAGCTCAGCTCTTTCCCATCTGACAGAAGGGCCTCTGGGCAGCCAGGGCTGAGTCAGACTCACGTGCATTGCACAGATGTCTCTGGAGAACCCCCTCTTCCCCATCCATTTATGTCACACTGCTTCAGGGTTTGAAGCAAGTTGCTCAGCTCCTACACGCGACAAGCACCCTGTCCCCCTCTCTGCGTCTTTCCCAAGCAGCTGAGCCATGGCCAGCCCCCATGAGCATCCCACAGATCACACAGGACAGGTCCCTGCAGTCTCCAAACAAGGGTGTTCTTAGCATCTTCCAAGTGTCTCACTCGGAGTCCCAAACCTATGCCCACATGAGAGGAAGCAGTCAGTGAGGACACCTAAAGCTCCAGGTTACACGCTGCCAAATAGTCTGTGCTGGTTCTGGGAGACATCACAGCTACTGACCAATGCCGGCCCCCATCCAAGCAGATGGAGGAAGGAGACAGCATTTTAAATTGGAGTTTGGTGTGAACACATATCCATTGTGTCCCACCGCAGGAGGGGGGGAACTAAGACAGCGATGGCACCCTGGGTTGCTCTCTTTTACACAAGATGTAGCTGTTGGTTTGAAGCAGCCGAGCGGTTTCCTATCCTGATAAGACTATTTTAAGCTCCATACAGAGCAGTTGCGGAACAAGCTCTGCTGTTGAAGAAGAGAAGCAGCAAATCCATTTCACCTTCACAGCTAACAGTTTCTCCTCCTGGGAAAGAGATTTCTGGGAGGAGAAACAAGCAGAGCTTTCTCTGCCCTCAAGCCCACCCTGGGCCCCCTGCAGCAGGTTGCTGCCCCAGCACCTACAGGGGAAGGGGCATCCTTCTGGTGAGCTGCTTTGCCCCACCAACAAGCCTGCGGGCTGAGGGCTGGGCTGGAAGAGGGGAGATGACCTGGAGGAGGATTTATCACTCACCGTGCTCTGATACCTTCTGGGAAAAAAAATAGGGATACTTAGCTGCTGTCATGCAAACATTTTATGCAAATCTTATCTTTGTCTTCTGCATACTGGTGTGTAATTTGCATCTGATTATCAACTTTGGGTCTATTGTTTTATTCTAAACAGAATTGCTGCTGCTGAAAGGTTTTGGATTGACAGCCCTGGTGAATAAAGTCATCTTTCTAACTAGGGATCCCAAGAAAAACAGCTTTCCATGCCATAATTCCTAAGCCGGGGCCAATAGTGAGGGTGCCAGCCCTTGGCCTCTTCTGAGCCTGCCAGCTAATGAAAAGGGCAGTTTTGAATATGGAATGCATGTGAACTTTATATGAAGACAACCAAAAATCCTTTAAAAAGGATCAACTGGTCTCTTGGGTTGGCTTCACATTCATTCTACACACAGAACGTCCCAGTACCTAGCGGGCTCTCAAGTCACACCCAGGATCACAAGAAAGTGTACACTGTGAGATATTCACACCCAAAATGAAAGCCTTTGCCCTGTTGAACTAGAGAAGTGGAGTTTTTTTGCTCTCCTTGGCACATGTACAGACACTGCCAGTCGGATATATCCCTGCCTCCAGCAGCAACCCATGGGTCCTTTTTCTGACTGTCATAGAGAGCCTTGCCTTGTGTCAAGGCAAGGCAAAAATACCTGCCTACAGTTGGAGTGGCTTGGCTCCGCTGGAATCAATGGCTTGACTTAATTTTACCATGGCTATGAGCTGGGCTCATCTACACCAACATTAGCAGAAGTTTCTTGGGATGCCCTGTGTAGAAATCGGTGGCGACCAAAGATCATAGTCTTTTAGTTCTGTAACCTGTGAATCTCATCAGTTGCTTCCCCTAAGTCTGGAAAGGTGTTTTTCTTCCACCTTGAGGAGGGTCAAGGCCCTCCCAAGTGCTGAGGAAACACAGGGAACTAATTTACAGAAACTACAGGATGGGATGGGAAGTGAACTACCAATAGATTACCCCAACAAGTGAGGCTGCTTCAGCCAAGTCAAAGGATGAGTATTAATTAATGTTAATTCTGATCCTGAGGCTTCAGCAGTCACAGCACTGAGTGATATGAGTATGTCCACTTGACTTTGGGATGGATGGCTGCTCCAGCTTTATTTGTCCTGTCGATAAATATTCAGCCCCAGTAACAGCTGCTTCTGAAAGGGTTCCAGATTAAGACAAACAATGCAGACTTAGTGCTCTTTACATGGATTGCATAGGCTGACCCAGCTGCAATATGCACACCCACAAATCTTCTCAGATCATTACCTCATTGAACATAGCTGTTCCTCTGTAAACACAGGTGATACCTCAACAGAATTTGAACACTGCATGCTAAGTCAGAGCTGGAAATTGCTGACAGAAAGCTCTGGGCCTGGCCTGGCAGGGAGGTTTGCCTCATCAGAAATGTACAGCCTGAAGAAGGACTCAAGGCAGCCCTGCTGGACAGGACCCTTGGCTTTGCAGAGATAGGGGCATATATTTTAAGGCATCCCTCACCATTTCCACACTTACTCTTTGCTCACACCCCATCAGTATTTCACTTCTCTCCTTCACTGTGTGTCCAGCTCTGCATTGAGAAGTCAGGGGTATGAATTGTGTAAATAAAGTTTGTTGTTTTCCTTTGAAGTATGCATAAAAGCTTTGAAAACCCAAGTTCAGCTGTTCCCAATAATCTCAACTTTCTGCTCTATTTCTCTGGTTAACCTTGCTGACTCAAAACAACAAAAAACATAGCCTGAAGGAAATAGTGCTCACTGCTTTCTTAACTTTCCAGTGGCATTTTACAGGAGATATTTCATTTTTGTCAAGATCTTTGATGTCTGTTCCTCTCTTTTTTGTGTGGATTCCCATTGAGACTGAATGGCTCTTACCAGCTTGCTTCCCCAAGCACGGGGTAGGAAGCATGACTGCCTTCCCCGGGTCACAACAAGAGGGAAGAGGCAGTGAGGGGGTTGCTTAGATGCCAGCAGTAAACAACTCAACACAGAGATGTGGTTGATTTTCTTCCCAGATCATGGTGGGAGCAAGATCTCTGACGTGCATCCCAACCAGAGAGCTGAGTTCTATTAGACCACCACTCTGCTGATCTAGTAAGACTGAACAAGTCTCACTTTCATTTTGCTTTACAGTCTGTTCAGGAATTCACCCAAGCAAATTTTCTTCACCCCCAACACTTGCTTTCCCTGACCCTGCATTTACAAATTAATTGCCTGGAGAAGGAAGCAACAGGAACTTCACATCAAGGCAGGCTCCTGACAAGCTTTGTTAAAATATCTGACTGGTTGAAAAGGGTAAAATCTGCCAAGAGGCTCACTTGAGGGTAAACAGACACCTTTCCTTAGATCCTTACCACTACCATAATGATAGGCCAGAGTGTACCTCCTTTCTTTTTTGGCCCAAAGGACCACAGTTTACTTGTCAGTCTCGAATGCTGTTCTCAGGAGAGTTATCCATAAGCTGGCCAGTGACTTGAGGGACCAACATCCCACACTAGCAAGAAACAGATACTGCGTCTGCTGAGGTAAAAGTCCTAAACATGAAGAGCGTGAAGGAGGAGGGCATTTGTCAAGCTATGATGCATTTACCACAGCACCACATTGTATGGAGGGCTGAAAGTGGAAAAGACCCACAGCTAGGAGATGTCTCTGTCAAGATACTGTTGAGATCCTGTACCATGGATAAAGAAATAGCATTCATCCTGACAAAGTGATCAAAATATACTGACTACGCACCCATGAGGATTTAATATCACCACCCCCTGTCTATCTCTCATCTTTAAGGAAATCACGTCAGTGGAAGATGAGCTAAAAAACATGTTCTGCCTCCGTAAGTCTCAGTCTCTACAGTCTAGACATTGCAAATAAAGGGAGGGAGAAAGAACAGTATAAACAGGCCCCTTGAACATAATTGAAGAACTAGACTAATTTGGCTTGTCTTTATAACAGGCCAGAGCTGGGCACTAGACTTACCCACAACAGATAAAGATGAGTAACTACATAATGAGGTTAAAATATTCATTAAGCTAATTGCATGTTAATTAAGAAAAGGATGCTATTAGGGATCCATTGAGCTCCATCTGTGTGTGCAAACAGGAGTGAGAATAATCACACCAGAAAGCAGAAGAGACAGTGACAGCTCCATGGTCCAGGCACAGGGAACTGGAATGGCTGCCAGCAGGGGCTGTGCTGGGTGTTGGGGAGGCTGGCAGCCACCTGGAGGACTTTGGCTTTGTGAGGAGAGGGGGAGCTGAGAGGAAGAAGCTCTGGGTGCTGTGGCCAACAGTCACTTCATGAATGGTCATTTCCCTGCACACTGTCTCTATTTCCAGACGAGTAAAACTGAACTATACCTCTCTCCCAAGTGAGAAAATTCATGAGAAAACTCACAAAAGGGTCTTGCCAAGCTTATTTTTGCAACTGTATCTGTTGATCTTATCAACAGATAATTTATCGACAGATTTGCAGGGGCAAAGATCCATCACCCCAGAAAGCAATGCAGCACTCAAGCCAATAGCCCGCAAAGCACTGGAAAGGTCCATTTTTGAAAATGGCCTATGAGAAGACTAAAAATCAGGAGGCAGAAATCACTCTTCCATTTAAACTTCCTCTGTCAGCACCACAGAGGACAGTTTCTAATAAATACTTCCTCAAAAAAGGAGAAAAAAATTCCATTTGACATAATTATGGCCAACAGTCCATAAGGCAGAATAGGGAAAAATGCCTACATATTTCATGTTAAAATTCATCAATAATGGAAGACCAAGATTAAATTATATAACCGTCACCTTTAAGTTAAATAACATTTTCAGCAAAAGGAAAGGGAGATGGGACAACTCCATAGCCAACACGTTTATTTCAGCATATGAATAATTTAGGCAAATAATACAACAGCTTTTTAGAAAGGAGAAGATTCAATGAAGAGGTTAGGTTAGAAGGGACTTGCGCTGCATTTGGAGCTTTGAAGGACTTGGAGAATTATTCATACTCAATCATTTATTTGATTAATTTCTCCTTTCTTTCAGGCCATTAATGCTCAGATTGCTCTTTTTGCAAATGCACTTACAGTCTGAAGTCACTGGAATAAATCTGGTCCATGGCTCCCCTTCAGTGGCCACTTTCTTGCAAGTAGTCATTGTGCTAAAAGGAAACGGGTTTGGATGGGGATGTCAGCTCCCAGAGAGTTTCTGATCTCAGATCAGCTCCTCCAATAAATCTAACATTTCCTCATTCTCCTGTAATAATTGCTTAAAATTTCTGCTTCCACAGGTAGACCGGCCAGCTCACCCGACTCATCCTATGTGGGCAGAAAGTAGGGGAGCGAAAATAGATGAAGCAGAGTCATTAAAAAATTTCAGATCATTATTCATGAAAAATTAGTTAATTGCACCAGCCTGTCCCCAGTGAATCTGGCACTGATCCAGACCAACCTTCTGATGAGTGGGAAGAAGAACTACCTAATTCATTCATAATTCTGCTCTGAAACCTGACAGATGAAGCTCTATCCAGGGGCTGATTATTGCCATGTGCAAAACAAATAATCCCTGTAGATCCTACTAAGTGCCCAAACATACGTGCTCTTCTCCATAGCCCCAGAGCTTCCCAGACACACTGACTCATCGCAGATGCTCAGAACTGGCGCAGACCATCCCACAGGCTCCTAGATTAAACCAGCTGCAGAAGTAAACCAGATTTCTCTGGTGAGAGGAGGGGGTGCTGATCTTGGGATGAGGATGTCTGCATAAGAACACAGCTTGGATGCCCAGAAGCCATTCCTGCCACTGATTCAGTAGGAAGCCTTAATTGTCATTGTCTTACGGCTGTTAGGGGCCTGTGCCTAATGACTTTTTTTTTCTGGGGTGCCTGCCCATTCCCAGGTAGACGAATGCCTGTGGAATGAAAACAGAAGCTGTGCTTGGTGCTGGAGTGTCTGCCAAGCTGGGGATCTGAGCAGGCAGCCTAAGGGCTCAGCTCAGTCTCCATGGCCATCTTATGCTCCCTATCTGGAGAAGGCTGTTGGGCGGCAGAAGGAGCAATCAGCAAAGACAACACAGCTGCAAAGTACCTCTGCTCTGTCTGTAGCAGGAACAAGAGAAGAATGCTCGAAGCGTAATTAATTCTGCGCTATTTTCTCCTCGTTCAAAGGAAGAGAAATATTTTTTATTAAAAATAATGAAAACTTCCGAAAATATTTACTTTAGGTTTGGGATGCTAGTGAAATCAAGGGAGTTGATATGTATATGCATAAGAGAGAAAGAGCAAGAAAGAATGAGAAAGAGAAGGCCGGTGAGCAGGAGACTGTTGTTTTATCTGAACTGCTTTATGGGTTAGATGACCTAATAAGTCTTTTCCATCTCTAATTTCTCTGCTTCACCTATCCCTAGTTTATCATTAAGAAATCACTTATGCAAATTCAATTAAGTATTTAACATTTTCCTTCCTGCAGCTCCCCGCCTCACTGGCTTTTCATCCCATTTCAGGTCTCAGCTGACATCCTCTCTTACCTCTCTGGTTCCCATTTCTTCGCCCTTATGCCATTAACTCACTAACTGTGCGACTTAATCCTCTGAAATATTTTCGGTTCTCATGGCCTCACAAAGGAGACACAAGGAAGTATAGAGTACTGCGTTAGCAAATCTCTGCTCACAGCTGCTGGGCCTACAGTTGTACAGTCCAGGAACTTCGCACACTTGCCTGGCAGCTCTGGTGACCCTGCTCCAATTCCTTTCTATTGTTTGCGTTCACTTTACTAAACATGGCATATGGGTCTGAGTTTAACAAAGTGCATTTGTGAGCTTAGGATGGGAAAACACAGGCTATGGTGTGGACTAGAGGAGGAAGAAACCCAGGGCTTTCAACAAAGAGTGTAAGTATTGCACAGTTTTGGCCAATAATTACCATTCTCCTGGGCTTTAGGAAGGAAATTTTAACTGTTTAACCTCGGGTTTCATCCTCCTGCCTTTTGTCTTCCAGGTTTTCACACTTTCTCGTGCATGTTACTCTCCCTATCCACATACACACTACTGCAATTGTATGTAAACTTGCTCAAGTTGAAAAGCAATGTTCCAAAAGGCCTGGGAGCAAGTCACAGCTAAGTGCATAATTATATAGTAGTTGGGGGTAATTTTCCTTTTCTTCTGAAAATGCACATTGGCTCTGATTTTCCTATCTGCAGATTGTAAGCTCATAATTAGCAGTAAATTACTCACACAAGTGACAAATTTTGTGCTTCCAAGTAAAGAGACAAAATGCCCACAGTTTACAAATTGCCTTTTGGTGCTGCAGACACCTGCCTTTTCCTGCTCCCATCTATTCCTCTCTCTAGATGGATAGATGCAGCAGAAAACACCTCTTTGAGAAGCCTGGATGTTGTCATCCATTACTGAGTTACCACAAGAAGCTATAAAAGGCAACTGCTGAGCTAATGCTAGTCAGATCCCTAGGACTACATGTCTTGGCTGGGTGTGAGCAGGAGCATGCTTGGCAGAGGGTCTTTCTGCTGCCCTGTCCTTGACCTGCCTACCTCAAGCACCTGAGGACCTCATAAACCCTTGAAGGATGACCTGCAGAGGGACTTGTGTGTCCAGAGAAGGGTAACAAAGCTATGTAGAGTCTGAAACACAAGACTTATGGGGAGCAGCTGAGGGAACTAGGATTGTTCAGATTGGAGAAGAGGAGACTCAGGGGAGACCTTGTCACTCTCCACAGCTGCCTGAAAGGAGGTTGTGTGAGGAAGGGATCAGCATCTTCTCCTGGGTAATTGTGATGGGATGAGAGGTGATGGCCTTAAGTTGTGGTGGGGAGGGTCAGGTTGGATGGTAGGAAGAATTTCATCTCAGAAAAAGCAGTGAGGTTTTGGAATGGGCTGCCCGGGGAGGTGATGCAGTCACCATCCCTAGAGGCATTCAAGAACTGTGTGGATGTGGCACTGAGGGACATGGTCAATGGGCATGGTGGGGATGGGTTGGCAGTTGGATGAGATCTTAGAGCTCTTTTCCAACCTTAGCAATTCTGTGATTCTATTCTACGATTCTACAACCCTGCCTATCCAGCAAAGGGAAGCAATATTAAATAATATATGCTCCTGGGAAGTTGCTGCAAAGCACTGAGCAAGGTGAAAATGCAAAGCTGTGGTGGAGCAAGGGTCAAAGTGAATACTGAGGATGGTACAAGCTCCTTAAAACTTGATCTGGTCTTAGGCAATGCTGTATAGTGAAGCAGTAGAGACACAGTTTGTTAAGCACAGTTAAACACATATTTAAATGGCATTGACAGTCAGGTGTATTGCCGGGGAGACAGTCCAAGCAGAATGGGTGGACTTCAGGCAAATGAGCCTTTGATTTTCCAATTCTAAAAGCCTTAGTTTCAGAAATGACTCTTGGTAGAAGCCCCAGAGATGGGTGGAGCTGGACAGAAAATCATCTGTTCTGGCTTGATGTCTGTCTGAGGCTCAGAAAATGGCAACAGACCCATTCATTTGGTTAACTGGATTTCTGGTTTCATGGATCTAACTTGATGGTCACTGGTATCTCTATCACACAGCAAGAAGGTGTCTCAGAAAAAAATTGCCACAGCAATTACCAGAGAGGTGGAAATGACAACAGAAAAAGAAAAAAAGAAACACTTTGGGTGTCAAAACGTAGATGCCTGGCAATGAATAAATGCAAAAGAGGGATTACTGGAATGAGCAGTTATGAGCATAGGATCAAAAAGAAAATGTGAGGAGAAGATGCTGGGCAAGAGAGATTTTTTGGTCTTTCTGCTGCAGGGTTATTTGACAAGAAACAGTGTGTGCAGTGGCAGGGGAAGCTCTGTTTCCAGAGCTGGGATTCTGTCACATATGCTGCTGTGAAAACAGGAATAAGCAAATGCAAAAAATAATATTCTAGTTTCAGCTTCATTGGAAATTCAGAAAGGAAAAACCACATATTCTACTCAGCAAGCAGAAAAGAAGAAAAGGGGAAAAGAAAGGCATTAGAAATGGTATTGTAACAAACAAACAAAAAAATGTAAAGGAGATTACATGAAGAAAACCTGAAACCAGAGGTTACAACTGGCCTGGCATCATAATCCTTTCATTATTTCATATTAATATGTTAGGAATGTATGCAGAGAAAAGATAGGATAAAACAATTAATCTAGAGCATCCATCCAGAGAGAGGCAATTCTGTTCTATATGTATTATCATGGGAATACATTAGGAACAGGGCTAATCACAGAAGCATTTCACACAGAATTCAGTCACACTTATAAAGGTGGGCTGAAATTTTCTTAAATATGCATGTTTAGGAACACAGTTTGAGTTCTTGAATAATAGCACTTTGCACTTTTGTAGCAACTTTCCTCTGAAGGACTCAAAGGACTTTACAAGAATGAATGAATGAAGTTTCCCCAACCCACTGTCAAGGAGATAACTCCTATTACCTTATTATAAAAAGGCTGGGAAAGCAACACAGAATAGTTAAGCAATTTGACAGAAGTCTTGTAGTACATCTGATGGTCTGGAGGAACTGAAGAATGAAGCTGTTAAGATGCTACAGAAAGTATGCAGCCCAGCTGATATCAACTCTAAGGTGTATTGGGGGTAGCCCTCTGAAATGAGTGTTTGGTAGAGCAGAGTGGGGTATGCTCTTCATTTGAGATGAAAACAGAACTGGAATGACAAAACATCTGGAAGTCTCAGATACAACAGGAATTTTGGAAGGACATTTGCAAAACCACTTCAATCTATTAGCTTTGTTTGTGTGTGTCAGCAAACACGGGATAAATGAAAATTGTCCACTTCTTTTCACTTGGATTTTCAAAACATTCTCAACAGGAAGCATACAAGAGGGTATGAGGTAGTGTATTTATGAGAACATCCTGCCATGGCAAACAGAGAGAAACTGGCTAAAAGTCTAGGAAAAAAAAATAAAATAGCATCAGGTTTCCATTTACAACATAGTAAAGTATAAGTATCAGCATGCATCTAGCTCCTAGGAAGGCCAGTGTTGGTCTGTAGGTTGATGGACAATAAGACAAAGGTGAGTAGTCAGTGAGGTGGCAAGATCTGCAAACAGTAGATACTTCTTGTCAAAGCTGGTTGAAGATATAAGAAATCAACCACATAACACAGTGAAGTTTCTTGCTCAGAACATACACTGGAAGGTTCATTTGAAGTATCCAATTGAAGATAGGTTTGATATGAGAAAGTATTCATGTCCTGCCACACCGCAATCAAACTTCTTGTGGCACCATGTCCCTCTGGTCACACAGTGCTCCTTATTTGCCAGGGCATGCACAGGAACTAAGGTGGAATTTCATACTAAAAATGGTGTGAGATCAGTAGGCAAGTGCATTATGTCTGGAATGTTGTGTTCAGTTCTATATTCAAATAAAATTACAGCAGAAATCAAAGGTGTCCAGAAATAGTCAACAAAATTGTTTCAAGGCATTGCATGACTTCTCCAGGAAGAGAATTTAATGGCAGGTGTGTTTATTTTAGAAATCATATGAATAGAATAGGCATTCAAAATAGGTAGAATAAATTATACAGAAAAGTAAATTCAGTGTTCCTATTTACCTTGTCTTTCACACTCCAGCACCAAAGGCACATCTCATTAAACTGAGAGATAGGGAAAGTATTCCATCAAAGGGAATACTTTTCCTCAGGCATCCTCATTCACCTGTGGAAATCTCTGCTACAAGATATCTCTCAGGTGCAGAGTATAGAAGGATTCAAATAAGAAGGCACTACTCGTGGATATTGAAATTTTCTAAATTTTCAGTAAGAGAAGTTAAGATACAAATGATGAATATAAAAGCTTCACACTGCAGCATGTAAGTCAACCACTAATGAGGGTGCTAGGGAGTGTTATTTCCCTAAGCAATGATTATTCTTAACTGTCCAATGTGAGATCCTGAAATCCTTCCTTTGTGGCTTCTGGTGCTCACCAGAATCAAAGACAAAACACCAAACAAATGGATAATTGACCAGATCAGACTTGGCATTTCCTTCCTTCTTGAACCTTCTTCTCCTTGGTTTCTTCCTATCTTCAAGGCCACCCTTCCTGTCAGCTAAAGTGCATGGAGGTACTGCTGAATGATTTAACATTTCTATCAGTGTTTTTTTGGCTCTTTCAAGCAATTTAACTTATGGTGCCCAGCATCAGGCTGTCTGCCAGTTTTGACTTGACCTGGTCGCAGTTTTGCAAGCACTGTCAATGCCAGAATGACAGCTGAAATGGAAATTTTAATGATGTTAATGAATAAAAGCTTAAGCTGTGCTTCCTGCACCTGGGCAGCAAAAGTGCATTTATAATTAGTTGCCAAACAAGCCTCCTGGCTGCATTTTATCTGCCCCAGGCAAGCAGTTAAGTGGGGTTCTATCCTTTCATGAAGATTATTTCTGAGTGAATACTTCTGCCAATGCGAGGTGTTGGATTGACAGCTCTGGAGAATGAAGTCCTCTATTAAGTGACAGAAGGGAAAATATGTGTAACAACAGTTTTTATTAGGTCACTTAGTTCATCCCTCTGTCAACATAGGATTGTTCTCTATAATATATTCTGGAGAGATTCCACTCCCCCATCCCTCCCCCCCATAGCTTGAATCTTAAATTTAAATCCCCAGACCTTTTCCATTTTGCTGCACAGCTGTGAAACTCACAGTCTCTTCTATTCTGACACTGCAGAAAACCCATGCGCGCGTGTGTGTGTGTGCAGGCAGATAAGTGTCTGCATCTTCCAGGCTCCAAGAGTTCAGCAGAGAAGGCGCAATGAGAACTTGGAATCAGCAGGGAAGATACTGAAAAACTAGCAAACAGTAACTTCTGTGGGCCAGTGCTTTTCCTCAGAGATGCCTCCTGGAAGGAGATTTCAGATCTAATAATGTTCTTTTCCTTGCTCTAATGCAAACATCTCACTGGTATTTTTTGGGAAAGGTTTCAGTGACTCATCTTTTTACCAGTGGAGCACAGAGGGATTTAGTGACTTATCGAAATTTCTACTGGGTGAGATGAGTCTGGCTGTGTCCATAGCTTCTGGCCCTACCCCTGAGATGCCCTGTGGGGACTGGTTCAATAAAACTTAGCTGTAAGCGAATCTTTGTCCATGTAACGGTGGTGTCCCATACCAACGCAGCAGGCCCAGAAGAGCTCTAGCCTCAAAAGGTTCATCCCTAGAACAAGAAGTTCTAACCAAATCCTGTATTCTACAGATTTTCAGGAATTTAGATCACCTCTTCAACCCTTTCCCTACCCTTACGTATTGTCAGAAGACAGCCCAGTAGTGTGAGATAATGGTATTTCTTCCAGGATAGGTTCTTCTTTTGTGTAAAATTTAAATCAACATACAGAAGAAAATTGGAGCCTCCTTAGCCTCATGAGAAGAGTTCCAACAGCTGTTGCCATTTAGTACATGAACAGGGATGGGAGCAGATGCTACACTAGGGATGACCGGTTTAAAACGATGCCTTTTATCTCTTTGCTGAAATCTTGTTTTTATAAATCACTCCAGCAGCAATTACCAGGCACACTTTCTTATCAGATTCCTTTCCTGATACCAGTTCATGTTCTAGGACAGACCTGGGCTAGACAGCTTCCTACAGAGAAGCATCTTGATATGCCTTATCTTCAAAGGATTGTCACATCACTACATGAAATGACCAAGACTGCTCTCCCAGTCATAACACAGCATTTAAGTTCCTGCCACTTAATTATACATGTTGCATTTATAGAAGAATGTTGGGTGGCTGGTGGTGAACAGTAAGCATGTATGCTCAGCTGGGGATTTACAACTGACCGATTCATTGCTGTGACAGGGCAGATGGCCATCTCCTAGGCTACCTTCTCAAAAGCACAGGGCATGTTCTGCTCCCAGTTACATTGGAGAACGTGTCTCCAACATGCTTTGCAGCTCATGCAGAAAGTTATGGGTTTGCACAGCATGACTCAGCTGTGGTTTCAATGGCACAGGGCTGCTCTGTGTGGTGCTGGCTCCAGGGAACTGGTCCTGCTGGGAGGTCTCTGCTGGTGTTGCCACGTCACTTCCATGACCTGTGCTAACAATTTCATGCAGCACCCTGCTGTCAGGTTTGCTCAGCGCTCTAGCACAGCAGTGCACCATGGCACCATGTGATGTGGACATACCCTCAGGTCACTTGCCAAAGTCATTGGGTTCCTCCCAGCTCACACAATGACAACTGGGCAGCATCTGTCTGCTTCTATTGAAAAAGAAGGTGATTACAAGAGGGTGTGACTGACCATCTCCAGAAGCCTGAGAAGGGCTGGTTCAAGAAAGCCAGAGCATGAGCAGAGATTAAAAAGTATTATGAGACAAAGGACAGCCTCCATGGGAATTCCTTTTGCAGGAGAAAGGTATGAGTACGGACCAGATTCAGAAAAGAAATGGAAGATACTAGAAAGGCTAAAAATAATTTAGCATGGTGCTTAAAGAAGGTGAGACTCCAGGATGTAAGTGCCAGTTGTGTCAGATGTCTGACCAGGCCTGGCCTCCTTCTGTCCAATGTTGTTACCTGGCATTTAGCGAAACAAGGGCTGGCTGGCTGGCTGTGCAATGACATAGGGCCCTGCGATTCCTGGAACCTGTCTCCCAGACACCTGCACACACCACAGAGCAGCTGAGGACAGGGGCTGTGGGGACCACCCAGGGTCTCACCCACTCTCTGCCCACTGCACTCATCTAGGAGCGCACAATGCTATGCCATGGCACAATTCACGCCCTCTGTAAGGGAACAGTTTCCAGCAGAGTAACACAAGTGACTCATTCTGTCTGACAGTCTTTCACATGTAAATATTTTATATTCCTATTGAATATTTTTGGATGATTATGAATTCTTGATGTGATGAGGACCTTGCTATGTATGAGATGCAGGCAGCAGCAAGGACTCAGCAAGGAGGAAAAGCATCCAAGAATAAAAAATAAGATATTACAAACCACAAATGAGAAAGCTGGGATAAAAACACAGACAGACATCGTTCTTCCTCTTCTCTCTGGACGCTTTCAGAAACTGTCTGGAGCTCACATAAGAAGCCATAAGGAGCTTTGCGCATGTATGGATGTGGAGTCAGCTGCCTCTCTCTCTGTCTCCTTCTGATTTAGTTTTAATTTCTTTCTTGCTACTGAAAGAGGCAACGCTAACAGCCCAGGAGACTAAAGACTGAAGTCACTCCAGAGTCAATTTACAGGAACACTTCTGTCTTCAGTTTGTTTCTGCAGTACACCCAGAAACCAAGACTGCACCTGATTCCACATGGTCTAGACCAAAGGTGGAGAACTACAAAATTGGACATGGTTTAAAAGAGAATGTTTTCTTTAATACTCCTGTTACTGTTAGTGGCAGTTCAAGCTTCTGTATGAGTACTGAAATGGCTCACTGACAGGAGGGACTTTGTTGGACTGCAAGAAGTAAGCTCTGTTTCAGAGATCCAGTTAGTTGTAGGGACTTGCAGAACTCAAAGAAGTCAGAAATGATCACTCTCAGTCAAATTAGGACAGAGCTCATCAGCAGAAGCACACCCTCTTGATTTGGACTGAAATAATTAAATACATGAATTAGAATGAATGTTTTTTGCCTCCATATATCCATACATAAGCTTTCTTTTCTAACAGCCTCCCCAGTACACTATGAGGTGGACCGATACTGCCATAGTGCCCTGACTGGGAATGCAACTTCAAGGCTTGTGGGTCAGGACAAGCTGGCTGAGGCCTCACCTGCTGACCCAGATATGACAGTACAAGGGCTTGAATCCAATTAAAGATCATGCCATTTATATTGTTGGTATACTTGGCACTGTCCCAGGTTTCTCTTGGATCTTGTTTGATCCTGGGCCCAGGATTGAAACTCCATAGAAGTTCAGTGACAAAGAGCAATGCTGCTATCTGCAGAACTGTATCCCAGAAGCCTCTAAGGAACAGCAAAGATTTCTTTGCCTTATTTATATGGTGATGGAAGAGAAGTTAGTATGGTCTTTGCAAAAAGTGGAAGTTAATTTGTACAGAACTTAACTAAGAAATAAGCACAGAAAATGGTGTCCTGAAACCCATCTTCCAGATCTGTCCACCTCTGCTCATGCATCCCAGTTGTCTGCAAAAACAGCCCCCATGTGATAGACTGCTTAGCACGTTGCCTACAAAGGCAAACCACCCAATGTGTACCAGGGGAACACAGGGCCATCAGCACGGTGAGGGCAGCTCTCAGCTGGACAAGTCCAGTTAAAGATTGCACAAAGGGCCCCAATTATCTGGTTCCTGTAGTGTTAGCACCAAAGTCCTGCACTGAGCATCAGGGTATCCACAAGTCCCCAGGGTGTACTATACTCACTTTGCTTGAAGTGCAATTTAAGATTGATGAATTCACAGGTTTTAAATCAACTGCAAGCATCCGGCCTGGGCCCTTGATGGAGGCTATTAACTTAATGAAACTGAAAGGCTGTGAATTTAGATAACAGACATGAGAATCTTTATTTACCTAGAGATTTAAGGAGACCTTTCTGAGGTAGCACAGGACTTCTTTTTTGAAAAGCATAAGCTGCCACCTGGCAGCACTTCCCAGGCACATGTACAATACACACACACACTGGCTGCCAGGGAGGCACTGTATGCTGACAAGTGCTCTCTCTCTCTCGTGACAACTGACAAGTGGTGTGTGGTGGCACAAGGAAAATGTCTCCTTCTAATTGTACAGGTTCTGCTGCAGAAGCTATCCAGAACCAAAGAAAAGACATCTGGGGCGCTACATATCCAGCCCCAGAAATGAAGTATCCAGATCAATGGTTTTTTTTTTTCCCAGCTATACCCAAATTCACCCAGCAAACTAGCAGCAGAACCAAGGACAGAGCCTTGCTATCCTGACCGGTGCCCAGCTGTGCTGGGCATTGGGCACCACAGCTTTCCATCACACACTTTAAGAGGATGAGGCAGAGCAGTGCTCCAGCCGAGTGAACTGAGATTTAGTATCAACTGGGATCCTCCTGCTCCCTGCCTCATGGTTAATTCATGCGGCATAGCATGTGCATGCTCTTTCTGTGCACAAATGTTGCCCATTTCAACTCCTATCCTAAGGAGTTCCTCTGATAAGCTCAAACCTTATGTCTCCTGCCTTCTCTCTGCTTACATACACAGTGACAGCGACAGGGTGCATGGTTCAGATGCTCCAGTGGCTGTGCATGAGGCAGGAGAGGCTCAGCCATCTGGCTCACTGCTTTCAGGAGCAAGAGGGGAGCAGCAGAGAGAGCACCCAGTACATACTGCAGTCTGCATGCCCCACCCATGTGACTTCCTGACATCACTGCCAGCACCAAGAAAAGGGTGAGGAGAACAGAGGAGTGACAGTGGAAAAAAAAAAAAAATCTAGCAATCCCCAGCCCTTCTCTTCCTTGGAAGCTGGTTCAAGGAGAAGGCAGGGTGTTTGGAAACAAAAACAACAAAAGAACATGTCAGCTCAGAGTCCCTGCCTTCACTGCAGCCAGTGAAATCCCAGCAGACTTCAGCAACCACACAGCTTTGCACCGAGAGCTGTTAGGCTATGAAGTAGCCTCCTACAAGGCAGTAAGCATGTCCCCACTGCCTAGGTCATTTGGAATAACAGTCTCAAGTGAACCACTGTTTGTTGGATGCATCTGTAGTTATGCTTTCTTTGTTTGAAACTCCCCCTCCCTCACTCACTGAGGTGCACTGGGACAAGCTCTTTACAGGTCACTCCTATCCTGGAGACCCTACTGCAAAGCCTAGCATCTTGTACAAATGTCCTTGAACTCATCCCAGCACCTAACAGAAGGACCTTCATAAGCATGTGACAGAGGATTTAAGTGTCAAAATAACTAAGGAGTATTAGGGAATTTATCTTGGTTAAATGACATATGTTTCAATTTGCATGAGGCTGAGGACTATTCCATTTAAGCTCTAATGCAGATAATTTTTGCTCCAGTTCACCTAGAAATAACCAAGTCTGTTCAGCAAAAGTTCAAGGGTCACCATCTGAAACAGTCTTTCTATTCAGTTCTCTTCAAAAAGAAAAAAAAAAAAAGAATGGTTAAGGTTTACCTTTTAAACCTTTTCCATTTTCCTGCTTTCTTCTCTTAGTGACGTAATATCTCTTTGGATTTTTCTGCAAGCTCAACGCACTACTTAGTCAGTAGCAGAAGCACTGCATTTAAATTCCAGAATAACGTGCTATCTTCAGGAAGTTGGGATCAAATGTTATGCTCAATATCTCATTTGTGGGCGAAGAGGAAACATGCATATATGTATAAAGCCGAGAATCCATTGCTAAAATAACAGTGTAATCGAAGTAATAATACTACAGATCTGGCTATAAAAGAAGAGTGCTACTGTGCAGGGAAACTCTCAATAACAGTAATAATGCGGTTAAAATAATTATACATACACTTCTCAGTTCCCATTCTTCCTCAGCTTTTCTCGGTCCTCATGTTGGTGACTTCTTTCTGATGGGAGGGAGTGGGCGTGTCAGGATCTGTCATCACCCACTGGAATCCTTTGATAGGATGAAAATGATGATATAGAATCCCCTTAGGGTCATTCTTATATTTGGTAACACAGTTTTACACTTTACTCTTTAATCACTGGTCTACAGCCCCACATTACATCTGAATTTAATATGTAGGGTATAGTTCACATACGTCTGGTATTTGTTCTTTGCTTTCTTCACTGCCCACGAAAGCTGTTTTTGTCCAGCTCCAGGTCTGCATTTCTTCATCTGGCTGTTGCTGAGTAGTTTATAGCCATGTGACATCCAGTGCCACCCTATGCCCCTTACTTGTCGTCTCATCCCATTCCATCCCTAAACCACATCTTACACCACCAGTTTTCAAGGCATTTGTTATCAAAACAGACATATTTCTCTGTGTTATGTCACGATGTTAGAGTCATAAATACAGATATAGCGCATAGAGGTCAACAAAAGCAAAACAAATTAGCCATAGCTACCTGATTAATTAGCAAAGTTGTTGTTACAGCTAAACCAAGTAAAACAAAAGTGCAGCAAGGTCAGCTTTAGACAGAGCAGGCCTGACAAGCCTCAATTTGTGGTTGCACAGACTTGGTACAAAGCCTGTGACCTGTTACCAGCAATGGTGATGTCATATTAAAAAGTACAGGTTTGCCAAGCTCTTTCTGGAGCTTTGTATAATGTAACTGGAGTTTGAATCAAAAGTGCTTTATGACTGTGAAGATAACAGAGATTTGCCTGCTGCCCCGTCCCACTAAGGTCACCCAGGCATTTTGGCTTCAGCGTTGTTCTACACTGTTAAAACATTCTTGAAAACCAAACACAAAGATGGGCGCTTTTCCTTTTAAATCCCCATGACTCTCATTTCTGGTTCACTCCATCCTACTTGCTGCCTTCCACTTCTAAGTAAAGTGCAGGGGCAATGTCAAAAGGACTGTGAAGTTGTAGCAGGACCACAGAATTCGTCTCCTGTCACCAACTTACCAACTGATCTCAAGTAAAAATACACAGTGCATTCCAATTGTTTTTTCCCCTTGCAAGGAAAGGATGATGTTGCTTATATATCTCTGCAGTACTCTGGGAAGAAGGACAGATAAAAACATCGACCCAGATTTGCAGGTGTTCCTGCTCTCATACTTCGGAGAGAAAAAGTAGTAGCTATAACAGACTATTTATCTAACCAATATGTCATTGGGTGTGATCCTTGGGTGGAGAAGAAAAAACCTGGGGATCACCAAATAGCAAGCTTAGGTAGTCCTCAAAGGTTTAGATTCTGGGAAGGGTGGTGACAGTACAGTGTGATTTCCCGACTTCTCCCATAGACTTTAAGACAAGGGGGAACGGTTTTAAATTGAGACAGGGGAGGTTTAGGTTAGATATGAGGAGGAAGTTTTTCCACACAGAGGGTGGTGACGCACTGGAACAGGTTGCCCAAGGAGGTTGTGGATGCCCCATCCCTGGATGCACTCAAGGCCAGGCTGGATGTGGATCCGGGCAGCCTGGTCTGGTGGTTGGCGACCCTACACATAGCTGCAGGGTTGAAACTACATGATCGCTGTAGTCCTTTTCAACCCAGGCCATTCTATGAGTCTATGATAGCCTTCACACCCACAGTGCTGGGATCAGCTGGGGACTGATGTTGGCCTAATCCCTGAAAACTGTACTAACTGAGTACAGGGAGCTCCTCAGCTGTCAGGTTACCCACCCCTTCTGGAAGAACAACATGATGGAGAAGGTCTGATAACCTCTCAGTAGCAGTAATAACAGCAATAAAAGGAACACTTTCTCTTGTAGCCTGCCTCCCAGAGCAAGAATTTCTTTCTGAGGCTCTCATCCTAATTCACCGCTTCATGCCTCCTGGACTCCAAGTACATAAGCACGCTGTTGTGCTCAATAAACATTTCTTGCACATAGCTGCTGACTCCATTATTAGAAAACTGTGCATTATCCACCTGCGTGTGACCTGTGCATTGAAAGTCATCCATGGGCACCGTCCTCTGTGTGCACAAATTGGTACAGCCTTTGGTTACCAAGATCTGGTACTTTGTTTCAAGCTGCTGTAGACTATGTTTCCTCTCCATGGTGCTGCCTGCCACTGACTAGCAATAACACCACATACTGGAGGGTTCCTTGCGCTCACAGCTATACTGGTGCAAATGGGCAGTGATATTGCATAGACGTGTTACAGGCTACCTGACAGCAGAATTCAGTTGTCAGTCTTCTAGTCAAACACAGCTCTTGCAGCAAACACAAAATAATACAAGTAATACATATAATTACTTCTGCATCTTACCCTTCAGCATTAGGTATAATTAGGGACCTAAATCAAGGTGGTAAATTTTGCCTTCTCAGCACAACTGACATAGGAGCTTGCGGAGGAAAAAATCCACATACAACAAGACAATAACTGTTCCCTCCCCCCTCCCTTCTGGAGGTTTTCTGCTCCATTAGTTGTTGCAGAGCCAGAGAAACAGTAGATCGACTGCTTGTCACTTTTCCTCTTTGGCTACTGACCCTCCAAAGACAGTGACCTCTCCCTATTCCTTTCTGGCTTCAGAGACTGCTCCTTCCCGTATCCTCATCAGCATTTTTTCACCCTGCTTGGCAAAAGTAGCTAATTCTGAGCACAGCCCACTCTGTTCAAACTGTCTGAAATAGTGTCACCACTGGATGGGGAAATGGGACTTATACGGCTTGAAGGAACTCTAGGGAACTGAAGGGGAACTCTGGAAAAGATATTAACCAAAATAAACCTGTTATCATCTGTGAGAATCACCACAAACTGCCCCTCTTTCCTCCAGTCTGCTGGGCTATATGCCCTAGGGGCAGAAACGTCTGTAGAAGCAGCTGAGGAAACAGCTCAGCACACATACAACTCCCTTAGGATTGAGTCCAGCTACTACAGAGTCCAAAACCTTCTATTTTGCCCAAAAACACAGACATCTCACTACAGCTGAGTCCTGGAGAAGGAAAGGGATGCTCTACCTGCTGTCCAGCATGCAGCGTGACAGTCACACCAGGGAACACGCAGCTGCACACCCCTCAGAGAGCAGGGGAAGCACCCAAACTTCTGGGTCTGAGCCATTTACAGCTTTGCTGCCCCCACATTTGCTTCCCCACCTTTTCCAACCCAGGGTGGGACTAGATGGCATTTCTCCTGGCAGCCTGGTCCTGCCATGTGTTTCATCTTTTCCCTCTGTCACAGCTGGATTAACCCTACTGCTCAGCTGGACAAGCTGATTAGTTAAAGAACTTGTTTCATCCTCTCTAGGGCTTTATTTTTCATCTGTCATTTCCCTCTTTATTACTTCTAGAAGCGTCTGCCTCCTCAGCTCACACTCTCCACACCCTCTCTGCCCCTACACTTCCCCGCCAGCAGCCCTAACACCTTTCCCAACCAGGATGAGGGAGCAGGGCCTTCCCATTTACCCCAGTGTAACATATCCCTGTATTGTTTCACCTTCTCGATTCAGACTCTCACTCAAGTTAATCTCCTGTTTGGTCTCCAGAGCTCTGCTTTAGCACTCCCCAGAACTGTGATTCAGGAGGCTGCTGCGCTAACAGTCCCTTCTGCTCCTGCACACACAAAGGCAGTCAAGGCTGCCCCTCATCTTGAAGTCTCTGTCATCATGGTAGTCTTAGATCAGGAATCACAGGGACTGATGTGTGCATATACTTGCCCTGTAGAAGACATGTGAATCGGTGCTCTTTGCTGGTCAGAAACAGCTTTGAACCATGAAATGGAGACTCCAGAACTTCGCAGTCAATCAGAAGGACTCATTCCAATAGCCATCCATAGCCTTTTGTAGGGCCAGCATCAAGATCCCCTTGGCTCCCTTACTCATCTCAGCAGACTGAACATTTTGTTTTTCCTCTATGGTTCTGCTTGGGTTGTTAGTTACTGCATCCTGATTAACACTGGAACACTCCTCCTGCCATTTCCTATCTTCTCCCTTCTTCCCCCACATGTCCCTCTACATCTTTCTCCATTTCTGAGCAATATAAATGAGCCTTACAAACAGTGGGAAAAGAAAGAAAAAAAGAAAACAAAAAAAAAATACTAAAGCCCATAATGATGCTGTCTTTGTGACTCCTAGCAACAACCCTGATCATTTTGATTGTTTGCTGTGACCTCTTTTGCCATGCTCCATCTGTTTGCTCTTATAGTCCGTGTATTCTCAGCAGCAAAAGGAACATCATCTTATTTGTTCCTATAGGGTCTCCCATGCAATCAGTCCTGACCAGGGCCTTGCTCTATAGGAGAGATAAGTAAGAATAACAATGAAGATTGGGAGCTGCAGCCAGCAGCACAGCCCTACTTTGGGAGCAGAACAAGACAATTAAGGAAAGGATTTTCAAATAATCCAAATGAAGAATACAAGGGAATAAATATTTAATACTCAGTCACGCAGCTTCATCCTCTTTAATAATCCCTAATGTTTCTACAGTGCCTTTCAGGAGGGAGAAGTGCATAAAGGGCAGACACAAAACCATCTCTGACAGGCAAAGGATCCCCCACTTCTACCAATGAGACAGTAAGTAAGTGTGCAGGTGCAGACATGGTATGAGGAAGCCACACCTGTAACCCCATGGAAACCTGTCAGAAGCACGTATTCTGCCTAAGAATTGGCTGTGGTTCCTGCTCTTACTCCCTTTGACTCCACAGGATCACACAGAGATTATGGGTGTGTAATACCCTGTTTAAAAATTAAGCAAAACCCAAACCAATTACTTGGTTTTGGTGTTTTTTTTGTTTGTTTGTTTTGCACAGTCCATGTACCCTTTCATCTGAGGGACTCAAGCAGCACTTTGAGAATCAGAAGAAAGTACTCTGCATGCAAAGAGAGGGTCTGCTGACCATAGGTCTTCTGCAAAAAGTCTGTGTCCCCCAAGCAGTTTCTTCACCTGTACGTTTCCCTAGCCAGAGAAAGAAAGGAAGAGAGGCCACGTGCATGCTGGGGGACTCAGGAACCTGTGCCTGGGATACGTGCAGGTGGGTGTATTTTGTTTGTGTATGTGGAAAAAAGGGAGACTGCCATGGCTTGTTATACCTATGCAAAAAAAGGACTCAAGTACCTGGCAGGGAAAAAGCCACCTGCATGACGTCTACATCCTTCTATCATCTATAAGTACAGACTTACTCTAGTTTTCTTAATAGATAAGGGCTAATTGCAAGCAGTGTAGGGAGGGGAGAACTGCTACAACTGGCTGCATCCTTGTACCTCAGAGCTCATGAGTATATTGAAGAAAGGTCCCAATGGCAAAGGACAGATCTAGATAAAAATCTTACTCCGGGGCCTATAAGGTTAATCAGGACTGATGTCATCTTCCTGAGTTCTGAACAAAGAGGCTGCTCTATCACATTTCCTTTAGAAGCTTTGTGAATTATAAATCCTTTTGCAATGTTCTGCAAAAGTTAACATGCATATGAAGAAAACACTCGCCTTCCAAGGTGTTCTTAGGTTTTTTCCCATATCTCCATTTCCACACCCCAAAAGAAAGACAGGCTTATATCTCAGAAAGGCCTCGTCCCTCAGCAGTTTCCACATTACAAGTACCACACTACATAGTGGCAATCCTGGGAGAAGAAGGGAACCCAAATAATGAACTACCAAATAATCCAGATTGGAAAAGTCTTTCCAACTCCTGCTCATAGCATAGCTAACATCAAACCAAAAGTTGGGTTACTCAGGGTATTGTGCTGCTGTTTTGAAGATCTTCAATGATGGAGATACCAGAACATTGCTGGGCACCTCCCCGATGGTGAAAATCCTCCTTTCTGTTCAGTCGGAATTTCCAGTACTGCAGCTCACAATGATTTCCTTTTATCTTTTCACCTGTAGGAAAAGTATTTTTTAGGCAGAAAAAAAAAAAAAAAAAAGAATCTCCCTTTGTCTTCCCTAGTAAAGACCAAAAAAAACCTCACTTCCCTCAGCCCCTCCTTCTACATCACATACTGCAGCTCCCAACCACCTTGGTGACTCCGTACTAGACTCCCTCCAGTTTGCCAAGCTCTTTCTTTCACTAGGAAAATCCAAACTGGACTTTGTGGAGCAGCTATGTCCTCATGAGTGCAAATAGAGGGGACTTATCACTTCTCTGTGTCCAGCATCAGATCAACTTTCAAGATCTGCCCTTAATCAGTCAACATCCTGTGTGTCCTTTGCAGTTCTGCGCTATGCACTGCGCATGCCAGAAAAACAAGGGTTTTCTAGTGAGCATCAGGCAAATTTCTTTTTATTCTAAAAGTACCCTGAAAACATTTGAAATAATTAATGTTTAAAAATCACCAAGAGGGAAGAGATTTGAAATGTTCAGTAACATTTAAGGGCAAATTGTGTGTGAACACACGTGGGATGTAAGCGAGTAGGTGGCTGAGTGGGTGTCAGTGGCACTAGAAAGGGTTTTTGATGATTTTTAAAGTAAAAAAAACATTAAGGAACTAACAGTATGAAATAGCAATTATTATGAAGCGTGATCTCATTTCTGAATGTGGTATGAATTTCAGACTCTGCAGTTATTACATTTTGAATAAATAGCAATTAACATCTAAGGCTTTTCTATTTCTTCTTCTTCCTCTTTTCTTTTTTTTTTTTTTAAACTCCTGGCTAAAAGACAAACTTAAGCTGTTCTATTATTCAAACACCATAGAAGAGAATGTCAAGACCCCTAAATCACCACTAACGGCAAAAAATGACCAAAGCATGTTGTTCAATTTTGAGATTTTGCTGTATCTTCCTGGACTGACATGTACAGACCATTTCAAGGCTGTCATTTATTGCAGTGCAAGATGCCTGCAAATCTCTTGCTGACTTCATAGTTATTTTGTGTTACGGCTTCTTCTAGACACTCCTTACTAATCTTGTTTTTTTTGCCTTAGCTTGTATGATAACACACAAAGATTTGCAGACCATGTTCTACTGTCAGTGATACATATTCACTGCTAGTGATACAAGCTTATAATCTGAGTCTCCCATTTGTGACGGAAATAGCAGTTATGGAAGGTCTCCATGTCCACTTGTGGAAATGCAGTGTGGAGACATGGCATGGAGAGCTGAAGCTCAGGCCAACCCAAGGGATGCTATACAAGATGAGAAATTGAGAGCCAATGACAATGTAGTTACTAAATAAGCCAAACCCAATTCTCAGATGGTACCATTTCCTTTCACTGGAAAACCCTTTCAGACCTACATGCAGGTTTCTAAGAGCCTGGTCCAGCCTGACTTTGAATGTCTCCAAGGTTGGATATTCCACTACCTCTATGGGCAACAAGTTCCAGTACCTCACCACCCTTACTGTATTAAAAAAAAAAAAAAGTCCTCCTTATATTCAACCTAAATATTCCCTCTTTTACTTTGAAATCATTTCCCCTTGTCCTACCACAACAGACCCCGCTAAAGTGTGTATCCTCTTCTTTCTATCAGGTCACCTTGGAGCCTTCTCTTCTCCAGGTTGAAGAACCCCAGCTCTCTCAGCCCATTCTTGTTGGAGAGGAGTTCCAACCCTTGGATTATTTTTGTGGCCCCCCCTCTGGATGCATTCCAGGAGGTCCAGATCTCTCCTGTACTGAGGATTCCACATCTGTATGCAGTACTCCAGGTACTGGTGAGGAGGCCTCACCAGCACAGAGCAGTGGAGCAGGATCACCTCCCTGCCTTGCTGGCCACTCTTCTTTTGATGCAGCCCAGAATACAGTTGGCTTTCTGAGCTGTGAGCACACACTGCTGGCTCATATTCAGTTTGCCATACACCAGTACTCCAAAGTCCTTTCCAGTAGAGCTGTTTCATCCTTACACCCCCAGTCCGTAACAGTAGCAGGAATTCTACAGTCACTTAGATGCTCAGGATTTGCCTTTAGACTGAATAATGCAGTTTAGAATAGAGTAATAGAGTCACTTATGTTGGAAAAGGCCTTCAAGATTATCAAGACAAACAACCATCTAATGCTCTCCAGTCCACATCTATGTTCTTCAGTGCCACATCTACATGTCTTTTAAACACCTCCAAGGATGGGAACTCCACCGCTTCCCTGAGCAGCCTATGCAACACCTACCCACCCTTCCATGAAGAATCTCTTCCTGATATCTAATCTAAACCTCCCTGGTGTAACACAATGCTACACTCTCATGTCCTATCAGTTGCCACCAGGAAAAGAGAGGCTCCACTACAGTGTCCTAGATAGTTGTGGAGATAACCAAGTTAATTGTCATTTTATCATCCCTTAGCAGTGTTTTATATATTGTCTCCATACGTGCTTTTCAAACCTCCCTTGAAGCAAGCTGCGTTATGTGCAGTAACCTCAAGGTGTTTCTCTAAGGCTCTAGTTGCCCCTCTCCCTTTCTTCCATCTTGACTCCACATTGCCTCTGCAAGGCACAACCTGGCAGTGGTGGATCTGGACAGAGAAAGCTTATTTTGCCCCTTGCAAGGGCAGGATTTTCCTTGGTGGCTGCAGGGACAGCCTCTGCTGAGGTTCACAGATGGCAGAATCAGGGAAGCTGAGTGACATTATTGAATCCCTCATTCTCTGCCATTAGCAAGGGTCACTTTCAAATGCTTCTCCCTTAATGAAGTGCTGGCTGTTCCTTCCTGGTGTTTCATTAAATTGTAAGCTGGAGCAAGCAAAGATGCACTGGAGTGAAAACAGGGAGAGAGGGGACACAGCTGGAGCTCTCTGCTCTCCTTCAGAGCCTCCAGCCTCCCCAAGTTGGAGCCCTATCCCAGCTCACAAAATATTAAAACAACTATTTTTTGTCTTCTTGGTTTGTTGTTGTTTTTGTTGTCTTCTTCTCCCAGCGCCATGCCCATCGTTCCAAAGAAAGGAGTGAATATTTGATTGCAGTAATTAGTTAATCAGTAACTGGCATAAATTTTCCCCTGATTAATGCTCTGAATAATCATTGCAGTCCTATCTGTAGGCAGTCCTGTTATCAGAGTCACTTTGAAAACAGCTTTGAAAAGATGGATCTGCATCCATACAGACAAAATTAGATAGGTCAGATGCTCCACCCTCCAAAACCTGCTCCTTATTGATGTTGGCTAGGGAAAGAAAGAGATCAAAAGTGCATCCTCTTCTCTTAGCTCACTCAGTTGCAATTCACTGTCAGTAGCACCCTGGAAGAACCTAGGGAAGGAGTTCACATGGAAGATTTCTAGTTCATGGGGCAGATAGAGGCACAGGATAGGCCTTCCTGGAAATAAGGACCAGAAGAACATTTATACAAAGCCTAACCCATATCTCTTCTTGGAGCTACTTTCATTGCTTCAGGGGAATGCTGAAATTGAGGGACCACATAGTGATCACAGGGAATAGTAAGCTCAGAGTACGCTTTCTGTGTTTATAAATACACAGACACAAACCAGTCTACATACATGCATACACAAGAAATTAGTATAAAAAACTTATTAATAAGAAATGGATGAGGCATTCTTTCCTGAAGAAGTAAATTTAACTCCTAAAGTAGCGTTGGCACTCACTGAAGACTGTCATCAACTCAGAAAGTTTTTCAACTCCAAGTTTTTTCACAGCAAGTTATTAATTCAGAAAAAAGCTGAAACTCTCCAAAGTATAATCCCAGTCACAGAGAAGGATGTCTCAGGAACAACCTCTGCGGCTTCTAGGTGCCCATACTAAGAGAAATGTGAGAGAAACATCACAAGTGAATGTACACAGGGCTTAGAATGCTCAACAAGAGGTATTTCTCAATATCAAGTACCAACCTTAAAAACCATGGACTCTCCACTTGTGTCTGGAAAATCTGGATCCCAATTTTACTCATCCAAAGGTCAGTGTTGTGGTTTCCCACATTAGTTGTTCTGAGGGTCAGCTCCTAGTCTTTCATCACTCACCAAAAATAAACAAGACAGACTGAAGTCCTTGCTTCCCCCCTACTCCTCCTCCACTGCTAAAAGGGAGTATTTCTTAAGTCCTGAAAACACTTTAAGGATGGGATGCCATTTCCTGACAGCTCTACCTGGACCACCTGTAACACTGTAATGCAATGGAAAGCATAGCAGTGACAGCAAAACAGCAAGATCCAAGGCTGCAGCAAGTGAGGGTATGCCCAAATGCAGCAGCTATAAACACAGAAATAAAGAAAAACTGCTTACATTCAGAAGACCTCAAGTAGACAGAGATTCCCAACAAGATACTCTTACCTCCACTGCTAACTCTTAAATGGTCTGGGAAGGGGTAGATCCTGGCTCCACCCATTCTGGTCACTCAGGTACACTGCATACACCTGAGCTCCCTTGGGTTGGCCCTGCCTTTCTACCAGGTGCTCAATCACTGGCTCAAGCCATCACTTAGCATTTCCACCACACCACCTGATCCCAGAAAATGTAACACATGCAATGGCCTCATCAGCAGCTGTAATTTGATCATCACGTCAAAAAACCCAGGTCAAGAATACAGAGGGTATTTTCCCAGGGTACTTTTATCTGGCAGAAGGCTATAATGGGCTTTTATCAGTCACTGTAAGCTATCAACAACAGCCATGAGAAACTAATGATCCTTCCTGTGTGTGTTAGTAGTGCCTAAGTAAACAGAGCACAACCTGCTACCATTTTTGCTAG
Organism: Alectoris magna; assembly: GCA_030625065.1. NCBI lineage: Eukaryota > Metazoa > Chordata > Aves > Galliformes > Phasianidae > Alectoris > Alectoris magna. Next base: position 31,056,982 of record CM060562.1, on the reverse strand, counting down.
AAGAGTGAAAAGGTATGTACAGCAGATGAAGAAAGCATCCCCTCTGCTATCTGGCTGATCACAGCAAGGATGAGCCAGATAGAGAGCTACTCACGCATCCTCTCCCAGATACAAGTTGAATCTTCTCCTTGAGCCAGCTCTCAGAAAATCAAAATGCTGAGAAAGAATGAGTGTCAGGTGGAAATCAAAGGGATTTTAAGATTAAAGGTGAAGAGAGAGGCAGTACATTTATTTGTGAAGACATACACTGCGTTGCTCAGAAGAATTAGACCCAGCTATGCCATGTGACCCCATAGACATTATCTGGGAAAGAGCTGAGGCAACTGCCCCTATGAGAATAAGATTTCCTGTAATATACACAAAGAAATATATTTATCAATCTTACAATGAGATACTGCAAGTAAATCAGGAACAATGCAATACAATTACGATCAAAACACCTTATCTTTATCTAAGTTACGTCCCCAGTTATGTTGTAACTTAAGTAGAAGTCTACTGTTGTCTTGGCAATGAGGCCATTTCTTCTGACCTTTTGCCCGTGGAAAGCCTCAAGTCATTTGACTCACACCTCCAGTATTTCCTGGATGTTTAACTTCCAGTTAGCCTACCTAATGCTGAGCTGACAAAAACTGTCTCGGTAATGGGTACTCATATGTGCAAAATGACCACCTATTCTCCTATCGTATTCTAACTCTAATGATTATTGTATAATATTTCCTACTTTATCTTCTGCTTAATACTACACTTAGGCCTACTGAAAGAAAGAGTCAGGATTAAATGATATGTGAACAGCTATCAGAATGGATAATACTATTCTCCTTGCATCAGGAAGGCTCCCAGAGTGGTATGGTCTAGCTGGCCAGTGCATTTGTAGTCACTAGAAATCAAGAAGACAGATACCTTCATATTTCTCGCTCTGAAGAAAAGAGAGATGTTTGGTGCTTCTTTCTGTCTGCTTAGCATGAAATGGCCACCTGTAAAGGAAAATAAAATAGTACCTAGGTCCTGGAGCAGATACTCTTAGATAACTCTTCATTGCTGTATTTGAAAGAGCCAGATCACTTATTAGGATGGCTAGTGCAAATTGTGAGTTTCATTTTTCGCTTCTATGATTCCAGAAATACCTTTTGTCTTCAAAAGATTGTTTCTGCCTTGATAATTGACCTGGTCCTTGCTATATAAAGATACCTGGAGAGGGAAAAGAGATGATCATTTACTGATGTTTACTCACTCTCCTCCCAGCGAGGCCTCACAAAGGACAGAATAATGGACTCTAGTCCATTTATTTAACTAAGGAAATTTGCCTGGAGCTGCCCAGCAAACCCAGGGCTCCCAAACCAAGAAGAGCTAGGGTTGCTGTCCCAACCGTGCTGGTAGCAACTCTACAACCCCTGGAGACTTCACTGGAAATGCAGGAAGCAGCAGCAGACTTAAATTTAGATCACATTAGCTTCTGCTGAGGGAAGAGGGGAGCAGCTGCCTATGCCCTGAATCCCACATCTGATCTCTCTCATGCTTGGATGCTTGGGCATGAAGAAATTGTGGGAAAAGAATAGGGCTAGGGGCAGAGACAGGAAAGCTGAAGGACTGCTACATACTTTCATCCCCAGGGAGAATCTCCTCAGACTTGGCTGTATTTTTAATCTGCCTGTTCCATCAGCAATAACAAACACAGACAGAAGAAACAGTAACAGGAATTTTGCTGTGTGTGAACTCGTTATCACAAAATGTAATCTCTCGATCAAATTAGAACTGTGTTCAGACATTCTCTTCACTGACCTTGGACTCATCAAGAGAAAAACATTTCCTTCCAAAGGCAGCTAGCTCTTGGCTCAGCCACCTAGACGCTTTCTCCTTGTAACTACCACATTAGTCTATCTATGCCTAACCGCACCTGCCTAACTCTGGCTGACCAAACAAGTAAAGTCAAAACAGCTTGGTATGTTTTAATTGACATGAGATGCCCAACAAAACCACAGCTGAATCTGTGGTCTATTAGCGCTCTTGTTACTTCTGAGCCCAGGACAAATTCCAAGCCAGAAGAGTTACCATCCATCTTAGATTTGCTGTATAGCTTCAGACGGCTGGTAATACCTCCTCATTTCGTATTCTCAACTGGAATGTAGCTATGAACAGGAAAGTGACTTTTGTAGTTCACAGCAGGTATAGTGGCATTTCAGTGCTGGGCAGAGTGATTACAATATGCAAGAAGTTGATGAAGTTTGTTAAACATCTTGGGTGCTAGAAATCTTGGTGAAAGACACTCATCTCTTACTTAGGCATAACTCCTATGCAATTATTTCAGGATGCTCCATTCCAGAGTACCGGTGCTTAATGGCACACAAGGAGCCAACAGCTACTGCACCTGCTTTCCGGGCCAATGCCCTTTATGGTGGAGGTTTGGGAGTATTCTCTCCTGACCTCTAAGGCTTATCATCAGCTCCCTGATTCATGCAGGCTGGGTCTTTGTCCAGTGCTCCCACAGGTCTGTGCTAACCCAATGAGCTGAAGGTATGGGGCAGAGGTGCTGAATGACCCTGCCTTGTCCTTAGCTTGCCAGCATGCATAATTCATCATCCTCAGATAACCTGTAGTCCTTCCACTCTTCTGGAGACCGTATCAGCATTTGCAATGCAGAGCACTCCTTTAATTTTATTTATTGAGGGACTGATTTGCACAGCAGGGCATCACTTTGTTTATTCTCTGCTATCATTGTTACCTTTAATGAAGACAATGAAGAATTTAAAATAATAATTAAAAAATATATCTCCCTCAGTTACCGTAGCAACAAGCTGGAGCTTTTTAATGCTGCCACACATTCCATCTGTTTCTTTCTTTTAAATGACAAAACAGCTTCCTTCCATACCAGCATTGCATAGAGGAGAAGTTGTTCTCAGGCAGGGAAGACAGAAATTCCAGCTAATAAGCAACTCATGTTACTACCTTGAAGGAAAGCCCATTTCTAGTCAAGAGTGGATTCCTCCTACCAATGTTGTCAAACAAGGTTTTCCTAGACAATAAAAAGGGCACCAGTTTGTTAGCAGCCAAGTCTCCAGTACTTCATTGTATTCCCCAGACACCGGGGCAAGAGATACAGCGTTGAATGTCTCCCTCTGTTCTCTGCATCTCAAGCCAAATCAAACTTTGTCAGCTGAATATCCTTGCAAAATCTAGACCTGAATAAATATCAGCCCGGTTTGGAAGGCAGAGAACAAGGGCATTCCTGTGAGAGAAACATCAAAACAAATTGCATTTCTGTTAGATTTGGGTGGTGAAGGTAAATAAAATATCACAAAATAATTATTTTTTAGCCTCAGAAATTCCCTCACTTCATTTTACAGGGACTTCTTCCCCCTCATTCTCAGACTCTGGATTGTATCTTACTCCAACCCATCCCTGTTCTCAGAGACCTCTTTCTCTTCCACTTCAGCCAAAGAAGACATTTCTTTGAAATCTAAAATGGACTCTTGTCTTCCCTCTTCCCTTGGGCTCTTAGATTTCCTGGCAGATAAGCCCCCTCCCCCTGGACTGGCTGTCTGCCACAACTGTATGTCACACCTGCCTCCTGCTTAGCATCTGACTCACAGTTTAATTTAGAATACAAAGTCTGTCTGAAAGATTTTACTCTTATTTTTATGGATATAAAGCCACATTAATACTCCAAGATTTGGTGGACATACTCTCACCCTAATGCTGTGTTACCATGACCAGAACTATGCTCAGATGTTCTCCTTGGTCTTACATCTGATGGTCCACAGAGTAAGCAAAATGAGATGTTTAAAATGAAAGCCGTGAAATCACTGTGCATACATAAGAAAAGCAAGCCCTATTTTCAGGAGTTTCAGAATCAAAGAGGTTGTGATCTCTTTCCCTTTCCTTCTGACTTTCTGTATTTTTTTTCCTCCTATTATTTAAATACTCCTACAGTCTTCTATGCTCTTTGAAAATAGATTTTCTTTTCTCATGGTGTTCTCCTGTTTCTCTTAGAGTCCAGTTCAACCACCTGGAATTTTAGTTTCTTGCAGGCTGTATAGTGTTTTGGTCTTTTGCCTGTTCTCATACAGCCAGTTTATTGGTTCCTTCTGTCCTTCCAAATAAGCAGCAGATTGCAACTGGGTAAAAAAATTCTGTTGGCTGTTTCTCTCTGGGAAGCAATCTGAGAGTCCACTCGGTGATAGGGCAGTATCCCTAACCAAGCTTGAAACGAGATCTAGTACCTGGCCAGGAGGTTAACGCTTTTCACCTCTGCACATATGGATCCTGGCTACAGCTGCCAGTGAAATGAGTTTGGTATATTCTCATCTTGGCAACTATTAACAGGCACCAGAATATCATCATGATGGCAATTTCTGCTTTGGAAAGATTCAGGGCTGGTCAGCAGAGGAATGGGACTGTCAGTTGCAAGGATGTCTCTGCAGAAAAGTCTGTAGGTCACAGCATGGAGTAGAAGGAACTGGTACATTGCCTGAGATTGCCCCAGGACAAGAATAACAGGGAAGACACCTGATAACGTGCTATGTGCAGGGAAGACACCTGCTATGTGCAGAACTGTGACAGAAGCATTAAGAGTAGTATCAGAGGAGAACGAATAGGAAGGTGTAGGTACGGACACATACAGCGCTATAACAGATGTTGATGGTACCAAGAAGAGTGGGTCACCAGGATCACAATGCATCTACATGTTGTTCTCAAGATGCCCAGAAGAATACTAGAAAAATAAAGAAAATCTAAAACAGGGCATAAGATTTTATTTGTTTATTTGTTTTGGTCAGCCATGGTGTCACTGTAGATGCTGAAATATCATTAACCTCTCTGTACCACACAGAGCTTGAGATATTCCTTCTCCCTTCATTTTGCTCTGCAAAAAGGAGGTTCCCAGAAATGTTATTATTTCCACCAAGAAGCCAAAACACTGGGAGAGCAACAAGAATGTTTGTCTATAAAACTCAATGAGCCATGCAGCCAGGGTCTTTTGAGAAGGCCAAAGAGAAACAGAGAGTTTTACTGGCTGATTCTCTCCATTTCAGAGATCAAGAAAACTGAGAAGAGGGCTGAAGATCAGGGTGGGGAGTAGTGAAGCTTTTCTGCTGATTCCTGGTTTGGGAAGACTGACAGAAGACTCCTCAGTGAAGCAAGATTTAGACACTGCTGGAGGAGAACCAGAAGAGCTGAGCATTTTTCTAGCAAGCAGAATGGAAGTACCACTTATGAGTAGAAGACAGAAAAGCTGAACTGGTTTTGTGACACCTTGCCTCAAGAATTTTGAGGGCACTGTCTCTGAATGGTGGGCTTAAGATTGGTGGATACCAACCTTAAGAGATACTGTGATGAAGTCACTGAGAGTCAGATGAGGATCTTTAACATCTTCTGTAGTATGTGTGAGCCAGCAGGACTTGCAGTGCAAATGCCACCATCCTGTCTTGGGCCATCTGGCCCTGGAGCCAGATGTTCCCATCAGCAGTCCTGCTGCTGGCAAGACAAGAGAACTACTGCACAGCACTTGGCATTTTATTACTTTCTCCTTTACATTGTGTATAATTGATGGTTGTGCTGCTAAAGAAAGACAAATACAATAAATAATCATGTAAAATAAATCTATGGAGATGGATATTCTACCGTAAACCATATGTCTCTGTCCAACTACATAGTCACCCCTGAAAACAGCTGGGTAATAAAAAGCAAGATTTCCAACATTCTCAGTAATATTTTCTTACCACCTGAAATTTTTAGTCTTGAGAGATTGGACAGCAATTTCAGCCCTGGAGGCCTGACAGAAAATTCTCATGTCACACCTTCTGGGACCTTTTGCTATGAGGAGGAGACCATTGCTGTCGGCCAGGTTTTGCCTGGCACCAGGCCCTCCTCCTCCTGCTGGTGAAGAATCTGTACCTCCAAAAGAAGACAATATTCACTGCAATCCTTATGATCATAAACCTAAATGTATTTGCCCTAAGCAATAGCTGTGTGAGGAAGGAAAACTTACTTGGAGAATACTCACATAAACAGAGGAAAATATAGAATAGTAGTGCCAGCAAAGAGTTAAATCCCCAATTTCCCAGAAGCCCTGATGACAGTCAACCCATTACATTCCTTTCTCACTCACTGATGAGGACATCTTATGAGCAACGGTTTCTAAACACCCATCTAAAAAACCCCCCTCATGACTAGATATATCACTTCAGGTGTTCCTTTGCAGATCTGCCTCTAATTCCCACAGGAGCACCTGCATTCTGTCTCTTACTACAGCTAATTATTCACTTCAATTAGCATGCATACAGGGAGGACTCATCAGAGGCCTTTCTGCTCTAACAACATCCTGACCATCATCTTTCACCCCAAAGTCTTCCCCAACAGCTGCCGTTGTCAAGCTTTCAGACTTTGTCGGCTCCCTGAATACCTTGATTTATATATTCTGCAGCAAATCCTTACAGGATGAAAGCTGAAAGCGCTTAGCAAAGCAAGGACCAAGATCAATGAAATCTAATGTTTGGTACTCCCAGGTGAGCAGCAAGACATGAGTAAACAAAATACGCTCCAAGTTAAAAGCAGTGCTGTCTCTTTACCTGGATCCGGGGAGACATGAGGAGTGGACAGTTAATTAATTGGTGCCAAGAAGAATGATTTCTGAAACTCAAATTATTCTGAATCTTACAAATCCAAAATCCAAGGTTATCATGTTAACTATTGCTCGACAGAGCCCTGCACACAAAGCCCTGCAGTTAGGTAACCTATGCAGATGGAAATAGCCAAGGAGTCATTTTCTCTTCTACCTGAGCAGGCAGAGTAAAGAGTCCTTCCTCCCTTGATGCTCTGGCTCTTGGGCCTTGGAAAGCTGGGAAGATTACTTTTTACTAGTAACTACAGAGGTAGTACAGATTTTCAGTTGTATTTCTGCCTCAGTGGGTTCATAGAAATGAAGCATTAAGAAAGAGAGAAGCATGTGCAACTCCTCCTTCCACGTCTTATCATCTTCTTCTAGCTGCTAAGCAGAGCTGAAGGATTTGTTCCCCTACCTATCTTTCCCAAGCTGTTTTTCATAGTGGACAGAGAAGAGTTTAAATGATACAGATGGCTGAAAATCTTGTGGCATCAGCACGAAATGGCTGTTTCTGTTCATGCTAATAGCCCAAAATGAGCAGCAGCAGCAGCAACATGCCATCGTGAGCTTCGCTCCAGTCCCCTTAGTGTCAATCAACTGAAAAAAATGAGTTGACATACCTAATGTCAAGTAGAGTCCAAGGCCTTCCTGGTCCAAATGTCCAACTGTTACTAAGACTGCTTTGGCTCCCTCCGTGGTAGCAACAGGAAGTGATGAGGCTTATCCAGACAGCTGCCAGCATTGTCAATGTGTTGGTTAACAAAGCTGGACGTGACTTTACAGGATATTTGTGTGTTATGTGCAGCAATGGAACTTCCAAAGCCTGTTGTTGCATTTGAGACAATTTGGCTACCAGGTCCCATCAACTCAGCTCTCTACAGCAGTGGTAGCCAGCAGGTCAGTGTCACATAGCCTCCTCATGCTCTGTGTGGTTTTGGAGCAGCATTAGAGGTAACTAACATCTGGCTGTTGAAACGGTCTCTGTCTGTTAGCCGAAGCAGCCGGCTGAATGTGCAGTGCCCTATTCATGAGAGTTTTTGGTTGGAAGGCCTCTCAATCTGTCCTTGTGCAAGTCCTTCTACATACACAGTTTCCTCAGGCCCCACCTCCTTTCTGTCTTATTCATTCCTTTTGTTACAGATGGAATTTGTTAGAATTAGCTGCTTCTGCTAGGATGAGAAATCAGCTACATTTTATGTCTGCACAATAACCTGATTATTTCCATTCTCACGTCAAGTAAATGCGGATGCTTGGTGCAAGTGCGCCTGCAACTGAAACCCATCACCAGAGCCCTGGAGCCCTCTACTCCCCATTGTCTTCCCTGCAAGATGGGTATTTGCCAGCATACATTTGCATGTATGTCATGTGTCACCTCTACAGCCCTTTCTGTAACGAAGTGTAAAAGTGTGTGTTGAGCCAGGCCGGTGTTTGAATTGTTCATCTTACGGCTGAAAGAGTGCTCCTTTTAAAAACATTATAGGCAGGTATATTAATAGTTCAAAAGGTACATTTGTTGGAAATGGATTCCAAGGTGCTCCCGAGAAGCTGAGCTCAGCTTGTATTAAGTGACAGGGCCTAAATCTCAGTTTCCGTGTTTTTCTGCAGATACGTTTTTAAGCTAAGCATGAATATGCCTTGGACTGGCATCCCAGGAAAGCAGATGGGTTTTCCTGGCATTGAGTTCCCTGGGCTTTTGGCTGTTGGAGGCTACTGCATCCTGTTGTGAAGGGAATATATTTTCCAGTGCCCTAACAGGATTCTATCTATTTCCAAATATAATGGTTCCCTGCTAATTCTCAGGCACGAGGAAATGCCAGGCATGGCTCAGCCTAACACCGTTTTACTACAGTGCACATGTGAAAATAGCCTGATTCCTGCATTAAGTTTCCAAGCCAGGAATTAATTGAGCCAAGAACAAATAAATAATTCCTTGTTTATTCCTCAGTTAAGCTTCTCTTCTGTTGTCAGGCCACAACAGGTCAAGGAGGAGAACTGCTCTCTGTGCAGTTCTCAAATAAAATATTTCTCACTGTCACAGAAAATTAATTAATAGCAGCACTCCAGAGTGAGAAAAGGATTTGTCCTTCTTCTCTATAATTTGCACTGGTTTTTAGTAATCTCTGCCCTTAACTAGGAGTCACTGCAGTCTCCCTGTGACTCGTCAAAACAGTGGAAAAGTTTGAGCCAGAAAGTGCAGAGAGATATGGATCTTCCTTAGAACTTTCTCCTACCTGAGACGTCAGGGAAGCTCCCCCACTGGGAAGCTGTAGAGGTCACATTTAGCTTTAAGTGCAAATCAAGGGACGACATGGCTGGAAGCACTGAAATTGTGAGCTAAACCCACATAGGTTTTCGTGTGGAAGAACCTGGGAGATGGTGTTCAATAGAAAGTTATTGCCTCAGTAAATCCATGGGATCTGAACCACAACCTCCTTCTAAAGCTCTCCATCCTGAAAAGCCGCAGCCAGAGGCAGCAGGAATTGCTGGTACCTGCAACCCAATATGTTTGCTCCCTTTGTAGGTACTTTTGAAAAGCTCGTTGGGTTGTGATTCTGTTTCTGGTCACCAAACAGTTTACTTCTGGCTTTATATCTCAAGTAGAAGCAAGTCAAGCTAGAAGGGAGTCTGTATGGCCACAGCAAGGGTCATTTCCAGGCTGTCTCTCCTTGCAAGGGGCTGGTAAGGGTGCTCCTTTCCTTACCTGAGACAAGGGACTGCACTTGGACTCTGCTCCATTCTGCCAGCCCTCCCTTACCATGGCATGTGCCTACAGTTGTGGCTATGCTTTTACTTTAAAATTTCACATTTCTCTTCTGCTTTTAGTTTTAACATTGTTTGATGAGCAATGGGCCCCTTTCAGAGTTGTGTTAAGCACCACTGAAATAATTTTCTGGTAGATTCCTGCTTCTCTTGATATAAGACATAATTTTCCTCCAGCCTTGGGATGAATAACCTCTGGAGAAGAACAAAGTGAATGTTTTAGTGGTGTCCAGTAAAATTTTGCAAAAGCATAGGGCAAAAAGCAAAGTGAAAACCTGCACTAATCAGAAGTGTTAGGGAGATTTAAAGAGTAGGACTGTAAGTAACCAGGCAGAAATTTGACCAGAAAACCCAGTTTAGAGCCTCACTCTCTTTAGGAAATGATTTTTTCCATGTGCCCCAAACAAGAGTTTCCAGAATATCAACAATATTACCCTTCCTATATAACGTAGCCTCCTTGATTCAAATACATAGGTACTGCTTGCCTCTCATGACCTATTGCCATTGTTAAAGACCCCAGGCACTTTGCATTTTGCCAGCCACTTGGAATATATATACTAGCTATAAAATGATACTTAAAGAGTTCTTGCACTTTGTACAAATAGCTATTTATGACCTGCCATCAATGTTGTACTACAGAGAGGAATGGGGGGGGGGGGGGGGGAATTGATGGAGCACTGAGCCTAATCCATCAGTCACTTCGCTACAAACTCTAAACAGATTTTAATTGTAAGGCCAGATTTACTCCAGCCATCTGTATAGCATACATGCCTCTCCACTGAAATAGAGGAATACTTTATTCAGAACACTCTTTTGCAATGTATATATTGTATCAATGTCAATAAAATATTCGTCACAGCAAAAATGTATGCCTGTCTGCTGCATAACATAGAGCCCCAGTGGAAGGCAACACTCCCAGATTTAATGCTGACTAAACTTCTCAGTTTCACGGGAAATTAATGGGGCTAGGGAAGAGCCTTGCAATTAGAGAAGCAGGGCTACAAATTCTTGCCTTGCTGTTGGCTTTCTTTATTGGAAAGATCTCAGTTCTCTGAGCAAGACTTGGCTGACAGCTGGAATTGCTGGGAGCTTTTATTTCTCCTCAGAGCAAGAAAAATAAAGCCACTGGCATTACAAGCATGCCTAAGCCTCTGTCCCTCACTCTGACAGTGCACCGCAGGTTGTTCCCCACCCAGAGAAGTGGATTTACTCCCCACAACTCCTTTAAACCATGGCATCACTGCTGAGACTGCCAACATGGGATCCAATTAGGTGGTGCCGCAAAGATGTTGATGCCTGTGGTCTGAGATCTATCAGCTCATCTCAAATATCCCCTGGACAGCCATGAAGTGATAGCAGCTTTTAATCACTGCTGAGCTTGACTCCATTCAGACCATTTCCTTGAGCTATCCAGTCCTTTTGTCCGTCTCACTGCCAGGGTGATTAAAACTCTGTTTGCTGCAAGGAAACACTTTCTTTAAATGCTGTTCCATTCCTCAAATCTAGCTATAACTGAATTGCTCTTGAAGATCTTTTTTTTTTTTTCTAATGTGACTTCCACCTAAAATACCCCTGTCATGGTAGGCCCAGCTAGTTACTGTGGATCTCCAACCAGCAGGCCCAGTTACCATACTGCAGACCTGGTACCCAGCCCAGCTACAGCACAGCTCTCTCCAACTCTAAGAGGGAACCTAATTAATAGCCACAGAATCACAGAACAGTTAAAAGGGACTATAACAATCATCTAGTTCAAATCGTCCTGCCGTAGACCAGGACACCTTCTACTGGATCAGGTAGCTCAAAGCCCCATTACACCTGGCCTTGAACACCTTCGGGGACCAGGCATCCACAGCTTTTCTCGACAGCCTGTTCCAGTGCTTCACCACTTTCACTGGAGAGAATTTCTTGTGAATATCTATGTAATTCCACCATCCTCTCTGCCACTCTCAGATCTGTTTTAAACAAGGTAGAAAAGCATTTATTTGCAATTCCTGAGGCACTTGCTAGTAAAATGTAGCTCAGACTAAAGTGTCTAGTATGAGAGCTTGTTTGCTCAGAAGAGTTCTGTCTCTGGGATCCCTAGGAGCCCGATCCTGCATACCTAGTATGTGCAGATGTCATCACTTTTCTCTGTGAATGTTCAAGCACTACCAAATCCCATTGCTTCCACATTTACATTTTCTTCCCATGATTTTATGGATGCCACTTATTTATCTGTTGGGACTTTCAGTTAATCACACAGCTGATGGCACAAGACTTTAGTCTAGTGGTCAGTAGTAATTAACTTGAATGGATGCTGGCATTGCATAGATGGTTTGTAGAGGATACCTCAACTGCTTATTCTTGCAAGGATTTTCAGAATCTTACTTGCTTTTCACTTTCTGCTGTTTGCTTGTTCCTTGACATTTCTCTCTGTTGGACAACGAAAACAGATGCATGGCTTTAACTTCAGTTTCTAGTCAAATTTACTTTCTAAATTTCGTGCACTAGCAGAGTAACATGTGTTGCAAGCCCACAAGAGGTTTTTTTTCTTGTTTTTAAGAATATTTCTTTCACAGGTTTTTTTGTTTTGTTTTGTTTTCTTAAATGAATTGCTGTGCAATGATTTTATTGGTCTGTGACATCTTGTGGGCAGGCTTATTTCCAGAAAAAGCTGTACTGGGGTTCAGCCTTGGTGCTTTCCTTAGAATGGTAGCCCCTGGGCAATAGTTACATGAATCTAAAACACTCATCACATGCTTCCTGTGCGCATAAGAGAAGAGCAGGTATTGACAGCCTCCTTTATCTATTTCTGGCCAGCCCTGCTAGGTGTCAGGGCAGCTAGCTCTCCAATCGCCAGATGAACCAAGACGTCTGCACTGTGTGACTCAGAGAGGTGTGCCAGAAGAAGAAAATAGTAGGTCAGCATTGGTCCTTCGGCACTGACCCGGTGATGTTTGCTGCTCAGGCATCAGCCTCATCTCCTGGGTGATATTGAACAGTCCAGGAATGATTCCAAACTCCTCAGGCTTTGCTCTCTCTGGGCTGGTGGTGCAGTTCTCCCTTTTCCCATAAGTGGTGAAGTGAGACACAGAGCGCATAGATGTGAAGTTGAGAAAGGATCCCGGTGAGGCAGGCAACAGTTTGGCAGTTAAATTTACCATCAAAAACACTCTAATGTATTCTAGAGGCATTTTAAATGCACTGCATTAAACATGACCGGTAATACAAAAAAACAGAGTGCAGATATGCCTTTGATTTCTCTGCTTGTGTTCTATTGCTCCACCGCGTGCTCTGTAAACCACGTGAGCATTTACATTCAGGCTAAGGCATTAGGTGACAGTGCAGTTCAGTGGGCAATGCTTTTACCCCTAGGCAGGAAGGTCAGCAGTTCAGATTTTTCTTCAGGCTCACACCTCCTGGTAGGGCAGAAGCAAAGGGCTGGAGGGATACGTTGCTTTTTGGACCAAGCACTAAACGCAGGAACAATGTGAGATGCAACAGGGTGAAAATGAGGATGCACATCACTCATCTCAGAAACATTATAGCATGGTATGTACATCTGACACATAACAAAACTTATTAAAATGACAGTACAAAGTCAAGTACTGAAAAATTAGGAAACCACAGGCATCTTCAGGCAACCATTTATTTGCTCCCATATGCATTAACTATGTGGCTGCAGTGTTTCCCCTGCAGGGCCCTGCTTTATTCATTGCACAAGGTAGGCAGGACTAATTTAATATACAGTATGTATTTCTGCTCTCCGTGGTGCTTGTTCTGCTGCCTGTCTGGTTGGGTTTCTTGCCTCCTCTGCCCCTCTCCCGCTTTGCTGGTGCCTGTGCTCCCAGCCACGTTCCCTGTCTCCTGCTGGCTCCTTTCCTCAGACTCACCTCCAAGTCATGTTTCCACTTCCCATCAGCACCTCCAAGCACTCTGTACTGTTAGTCTCAGCTTCCCTACATCCATCTTGTCCCCTCTCTTCCAGTCACCCCACTAACCTCCCCAGTCCTTGACACACACCCAAGGTGTCGATGTCCCCATAATGTCCCACCATTATCTCCCGGTGCACCTAATCTCAGGATTGAGGACCCAGCCAGCTATGATCAAGCCCAGAGGAAGAGATGGAGGGAAGAACTGAAGAATCAGCGATAGGTCCAGTGGCTGGGGGTTAAGAATGTGACATGGAAAGATGTCCTTTAGGGGGTTTGCATGTTATCGTGGCACTGGGACTCTGTGATGCAGACAGATGCCGAGTTCTCATCAGCCTCTTAAGGCTGAAAACACCCAGGGGATCTGTCAGCTGATGTCCCTCCTGCAGGCTGTGAGGCAGGGCCCCATCTGATCCTACAGAGGTGTCCATCTGAGCTCGTCATCTGATGAGCTTTTGTAGTCATGGCAGAGAAATCAGCAGTCCTGGGGCATGATTCATCCTAAACAGACACTTAATATAGGTCAGCTGAATTGTTCCTCATGACTTCCACTGACTGTAAATGGAAACAGAGAATATGAAGCTATGCAAGATGAATGTCACAACGGTGGCCAGGAGAGGGAGATCACACCATCACCAAGACGCTGCTCCTTTATCTCCACAGTCCATGTCTCATTCTCGCATCCCTTCTCTCACTCAAGCCATTTTCCAAGCCAAGAGTCCTTGCTCGCCATATCCCAGACTTCACTCTTTCACTCTTCTCCACATCCCACTCCACTTCCTTCTCTCTCTTGCTCTCACCAGGTCCCAGGCAAAACTTCAATTCCCATCAGGCTTCTACGCAAATCTGCTCCCCAGCATCAGTGAAAAGCTGGTTCCACATAGCTACAGTCTGCAATCTTCCTTGTACAGGAAATTCTGCCCAGCTGAGGGCATCAAACACACCCAGGACAGGCAGACTTTTGGGGGGACACCACTTCTACAATCAAGGTGATTCCTAATAGGCATGTGCAAATTGCTATTTTTGGAGGGCAGTTTCAGGCCAGGTTCGTGAGGAGACGTGATGTATTCCCAGCTCAGAAACTACCCAAGTGCTCAATTTCAAGTCCTATTTCCACAGCACTTAGGATACACAGTGTTTGTAGTAAAAGGTCACCTTCATTTTTAACATAGAAAAAGGTGTTTGTTTGTTTTTTCTTTCTGGCTTCATTCTTGAAAACTGCTTCATCATTTTGGTTGAAACAGAAACAAACGCACATACTCCCAAAAGAAAGACTGATCAATCACAAAAAAAATTATGCCCAGGAAAAGTCTTACATAACTAAAACCATCTTATGATTGGAAATGCTGGACAATGTTAACTGTAGGTGAGGATAACACCTGCAGATTAAGATACAACAGGGTCAGAAATTGATGTATCCAAGAAAAGATGCTAGAATAAGTAGATAACATTACAGTGTTGTAAATCACCAGTCTCCAATGGCCTGGGTTACAAAATTCTGAAGACACCTAAGAAAGAAACTTTGATGGAAAATACATAATCTCTTGATAAAATTAGACATCTGCAAGATAGCAAATACCAAGTGAATCATTTTCAGAGGTGCTAGGGTTAGTCACCCCAGGAAATGCAAATCAATACATATTACTCTGATAACCAAGTTTTCTAATGAAAATTTAAAACATAATTACAGCATCACTGATTGAGATAATGTAACAGGCAATTTTTCAACACAGCAAAGTCACGTTTCATTGGTCTATTGGACTTCTTTGGATAAAGAGGCAGTAGAGAATTGGTTGCTATAGGTTACTGGATTCCTACACAACTTTTGACAAAGTCTGCCTAAAGATAGAAATGCACAAACTAAGTAGCCAGAGGCAAAGCAACATCATAAATTAGAGCAAAAGAAAACGAAGAGGAACAAATGACCTATTTTCATTACAGTAAAGCACCGTTAGTGAGTTACAACAAGATTTAGTACCAGGAGATCATATTATTTAATATAGTCATCAGCGATCTTGAAATGGAAACAAGCAGTGTAACAGCAAAATGGGCCAGTGAGGTCCATTTACTTAGCAAAGATCTTGTGAGGTGGGGGGACCTGATCTCGGTGTCTGGGCCACTCAGACCTCCAGTGGGGCCACCACCAGCAGCAGGTTGGGGTTTGGGCCTACAAGTCCTACTGAAGCCTACACTGCTTTCCCAAGCCTGCAGCTGCTATGTTGCATTTTTTTCCCACCGTTATTCAAAGCAAAGCTGGTCTTCAGGCAAAAGCTTCCTTAAAATCACTGGTATTTTCTTAAGAAGTGCAGCCCCTGAGCCCACTGCTCCACGCTAGTATAGCTGGCTCCTGATGCCAGTGTCTGTTGTGTATGGTTCCCTAGTGGGAAGCCATTGTGCACAACTCTTACTGCACTTGCTCTGTCTGGAAACCTTTGCTTCAACTCTGTAAAACTTCTACCACATTTTAAATAGCATAGCATCATGTATATTTATAGTATTATAAAAATTAAAATAGTCCTTTTACTACAACCAGTGCACTCTATCGGGGGTCAAGCCAGTCCAGGTCCTTTGTCCTGGCCCTTTTCAATATGAGGCTCCTTAACTGCCTGCAGGGTAGCCAAGTTGGAGTCAATTGCTCTGGAGGATGACTGCTTTAGTGTCTCACATATCTCTGCTTTTGAACTCTCTGCTTAAAGTTGCAAAGGACAAGGCATCTCGAATCCCAGCAGCTGGGCATGCATCCACACATCACAGTTCCCATACTCTTGGGCCTGACTCCACTGTTTGCTGTGGCACAAATCACCCAGACTGTGCACGCAGCAGGTAATAAACATGCCTAGCACTCCCAGGTATGCATCACTGCTGAGTGTGAGGAGTATCTTGTTAAATGCTGTTTCCCTTCTCTGTTAGGATCACAGAATCATAAAGATTGGAAAAGACCACTAAGATCATCTAGCCCAACTGCCAAACCATCACCATCATCCTCTCTGCCTTGCTAAGCGGGAACTGCAACACCCAGCAACTTGCAAAAGTTCTCCATCCACAGCAGCTCCCCACAGCGCTGTGAAGAGAAATATAGAGAAGAGTTGGAGGAAGTAAAGGAGAGAAGTGAACTTGTCAGAAAGCAGCATCAGAAACGGGAAATGTTTCCAAGCCCTCACCTGCAACGCACCATTCACAGCGGTCAAGTTGGTTAAGAGTCTGTAGTACTGTGGAAAGGCTTGGAGAGCACTCTGCAAAGAGCTGGACAGCTCTTAGCTTAGTCCCTGAAGTATGGCAGCAATATGCTCTGCAACCATTTATCCATGACAGTGCTAGCCACTGGGTCACAGCTGCCCTTGCTCTCAGGTGGGGCTGCATGCTGGGGAGGTGCTGCTTTCTCCTTTCTGTGCAGTCCCTTCCTTCTTTGCATACAGTGACAAAGGCAGCGACTGAGGCTCAGCTGGGGATCTTGATAATGTCTGCTCATAATCATAATCCAGGAGTTGGGCTTGATGACCTTTATGGGTCCCTTCCAAATCAGGATATTCTATGATTCTATGATCTATGTGCAACTACAGCCACCTCTTTTCCCCTCTCCAAACCTTCTTACCATATAAACTACCAGTTTTTCCTCCTGTATGTATACCCTGTCTGTATGTTCAGACTCCCACTTGGAAATTTTCATTTTTCCTGTTAGATTCCCACAGTGGGCTTTCCCGTACACCACCCTCTTAAGAAGAAAACATCATATCAGTTTTGTTTGGTTTGTTTTGTTGGTTGGTTTTTTGCTTTCTTCTAGACAGGAAAAAAGAAAAGAAAAAAAAAAAATTTGCTGTTCCTCCATTTATTAAGGGTAGGCTCTGCCAATGAATAAATGTGAGATGCAGTGAAAGCCACCCTCCAGGGCTCCTAAAGAAGAGCAGATCCACAAGGATGCATCAGATCACACTGAGTTGAATTCCAGTGAAGCTCCTTTCCCCCCCCCCCCCCCCCTTGCCTTTTCATCCCTTCCTCCACATTTCCAGATGCACAGAAGAAGGGCAGCACATCATCAAAGGTCAAATGCTGTGCTAGCTTGCTGGAGCAGTGGAGCTTGGTGTCTGACATGTGGTACAAGGTCATTTTCCCTAGTGCTCAGGGCTCAGTGACACAGTGTTTCAGGAATGTCACCTCAGAAATGACATGGATACTTGGGGCCTGAGTTAGATGACAGCTGTCTAACAATGAAAAGAAGTGTAAGAGGATGGTTGTACAGATTTGGTGGAAAGGGACCAGCTCCTTGATTAATAATATCACACAGGGGCTGGAAAGAGAGCTTTCCCCTCCTGTCCTCCTATCTGACTGCTTCAGAGATGAGGGAAGCATTTTCTGGCACTCTACTGGCAGAATAACATTCCTTGCAGCAAGGAGATAATGGTCAAAAGCAGGGCAGCTCTAGGATACAATGCACACAGGTCTCCCTGGAGCAATACACACAGGGCACCGGCCTGAATATGCACAGCAGAAAAAAAACTCAGCTGCCTAAGAGACAGTGCAAAGAAAATAATGAAGCCTGTATATTTGTGCAATGTATTTTGTGCAAGAGAGAATATTTCTGGGATCACATATGCCTGTGACTTTGTGCCTTCTGTAAATTTGTTGAGGTATAGCAGAGGAGATGCATAGCTGAAGATTTTGCTAGGTAAAATTCCACTGGAGTTTGCAGGTGAGGGGAGGTGACAGGGAATATTGCATTTCTCCATGCTGACCTGTTTGGTTGCAGTGCTGTGGGTCATGCAGCTCACAAAGCACACTGGGCTATCTGCAGTTTCCTCAGAGTGAAGTGTGAGGAGAGCATCTGCTCCGTCCTGCACTTGACCAGGGGTGGTGCTGCATCTGGTTATCAGCATATACGCCTGCAGGTGGTTTTATTCTCTGCATTGATCATCCCTGGGGAAGGCAGGTATTTCAAAAAAACTCCCTGGCCTCAGACAGCCAAATAGGGCCACCCAAGTCCACACCTCAGCCTGGGAAAAGAGTGCTCAAAAGGTGAGAAAATGCCTCAGCAACACACGGGAAAGTGGAGGAGAAGAAACCAGAGATGATAACAGAGATCCCTCCCCTCAGTGGTAAATTAAGGTTCTTTGAATTCATTTACTTGGGCTTACTTTTTGGAGGGTGGTGCTTTTAAATTAATGCACTTGATGATACAAGTAATTGAGAATATTAGAAACCGAGAGCAATTCCTACAGATTTTTTTTTTCCCCATACTTTCCATTGAAAATAATGATAACTAAATATATATATATTTTAGATCTTTCTGCATTAAGTTTATATGTGTGTGGGAAAACCCAAAAGCAAACTCCACACAGCGCAAATGCTGGGGCTGCACACATGGTCAGGTAAGGATCACAAGCAGCGACAGAGTGATTTTCTTGACAGTGTCCTGAATCCAGAATAGCAACCCCGGGCATGTTTGTAAAGCAGCAGTGCCTCTTTTCTTCTGGGGGTCAGGCTGCCTCTTCATCCTGCTCTAAGTAATACCCCAGGGGAACTAAAATAAAGTTCCCAGATAGGCTCTGTCAGACTGTCTTCCCTCCAGCTCAGCTGAGACTTTCAGCCCCACTCTTTAGCCATATACAGCAGTCTTAGCTGGGCAAAATGTTCTGAGTGAGAAAATGGGACAAGGTTTATCCCTTTTCAAACCATTTTGTCAATTGTTTTCTCTACTGGACTTTTTCTTCAATAGGAATTGTTTCAATTTATACCTCTAGGGATAGTCTACGCATAATTTTTCATATCGACTTAACTACATTAGCTTCAAAGCCAATGTAATTAAAGTAGTATTCCCTTCTCCTCCACAGTCACACTTTAACTGATATAAAGGGACTCCTAAAGGCATCACTTACATGAAAATGAACTGCATTAATTCTTCCAACTCTACACACCTGTATTACCATCTGGACAGCTGCAATATCGCCAGAGGATGGACAGGGGATGAAATACTGAGACCCTTCTGACAAAGTTAAATGGATCCAAACATAGGCAGGCAATACTAACAAGACAGAACATCTTTCACTCTGGTGTAAGTCACGTGTAGTGGAATGGACTGAGAATCAGCATCTATGGATTTGAGGAGAACACTGGGGGGTTGGAGCTTGATGATCTTTTAAGGTCCCTTTCAGCCATTCTATGATTTCTAGAAAAGTTTGGTTTGCGACGCTGTAAGGACAAAGCCCCAAAACTGGAAGTTCCAGCTTCTGGTTTTACACTAGGATCAGAATCTCTGCTCCTGACAGTAGGGGAAAATGTGAGGGGTTCAGCTACTGCATTTGTCTGTTTAGTCCTACAGACAGCCCCTTCAAGTCTCACAACTCCTTTTTTTGATGCTGAAGTTGACGGCCATTCCTCCATCCTCTCTGTCCTGCTTTTCTACCTCCCAGACTCCAGGCCTCCTTCTGCAGCAATGAGCTGCACCTCCGAGCCACCACAGCCATGTTCCCTGCACAGACGCCAAACAAAGTGCAACATCATTTCATATTTGTCACTTCCCAGGCTCCTTCCCAGTCTCCCTGATTTGTGATTTCTATTTCAGGAGCTCTGCAAAAGCTCTACTGATTAATCCTCCCTCTATGAACTAAAAGTAGCTGTAATCCCAGGGCATGGGGGAGGGACCCTTAAACATCCCCGGTGGAAAGAGGCAGTATTAATTCTGGCATGGGAACAGCACTTAGCTTGCCTGCAGAATGACTTAATTTGTTTCTTAATGGACACAATGCTTTTCTGATAAAAGCCCTAAAGTGCCCTTAAAAAAAAATTAAGAAAGTGATTGTTCATTCTTTACCCATTGGAGATTTCATTTGTAATGTTTATACTCCAGCCCAGAAAGCAGAAAGGGTCATGCTCCGGATGGAAACTTAACACATGAGCAGGCAATGGTACTTTGTTAACTTTGAAGGAGTAGATCACTGTAGGAATAACTGTCCAAATAGGACTCCAGAGCAAGTCAGGAGGGATGCCTATGATTCAGGGAAATTTTTTACCTCTGAGCGTGTATACCATGGGAAATAGAAATGGGATATTAAACCCAGCATCTAGATTTCCCTAAGCTGTAAGGAACCTGATTCCATCAAGAGTCAAGTTCCCAAAATCTGGCACCAAACACTATTCCCTCTGCAGAAGGTGCTACTGACCACTTGGCTCTTCCTTCTGATGAAGCCTTCAGGCACTGGTATTTTTCCATGGCTGGTGATATCTCAGAGTAACGGAGAAAGAGATCCTGGAGATGGGAGTAGGGAAGGGCTTTTTACATGTTGTATACTACATCAGAATATTGACCAAATGTTCAGAAACCGAAAATCAGATCATTGCCTGGCAATGGATTGCGGTCGAGCACTTTGTTTCAGTTGTTTCTACAGACTGAATTTGTGCTGCTGGCCACTGCCAGGAACACAACATTGAGCTAAAAAGACCACTTGTTTAATCTAACATGACAGTTCCTGTGCTCCGTAACGCACAATGACTATTAAACTTCTAGAGATCCCAGACTTTTACATTAGTCTCAAAATTCAGGTTTCGATACCCAGCCACAAGCACTGGGGGTGCTGCTTACACTCCTTGATGCATTTGCCTGGAGATGCTGTGCAAGTGCCCTTCCCAGCACTTCTATTTCTGCCCACTTCCATGGCAGGCAAAGAATTTCTGACATCCCCTTGTATGTGCTGTGTGCCAGGCAAGTTTCCTGGCAAGGTTAATAGGCCACCCCATTCCACCCCTCCTTGTCTGGGACCCCCTTGCACACATTGGGTTTGCTGGAGATTCACAGCTGGTAGAACATAATCTCTTATTTCTAGTAGCCTCTTCTAACAGGATTACAAAGGAGGGGAAGAAACCCATTATCAGACCTTTACCCCCTCTCCACAGAGGTTGGATTGTCCCTATGGCAGAGAGCCACTTTCCTGCCCTGGAGATGAGAACAGAGCAGTGGAGTTTCCAGGTGTGGGGACTAACGTTGGTGAGGAGCCAGTGTAAAACACCTGAGCTCACAGAGAGAACCTGATGATCCAAAGTATCAGGAGGATGAGGGAAGATCTTGCAGAGATCAGAGCTATAAGGGGTAATAATGCCAAAGAATGTGACTAGCTACTAGTTCTTGAGTCACTCTGTATTAGCTTATTGATTCCAGTAGGAAAAAAATACCATAAATAAAGTACAGAGCAACCAGGTATGGGAATCCAGTAACAGGGCCAAAGCTGAAAGAGAGGGTAGGTGCACAGGGTTCTCTGTTTTGGTGTCTCCCTGTCATGAGTGCTCACCACGGTTCAAACAATGGTGAAAACTTGCATATCCTCCCACCCCAGAAAGCAGAAAGGGCACTATTGTGCTTGCAGAGCAGGAAGGATGAGTATGAGAGAGATGCAGGGATTTGTAACCAGCCAAAGTGATATTCTCTCAGGCTGAAATTGGAATGAGAAGCCCCGTGCTTTCTTGGGCTTCCATCCATCTAGCCCAATAGGGTTCAATTATACTCTTATTTATCTGTACAGAAGAAACCAAGGAAATTCCATTTCCTAAATGAGCTGCTTGCTGGCACTGAACATCCAGCCCAAATCCTGACCTTACTTTCACTGGCAGAATCATCATCATCTGAGCATCCTCAGGCTTAGAGCAGTGTGTTGCCATCATCAGAATCGGCCTTTAGTCACTCCTGGCACAAGACTGTTTCTTTCCCATTCTTCCTCCCTATAGTTCCTGTGGTCTGTAATATCACTTGCTGAAAATAATGCAATTTGCAATTTACTTCTGGCTGCTTCTTCTAGACCTTCCTGCGTCTTTGCCTCTTCCCCAACCCCGCTTCCCACCTCTGTGGGAATCTCTCAAATCACTGCAGGCTGCAGCCCCCAAACATGAGGGCATGCATCACCAAAATACCCTGTCCACAAACTGCCTTTCCCCTCAAGGGCAATAAAAGGAGATGCTCCTACAGGCTGCTCCGCTTCTCGCCTCACAGAGAATGTGTGAGAAAAACTGCAGATGCAGTAGTATATTGATCTAAATTAAACATACGCACACAATCTAATTGAACTGACAGGAAACTGGTGTTTAAAGGCAGAAAATTAAAGCTGTTAATATAATAATGAACAGTTGTGCTTACTGTCTGTGCCTCTGACATTTCATATTGTCATCTCACAAGCTAATCACCGCCTCTCCCCCTTTTGTGGGAGTTAATGCGTTTTCATCCATTCACCCAACAAGGTAGCTCTCCAATTGCTTGACAGTTACTAATATATCCAACCTGCTAATGAGCCGTGGAGCGGGTGCCGTGCAGGTGATGCCATAATAACAGCTGTGCATCGCTCGGGGCTGAGATATAGGACTCTGGACCTGGATGTGGCCAGCTGTCCTGACTGGGGGATGGCTGTGCATCCCCAGAGCACCCAGCCGTGGCTCCACAGGGCACCAAGCAGTGCTGCTCTTTCCCAGAAGGAGTCCTGGAGGTTTGGACGGCACCATGAAAAACAGTGATCCTGGTCTAGCCAGCAATTTGGCTCGCCTATCATCCATATGAGTGCTGAGTGGGCTTCAGCCTGCAGATTGTCCAGGTGGCATGGCTGGGCCATTTTAAATGGTCTCTGTGAGTTTACTGGGCAGCTGCCACCTGCCTGCTCACACTACTGCTCAATAGCATTTTTTTTTTTGCTTGGGAATTGCACTCACTGGTCAGTAAATATCTCTGCTCCACAGATGGGAAGCCCAAGAGAAGGAGGCAAGGACAGGCTTGTGAAATGGGCTATTACCTCAGCCCCCAGTTTTGCCAGTTTCCAGCAGTAGAAGAGGGAGAAGAAGAATGAGTCTTATCCACCTTTCAAGAAGACACGCAAGCTGATCTCCTCCACTGATTTTCCAATAAACTTGACTAAATTGCTTGAGTGCTTTCTTGACAGCTTCAGCGTAACAGAAAGGGCACTGAGCTCCCCTAAGGTGACCGCCATGAGGGCTATGCAAAACTCAAAACCAGAGGAATAAAATGCACATTATTCAGGCCAAATCCTGCTTTGTGCTGCCCACCAGTCATGCCATGGGTGAGGAATAATTACTTCGTTAATAGTAGAGAGATGAGTGTGGAGGTATTGAAGTGTTTGCACCTGTGGTTGTTTGTCAGCATGACCAAGAGACAACTGCTTCTGCTTGCACAGTGCGTGCAGAGTCCTCTGTCCCTCTGGAAAGGAGGAAATCCAAAGGAAAGAATGAAAAGCCACTGTTCTCCTCATCTGTCACTGTAACAGACCAAGAAAAAACACTTGACAGACACTTGACATGACAGTCACCATGGAGAAAAGAGACTGCCTGGTGTTAAAGAGCAAGCTATGCAAACTCACACTTAGGCTTGAAACATGAGGCTGAGCAGGACCCAGAACTGGTCCTATGGTGACACCCTTACTGAGAATTCCAGAAGACAAGGGGAAAATCTCTGCAGTGTACATTTATAAAAGCATGTGTCTCTTGGGGAAATTTTCTTCACTACTCATCTCATAGATACTGGCTTCTGCCTGGAAGCAAGGGGATTTATAGTTCATCGTATAAATTTGAGGGAATTTCCATTATCCATATTCATGCCTAATTTTTTATTCTGGCTCCATTCTGGCTAATTTCTGACAGCAAGGAGTCCCACAGACCTGTAAGTATGTATTGCATAAAAACAATTTCCTAGCTTCTTATGTGCAGTTTTTCAATTTAATGTCTCATCTCCATGAAAGAAAGTAATTAGGAGGATCCAGTATAACTTCTCTAACCCATCTATTGTCTTATACTTGACAACCTTGTCCCGTTATTTACCTACCTTGTTTGATAAAGACATCCAGTATTTTCCACACCCTTCTGAAGTCCTTTCTGTCTGGTTATCAGTTCCGGAACCACTTTTACTTCTCTTGCACCTCTCCTGGACAGACCTCCAAAACTGAGAACAGAATTGAAGGCAAAGGCTATTACCAAATTACCGCATATTTGTTCATCACATTTCCAGCTGTTCTTTGTATTGCTTTACCACCTTCCCACATGCTAGAGGGATTTCAAGGAGCTCTCTGTACTGGAAAGCTCACTTTTTTCTTCCCTGAAGTGAAGACACAGCAATGTCATTGAATGGCTTTAATGATCTCTCCCCACTCCTCATTCATGACCACAGTAGCATCTTTAGGAAATCTTTAGGAAAGAGATTATTGGCTTTGTTCAGGTTAGCAGTTTCCTATCTTCTGTATCTCTGTTTGTTTGTCACATCCTCTTTCAGCTCTTTCTGTGCATGGGTCTGCATAAACTGCTGTGTCCCTAAGATATCCCCACATATGCAGACTCACAGCAGCCTATGGGAGCAGTACTGATGGAGATAAAGAGACCTTTTGCCCCTACCAGTTCTCCCAGTTTACACAAATCATGCCCTGAAGGCTGGAGCTGCTGGAATCATGTCTGAGAGACGAAGTGCAGAATGAATCTCAGCCCCCAGTGAGGGGAGCAGTATTCTTAGGTGATATTCAGGCTCCTGCAGTGAGCAACAAAGCACTCACAGGACACTGCTGCCATGCAGCTCTCCTGCAGGTTGAGCCAAGCAGATTCGCTTCAGTGCTTGAGATGATAAAATACACA
Source organism: Alectoris magna (assembly GCA_030625065.1). Lineage (NCBI taxonomy): Eukaryota > Metazoa > Chordata > Aves > Galliformes > Phasianidae > Alectoris > Alectoris magna. The sequence goes on along the minus strand of CM060562.1, from coordinate 31,032,115 downwards.
GGGTAGTCAGCAAAGGCCACTGAACAAGCAGAGACAACAGAAATCCTGTTTCAGTAGGCAGAGTGGAGGGAGGCCATCCTGCAGAGCAGGGCTGACTGCACAGCCACCACACCACCGAGCATCAGCAAGCACGTCAGTCACCAGGGATTGCTGCTGGTCACAGGGGCGCTTGATGGAGATGCTCCATCTCTATGTGGCCTCGGCCTCTGGCATCTCATGCTGCGTGGTAGTCAGTGGGAAAGGGGTGGGGGATCAGAAAACCCAGGTGATGAACTGTAACAGGGAATCAGCTCTTAGCTTGGTCTAGCCCTCGTTGCCTGTGGGGACCGGCCATACAGAGGCCTTGTATGTTGCTGCTATGATTGCCTTTCCTATCATGACTGAGCCCAGTAACAGTCTCTCACAGGCAGTTACTCATAGGTAGCATCCAGGCTTGCCCTGCAATTTACTACTCAGATGCCTCTCTGGGGGCACTGTACTTCTTCATTCAGCCAACAGTGCAACAGACAGGAACACAACATCAACTAGCCCAGAAAAAAATGTGTAATTCCCCATCGCCCAGACGGTAAAACAAACTTTCCTGTTTTATAGACACCTGCTGAGAGCCTTTAAAATAGGGGACACAATTTCCATTTTCATGGTGTTCCCTTATATAATATAAAGGAGCTTTAAATTTGAGCGATCTATATTCATCTCATGGCTTCTTTCCACTACCAAAGCACTGTAAAATTTGTTGTAGCAGTGTAAATGAAAATCAAGTCCAAAATGGTCCTCCATGGCACAGATTGGTGCTGGCCCCTCCAAGGCTCTGAGCAAGGCACCAGGGAAGGGAGGGATTTCGGAGTTTTAAAGAGGCCAGGATTGGCATGGGCCTAGCAACAAGCACCATGCAGACAACGCCTTCAATGACACCATATATGTGTATGTGTATAAATCAATACATGGATAACCTCACGTCTGGACAAATCTTCTCAACTTTGTTTCAAATGCTGCAGAGATCCAGTGGATTACTGATAATTTAGAGTTATCCTTTCTGTACATGATAACCAGTTTCATATGCAGTGTAAGCAAATATATCAAGCAATTTCTTGGTTCACTCATCTGTAGCTGCCAGTTATGCTAGGATTTATGTATTAACAGTGTTGGATCAAATGTCAGCTCAAATGCTGGATAATTTGAGGGGGATGCCAGTGTTCTTCCAGCTGAAAAGTGAATGTGCTGGAAGATGAACAGGACTGTGAGCAGTGGTGTAGCTGTACTTTTTTAACTCCTGACAAATGCTTCATGATCCCTGACGAGATAGTTTTGGACCTGCTGCAAAAGCTGGATGCTTACAAGTCCACGGGGCTGGATGGATTGCACCCTAGAGTGCTGAGGGAGTTGGTGGATGTGGTTGCCAAGCCACTGTCCATCATTTTTCGGCAGTCCTGGCTAACAGTGGACTGTCCACTGTCCCGGTGGATTGGAAACTGGCAAATGTGATGCCCATCTTCAAAAACGGCCAGAAAGATGATCCTGGTAGCTACAGACCTATCAGTCTCACCTCGGTGCCTGGGAAGGTCATGGAACATATAATCTCAGGAACCATTGTGGACCAATTAAAGGTCAACCGGGGGATCAGGCCCAGTCAGCATGGGTTTATGTATGGTAGATCCTGTCTGACAAACCTGATTTCATTCTATGACAAGGTGACCCGCTTGGTGGATGAGGGTCAGGCTGTCGATGTGGTCTACCTGGACTTCAGTAAGGCCTTTGACACTGTCCCCCATAACATTCTCATGAAGAAGCTGGCTGCCCATGGTCTGGATGGGTGTACGCTTTGCTGGGTGAAGCACTGGCTGGATGGCGGGCCCAAGGAGTTGTGGTCAATGGAGTTGAATCCAGTTGGCAGCTGGTCACGAGCGGTGTCCTCCTGTGCTCAGTACTGGGGCCGCTTCTGTTTAACATCTTCATTGATGATCATGACGAGGGGATTGAGTGCACCCTCAGTAAGTTCACAGATGACACCAAGCTGGCAGGGAGAGTTGATCTGCTAGAGGGGAGAAGGGCACTACAGAGGGACCTGGATAGACTGGATCGATGGGCCAAGGTTAATGGCATGAGTTTCAATAGGGCCAAGCGTCGGGCCCTGCATTTTGGCCACAACAACCCTAGGCAACCCTACAAGCTTGGGGAGGTGTGGCTAGAAAGCTGCCTGATGAAAAGGGACCTTGGTGTACTGATGGACAGTCGGCTGAATATGAGCCAGCAGTGTGCCCTGGCAGCCAAGAAGGCCAATGGCATTCTGGCTTGTATCAGGAATGGAGTGGTGAGTAGGACTAGGGAAGTCATCCTGCCCCTGTACTCGGCCTTGGTGAGGCCTCACCTCAAGTACTGTGTTCAGATTTGGGCACCTCAGTACAGAAAGGATGTGGAGGTACTGGAGCAGGTCCAGAGGAGGGCAACGAGGCTTGTGAAGGGCTTGGAAAATCAGCCCTATGAGGAGAGGCTGAGGGAGCTACAGCTGTTTAGTGTGGGGAAGAGGCGGCTGCGGGGAGACCTTATTACTCTCTTCCAGTATCTGAAAGGTGCTTACAGGGAGAGTGGGGCAGGTCTCTTCTCACTGGTGACAGGTGACAGGACGAGGGGAAATGGCCTCAAGTTGCGCCAAGGTAGGTTTAGGTTGGACATTAGGAAACACTTCTTTACAGAAAGGGTGGTTAAACATTGGAATAGGCTCCCCAGGGAGATGGTTGAATCACCGTCCCCGGATGTGTTTAAGAGCCATTTGGATGTGGTGCTCGGAGATATGATTTAGCAGAGGGTCGTTAGAGTTAGGGTACTATGGTTAGGCTGCGGTTGGACTTGATGATCTTTTGAGGTCCCTCCAACCTGAGTGATTCTATGATTCTATGATTTTATGAAGCAAGCCTGATCACCTCCCCTGGGAAACGTGGGAAGATGACTGTGGTTTTGGTGCATAACCAACTTACACCAGAGTAGCCACCACCAAGGACAGAGCTCCTCTTTGACTGCCTCTGCCACTCTTGGGGGTGCAGAGTGACATTTGCAACTGCCAGGCTTGGATGGGTAGGTAGCACAGTTGCCAATAGTCAGAGAGACTCAACTACACAGCAACAGGTTTCTGTAACAAGTGTCAGACTCAAAACAAACAAACAACAACAAAAAAAGCAACAAATCAAATACCCCACCTTTTTCTTTCAGGGTGTCTTCTGCTTCCCAAGACTCTCAATACATTTAACCTCCAAAGGAATTGGTACACAGAAAGAAGGACAACAGTGCCCCGTCACTTGGACCAGCACTGAATTCAAGAGACACTTCCCATCTTGAAGGACTTGTGTTGTGTGAAACTCTGGGGCCTGGACCAGACCAGTGACAGAATGTTGGCATGTCCCAAGAACCCTACAGAGATTCTCGAGGGGCTGAAGGACTGAAGATAGGACAAACTCCCTGGCCTTTCTACCCTTTCTCTGTGTTTGGCACTTCCTGCCCACCTAGGTCCCTGGGAAAATCAGGTGGGCAAAGGAGAATCAGCTTTTACAAAACAGCTTCTGCAATGGAGCACCAGGGGAAAATTAGGTAAGGATTTCTGGGTTGCTGAAAGAAGGAGGAAAGAAGGGAGATTCCCATCCCAGCAATGGTGAAAGTACACAAGGTCTACAGGAGGGAGCCTCCAGGCAAAAGGGAGGCTTTGTCTGAGGTCTTCACTACATTAAAGAGATTGCAGCCTGCAAACACACTGGCTTCTGCTTTGCGGTGGTATCCTCTCACCACAGTTAGCATGACTAAGTGACACAACATTTGAACTGAAAGAAAGATTCACATGAATGTCAGAGGCATGGGACCAGAAGAACTCTCTCCTCTCCTGAATTCCTGCTTCAAAACTAGCTGAACACTGGCTTCAGGCACCAGTTATTGAAAGCAGCTTCCTGGATTCTGCTGGTGGTCGTCCCATTCTGCAAACAGCCATTGCTCCTCACCATCACACATTGTCCTTCAAAGACGTATTCATGCAGCACTTCAAGAACAGCACAATTTCCAGACAGAAAATGTAATAAGAGCTAAACGAAGCAAGTGGGTTAGGATTAGTCTAGGATGTTGGTACCTTTTGTTGTAGGGAGAAAGACTATGGCTTTTGCCAGGGGTTAAAAAAATCACTAACTGCGCAGTTTCTCCAGATCTGGCTGACTATTTTGTTTAGTGTGGATTCAAAGGGCAGAGAGAACTGTCTCCTGCAACTGCAAACATGCTAAAATGCCAGTGCCATTACCTGCAGCAGCTATGTTTCCCATAGTGGAATTCTAACAGAAACTGCTATTGATTCCTTTGTAGGACAGGCCAGAAGCAGAACTTTGAATTATGCCATGTCCTTGGCCTCTTCCTCGACCTTCTTCCTGCTGAGATTGGTCACATCTCCCTACAGCAGCCATAGCCTACATACCCCAAACAGGGAGGCTGCTGTTGCCAGCTGCAGTAGATGAGACAAAAATAAATCGCAGCACTTGTCTCTTCCAGAGCAAGACCTGTCCACAGCCATGCAAGAGATGAACAATAGTCAAGAGGAACTCTTTTTGAGCTCCCAGGCACAGAGCTGCTCATGTCAGGTCGTTCTTCCCAGAGGACTTCTCTGGATGGGAATATTCCTCCAAGGCTTGCTTCGTTCTCACTGTTTCCTAGCTCATATTTGACTAGTTAAAAGTTTTATCAGCCAGGGCCATAAATTACCATGACAGCTTCTAGGGAAACTCAGCCCTTTCGTCTTCTGCTCATTTCCTCTCTGTCCCTCGCCATTGATCAAACCTGCAGTTTTAGGCTTCTCAAAAGCAGAAACAAAGAGAACTCCAACCCTGCCTAATTGAGACGTGGCAAAGTTAAAAAGCAGCCACCACACATGTATTTGCCACAATTAAATTGGTTCCTTGATATTCCTGATAATCCCTTTTTCTTGTTTCCCTACTTTTTTTTAAGCAGCTTTATGATTAATGGCCGCTGCGATGTGCTGACATTTCAGCTTTTCACATATCCCACGCCCCTGTTAAATGGCCGAGGCTCAAGCTCCTATTTGCAAAGACTGAGGCACCACAAGTTGTACTATTAATCAATGTGGTAATGCAGCCAGAGAGCTCAGAGCTTAGCTTCTGGAAAACACAATACCCCCCTGGAACCTTGTAAGTGTTCGTATCAGATGTGCTTTGTACCTGAGAGCAAAGCAGGCTGGCTGAGCAGAGGGCTCGAGGCAGTATCAGAGTACCGTTTGAAGGTCATTAATTTGTGTCTGATGAGGAAGAAAAAAAAAAAAAAAAGCAGTGAAAGCCAATGCTTTTCCAATGTGTGGATTGAGGGCTCTAACAGGCCATGAAGAGCTGATGCTGGAGAGCAGGAGTTGTGTTTCAAGCCATTAAGTCCTGGCCTGACTTTCAATGTCAAAAAGGAGATGGATGATGGTGCTGAGAGCACAGTTTCCTCACACAAGAGTTTGGAGGCCACACAGTAAACTCTGAACTGGAAGAAGTGTGAGGAATATCAGGCTTTGCTGGGGGCTTTCTACGTAATAACAAGTTTCAGACACTGTAAAAACCTCTGATCCTAAAGAGATCTTGACAAACTTGGACACAGGGTTTGCTGCCTTGAGAATGGACACATAGATGTTCCTGGAGGACCCAGTCCCAGCAGTGTCAGACAGGACTGCATGGAAGGCTGCAACCTGGGTCTGGAAGGTGGGACTGGTCAGGATCCTCCCCTGGCTCAGCATTTGTGCCTGCCCAGCATTGAGCACATGAAGAAGCGGCCTACTTTAATAAAGCACTGAGCCCCTTTCATTTGAATGAGAACAGAACCAGCTCCCTTCTAGCTGGAGGGGCAGTTACACGACACAGTGTGTGCAGCAGCAAACTGAAAGACACAGGTTAAAAATAACCCTTTCAGAAACGGCTGGAGAAGCTCAGCTTGATCTTCATAACACAAAGCACAGCCCTACGAACAGTGGTAACAAGACAACCGAGTGTGCCTCAAGATGTGGTACGAGGGCAGGAATTTAAGTCTGCTTTTTAAGCCAAGGAAAGCTATTGTATGATTACGCTCTGTCAGTAAGCACAGTAGCAGCAGGTCTTGGTGTCTCCAGATTTCTGTTAATCCTTCAATGGGTGTAGTTATAAGTAAAATGAATCCAGGCAATCCCAACAGCTGCATGGAAAACAGCCATGGAAACAGCAGTTGAAAGCTTTGTCTGCCATGGCAATATGTGTCTTGAAGATGATGTTCCCAGTACCAGGAACAAACAGTCAGGACACCTACAGTCACTGTGTTGCCTAACTAGCATGGAGATGGAAAAAGTTGTGCTTACTCCTTGGTAAGACTTGTAGAGCAGTAGTAGCAGTGCTGGAACTAGCTACTACAGAGAGCACTCTGGTTTGGCACCACTACAATGATTATCCCACACTGGCTGGGCAGGTAGTAAATGGCAACAAAGCAAAGACAAGAAACCCACAGTCTATTCCACTTTGCTTTCTCTTTCTGAAGCACCTGCAGAGACATACGAAGAAGTGTAAGAGCCCTTTTTCAGGCAAATTGGGTTGAACTCCCGTGTTTCCTGCTATCTTGTGAAACCCAATGCTGAGATGGACCAAACAAGCAATCTTCAAGCTATCTGGAAGGAGAGATGGGCAACAGGTGCTCTCTCTGAACTAGAGCAGGTCCCAAAACAGCCACAGAGCTCTGAAGGTCCATCAGAAAAGGACTTAAGGAAGCTTTGGCAAAGTTTTCAGGGCCAGGAGCATCAGAATGGATGCTCCGAAGGGACACAGTGGCACAGCTTACTTGGCTAGGGGTGTTTGTGCTGTGGATGGGCTTGAATGCATTGGGCATGTGTCTGCCTGGAGAGAACACAACTGCTACCTCTGCTGCAGTAGGAAGGTAGACCATCAGATCTAATGAGGTCCTTTTTAACCCCATATTTTTGCTGCTGCTGTGGAAGGGGCCTCTTTGTGAATAAAAAAAATATTCTCACCTTAATTCATCCATAACCAGAAAACAAGCTTAGAGCAAATAGATTCAGATATAAAACCCAAGGGACCGGTAGCTCCATTGGAGGCAGTAGCTTTATTCAGAAACCCCAGCCACTTCCTCCCTTGCTGAATAATTCAGAGCTTCATTTTCTTATCTGCTCTAATCTGGGCTTGTACAAACCAGCCCCGCTGTTAAGTAACATGAGCAAGATAAAGAACAACAAGACATCCTCTAGTAGGGGTAGCCTCAGCAAGCAGCGTACACCTCCTCTTGTGCTGCCACGCTCTGCAAGAGAGGAACTGGCATCTCCCTCACTCTGGCCCGTTTGCTTCCCTTTGTCTTCTCTCCTTTCTCTACAAGGATTTAATAGGTAACTAGGCTGGCTTCTCCCTGAAGCTGGAAAAGCCAAGCAGTGCCAGGGAAAAAAAAAAAAAAAAAGAGCCCCAAGCTCTGTAATAGACGTTTCATGACATTTACTAAATCTTTTAGAAGTTTTCCTTCTTTCTGCACTAAATATCAGTTGCTTAAGATAATCTGTGAACCTGTAGAATGGCCATTAGGAGCTCCCTGGTGACTGGGTTAATTCACAGTAAATTACAGTCACTGCCAAGGAGATTGCAGGGAGGTTATGAGGAGATTAGAAGTGGCAGGCAGTAAAGTACTGTAGAATTTACAAAAAAAAAAAAACAAAAACAAACAAACAAACAAAAAAACCAACAATAATCAAAACTCTCCTTTTTAAGGAAAAAAGGAAGCCCAACAATGTATCATATACATTGGCTAATGGTTGTTTCCATACTCAGAGAGATGCTGCTAGATACTCTGATCAAAAGCAGTCAAATCCTCTGAGTAACCAAGTGACAGGCCAGGAGTAGCCATGCCTGAGAAGTGTGAGGAACAGCTACAGAGAGACAACTTATTTTCTGACTTTTTTTTTTCCTTTCTTTTTTTTTAAAATGTGGTAGCACCCAGGAGTGCCAGGCAAGAACCACAACCTCAGTTGCACTGTACATGAGATGTTCTTCAGATAGACAACTGCCTATTTCACCTTGCTTTCTCTTCCTCTTTCCCTTTGCATTCTTTCCATCCTTCAGCTTTTCACTGTTAAAATGACAGCACTGACCTTTCTCCAGCCTCATCACTGGTGTTGCTGTGAGTATACGAGTTATTCAATAGCCCAATAATCACAGCTCAGAGGCAGGTTCTCTGCATGCCTGGTTCTGGTTCTGGGGATTATCAGGTATTTTTAAGCATAAAATGAGGAACAGGTTCCCTATGTAAGCCACATCTCACAGAGCACACTTCACCTTCTTCTAACCAAGTTCATAGCCCAACTCTCTCCTCCCCATTTGGCTAGCGTAATGTTGACAATAAGTACTTTTCCGTAATCACACTTAGAGGAGAAAAACCCACTATACAGGCTGTATTACAGAAAAAGTCCTTTGAGGCACATGCAACACCTAAGATTTGTGACAAAAATTGTGCCTGGAGAGTTTTTTGGAAGATGCTAAACAGATGACTCCACTGTATGACCACCTCCAACTAAGAAGGAACTTTGACTGTCCCCACTGCAAACCTTCTCAGAACTCCCATAAACAAATGTGTGCATCAAAAATACTGCCAGAATTTTTTTGCCAGAACTGCCAGAGATGAAAGACTCCAATTCACTTGCACAGCATCTGCATCAGTTCAAGAGACCGATGAAGCAAGGACTAATCTGGCACAAAGCACTGGTGAGGCCCAAGAGCAAAAGGAGATATGGCAGGCACCACTATCCTATGCTATCCTGCTGTGGCTTTCTTCAGCCTCCTACTCAAGACCTATTTCCCTTCCATTTCCAAGATCTCTTGCTCCAGTTTATGCTCTGGTTACCAATCAACACTTATATTCCTCCATTACTCTGCCTGTGGCTGCCTTGCTTACAGAAACCCAGTATTCAGAACACTCCCTGGAAGTAGGTAGTAGGCCATCCTCCAAAGTGCTGCGGACTGTTTCACAATTCAGCTGGATCCATATCTCCACCATCTATTCCAGGGCAGCTGTTTTAGAAAGTCAAGGCCTTGACTACTGACAACAACCTCTTCCCTAAAATGGACAACAGGAAACAGGGTGCAGAGACCCCTGGAAATTCAGATATCCACTGTCCACACCCCCTTCATCCCTCTCCAAGAGCCTCTGGTTCTTTGATTATGAACAGTCATTTCTGCTGCTAGTAAAATTTAACTGTAGCAAAAACTAATTTGTGCCTTTTTGTTTTCTTCCTGAAAATATACATATTAACCTAACGGAAAAGCTTCCTTTCTGCTGCCAACTGGTATCAACAGTCAATCAGAATCTGTCAACATAGCAATTTTATCATCTCAAGCTCTGGTAGCAATGCAGTCGTCATGGGAACAAAAATAGTAACTATGCAATAGCTGCCTTAGTAACAACAACAAATGTGTTGGCATAAAATTGCATTTGTAGTAAATTTCAGTTAACACTTCAGAAATTAAACAGTCATTGTGAGAATCCTGGAGATTGTAAATCCAAGGGCCCTCTCCAGGGAAACGGTGGCTTTCAGAGTTCTGTGAGATCTAATCTCGCTGCTGGCCCGTTGTGCTACAAGTTGAAAAAGGAGGGACGGAGAGAAACTGGTCTTTATTTTGATATGAGCTTCTGTGCAACGTGAGATTAAGGACGCAACAGCTTTATTCTGCTTGAAGAGGCAACCTGCATCTCTTCTGTTAGAGTGAAATTTGTGATGCTGTGGAGAACTACTAAGTGCAGAGACTTTAAAGACAGCTTGCTTTAGTCTGAGAAGATCCAAAAGAACATGACCACAGGCAAATAGAAGGAAGAGAAACATGGAAACTGATGTACTGCAACAGACCCGTGGCTCAGTACTCTGGGATGTATCAACATTTCAAAGGGAAAATGCATATTTTCAAAATGCTTTTGGTCACACACACACAGATATTCAGCTTTGCAGGATGATGGGTCACTCTCTTAGTCCATCTGATGCTCACCCTGTATTCTCAAAAGCAAGAGAATAAAGAGGTTATGCCTAAGAAGGGCACTTGTCGAGCTTTTCTTTTCAGAGCCTATGCTCTGAAAAAAGCACTCCGTGCTTTTATACCCTTCAGAACTTTCAGACCTCGAGTTTCTGTCCCATAACATCTTTGGAAATGGAAAAAGTCAATCCTAGCTCTACTGTGTACATGGCCTCTGAAGATTCTGCCAGATCTCTTTGCATGGCACAGATGACCACGTCTCTTTTAAAAGCAAAAGTGAATAGCTAATTTCCAGGACTGCTTTTTAAGTTCTTCATCAAAGAGATGACCTACAGATGAACATCAAGACCACCCACAACAGCAGGTTAAATTCCCAGCCCTGTCTTCTCTTCCCTGCCTCTGGTTATGAAAAATAAATAATGTTCTCTATCACAGAAGCCAATAAGATACTCCAGACAGTTGAGGGAGGGAAGTCATAAGAGTCAATATGTTTCTTACAAAAGGTTTTAGAGTTCTTTTTGAAATGAGAGCATCATTTAATGCCATTTGCCTAAAATATGGAAACCGCATCTGGTACTGGAAATGCTGAGCCACAGGAGACTGGAGGAGTTGAAGGGAAATATCACTAGCTGCTAACACTGATTTTATGTTCTTCCTTAAAGGTCCAATTTTTGTTTCTTGACAGAGAAAAGATACTGTGCTATATCAATCTTTAGACAGGCAGAGTTTAGGATTTTTAATTTTCTTGCATACACATACCTAGTTTGTTATTGGCCTCCATCCAAGGAACAGTTTTGTGGAATTGATGCTGTATTAAAATCGTAAAACCGTTCCAATAAAAATGGGATGGATAGGTAGTTAATATTAATGTTTGTCTTTTGAGTATAAGAGGTCATTTAGAAGTTTGTATAATTGATGCATAGTAAAATTATCATCCATTCACTTTATCTCCAAGACACCTCTTTTTGGAAATTGAGATTATCAACTTGTGACAAAGGCCAGTGACCCAAATATTAAACTCCGGTTCCAGCAGATGATGTCTCCAAATAAAGTACAATCAATGAATGGCACTAAAGGAGTACACAACTTAAGTGACCTTTTATCCAGAGGAGTTTTTCCTAGTTACTTGTTACCTAGAGAGAGCATGTCCAGAGGAGAGCGATGGTCAGAAAGGTCAAGAAAACTTTCCACTCCTCTGTTCTGAAATCTTTTTGAAACCTGAAGATGTGAGTGTGCCTTGAGAGGCTCAGGAGAAATCAATAAGAAAATCTGCAGGAAAAGTAACAAAATCTGTGTCATGTAAAGTGAATTTAGACCTAAGGTTTAATGTCATTATCTTAAAAGGGCATCTTTCTCCATTCTTCCCAGCACAGTGATAGTACACTGAAGAATGGTCAGAAAAAGCGTTTCTCAAGAGGAGATCTGAGTACTAGAGGGTTTGGAGGATTAACCTTTCAGTTCTGGACACCAGAGCTCAAATATAAGCTTTGGCATTAGAAGTGGCTATGGGTAAATGAGGACTGCAACACTACCAGCCTGGACAGACAAGGTTACAAAACAGTTTGTGTGATTAGCCAACAGCCATGGCAGAATCAGCAACATAAGTGAAAACAGATTAGAAATGCTGCAGCTTTGACGACAGGACCCAGGACATTGGCTAGCAAATAAGGTTAGCTTGCTCAGAGGTGTTCCTGTGTAAGTAAGCAGGTGCCAGGGGAGGGGGAGGGAGGCGGTAAAGCTGATCCAAAAGCAGAGCTGAAGGTGGGAAAGGGATTGACATGCAAGGCATTAGTAGGTTATCACAAGGAAGGTTATTGTTATTATTTCTTTACTCCACATTTATACCAGTCTCTCCCTATCACTTTTGCCCCTTCTCCCTTTATCCTCGCAAACACAACCACTTTTCCAACCACTTTACTGTTCTCATTTCCAAAACAGACAAAAGAAACACGACTCCTTGTTGTGTCAGGGAGTTATGAGTTGTTCTCAGTGTTAAAGGTGCATGTCTACTGCCTACACTGCTCACATCTAATCCTCAAAAGGTTTCTGTAGCCCTTATATGCCACTATTAAAATGTTTTACAGATAGATTTAACCCCAACCAAAAAGAACAGGGTGTACTCCATAAACCCATAACAATCTATGAGGATAAGGAAGGTTTCAGGAAGAAACTAAAGCTTTTCTAGGAGACAGATGGGGCATGGCATACGCCATGAGAGCCAGTTTGCCACTGCACCTCTGTGCCACCTCTGTCTCAGGAGGTCCCATAAAAGTGCAGAACAGAGGCAGCTGAGGACAGAGCACCAAGAAAGAATCATCACCTGTCTGCTTATTTCTGATACACTTCTCCAGGCATCAGCTGGTGCCAGGTACTGGATTCCGAGTGAAGTCCCACTCAGAGCAGCTGTTTAGATGGTTGTGTTCCTACAAGACAGTTCTGACTACGTGAGCTGGAAAGGAAATACCTCAGCCGAAGATGAAATACAACGAGCAGCTCACAGTGACTGCTCTCTGAAAGTGCATTTACCTTTGACTCTTCCAAGAAAATATTGCTGAAATCAGGTTTGCAACTTCTGACTTACTTTTTCAGTTATAGAACACGTGATTTATGAAGAAACGTGACCAATTGGCAATCATCTTCCCTTATCTCAAAGTAAGAACCCAAACTGGGAAGGCATCTCCAGCTCACAGCTGTGAGCAATAGTCTTTGTGCTGCAGCAACACTCAGGTGAGGGGAGAGGGCATGGAGTCTCAGCCATGCATGCATTCCAGCAAAGGCACTGAGCCCAGCTCCACTTGGGTGACAAGCTGTCTGAATGGCACAGCAAGAGGAAACCCAGGCCTGAAATGATCTCCCTGCCTAGCTTTGTGCAGCACCATACTTATCATTTGATGCAATTATGTCATTAACTAATTTGCAAATTTGCATAGAACCATTAATTTAATCTTTAAATAAATAGTATGGATTTAGCACTGGTGAAAGCGCTCCAGATTAACTGCTTGGTGAATGAAGCCCTCCGCTTATCTGTGAGACAGCAGCAGGACGAGCTTTATCCACACACTGCCCTGCCAGCACGCTGCCGTGTTGATTTGACAGATATACGCACAGCTTCATCTGAGGACTCTGAGGCAGAAGCTCAGTTCCATGGCTCAGGCACCTCATAATCTCTTGGGCCAATTAGTGCACATAAGGGCAGAAAGTCTGCAATGAGGGTGGCTGGAGCCAAGCCTCACCACAGTTACTGCACTTGAATTTCAAGATCATCAGAATTAAATTGATGAACAACTTGTCACAGGAAGCCAGAAACATCCCCTCTACAAAACGAGCATTACGCAGCTGTGAGCAGCCCCAGCAGAATAATGCCTTCACACATTCTCCCACTGTCTTATTATCCTATGCCACCCACCCCTCTGAAGCTGTTTATACCATGCTCTACACAAAATACTCACACCTCCTTAGAGATGGGGAAGACAGACAAGGCATCTGATGACAGTTTAACCAATTGGACTTACCTTAGTACCAGGGAGCTACCCCCACAGAAACTGCTCTCTTCCCAGCTGCTCTGAGAGGCAGTGATTGGGTTGAGGAGGAGTGGGAGATCCATAGATCCACCTGCTGGTGGATGGAGCTGGATCCTCTCATCTACACATAATAGCTAGGCAGGCTAGCAGATAACAGCCCTTCTCTGTTCAGCTGGAAAATACACAGGGCCTACACCACGCAAGGAGGATCCATGCTTTGTGAAATTCCAGGGCAGTGACATAACCATGACAACTGCTGCTCTACAATCATGGCCCTGAGGACTACGAGACAGCTGTAGCCAACCATGAGGGATGGCAGACAAAACCAGAGGCAGAAAATTAACAGGAAAGGAGTGAATTCACAGAATGGGATGTAAAGACAGACCTTGCTTCCTCAGGGTTGCACCAGGCAGCAGGGCACACCTGGACCAGGCACTTGGGTCTCAGCTGTTCTTGTTATTCTCTGCAACCTTTCAACATGGCTCTTGACAGAAAAATTACCAAATGTAATGCACTTGTGACTTGGTTAATTTGCACCTGTGTCTAATTTCAGACTTGCTAGAATAACAGAGCAGTTCCCTAATCAGAACAAGAGGGGAAGAGAAGTTATGTCTGCTGTTCACAAGCATTTGTGGAGGAAACTGCCCCTGTTATAAGCAGAGCCTGGTATAGGAGCTTTTCACTGTTGGTGGATGAGGCATAGAAGAGGTGAAGTGGGAACCCGCATCTGGACTTGGGCATGAGCCCCTGGCTGTCCACAGTGGTTGCCAATAGTGGTCCTCTCCTTCCTGGTTTCTGAGGGATGATGCCTCTGAATTTTCATTTTGGGACATTGCAGTGAGTGGTTTACTATGGCAAGAATGTCAAAGCCACTTTGCTTCTAGCAGCTCTCCCAGGACAATCACCTAGCCCAGTACCAGGGCACTCAATCAGGTCCTTAAGTACTAGCCCCCAGACTACCTCTTTGCTGGTCCCAAAGGGTCTTGACCTAGCCTCAGCCCAATGGCCACAGCCAGCTTCTCCTTCAGTGCCTGGTGCAAAACTGTGGAGGCAGAAATGCTCTTTTAGAAGAAAGCCAACAAGGATGACCTTTTATTTTCCCCTTGTCCAGATTCTGTTCCCAGCCCTCATCAAAGTGGGTCTACCCACCTCACACTCTGCAGCCTCTTCCCTGCATAGACCCCCTTGCGGTATTTTCAGACACCCCTTGCATCCCAAAATCCCCCAAGCACGTGGCCACACTGCCCAGAGGCTATCACATGTACCACTGTCATACTACATCCTCTCAACCTCTGCCCAGCCTTTTTCCTACAGTCTACCTTCCCCCAGTGGCTTCTGCCATTCCTCCATTGCAGCCCCCAAAGAGCAGTACCTCCAGCCACCTCCTCCCTGCAAAGAGCTGGAGGCCATACAGACAAACACACAGCACAGAGCAGCCTGCACTTTTCACCTCTGAATGACCATTGGCTTACAACAGAGTAGCATAGGGATAGCAAATCAGGACATAAAACAATTTGAGATCTTCCAATGAAAGCGAACATCAATTAACACCAATTTCTTCGCCTGAGACGCAAGTTAACCACAGGATTGGGAATATGTAAGTCTGATGTTTCAACCTTGGCTTTCTCACTGACCTCTCATCTCTAACCCTGGTCATGCATTTTAATACCATTGCCTCCATTTCTTGTCTAAAGGAGGCTGATCCTCGATGCCCTGCCTTGCAAGGCTGCTGTGATTCTGTAATTAGGCATGGCCCGTGGGTCACTGCAAATGTAAAGAGAAATATGTAGGCATTATCTATTTATAACAGCTTCAAAACTCACTGTCCCGTGACAGGAGGTGTACCACTGCAATGTACTCCCTGAGGAAATCAATCGGTCCTTCCACCTCGTGGCCTCGCCCCTCTCCACATAAAAGTGCTCATTTTGGCAGTCTATGCAAGGAATATGCACCCATTACACCTGAAGCAAGCAAGAAGAAGAAATTTCCAACACTGCCTCATACCACAAAGGCATTTATCATGCTGTTATCCAAAGGGCTGTTTCTGCACGAGAGTGCAATCCCAGGAGGCAGTTGCTCACTCACTGAGGGAGAGCCATGCACAGCATAACCACTGACCCATGCTGATCTTCCCATTGCTGCTGAAATCTCCTCCCAGACATATCTGGCAGCAACAGAGCTCGGAGTCTTCCAAGGAGTGATTGAAGCAGACCAAGCCAGACCTCACACCAGAACCACAAGAGATGAAGACTAAAGGGAGCAAGGCAAACTCATGGAAGTACATATTGTAAACTGTAGACTTCCTTCATATTGCAATATGCTCTAGCAGACCCTTCACTTTGGTCAGATGAAGAACTGTTCTGCATTCACCGTACCTGTGCACCAGTTCTTTCTTTTTGTGGTTTCTATGCCAGATAGCCTTCATGTGACACGCTCTTGGTGTGTTCAGAACAACTAGCATAGAAATACTGGAGCCTTCTCAGGCCGCCATGACTTCTGCCACAGGAATTACTACAGACCTGTTCTTGTGAGATGAACACCTACATATCAGTTTGCATCTGTCAGTCCTCTTTCAGTCTTAGCAGAGGCCAGGCCCTGAATACACCAGGGAAACCAAACATCTAATCCCCAGAGGCAGTGCCTCCAGGGTAAGGTTGGAGGCGTATTGGTGATACAGCGTGGGAGAGCTTTAGTTTATCTCAGGTTCCAGAGCTATCAATCCAGCGCTGCGGTTGTGAGATGCAAAATCTTTAATTAACTTTTCTGAGCTTGCTACCAGTGCTGGTGGAGGTGGGTGGATGTGATTGTCGCTCAAGGGAGGATTCTCCCCTCCCCCTTCTTTTGAATTCCCAGGCAATTAGCACTCTGTATAGAGCAACATAAATAGAGTTCCTCAGACCTGGAGGGTTTCATTTGGTTTGGTTTTGTTTGGGGTGGTTTTGCCCTCCTACCCGTTCTCTCAAATACCAAGCAATTTATAGGCCACTTTGCATTTATTTGCACACTCTTTTGCATCTTAACTGACAACCTACACGCTTTTTTAATTAAAACTTTATTGGCTTTTCCATAAGTGATATACCTATTGTAAGTGAGCACAGTTGAGTACAGATAACATGTGGTTTGTTTAGCTATCTTGAAGGAGATTATTTCTGTTATCATTGTAAGTTGATTATTGTAATTATTGAAAGAGAGAGGGCTGAGAGAGCGAGCATACAGAAGGAAAATGGGGGGAATTAAAAGATAATAATAAAAGATAATAACAGTCTCATTTGTTCTTATTTCTTTCTCTCGACAATGTACTGTACATGCTAAATTCCAGTTAAATGTTAGAGTCAATCCCTCCTGTTGCTAACACACCCCCATCAATAACACAAGGTCTTTAAACCCTAGATGCCTGCAATTAACTTCAATAGCAAAGAACGCCTGGGATTGTCTCTCCCCTTAGTACCCCCTTTGCCAGAGTCACAGAATGCTTCTTTTCATCCCTCTACACTGAATTTACTTGAGTATTTTAACATTCTTTTTTAGAAGTGTATGGCTTAAACATACATAACATTAAAGATAAGAGCTACCTGGAGAGGGGGAGAAGAGAACGATTATACACTGCACCAGTAACCATGCCATCCTGCCAGCCACTCTGAGGCCAGCGTGTGGGATGGGAAGGCTGAAAACCCTGAAGGCCAGTTGCAACACAGCGGGTGAAACACGGTGCTACCTTGCTCCAGTCACGAGGGACCTATTTTCCAGAGGCACTGAACATCCCCTACTCCTGAGAAATACAAAGCAGTTTGAAGATGCTTGGCATCTCTGAAAGGAAAGTACCAGCTATCCCAGATGAGGAGTCTTTTTTGTACACTTCAGAATGCAGCTGACCAATGCTTACATCAGGTGCTGGAGAAGGACACCAGAGAGCTGCCTTTTCCCCATCTTACCATTTGCTGCAGTGGGACATGGAGAGACCCATAATTCAGACGGCGCTGATAAGGTGATGTCTTAAGGATACTTTGGTCAAGACTACTAAGACTTTCACAGACTGGAAATTTGAATTTGGCTATTTGTCCTCTTAAAACTTGAGGGGAGGGTATGGAAAAATGAGCTTATGCTCTTGAAGTGGTTATGACTTCACCACTGTTTCCCACACCTTAGGACCACAGAATCATTAAGGTTGCAAAAGACCTCTAAGATCATCTCATCCAACCACCAATCCACCCCCACCATGCCCACTAACAGTGTCCCTCAGGGACACATCCACACAGCTCTTGAACACCTCCAGGGACAGTGACTTTGTGCCCAGCTGGGTCAGCAGAAAAGGGAAAAGCATTGGTCCCTGTGGGACAGCACCACAGTTAGCCATGGGGCATATGTTCACATCGCTCCAAACTAGGTATGTCCCACCAAATCATTCACCCCAGATGGCAGCCCCTCTCCTCACAGGGCCCAGCAAGGATTCACGGTCAACAGAGTCAAATGCTGCAGAGCAATCAGTATCTCTTTGCAGGAGATCTGTCCTCTCGCCCTCAAAAGCAGCTTCATTTAATGTCCTGGCCTGACTCCAGCAGGAGCCCCTGTGTCGTTCCAGGAATACTGCGAGCAGCAGGCCTCGCTCAGGTCGGGGGGTCAGCACTGAAGCTATTCAGCCATTCAGATGCTTCTCAGAAAATCCCCCCAGCAGACCTAGCCCCGTGAAAATGACCTGAAAAATAAAACCCAAGAAATCAATGCTGTGCTCTTTACAATTTCTTTGCGGTAAATAAATACTGCATTACCTACACCACGCTCACATTAAAGGATTTTCTTCACTGTGGGTAGTTACTCGCTTCAGAATATTCAGCGTTTGCTTCCCCTCTTTGACAGAGGACCTGATCTGTGATGTCGCATGAAACTTCAATATGCACTGTAGCTCTCAGCTCACACAGAAAGGGAGACGTAACAAGCTGTGTACCCTTGCCCACCTCTCAGGGAGAGGGAGAGCTACAGCCCGTGTTATTGCTTTGTAATGACACCACTATTTATGACCGCAAAACTTCTTGCCAAGGCTCCAATAGCAAGGTGGAACAGGCAGGGCAGTACTTTGAAGGTCAAAACAAAATGGGTAGATCGAGACAGTGTTTGCTGTGGGGACATAAGCCCCTTGAGAGCATCTGTGAGCCACAAAAAGCAGTAGGGATCAAAGCAGAGTTTTCATTTGAGGGGTAGAAATCTGGAGATCAGACTGAAAATAATGTAAAAAATGACCAATGTTACCATACTTCTTTATATAGCAGTACCCAGCCTGATGTGTGTGCGGGAAGCAAAGAAGCTGAAGGAAAAATATCTTTAAAGTGAAAATACTTTTAAATTAACTCAGCTTTCTCAAACCATTCCAAATACTCAAACAAGCAAACAGGAAAGCTGAACACTCAGTGTTCACTGAAACTCAGTTTCTGGATGCCAGCTCACATCAACTTTTATTTTTCAAAATTGATTTGCTTGTTTGTATTGCTTGCCATTTTTACGGGGTTTTTTTTGCCCCTGAAAATACTGTGAAAACCAACTAATGGGGGTACAAAATGGGAAGTTTTATGTTCATTGCAGAAACTTGTATATGATGCAATTTGTTAAGATCTTCGCCTCTCCCACAGCGGTGTGTCAGGATTGTCTAACACCCAGCCCTTGAGTTACAGTTTTATGGCGCCGATTTATAGCGTTATAAGTTTAATATAGTGGTGCATTGTAAAAGGGCTTTTTTTTAATTAATATTTTAGACCCCAAGGAAAATACCACGAAGGCGCATGGCAGGAGGAGTGCTATAATTTACACAACGCCTGGAGCAGAGACATGGAAAATCAGTTCCTAGTGATGGATCGGGATGAGACCCAGGCACTGCTCGGCTCCGTACAGCTCGATTCGACCCAGCTCGACTCGGCCCGGCCCGGCCCGGCTCGAGTGCCCGGGGCAGCGCTGCCCCCTGCCGGCCCGGTTCGGAGCCGCGGCTCCCGCTTCCAGCGCCGTGGGCCCCGCGGGCAGGGCTTGGCCACATCGGGGGCCCGGTGGCCGTGGGCAAACACACGAGTGGGGCTGCACGCGGGTGGGGAGATGTAACCAGCTCCTCCTCCCC
This sequence comes from Alectoris magna, assembly GCA_030625065.1. NCBI lineage: Eukaryota > Metazoa > Chordata > Aves > Galliformes > Phasianidae > Alectoris > Alectoris magna. Next base: position 31,012,499 of record CM060562.1, on the reverse strand, counting down.
CACGTGCCTTCGGGGTACTGAGCGAGCATCATTAGGAAGTAATAATAATTCAAAACAAGATTGCTTTCTCTCACTAATGAAAGAAATTTCCACCCCCACCCGAGACTATGGCAACGAGAAAATAACAAAAACTTCCAGAGACAGCCCCTTAATTCCCTTTGCCAGTGTTAGCATCAAACTATAAACAAGTGCACAATTTAAGATGCACCATCCTTTGTGCGCAGGGCATAAAACAAAAACCTCAGGCTCAAGAGTTCCGTCCTGTATGGCTCTGATGCTCCTGGGAAGAAGCTCTGCCACACACCTGGGACCACCTCTCTGAAGCCTTCACTTCCCCAGTGGAATAGTAGAATCATTAAGGTTGGAAAAGATCTCTAAGATCATCTCGTCCAATCATCTTTACCACTAACCATGTCCCTAAGGGCCACATCCACATGGTTCTTGACACCTCCAGGGACGATGATTCCACCACCTCCCTGGGCAGCGTGTTCCAATGCTTTACTACACTTTCTGATAAAAAAAAAAATTCCCAATGTTCAACCTGAACCTACCGAGCCTGACAGCTCTTCTCCAAGACACCTTGGAAAACCTGTGCGACTCCAGGACAAGCAGCTGCAGTGCCTTTGAATTTGCCATTCTCCAGTGAGCCATTTTCCCAACAGACTAATAAGAAATTAACAGAATTGCCTGCAAAACTGAGCTGTGTTATCTTACAGCAGAGGTGGCAATGCCAAAGCAAATTGCAAATGCTTTAGCAACAAAGGAAAGAAGAGAGACTTTGGCTCTCGCTGCAGCCCTCTCCCATTGAGTGCCCTATAGCCCTAGCAGCCCCATCATCAGCACTGTCTGTTGCTGGAATCAGCTCCAGCTCTCTTCTCTTTGTCACCCTTCTCTATTACCCTAGAACATCAATTTGTTTAATTGTTTGTAATTAACTACTGATTATTGTGCACAGAAGTCCAAAGAGGATAATTAAAGACAGTTCTACCAACAGCAGTGGAAAGAGCCTGCTGTTGAAGAAGAGAGAGCAATGCACAGCAAGCTCCTCCGCATGCACGTAGGTCCATGGCAGCAGCCTCGAAGCCCCGAGCAATTTCCTCAATAACTCCGCCAAATGAGTTGGAGAAACCCTGCCTTCTGCCTTCTCCGGCAGCATCTCTTTTTAGACAAATTGTCAGCGGAAAACCTTTCAAGAAAACGCCTTGCTGTGAAATACATTTTTGTTGCTTGAAATAAAGGACATGGGCAAGTGCCGCAGCTGATAATACAAAGTGCCCACTCAGTCCTGTGTCAACACAGATCATTTTTAAACACAGTAATAGACAACACGGAGCCTGGAGGAAAAGCCTGAGCAGAAGAAATGCACACGTGATAAATTTAAACCTTGGAGGACAAAATGCTGAAAGTGGAGTTTTATTGAGGTAGAGGGTTTTTACCTCCTCGGTTACATCAAAAAGAATTGCGGGTCAATTAGAATGAAGAAAAGTCTTTCCAGTTGTATGTGCTAAACTGGCTCTAAACTCAGAGCCTCTCTCTTACGCCACCCATGAACAGGAACAGCCTGCAGCTGCGCAAAGGGAAGGAGGGTGAAGAAGTAGAGAAGGAAGCGTCTGCAGGGAGGACTGCTGTTTGTCTCTACAAACTTGTCAGAAATAGATAAAATAGCTTTTCCACTTCCTAAATGAACCATGTATTCAGGAGGGGCTACTGAACTTGCTCCACCATGGCCAAGTTCAAGGCTTGGTACAGGGGCAGCTCAGGCAACACAGCTGTTGCTGCTGAAAGGAAGGGACATTCTCCCTTACCCAGTTTGTATTTGTTTCTCTCTCCCCTTTTCCCAGTCCTGTGAGCATCTCTTTTCCCGTGAGACAATTCCTATAGCTCAACAAATCCCACAATGAACTATGCGAATCATTCACCCAGCAGGATATGATCTAATTTTCTGGGTTGTTTTTCTGCTATCTTGGGGATTTAAGGCCACTCAAGATATGACACTGGTAAGGCAAGAAATAAAAAGAAGTCTTTCTCCAGAGGGTTGCCAAAGCTATGCCTAAGCCCAATAAGACAGTTCAGTATTTTGCTAGATAAATCCAAACCTTGACCTGTATTTGGGTGCCTATCTCATTTCCCTGATAGAACCAGCAATGCAGAAGTGAGCAAAAGAGAAGAATAAAAAGAATAATTGAACTGCTTTGATTTTCAAAGAGAGGTTCAGGACAGGCCAGCTGTGAATATAATGAACATCTTTTGTTTCCTCCATAGGAGATCTGTAGGGGTACCGTTGATATAAAGATACAGGCTCAACAAACTGATAAGGCATGATTAGAGGAATGCTGCTGCGACAAACTAAATTTTGAGACACAGATAGGAGGTTGTCCCTGAAAAAGGTAGAGCGAATTGCAAATTCTTTTGGTTTTGCTGAAATTTGTTTCTTGGCTTCGTATCATAAAGCTGCAGCCAAGGAACTGTGAACAGCTGGGATACCGGGGGCAGGGTGGAAGGGAGCGGGAATTCTGTGCAGGAGAAAATGCAAAAAATTGAAACAGAATGGGGCTTAATACATCTAGGATGAACTCTGCTTTGACATTTTGAAAAATAATATCCCACACCCTGTAGACGTGATGGTAGATGCTGTAAGAAAATAGCTTTCCTCTGAAGCTCAACATTTTAAAAGAAGTAAGGCTTATAATCCCATTGAATGTTTAAGGACTAACATATTTAGCAGCTGTAAAAACCTAACTATAATGTGTGGCTGTTTGTCCATTAAATCACATTACAGTGGGATGTATATTCTGCTATACTCTCATGCCTGTCCTCAAAATCAGTATTTTCTCTCTGAATGAGCCACTCGCATTGTACAGATCTTGTTCAAGACCTTGTATTTAGGGCTGGTCAAAAAGGATGTAAGAAACATCTTTGAAAGATCTGACCTCCTACCAGGCAGTTCAGCAAGACTTTAGCTGAGATAAAAAAGGAACAGTTTTTCTTTTGTTAGAATTCAAGAAGCTAAAGGCAATTCCTGAAGTACACAGCTGTGGGACTCTCATTGATCCCAGTGATGCAGCGCTTTCCCCATAGGTTACTGCTTGATGTGTCATGGTGTGATGGGAAGGAGAGCTCTGGTCGTGGCTGGCACTGTCCTGAAGCCAAGCAGAGTGCCCAGGTTTCATTTACAAGGAATTCCTCCCCCTTGAACTCAACTTGCTTTGTTCACATAAGCATAGTAACATAGAGTATCTTCAGTTGGAGCCCATTCTTGCATGGACTGCTAAGCTCTGGCACCCCAGTATTTGGGATGCTAAAAAGCAGCTGCTTGAAGCCTCAAATCTTCAGGTCAAGCTTTTCACTTACCCTGATCATGGACAGGCTTTCATCCCATCCAGAAAAGCTGTTCTTGGTGCTTAGAAAGTCATTACCCCAGCCCAGTCTTCAGCCTCTCTGCTGAACTTCATAGCTGGTTGACAATTTTATAGCTCTGTTCCCTGTGCCAGACTCAGAACTGACAGTCCTCAGTATTAAAATCAATAAATGGTGTCCTCAGTATTAAAATCAATAAATGGTGTCCCAAAGTCCTGAGTTTTGTCCAAAAGTAGAAGACTCAGACTACTTCGGGATGATTTCAATTTGCCTCAAACCCTATTTCCCTATGAGTAGTTGGCCAGAGATTTGCTTTCTTAGACAGAACAAAAGTATAAAGGCATTAATTCCTTGTAATTGCCTGAATCCAGGAGACAGACCTGCAAGTCAACAGAGATCCAGTGAAATCCTGAGCTGGCATCACCCCAGTTCTGAGACCTCTGAAGTGCTGCTGGGTGAAACCAGGCTTCGTGGCTCATCAGCATGGAAGAAATACAAATTCTAGTATGCAATCGTTGTCACTGGAAGAATCATCTATTCTTTATCTCAGTAAGAGTGAGAGAGATTAAGCTTGGAAGCCTATTAGCCACCACTGAAATGCCTTTGTTATCATTCACAGTTAATCATCACACCCAGCTCTAACCCACTTCATCGTAGCAGCTGACACTTGGGCTCTAAACGAAAGTTGGCCAAGTAGGAGAGAGGAGGAAATTGCCCATGGCTGCTACACAGGTCTGGCATCTTCTGCTCAGGGCAGCTTTCATTTCAAACAAACACCCCAATGGCAGGGTGGGAACTTGTGGTAGATTTTTCCAGATCCCTGCCTGATCACAGCTGGTCTTGGCAGTACCTTTAAATGGCATGGGGAAGTTAGTATAAGGGCTCCCTGTCACAAAACATCCAACATGGGACTAACAGACACATTTAGGAAACCAGGCCCTGGTCAGAGATAATGCTTTTTAGGGTCTTTTTGGAAACTCCTGTCTGCCAGCTTTAATGGATGGGGTTGAATTGCAGTCTGAATGTTAATGAGCTCATTATGAAGAACATTTTATCTTGTGACAAAGGTGGATTTAATCGAGTTGAAAGGTTTCCCAGAGCAAATTTTGAAATGTCCTAATAATGCAATGAAAAGTCCATTAATGTATTTTTTAATTGCAATGCAGACACATTTCAGCAAGGCTGCTTCAGCAACCCACATGTGAATCACCCAGCAGAGGAGCTCATGAAGAAGTGCCCTTCAAACTGAAGATGAGGATGTGAGTGTTCAAATCAGAGCACAAAGGAGTTCCTCATGGTTCTGGGCCTTACTAATGGTCCACTACGGGAAAATATCTCCAAATATACCTTCAAACATTTCACTTGAACAGAGCAAAGCAGAGGGTGGAAAAGCCCTGAAGCAACATGTGGAATCTGAGGCCAGAAAAGACTATTAAATAGCGCAGTATGACCTTCTGGAAGCCCTTAAGAAAATGTTTCTTATCTCTTCTTCCAACTCTACTTCCACTCTGCTTTGTTTTGTGATGATTCTAGCTTCGATGTCTGTTGTGAGCTCCTGGTGCTTATCATCCAAACGGTTCAAAGCACCTGCTCAGCTGATCTGTCACTGATAAAGAACCGGAGCTGGATGAGTCCCTGTCTCATTTAGGCTTGCAGGTTAGGTCCAAATCTCACAGCTCCATAAGCATACCCATAGTTCCTCTGAGCTATTTTGTCAAGGTCTTTGCCTCTGCCATGAATCCTCCAGCAAAAGTGACAGTGAAGCCAATCTTTCTAGTGCCTGCTTTTAAGAGCTAACAAAACATGGATCACTTCTTATTTTCCACAGACCTTGGCTCAGATTCTTTAAGGTTCAGGTCAGTCTCAAGGCAAAGAAGAATTCCTTTGCCTCAGGATTGATGCATTCCTTTTGACCCTGATGGTCAGAGGCCTCTTCTGTCTTAGATTCTCCTGCCTGGTTTCCATTAGGATTGTCCAGAGGATGTAGGGAGCATATTCATTGTTTTACAGCACTGTCAAGTAGAGGACATCTCTCTCTGTCTTTCAGCTTATGGTTTGGTTTAATAGTTAAGAGTGAATGACTGCAGGCTTTCTGAGAGTTTGCTGGAGTCAAGCTTTTGAACTCTTTCCTCTCCTAGGAACTAGCACTCTCAGAGGTGAGAAAAACAAGGCATGCAATTAACATAAAATTCTGGCACAATATCATGATTCACAGTATCACCCGGGTTTTCTTTTGTCCTCATCACCTCTGTCTCTTACTGAATGCTTATGTGCACAGAACGCCTATGTTGTCAAGCTGTAATCCTCATTTCATTCAGCGAACACAGACCAGTTAAAAACAGCAACAAGAACAAAGCCAACAAACAAACAAGCAAAAAACATTTTCAACTCAGCTTTTTCACTGACAAGAAAAATGTGATCTATCTCACTTCAACCAAAATCTCCAGTTAAACAACTCGACTTGCTGTAAAAGGAGTTGCACTGAACTATAGGAGGCACACTCCTTCATGTCAAATGGCTCATTAGTCACTTCAAAGTAGGGGTTTTAAAGGCTATTGCAGTTGAAAAAGGAAAGTAAATAGTCTTCTTCAACCCAGTTTCACCGCAAGCTCTCAGCTGCTTTGTAGTTACCTTTACTATCTCCAGCAATCAAGGGGCATCTTTTGTCAAAATAAGAAATAATACTTTTTCTGTCTGAGACTGCTAATAACTCTGAATTATTTCTCATAGCATCCTAGTAGCTATTGCGTTCCTTTTGGAGTTAGAAGAGCTGATTGAAGGTGCTGCTGAGCAGCTTGTATTCACTGATAAGGAACTGTGGCGGGGCAGTCAGACTCCACCTCGCTGGCCCCGGCTTGCTTCCCATTTCTGTACACTCACTCTTCTGTCTCACCTGAAGACACCGTGAAGAAGTCATGCACTGCAAGCCCATTTTGTGGCAATTTTCCAGATCTCATCAGAGGCCTAGCAAGTATTCATGTTGTAACCAGAAGACAAACAGCTGCCTTTTGCTTTACCAACAGGAAAATCAGGAATATTGATAGATTCATTCAATCCTTTCCTTACGCTAAAGAAATTGCTCTGAACGTGAAAAGGACTGTTCAGACAATCTGACTTGCATGCCATCGCACAGGCATGTAAGAGCAAACTTCAACATCATTACAGAAGGATACAATTAGAGGAGGTGATTCTGTTTAACACAAGTGTCCACATACGTCTGAGAAGCAAAAGGGCTATGACACATCTAGGAATGTCTTATACAGTGCTCCAGGTGTAAATCACAGGAGCACTGGCAGATTTCATGAGGGAAACTATAAGCACCATGATATTTGTCATACATGGCCAGAGAAGCACATAAAACCACAAAGTCATTTGTATTGCTAACTGAGTCCTGAACATGGTGTGATTTTTTTTTTCTAGAAAACGCAAATAATAGAAATTAATTTGTCAGACCAAGTTTAGGGCCCAGCCTGTTCCACAGCAAAGCATAAAAAAATCAGGTTGAAATAATTATTCTTGATTTATGCAATCATTCTTTTCATTTCTGAAGGCTAATGGAGTGAAAACACACTTTCCAGACCTTTGCTAATGACAGAGTCAGAAATAATGATCGGAGACCCTTATGTTCTTTTCATAATGAGGAAAGCAACATGAAATGATAGGGATGCAAGTCCTCAACAATAATTTGTTCTTTATTTAAAAGGCAAATGGAGCATTCAGACAAGTTCTTTAGGTTAATGGAGCCACAAATAAGCTTTGGGGCAAGTATTTTTCATAGGTAGTGCAACATGAACAATGTCTTCTCTAGGGGACAGAAATATTTACAGATGTTGAGGTTTCATCAACATAGAGAGACAAAGTAGCCCCTTCGGGTGTGGAGGCACTGTGTGCCCAGGCTGGGTATCAGGACCAGCCTGCACAAGATCACTGTCAAAAAGGAACAACCCAGTGACTCCCACCTCGCTGATGGTTGCTAGAGGTGACAGGGTGGGCTCATTGAGCCCAAGAGGCACCTCCAAAGGAGACCCAAGTAGCAGCTCAGGCAATTTTACCCCAAAACTGTGAGAAAACACAGGGAGTCATCCACAACACATTCAGCTGGTGATCAGTTAGCTGATGATCAGATTGGATATGTATGACATCTGCTAAATAAATAAATAAATAAAATAAAATAAAAGGAAGGAGAATCAAGAGCCTGGAAAGACTTGTGCCTTGCAAGGTCCTTTTTGCTAAAGGAGACTTGTACCTGTTGCCTTATTACAGGCTGGTGAAGACAGCAGCAGAATGGAAAACCCCCAACCTTGTGATGGCAGTTCAGTTCCAGGTCTCCAGAGGGATCTATTTTTTCGCTATATCACCGCATGAAGCAGGTTCATGTTTCCCTCCTGATTCTTTTCATACTCATCAGTTCTCCTGTAAAAAAGATCTGGCACAACAGCCACACACTGAGGACTTTTAGACAGAGAGACTTTAACTCTTTTGTCACTACCACATAGATTTACACCACTGCTTTTACTTCTGGTGTTGCAGTCAGGCTTAGGTATGATATCTGCCACACAGTCCTGAGTCACTGTTCTCCTAAGGAAACATAAGAGGAAATACAATTGCTTCCTCCACTCTTACCAAAACCTATCCTATGGGAATTGTCACAGTCCTTCCTTGCCTGCTGGTTCAGATAGCTAAAAATCCAAATGCTGATACACAGATATCACTAATTACTCAGAAGTAGGAAGCAGTTCATAACCCATCACATAAGTTCTAAAAGACATAATTAGTACACTTAACAGTACTTCATTCCTTTCAATATGAGATCACCACAAGCAAAATAAATAAAAAAAATTAAAAAAATAAAAATCAACAACCACTGCGATATTTATATCGCAGTATGCATCTCAAAGCAGTCTCCTGGAAGGAAACAGACAACATTTCACATACACATTGGTTGCTTTCTCAAGTCTGTGCAACATCTATGCATTATAAAGAAATCCAAATGCATTAACAAATTTCAGAAATTGGTTTGATACTCAATCTTCATTTTAATAAAGCTAACTGATTTCTTAGGCTACAGTCTCACCAGCTCTCACAAAGGCAAGGGCAGGAACTTTGCCAATGTATTCATGTGTTGGGAAGAACCTTACAGTGACGGAGGAAAAGTGCCTCATCCTGCAAATCAGGAACTGAGCCCAGCACCTGAGTGATATTTTCCTGGTACACTCATCCATCAAAATAGACGCAAAAACAATGTCCTAAAAATCTGTGACCATAAAAGATTCCATAAGGCTTGTTTGGGTAAGTGCTGTTAGTTTATAATGAGCAAAAAAAAAAAAAAAGAAAAATCCCTCCTAAAATGGAGCATTCTATCAGTGGATTCAATCTTCAAATGTACAAGTTCTCCCTCAACAGTTTTTGTGGTCATTTTTCTTCCACTGGAAAATCAAGGTATTCCTAGTATTCAACAGATTCTCCTTCTATTGCCTTTACATTGTTCTATAGAAATATGAGTCTTTGATACTGCAGAACAAACACCTGCTGGAGAAATTCTGATACTATGTCTTTCTCTCCCTCTGGCCAAGAGGATATGAGATGCTAATCATCCTTCAAACCTCACAGCATGAAGATGGACTCCTGAGAGTCTATTAATGAAGACCCAGCTGCAGTGAGCTGGACTTGTCGTTTGGACAGATGGTATAAGAACACCCAAATAATGAACTGGGAAGGGCAGTTGTCCAAGAAAGTACTTCAAGAAACTTCAACTGCACATTTGACTATGTGTAATTTATCAGCCAAAACATGAATCTTTAGTCACATGCAGAGCACCAAGCTTGGTGAAGATATAAGTCATTTAGATTAGCTTGCCCCTGGGCAGAAAAAGCACATAAGGAAAAGGGTATCAGTAGCAGAGTGACACATAATGAGCATACAATAGGTCTCAGCAGTCACCTACACCCCCATTAAGTCTGATTCACTGGTATGACACTGTCAGCCTCACCTGCAAGAGACCAGCACTGACATACACAACCAGTGAAAACAACCTGTCCTGGCAAAGACCACTGGCAAAAACTATCTGTGGTAAGATCCAAATGTGTCACCCTCATGTAACAGATATTTCAAGGGGGGGTGGGGGCAGGGGGAGAAAAAGAAAAGAAAAAAGTCGTGTTAGGGCTGTAATGAATAAGATTTGCCCATATAAGAACAGCTCCATGTTCCTGGAATTCAGGTAGATGACTTGGCACTTGGCAATTAAGCATTAAAAAGTGTTTCATTTAAACAGGCGCTATGCCATCCTATCACTCTGTGCAACAACTCTGTTCCCATCTTTATTCACTACTCCATCAGTTTGTGTGTCATCCTCAGATTCTAGCAGCAGCAATTTTATATTTATTTCCAGATCACGGATAGAGAAATTGAAATAACACTGGACACAGGCTATTTTATAAAAACCTTGCTCCCAGCAGTCAGCGTGCTCTCCCTCTTTTGACTCAAGCCAATATGTTGTGCTGGGCTATGCTGAACACATTGCAAAAGCATATTACCTCTCAGCAGTCACTGTTGATAACCAAATTTGTAAACAGAAAAAAACCTGAAGTTGTTCTTTTTAGTAAGCCCTACCTCCTTGAAAGCTATGTTACCTGGTATTAATTATATTTCTAGCTAGCAATCAAGTCTCATACTCTCCTGTGCATTATTTTGACAGGCATTGACATCAGGTTGCTCAGCATATAATTATCCTAAAAATGGTCACACCCTTCTGTAATACTGGCAAAACCTAAGACCTTTGTGGTCCTCTGTAGTAACATCAGCAATTCCAGGTTCATTAAAGCCAGACGTTTCCTGAGCCAACTCTCTTAAGACTCTTAGGTTTGTGTTATCCTAATAGATGATGTTTAACAGACTCTTTAGTTAACTCTTCATGGAAGTAATGACCCTTATCCAGGTCCATATGCTGTAGCTTTTAAAACACAGAGTGGAAATCATGACACAATGCTTTTGACTCCCTGGCTTCATTATAATATCTTTAATTATTGCTGCCTGATAAAGCCAGAGTTTCTACTGTTCCCAAGCCTATTGAAAGCCCTCATTGCCTTTACTCAATCTTGCATTTCTGTGCCATGTTTGCTGCCACCCTCTCCAGCAATCCCTTTTCATGTGTGTAGTGGAGCTCAAAGCACATCCTGGAGGAGGATCCAGGTCTCCTAATAACCGCCTAGAGATCTGGAGTCTTTCCCATAATTCACCTAAAGGTTAACAGGGCCAAAAGTACTGCCTGCAATTAGGGGAAAATTGCATGAGGAGTAAAATTTGTTCCCCTCCTAAGAGTCCCCTGCCTGTTGTACAGTACTTCTCGTTTTCCTGACCTTTTTGTGAAAGGGAAGGCAAGAGTTGGCACAAAGCCCATAACAAAGGTAGGGGCAGAAGTCACGTCTCCAAACTACTAATTTTGTGTCTTTTCCCCATTCTACTCCATCTTTTCTTCCACATTACCTGCCCCATCTTGTCAGGGCTGCCACACATACAACTGAACTAAAAGCCTCACACTCAGAATAAATACCTACTATGAGGAGAAGCTTGTTATAGTAATAACACATTCACTGCACACACACCGCATTCTAATAACAATGGTTGTGCAGAGAAATCCTCTTAAACCAAAGAAATACCACAACGAATAATAAGAATGTTCAACAAAACTCTCTGAAGCAAACAGGGAATGAAGGGATTGTTTGACCTTTTAATACCGTAAATATATCTGTAGTGCCCAAGGAATGGCTGCATCCCACAGCCTCCTGAACAAACCCTGGTCCTCCTAATAACACTGTTTTCAGGCACGTCTCTGTAACAGCCACACGACTCCTCTTAGAAGCAGGACAAGGCAATTGGGGCTATGCTATGGAGCAGCATTTTCCAGGTGTGGGTTGGTTGGGATTGTTTGTTTTGGTTTGTTTTTTCTCCTGCAGGAATTCTTCCCATTGAAGAGGCGAGGTCATCACTTTTGGGCGGTGCTCTGTGGAGCCCAAAGTTGGACTCAATGATACTCATGGGATCCTTCCAACTTGGAATATTCTGTTATTCTATGATGAGGTGGAGCACCCATTTCCTTTTTGAGTCTGACTTTCTTCCCAGCTGCCTGCAGAGGCTGAGTTCTTCAGAGCTACACCAGTGGTTGGTGCTGAGCTCAAAAACAGATCAATAGAGTTAGGCAGTAGCAGGATCCCAGCTATCCACATGTGCAGCCAAAGCCTGCTTTGTCAGTCACGATAGCCTGAAGAACCAGTTGCAATGAAACACATCCCAGACAAGCCACACTCCACTGGGAGAAGCAGGATTAATGGCCTGATCTGAGAGGTCTAACATTCCTGAAGGTGACAGAAGCTATGAGAGGCAGGAGGAATTTTGATGAGTGCCTGGGGCACTTAGCATCTCCCTTGGCTGACAAGTGAAGCTACCCATCTGGGGGTTTAATCCATGCAGAAGAGGTTGCAGAAAGAAGGCTTCTCATTGTCTGATATTGGGGGTGAGCCTGTACACCCCCAAAAGCACTTTCTATGAGCTCCCAGATGGCAGCAATAGACAAAGCATAAAGTTATCTGCTTCATGAAACCACAAACAGGGCAAAGATCATGCAGTTAGTTCTGTTCCAGCTATCCCCCAGACTGCAAGGAAAATAGTGGTGAAGCAGCCTTGCTCTGCAGCAGAGCTAATTTGCTGGGCCCTGAAAGATCTATCGGATCTCCAGGAGCTGAGTGTTATCTGCATAGAGCCACACTGTGCCATGAAGACTCACCAGCTTGTTAAGAGGTGTCACCGCACAGCCCTGGGTCAGATTTCCAAACAGGTCTGTGAGACTCTACTCCCAGGTACAAGTACTGATCTGTTTGGCAAATCAGCCCCTAAGCTCTTGAAATCTGCCCTTTCTCATGTTCTTTCAATTACTACCGATCTCATTTAAAAGCCTGGTAGTGCTAAGGGATGGCGTGATCAGCACTGTAATAGGAATAGGTTTTTGGAGTCTGCAGAGCTACCTCTGGTCAGAATATATTAGCCATTCTTCCCTGAAAATAACATTAGAACAGGAAGAAAATAGAGTTTAGCATGATGCCCACAGAAAGCAAAATTGTTTCACTGATCTCTCAGAATTTGCTGTGTTAAGAGGAAAGTCATGACTCCTTCAGACTGATAAAATGCTTTTGAGCAAACATGGCACAGAGAAACTACAGAAATTAAGACATCACTAGGGAAGGGGTAGAATGTATTTTGGACGAGACTTTAGAAAAGAGGGAAGTCCAAAGAAATGTGCTATTAAACAGCCTGATTTTCACCTTAGCAAACATCATAAGCCTCAAGGCTCCACCCTAGATCCCACACTGTTTAATTTACTTGTGTTTGCGAATGGTCTCAAAAGGGATTGAGCTGAAGTAACAAAAACAGCACCAGACAATTCTGTAGATGGGTGAGCTCAGGAAGATCTTAGACAAAGAGATGACTGGCCAGTGCAAAACAGCAGTGCAGAAACACTGGGTGAGAGATGAGAATTTCAGATGCTATCAAAAGGCTGTGCATTATGGTGTGTCTGCCTTGGCCTCAGCCCTGCAGCATGCTCCTCCTATACCTGTGAGAGGCATCTCACAATCAGCGCTCTTAAACTGTCATACAGCTCATCTCCATAGCAGGATGTGCCCAGTGCCTCTGGTGCAGAGTGCCACCATAGTGCCCCCACAGCAGGGCAACACCTCCCCGACCCACCTCCCTCTTCCTCATGGCTCATAGTGTGGGTTCATGCTGGGAGGTCCTTCTCTGCCCTTCACACATACACACACAGGTCCCTCCTTGGGTGCTCCTTAGCCCCTGTCCCAGCTCAGAGCACCAAGAAGGAGAGAGGAGAAGAAAAGAGGCTATGGGAGGAAAGAGAAAGGTTGCCATTTTGTAAGAAGGAGGAGAAGAAAGGACATAGAGCAAGGAGGAGGAATGGTGAACAGATGGGACAAGGGAGAGGATGCGGTACAGCAGGTGGTATGGAGATATAATGTAACACTATGAAATAGCCCAGGACATCACCATAGATATATTCATGTATACTGTGTGCACAAATGATTGTAGAGAGCCAAATTGAGTTAGAAATAAAAAGTGAGAAGTGTTTGAGCTATTCTACGTAAGCACTGAAGACCAAGCTGAACTGACACACACAACATCTCTTCATAGGCTCTAAAGTGCTCCTAAAATGTTCCTTAGATTTACTGCACAAAATAAACAGGGTTATGACCAGCAAAATATATATATATATAAAAATCTTAAAGGAAGATACTAAGATGGCATTCCAGGAAAAGAGCAGCATGTCCAAAATGCTTGAGAGTCTTCAGGAAGGCTGTGCAAACAAACAAGAGGAAGGGTTAGGTGTTGGGAGAGAGGCGAGAACTACTGCTCCAATTGGATGGGTGCTGGAAAGAGGCTGCCAAGGGACAGACTGCAAAAATAGCTCTGCTGTGAGAGCTTGCTCATCCTAACTATGACTAGAAAAGCTGGGACAAAAGCAAGCTGTGGTCTGCAACCTGGATTAAGGTGTGGGGTAGGGTTAGGGCTGGGAGCGGAGCAAAGCCTCCCTCTGTTTTTAAGATACAAACGTGATGCTTAGGCTGCTGAAAGAACATATCCCTGAGACGTTTTTTTTCCCCACACTGTGATGAAGATGTGTGTCATCTTTAGAGTATATTGTTTATTCCTACTCCTTTCTTCAAAAGGTTTGTAATAGGGACACACAGTGAAGAATAATCACAGGGAAATAACCACAGATAAAAAGGAACATTAAATACTTTCTGCAAACAGGTATTTAAACCTATGTATGCATTGCTGTAGCAGACCAAGGACACAGAAAGATTCAAAATGAAAACGTATTTGTGCAGGAATAACATTAGTTTCCAGAGTCACGGGAGTTAATGATAACAACAATTTTCAGAGCGTATTAAATACCATACTGCAAGGCTTAATCCAAGCTCGAACTATTTAGGGATCAGGATGAGATCTAATGGGGCTTGAGAACAAGGCTGAAAGGATTGATTACCCTGCATCTGCCTGCTGTGAGGTTCTTACATCTCCCTCTGAAGCAGGTGGTGCCGGCCAGGGTCAGAGGCAGGATGCAGGACTGGAAGGCACCCTGGATTAGCTTGTTTGTTCTCCCTCTGCCTGGGCTGAGAGCTATGCAGAGGTTTTATGCCTGTAATCCACAGCTCTCCTTGAGGAGCACAGAGGGCCTCTGAAATGCTAAACAATCTGGGGAAAGAAGCTTACCTGAAGCCATGAGTAAACCCAGCAGTCAAACCTCTGGCACAGATTTTGGCTTCTTCCTCTTCTATTTAGCTCAAGGTTTGGACGCCTTTGTTTTCAGCCCTGTATCTGAAAGATAAAGGAATTAGTGGGATTTCTTTAATCTTTGTGTTCTCCCAGATAAGTGTATTAGAGGAATTCTGTAGGCTACGGAAATATTTATTTTGAATTAAAATTAAAGCTGCACCACGCTGTGTTTTATTGTATCTCAGTATAGGACACAGCTGAGTCATGCAGTCTCCCATATCCTGGCTGCAGCAACATCATTCCTCTTGCCCAGACCCAAATAAAGGAAATAAAGATGCTTTCTGTTCAGCAAAATCCAGTTTAGATCTGTTGTGGCAAAGAAAACACGAGGTCCAAGAAGTCTCCTTAAATTTGTATTTTTGTTTTCAAAATTTGATGGGGAAATTGATTTTGGCTTTTGAACAGTAAAGAACCAGAAGCGTAACCTAGGGCACTACGGAGTCAGCATGCCCAGTTATTGACAGAGGAGAGCAATAATTGTATTTCTCTATAAACTTCTTATAGAGAACATAAAAATATCTCAATTGGTTTTATCCAAGCTCTCTCCAGCTATGGTTCCCTCTGATTTAACTGGAAGGAAGGCTGCTGTTACCTTCTACCTAAAATAAAGAAGAAAATAGAAAAGGTGACAGTTTAAATTCAATTACCAGACAGATTCTTCCTCACTGCAATCAGAGCTAGTGCTAGTGTCTGCAAGTTTCACAGAATCACAGAACAACCCGGGTTGGAAGAGAGCTCAAAAGTTCATCATGTCCACCCTTTTACAGGAAAAGACAGCCTGGACGAGATCATTTCCTTCAAAGAACATTGTGCTCAGAAAAGATCTAGCCCACAACATGCTGTAAACCTCAGAGGCAACGATTTGTAAATGGATTGGATGCATTTCTCAGGTACAGAGGTCCTGCTCAGAAAGACAAAGGGTAACATGGAAGCTCCTCCTGAGCGCAGTTGCCCAACAGACAGCATAACTTCAGCACCAGCTGAACAACTTACCTACACCCAAGCAACACTACCATAGCTTTCAGTAGACCTCCTTTACTCCTAGCCCAGGCTCATTTGGTCAACACTCAGGGAAATGCTCCAGCTCCATTAAACCTTTCTCACAAGAACAGCATTCAAATACAGCACCCTGGTATTGACTCAGGTCCTGTTGCAGAATATCTCTATTCTCTTTACACCTCGATTTCTCCTATCACACTTATTTTTCCCCTCCCTTCTGCCTTCAGTAAGCTCTCCGGATTCAAGCACTTACCCCAGGCCAATTTCTTTTTATTATTTCAAAGCTGGATTACTGCGTTAACTCCCTCTTCCCATTTTTCTACCACTTATCTCAATGCTGTCTGACTGTGAGGATGTAACACAGCAACAAAGAAACAGGAAAAAGACAAGGGATTAAAGTATAAATGGACCTAAACACTTAATAGCTGCAAGGAAGAAAAGTGTGACCTACATTAATCAGAGGCAAAATAATAATAGGCTTCAGCTGGTTGTATACCTAACTTTTTAAAAAAAAAAACTTTTTTTTTCCCTCTAAGAGGCCACATAGAAAGAAAAAAATACTTGAATGTTTCATTTGAATTCAGACATAATTTGGAACTCTTCTACACTTTGGAAACAATCTGACAGCATTTGAGATAAAAAAAAAAAAAAACAACTGGAATTCAGTTATCACTTTTATAAGGACTGGCATTTCAGGTAGGAGACAGCAAAGAGTTGCAGATTTAATCCTCCTCTGTGAAAATTACTGGGATTTCTGTTTAATTTCACTATGAGAACCTTTATTGCCGGTTCTTAACAACTTTCCCCATATGCCTTTCAAACTGTAGCTTAGAGCTCCAAGCTCTGCAGTCAAGAGATGGTACAGGTCTTTGCTTCCATTACAAACTAATTTAAAGCCCGGCCCTTGTCATAGTGGAGAGAATGTTGAATATAAGAGAGGCTCAGAAATCAGGGAAAACAACAAAAGACCTCACACCCTCTTTCATCTTTTTTGACTTCCAGTTCTCGAGTCCATAGGCCAAAGGGATGGCATACCAACTTTTCATCTCGACTCACGCAAAGCTGCTATAAGTATTCAGATCTCAAGGATGTTGGCTGTATCCTTGTATCTCCTTTTGCAGCTCCTTCTGGGAGGAGAGAGAAGACACAGATGTCCAGTGCAAAGAGCTGGGCATGTGTCATCCATTCCCCTGTGGAAAGATTCTCTCTGCTGATGCTTTGTGCCCGGCCCAAAACAGTGTGTCTTTTTAGGGTCCCCAAGCCTGAACGGTTGGAATGATGCATTAATAGCTTTAGCCTAAACCTTATTTGCTTCCCCCCTTGGAACCATTACGACTTGACTCGCTGACTGTACTCTTGCCCCAGCAGCCTCTCAAGCACTGAGCTGGATTGGGTTTCCTTTAACAAATCAGCCTCCTAGCTCCCATTTTAACATTAATTGATTGGAGATGCTTTTAACTGTTCCTTCTGGGTGTATTAATTTTTTACAGATTGAATTTGGTTTGATGAGGCAGGAAACATGAAACTATTCCTGGCATCTCCTGCATACTCAGAATAGCCACTCTAATGCATTCAGAGAAGCACACAGCAGCAGGGTGGTAACAGAGAGGGGAGGGGAGTGAGGTAGGGGGGGTTAGGTAGTCACCTATCCATTTCCAAAAGACATCAGTAAGTGATTGCTTACCCGTGTCATCTTTTATATTAAACATTTTTCCCAGCAATGCAGGTATTTCGATCAGGCTGGGGCTGCTGACATTAACAGATATTAAATACACTCAGGAGAAATATGATCAAATGTTTGAAGTGTCTAGTAAATGTGCTGTTAGCTGCCCTCCCAGGGAGGCTTAGTGCAAGCTATTGTGTTTTGCTGAGAGAGAGAAAGGCTGGAATATTAGACAAGGAATCCAAAGGCAATTTTATCAGCAGTGTTATGCAGCTCTGGAACACATTGCTAAAAGACTGGAAGCTTTTCTATTATAGCCATCAAATTACTTGCTATTCTTAAACATTGAAATGCCATTTTGCATTTTAAACCCTTCCAGTTGGAACCTGTAAAGAATTGCCATGCCCAGCAACAACAAAACCTTCTTATTCTGATTCTGTGACAAGGCTCTGGGTAGGGCTGGGCTTTGACACCCTATTAGACCAGGCAATGGCTTCATCCTCCCCAGACAGGAATGGAAGATGCACTTGGCCTAGCTTCATTCTCTTGTAACTCTGTTCAGTAAAGCACATTTAACCCATGGATAAGGTTGAAAAATTCCATTCTTAGCCAGATGTCCTGAATCATCCGACAGGCCTTTTCCATCCTAGAGGGCTTTCATTTCTTCCTCCAACAAAATTAGCTATCACTTCACTTCCAGAGATGTCATACCACCAAACCCCATTGTTACAGCTCAACTGTTCTTCACCTGGAGCAGAGTAAATATCAGATGGGAAAGCAATTCACAGAGGAGAACTGGAGTTGGTCACACTGAAAATTATGTGAAAGATCATCAGGATAAAGGACTGGGAGCAGAACCTCTCTGAAAGTCTGTCAATATGTTATGGCTATTTTTCTTCTTCAGATTTGGGTTTTATGAGAAGGAGCTTTAGGTTGCTCTTTCCTCATGGCAAATTGGAGATACCATGACTGAGCCTGTGAGACCTTTACCAGCCTGGGCAAACTAAAAGTTCCCTTGCAGAGGTTTACTTATTCTTAAAAGAGCCTCTTGATCCTACAGAACTCTTCCAAAGGTTCATAAAAAAGAAACCAAATAAAAGTAAAAGGTCACTTTCTTTGGTAAAAGACCACATTCCCCTGGTGAAAAATGGTTGTGGCCTACTGAAGAGATGCCATTTATTACTATTAAATACGATATATATTAGTGACATACACAGTACTTTTTTACCCTGGAAGTGTCATCATTCCTTTAAAACTTTTTAGTATATGAGAATCCATTAATCCAAATACAGCCATGTTTCAAACAGGCAGAGCATATTGAAACACTCCTCTCCAGCCAAAAAGGGTTTTCATTTCAATTCAGTCAAATTAAAGTATCAACTTTTTTTTAGTAAAGAAATTGAGTGACATGTTTCTAGGATACATCCACACCACCTTACTGTTGGTCACTGATCTCAGGAGTATTCCTGAGACCTAGTGCTACATATTTAAACACCCTTGCACATCATTTGACTACAGCCTGAACTCATGCTACATACAAATGCTAGCTGCCCTTCTAGCAGGCAATGTTAGCAATGTTTTAGTGAGAACTATTGGTGATAGGTGGATGGTTGGACTGGATGACCTTGTAGGTCTTTTCCAGCCTTGGTGATTCTGTGATTCTGCCCTGCTGGAAAGGACTTGGACCATCCCATCTGCCTAATCCCTTATGTGATGCTGTCACAAGGCAAAAGAGATACATGAGGACAGCTTGACCACGATGGGATCTCCAGGACTACTCACCCTTTAGCACAGGCACCATGTTGCCTTTCTCCCTCGCCCCTACAGCCCCAGAATAAACACCTGGATTACCTCAGGAGTACTCCAGAGTAACAGTTCAATAGGCTAAACAGTCAACACATTTAGCTTCCATCAGGGCTTTGAAACAAGTCATTAATCAGCCATGATGGTCAAAAAGTAATTGGCCAATGCACTGCAGAAGATTTAAGCCTACTGTTGAAGCACTGAGTGTCAACTGCTGCTGGCTTCAGTGAACCAGGGGTGTCATCTAGCAAAGCAAGCCCTAGGCCCTCCTGCTTGTTAGAGTATCATGGTTATTTTAAATTCAAACTTGCTATCTTTTTCCACCCTTCTTTTTCTACTGCTAAAAATGGTTTTGTGACAGATCTTGATGGATATGAATTGTCTGCCATATGTTGTTTCCTTTTCTGACTGTTATCTCCATATGTCAAATGTACTTGCATCTGATGATCTCCGTACAAACGATAGCAAAACAAACAGACAAGAAGAGGCCAGACTGGAGGGGAAGCAGAATCCCAATCAGAGAGCTGAAATACCAGCAGACAGCCTTTCTACTGGAGACTGAATGGTTTACATGCTGTCACTCAAACACAGTGATGAGCTACTCCTTCCAGGCATTCTTGCATATTAGCTGCTCTCTGCCTGCTGAGAAGAAGTGTGTACAAGGGGGAATTCCCCAGGGATCCACCACCCTGAAAAGGACATACATAGTCTAGCAAGAGACCTTGTAAATAAGGGCTGTTTTGCCTACAGTCAAATGAGTGCCAAGCTTTTTAGAACGTGATTTTTTTTTTTCCCCCCTGGTAAATTGAGTGAATTATGAGAATCACCCCAAGTGTCTTCAACCTACAAGGGAGTTGATTTCATAAGACCCTTAGACATTTAAGAAAATTGGCTCCCATCTCTATTACAGTGATTGCCTTTCTCTTTTTTTTTCTACTCACTTCCTTCACATTTTTCTCAGCCTCTTTGAGGCTTCTTTTGTACTCAAAGAAATCCAAAATTAAGGAGTATTTAGAAAGCAGAGATTCATAAATGTCTGATAATCCAAGGTTACTTTTTCTGTATTGGCTCTAGTTTTGTATTTTCAAACCAGACACAGCAATTACTGCTCACACTTCAGGCTGCTCCCTCCTGCAACGAGCATCTGTGAACATAGGTGCACTAAGTTGCGCAAAACTCAGTGCCATTGATCCTAGCTGAATTCACCAGGAATGAAGTTCTTCATTACCGGCTAAGGTAAATCTGCACGGTTCCTGAGAATGAACTCACCAGCAAAGTAAATATTAAAACATCACATATTTAGTATTATAGTTTCTTGTTTTCTCAGTTTCTCCTTCTCTGAATTCTTCCTTCTAGGAAAAAAAAAAAAAAAGAAAGAAAAAGAAAAAAGCACTTTTCTTCCTTCCCTTCACAGTTATTGCCCGGCTAAACTGCTCAAAAAATGAAGCAAAGTATTGGAGTACAGATCTCTGCAAGGTTAAAGAAGACACCTTTTACTTTAACAAATGATGGTCTCTATCTGCTTAGTATCCCTCTCATGTGTCTGTAACAGATACAGGCAGAATTGATTATCTTTACTTCAGGTGTACTAATTAAAGCCCTTCTCTGATGTAATGGTACTACTAAAATTTCCACTTGGGTCATCTGTGTTCTTCTGTGGATCTTATTATCTTCTCTATACTCAAAAAAATATATTTAAGGAGACACATTTTTTTAGATCATTCAGAGAAGAAATAAAAGAAGCCAATGAGTCAAAATAATCAAAACAGAAAAGAAGTTCCAAAAACAGGTTGGAGGGATTTCAAAAGCCAATCTAATCTGTGCACAAGGTCAAAGTCAGCTTCAGAAGTAGATTATGTCATTCGGGACCTCATCCATAAGAGTTCTGAAAGCCTCCACAGATGGAGATGCCCCGGCTTCTCTGTACACATGTTCCAAGCAAGGCAAAACATTGAAAGTAAGCTGGGTGTTGTCAGTACTTGCTTGGAGCTCAGAATTTACCCAAGAAAACTGAGGCCAGCAAAGGAGCAGGTAATGTGTTATTTCAGGCCCCCGTTCAACTGCAGAATGCCCAGGATGACAGCTCCAGGGAATTATTAGTCAGCCTGTACCAGCATTTGGTGAGCAGCACTGGGAGAAAAAGATCTGTAACAAAATTTACATTGTGACTCTGACACTTCCCAGAGCATTCCTGGGATTTGGGGATTCCTTTATTCCCATATCCCCAATGCTACTGAATTTTCTGTTACTCTTATAGTGTCACACACACTCACTTTGCCAACGGAAAGCACCTTAAGATTTCCCAGCATCTCCCCCATTATCTTGTCAGGATTTTACTGAGAGGTTCGGGGCCACAATACAACCAAGGAGGCAGTCAGCTTCCATACAGAGAATGTCAGGCACTCTCTGAGGAAGGCAAAGAGAGAGGGCACAGCTGCAGCAGATTTCTAAATGCCTGGGGAAAACTGGAATTTTTCTAAGAAGCTGCAGTATGCATCTTTTATTTGTCAATGCAGTAACACCTGAGATAACAAAGAGCTTGTTGCTTCTCTAATGAAATCAAACTTTAGCTGTTGGTTTAGACCAACTAGACTGCTTGGATTGGCAATGAACATTGCTACAGAATGCCCACGTAGAATATTTTTTTTAAAAAAATGAACATGATTCACACTTTTGAGCTAACCGAAACAATGCCTTGAGCCAGAGTGATTAGACATAACAGCACCCTTGCACACACTGGAGTTTTCTTTTGTCTTAGTAATCCTAGCATCAACCAAGCCTAAGAGCCCAGGTTTCAGCAGTAAAGCTCTCACTTTTTAAAATTCAAATCTTCTAGGTCACTTGATCATTAGACACAAAAGTGCTCTGCTCAGAAATGCAGTATAAATAAATAAACGGTAATGCAAGCAATTCAATTTCAGCTCAAGAAAAATGAACCTGAAGAGAATTTTTCTTTTTAAAATCTTTCAGCTTTCCAAGACTCTTGTCTTCTGACCATGCTTTAACAACTGCAGTTAAAGAAACAAATAGTTTAGCAAAAGACATTGGGATATGGGAAGGATTGAGGGGAAGCGATCCATTTTGGGAAGCTATGACCACTTCAGCATTAGCAGTGAAAGAAAGCAGCAATTTCAAACCCTCTTCCACCACAACTCCAGTTACAAGAAGCCTGTCTATTAGGATTTATGTAGTAAATAACTCCTAGTTTTGTCTTTTGTACATCTCTGACCATTAAGTACCAGTGTTATTGCCCTTGGGGAGCACTTAATGTCTCCATCTATTTTAATTTCATATCATTTTGCACTGGTTCTTTAGAAATGTAATTGTATGCATTGCTTTGTTTCAGTCAATATCACCTAGACAGCTTGAAGTCAGTGCACAAACTCCTTAAAGATAATAATGCCCTGAGATGAAAAGAAAATATTTCACTGCTTCATACGCTTGAATAGGAAAGAATTGAAAGGATCTCTACCAACATCAGACAAGCTCACCATTTAATGTTATATTTTAAAGAGTCTGATTATATGTTGTTGCCTCTTGTAGTTCAGTTCAGTACAATTTTTCCCGACATACGGTGCACTTCAAAGCTGCTAGTGCAATTGTTGCTATTTAGATGATGCTCTTTAATTAACATAAGATTTAGCATTGCAGACAGCACGTATTTAGAACTCATAGAAAATCAGAGCGCATGAACTTCTGCAATCCCCAAAACAATAAGCCTATTTGAGACTGGCAAATAATAGAAATCATAAAGCCTCCCTAATTAGTGCATTCAGTTTTGGTGCCATCTAAAGACTGAAGCACGTAAGTCTCTTTGTTTAAAATTAATTCCACAAGACAGAGAGAAATCACAGTAGTGCACAATGCAGAATCAGAAAAGATGAGGGAGGAGGAACTTGACCAGCAAAATGGCAATTGCAATGGCGATTATGGCTAATGACAAGATGTCACAAGACTTGAATTGTCCAGAGTGAGTGAAGGGGGGTGTGTGTGTACATGAGTGCGTGGAGTTAGGAAAAAAAAAAAAAAAAGGGTAGACAGACAAATCTCAGGGGAGTAAAGCAGATATTTAACGTACATAACTTCCTGAATTAGGTTTATCTCTTAGTCTGTTTATTCTTATAAAGCATGTGTTCACTGATTCAAGATTTTTCTTAAATCAACTCATAGTCTGAAATCGTACCTAGAAACCTTTTAATTAATTGGAATGATTTGTAGTTCATTCACAAACTGTTGCAAGAATTCTGTAGCTGAAATTGTGCTGGCTTCATTTATATTTCTAAAGATCTTAATATTCTTGTCTACCCCTAATTCCTGCCCCTTGTTAACTGGGAATGCAGGCTTTCAAAGTCTAATTCTATTACAAATTCAAAATTCATGCTCTTTAGAATATTCACACACCAGTAAAAATTGTTAGTAAAATATATCCAAGGAAGCTCTTCTCTTCACCAAGCTTTCTTCACATGAGCTCCTGGGAACTGTTGCTTCCAGCTTCCCTCAGGAGAACATGGGAAGAACAATGGCAACCAAGTCCTGTACTGAGAAAGAGCTCTCAAACATCACAGCTAAGAACTAGGGAAATCAAAATGAAGGGTACACTTGAGAGGAAAGCAGATGTTTGAGCTTACAGTGAGTGATGCTTCTTGAAATGGGAGGCATTTCAGATAGATGTTTTAGATACCCCAAAGAGACACTCTAGAGCAAAGACAATTCCAGTAAACTGATTTAAAACTACAAAAGTTGACAGCAAATTGATTAAAGGAATCCCTTAAATTGTTGATTTTGCTCCTGCAGAAATGACTGAAGTCATAGAAATACGACTACCTTGAGTTTAGTTTGTACATTTCTCTTGTACAAGAGAAGGATGATCAGATCCTCTTCACCTAAAGCAATACATCTCCGGATGATATGCTATCTGGGATAATTACATCAATAGAGGTACTTCAGCAAGTGGCCACAACCCTGCTGATGTTGAGGTTTCTTTAACTGATACCGAAGGGGACCAAAATAACTGCCTGCATATATTTGAAGATCATTTATAGCAAAGTTGAAAAGGGACAGTATAAAGTGTATCTAAATGTAATATATGTGTGTTGTGCTAAGCCAAATATGTTGATGAATCCAGTTGTGACCCAACGAGGACTCATGCGTGCCATATGTTCTAGAAGCTTTACGGATGAGCTCCCTGACTCAGCTGCTTAGACGGGCTGTAAAACTAAAGTATGAAAATCCTACAGAGGATATGTAAAATGAGGTATCGGGAAACAAAGAGCTTCTAACAATGAGATCTGCCAAGGGACAGAGTTACAAAAGAAGGAATAGGAACAACATTTTTTGAGATACAGGCACTGAGTTTGATAGCTGCTCTGCATGGAGGTGGCTGGAAGGATGCTGAGCTGGTCTTTTCCATGTACAGCTATGATTTTGTTTCTAGCAGCCATCATGAATGAAAAACTTCTGCTTTTCTCAGAATTAACCATTTCATTTAAGCAATCAACCATTAATTAATCAAGCAATTAACCAATTCAAATTCCTTCTCTATGGCGACATCAGGGACTCCCAGTGAATGGGGGAGATGTATTCCCCTCCTGTCAGCACCCATTCATTAGGCAATGCTTCCAATGCTGGACACCTAATTTTGGTACTTATTGCTCAACTGCTCCTTGTCAATGATAAACCTAAATCCGTTGCTGCTGCTGCAGCTGGATACATCAGACATCAGGCTGGACTCTCAATACAAGAGCTAACACATGGAAGCATGACTGACAACAGGCAAAAATTTGAATTAATTGAGATTTCCTTCCTCATTTGGAAACAACTCAGCAAAAATATAAACCTTGTCATCCTGAAGGATGGCTTAATACTGCACTCCTAAATGAGACATGACTGAGTCTTAATCCCTCTGAGTGAAACTTGACTAGTTCCTATTAATAGTTTATTATTATCTCTGATTATTCCCCCCCACCACCCCCCCACTTCAAATCCTTTGTGCATCATTTACATGGGTTTATAAAACGGCAAAGCAAAACCCATTTGGAGAGACATTTTCCCATTTTAATAACACTCTCACATCAGCTAAGTCAGTACTGTTTCAAACTCAGCCTCCCTCTTCTGCAGTGATCAAAACTAAATGCCAGCTGTTTACCAGGGAGGCTACAGGCTGATCCAAGCACAGCAAGCTCCTCTAGTAGATACTGATGCTCTCAGTGAACCCACTCACTACTTATTAATAATATGTTTAATGGTATTTCAACACTGCATTTTTACACAAATCGCAGGATCCCAGCCCAGCATCTTGAGCTGAGACAGTTTCTCTAAACTCTCATCCTCAGGCTGCCTCCTTCCAACTTCATTATTTCTCAGTGCAAAGTTGGGACCTTTCTCCACATTGGATTAGGCGGCGGGGGGGGGGAGGTAAGAAAAACTCTAAAAAGTTAATTCACAAACTCACAGTTAAACCCCATACTCTTTCACTCTTTGATGTCAGCAGACAAAAAAGAAGATGTCAGATTCAGGCTCTGCTGTTGTGTGAACAAGCTTAATAGGAAAGCTTCTCTTTTTCAAGGAGGAGCAGAGAATAACTGCTCTGCTAGTTGTTTATTTCCGCTCACTGAAAGAAGAGATGAGGACAGAAATCTCCCTTTATTTTACCTTCCTAAAGAACTGCCTTCCAGTTGCCTCTGCTAGGAGGAGCTGTAAGAAGAATAAGTTAACATCCCTAATAGCCACCACCAGAACAACGTGGGATAATTAACCACAGCTGGCCAGGGCTCATCCAATAGAGCTCTGGGGGCTGTTAGCACCAGCTGTGCCTTTGTGAAGGTGAACTCCTTCTTCCTAAGGGCTCACATAGATCGCACTCATTTTCCTAAGGACGATGACCCAGGACACCAAATGATTCAAGAATCTGTGATTTCAGGACCTTTAAACTTGCATTGGCAGGCAGCGTGCACTTGTCCCTCCGAGGACACCAGAGGGAGATCACCTCACTTGCAGAAGGAGGAAGTACACTCATTCCAGGGGTTCTTTATAGCCTGAGCTCAGCCCCTCTGATGCTGTAACAAAGAGCATTCACCATGAACGCGGTTCTTAAGGGTGGGAACACTGTTGTCAGCTCTGCCATCACCCAGAACATTTTGCAGGGCCATCAGCCAGTCAGGAGAAAAATCTAATGGGACTAGAGAATAACCAAAACCCTTAGTTCCCTTTTGGGTATGAATTGGTTATAGAGGGTATTTTAATGATAAGTGCATCATTTGCTGTCCATTTTGTGCTGCAGTTACAGGTGATCACAGGACACCTGAAAGCTATTGAGGGAACAAACTGGCAATGCTATAATTCCCATATGAGCCCAGCTTTTAAAAAAATAATTTTATTCCCAGTTTGCAAGTGAGCAAGACAGCAGGTAGTGCTGTTTTGTACTTAGCATTCTGATTTTGTGCCAGCTTTATAGGGTGAGGATTATGCCCAGATTCAGTGATCCTGTTTTCAGACAAGAGGCAGAAGAACCAAGGAAATGTGCTGCCCTGTTTTACCATTTGCTAGTAGCATTCTCTGATTGGGACTATTGTGGTATTTGAGCTAGTCTTACTTTGCACCTTGCACAGGCATTCATGCCTGAACAAAGAACATACAAAAATGCTGCTCTCTGGATTTGGCAGCACGTTTTAAGCATTTGGCACAACCATACATTTCAGCGTAAAGTGCAAGAAAACAAAGAATCCAATCCCATTCACTTCAAAAAGAGGAAACAAACAAACAAACAAATAAATAAATGAAAAGAGTACTTTGCGCTTACCTAATGACAAAATTTGCCAGGTCTGACAAGTCCCTTTTTTTAATGTTCCTGTCAGCCCTGCTTTTAAAACAGGAAGAATGGCAGCTGAGGGCAACTAATAGCTTACGGGGTCAATCTCAGTATTAGGATTTGAATGAAGAGATGAAAGAGGTCTAAAGGGAATGAAATCTCCGGCCACAGAACTACGATCCTTTTGGGAATCTTTCCCATGGGGCCACTTAGCAACAGGCCACCATCCAAGCACAACAGCCCCACAATCAAAGGAAAAAACTTTCTATTTTGCCCTCTCTGCTGAAGATACTGTTTCAGACTTATTCCCTGGGGAGTCTGTGCCTCATCAAGAAGAAATAAAGCTGGTCCATCTAAGAGTGATTGTGTCTCCTGCTCTGCAAAGGCACGCATTTCTCTTATCCCCAGGAAGAAAATTGTCTCATTTTATATTCAGAATCAAATGTACTGAAATTATAAGCGGAGGAATAATTGCGTTCAACATGACACACTGCATCTGACCTTAATAAGACAGCCTGGTGGCCATAATGGTTATGGGACTGGCAGCTTCTATTCGTAGACCTGGGGATCGTTTCTGTATTCTCCCCGCAGTAAAAATAAGTTATGTGCTTCTTGCATTATGTCCGTATGCTCTGTATGACCCTAGGGGCTCCAGCAATAACTCGTTTCGTCCTGCTGCAACTCAGCGTTGACTTGGTCAGTGCCACTGACATAGAAACAAAGAAAGTAAACATTTACCTAGAGAGAGGAATAGACACAGCCGTGGAGTCGCTTTTAACCTTAATTTTTTGATGCCGAGTTTTAGCAATTCTGGAAGAAACTTTGGCTTTTCTGATATAATGAAGTTACCCTGAGTACTGGTGACTCCAGTGCAGGAAGGACATGCTTCTTTTATAAAGGCATTTGGATCAAAATCTGACACAAAACAAAATCTGTTAGCAGCCCTCACTTCTGACCTTCAGGTCACATTGGTACTCAGGTGCCACCCCCACACATCTCTGCCGATGCTTCTCGGTCATAACCTACACCCCCTACTATTAGATCACCGAGCTAACCATGCCATCCAGAAAGCAAATTTTTCTGATGGGGTAACTATTATCACAAACCCATCACACAAGTTAGAGTTATTTGCCTTTTCTCAGAAATGTGCCTGCACCTTGATGATGGAAATCCATATGCCAGGAGGGGAGGATCAGCCCCATCCAGGACATATCCTTAGGAGCCTCCAGATATGGTTTTTAATTCCTCTTTTCCTTGGGGATCAGTTAATCAAAAGCATATAAGAGATGAAAAGAAACATCCCACTTTTCTGCTGAGTAACAGCAGCAGCTGGAGAGAAATGTGTGGATATAACTGAGATCTAACAACTGTGTGCATATTCTATTCTCCAGAGAGGTTCAAACGTGAAAGTTGGGTGGGTATTTCACCTTCCTTTCCTGACAGAGGATGTATTAAGGTTTTTGCATCTAAACATCCAAGATCAAGTTATAACAGTGCTTTCTTCCAGGACTTGTGCTATCATTATTTATTCTAGTTCAGCTTTCTCTGTAATCTTGGATTTCTTCAAATCAAAGGCAATGGCGCACACCTTAACCCCTTGCATTGCTGTTCCTCAAGTGTTAAAGAGACTTTCTAGCATTGCCTTCACAGGAGTTCTGGAAAGATAGCGCTCCAAACGCTTGGGAAGGTGTTCAGGGCCTGTGGATGTAGACATTGTGCAATACACTGACTTGAAAAAAAAGAACTGATACGTGTCTTTATCAGAAAATAGCGAGGAAATCGCAAATGGGTTAAACCAGGAGACTTGAAGAAAAGGTATCTGCATTATTTTCCCACGTCTGTCCTTGATCTGCTAGGTGACACTGTCCATTTCCCCAGTTATGATATGGGAACAGTAATACTGACCTTACAAGCCTGGAAACTGGGAGAACTGAATTCACTTGCAGAATGCTTCACGATTTCCATCACAGATTGTGTCTGAGAATTAATAATGCCCTTGTCCTCATGCAACCCTGATGCAGCTGTTTCTGGAATGTCTCACATTCCAGAGCTAAAGCAAAGAAAGCAGAAGTCATTATTGCCTTAACCACCCCTGTGCCGCCCTGATGCACTCTCTGATACACACCTTGGATGACACAACACGTTGTACACCATGTGTTGAGGGCAATCACACAACATGTCTCTGTAGCTACGCTAAGCCACAGCACACACATGAAGCCCCATCCTCATTCAATGAGCTCTGCAAAACAAATCATAAGCAAAACCAAAGGCTTTAAGAGAAACCAAAAACTCCATCTTACCTTTGTGCCTCTGAGCTCCCTCCACTGGTTCACCAAGCAGAGGTGAGCCTTTGAGCTGCTTTGGAGAACCTGGCAGCATAGCAGACACCTTGTGGCAGTTTATTGCATGTCAGGGACATGCATTCACTTCTCTGCAGAATGCCTCTGGCAGGAACTTTCCAAGCTGAAGCGCATCCTTTTTCTCTGAGGAAGATCCATAATCTGAAGTCAGAGAGGATCTCCAAATGGCAGGAACTGGTCGGTGCCACTTACCAGCGACAGGGTTTTTGCTCTTGGTGTTACTTAGCATGGTTGCAGCATTTATGGTCCATAGCTTTCTCTACAGCCCCCTTTTTGCAGTGCCACCGTGGAAATGTCTGTGTAAATGTGAATTTCAATAGCCATTATACTCCCAGCAGCAGCAATCCCCGTTTGGTACCTCAGAGCCTGCTAATCTGTCGTAGTCATAAGGCTACTTATCTCCTGCTCTTTTCAAATACCTCAGCAGTGGATACAAAAGGCAAATGGCAGAAGCTATTCTTATGTGGAGTCTGAGAGGATTTTTTCCTCTTTTCCTTTTTTTTTAATTTCCTTTATGCTCTACTGTTGTTACATTACTAAATGTCACATTCAAAACTGATGACAAAGTTTGACAAGAGATAAGGGATAACAATCTTCCCAGTTTCTGCTCATGTAAGACTCCTGGCCTAGAAGAGCAGCTAGTTACAGGATGAGGTTGTGAGGGTACAGAGCTTTCTTGTCTGCTCACTAATCAAAGCACCGTGGCCTGAAAGCTTTGAAAGATTTAGTTCAGATCACCTTTGTGCTCATTTTTAGCTCTGCTATCTATTTGCTGGTGAATCCTCAGCTCCAGTCTACAGATGTTGAGTTACTAAAGGATGGTGGGAGAGGAGAGCTTGTACACCACGGACATAGGCATTGTTCACAAGACAAAGAGAGGTAAGGTTTCAGAGGGAGTTCTAGTGAGGATAACAAGGATGAAATCTGTAATATTTATTGCCCATCACCCACTCTTTCCTCTGCTAGCCTATTTATCACAAAGCATTAGTGAAAATAGATGGTTCTCTGACCACAGTGGAAAAAGATTTCAGGAACATATGCTTGGAGCACCAACACAAACAGAGACCTTTGCAACTTTCTGCTTGGAGCTGCAGGAACACTTCAGCACTGAGAGACCACCTTCAAACTTTTGATGCTCCTCTACCTTGGAAATAAATTGGTCTTTCTCCATCTGCATGGTTTTTTCTGATCGTCATGAAAGTAAATGGATCCCTTCACCACCAACTGAGGAGATCAATTACTTGTACAGTTGGGACTGGAAATCTCCAAGACCTCATTGCTTGGAATTTGCTGTGGCAGAGACAAAGAAGGGGCTAAGGCCAGTCAGTTGGTAGTGCAGCAACAGGCAGCCTTCCTGCCTTGCCTGATGTAAACAAGACATTGCTCGAATGCTCCCATTTTCTCTACTTGTCACAGTTTTACACATTGTTGAAAATCTTTCTCATTCTTCAGCTTTTGCTGGAAGGCTCGGTCTTAGAAATAAATCCTAGATTAGCAAAATGGGAAGCTTTTCAAGCCCTGATTGCCAGAGGCTGGGGAGGAGAACCAGGCAAGGCATGGACACTCTGTTCTGACATTTACACTGGAGCATTCACCACTGCCACTCTGCTAACGGCTGCTGGGCTGAGCAGACTTGTGATCTGATGCAGCGTGGCTGTCTCCTCTGTTCCTCTTTATGGAAGGGGTCAATAAGTAAATTTATCTGTTAAAAGTTAATAGCTTGAAATTTCATTCCAATTTCCCTTGCCAAGACAGCTAATGATAAATTTAGCTTTTAAGAAAGAGAGCAGGAATATAAACCTCTCCTAATCAGAGGAATGGCAAGGCACGCTGTTGCTTCCACTTAATCCAATCTGCAAATCTAAACAAATACTCTGCCTTTCACAAGTGAGGGTCTATGTGGACCAATATATTCACAGAGCTTCAATGATCTTTATTTTTTTTTAAATGTCCTTCACTGCTGTCACCTCTGCAATCCTTCCAATAGCATCAGTGGCAGGGCTATCACAGACAGAGTACCAGTGCTGCTGATGTCCTATTACCACACTGTTTAGGCCCTCACAAATCAATTTTGGGTGATATTGCAGTGCAAATGTCAGCAGCCAGGGCTGTATTGTTGGGAAGCTTTAGAGAGAAAGCATGGGTTTCTGCTGAATTGGACTGGCATTTTACATCAGGGATAATAAACAACAGGATCATAGAATCATTAAGGTTAGAAAAAACCTCTAAGGTCATCTCATCCAACTGCCAACCCACCCCCACCATGCCCACTGACCATGTCCCTCAGTACCACATCCACACTGCTCTTGAACACCTCCAGGGACGGTGACTGCACCACCTTCCCAGGTAGCCTGTTCCAGTGCTTCACCACTTACCTTCTGAGAAGAAATTCTTACTAATATCCAAACTGAACCTCCTCTGGTGCAACTTGAGGCTATCACCTTTCATCCTATCGGTAGTTACGTGAGACAAGAGGCCAACACAAACCTTGCCACATCCTCCTTTCAGAACTTGTGCTCCATACCCTTCCTTCCTCTTTTCCTTCTGCCCCAGGTACAGATATCCAGTAAAGGATGCAAGTGGGCTCCTTGGCATGTATCTCTAATTCCTACTGAATTTTTTCAGGCACAGCCATATGTAACAATAGTCAGGACAAGATAAAAGCCAAGACCATGGCCCAAAAACCTCAGATATTCAGGTTTTCTTGATATTGATAATCTTGATTCAGTGCCATTGTTCCTCTGATGAAAGCATTACAGAGAAAAACAACTCCAGGATTTCTGAGAAAACAGGACAAGTGCTGTATGCCTTTAAAATAAATAAATAAATAAAAAGACCAAGAACAAAGAAATAAGGTTTAATCAGAATTTGGCTTTCTTCAAACATACTCTCTCTTCTCTCATTGCTCCACTGAGCTGGACGCTTACAGCATCATCTGTTTGTGGAAAGGCAAAGACTTAAGGCACCCTCCATATTCTGTGCTCACTCATTGCAATTACATGAGCAACCACCAGCATAGGACAAAGTCTGATACTCTCTCTCTTCATCGAGTTGGCCTCTTTGTATGTGCTGGAAGGAGTGCCATTTTGGTGCCTTTCCATGATGTACATTCACATGCATGGCACACTGTGTCTTTACTGTCATTTGACTTCCCTGCCCCATGGGGACAGATCTTCAGGAGAAAGTGGGAAAGTGCCCAAGGCACTTCAGAACATGCTTAATTTGCCTTCTGTATGATTGCTGCCAGAAGCTGAGGAGCATTTCATCTCAGAGTTTTTCTCAGAAGGCCAGAAAATCCATTTGGTTTAAGACTGACATGCCTGTCATTGTGGGTACAGTTTATCCAAAGGAGAGATCAATCACAGAATCATAGAATCACTTGAGTTGGAAGGGACCCTTACAGGTCATCCAGTCCAACTGCTGCAATGAACAGGAATTAGATGTTCTTCTTTGGTTTGGGGCAGCCACACAAAAGCAAGACAAGCTTTTATAGAAAACAGGAATTTCATTAGAGTGAATGAGCCCAGATTTGCATTCAAACTTAACCTGCCATCATCAGAATGAGAGAAATTCGAGGTGATCTTCTCAGCATGTTTCCTTGATGCCTGTTGGCAGTTTACATGCATAAGTGCAATTCTGTGGTGCATGTATAAATTTGTACACATCTGCTGATTATTTATGTGAATTCTGGCATATGTGTTTATGCATATACTCGAGGCTTACTCATAGCCATTTAACAATACTAGTAAACCTACTTTCCAGTGTTTACCTATGCAAAGTAATAATCCAATTGTACTCGCAGCACTTTGCAGCCAGGACACTTGGGGCACTGTAGAACAACAGTAGAAACAATTCAGAGCACGATACAAACATCGTATTAAAATCATCTTAGAATTCAAACAAAGCGTGCTGAGTTCCGAAGAGGCAGAGCAATGGAGATGTCAGAAAGGAATAAGTGTGTGGTTACAATGGCTTTGTTTCAAAGCACACCAAGAGAAAAGTGTGTTTTAGATGGATTTAGCTCTGACCTGACAGTGGGGTGAGCCCCCAGTGCCAAAGCCCTTCCTGACGAAGACTGACTAAAAGATGAGCTGTGTCTGGGCACTCGTGCACAGTCACATTAAGCTTGAGGAAAGTAAGACTGGAGTATTGAAGGGATCTGTGTCATGAAGGGCTTTCCAGCTGCAGCAAGTGACAGTCACTCTGCCCTGTGGGAAGCTGACATTGCACTGAGCACAGGGCATGGGGAGTTTCACGCACCAGTGGGGACAGGGGGAGT
Source organism: Alectoris magna (assembly GCA_030625065.1). Classification (NCBI taxonomy): domain Eukaryota; kingdom Metazoa; phylum Chordata; class Aves; order Galliformes; family Phasianidae; genus Alectoris; species Alectoris magna. The sequence goes on along the minus strand of CM060562.1, from coordinate 30,978,891 downwards.
GACCTCCTAATGAGCAGTGAGGGTTGCTCCACCAAACAGCAAAGCATGTGGTCTGTTGTGGGCACAGAGTAGAAGCCCTCCCTTCTTTTTGTTACACTTCACCTGTATGTCCCCATAGCTTTGCCAATGGGAATGCCAGCTGCTCAGCTTGCCTGCCAAGGTGCCCCAGAGAATGCTGCGGGAGCTGTTGTTGTTCCTCATGAGGTTCCAGGAACAGCACAGAGATACCAAGCCAGCAGGAGCCTCACAAATGAGAGCCCTGTGATTTGTTGAGTGCCTCCTCCAACGCTAGTACTATGCAGAGGGAGCTGTGGCTGGAGATAAGCTCCAAGGCTACCAAGACCTAAACAAACCTGTGCTAGTTTTGCAGCCAGCAGAGCTGAAAGCCATCCTCCTACTGCATAATGTGCCTTCTCCATGTAAATCAGGGATTTCCTGCTCAGATGCCCAACATTAGAGCTGCCCTTAAGTGTCTGACATTGATTGCAATGGGATACAATCAGTACAACTTGGTTCTTGGCTGAACAAAATGAAAGTCCTAAGCAAAGTCATGCCTGCTGGATCTGAATGTGTGAATGTGTACCCAGAGGAAGGCTGAACACTGCCCTCTGCCTTTTCAGCTCCATGCAATAGGCATTTTTCATGCCCAAAAATCCGAAGTCTCCCATTGCGTCTACAGTGGTATTTCAGGAAAAATTCCAGGACACTCACAAGGATCTGGGGTGAGGTATGAGCCCTGCTGGTGGTATGCAGTGAACTAGGAATGCTGGTGGGAAGAAAGAGTACTGAACAGGGAAAAAAGCACCAGGACAGAGATGCTCGTGCTGGTTTGCTCTGGGAGGTACCAGGAGGCTGTGGATCATGCAGGCTGTCTGACAGAAGTCCCAGTGCCATCATAGAAAAAGACCCCATAACGACCTGTCTGACTGTTTTGACAACTATGTCTGAATGTCCCACAGCATGTGAGAGTTCATGTAATCTAAAAATAAAGCAAATAATTTAATATAATCTCACTGACATAAATACAATCATGGATTTATTGTACCCATTCAATCATGAATGTGACATACATATTTTCTCTCTAATTTCAAGAATATCAGATGATCTTGGTCCAAACTTTAATTTAATATAATGAAGTAGGGAAAGAGCCTTCGGTGTATAAATAAAATTACTTGTTTGCTATATCAGAGTAGCACAGAATACAAATTAGTTACCAATATTTGTACAGTGCTTAGACAAGACAGTAACTCAGTCCTTGGGTAAAAGTCCTCTTGGAGTATCCACTTGAGAAGAGGAGGCAAAAGATACCGTTCTACTATCTTTGTGTTCTCTCCAGCAGCTGTGCTTGTGTGATGGGTAGGAAGTGGATCTGGCTGGCAGGGGTCATAACACAACCTCTTTTCTTCCACAACTGTACCCCCAAATGCCTAAATGTTACAGGAAAGTGCACTGTCCAGAACTAGTACTCCCAGTGAAGTCACTGGTGATTGAGAGAATGAAACCTTAAGGTAGTATTGACACAGAAACCAAAATATCTTAAAATTTACACTATTGGAGTCATTACTGAGCTTCTCCAGACAGTGCTTTAGCTGGAAAAGTTGCTGTGGCAGTAAAAACAGCATCCCTACAAGACTTAGACAGCCTGAGACTCCAAGCTGACCAACTCTAATCTAAGTTTATTAGGCAGGGCCATACAAGAACAGCTACAGCAGCACTGTCCTTTCAAGGTTAAATGCTTGAAACGATCCAGTATATCAAAGGAAGTAATATATCAGGATAAATTAGGTGAATTGTTGGAATTAACCCCCAAAGGAGGACTGAATTTTGCCTGTCCAGAATCTCTTATGTGTCGCTTTTCTTCCCAAAGACCTCCTGTTATGCTGCCTCATGTATTATTAGTGACATTAGACCTATATCTATGGCCTCTCCCTGTCACAATCCTTACATATCACACATTGACATTGTCCTTTCCTCACAGCTTTCACGAAGAATGACATTTTTGACATCACCCTATGAGGAAGAAGTAAAGAAGCAGAAGAATCAAAGAAGCATGCTATTTCAGGATGAAAACATACAGATTCAACTAGTTAGTGATCTGAGAGTTTAGAAGACAGGTGATGTCTCCTGTAGATTCCTTCTTGTAATGGAAGGAAAAAGGTATGTGAAGGATTGCCTCTCACCATCCAGAGCACCTGATGAGAAGGTGATTGAGAACTTCCAAAGTGTGTTTCATTCATGTAGGGCACACTTATATTTTGGGGATATTTGAATTAAACAACCTCCTGCGGCTTCCTTGCTCAGTTTGAGAAGGTCCTTTCCTCTTCTTCAGGTATTTAGGAATGAGGAATTGTGGAAAATGTGCAGCATGGGAGAGAAGACCAGAAAGGCCAGCTCTTCTAGGAAGAAGTTTGAAGGTGCTGGAACAGACTGCTTATATCTCAGTACGGATACTTCTGCCTTTCTCTTTTTTCTCCTTTTTGCCCTCTTTTTTTTTTTTTTTCAAGAGGAAAAAGGGAAAGGGAAAGGGAGGGAGGAGAGCAAAGGAGGGGACAGGAGGGGAGAGGAGGAGGGGAGGGGAGGGGAGGGGAGAGGAGGGAAGGGAAGGGAAGGGAAGACCTTAAAGGTACTGTTCAGCAATAACACAAATAGCACAAAATGATGATATCCAGAAACTAATATAGGAAGCACTCTTCTGGGACTAATCTGCAGTCCATAACATTGTTGGAATTCACTGCAAAACCCGACTGCTATATTGCCCAAATCTCTTGATGTCACTTTCTTGCCTTATTTTTCCTTGGTGTCAGCACTATAACTACATGATAGTATTATGTGTAAATGAATAAACAGAGCATTTAGTGCTGCACAAATTTCGGAGGTCATAACTCAGTTTTGACTCAGTCTTTTCTCAGCTTCCTTCTGGAGAAAAAGCTGAATCATGTAAATAAGGAGTATGTAAATAGCAAATGGATAAACAGATAATGAAATTTCTCCTAAAACTTTGTTCATTCTTCAGCCATTATTCACCATCTATGTACAAACTGGTATAAGGATGGGTGCAATTGTCTTCTGGGCTAGACAAAGCAAAACCGATGAAGACTACAGATGCCAGAGAAAAGGAGATCTCTGAAGGGTCCAGAAGAAACTAATTGACACACCCATTCAAATGATCATGGCTGCAGGGGAAAACAGATCTCAGGTGAACTCAGAAGTGTTTTTCTGTACTTGGGAAGTCTAGGTCAAAAGAGACATAACTGGACAAGGGATGCAATTTATTATAATGACATCTTCTACAACTGGTGTTTTGGAGCACTCCAGCTTAATGATGTTCATCTCTCATAGTTACACCAGTGATGCAGTGTTAACACCTCAATAGCAGAGATTTACCTATAAATACAGAATCCCACTGACAAAGGAGACATTTGACTCTACTAGTCAGTGAATAACAATTAGGATATATTATGATTCTGGTGACTATAAATCTGGAATAAATCCACATAATTCCTTTAGCTTCTGCAGATTTTCAGTAGCACAAACTGTTTTCACATATTCAGTTGTGGTATCACAGAATCACAGAATTGTAGGGGTTGGAAGGGACCTCCAGAGATCATCGAGTCCAACCCCCCTGCCAAAGCAGGTTCCCTACAGCAGGTAAATCTGCTGGTATTGCAGATTTATATTGATATCATCATATAGCTTATGTCCATTTCATTTGGAAAAAAAAGGTGACAAGCAACTAGAGTCAGCGTTCTCATCACCTCCCTAGATGTGCATAAAAGCTACAGAATAAGACTGACTTTTCTGGTGAAGGTGAAGCAAACAATGCCCTTTGCATTATTATTCTGAACTACGCCTTGCCTCATGGTACTGAGCCATATTGATGTAGTCAATGGCAATAATGTCTTACATTTCTGTAGTACCTTTCATCCCTAAGGAACCTGTGAGGGATCCAGTTTAGAGGTTTCAGTGAAACACTTTGACTCTCCTTCACTGCATGGAAGCTTATTAATTAAAGATTTCCAAATTGGCATTTGTAACCTTGCTCTGCCTGGGGCTTGCACAGCTCAGTCTGAAGCTCTTGACAGGATCAGCACCAAGTGACCACCCAGCCAACAGCTTCAAAAGGAGTTCTAAATAAATGCTAAGGACTCTCAGAGAAGAGCCACACTTTGTAGGTGAAAGTCCTAATCTCAGACTAATCCCACTGCTAGAGCTTCACTGTGAAGTATGAGGTGAGTGACAAATATGCAGACGATGGATACATAGCCTGACCTGTCAGAAACAAAATTCAAAGTACATTCAGACACTCAGTCTGAGTGGGAATCTAGGAGGCTAGGCGAAAGTTATGCATTTCCATAACACTGCATTCTCTCATAAAGCCGTTAACACCTGCCATGGAAAAGAATCATGGAATCATAGAATCATTCAGGTTGGAAAGACCACCAAGATCATCTAGTCCAACCACCAACTGTGACTGCTCTAGACCATGTTACTCAGTGCCACATCCACATGTTTCTTCAACACCTCCAGGGGTGGTGACTCCACCACCTCCTGGGCAACCTGTTCCTCACCATGGAAAATCTTTCATACAGGATCTGGCTGTCCTCTGGCTCCATTCTTGGTAACAGTTCTCATGGCAGTGAAGGCAGAATTTAAGTGAATTTGATATCAAACTCTGGAAATAAGAGAATTAGAGCCACTAGTAAATATTTCCACCTCAGAACTTACACAAACAAGATGAAATTGCTAATCTAATTGAATTCTGTGGATTTACAATCAGAGACAAATTTAGCCATTAAAGAGAAGAATATAAATGTTTTATTCGACATTTGTGACATCATAAAGTTAATATAGCTGTGCAATGAGAGGAAGGTTTTCTGAACACATTTCTCTAATTTAGGTCTCTTTTATAATAGAAATTAATTAAATACATTCCATGAAATTGGGGAAAGCAGAAGAGAATGCTGAAGAATGTCACTTCACTCTTGGGACAGAGACATACTTTGTTATTTCCTGCTGTTTATCTCTCACTTTGCAAGCAGGAGTTCCTATTTACATTCAGCTATCAGCTGCCAAACCAGAGCCTGCTGGAAGATGCATGTCTTTTCCAGAAGGATCTTAATAAACACCACCAGTAGATAGACATTTCACTCTTGGCAGTTTATATGTCAGAGCAAGAAATAACTTCAAATGATTTCTATGACTATTCTACAAGTATTTGTGGAAGGAGGCTGAGAAGGTAGTAGTTTTGGAAGACATAGGTTAAGGAGAACTCATTGGCTTGATTAAGAAAGAGCACAATTCAGCGAGCTCAAGGGTGTTGCTCATCTCCACCACAGATTTATTGCACCAAGTTCATCAGACCAGTAAAGAAAACGGAAATAACATGTCCTTGTAATACACAGAACAGTGCTACTAACAGTATCCCAGAGCCTTTGAGTACCACTCCCAAAAGTCCCTTAACAAAGAGCTGAACTACATCACAGAGAACAGAGCTCTGGAAGGAGGTAGGTCTCAGATAAGTGCTTGCCTTGCGCTAAAAAGCTAGACCTATTTCATCAAATGGGAAACGTAGCTCATACTCCAACAACACTTTGACAGTGATGATGTTTTGTTTTTCTTCTGTTCTAGGAAAATGATCTTTCCACCATCTTGCCCAGCTCATTCAATTTTTTTTCTGGGCACTTCTATGAGATCCATTCCATTCTACTGACAGTCATTCCACTCAAGTGGAAAGTACAAGTACAAAATACATAGACATGGGAGGCTGACAAACCTGGAGGCTACAGAGCAATATCTGCTCCTGTGAAATAGGAATCTTCTGTACTTTCTGCCCCATAGCTAATTCTTGCCCTGAAGACTCAGAGCCTGGTAGAAGGGAGAAGCACAGGGTCTTTGAATGTGTGAAGGTCAGCAAACTGCAACAAATTATGGCTCAAAGGGGGGGGCGATTTTGTGTTCCTTCTTTAAAGTCAGTGCTAACCATGCTGAAATGCAGTGTTATTATACAGCCTGGCAGGATTTCAGTGATTTTATTGACAGGGTATTTTGTTATGTTTATTAGATTTGTCAAAAAGGCATTTTACCATGTTTATGAGATAGAATATAAATTTATAGAGCTTTAATACTTTTGTCAAAAATAGCCTTTACTGAAAATCAAATAATGCAAATAGTGGAACTTCCTACCAGACAAATCCAGGAAAAATTTCTGCCAGCCAAAGCTACGGACTCATCCACAGAACAGGCTGCAAAATACTGTAGGCAAAACCCGTACTGCCAATCACTGGAATAGCTGCTGGGTGCACCGAGCAACACTGTGTGGCTCCCAGGTGTGTGCTTGAGCAGTTCTTCAAGATGTGGCAGTTCTATCTCATGTCTTTGCCTGAACAGAATCATTGGAGTCACAGGGCATTGGCTGGTTTTGTCGCGATATTCTTTGCAGGAGGAAGGAAAAAGCTTCTGGCTTACATTTTGGGAAGGTAACTGCTGTTCTCAATAAGAGCTTGTCCCTATGGACTCTAGAGCATAACAGGGCTGGGCTGATGTACTGCACAGGAAGGAGCCACAGGCACATCCTCCTCCCACTCTCCATTTCTGTCTCCACTCCAGAGGCTCCTTCTGCAGGATTCTTTCATTGTTGTTGTTGCTTTTAATTTTCTGTTGTTTGTTTCTGTCTTCCCCACCTTTCAAGTAAAAAAAAAAAAAAAAAAAAAAAAAAAAAAAAAAAAAAAAAGCCTTATATTTCTGCTCAGCTCAGAGAGCTTCCCTCTGCTCGTTTCCTTTTTCTTTTCTTCATCCTCTACAAAACTGTCAAGAGGATGTGAACACTGGATCTCTTCCCTGTCTCTTTGTACTTCGGAGATTAATCTGGCAGTTGATACTCCCTCCATTCTTGGGAACTGTGATGCAGCAGCAAGAAAAGCTGAAGAACTAAGTCATTACTATGTCAGTTGGGATCTCTGCAGCAGCTGTGATGACATTTCCAGGATAATAATTCTGGAATGCGACATCCAAGTCTCTTTCCTAGTCTTATTGGTAATTAAATGTTTCCTATGTTGCTTCCCTTTTGCTAAGGAATCCTAAAAGGATAGAAAGGTGAAGGGGATGAGAGGCATTGGGAAGTTAGGCAGGAGAAACCTGTGAAGTAAAGGGCTGGAAGAAGAGTGTGCGTTAAAGCAGGTTGTCCTTATGCTGGAGGAGTTCACTCTGTCATGAAAGGCCCTGAAGGGCAGAGAAGGGATCTATTCAAAAAACAAGACAGGTGACTGAGATGTGGTGACTCCATTTGGCAGAACAGCCTTCCCCATATGTGTAGCACCGCTGCACCAACAACCTTCCTGGCCATGCTTTGTCATGTGCCCCTGGTGAGAAGCAGCAGCACTGCCTTGGCTTGCTGCTCTTCCTTATTGTACAAGGGGAGATGTTCAAAGCACAGTGCCAAGCAGGGTGCTGCAACAACCTTGCTAGACATAAGCTCTGATGATAGCAAGAGTGTGACTGTGACCAGCCAAGGGGCATTTAATCTCCTTCCATTTTCACATATCTTGTTTTGGGAAACATATCTCATAAAACGCTGTGGGAACTGAAAGCTGATAAAGCCCATCAAATAGAAAAGTGTGTCCTTTATTGCCCAAATTGCCCTAACAGAAGTATCAGTAGACTTGGATGCCTCTCTTAAGCATTTATCTGCAAGTGCTGCACTGTCGTTAGTTTAATTGGGGTGGAGGCATGTGCTGTGGTGATTGACTTGGATAACACGAAAATGAAAAAGGCTGGGAGAATGGAGATGGTGCACAATTACTATGCAAATTTCAAGGGAATAATCATCACCAAACAAAAATTTCCATTGTGTGGATGCTACTTGCAGCAAATATAGTAACAAAACTGGAGACACAAGCCGAACAGACTGAAGAAACTTCCTGACACTTGTTGATCTAAAATGACATCAGCTTCAGGGCTTGCAGAAGGCATTAAAGTGCCATCTGTCATCTGTCTATAACTCCAAAATGCACCCTAGCACAACGCCTGCTACCACCCTCTTGGGAATTCTTTCAGTCCAGTGGTAGAGCAAGTTTATGTTGTATTCATGGAACACCGCTTTGTCTAGGTCTGCCCTGGCCCTAGTTATAATAATTCTCCCCTTTACCACAAGCACAGGCCACAGCCTGCACACTCCACTCTGTACCAAATATCAGATCCAAAGCCTTGGAGAAGGACTAGGTATATGGAGAATTGCCAGAGATCTTGTATATAGCCTTGGGTTTTTTCTCCCATTTATGTGATAGTTTTGTTCCTTTATTGTTGCAATGAGCTGTATCTTAAGGGGATTTTTCTCCACTCATTCATTTTGGTATATACTCCCGGAACTCCAGATCACAGGGATTAAGATTAAGGCAAGTTCGAGCAGCCTGCTCCTCTCCCTGGGCATAGGATGACCTACAACTTCTAAATAGCACTTCATGTACACTGGGCAGTGAGAGTGTAAGGCACAATACAGTATGTAATAGCATTTATTCATAGCCTGCTTTTGGGTACACATACCATTAGCTGAATCCCGTCAGCTTCACCCTTGATCTGGAGAGACCCTACAGGTAAGCAGATGAATCAGCCTTAGTATGATTCAGTATTATTATGAGACATCAGCAAGATGCCATACGGAAGGGTTCAAAGTATAGATATATCCACACAAACCTTAACACTCTGTAGATCATTCAAAGATTTTCACATAAGCCATTTTTGTACGGAATCCAATCTATGAAAAATGAGCATTGACTTTCTGTAGTTCACTGTGAGAAATCAAAGTGCTTCAGGTTTGTAAGAAGAGGGTAGTACAAAAGCATAAATAGAATAAACTGGCCATTAGGTAGTGTTTGTCACGTGCCTGTGAATAACTGAAGAAAGCATATGAGCAGCACATCCAAGATAGCCATGCATCAAAGGATTTAGGAGAAAGGAAGATCAGAAAAAAATGCTAGAGCTTATTCCTCTTACAAATTTATTTAACCCACTGCTTGTTTTTTAAATCAAAATAAAAGATTGCTGAAGGACCTCCATGATTCTTGGATGATGTACTCAGGATACCCCAATCAGCCCACTCTGTGCTGGACCATTTGGACTGAATGTGGTCTTGGTAGAATCCTAGCCCAACTTCCCTCTTCCTTCTCCATGTGCAGCCCCAGATATCTGTCCATCCCTTCCCTGAGTCTGCTGAATCCTCTTTCTGTATATGACAAACCCTTGGTATTCCTGTAAATAATGCAGAATGAGTATGCAAGAGACTGGAAAGGCTCCTAACTACTCCCTGGGCTGGCAGCTCGAAGCACAGCAGCTTGCATGGGAACAGATGGCAGTGTTCAGAATACTCGGGCTCCCCAGAGCCAGAGGTTTGAGTCCTCATAGGGCCAATACAGCTACTTGTTCCCAGTTGCTTTACTGCAGTCCACATATCTCACTGTACCTAATGGTCCAGATAAGACCTTCAAATCCCGAGACTTTGCCTAGTTTGTGTGCCTGCAATACATTTTGTAGTACATTTGATGAAGGCTGGGGTTTCCCCAGTGTTTTTGGGTAATGTTTGCACCAGAAATGATCCAAAAATCTAATTGGCAGGAATCCTAGACCTTCTGGGGAATATGTTTCCTGGGGAGGTATTCAATAGATAAGATGCTCTGCAGTGCATATATCAATATTTACAATTTCTAGGACTGCATCTGGAGTCTCTTCCTTCATAATTAGAAATCACACGTATTTTGACAGTCCTAAGTAAGCACTTCGGGCCTCAGCTACGATTTATAATGCGCTTTGGGATTAAAGGTGTCCTATAAATGTAAGATTATTATTAATAACAATATCATTTCAAATCCCAGAACAGTGAGCTGGGAGCAGATATAAGGTATTTTGCATGCTTGTTAAACCAAATACAACCACTACAGGAGACCGAGTTATTCTCACCTTTTATTATACTGAAGCAGAGAAGCAGTGTGAACAAATATGATTAAAAAGACCCTCTGGATTAAATGTACCCTTGATTGCTCTTGCAAGCCAGATATCAAATTTTGCGATGTTTTCTAGAGGTTTGTTTTACGCTACAGTCTTCAGCTGATTTTAGAGTCAGCATTATTTTAAGCTTACTGCATTTGTAACAGGATACAAATAAAGCACCATTAATTTAATTTTATTTACATGTCAGAGTTATTCAGATAGAATAAATTGAACTGGATTTGATTGAAACTGTCCTGCAGGACTGACTTTGAGCATATTCAACAAGAGTGCTCTGTAAATAATGGCAGCATTTAGTACACAAAAGACACCCCCTTAGACCAAAGGATTTGCAGGAGTCATTAACAGATGAGAGAAAAGAAGCATTGCCAAGAATAGAGCTAAGCTGAAAGCTTTCATTTTGAAGTCCAGTTTGCACTGCAGCCGTCTTTGAGACCTCTACATACATACGACCTTCCACATATGGCTCTGTCTGTGACCTGCATAAAAGCAGCTGCTAACTTTGGTATTTCTCTCGCACAACAGCAACAGTACTCAGGTAAACCCAAGTGAACACTGATACAAAATGAATGAGAAATATCAATATTTGTTTTGCAGTGACTCTTGGGAATCCAAGTCAATGATGAAGAAGCTGTTGTATAGACATTTGGCGGAACCGAAACACATTCCTGACCCTCTTGATGCTAGAATCAAAGGAGCGATGGATGAGTCTGGGCAGACAGGGAAGTGGAAAGGAAGAAAGGGCTCCTGTTTGTCATCATGATGAGGCATGGCCAAACCACTGCCAAGCACTTCATAGGCAGTGTGGTAAAGATAGGGCTTTAGCAGAGGTTTGGAAAGAGATAATGAGGGGATTTCACAGCTCTTTACCAAGATTCCTGCCAATAGCACCAAGGACTACAGCACAGAAGTGTTTCTATAAAAATGTTAACAAGTGAGAAATAGACACTGACAGAATGATGAGAAGGGAAACGACATTGTCATAGCAAAGGAGAGCTCTTTGGCAGGATGGGAAGTGCTTTGACAGGAAAGATAAATAGGTTGTGTTTGACTGGGTAAAGAAGAGGAATGTAGTAGAAGAGCAAAGAATGTGTAAAATCCTCAAGCTGATGGATTAGGAGGATGATCTTTACAGCAGTATTTTGCAGGGATGTGCACAGACTGAAACTGCACTTGGCAAGAACAAAGAGAAGGGTGTTTCAGTAATCAAGATGCAAGACAGTTTAGTTTTACCCAGGTTAGATAAGGCCTTCTGATGCATTTCAACAGGATGATTAGGCTACTGCCAGAGTCTTTCCTATCTCACCTGGAAGTTGAAGGCAGAGTTCTGAATTTTTTTTTTCTTCTGATTATGCCTGTTTTATTTTTATATGAATAATTTCATATAATTCTTTCAGCTCCTGACAGCCTGTAGCATCCGTGGGATAATCCCAGTCACATGTGTGGGAGGAGGATACATTCTCAAAATCTGTAGGCTGTGGAGTCTTTGATGTCCAGCCACCCCCTCAAACTGATCTCATGTAAACCCTGCAGGACCATTTGACTGTGTCATAGGTAACATAGATACATGAGATTTGTTAGTGACTATTTGGTGGTGCTTAATAGGTGGGCACTCCAAGGTCAACTAGAGCTAGCAACAAAAGAAAGCATTCTGTTGCAGACTGCTGAGACTTCTGTGACCTGTCACAGTAGGATGTCTGGTTATGAAGAAACAGGATTGCCTTGACATACCAAACAAATGGTCCATACAGTTAAATAATCCCTATGTGAAAGTGCCTTGTGGAACTGTTCATATTAAACATAAGAAAAGTAGAAGAAGATGAGTAGGGAATGATTTGCCAGCAGGGGAAGTTTCTTTTTAATTCTTATCAGTTAGTAACTGGCCTAGGTCCTGAAGCCAGAGGGTTTATATCCTTTCATAACAAAAGAAAATATGTATTCTATTTAATAAGAACATCCCCAATTACATTATCCGCACAAATGTCTAATCCTTTTTTTGAATCCTACTAATCTCTTAGGCTTAATGTTATCTTATGGGAATGAGCTAATTAGGCATTGTATAAAATGTATTTCTTTTTTAACAGTTTTATATGTGCTGCCTTTTATTTCCTCATCCTTGTATTCTGGGAGGGTGGAATAGGAGTGTCTATTTTTCTTTATTTCTACCACCTACATTTTCCACATCCCAACTGGGACCAACCTCCCGATTTACAATGTTCAGTGTTTTCTGACCTTCCCCATCCAAACACTGCATTCATTCACATCCTTTAGCAATCTCTGCCCTTTCTATCTGAGAGCCTTATTCAGTAGACTTACTGAAACAGGAAAACAGAGCACGACAAGATGATTTCACCATTGACTTCAGCGAGAGTGTTACCATGATCGCACGCTGGCTTGCCCCATGCTCTATATTTACTTTATTTGTATATCTGATCACACCATTATGCCCTGGGCAAGTGAATTCGCTAAGCTCTCCTTAACATCAGTTTGTTCCCTACAGCATTATAGCTCAAGCAAAACTTGGTGACATGCCTGGGTGGTTTCCACAACTCATCCTGGAGGCATTGCTTCATGCCTGCAGGTGTGGGAACTGTTCACCACCACCGCTTGCTCCTGGGGCTGCCTCTGCCACTCCTCCATTCCCTCCAAAATGGAGGAAACCCAGTGGCAGTGCCAGATCCACCTCTCACACCTCATATTCCCCTCCCCTTTCCAAACCAGTTAAGCAGTGACCACAGCAGGGATTCAGAAGGTGTCCTGCTGTGAATCATTGCCAATTTAAAAACCGATCACTTGTTCCTACGCTTTGCTTCCAGCTCTTTTGAAGGTGTCTGATGGCTCCTCCTTTCACCTTTCACATACCTTGCTTTTTTAATAGTGTCATGGTAGGGGTTTTGAAATGTATTTTTAAACATCCAAATAAAATCTGACAATTTGTTCACATCCTATAACTCTGCAGTGTTGCTGGAGTCATGATAGCAAAGCTTAGTTCTCACTAGAATATAAAGAGACTGTATGGAGCAGAATACAGAAATAGTGAAAGCTTTCTATATTCTGGATTGAGCACAGCAATTCTGGCTTTCATCCAAGCATTCTCACATCGATTTTTTTCTTTTTTTTTTCAGAGCTTATACAGGATGCCAAACAACCTTTCCATTGAACCTAGGAGTAAACTGATCGCAAGCCAAAGATGAGTCCTCTCTCTGCAGTTATCTGAACCATTACAGCAGCATTTGTTGAGTGTGCCTTTATTTTTCTGGTTTTAATCTGCAGTGTGCTGACAGCCTCAGAAAGATCCTTCTTAATGGACTTTAATAACAATGCGTCACTAAATGTATATAGCAACTGCCACACCAAGGCATCCCAGTAGACTTCTCAAATAATAGTTTAAAGCTCCTCTTTTCATGAGCCAAAGGCAAGGCTCAAGAGAACAAAATTAACTTTGGGTTTTAAAATATTGACAAGCTTGCCATTATTAATTTCAAGAGGAGAATTCATCACCGGTGGACTGGATTGCAGGGGAGGAACCAGAGTAGGATCAGCAGAGACATGTGACAAGAATCTGAAGCTGTCCTCATTGTATGTCATTTTCAGCTTTCATGCAATACCTTCCATGTAATGGAAGCATTCTACAACAGAGAGGTTATGCTCCTCTGGTAGCAAAAGAATTATAGATGTTGAAAACCAAGACAGATAAAGACCAAATGATTTGTGCAAATTAATTTGTAGTAGTACCATTAGTGAAAACCTGGGAGCTCTGGTTCTATTTCTTTAACTGCCCATTAGATGATAAAGCTTTCTGAAACTCCAAGAGGCTAAAGTGACACACGCATGACTTCTCTTTCACTTTGATCCCAATCCCAGGAAAGGTTCTGTTGAGGCTATTATAACATAAATAATGGTGTAAAACAAGTTCATACTTTCATCACTAGAATCTTGTGGTTTTAAAGCCAAAGAAGCAGAAGGATCAAAAACTGTGCTTTCCTGATCTGCGTGATCCTTCAGCAATAAATTAAAAAATGTTGGAGATATCTTGCAGACTACCTGAAACAAGAATATAAGGGGATGCTGAACCATTTGGAGCATTTATGAACACAATTTAACAAATCCTGGTAAGAGATTTTACCCTTTTCAATGGAATAGGCAATCTATTTCTTAGCTATCTGCATGAGCTGATGAAAGCTGCTTCTGAACTATGGCTGCAAAGTTTAAGACAGGTTACCGTTTCCAATGGGAAATACGGCATATGCTTTCTGAACATTACAGTGAATATATACTTTTTGGTTCCATATTTTTCAAAGTTAAATGCATCTTCAAATGATTACAGCTATCTTCTTATTCTCAAGCTGCTTATCACACGTCTAATAAATCTGTGAGCACCAATCTGTGCATCAAGCTACAAGTTCCCATTTGAAACTCCTAAAATATATGTATTTTTATAATGGCAATAAATGATTTTGATTCAGGCAGCATAAGTAACTGCAACTTATAGATAGTATGCAGAACCGAGCTTGGAAAAAGGCATTTTTATTTCTCTGCTATAAGATTGCCTTCCTTGATTTTCAAACCATTCTCAGACATTTTGCTGCCAGGCAAAAGGTGACATGTAAAATAAGTTATTGGAAGGAAAGGGTATGATTGAGCAAAAAGCATGCACAGGAAAGGCAAAAAGATCTTTTCTCTGAAAAAGAAAGTTTATAACTAAACTCAAGCAGTACAAAAAACAACTGTTCTGCAGATTCAAATTGTTCTTTTCATCCAATAGATGAACTTCACCCTTCGTCAAGGTCACTGTCTTCTTCAGTCTCCTCAGAAACCCATTCGCAATCCTTTTTTCAGCCACTTAGTATTTCTTGTGAGGAACAACATAGCTCTGACTGAGCTTTCTGGATGGGAACCAGTTAGTGCCCTGCACCTTACTCACAAATCTGCAACATGACTCCCATTCACATGGAGAACATTTGACTCTGGAAAGCACAATGCAGAATAGGTGCCGTTGGGCTCTGTTACAGTTGTTTGGTGTCAGGAGAATGGAGCTGGGTAAAGATTACCAGGTAATGGTAATCAAGGACCCACATCTAGGCCTTTGAGTTGGAAGGAGATGATTTCTGAGGTCCAACCCAAGCCATTCTATGATTCTCTGATTCTGTGATCCTCACTTCAAGAAAATACAGTACTGTCAGTGCTGTTCAAAGAAGAAAGTACTTCTTTGAGCTAAACGGACACAAAATAGGATGTGTTAGTGTTAATTCTTTCCAGCATTCAGACAAGAAAATGATGATAGGACATGTGTTTCTCTGAATGCCTCAGCACAACAGAGATGCAGCACAAAACATGAGGCACACTGCATGGCAGAGCTCCCTTGGTTCATGCATCAACCTGCACGATCCAGGAAACAGCCAGAAGCTGCAGACTGTCCTTTCCATAACCACCACATTCAAAGGTGGAGCAGTCATTGAGAGCAGCTGGTGATGACACTCAGCAAAGCAGGAAATCAATCTGGGATGGATTGCAGACAACCAAAGGGATTAGACAGCAGAAGGGACAAAGAAAACTCATAGGTATTGCATTGGAGTAACATGTCTGGTTGGCTGGCTCTTCCCAAGTGATGCTGGCCTTTGGGCAGGTGTCTCAGCAGAGGACTGAGAAGCAGCTTTTCCACCTTGAGAGAGGAAAAGAGATGCTCACGGCTTCCCTGGGGAAGAGCTGAGCTTTTTGTTAAGGTTTTTCCATGGCTAGCATGGCATCAGAGGGGAAGAGCAGGAAGGATGAGTTTAATAAGTGGGTGCTTTATCCTCTTTTCTTTGATGGTTTTATACATGTAGAGGATTGTGCATGCTTCATTCAGCAGCCCAGTACTGCTAAGCGCTGTCAAAACATAAAACACCAAGGCAGTTCTGCCTTGATAAAGTTACCAGCCAGGAACAGGGAGCACAGAACAGATCAATATATAATGTGGGAGTCATCGGCAAACCACCTGCTTAACTAGCATCTGGCAGCCTGTCTCCAGAAATAGACTACATGAGGCAAACATGGGTGTGAGAAATTCTGCAGTAAATAACTTCAGATGCAGCTAGAGCTGCCTACTGAGAGTTTGTCCCTCACCCTTTTTTTCTACTGCCTCACCTGTGACTACAGTTCCTACACATTTTGGTTCCAATTTTGTTCTCATCCTCATGAAAAAAAGGGAGAAATTCTTCAGGGGTATAAATTAGCTGAACTCAGACTGGACACAGCTGAAACTCAGAGAGCAGAGTTTAATTTCAGTTGTCCTTCAGTGCCACCACACAGGCTCCTAAGCCTGTATTTTCCCATCCCTCTATGGGCACTGCTTCTGCACACTAGAAGCCACCTGCCAGTTTCCAGTTTGGGCTCTTCCTTGAACCCAAAATATCACAACCTGCTCCATTTCTTCACTGCTCAGCTCTCTACAACAGCCTAGAAGTATGGCCCTGAATGGGTTGCTTGCTAGGCTGAGTGCTCAGCTCTGGGCAACCAACTGGTGAGAGAAGGGGGAAAAGCATGGCTGGGGAGGTGCTGTGACACCTGCACAAAATCAGCAATGGGAGGCTGGCAA
This sequence comes from Alectoris magna, assembly GCA_030625065.1. Lineage (NCBI taxonomy): Eukaryota > Metazoa > Chordata > Aves > Galliformes > Phasianidae > Alectoris > Alectoris magna. Next base: position 30,962,318 of record CM060562.1, on the reverse strand, counting down.
AAAGAAAGTCCCAGTGGATGGATGTACCACATGGAGTAGCTTAAATACAGTAAGACCACCCCACTATCTGCTTTTGCAGCAGCAAGAGAGGCCACCAGGCTGTCCCACAGCAAGAGGCTGAGAAGGGGTACAGCCAGGTGCTGGTATGGGATCAAAGACAAGAGGAAGCAGACTACCTTGAGAGAGACCTTGGCAACAGGGGGACAGAAAAAGCAGGAACAGACCTTGGGACAGATTGTGTGATTAAGTGGAGCTGCAGATAATTGTATTTTAAAGATCTCCTGGGGAATCGGCTTAGAATAGAAGCAGCAGCAGGGCTAGATCTGTAGCTACATAAATAGCTATAGCCACATTTGTTAGCATGGAGAAGGAAACAGAGCTGGGGTCTACGTGGGGACATTTGTTTTTAACAGGTCAGTGCACTGTTAGACAGATGTGCCAATACCAGTGGTATAGCGCTGTCCCACTCAGGTTGTTATAAGCCCCACAGCTATACTCCATGAAATCGCTGACAGAAATACTAGTCTCCAGGGCTTATTTGTTCACAGCCTCACAGTTTGGGAATAATGCAGGAAGCTGGAGAAGACATAATTTCGTAACCATCTTCTGGTATATCAGCTCAATGCCATCTGGACATTCATGCCAGTTTTTCCCTATTCCTGACTGGATGCTTCAGATTTTTTTACAGAGGAGAGGCTTGTTGCAAGCTATGATATTCATAAGCAAGAAAAAAGCCCCAGTAGGTGCCAGCAAGCTCTCCCAGTTCATTCACTCAACAGGTGTCAAAATCTCCCCCTGGAATTAGTAGGTGGTTTTCTGTCAAATGCTCAGGATAAGTCATAGAATTGCAGTCAGATGGGATTTTAAGCCCTCCAGTTCCAACCCCCTGCCACGGGCAGGGCTGCAAACCACCAGGTCAGGCTGCCCGGGGCCCCATCCAACCTGGCCTTGAACACCTCCTGTTTCTTCTTCAGGATTCTATGTGAAGATGGCATCCTGAAGGGTTTCCGTAGGCTGGAGAAGCATTGGAAAAGCAGTGGTAATGAGCCTTACATCTTATTTCCAGCTGCTTCTCTTTCTGGTTTTCCTAAATTTTTTAAGGAAACCATTTGAAATCATGACAGTAGCATATATGTAACTAGGTTACTAGTATCTTTTGAACAGGCTAAGCAATTAAATGAAGGTATGCCTAGCAGGCAGAAACACAAAATAGTATCCAATCCATGCTGTTGGACTTAAAATAGGGCATTCCTTATTTCTTTGGACAAAAAATAGTATATCCTTTCAGTGTTTTTGATAGGGCTTGTCACCTCAAGCAGGTGGAAGTCCTCGCTCAGTGTCCTGTCACTCTCTTCCACCACAGGAGCAGGCCCTGCCACCATCCTTCAAGCCCAATGAAATACCACTTAGTGTCACAGAGGTTTTCACACCAAGAGAACTCTTCTGCTCTTTTTTTGTGGGTGTTCACACTACTTCCTGTCAGATTTAAAGATTTTCAGTATCACACACGTGTGCAAACCAGCATGGTTCTGAACTGTTTGCTGGAGGGCCCTCCTGATCTCCTCACAGATGTCAAGCAGATACAGTGCGTAGCAGCAAGCATGGGCTGTATGCAGCAGGCTCTGCAGGCAGCATGGCCATGCCTTCAGTGCACCAGATGTGTGCTTCAGTGCTGGCCCAGCACACATGTTCTGCTTTCTCCTGAATGCCTTGATGTCAGAGTTAAACCTCTTGAACCACAGCAGCGCAGCCCAAAGGAGGGAGGTGATGTGCCCACTGCTGAGCACGGTGATGGCTATCACAGCCTACTCAAGATCTAAAGGACTTTTCTGATCTCCTGATCGGGGCAATGAATGAGCTCAAGGCAAGGAGACCCTTCTACTAATTGCAGGTAATGATAGCACTTCACTAATTAGCACAGTTGGGTCTGCCTCAGTGCTATTGTCTATAAATGTCCTCCAAAAGCCAGCATAAATTCCTGGATAGGGTTTTTTAAGTTTTCTTTAAAACTAAGAAGGCAGAGTACTTTCTTGCTTGCTGGAAAACTGATTTAAAATAGGCAATAGAAAAGGAAAACAAAGCTGTTTGACTCAAATCCCATCTCAGGGTGTTAAAGAGAATCTGCTGTATTGGTTCAGAAATACACACTATTACAGACAAAGACACTGTTCCAGGTTTTCCCTTGGCCTCCCTGTGCCTCTCATATCCCTGCTAACCACTGTGGGGGTGAGGAGGGGGTTAATAAAGGAATAAGTAAATACAGCAGCAGGCAGCATGACAGTCCCAGGAGCACAGATCAGTGCCAGGAGGCTAATTGCAACAGCAAGGGCTTGAGGATCCCTGCTCAGAAGTCTCTCAATTTCTGTATTGCTTACCAAGCACTCACTGATATCTCCTCTTTTCCTGTCCTCCTGTGACTCTTTTCTCCATTGCTGTGGTTTCTGCCTGTGGCGTTTCACCAAAATGTTTTCAGCTTGTTAACCAATGACCTGTCCCTATGGCGCAACTCCTCCTGTCTCCTCCCTTCAAGATTTACCCTGTAACCTGTCCCTCTGTTTAAAAGTTGCCTGTAAAATACCAGAAACCTCCCTTGAAACCCATTAGCCTACCCAAACAGTGACTCATGTTCCCTGCTGTACAAGGGAGGTGGGTAGCTAGACACACATAACCTTCCAGTTTCTCATTCCTGTGCCAGCTTTCAGCTCCAGACCTAAGTGAGGGTATTTTCACCAGTCTCCTGGCCAAATGTAAAGCCTTACTCTCCTCACATCTCATTTGTCCTATGAATCTACACACTTGTAGTCCACACAGCCTGGAATCACTGGCCTGAAGTCAAAGAAGTCACTTTGACTGAAGCCAAACAGTGGCTTGGGAATCCAGAGGGTTCAGTGCATGTTCAGCAGGAGATGTTATGGATTTGCAGAGTCCATTTCTGCCTCCTCTCTCACTCCAGGACCTTTATATCCCCTACCCATGCACAATTACTTACAGCCACTTTCCCTTCCACTTGCTTATAAGCAATCCCTTCACTTGCTGGAGCTGACCTTAGAATCACAGAATCAAGGAATTATTTGAGTTGGAGGAAACCCTAAACATCAGCTGGTCCAGCTCCTCTGCAATGAACAGGGACAGCTACAGAAACAGCAGAGCACTCAGAGACATGGCCAGCTTGACCTTGAATGTCTCTGGGGACGGGGTTTCCACCACTTCTCTGGGCAACCTTTGCCAGTGACTTGCTACCCTTTTACAATAGGCCCTTGCCTATTATAAAAAACTTCTTCCTTATGTCCAGCCTAAATCTCCACTTTTTTAGTTTGAAACCATTTCCTCTGTCCTATCACAACAGACCCTGCTAAGGAGCATGTCTGCTTCCTTCTTATAGCTCCCCTCTAGACACTGAAAGGCTGCTCTCAGGTCTCCCCAGAGCCTTCTCTTCTTCAGGCAGAACAGCCCCAGCTCTCAGCCTGTCCTCATCCTCCCTCTTCAGCCTCTGCCCATGGCAACCTTCAGGAGTGCCCAGAGCCTGCCCAGCTGTTTGCAGCAAGCAGTTTGCTTCAATGCTCCTCGGAGGTGACCCAAAAGACAAGAGGGCTGAGCACAAATGTGGCTGCTTGGTTGTATGACATAAGGGAAAGCTTGAAGCACGCACAGAGCAGAGGAAGCTCTGTCATGGGTACAACTGTTAACACTTTAAAGTTGTTTTATAACAGCATCAAACAAATTTGAAACAGCTGCTCTATATACTATTCATTTCCAGAGGCGATGTCTGTTTTTTTTAACTTGCTATAAAAGAAATCGGTGCTGCTGTTGTTTACAAAATTACCCAGGCTGCACTTATGACTTCTAACTACTGATCTTGCTGTGCTCACATGGTCACCAGAAATGACAAGATCGGGATTTTCTCAGCTAATGTTGGCGCCACGGCTCAGAAAAAGCAAAACGTTGAACATGTTGTGGAGTGGAGCGAGCAGGGGCAGAAATGGAGAGCGGTAGGCTCCCAGTCCTCATTTTCTTCAGACCTTTTGTCATTGAACTAGAGGACACTTTCTCATGCCGCTAAGCAATTAAGCCTCCCTGACACTGTGGCGTTTATGAGGGAATTACTGCTCGTCTCAGCTGTGCTCAGAAAGCAGCAGGTCAGGAGTCAGAGAACTGATAAACCCACTGAGGTGCCTGGAAATGTGTTCAGATGCAGATTCCCCCATCTGACATCCTCTGAGTAGCTGAGGAAAGAGCAGAGATAGCTCATCTCCAAATAGATTGCCAGGGGCAGGCACCTTCCATTTAATAAAGACTGGGTTGATCTATGTGCTTTATTATTCTTGTTTGTCTCTGCTAGCATTGGACCTAGAAGACCTTGGTGCTGACAAGGACCCTTTGGTCTGATATTATGAGAATGCTGGAGAGAAGCCAGGTAAAGGAAACAAAAGAAATACATAAATATCATGAATCTTTCACCTTTGCATATAAATATATTCTTTTACCTTAAGCTCCATTTTAAAATGGAAGGATGTGCTATATTTAGTGCTATATTTATTTTTAACCCTTTAATTTATAAATCAAGGAGATGGTTTGGGATGCCGCTTTTAAGTGATCCTGTACCCAGGCCGGAGGAGAGAGGTCATGGGGGCTGCAAAGGGAGCACCCATGACACAAGCTCTGAAAGAAGACTTAGACCCCGCATGAACTGCTATACTGGGAGCTCAGTGATGTGATTGCTATTACTAAATCTGCAGGTGACTTCTTGCGTGACCCCAGGCAGTTTGCTTCACTTTCCAAGGCTGCTTTTCTCCTGGTACAATTGCTGTGACAATGCTTACCTTTTTAAAAAAAGTGCTTGGAGATCATTTGCTAAAAGGAGCTCTGGAAGTCTAAGAATGGCCTTTGCTGAGTCTGCTGTCCATCACCAGGAATTGCCTAGCACTATGCGATCATCGTTACACATTCGCGAGTCTCACAGTTTATAATAATAAAAAAAATAGCTTATGCAGAACATCTGCGGATTTATTTTTCTGTGAATGGTTTCAGTCTTAGTCGCTGTCACATCTGTGTGGGGTTACTATCCCATTTTTGTCCTATGCATCCCCTATTCCCTTATTAAGCGATGCCAAATGTTTTTATTGTTTAGTTTTTAATATTTTGTCTGGCATTTTTTGGATTAGCCTAGAGAGTTTTGTTTAATAGCACTGTAGTTTTTACATTTGTGCTTTTCTCAGAGTACCCTGGATTACATAAAGGGCACACAAGTAACACACAGTGTGAAATAAATAAAAGTATTATTAATAATAATTGCCTCTGGGTTAGTCATATCCTTGCAAATTGCAACTGGCTGTTTTAAGAGTTATCGCTTTCACCCTGGACCCTCCATCCAGCCATTAATTGCAAAGAAATGCCACTCTTTTAGTTTCAATAATAAGAACAACAGCAATTTCTCTTTTTTAAAAATGCCACCCAATAAAGATTCTATTTCCAGGCTGTCCATGAGATGTACAAGCATTTCCATTTCAGAAAGCAAAACTGAGTCGTGGGGAGATTTAAAACATCTGAAAAGAATGTCTTGACTTCAAACTCTGTTCTGCAACTATTTACACTTCTCCTTTAGTGTTTAAATCTGTCGTATGTTTTAAAAAGATGTGCCAGTGAAAAGATTCTAATCTACATTACTCATAAGTTGATAATTCACAGATGATTCTATTCCTTTTGCTTTGTCAACACAACCAGAATCAAGAGCCAAGATGAACTCAGCTTGCCTTCTTTAATTTGGAGGCCTTTGGAGCAGCAAAGAAACCCAGTCAGATTCATTGAGGCCCACGCCCAAGGCTAGGGAGTGGGCATTTCTGCCTACAGATTGCTTGCACTAACACCTAACTCAAACTAAATGAATAAGAAAATCTTGAGGCGTTCAGCTGATCACACTTGGCTATGCCAGCTGCACACACAGAACCAAGATATGATTTTCAAATGTAGAAAATGAAGTGAACTAAGCACTGAAGAACAGGTATTTGAAAGGCTGACAGCCCTGGTTCTCATTCAGCCAGAAGAATGTGTGTCAGTCTTGGGCATGGTTCAGTTGCCTTTTTTGGGGATCCCACCTGTGATGCTGACTTGCTGCAGGTTAGTTTCTTCACAGATTACAGCCTATGCTCCTAGGCTACAGGGAAGCATCATAACTTTTCACCCTTATAGCTAGGTACAACTGCAGCTCTCATGTCCTCTCCCCACACACACCCATTTTATTTCTGAACCTCAGTAGAGAGTCTAACAAGAATGATCTTACAAATGAAAAAAATTTAACTGTGAAGAAGATCAGCCTACTGGAGAGGAATAAAAAGGGGTGATTATTTCAATCAACTGAAGAGTCTCTCTAACAGATTGGCACCACATGAGTCACTTTTATCATTTCATGGTAATTTAGACCTCAAGATGAGAAGGAAGATGTACAACACTTGTGACATTCTCCACCTGCTCCACTTCATGGTTGTGCACGTGTATCTAAATCGGCCAATCGTGTTTATAACAAACAGCCCAAAATGTTCTGATTATACACAGGTACAACTCTAGTATATATGAAGAAAGGGAACATGGTACTTAATTGTCACTTCTAAATCTGCTAGGATTTTGCCTCTTAATCTTGTGAAGTTACCTCATCTAATCCTGCAGTGCGGGCCCACTGAGAATGAGCATGAAGCACCTCAGTGAGAGGTAAAAAATCAAACTCTACTGTGAGAACATTTTCCTTATTTGACTTATGTGTCACTTTCCTTAGAAACATCTCTCTCACATTTTTAACTAAACTCAACATCTTGCTGGAAAACACCTTTCACTTTTGTTTATAATTTTAAATATCAATAAATAGTTATACCTCTTCCCAAATGCAACTGTTCACTTGCCAAACTATAAGCATTACACTTTTAAAGGCTTTAATTCCCTGCAGACCGTATTTTGCTCTCCTCTGGATTCCTTCTGATTTTTCTGCAGACGCCCAGAGAAAAGCTGCAGGATCACTCACTCCTCATCAAGGATTACCACCCTCTCATCCATCCTCCTTCTGCCCATAGAATTCAAGTACAGTTGAATTCTAACGATTTTCTCCCCTTCAGATTATTCCTCCATAGGGCATCAGTACTGGACAGAGCTGAAGTTGTTTAGATGCCTTCCCTGCCATGTTAAATATGCATACGCTTCTTGTAATTTAAAAAAAAAAAAAAAAAAAAAAAAAGCATAGTATTTTTCCATATACCATTTTTTCACTCAGAGATCGGAAAGCAGTTTCTAGCAGGGGCTCAATACTACTGTCACTTCACAAAGCCACGGTACAGTAAGCATGCCTGTTAAACTGGCTGAGGGCCATTTGCTAAATCCACAGCAGAAGCACAATCCTCATTACACAGCTCTCAAGGCAAGACGCTGGAAATTCCCTTCTCCTTTCCTGTCTGAAGGGCAGTGGCCTTTAGGCCTGCGTGAGGGCCCTGCTGCAGGCCTCTCTGCTCGCCAGATTTGAATTCTTGCATCTCCCCTTCTCCAGGGCCCAAAACATGAGGCACAGGCCTATCAGCCCTCAGTGCTGCTTCCTCAGACGAGTGGTGCTTAGCACAGATATAACGCCCCAAAAAAGAAAACTCAGCGTATTTCAGAAAAATAACCGACTTTATTTCATACTGAAGAAGGCAGAAGACCAACGCCTATAAAACAAGCAGGAAAGGAACAGCGTTGTTCGCAGCGACCTCCAAGCCCGTTCCCAGCAGAGGTCCGGCACGAAACCAGACGGCAGGGCCGTCCCGTCCAGACCCCTCCGCTCCGACCCGCCCCAGCAGGGCCCGGCCGGGCGGCGCAGGGGAGATCCCAGGGGAACCCCTCCGCCGCCGACCCACTTCCGCGTCCGTAGCCTACCGCGCATGCTCCACCACAGCCGACAACCACCCTGCGTCGATGTCCCGCGGCGGTACCAACGTGTGTGTAACGCGCGGGTAGAAGCGAACGAGGGCGACGGGCGCAGCTGGCTCTGCCAGGCCCCGAACATCCCACTGCCCCTCCCCAGGGTTACTCGTTACCTTCTCGAGTCTGTAGGTGTCTTCTAAACTTGTTTCTCTCCGAGTTCCAGTCCCTTCTCAATCCTATGTCCCCCCGCGGCTGGACTATGGTACGGGCCACTCCCAGCTGATCCGGCGGCTCGGTGAAACCATCCCGCTCAGGACGGGGGGAGGCGAGGTGCCGGCGTAGCGGGGGGCGCGTTGTTGAGTCACAGGCCGAGCGGCGCGGGAGGGCGGGCGCGCCTTGCCGCCTCAGCGGGGTCGCCACAGGAGCCGACGGGCGGGAGGGGCTGCCACGGACAGCGCCGCCTCGGAGCGGGCCTGGCCGGTAGGGCGCGGCCGTCCCTCCTGCCGCGGCCTCCCCTCCGCCGCTGCCTTGGTGGTCGCGCCCGGCTCCAGCTGACCGGCCTGGAATCCCGGCTCGAAGCCCCGCGCCCCCCCCCGCCTGCCCGCGCCCCCGCCCGCTGCTGCCGCCGCCCCGCGCCCCGGCCCCGCCATGGGAGACGCCGGCAGCGAGCGCAGCAAGGCACCCAGCCTGCCGCCGCGCTGCCCCTGCGGCTTCTGGGGGTAAGCGGAGCCCTCGGGCAGGAGGGGGCCGGGCTGCGGGGGGCGAGGCGGCGGGGGCCGGGGGCAGGGCCCGGGCCTCGCGCTGCCCTTGGGGGAGAAGGGTGGCCCCGTCCCCGCAGCCGGGCGGGGGAGGCCGGTGGCGGCGGCGCTGGGGTTGCGTTGTTCTCCCCTGGGGAGCGGGGTGTGGGGGGCCGCACGGCCTGGGCCTCCCTTGGGCTCAACAGGGCAGGCCCGGCCGCCACCCTGCACGCGGAGCTCTTCCGAGGCGGTTGCCGGGGCCGAGCGCTGCGCTCTGGGCCTTCGGCTCCGCAGGGGAGCGGCGCAGGGGGACCGGGGTAGGAGCGGCGGGAGCCCCCGCTGTGCCTCGGGCAGGCAGGCGGCTCCGTGCGGGTCAGGGAATGCGCGGTGAGAAAATGGTGCTTTTGTCACCTTGCGGGATAGGAGGGGGGTGTCGCGTTGGATGAAGTCCTCGGTTTTGGCTGAGCCTCTTCTGGAGACTAGGGAGTAGGGTCATCTCCGTTTGCTAAAAGGTGTGTGGGGGGGCGGAAATCGGCCTGTCCCCTGCTGAACTCCTGTCATCCAGGGTTGTGTCTGCTGACTAGATTTCCTTTTCTCAAAAATCAGATGTATCATGGCAGATGGTGTGCTGGCAGACACACGTGATCACAGTATGCCTGCAATGTATATCGCAAGAAAAATCAGTTCCCAACCTTCGTATTTATGAGGTGTTCCAAGAATGTGTGACTCAGTAGGCTTCTGAGGGCCCACCTGAGCTCTACATTGTCTGAGACGGTACCTTCTTGAGATATTGGTGTCACACAGCTTATAGTGCCCTGGGGGAGTGGAGGCTGAGAGGAAGGAGATGCAATAACAGAGATTGATGTGCCTGAACATTGGGGTGTTTTATTGAGTGGCAGGGTTTTAAACGAAAACCCATTTTTGAGTTATGGTGGAAACCTGAACTGCAATATGTGCAGTGGCACTGCTGGGAGTGATAAAGCAAAATGTAGTAACAGTATACAGCAAATTATTTTGCTAATTTTTGTTTTGTTAGGCTTCCATATTTGGTCCTGTTGCTTCCCACAATACAGTGGCAAATAAGTTGCTGTTATCTGTCAGGCAGTGTACTGGCTGTGTAATGTGACACTGTCGTGAAAGTCAGCACCGAAAAAGAACTTTTTCTCTGGGCTGAACTTTTTGGCTGGTTCAGCATGTTGTGCTCACGAGAAGGAAAGCTGGTGCCTCGTGTTTGAGGAGCTGCTTCATGGTGACAGGAGGCTTTCCAGAAAACCCTTTGCCTTTAAAGACTCCACTTCTTTCAAAAAACATACATTTCCTTGCACAAACAATCATCAAAATAAAAAAAAAAGTGCACTGTCAGCTTCCACAGTCTGAGGGCTTTATTGTGCTTCTCTGTCCTGAAGAAACTAAAGTGTTGCCTTGTCATGACTTACTTGGGTCCTGCCAGTGCTTGAAGAGATCTGCAGGTAAATGTGCTTGGACACGTCCTTGTATCGAAGCTGCGCTGGCTTGAGTTCTCATGGAGTCACGGTTTTATAGCAGCTTTCTGAAGAAAGCAAAAAGTGCTAGGAAAAAGATTGGTGTGCATGTGAAGCTGGAATTCTGCCCTAGATGTCAGTTAGGGCTATGCCAGCACTGTGTCTTACAGAGGATGTAGTTTTCTTAGTGGCTTCTGTTTTGCTTTCACAGTTTAGAGGCACTATTTGCCCTTTATCTGAAGGCTTATAATATTCAAGTTGGGAAACCAGTAACATAATATAGTAATTTGTATGAAGTTTCTAAATAAAGTTATGTAGGGGAATAGTGTTGTTTTATGTATCGGTGCAGTGATTAGGAGTTCTTGAATGCCTGCTCTTGGGTTCTCTGAACCACGTAGGCCTCAGAAGAGTTCTTATCACTGGGTCAAACAGAAGAGCCTAGATTATGCCCAGTAGGCCTTGGCCGACTATAAAATATAGTGTTGGTGTTTGTTATTGTTTTTTGTTTGTTTGTTTTGGCTTGGTTTTTTTTTTTTACACAGCTTAGAGGCCCCATTTGCAGTGAGGTAAATACTTTGCACAGTAATCCACAGTAATAGAAAGCATTCTGGAAGATACCGAGGGAAACATTAAAATTGAAGTAAGCTGTGAATCTGTGGGCTGAAATTTACCTACTGGTGTGTAGTCATAGCATAGCTCCTGAAATTCACGCTGGTACAGTGCTGGAGTTCAAAGAGTTTACGAGAGAGGACTGTATGTACTATTGCATTAAAGTTGGAGGGATTCTTCTTTTAAAATGCTGAGGTTTATATTAGATATTCAGACCCTGTCAGTTGCAGGAATCTCTAGTGACTGGAAAACTACTAAACTCTTGATGTTTCAAGATCTGAGAGACTGAAAAATGAACAACTGAAAGAAGGGACTTGAGTGAAACTGTTCAGAACTTCTGAAACATCTCCTTAAGGTCAACAACTAACGTTTTCTTACCTTTTGTGGGAGATCATAGAAGCCATCTTTAAACTTCTGCAGACTTCCCTTTCTCTCCAGAATGTCCAGCCTGCCGTTTTTGCTCTAGTCGAGTTCAAATGGAGCACTGGATCTCTACATTTTACAAAAACTTCTTTCACAGATATTGATTTATTTATGAGAAATTCGCAGAACTTACCATGTGGAAATATTTTACTCCTCACCCCATCCCCCTCTCTTTTTATTTTTGTATCTTAAACTTCAGTCACTTGCAACTATCTCAGTTTTTATTGGAATAGTCTTAGTGTACAAAGGTTGGAAAGGGCACAGAATGTAAGTTGTTATTTTAGGTTACTTCATTTAGAGTTTATGCTGTGCTTGTCATTCTTATGATCTAGAAAAATTCTTTCTTCTTTCCTGATTAATAGACCATGTAATTTTTTTTTTTTTCTTAGATGAGTGGATTTCAGAAACCCATTTTACTTTATGGCATATATAAAATCTTCAGCTCTAAGTTAATAAACACATGAAAATATTGCTTAACTGGAATACATGCATATATCCACTTTGCTTATTAGAGATGAGGCATAATCCTTTAATGAACTTCATCTTGGCAGTTCCCCATTGACTTTTGGAGCACTCCACAAAGGTTTCACTTGTGCACAGCTCATGAAAGGGCTGAGGTTTTACTATTACGCATTATATGCATAGGTGAGAGTTGTAAGCTAAAATACTCCTTGGCTGGTAGACTGTAGAGGGGTAAGTCAGAGAAGGGTAACTTCTGCAGCGGTAGTGAATGCTGTTTGGTGGTTTCTTTGTTGGTTTGTTGTTTTTTTTTTTTTAATAGTGCAGACTGAAAGCAGACCATTGCATTCAGTGACTTAGAACAAAAAAAAACAAAAAACAAAACAAAAAAAAAGGAAATATGTTAATAGACATAAAAACAAATGAATTCCACTCCTGAAATGGTGGCAGCCAGCAGGAAGTTGATTGAAAACACAGTATGATTAGTTTCATCTCATCTTATTTCTGGCAACTCTAAGGTACTGTAGTCAGCTAAAACTGATGGCAGTATTGTTTGAGAACATGCCAGCAGGGTTTTGCAGGGTGATGCCATTTGTTCTGCCTTTCTCTGACACTGCATACATTACAAACGTGGTGAGACATGGTGCCCCAAGCGCTGAGTACCGGCCTAATCCTGAGTTTATTTCTGAGTCTGGATTTTCCAGTTACTTATGTATCAGGTCCCTGCCGTGGCAATCTGACTCTTCTCTCAATTTGGTTTACTAAAATTATACACTTGATCAAATGGTGAATCATTTAATGCAAGTGTGATTAGTTTGTGACTGTATATCACCGAAGCTTGCTTCTAGCTTGTAAACAAATAATGACTAATGTCTTTGTGCCATTAGCAAGCCTCTTCTTTGGCTAGTCTTTTTCTTCTTGGCGATTGCAGCTGGTTGTTCCATATGAACTGTCAGTGACTGCCTGTGTCATAAACGCTTTATATTCTCATAGGCCGTGTATATTGCCCTGAATGAATAATGCCTTCATAAATCTAATTTTGCTGTTGAAACAGTGCTTAGATGTTCCTAAGTAACATCTCCAAGGAGGCTTGAGTACGCTGTAGAAATGCATGAAATGCCTTTCCCTCTGAGAATTAGTTTGTTGCTTTGTTTGGATCATGCACTTACTTAGCCAGGGTTTCACTTACAGTAGCTTTGGAGCAGGTACTAGAAGAAGCACTGAAATGTCAGTTTATGCAAGATAATATATTTGCTACCAAATAGGTTTTCGTGGATTACACCTTGGTGTTCGCTGAGGACCTTGAGCGAGTAGTATGCGATGAGGTAGAAATAAGGCACCTTGGGATAGTGCTGTGTGAGGGAGGGGCAGAGCTTCTGTGTGAGTGGCAACAGTGTCAGGCCTTTTCCCCTTACAAATTCTACTTTGATTGAAATCGATAAGGTAACGATGCTTCTAAGAAGAATAATTCTTACAGCGCTGTACAAGATATAAAACATTTTCAAATATAAAAACTTAATTGCTTTTGTTACTTTCAAATTTGCTGTAATACAATAAAACTAACTCGTAGAATTACATTTCCCTAGGAAATGCTATGGAGGATTATAAGAGAATTGGAGAGTTATTGGAATTCTTTCCTTGGATTTAAATTCTGGAAGATATTGAGAGTTGTGAGACATAGAGTAGCTTCCATCTGAGGGAAGAGGGGGGAGAGAAATTGGGCTTTGTTGTGTAGGCTGCTTGAATAAGAATGCACAGAATAAAGAAAAATAAACTGGGATGTTCTTGGAAATTCCCTCAGTCATAATACAAGCAGCAGTGCTTCTCAGCTACAGTAAAAAAGTAGACTTCTTCTGTTTCTGAACTTTTCTATACAGTGAGCGAGGAAGGTTGCACAGTTGCAAGGAAGGTATTGCATTTGGGATCAGGGCTAAGCTTTCTATTTGCTGCAGAAGCTGACCTTTAGGAATAGGGGTTATTGGCACTTGAAGTAAAAGCAGATGAATTGGATTTAATATTTTAACAGTAATAAACTCTTTTCTAGGAATGTAAAAACAATGCTTTCTTTTGTGGTACTTAATAGAATAGGCAAGGCAGAAGGGAGATTTTGTTATTTAATAAAAAGCAGCTGTTCTGGATCATACCAGGGATGCATTCAGCCCTGTCTTTGATTTGCGTGATAGGCAGTGCTAAGGGGAGTAAGTGTACGAACACAGCAAGCATGCAGCACTGCTTATCTCCATATACCTCTTCTGCTTCTGGCAATCTGACATAAGGTTGCCCTTCGCTTTATAGATTTATGGCTTAGCAGAATTAATTATTTTTTTTATGGATTTGCGTAATGATTTATTGAATCCATATGCACACTTGACCCTCACAACATCCTGCAACAAGTGGTTCCATAATTTAGCCATGCTGCTTATGAAAAAAATAATTGGTTTTGTTTCCTTTAATCTTGCAGTGTGATAATTTTAAGGAGTGAATAAATTCTAGCAGCTGGTGTGTGAGGGTGTTTTGTTTAAGAAGATCCAAAAATAGGCCTGCTTGATTAAAACTGTCTGTTTACTTCTTCAGGGAAGCCAGAATTTGGGAAAACAAACACTTGCTTAAACCCATGAATTTATTCAAAATCTTTCTATAAAATATTGTAGAAATACTTTCTAATTATAGACAGATGCAGTGCTAATTACAGGCAGCTGTACCCAGCACCTTTTAATCTAACTGTAAGTTCCATACTGGTCAGAATGAAATTCAGTTTCATAGCTGCTCCTACCGGTGGAACTAAGAAGAACGGAGTGGATGTTGTGTGCTGCTTTTTGAAGCTTGCGGGAGTTGAGTAAAACGTGACGTGTGTGGGTCACCGCCCAGGTTTCCTTCTGTCTTCCTGCCTGTCAGTACCTTCTGCATTTCTTTCGTAAACTGTGATTAGTGAAGGCATTGCAGTTTGGTCACTGCTAATGATTATTCCAGGTAGTGCTCCAGAATAGCTCTCGGGCTATTGAAGTATTCAACTGTTGTTCTGCAGTACAGATGCATTGCATGTTGTGTATTGCTGTGTTTTACTGACAAAATGCTTTGGGTCCTCCTAGGTTTCTACTACTAAGTCTGGTCTGTTAAAAGGGTATAACATAGGTATCAGTTTTAAGGAACTACTGCTGCTGTTTTTAATTGTGTTTCAACCATTTCAACATCAGACTTCCACAGAAACATTAATGTTGTTGCTCTGTGAGCCTAATGTGTAACATTGAAGTCTCAAGGCGATGGAAGCATTGTAACTCAGTACTTCCTTTAGGATGTTGAAATCACAGTGAGGCAAAGCATTAACTCCATGACAGATGTATTCATAGGAGATGTTTGGTTTTGATTTACATATTTTCATTAATTATTAGTGGATTTTAAAATATTTTAATATAGGAGTTCGTGCATAAGCATAGGCTTCTTTAGAGGCAGTTGGTGGACGCTATCAACGTGACAGGTTCTCAGAGTAAAACAGTGCTTATATTCTTTGAAGTTTAAAATGCCAAAGTGTTCTTCAGTATCTCCTCAAATACACAACCTTTAGTGGCACGCTTGGGATCTTTAAGTCTTGGTTTTGGACAGTATTTGGTCTTGACTACAGTGAAACACTTACTTGGATTTCAGAGATGGATGTCCAGCTTAGCAAGTCAATCAGACCAACCTGTTCTTCCTCCCCTTTTGCTCAAATGGCACTTTATATCTGAAGCGGTTCCTGTCTGTTCAGGGTTGGCAGAGCTCTCTAGCATAGAGTCCCTTTGTTTTTAGAATTAAAAATCGGGCATATTTGCAGCTTGAATTTACTTTTCTAGATGCCGTATTTGTGAAGGAACTTAGGTTTAAAATGGGTATAAACTTTTTTTTTTCTCTACCTATACTCAGGAAAATGTCTTGGGTCTACAATTCATGGAATATTAAAATCATTTCAGACAACCACACTTCAGCTTCTCTTCTGATGGCATCTGAGCAGTAGCACTGCAGCAATTGCAGTAATACCTGTGCAGAGAAGTTGTGTTAGGAAAGAATTGATGAGTTTTTACACCTGGTGTGCTCTCTGGGGTCTTACAGCGATGTGCAGCAGGGACTGCTTTGCTGTATGCCTTGTGCCAGGATCGGAGGTGTCCTGTTTGCTTCCTGCTGCTCAGTCTGCCCATCATACGGATGCTGTGAACTTCAACTTAGTAGGTCAATGTGAGGAAGGTGAATTTCAGTTTCTTAATGACATAAAATTTTTATTTGTGCTTTAGGGAAATTTATTTTTAAAATGACTTGTACTGACATTAAGTCATTTGGCTAATGTTTGATTTACAGTGTTTATTTGGTGCAGTTTAGGGAGTAACTAAGTAATGAAAAATTTTGGCAGGAGATAAAAACTGGTTCTCCTAAAACTTTAATGAGCAGCCAGACAAACTGTGAGAAAAGGAGGTTGTGTGATGATTACTATCTTTAGCTCCTAGCTTTAGTGTGTATTACATGGTACTGGGTGAGTTGTTTAATTTGAGGGCCTAGTTTTGTAATGTATGTATTTAACTTCTGTTTATTTGAATGTACAAGTTCTGTTTAATTTCCAAGCAGTTAAGAGATAGGGAGAAGAAGGGAACAAAATACCAGATTAGAAGCAGTGTTGATGTTGGTTTTTCTTTTCTTCCCCCCCCCCCATGATAGCTCCCTAACTCCTTTGAAAAGCAGAATCCAAAGCCATGTCCTCATGGACTTTCTTTGGCTGTGTCTGAGATCAGCCCTGTCACCGGAACAGCAGCATGCTGATCTCTAATTACACGTTGCTGGAGATGTCTCAGAGAAAGTTGCGTATATTAGGTAAAATGCTGCTTTTTAGAAAGGATCCTTCAGCACTGGAAATTGTATAGGCCTTCCAGCTGTCGGTTAGATTGCTTTTGGTTAAAGATGCTATCAGTACTAGTCTAGGTTGTTGGTAACTCATTTATGTGTCTACAGAATCTTTCTTTACAAACGTCCAGCGCTGCCCTGTAAAATGCATTTTTAGCTGGCGAAAGCTGAATCTTAGGTCAGGTATTGCTGGTAACGTGTACAAGAGCAGGTAACAATGCAGTAATGCTTGCCTGTTGTTTCATATCCTGGTGTTATTTTTTTTTTCTTAAATCTCCTAGCAAACTAGTAGATATTAGTGACTTCTGAAATTGCCTAAGTGTTGTCAAATGCTTGCTTATTCACGCAGGTAGGTTTCTAGTATTCTCTTGAATTGCTGACATATTAATAAATTAGAAATCTAATAATTTCTATTTTTAGAATCAGCTTTGACTGCATGCATCTTTGAAGGAATAAAACTTACTTTTAACATTGTGTGATTCAATAATTAAGGTTCTCGCTAGTTTTAATTTTATAAGCGTGTAAGCCTAATTCAGTTTTTAATAGCTACGTTATTGTAGAAAGTAGTGTGATTTCATTTTTAAAAAATGCTCAAAATGTAAAAAAATTGAAAATACAGTCATGAAATGAGCCATCAATTGTGCTATAATTAAGTGCTTTCAGGAATAATCCATGTATACCCATAACTTACCTGACTAACCTAGGCTTTAATTCATTTCTGAGCTTTCAAAAGGAAGCAATTAACAATAGTATCTGAACACTTCAGATATCTCTTCTTGGCACTGGGTCTTTGTGATTAATACTTCATTGCAAAGTAATTGAAATTAAAGTTGCCTTGCAAATAATAATTAACTGAAGATGGAGCAAATTGACTCCTCATTTGATTTAAGGAAATGACTGACTCTGCTCACAACTCCTAGTGTTGTCAAGTACATGGAGTATTTGTGAGACTTGCAGTGTACATATTTTAGAGTATATTTCTTCTCTAGATTAGATAATATGTGGAATATTGCTACGTTCACTCTTCTTTTGCATGTAGTTTGCTCGTGTAACAGGGTAGTTAGTATTATTTTGGGCACTGGACATATCGCTATTTTAACTTTCTGCTTGGGTATGGTGATTCCAAGTACATAGATATCGTGTCTCTATTGCTGAATACTGTTCCCATTTTTAACATTTTTTTTTCCTTTTTTTTTTTTCTTAATACAGTACATATCCTCTTCTTTGCATTCAAGTTTGGGAAAGGTGTATTATTATCTCTCTGAGCTAACATGTGACTATGTCAGTTGGACCATGCTTTCTCACCTGGATGTCTTCCATCATTAATGAACCATATCACTCTGTATTTAATTCCACAGGGGTTTTTTTTGAATGCCAGACCTGACAGCAAGGAGTATTTGCAGGTTCCCAAGCTCTGCTCTTCATAGAGAGATGTTTGTTTTGAATCAGAACTTGCTGTAAAGCAGTGTTGACCCATTGACATGTTGTTTCCAAGGATATTCATGTTGAAGGAAGTGCTTGTGGTGGGTGGAGGAAGTTTCTTTCAATCATACGGGTTGCTATGCAATTAGCAGAGCAAGAACCGCCTGCATTACACATCTGGAAGTCTCAGGTGGTTTTGTAGCACTCTCTTGATGAAGATAGGAGCCCATTATTATCCATTATTCTGCGTTGCAGTATTTCCTTTTATTATTAATGTTCTCTTGTGACTAATTCAAACAAGACCAGAAATCTTTCTGGTGAATAATTAACACTTCCTGTCCTGCTCAAGTGGCTTGTAAAGACGGATTCAAGTGGTAAAAACACGATGTATATATCATTGTACAGTATATAGAATTGTATAGCAAATTAACTGGTCTAACAAGAGCTTTAGTATTACAGATCAGAATTTAGTTGCCTGAGCTAACATGTCCTCTGACATGCATCCAGAATGCAGATAACTGAGAAATACTGGTTGCTTTTCAAACTACTGTAAGTGGAAACCTAAACTAAATAGCATTAGTCCAAGACTGTAAGAAACATAAGTCTGCACCTTTCAGACAGCATAGCAGAGGTTGTTGTAATTGTTTTTTCCTGGTGTGTGTCCTCGGATCAGTTTGTCTGCACATTGCCAAGTTCTGGATGCCTTTGAGACAAATAGTGATTTAGTTGATCTCTTATCCACATTATTTCTGTCATTATTTCCATTATCTGGGTTGGTGATGAGTTTATGGCTTCTGTTAGTGTTTGTTGCATATTTTAGTACAGAAGTGCTCCTGAAACACAGAATACTGCTCAGGTGCATCTATCAATTTTGAGGATGGAAATAGCTCTAGAATAAGTTCATTTTGTTTGAGCACAGCTTTGACTACCTATTCTAATAATATTTTTTCCTGGTATGAATAGCATAAACAGGTGAAGCTTTGGGGGTTGTTTTAGTTATTTGTGAGCAAAGGGAAGGCCACTCAACCAATAACTACTGTAGTGAATTTATGCTCCATACACATTTGAGCTGCTAAGGTTTCTGTGAGATGGTGATGCAGACAGGGTTGCTCTAAAAGCTTGTGTTCTCTGGGTGGCTGTGGCCACCAGGGCTGTGAGATGAAGAAGGTAGGGGGAATGGTGTAGATGATCTTTCTCTTGGGTTTTTTAACAGTGTCTTCCCTTCTCCTGCTTAGCTTTCTTGTCCCTCATCATCTGTGCAAGATAACTTTGAAGGCAGACTGTGCATTTTTATTGGATCAACTGAATACCTAGCTTGGAAAAAATAGGCCAGCTTTTGGATACACAGGCTTTCCTTCAATGTACAGGGAAACTTCTCTGCTTTTTCTTAGTGTATATGTAGGTATTACGTCTGTCTCCGAAATCAGTTCTGTGTGTCTCTCCTCATGGCTAGCAGGAATCCGAAGATGTCTGTCTTCTACCATCTGTCTGGACAGATGACCCTAATTAACGTTTGTGTGTTGGTTTTCTGTTGTTCAGTTGTAGTGGTTCAGAAACTGTTGTTTCTGCTAAAGTCATGTAGCAAGTGCTGAATATGGTATGATCTTTATCACAAAATACATTAGCTGGTAGCTATCTTTAGGCGGTACGTACTGAACTACAGACTTGTTTAATTCACTTAGATTCTGGTAGAATTAGTCAAATGTAAATGTTTTCTGTGGATGCCTAGGTAGCCTTTTCCCTTCCTGTAATGGAGAGAAAAGATCTCCTTACATTGTCTCAAGGAAAATTGGTGCTTAGATAGTTAGAAGATCCAAACAGTTTATTTGCCAGTCTGGTGTTAAAAGGGGCAGTGCATTAAGTACAAGTAGTGGGAAGTAAGATGAGGAAAGAAAATCATGTTCTTGAAGGCTGTAGTCAATGTGTCTGCTGTTCGTTTCCTAGTTGATACAGGCCAAACAAAGCTATCTCTAGTTCCTCAAACTACTGTGGTGACAGTGGAAAGAGGGAGGATTGTGTGGTCTCCTTACAGAAGGGGCCCTCTGTGAATAAAGAATGCAGCTGAAGAAGGTGCAAAGATATATGATTAAAAGCTGTAATTAAGTCAAGCACGATCACGGAGACTTTTTTTTCTTTTTTGATTTGATCTTTCTCAGAGATTTGAGATGACCAAAGAGTTATGGGTCAATACTTCTGCTTGCTTGCTTAAATTTTTAAAATGCCTTTCTACTTCTGCTTCTATTTAGAGTTCAACATTGGCGTGGTTGATGAAGCAGTAATTATTTCTTTGAAAGGATAGATAACAGCAGGACAGGGGGAAATGGTTTTAAGTTGAAAGAGGGAAGATTTAGGCTGGATATAAGGAGGAAGCTCTTTACTATGAGAGTGGTGGGGTGCTGGAACAGACTGCCCAGAGAGGTTGTGGATGCCCTGTCCATCCCTGGAGGTGTTCAAGACCAGGTTGGATGGGGGCCTGGGCAGCATGGTTCAGTATTAGATATGGAGGTTGGTAACCCTGCCTGTGGCAAAGGGGGGTAGAGGGGTGGAGCTTCATAATCCTTGAGGTCCTTTCCAACCTGGGCCATTCTGTGATTCAGTAGGCTTGCAGTGTACAGCAGAGTCACAGAGGTTAGGCAGTTAAAACTTGTGTTTTCTTCTTGTGTACTGACCAAGTTACGCAAAGCTTGGATGAGCATTCAGGATGAGGTAATGTTGTGGGGCTCTTTTTTATTACCTGCTGCTAATGACCGCTCAGTGCTTGGTTACTGTGCCTTTGCCCGAGATTACCTCCAGAAGTGCATGAATAGCTGATCGAACGAAAGGGCCTTTGCTGTTTGCTCTGCATGCGTGTGAATGAAATATTTAACTTGGCTCTGATTTCCCACAGCCTGAATTAGATGCATTAAGTTTGCTGATTGTGATTTTTCCCTTCGGTACCAATTAGCGAAGGAAAATACTAGGAAGTTGGAGCTCTTTCCCATGTTTTCTCCATGTTAATACAAAACAGGAAAACGATGAGGATAACACGATGGTGTCTTGAGTGCTGCACCACTCTCATTTTTGTTCATGTAAATAAATATATGCTGTCTGCTTTAAATGCTTAGAAAGTAAAAGCTACCTTGTGAAAATGACAACTGTGAAGATTACAGTTTGTGTTTGCATTAATCTGGATCACTGAAGATGGAAAAGCCAAAATACCAATCTGCGTAAAGGTTTCCTTCTCCTGTCACAGGATGAAGGATTGTTTTTTCACTAGGTGTTTAAAACCCCTGAACTTTAGAGCGGAACACGTGCGCTGAATTTGTTCTGTGCTGGTAATTGAAATGCAATTGCCTGAGAAGTGGGAAGTGTGCTGTGTGAGATATGAGCAAGGCACAATGCATTGAGTAGGGGGTCTCATTCGAACTTTACATCTGGCACCCTTTCTGGAAAGCGCTGTTCCCTGCCCTGTCATCTATCGCCTGGCGTGTGCAGCAGCTCATTTCTCATGGCTAGCAAGCTGGCATGTAGTACCGATTTATACTCTGTAGCCAACACAGAGTTAGTGGGGCAAAGCGTCCAGCAGGCCCACACTGTCCTCTGCAGCAGTCACAGCCTCACTTAGGGGGCTGCCAGTGCAGCTGCAGTGGGATGAGAGTTGCTTACAGAGGGCTTTCAAGGCACGACGTGAGAGAGGCTGTTGGGAATGTGTACCTTAGGGAATTAATTGAGGCTGCAATAAGACTTTGAAGGAGGTGAGAAGAGGGGAGAGTGAAGCACATTCACATTTTGATTATTCATTTAGTTTCCTCATCACCATTTTCCTTAAGTGCTCACCAGTAGGGAAGAAATAGTAGGCTTTTTTTTTGTTTGTTTGTTTGTTTTCAGAGAATAAAAACTTACTATTTTAGGATGACCTTGCTCACTCTGTCCTCCAGCCATTTTTTACATCTGCTGTACTTGCATAAAGGCTTTAGTTTTAAATTTATAAGGAAAGTGTCATGTGGTCTACCTAGACTTCAGCAAAGCCTTTGACACTGTCTCCCACAGTATTCTCCTGCAGAAGCTGGCAGCCCGTGGCTTGGGCGGGTACACTCTTGGCTGGGTAAGGAGCTGGCTGGAGGGCCGGGCTCAGAGAGTGGTGGTGAATGGAGTTAAATCCAGCTGGTGACCGGTCACGAGTGGTGTTCTCAAGGGGTCGGTGCTGGGGCCTGTCCTCTTCAATATCTTTATTGATGACCTGGATGAGGGCATTGAGTGCATCCTCAGTAAGTCTGCAGATGACACCAAATTGGCTGGGAGTGTGGATCTGCTTGGGGGTAGTGAGGCCCTACGGAGGGATCTGGACAGGCTGGAGAGCTGAGCTGAAGCCAATGGGATGAGGTACAACAAGACCAAATGCTGGGTCCTGTACTTCAGCTACAACAGCCCCAGGTAGTGCTACAGGCTGGGGGCGGAGTGGCTGGAAGACTGTAGAGGAAATGGACCTGGGGGTATTGATTGATGCTCGGCTGAACATGAGCCGACAGTGTGCCCAGGTAGCCAAGAAGGCCAAGGGCATCCTGGCTTGCATCAGAAACAGTGTTACCAGCAGGAACAGAGAGGTGATTGTCCCCCTGTACTCAGCTCTGGTGAGGCCGCACCTCGAGTACTGTGTCCAGTTTTGGGCCCCTCACTGCAAGAAACACATTGAGGCCCTGGATCGTGGTCAAAGAAGGGCAACAAAGCTGGTGAGGGGTCTGGAGCTCAGGCCATATGAGGAGAGGCTGAAGGAGCTGGGAATGTTCAGCCTGGAGAAGAGGAGGCTCAGGGGAGACCTTATTGCTCTCTATAACTTCCTGAAGGGAGGTTTTGGTGAGCTGGGGGCCGGCCTCTTCTCTTGTGTCATTAGTGATAAGACTAGAGGCAATGGTTTCAAGCTGCGGCAGGGGAGATTCATGCTGGACATTAGGAAATATTACTTCTCAGAAAGGGTGGTCAGGCAGTGGAATGGCCTGCCCAGGGTGGTGGTGGAGTCACCGACCCTGGGGGTGTTCAAGGAACGATTGGATGTTGTGTTGAGGGACGTGGTTTAGTGGGAGCTATTGGTGATAGGTGAATGGTTGGACTGGATGATCTTGTAGGTCTTTTCCAACCTTGGTGGTTCTATGATTGTATGATTCTAAGTAGTTCAGCACAAAATTTCATCTCATTAATTATATAGACACTGCAAACTTCTCCACATATGGCTTAAAAAATATCTCACTGCATATATGTAATTGTATTATGACAGAGTGTTTGGATTTGGGGGAGCTGATAGCATATTGGGGGTAATACTTGAGATTTTTGTGAGGTTTTATTTTCCTAAGGTAGGCTGCTAATTGACTTTATGTAGTAGAGAAGAGTAGGCTAATGCTTGTCTTGAATTAGCTGTAAGAATTAAAAGAAGTTTCATGTTTAAAATGCAGAGGGGGACTTACAAATGCTGGTAGCTAAATTTGGGAGTTAAGACTTGTGGGTTGCTGATTACCCCCAATGGATTGTTTCTGCCAAACTTGTATCCATGCAAGATTTACTGCTGTTGGTAGCATGTTTGTTATAAAGCTAAACACTTAACTTATCTCCCTGTGTTGTAGCATGCATGTTGGTTACCTAGTTGCATTTATCATTAGTCAGATGCTCAGAGGAGAGATGAGCGGGTTTTGTTTTGTCAGATTATTGTGTAATGGTTTCTTGTACTCCTGCACTGCTAAAGTTATAAAATCAATGGGATTTTTTTTAAAGGCTTCCACTAATTTCTTTGGGCTTTACCCATTCTGTTATTTGTTAGTGCTAGCCATGTACACCCTGCATGACAGAGCTGCCACAGAATGCAGTGTAAGATGAATACATTTTAAAGTGAAACTTACACTTGAAACAGCAATTTGCATGAAAGTATTAATTTGTATCTTACAGATGCAAAATGCCCCCTAAATGTTGTCATTATGCAGTGTTGTCACCTGTTAATTCAGGATGTTCAGTGCTAGAATTATTTAAAATCTCCAGATGTTTTTTTTTTTTTTCCAAAGTAATTGGGTAAAAGAGAAGAAATGTGACATGGTATAGACCAGGAAATAGCTGATGCTAGAAGAGGTTACAAATAAGTTCAGCCACAAGAGCCTTCTTATATTGTTGGGGAGAATGAGCAGAAGATTGAAAACCAAGTGCCTTGTTATCTTATAGCAGACTTAGAGATTTATGACTGAAAGGTGTGTATGGAAAATGCTGAATGCTCGCTTCTGGTTGTGCCACTTGCTGCTTGCAGGAGGAAATTTTGAGTGGGGCCTGGGATAGAGCACTGGGCAAAGGTTACTTGTGTGCTGTGTGACCCAAGTGTTATTCACTGGAACCAGATACCGGGGACATGCAGAACAACTCTTTGTGGCAGCAGATAGGTGTACAGGCAAACTCCAGCTTTGTGGGTGCAAACAGTCAGAAAGGACTCAGACCTTATCGCTCACATGGATCAAGAGGAGCGAGGGTGATACTGAAGTGCAGGAGGTTGAAGGAGATTTTTGAGAAAAGCAGCAAAAACAGTGTTCTGTACCTTACAGCGTAAAAGTGTTTTTTCTTGCTGGTTTATTTTTTTTAGAAAAAAAAAGGTAATGCGTCAGTAGACATTTTCAAGCTAGGGAATATTTATAGTCCCAGCTTCCTAGATTTCACTCGCTGACGGGTTTGTTTAGACTTTTAGTAAGCTTTCAAATATTGAAAAGCCTTGAGAATGAATTCAAACCATCTGAATTATCATCCAGTAATGTTGGATGGAATATATTTCTTTGTGAAAGTGGAGTTCTGGTTTGTTCGCTGTCAGGGCCTGGTTAAAAGCACTGGAAGTAATACGATTGGGTTAAAAACCAAAAGAACTCTTTATCATTCATGTAACAAGGCAAGCGTGGTTCCTGTAATCAAGTGTCCTTCACTGAAAGTCCAAATATAGTAAGTGATTTCAAAGCATTTAAATGACTTCTGTATCAAATCCCATTGAGCTTTTGAAAACCTTATGTTGCCAACCATACTTACGTAATATGATCAAACGGTGTTTGTGGGCTTGTAGGACTGAATCCAAAGCAGAAATATTGTGAGTATCTTAGTGGGATGATTGCTTAGTCAGCATACGATAGGGTCCTGCGTGCTGACTTCACTTAATTGCATTTCAGATGTAATTGCTTAGTTTTCTTGTATAAAGCATATACACATTTAACAGTGCAACAGTTCATATCAACTTTGAAATGAGTTGCGTGTTGGAATGAATAATACAGTTTTACATTCAAATATTTTCACCAGCTGGCAGGATAACAGAGCAAACTGCTCTTTATTTGATCAGTATTTAGCTTTCAGTGTCGTAGTAAAATTTCAGAGCGTTCAAATGAGAGGATGCCATAAAATGGGATGAATAGCTAACCTTAGCTTGGTCCGTAGTTCACAAATGGGAAAATGGGTCATAAACACATGGTCGTTTATTAGCATTCTAAATATCAGCGTGAAATGTTTGTCTGTGGCTGTGGACAGAAATGTAACTATTTTCGTTGTACATCTATGCTGAACACAATGCCATAGTGCAGTAGTCTTGACTTCTTATTGGTAGTTCTTTCGTATGTTTGTGTCTGCATCACTTCACATTAGATTATTATTGTTCCTGTGCATAACCTGTTTTGGGAAAATACATTCTCAGAATGACGTTGGCGCAGCATTCGTGACTATTTGGATTCTGTAGCAGTATATTGCATTTTCTTGTGCTGTGTGACCTATTTTCCAGATAACTTTCAGTTGGAAATAACTGCTTTCAGGTATTTGTTGTGCTTTGCAGAGGTGGCATCGCTATTTTCTGTAAGGGACAGACTTCTTGCACAAGGATTTTTAGAACGAGTGTAAGGAAAAACTGGGGAATCCTGAGTCTTATAGGACTGTAATCCATGTGTTCTCCTGTTCCTGTGCAGTTCTGTTGTGCGGTGTTTAACCTTCTCCTGCCCTTAACTCCTTTTTATGTGCCTCAGGATGTACGCTGTGTTTGTGCCTCGGGAGCTTTGGTGGCAATAGGATTTTCCCTGAATAGAGTGATCAGGTATATTGCTTTAAAAAGGGAATGAGATGGTCCCGCCAGTGTACTCAGCAATCCTGTGGGAAGCAATTTAACTGTGGAAATGTAGGGGTGGGAGTGATATTTAAAATAAAACTGAAGTTCTGGTGCCCTGAGCCAGCACGACTCAGATTCCCATACTTTCTTGTTAAATTCAGATGAACTTGGGAGAGCAATAGCCACCATTGGTACGGATGTTTAACATTCAACACTTGAACTTGAAATTGTAGTTTTGGTCCTTTTGCCACCAGTCTGTGCCATAATAAACAGTTGTTCTCGCACCAAAAAGAGCTTTGCTTTCAGTGAAATCTGAATGCGTACGCTATGTAGGAAAGAAGCAAGCCCGTAGTCCAGAACAAGCTGTAAGCTCTAAAATTCCAGGGCGTGATATTTGGTATAGGGCAGTTTCAGC
Source organism: Alectoris magna (assembly GCA_030625065.1). Taxonomy (NCBI): domain Eukaryota; kingdom Metazoa; phylum Chordata; class Aves; order Galliformes; family Phasianidae; genus Alectoris; species Alectoris magna. The sequence continues at coordinate 30,935,957 of CM060562.1, read as the reverse complement.
AGCGTCAGTGACTTGAATGATGAATCAGTAATGAAAAAATGAGTTATTCCATCCACACAAATTCTGCTTTTATGATTACATGCATTGTCAGTACGATGTAAAGTCTTCGCACAACGTAGCTTGGAACAGAGAAGACTGATGTTCTTAGGGGTTCTGCATTCCCCTAACTAGCCTTTTTTTTTTTTTTTTTAAGAGTTTTATTAAATGGCACAGCTTTTTTCATATTATATGCTATAAGTGGGAGAAATCCAACTACAGCCACTGACCTTCAGCTTTTTTAAAAAGCTCTTTGTCCTGATACATAGAGGGCACTGCTTTGTACATTAGTGAAGACCGGAGTATTTGTCTGGTTAGCCAACTGATAGCCTGTTTTTTAAGGTACTTTTGTTCCAAATAAGAATCTATGACTCAAAGTGTTTACCTTTTAAGGAAGTAGAAATGGTAAGAGGAAGGACAGATATGATGGGCTCCCATTGGAGCTGAGAGGAGAGAGGTTTGTTCAGAAACTCTTCTTCTCCCCATACACCATTCTGTTCCTGCAGTTGAGGAGGCTTCTGGGCTTTTCTTGATGCTGTGGGATGAAATGTTCCTGGTTGTTGTTTCTACAGAAACAAGCCCTGCCTTCATAGTGTGAACACTTTTATTATAGATGTTGCCAAAAAAAAAAAAAAAAAAGAGAAATAGGAATGGAGTGTATTCTTACATGCTAGCAAAAAAAATACAAAAAGGAATATATCCTTCATTCCTTTGAAACTGTCAACGCAAGGATGGTTGTGTTGCTGTAGCTGACTGGAAAACTAAGATGAGTTACTTAAATGAAAGTTAGAATTGTGTTTGTCGAGAAGCTGCTAGGAAAGTGTTGGTCACATATACAATGAGTGAGAAAATGTAGTCTTAAAAGTAGTGTGAGATGACTGGGGACATAGGAGGATTTAGGTTTTAGGGAGCATATAAACAGGAAGGGGAACAGCTGTTTATGAGGGTAGACAGTGATAGGACAAGGGGGAATGGTTTTAAACAGATACGGGGAGATTTAGGTTAGATATTAGGCAGAATTTTTTCACTCAGAGGGTGGTGACGCACTGGAACAGGTTGCCCAAGGAGGTTGTGGATGCCCCATCCCTGGAGGCATTCAAGGCCAGGCTGGATGTGGCTCTGGACAGCCTGGCCTGGTGGCTGGCGACCCTGCACATAGCAGGGGGGTTGAAACTACATGATCGCTGTGGTCCCTTTCAACCCAGGCCATTCTATGATTCTGTGGTTCTCCTTAAGTTTCTTTTTTTTTTTTTTTTTTTTTTTTTTCTCCTTCCCCAGGAAGAGTGTTCTAACATGAAAAAAGCTATTTTATAATGCTAAGGCATTTAATTTCAATGTGAGGGTTCTAAAAGCTCCATTGTTTTTGTTTTTTTTTAATGTTTAGAAGTCTGTCTAGAGCACGTGGCTGTAGAGTGGTGTATCTTTCCTTTATATTTTGTGCAAAGCCAAGAGCCGACTGCATGAGTTTAATGGTTGCGTTGTGTCTCTTGTGCCACTCCTATTGCGATGGGTGGGGGCTTTCAGACAGCTTGTTTCAGAAGCCTTAAGGTGATGATTATACCAGTCTCTGTTGTTATCGCACTTATATTGAAGCAGTGAGCCTTAGCTTTGTATTTTTTTTTTATCAATTCAAACAATTAATTTTATATTTGACTTGAAAAAAGGTAACATGGGTTCTTTGCTAAGCTTTAGAATTTGGATAGGGTAGCAAAGTTTGATCCATTAATTGCGTGATGCATGGAAAATGAAAGCTTGAATTGGTGTTCAGCGGTCTTGGTAATTCTACTTCTCAGACAGTGTACAACTTCTTTTTGAGGAAAGCTTAATTCTGAAGTGTGAAGTTGCAGCTCATTGAAAGTCTGAGGTCTTCACTTAAGAAGGGGACTTGTGGAATAATAAATCTTTTCTGTGCTTTTTCCTGTTGCTGTTTTAACCTTTATAGAGGAACTTACAAGCTTTGAAATTTGTTTCGTCAATAGACCTGTTGGGACTGTCAGGTCAGTGCTTGGTTTGGCTGGATTTAATAAAGTCTCAAGAAGGGAGAGCTCTCTTCAGCCTTTACTGAGGGATCAGGAAGTGAATTGAATTACGCAGTATTGTTCGTTTTAGCTTTGCTCAAGCGTTTTGAGAATGCCTCTCTTATTCCTTTAAATAGATTAAATATTCATGTTGCCTTTGATTTCCTGGGTTAGTTTTTTGATAATAATACTTCCCAATGTGTTCATTCTCCCGTGCTGTAAATTACTTATTCTTACACTGAAAGGAGAAGCAGAATAAGAGCCCAGAATTCCTGTAGTGTAAAAAGGAAGCAAACACACACATTTTGCTATTCATTACTTTTACTTTAATTGCTATGAAAGTGTTCTGGGTTATTTTTCACATATGACACTGAATAAGATAAGACTTATTTCTGTTATCAGAACAGTCAGTGTTTCCCCTTGTGTAAATAAGACAAGACCCCTGCATCAATAACTCCGGTTGTTACGTGTGACTGATACGATGTCAGTCGTACATTTCATGTTTTTTTATGAGTAATTTGTTTCCTGTAGATTGATTTTCAGATCTCACAGGATGGATGGTGATTAGCAGTGCCCACCGCAGCTGAATTTCACGGTGGCCTTGCTATACAAATGTAAGCAGGCTGTGATTCAAGTTTTGCAGAGTTCAGGGATGGTCTTCTGAATACGAGGCAAGACTTAATGTGATTCATCCACTGATACTGAAGTGTGGTAATGTGGTCCTATGAAACGTTTCCTTTAGGCAGTAAATTCTCACCAGTGCTGCTACTAGTTGAGCTGATTTGGTGTTAACAGCAGCAGGAACCCTTACGCTTTGCAGATGTGAGAGTACCTAGAGAGTTACAAATGTTCAGCGCAAACTGGCGGAGCCCCACAGAGTGCAAGTTCTGTAGCACTGTAAAAAGGCAGCATGCTACAAACCTTTGTCCCGTGCTGGTACTGTTCTTTAATGTCTCATCATCTTAGCATTCTTGGGCAGAGCCTATTAAGTGGTTCTGTCTGTGGTATGCTTTAAGGTATACAGTCATCAGAGTTCTTATTGAATAAATGATCAATTTAGCGTGGCTTTGTGTGTGTGTAGACTCTGGCTGAGTGTGAGAGCTGATGGGAGGTTAGCACCACCTAATACAAGGCAAGCAATCTCTTCCTAACTTCCTTTCCCATTTTCCCGTTGCTATGCCTATTGTATTTTTTGTTTTGTTTTGGTGTTGTTTTTTTTTTTTTACTTTTTAGTTTTTTTTGAAAAGTTCTGCAGATGATTTTTATGCCCAGAGCTAAACTGAAATGTGGAGACCAGAACTGAGCTTGTCAGTTAGACGATGGAATAAGGTCCCAGTTCTTCACAGGATGCACTCAGGGAAAGGAATAGGTGGAGTGCTGACTGTCACATACCCTCCTGTATCAACTCCAGCTTGTAGATGAATGGTCTAAATAAGGAGTTGCGTACAGTGTTTCGATCCTTGCCAAAGATAATAGTAGTAGCATAAAAACTTACTGTGATGAGTGTGAGATAAAATTATTTTCAAACGGGGAATCTTTTAAGGCTTTGAGATAACACACTAAAATGGCAGCTCTTCACTTCTGTGATTTTTTTTTTTTTTTAATGTCCATAGTTTCTGACTTTTATATGCTCTGTTTAGAAGATCATGTGTAAAACTTGAATGGAAAAAGTGAGTATCCCAGTATTAGTCATGACCTACTAAATGCTTCAGTTTGTGTGATCTTATTTGTTAGTAAATAATTTGGGAGCTATGCAATCTGGTGTGGTAGCACATTCAGTGTTCTTGTAATTGCTTATTTTGCAGTCTCTCAACCTTCAGCTGGTAGCATGGGGCTTGCCCTGCCTCTGTTGTCGTCATCCACCTACACAAGCATGTTGGATAGGTGAAAGCAGCTTCTGAGCAGTTTCATGTGATGGACTGGTTACATACCAAATTTAAGAAGCAAGTCAGGTTTAGATTGAGGACAAAATTCTTCCTGTAGTCATGATGAGGGCATTAAAAGCAAAACAGGGGTACTTGTCTATAATAGTCTATTTATCTTCCCCCTGCCCAGTCATTTAGTCAAATAATTGTCCAAAATGTATAGACTTGAATAAATCTTTCTTTTGAATCCTGTTTAATATTTTGTCTTATCTTCTTTTCTGGTAGTAAGACTTGTGAGTGAAGAGTACTAGAAGAAGAGAACATTCCTGATTCTTATTGCTATGATGTGGAAGACAGGCAGTAAGGGGAAGGATATCTTGGGTCAGTTTGTTTCCTCTGTTCTTTTCTACTCTTCCCTAGGAACTCGTACTGATACTGGAAATATGAAGCAGTAGTTTTTCTGCATGCTGCAGTTGAACATACAGAGGAGAGAACAGCTCTCGGTCACCATCAGAACAGCTGAAATTTTTGCCATGGCACAGCTCTTGGATGTTTGAACTAAGAATGTTTTATTGGGATTGCCAGATTAACTATGTTAACTACCCCATCTTGAATATTTAGGAATGAATTGTTGCTGTTTCCTTTGGGTGTTTTGAGAAATACACTGTTATATACGTGTTCTGAGGAGGTGAAGGCAGCATGAAAGATGGGGGAAAAATCAGACAATGTGGGTGCTTTAAGACTAGTGTGTAAATGCCAGTGCAGGTCCATAAGGATCAAACATGTTGGATCTAATTCAGCGTGGGTGTATTTGGTCTGAGCTGATTTTTGTGCACCATGCTCAGTCTGTGAGAGTGTCAATGGAAGATAACCTCCTACTGTGGACTTGTTGGTCCATGCAGTGTTAGTAACCATGCACTTAGTAAGGAACTAAGAAATTGATGTCTTGGATGTTGTTGACTTTCTAGACCAGGAAGAATAAAGTTTGAAACTCACAGAAATATGGCCTGATAATTTTTTAGTTTTGATTGACATAATTAGGTAAATGTGGAAAGATTTTGTCCCTCTGTGTAAAAGAGAAAAAAGGAAAAGCATCTGGATTATAGTTAATAACATTTATGTATTATGGCTCAAAATACTTTCATTTAACTTTATCCTTTCACTTTGATCATTTTGTTATTTACACTTAAATTATGCAGACATCCGTGTAGTCAGCTTTCACATTTCTGAGGGTTATTCTTTTATCACATGGGTTTGTTATTTTTCCAAGAGTTTGTTTTCTCAGTGAAAGAAATTCTTAATTGAATTGCTAATATGCCAGTTCTGTTCAATGAATCAGGGTACATGTTGTCTTGCATTAACTTGTAGGAAAATAAAATGCCAAAGACCAGAATGCTGTGTTCTCAAAGAATGCATAGGGTGCTCTTCATCTGGTTTTGGGAGCAGCTTTACTATTCCTTGGGTCTTCTGTGTTTGATCTCAGTTGTGTTGTTACGTGTAGACAAGGACAAATAGCTAGACCTCTGGCTAGCTATAGTAATGAGAAGATTGAGGATAACTTAGTATTTGCTCTCAGATTAGAGAGGGACAGATTTTAAATGCATGTTTTGAAAGTAACTTTTTTTTTCTTCCTGTGATTGGGGCATCTAATGTAGTTTTTCTTTCTGAAAGTAGATTACTGCATCTCTTATTGCATTTGCTCTTGGAGATACTGCGTTTGTATCTAGAGCACTTTAAAAAATTACTTTGACATCATGAAGCTCTAAGTTGTTTTAAAGGTGTTTCCTGTTTTAGGTCACATGAATTCTGGACACTAAAGCAGTTTAATCTCAGAATGATTACTATATTACGCTTTTTAATGTACACTTAATGTGTTAAATTAAAAAAAGGCACAACCAGTCACGAACAGTGAAAACCTGCACAAAAATAGCAGTTAGGTGTCATGGGGGGAGGCTCTGCTGAGTGTGTGGATCAGAAGTGATGGGAGAGGCAGTGATTCCTCCTGGGGTTAGCAGGGAGAAAACGAGCATAGTGATGAACTGTGCGCTTTCTTGTGTAAAGCATTCAAAACTTGTATGGTTGCAGTGTTCCTTTTGCTGCTTGAAAGAACATTCAGTATTTCTTAACTGTGCAGACTTATACTTTTATTTTTCACTTTGGCATTTGTCTTTAACGATATGGTTTGGGAAGGTTTATAGAGCCATGCATCTCATACAAGTGAAGGGTTTGAGGGGTGGCGGTAGTCATGACCATCATCCGCTGTCATAGAAACACCAGAGAAGGGAACATTGAATAGAGTGCTTCTCTTAAAAGAAGGAGCTGCTTCTATGTGTGCTGACAGTTGATCTGTAGTGAACAACCTGTGATATGCCTGGATGCACATTTATGAAAAAATCTCAACTTCTAGGAGTAGTTTAATATCTTGCTTTGCATAAGGCTTTCTGTTTATCACTGTCGGCCTAACTCTTGCTCATAGTGTTTCTTTTATTTTCTTGAGGGCTTGTTTGTTCTTTTTAAATGGTGTTGCCAAAGAGTTATGTTTATATTGGTTTGTTCCTTGAACTCTTTGTTGTTGCGAGTTTTACCTGATTTATTTTGTTTTTCAGAAACGTCAGAAGTTGAACGTTTAACACAAACATCTTAAGGGCTGTGTTTATACACGGTTTCTTCTGGTTAGAAATGCTGTGTTCCTTTGAATCACACTAAGCTCTGGCTTTGTGTTTTTAAAAGAAAAAAACAACAACAACAAACCAGAAGTTTGACCTCTTCTCAAGTTAAAATACCCGAAATGTTCATCTGGGCTATGACTTTGCATAAGGTGTTCAGCATGGGTATTATGTTGCCCTTTGCTGCGGTACAGCTAGCAGGTGGAACTCTGATTCTTTACTCCAGGATGGTTTTTTGAGGCTGGGAATCTCTGTTCGCATTCTGAGAGGTGAAAAATCTGATAAAAAGTTCTTATCTGCAAGCTATTAGAAAGTTAATCAAAACTTCTGGGTGATTTAGAACGAGCATGCAGGTGTGTATCTGCTACCAGCAGCAAAAAGACCTTGGGTTTTTTTTTTGTTTTGTTCTGTTTAGCATTGGTTATCATGACTCACCAGTCAAAGTTTCACTTCTGAAAGCTATTTTTTTCTTTTTCCTTCTCTCCTGTTTCTCTTTAATTCTACTTTCTGGGTAGAATTACGTTCTGCCAGAATAGATGGTTCTACTCTTCAGAAAGTTTTGTTTAAACAGTTCACTGGAAGATCGCTCCTAGTGCAGACATTGATGCAGTTAATTTTGAATTTCTACAGAAAGTAATACTCTTATTCTGTAGGACAGCATCGTGAGACCTGGCTACATTTTCCCAGGCGAGAACCAAAAATGACTGCCTCTAATCAGGTACAGAGGCAGCACTGATCTAAATAAGAGCTGAGTTGCTTCCTGGCTGATGATTGGGAACAAGGCTTGCTGGGGTGGAATAATGTGAGTTTCCCTCAGCTAACCCTTTGAAGATTTCACTAAAACCTGGTTTAAAAGGGGAGGAGGAAATGTGCCTGTGAGCTTGCATACTGGTGACTTCTTTTAGACAGTTTATGAACAGTAATAAGATAGGACTGCAGGCACCTCATTGAAATCATTCATGTGCTTTTCAAGAAGTGTTTCAATTCTGCCCTGATATGTAAATCCAGATTTAGAAACATAACAGACAGAAAGAAAAGGTAGAGTATTTCTTGAACAAAGCAAGAAAGCGTTCCTTTTCCAAGACTAGTAGGAGCTGCATTGCATTTATCATTGAGCTGGATACCTTGCATTCTGTGCTTTTTCTTTTTAACTTGTAGAAATAAACCATCAAAATAATTCTTGGGGTTCTGACTCTTCTTGTCATATCTTTTATGTATAGCGAACCTTTAAGTGTTTTCTCCCTTTGTACTTGTGATGATCAACATTTCAAATGTTTTTTTGCCTGTGTAATGTTAAGCATTAGAAGTATCAATGCAACAGTGGTGTTAGTGTGCTTAAGAAAATGTGTTTATGAATTCTGGCCTAATACTGTGCAACAGCATTTTTAACTAGTTTAAATAATTTTAAATAAGCTGTCTTTGTAAAGGTTATTTGATGTGCATTTGTACAAACAATCAAGGGTTTTGAAATACTTTGCAAGGCATTTTTTTGCCCTACTAATTCTAGGGCATTGTAATACTAATAAGCATTTTCAATTGTCTTTAGTCAGAAAAATAATTTTGGTGTAAACATGAAGGTAATGAGAAAACATCTTACACTTGAAGATCCATTTCTTCTATGTTCTCGCTTACTTCTTCTGTCTTCCCCTGTATTATGCTGCTGTAGTAGTAGTGCTGTCTAATAACAAATGATGGGTTGAATCTGAACTAGTTTTGTATGTCGGGTTTTTGGGGGGAGGATGGGGTTGGCTTTTGTTGCTTCAGGGTTTGGTTTTGTTTTGTCTTGCATTCCATGCTTAACTTTGACTTGGTAAGTAACTTTCTTCACTGTTTTGAAAATCTAGGTAGTATCACGCTTCTTGTTTAATGCAATAAATGTCAAGCTTATATATCCTGGCTAAGGTGAATGAGAGGGTTTAAAAGCAAGGCCTTGTTAAGTTACAGTAATTTCCACAAGACTATTCAACTACATAAATTCTGGAAAAGAGCTGACTAGAAGATAGCAGCTCTCAAGAAATAGATATGGAAGTTAAAACAGAGAGATGAACATGAACCTCGACTCATCTCATCTCGACTTTAAAAAAAACCAAAAACACAAAGTCAAAGAGAAACCCAAAATCAAAACTGAAAAACAAAACTAAGTAATGATCCTTTCTTTACTTTCTGCTAGTAGTCGTCTTCCTTCTCTTATCCAAGAACCAATATCAGCAACAGATAAAACCTTAATTATAGAGGTATGATTTTGATTTATAGCCAAGAATACTGCTAGGCACACTTGTGTTAAGGTTTCAGTTATGCGCAGCTTCGTTAAAGCTGCTGTTAGGAGTTCTGATTCAGTATGACAGTTGTGGTTGGACAAGGAATGGAAGAAATGTAGAATGAATGGGAAGAAATGTAGAAAAGCTCAAAAATGGTCAGGGTGTTGGAAAATGTGGTCTTTTAAGGACATTTGACATAACTGTCATTGTTTTGGCCTTACACGTGGTGGATGACCTGAGTCTTCAAGTCTGTTTAACAGCTTTGCATGCTGAAAAGATGTTATATCTTTAAACTGAACAAGAAAGGGAAGTTTTTATATTTTTCCTAATCTAAATAGAGTTGTTGGAGTTGCAGAGTGTTGGAATAACCGTCTTGGGAACATTTGATGTATCAGTGTCATGCCTTTAAGTCAGGGGATGAAATAGATGCCTTCTTGATGTCTTTTCCAACTGATTTTTTTTTCCTAAGAAAGTTGTGATATTTATTACTGATCCTGCGATTTAGGTTTTTGAGTTCTGCTCATCAGTGGAGCGTTGGAATGTCTGATCTGAAGAAAAAGATACACTTAATACAATCTAATATTGTAAAATCTGAGGAAGGTGCTTGTGTTGTCATAAGGCAAATTATTTATTACCCACAATGCATATAAATAGTGATGTTATTGAGGAATTGGTAGAAAGTAGGTGGATCAGCACATTCTAATTTTATTCTTACTTTTTCTATTGAAGGCCTCTTTTAGTTAACTAATACAGAATCACAGAATGGTTGGGGCTGGAAGGGACTTCTGGAGATGATTTAGTTCAGCCTCCTGCTGAAGCGGTTCCCTACAGTAGGTCTCACAGGTGGGTTTCCAGGCAGGTTTTGAATATCTCCAGAGAAGGAGACTCCACCACCTCTCTGGACAACCTGTTCCAGTGCTCTGTCACCCCTGAAGTAAAGAAATAGTTCCTCATGTTTGTGTTGAACTTTCTGTGTTCTTGTTTGTACTGTTGGCCTTTCTCCTGTTGCTGAGCACCACTTCTTTTTTCAACCTTTTTACTGTCCTTTAAACAATAGACTGTACATCTTTGTGGAAAAGATTCAGAGAATTTCTAGGGGAATGTTTGGTACAGGGTTTTGCTGCTGAGGGTTTTTTTTATTCTTTATTTTTTAAGTGAGTGTAGAGACTTGTATTTATGGAGCATTTATCTTTGACTGGAGAGCAACAACTTTGTACACTGAGCTAGAAACTGAAATGAATCTGTTCTGAGTTGTTCCAACCCTTCTTACCTAGTTTAAATGCATTAGATTCTTTGCAGTTTCTTGTATGAATTGTTTGGATAAGGCTGTAAATTGAAACTCCATCAGTGCTTTTGTCAGAGCCCAAGATACATTTTGTAAGAATAAGGAGCTGCTTTGTTGCAGTGTTTTCCCTGTTTTCCCTCTTGTGTATTTGTGCTGTGCTCTGGCATTACTGTAAACAAAGCATTTCAGTGTCCTTTTATATTTAAAATATAAAAAGTGCTTCGGCCATGGATTTTTAGGAGAATTCTTTAGCGTAGCCAATAATAAATCAGAGTTCAGCTACTTCATTGGGATGCACTGGCATATCTTTTGACTGTGGAAAGTTGCCAAAAGGGCAACTCTAATATTCTGTGCTGTGCATAAAGTTTCTTCTCCATTTCATTTCAAATTGAAGTAGGATGATGAGGTCTGTGCTGGCATGTGCCTTAACTTTCTGCTGCTTACCAAAAATCTAGCAATGGTAAGGAACGCTGCGTAGTTTATGATGAAAATAAGGAATCCGGGAATCAAAAGCAGAATATTCGTGTATTGTTCAAGCTAGAAAAACTGTTATGATAACAGTAATAACAACAAAATCTTACTAATAACGCTTCCTAACTGAGCTGGAATTCTTACAAGTAAATACCCCAAGCACGGGGGTGTAGAACAGCTCAGGAAGGAGAGACATTGACTGCCTTGGGGAGACATTTGACTTCAGATTTTAGTTGAGTAAAAAATCGGTTTGAGTCTGTGTGGACATTTGTTTGCCAGGTTCGCTGCAAGTTCATCTGCATTTGACATGCTTCACTTCTGCTCCTTTATGTGAAAAGAATTTGGCATACATAATTCTGAAAGAATTACTGAGCCGCCTCAGTCTAAAAGCATGAATAATTGTTTAAACTGTCCAAAAACACTCTTGTCTGTATCCTATTAGCAAGATTATAAATTAAGGAGGAACCAAAATATCGAATATACAGCGTATACTAGACCTATGAGTTGGCATCAGATTTAGAACAGTGAAATGGCTTTCTTGAGAAGCTGGAGGATATACGGAAATTTCAAGAGGATGATTGAAAGTCTTATTAACTCAGTCTAATTAACCTCCTTTCTGTACAAGGTGAGGTGTTCTATGCTCTGAGCAAATGATGAGAAGTGTAAGGGAAGTACCGAATTGAATCAATTTTCTTTTCATGATAAATAACCCTTCGAGTCTGGTTAGATAAAAGTAAACACATGTGGACTGCGGTTCTGCTTATACTGTGTGCCAGGATTCCGCTCAGAGTGAATTCTTCAGCAGAGTTATAAACCTTTGAAAATTGCTTTATAATGGAAACAGTGACAGACCATTAACTACGGTAGTATAAATGCATTACTTTAACATATGTTACAGTTGTCCTAAGTTGCCAAACACATGAAAAAACAGCATGTGCAGGAAATTCAGGGAGGAGGCTTCTGTGTAGTTTTAACTAATTAATGACGTGACTCAGTGCATGTTAATGTTTCTCAGACACACAGCCCTCGACATGCTGGGCAGGTGTCGTTCAGGGACTAAGAAAGATTTGACTGTGGTGACACTGACATCCCGCTCTGAGTGCTGTACTGGAAGAGGACCAAGAAGGACATGATGTGTTTAATCACCGGTGCAGTTATAGTGCTACTGAAGCAGATACTTTTTCTGACTGCCAAATCATAAGAACTTCTAAATCCGAAAGATATGCTGGGTATGCTGGAAAGTCTTGTAACCGATAAAAATGCAAAATCATACTTAAGCCACAAGTGCAAACTACATTCAAAATGAAGCGTCTAATACATGTGTCCTATATTAAAGCTTTTTTCTCCAAATTCCTTATTGTTCCAGTCCCAAAACACAACTTAAGAGGCATTATTTCCAGAAGTTACTGTTCTGTGTTTTTCTTTTCTCTTATAGGTATCATGATTATATGCGTATGCCAGAATTATTACTTAGTCTTTACTATAGTGCAGCTGTATGAATCTGCCCATTGGTGGACATTTGCATTAGTAATACTAGTTCACTATTTAAAATGTGAAGGAGTTTTCATGATATAGGTCAAATGGAGTGTTTTCTGTTGTCCTTTAGCACTTGTGTGAAGTATTAGTTTTTAGCGTTTCTGGTTTGCTTTTTCGTCTTTCTTCTTTAAAATGCGATTGGGGAAGCTGGGAAGTGCCTGACTGCTGGAAAATGTAAGGTTTTGTTACAAAACCTTCGGTATTTATTAGGTAAGCCTATCCAAGTTTCTTGGCAGAAAATTGTTTTTATTAGGATGTCTGAGGATGCTGAGATGAAGTGGATTTTTCTATAATGCTTTTGAACTCTCTCCCAGTGCTCTGAGTTTCAGCATGTATTTTATTCTAGAATCTTCAGGCTGAGGTTCTCTTTTAAATTCTGCCTATTAGAATCAAGTATGATACACCTATCAGTCTCTGAGATTTGGGGGTAAAACTCTATCTTCATTCTCTAGCTGTGGCTTCGTATTGTTTACTGGGGGAAGGGACTTCAGTGGATACAGAAAAGTAGAATGCACACTGTTTTGGAGGGTACCTCACAGTTGTATACTGCCAGATGGCAACAATTAAAAGGAATAATTAGTAGAGTAGGGTATATAATTCAAATAAATAATTTTCAATGCTTTTAGTGGAATAGGTGAGGCCATGCCTTCATAAGAACGTAATTAAAGTAATGTATGAAAAGGGAAGCGGAGTGGCTGAATAAGAATCTTAGTTCTTTTGATTTTGCCAATTAGTTACAGTATATCAATCTACAGAAGTGGAAGAATGTTATTTTTAGCAGTCAGTTCATCACTTTCTGTTGTGTGTATTTGATCTGAGGTGCAGTTGTTGATCTCGCTGAAGTTAAGCCCCGGTGGTTGTCTCTGTGTGTGTCTATTGGTTCAAATAGTTTCATTTGCTTTGGAAATTTGTATGTACAGTAATCCAAGTGAGGGATGATATGAATATCCCCAAATGAGGTTTTTTATTTTTACCTTTACGTATGATTTTTCACTTGAAGTATAAATATACTGTGAATTCTGGGATGACCTATTTCTGCAATTTCTTCCTTTTCAAAGCCCATGTCATTCACCGTTACTGCTTTCAAGGCTGTGTTTTTAAGGCAGTTTTTTTTCTGTTTTTTTTTTTTTTTGTTTTTTTTTTTCGTCTTGGAAGTTTTTTAAATAGCTGAGATTTTTTCAGACCAAGTTTTGTCGAATAGTTGCATGCAATACTTCTGAAGCTTCTGGGATTTTCCAGCTGGTTTGAAGCTCCCCTGCCTCTAATTTTCTCTGCCACTTGACCTTCCAAGCATTGTTTCACCTCATGGTTTCCAAATCTACATAATTCTTATCATCCTTTAGTTAAATGGTTTCTTTTTGGCAGATGGAAGTACCTTCAAGTAAGGTTTAACTTTATATTCTGCCTCTAAGATAATGCAATTCTATTTGACTTGATTTATCCATAAATATGAATGTCTTTCTGAATACCAGCTTAAATTATGGGCAGACGGAGATGGTAGGTTACTAATACAAAACTGACTTTGTAGGGACATTGTAGATATAAAATATATACTGCAGTAGCTCTGAACTAGATGCTGTTAAGCATGAAACTGACTTTTATGAGGGAAATCTGGGAATTACCTTAATATCTCTCATTAAAACCAGTGATTTGATGACTAATTCATAAGCATGTTGAATATCCCCAACCTAACTGTAAGAGAAGGGTGTGAAAGCGTTGGCTGTCAGTCTGAAGGCTTGCAGTCTGTTCTCCTTGCCAGGGTTAATGTGGGTTTTCAGCTCTCTGCGCATTATTTACCTTTACTCTCATTGTTGTAATGAACTTTCCTAGAAATCAAATGTGTACTGCATTTCCTAGAAATCATCTGCTTCTGAGTTGCTTTTTGTGTCTGTGAAGTGGAAACAACGAGGGCTGTACCAGGACCACCTTATGTCACGACCCTTTTCTGATATGAGCATTTCCAATGAAATTACCTTGAGAAATAACCTGTGTTCCAGATGTATATTTGAAAAGACTGTCAAGAACATAGAAATAAATAAATAAGTACGATTAATATAAAACAACAATGTGGATAGGAAGATTTACACGGGGAGAAATAGCACATGCAGGTTTGCTCAGTTTGAAGGGGCTAGTGAGAGCGAAGAGAAAATCCTAGGCAAGAGGGAAGGGATTTGCAGTGTAGCAGAACACCATTAAATGTGTGTTTTACTTGACAGACATTAACGCATCTCCCTCCTAAACTTGACATATCACACTGCTGGATGTTTTTGTTATAAAACTTTGGCTCTAATTAAGTATTGCACTTTCCACAAGGGGTAATGGTTAATCAGCACTGTTAGTATCTTAGTATTGGTTTATCTGCAGTGACCTCTGTATGGAAAAAGCTAAACAAAAAAAACCCCAAACAAACAAAAAAACCAAACACCTCAAGGAACAAGAAAAGCAGTCAAGGTTCTCATCCAGTGTTGCAGCCTCTGACTAACCTGCATGCCTTTAAAAAGCACATGAAGGCATCTGAAAGTGAACCTTGAAAGAGTAACAGTGAGCTGAAGTTGTTTTGCTTGCTTGTCCAATAGCACTGTCTTTAAAAACAAACAAACAAACAAAAAGACACCCTGTGTTTTTGTGTTAAGAGTAAATGGCAGCCCTTTTTTTTTTTTTTTCTCATGGCTGTATGTTATATTTGTGCATTTGTGTGTGGTTTTTCATTGTTGGTGTGTTGTTAAGTAAATATTATACGAGGATTTGGATTGATATTTAACAGCTGAGATGGTTGATGGAAACGTATGTCATTGCCCGTTCTGATGTCATCAATATGAACCATCTGAACTCTACCTCTCTTTTTCTTTGCTGCCCCTGGGGTTTAATGGCTTTGCAAAGAAGCTCCTGCCTGGCATATTGAGCTGCTCCAGAAGTTCTAATCCATAAGCAGTGAGTACTGAACTGCAGCACACTAATGCTGTAGGTGTTGACTCACAGTGCTGTTCTTAATTGCAGTTCTTTTGAAGGTAGAAAATCTGTGCAGACTGTCAACGTAGATATTGAATCTTTGGGTATACACCAGTATGATATGTATTTGTATGGCTACAAATGCTGTTCTGCTTTTCCTGGAAATTAACTTTTCTCCTGTGCGCATACTGCCTGTGTTTAAAACTAGCTTTCATGTGTCCATGGCTCTTGCTATAGCTGGCAAATGCTTATGGTCTCATATCTGCAGTGAACTGTGTTCTTCTAGAACTCTTGAGCTTGATGTAAACCAGCTTTCAAATGTGCATGAATTGAAAAGCATCTGTAATGTTTTCATGTGACTAATACTAAAATCTGATTGATTAAGTCTGGATTTCATTTTTAACTGGGAAGTCATTCAAAATATTCATTTGCAAGCTTGGGGGGAAAAGTATATAATTCTAATAGGTGTAATCTTTTGTGATTTAATTGCTTTGGAGAAAAAAAAAATCAAGATTTTTGGTTTGAGTCTCGATTCTTAAAAGTTTTATATTGTTCTGTGCAGATCTCAAAATTTTGTCCATGTTTGGCTAGAATTAGAAAACGGTTTAGATAGTCCCAGTTGTTTTTAAATATACATATTTACATAGATAAATATGCAGTTAATTTGCCTAAATGAGATCTTCCTGGTAAGTGGCTGCCCTGAGGAGGGTGAAAAGCCATCCATTCTGAGCATGGATGGCTTCAGTAGAACCTTACCTGCCAATATGTACTTTCAGGCCTGCTCAGGATGATGTTAATGCTTATAATGGCATTCAGGGAATGTTGGATGAATCAAATATTGGGCAGTGTGCACAGCAAACGGGCTGTACTTACCTAAAGATGCTTCAGTGCTCTGAGACTGTGAGCATATTCTCCAGGTCACTTTTTAAGGGAGGTGTGATATTAGAATACTTTGTAAGCTGCAGGAAACTGTGTGGTTTCGTTGTAGTCCTCGAGAGGGCTGTAGCCTTAACTTTGTTTTTGAGCCTGCTGACTTTCTCTGAGGTTGAACACTTGTGGCATAATTGCGTGAAGCTTTGGAGACATCTGGGAGACTTAAGATGTTGCTGTTATTCTCCAGCTGTTTTTCTCTCAGCTGAAGGTTACTGCCCTGAAAGTTGAGCCACATTAACAGATCATATGAACTATCCTAGTCCATGTCAGTGCAAAGTTAGCCAGGTTATTTTAAATTGCTGCTGGGTGCAGCTGAGGGTGGTGATGAACAGCTTGAGGTAATAACTCCTTAAACCATTCCAGCTAGAATTCCAAGAGCACATCTGTCTGTGTCCTTATAAGCGCAGTGTTTTAAACTCTCTGCTGCAGTACTGTATCCAAGATTTGTCAGGACTGCAAAGCTGTTGCCAAGGAGAGCTTTAATATTAAAGCAGAATGTATCCGTTCTTCCTGTCTGTCATTATTGTCATATAGCAGTAGATAGGTTTGATAAGTGTGCAGTATCTACCTTAAAATGTAAACTTAAATATGAGGTAAATAAATGTAAAAATTGTGTTTTAAAAGCTCTATAAATTGGAAAGAGGTTGCCAGATGAAATCTTCTCCTCATCCCTGTTCCTAGTTTGGCTACTTCTAGCTTGTTGTTATTTTTTAATTCCTAGCTGTGTAAGTTCTTACCCTGTCTGAAATTCTGTGTATTGATTAGAATGACAATGAATGTTAGCTCATTTTTTTTTATTATTCTTATTTTTTTTTTTTGCCCCAGGTCCAGCAAGACTATGAATCTCTGTTCCAAATGCTTTGCTGGTAAGTGCACTAAAAGGCTTTATGGTTTTTCTTTTGGTCTCCTGCAGGGTCTTTGCATGCATTTTCCTTCCTCTTGTATATATGCGTAATCAGATTTTCCACACTTTGTTTCTTCATTTATTTGCCAATCAAAAACCTCTTGCATAGATGCACCAATCAAACCTTGCTGTTGAAGGTTATGGAAGTCAGGAATAGCCTTGACCTACAGTTCCACTGTTAGTGCAGCACCAATGTGAATAATACTGCTCTTAAAAATGCATATCTGAATTGCAATTCAGAATTTTGTAGCATTTATTTTGTAATATCCTCTGAAATATGATACAGATAAAAAGCAAGAAGCTGCTATAGAAAAGCTCACTTCATTTTTTTTTTTTTTTTTTAATTTGTAGCCTTTGAAAATTAAATCATCCATAGCTCATTAGTAAGCTACTTACCATTGCTATGTATTATTTTCTTTTATTGCTACCATCTAAGGTGTTAGGAATTGCTATTGACCTTTTTCTGTTAGCATCTGCTGGCTTCGTCTTCCTGATTTTTTTGTGCTATTGTTTAGTATTGCAAGCTTGCTTTAACTTGTAATTAAAGTGGTATCATTGTTCATGATTTTAATTTCTCTTGGGGAAACAGACACAGTATTAAAAAGACGGGGAAAAAATTTTTTTGAAACTGCCATTGGCTTGTCTATGAAATATTTGCTTTTAGAACTTAAGTTCTAAATATTGAGCTTACACATTTTTTTTAAATTTATTTTTTAAAAGTCATTGATTCCAATGCAAAAGTGACAGAATCTTTGAAATTTAGGGGCACTGCCCATGACCCACTCCTTCCTACTCTCATCCCTCTGCCAAAATAAAAACTGCTTTACAGAGGTTTGTACAAAAATGTATTTTGACTTGTGGACTTCAGATCTTGGATTAAACATCACTTCCTCAAACAAAAACATGGAATATGAAGATAGTCAAAGATTGTTCAGCAAAATGTTGTATGAATTCCTCTGGCTGTTTCCTAAAACCATGGATCACTGGGAAGAAATTGTGAAGAAAGTGCAAGCCCTTTCGTATATTCTTTCTGTGTACACCTTAGAGAGATATAAACTACTAGGTCTTTGATTTGACTTAGTACTGTTGTGTTCTTACCAGCACTGGAAAGTAATTTGTTTGCTTAACTCAAAAATGTGGATTTGCTGATTCTGAGATAACAGAATGGCCCATACTTCATATTTTGGGTTTATCAGTGTACCCAAAACTTTGTAACCATCAAGCCAATCATTAAATAAAAGGTCTTGTTTGTTTTATTGCTCTTTATTTGCTTTTTGAGAATCAATTTTTGTTCCCTATTTTTGACTTCTATAATTCTCCTGAAAAGCTGTTCCCTCTAATCAAATTCATTTTCTGCTGTAAAAATATGAGGTGATATCTAAACATGTGTGATTTAGGGAAAAAATCCTTAAGTTCTTCAAGATTTTATTTGCATTTATTTTAGCTTGTTTATACTGAAAATATTTTTAGCATATTTTTTACTGAGTTTCCAACCACAGTATTGAAATAATGACACATACTGTTGTTTCTGTAAACTGAACCACCACAGATAGAAAGAATTTAGGCAAGAAAGCTGTTGAAATATGTTTTGAACCATTCCAGGCACTTCAAAAATATGATGTGGAAAAGAAATACTGCTTTTTTTTTTTCTTTTAATATGATAGTTTATTCATTCAAATGTATTGTAGTATATTTGTATGCAGGGTAAAATTGGGAATTATTATTTCTCCTGACCATCGTTTCCTTTCTCTTTTATTTTAGAAAAAAGAAATCCACACAACGAAAAAGGTTAGTGACTTCACTAAATGACCTTTTTTCTTTCCTATTGCGGATGTAAGGGATCTAATCTAGTTTGTTGTTTTGTTTTAATTAATTTAGGACATATGCAGCAGTAAAGCCCTTTGCATTTGCATAAGCTTTATGTTCTTATATAACTTATGGGGATAAAGGTCAACAGATCAGCATGGGTTGAAAACATTGTTGGGTTTATATTGCAGTATAAGTTATTACATGGACCCTTCCTATCTTCATTTTTTCAGACCTTCCGAAGCAGAGCAAAGGGCAGTCATGAGCTGTCATTGTACCTTCTTGTTTGACCAAGTACTAGTGATGTCTCTATTCTAATCAAGATGAATTCACTAGAAGTAGCACAGAGACTGAAACTCCTTATTATTATTATTTCAAATACACAGAACCCTTTGTTCAGAAGACACTTATGTGTTGGTTTAGATCTTAAAGGGGCATTTAGCTCTTTTGTACAAGGACAAATCTGCTGTTCCTTGTGCTGAATTGGCTGGTGCATAAAGATAAATACTGGAGAAGAGCTTGAACTTAACTGTCCTCTTCAGCCCGCTTTGTTTCCTTCACTCCATTTGTCTGTTCCAAGAAGGAATAGCTGATTTGTTTTGTTTAAGCCTAGTGGAAGTAGCAAACTCTGAAGTATTCAAGAGCTTTTCTTAACATCATTTCAAGTTAATTGTACTTCTGCAAAGTACAACATTCTGCCTTGAGTTCTGTGCTGAACATGTGCTATCCATGTTGCAAAATCTCCAGGTACAGTGTAAGTGTAATCTTGCATATTAAATTGCTTCAAATAAATTTGCTCTTCAGATGGTTGAGGCACGGTTGTATCAGACTTCTTGCACATTCCAAATATAAGCACAGTAAAGTGTATTTTTTACTTAATCAGAATATAAGCTGGTAAGTGGAAAAAATGGAAATTACAGACAGAACATCTGCTTTAGTGACACATGTTTTTGGCCTAATAGTGCAACCTCTGTACTTTCAATACAGACTGCTAAATCTGAATGATTAAAATGCAGAACAGCAGTGAGTGAAATTTTTCAAAAGTGTTCTTTATTAATCTAGTTTTATTCCTGTTATGCTTAGGGAAGTTGTAGTATCAACTTCAGATAGGGACATTGAGTGCTTATGAAAAGCCACTTTTATGAAGCCTACCTGCTTTCAGGTAGGAATTCTACAAACATTCACAAAAACAGCACCTGGTGCTACAAGAACTCAACTTTAATTGGAGCCTGTGGGAATGGTCACAGAATAAACTATTACAGAGAAAGAATAAATATTTAAATACAGAAAACTGTAAAACTAGGCTTTCTACTTCAGTAGCTCGAAAAGAAACAACAAACCTGTGCTCTGTCTTTAATCCATCCGATCCACTGGGAGTCTGGAAAGTTTAATTTTTATTATGGTGCAGTCAGCATTGGCCAGAGGGACGCAAGAAGTAGATTTCGGGTTGTTCAGTAATGTGTGAAGCTAAAGGTAAGTACAGCACTGGATGGCTTGATGGGCAGATATGCGTGTAAAACTGGGAGATTGTGAAATGGTGATTAGGATATTCATGAATTTGTGCATCAGTTTCATAGCATTTCTATTTTTATGTGATTGAAACATTCTAGAAATGTATGTTCATGTCTGTCTTAATCCAGCTGTGAGTTGTTTATGTTCTATGAAGGGCTTGTTCGGTAAAATTAAAGAACTTTAATCTCCCTTCATCAAGGAAGGAATCGGTATTGCTGATAATCAGCCAAGTGCTTGTCTCCGTGCCAGGCTATCAAGTTTTGTAACTTGAATGGTATATTTTATTTTTTCTTGTGTTTGGAGATCTAATAGGAGGAGTAAAAGTGAATAGGAATATCTCCTGTGTATCATCTGATTCTAGAAGTAGCAGAGTTGCTAATCTCTCCGTATCCTGAGCTCACTCAGAATGAGGAGTTACTGTACGTTTTTATTTAATCCTTCTGTTTTGCTCAGCAGCTATTTATTTTGTCATACTCAAGTCATACACAATTTTCAGGGCTTACAAAATCTTGTTTCTTTTCTGTGACTCAGAGTCACTTGAATAATGGAGTTTCCTCTTTTCACTGTCTTTGTAAATCCTGGGAACAATTTAGAAT
This sequence comes from Alectoris magna, assembly GCA_030625065.1. Lineage (NCBI taxonomy): Eukaryota > Metazoa > Chordata > Aves > Galliformes > Phasianidae > Alectoris > Alectoris magna. The sequence goes on along the minus strand of CM060562.1, from coordinate 30,915,122 downwards.
GCTGTATTATGTGGTGGTAACAACACCTACTCTAAGAATGATCTAGCCAAAACAAACAAACAAACAAAAAAACCCCTAAACATTCCTGCTTAAGTACATTTTGCTTTTAATGAGCTGCTGAGTTGTCCATCAGTCAAGCTTTCAGGGTACTGAAAACCTTTTCAGAGCTTGCATGTTATATGTTGCTAGTTCATGTTCGCTGTATCCTACTGCATGATAAATTATACTCATTCAGCCCTTCTCTTTGTTAATTTTTTGCTCCTAAATGAATAATTAATCTGTCACGCTTACATTTTCCATATCCTTGTTCTATCATGTAGTACTTTATTGTTGGAAAAAGAGCGAGAATTTTCAAAAGTTTAAAACAAACTAGAAAGTACCATACAGTAGTTCTCTTTTTCCCTGTAAACAAAATGTATCTTTTTTCAAAAAGGCAGCAGAATGTTTTTTACCTTTGCTGGTTCCTAATGGAAGCTGGTGCCTCAATTTGTTGCTTCATTAGGCTAAAATTCGTTGCTGTAGTCATTTCTGGCTTTGTATTTTGAAGTACAGAGCCTGCTTGTTACAAACAGCAGCTCTCACTGACTAGCACTTGAGACTGGTATGGATGCATCTTTGAATTTTATTGTATGTTCAGACTTGAAGCTGAACGGTTCTTTGGAAAATTGCATTGCTGTTTGAAGTGGCAATAAAGACGCTGCTAATTTCTAGAGCACCTGCTGGTAAAGAACTGTAGCATTCCAGACACAAACATAGATGATGTTTGGCATGTACTTAATTTCCCTTACTCTGTGCCCAAGGAATTTTTAATAGGGGGAAGACTGGTAGGGAAAAAATGTCTTAACATAATGAGTAAAGTTGACGGAGTCAGATGTATGCTGAACATTTGGGAAAAAAAAATAATCATGAAATGGAATTAAGCAAACAATTGGATGAATGACTGCAGTCTTCAGTTGGGCTTCACGTATTTATAAGCTTGATTTACACTGCTGACCCCAAAGCTTATTTCTGCTGCGTTATTCTGCAGTTTTAAGAAGTGTGAAGATCTGAGTAATAGCTGTGTTTGGGTTGTTTATTTTTATCAAGGAATGGGAAAGGATTTTGGTTTTTACTTCTTTTTTCCAAACCTGTCTTAAGGTTTTGGTGGATAAGTATGAATTAATAGGGGAAAATTAGTTTGTTCAACTATAGTTGTATTCAGTTTAGGAATAATTGTTTTAGTTTTGTCAGGTATGGTCCCATCAACCAAATCATCCAGCATAGTTATGCTATATGCTTTTAGTAAATAATATATATAAATTGGAAATGTGGGAGAGATTAATTTCTGAAATCTTCTAAACTTGCTGTGCTTTTAAGTGTAAATAGAGATTAAATTTTATGCCATATAAATATGCTAACTTAGGGGGATTCGCCCAACTAGAGGTATATTTCATTTCCATCTGTATCGACATGGCATGGAAGTATCAGAGTGCAAGGCTTCTATGTTGTGTCATTTGTCTCATTTTGCTAGGCATTCTATGGAAGGACCTTAAAGGTGCCATGTGGAAGATGCAGCCTCATCTGCCCAGCACTTGCCTACGTGAAGATGTTGTGCACAACGTAGGCTGTCAGTAGGGCCGGTGCTTCAGCTGCTGGTTTGATTTCCTCAATTATTTTCTCCTTGGTCTTCCTCTTTCATTTTCCCCTATATAAAGTAGTGGGAGCATTAATGCTGATGGAGGACAGACCCATGAAGCATTTCTATTTCTGTGTTTACGGAATGGTTAGTGGAAGAAAGGGAATTTCTTTTGCATCTGGCACTCAAATTGTTTCTTAGAATAGTTCATCTTTTTCTTCTTTCAGGCCACTACTAAGGTCTAAGTTAGTAGAGCTTTTTCCAGTGACATTTGAAAGTGTTGTCACCACGTAGCCTAGGAAAATTGAATGCATTTTAATTAAGAATTTCAGTGTTTTACAGACAGTGAATCCTGTCAGTAGACTATCCTGTAGGAGATTAGGGGCTGTTCCATTGGATTGCATCTTACTGAATTCATAGCCCAGTAATCTGGGGTTCATTTACTCTCCCTATATGGATTACACTCAAGAATGCAACATCTCAGTGCTGGCTACCAGAAAAGACTACCAAATATACCTAATTAAATTTTTTCCTCTAATTTGACTAGATATCATTGATGTTTTTATTATCTCAAAAGGTTGCTGGGCCCATTGCGCAGACTGACAAGCAGACAAAAGAGTTCAGTCCATTATTTTCTCGAACTTCTGTTATTTTTCATTTGCTTTGTAGTTCTGTTTCCTGTTTAGTCTACTTTCTTCTTTATGGTAAAGCTGGTTTCTTTCTGTTTCTTTAATATCTTGTTCACCTTCTAACTCATAACCTTTCCAAATGACTTATTGAAAAAACAGCTGTAATTTAGTCCCACGTGTATAGGTTCTCTGATTTTAATATATAAAAAAAGAGAGATATGACTTAAGTGCCATGATGTTCACACATTGTCAGCATGAAAACGGAGTTACCTATTCAGACTGTGCAACCCACAGGTTTCATTTATTAAACCTGTGTAATTCCATTCCCTCTCATATATTATGTATGCATTTATAGGAGAATGTTTTTCTTTTTTTTCCTTTTTTTTTTTTTTTTCTTCCACATTTAGCAATTTATTTGAGTTATAGAAAAGTCTGTGTGCTGTTTTGTTCATTTGCTCATTTGGAAACCTTCTGTAGTTTATAGAGACACTAGTGATTTGTTCCTTAGCCTCCCTGTGGAGTTTGTTCCATATTACAATCTAATTCCATGTCTGTGTCGTGCACTCTTGAGCTGTTAATTTGTACATTTCGATGCAGTTTGTTTCATCGTGTTTTTGTAATCCAAACTGAATGTAACGAGCTGTGTGCTTTGGGGACCCAGCCTTGCCTTGCCAATTAGAACAAGTGGTTACTGAGAGAGTGCATGTTTTAAATAAAACATGGCACTGCTGCGTGAGACCAGCAGCCTTTGGGGAATAAGGGAAGCAATTTAACTCTTTCTCTCTGAGAAGAGAGGTCAGTATCAGCAAGCACGTTTTAGAAATGTTCAACTCATTCATCTGAGAAGTCTGATCCAGATTCATGTTTTGTCTTGCAAATAAAATATAATTTGTCACTGGAGACAGTGTTACGCAGTACTGCATACGGAATATTTAGAAATGCACAAGGACAGCTGTTGAGTTTACTGCATGTTTTCTAAGAGTGTAATCATTAATGCCACAAGAAAATAATACAATGCTAACAGCTAACCTTTCTATTTCCCCTTTTACTGCTACCTCAGCAGGCTGAGGTTTTGCAGGAAAACTGCCAGGTTGTAAAAGAGCTAGTTTAAAAGGGATTTTACAAGTGAAGTAGCGTTTGCAAATATGCATACTAAGGCTATATGCTAGGTTAGGTGACCATAAAGGAGGGTTCAGTGGTGTTCTACCATTCCAGGGTACTGTGGGAAGGGGTACCACTATGACTATCAATATTAATGTTTGTTACTTGTAGAAATTATCCAGCGTTCAATTGTTGCTTATACAAAACTTGGCGAGTTCAAGCTAAATGCAACAAATATTGTGTAAGTTCATTTTATTTTTAAATACTCTTCTTTCATGCATTCCACCCCAACATTTTCACTGCTCTCTCTTCACTTGAACTGGCACATCCTTTGTGCTTGTACACCTTGGAAGAAAGAAGTTGCTGCTCAGCAACAACCTTCAGCTAAGGACACTGAGGAAAAAATTTAGGTGAACAGTCATGGTGGTTGACTCAGACAACATTTCAGCAGTCATTGCATACACAAGCAAGGCAAGACCAAGAAAAACCTCCCTTGTGAAAACCTTCTGGCTCAGCAGCTAGATCTAAGGGGAAGTACAGCTACTTGTAAAGGTGATTTAAGCTGTTAGGTAAGCAGACATACAAGACAAATGTGATCTGGGTAATAGAACAATATGTAACTGATGACTTCTAAATTGTCTATCCAATTTATATGAAAGGAATGTGATCCAGCAGCAAGACAGCTAGCCAAGAGCTTGAGATCTGATTTCCTTTTCACAGCCAATGAGCATTTTGTTGTGATAGTAGGCAACTCCTTTTTTTTTTTTTTTTCCTTCCACTTCTGTGATTCCATTTCTCATTAGTTACTGAGGGATGGTGATATTTCATTGCTTTACTGAAATGGTCATGAAGTTTAAAAAAAAAAAAAGTCTAGTGTTTGGTACAGTAGCAGTGTTCATCTAAGGTTTATCTAGAGCTTCATCTTGGGAAGTAACAAGTCATTTTGAGGAGCAATATTTTTATTTTCTTCTTCCAAATTGGCTTGAAGTAAGCATGCCATTAGGACATATTAAACTGAAAATTGGCTGTCTTCAAAGTTAGTCAGGCCTCTCATGCTGATTAAATTGCTTAAACTGAAATAGAAGCTAGATCCTTCATTCCTGCTCTGCCACTCTACATCTTAACTCTGAGCATAATGCAGATTAGTGTAACAGAACTCTGTGTCAGATATTATGGAACAGAAAGGCAATTTGATTGCACAAAATCTGTAATTAGATTGATTTGGTCTATTTATGCTTTCACATCCACATACAGGCCTCAAGATTCATGTCCAAGTAGTCTGGCAAAGATAAGCTGTGCACTACATAGTGAGCAAGGTGTTACAGCTGTTGAATCCTCACTGTGATAACAAATTGACTTTCTTTTAATACCTTTAAGGAATGGATGCTGTGTTGGACCTTTGGCTTTATTATTTTGTCTTAACCCATAAAAGGCTGGTGAGGCTCTGGGCTGGAGAAAGTTGCCCAGATGCCCCATCCCTGGAGGTTGTCTAGGCCAGGCTAGGTGGAATCCTGGACAGCCTGATCTAGTGGGTGGCAGCCCGTTGTCATGGTTGGAAGTGGGTGATCTTGAAGGTCCCTTCCAACTCAGGTCATTCTGTGAGTCTGTGAAAATTCTGGAACTTCTGTTCTTTTCCTTCCCTTCAGAGGCCGCTCTATGGTTGCAGTTCTGATCTTCATCTTCTTGATGCTTTTTATTCAGTATTTTTTCTCTTCTTTATTTGTGGAGTCATGTACCACTGTTAGAATTCATGCATACTTTTTGTTTTTTAACTCTTGTAAAACTGTTTCATCTGGAGCTTTAAATCTACTCATTCTTAATTCGTACCAGTCTTCATGTATCTATTACAAATCTTGTATGTTCTCAAAGAGTTAGCACAGGGAAAACTGCTCATGCAGTTATACACATATAATACAGCAATAACCTTTATTTTTAAAAAACATTGTATATGCATGAGTTTCTACTTAACAGTGTATGTAAAGTAAAAAGTATTATCACAGAATAATTTAGGTTACAAAGGACACTTAAGATCAAGTCCAACCATGCTGTAATTTGTGAGCAGGCTTAATCAATGTGAAAATTTTCAGAGGTGTCTCAGTATGAATTGTGTTGTTTTCCTGAAAATGAAAACATCTGTAACCACATGTGGCTTAAATGACACCCCTTAAGGAATTTGTGTATGAAAGGCACTTGGAGTTGGTTGATTTTCATCCTGATATTTATGTTGATTCAGGCTCAAAGACAAAAAAAAAAAAAAAAAGTATTCTGAATTCCTGAAATCTGGCCCTAAAATACCCGTATATCCCACAAAGTACAGAACCATGAAAATCATGAGTCAAGCGCGCTGATACTGAGCTGCTCTGATGCCACTAGGTCACAATTTTGACCTAAGCGTGCTGTCTCTGCAGTGACCAGCAGAAGTGCTGGAGCATAATGAGCAGTCCAGTGGCATCTTTGTTTACAGAGCCCAGCAAGAAAATGTAAAATGTAGCTCTAATGATGTTCTTCAGTGCACGGTACAGAATTTTTCTCTCTTCCTTGCGTTAAAAATTCCGTGGGACAAATTGTGAGGGAAGCAGTGGTTTGTGTAATTTTAACTACAGCACCACTCTAGCTTACTTGAATAAATGAGTAAATGAAATTAACAAGTTTCTTGAGCTTAGCATAAGAGGAGAAAACCTGGGAGATTTCTATACTTTATCTGTTTATTCACATAAGTTAGCAGCTCAGCAAAATTAGTAGCAAAGCCACTTAATCTCAGTTTCCAAATAGCATGAGATTTTCTTTCGGGGTTAAGGCATTTATGCTTAGCTCTGGGGGAAAGTCATAGTGAATTACAAGCAGCTGGTAGATTGTACAATCATAGAATTGCTCAGATTGGAAAAGACCTTAAGATCATCGAGTCCAACTACAATCTAACCATACTACCCTATCTAACAACCCTCCACTAAATCATATCCCTGAGCACCACATCCAAACGGCTCTTAAGCACATCCAGGGATGGTGACTCAACCACCTCCCTGGGGAGCCTATTCCAGTGCTTAACAACCCTTTCTGTAAAGAAGTGTTTCCTGATATCCAGCCTATAGGTGACTGAAAGTGTAAGCGTTAGAGAAGAACAAAAGTAAGCTTGTTTTAACAGAGTGTGTCTCAAGTACTTCTGGTTGGTGTTTCCTTGTTTCCAGTTGAATTCTCTTCATCTCAGGTAACTGTTGTTTTCAGTGAACTAAATCAGCAATAAAAGATGTACTTCTCTTTTGGTAATTGTGTACATCATTGGCTTTGCTGTTCTAAACAAAGCCTGGGTTTGCTTTGCCCTTCTTTTAGCTCCCCCCCCCCCCCCCAAAAATTAGAAACAAAACAAAAACCTCCAAAGCTACAGAAATCCTCAACAAACTCCAATCCTTTAGAAGGTGGCTTTGGAGGTAAGCGTGGGTGTCTCATGCATTTATAGGCTGAAATTGAAATACACTGGTGTTATCTACCACTGTGTTTTAGCCATGTTTAGTATAGTTTTATAGGCCTTAATAGATGAGCTGTTGTTCACCTTTGTTAATGTGTCCTGCCCTGTAGTATGTGAAGAGATAGGAAGTTGATCTCAGTATAGGTGAGTGCACTGTTTCACAATGACATTTTCATGTCTCAGCAAATTCTGTGCATCACTTCAAGCCCTTGGTGGAACTTTCTGCTGAAAAGCTTTGAGCGGCAATTTAAAGCTACATTTTGACAACTGTGGTTTTTGTTTTGTTCTTTCTTTCTTTTTTTTCTTTTTTTTAAAAGGGACTTACTAATATGTAGAGGAAATTGTGATATGTGTAAATAGTCCTAGAAATGTGAAAGGCTTTAATGGGTGTTTACATCTATCCAGTTGGCAAATATAGTGTTTAGAAATATTCAAACACACATTGTTACTCAGTATTATTATTTGTAATTATTATTTTAAAATCACAGAACTGTTCTAACTGCAAATATTTAAGTTGATATAGCAGCTTTTTTGATAATAAGCATGTGAGAGAATCAGAGCCTAGTGTGCGATTGTTAGTCATAGGTGACTGGATGGGTACCAGAATTAATAACTTTTTCTTTTAAACTGGGTTCTCAAATCCATGAGCAACTGAAACAAAGGTCATCTCTAAATCCAAAACAAAGATGGCTAGCTCTGTTTTCCAAAAGCTGGTAGCCATGGATAGCAATAGGTCTCTAGTACGTTTCAGTGTCTTCTTTTTTCTTTTTTTTTTTTTTTCCCCCTTCAGAAAGTTCTTGTTGGGTCTCAGATGAGGCAAAAGTACATAGGAATATTCATCAAATGGGTTTAGAAATGTAGACTTCCTGGAAGCTTTTGTAACAGAATCTGGTTTTTTTGGTGGTAACCCAAGACCTTTTTTGATGTAAAGGTCAGACTTCATGTATTTGTTCTCTTGAGCTCTTTCTGACAGAAGGAAAGCTATTTTGCTTGTGATTTATAAGATATTTACTGTGAGTTAGTACTGCGTAAATGGCTGATGTGAGCAGCTCTGTGTTATGCTGACCATGCTCTAGAAAATGGGATTTTAAAGTATTTATTGGGGCCTTTTCTGTAGGCAGCATAGCAAAGTACAGTGTGTCTGTTTATGTGTCTGTTTACAGGAGAACAGAAATAATTGTTTTATTTTTAACTTGAAGCTATGTTTCCTTCCAAACAGCAAGCTGCAATGACCAGATCCACATAGAGGGCAGATGAATAGTCAGTTGTGATTCTCTCCATATGCATACTTGAGCATGAGAAATTAAATCATACTTCAACCTGCAGGCAAGGGAAACTTGCAGCTAGCTCCCTTTGACTTCTGAAGATGTTATCAGTGATACTTGAAATTATACCTCTTTCTTGAAAACTTCAGAAAAAGAAAACCTTAAGCCTTAAGTAATATTATGGCATCTTGTTCTGTAATTATGCTTACAGAGGTATTTAAAAGGGAGTCTGGCTATTTAAAAAAGTTAAGCCAATGGTCTTATTGGTGTGAGGGCACTTACTTTATGTAGAAGTCCCTGCTTAGCTCTTGTATGGAAATACGGAGCTATCTCTTGTCATAGTAACCTCCTCTTGGAGGTGTGGAGAAAGTGTTTTATTAATTTTGGTTTTGTTATTTTAATGGTAAACTTGAAATTCTGAAACAGTGAAAATGGGAACAAAAATATCTCCCTGTGAATAGGTGTTTTGGGAAGGGATTAAGAAATCAATTTTAATTTCTTCTTTCTCAATGTTCTGTTGAGTTCCAGTTTACATTCAATTGTATTCCTAAACTACAACTAGACTAATAACCTCGCAAACAAGAAATGTCCAAGAAAAGAGGACAAATACTAAGGTGAATTACTCTGTGAATGCATGTAAATATCGTTTAGTTTCTTGGATAACAAAAGGAAGTACCAACCTTCATATAAAACCAATTTTTCTTGCAAGTAGGTGTTTAAATGCAAACAGCAACTAGAAATCAACCTTTAAACTCTGACCTCCATTTTTAAAGACATTTTGCTTTTAGTCTGTCTTTTGTGAAACAGGATTAGAATAACATCTACTAAATTTAAGATCTCACAATCCTTGCTGGAACTGCCAGGTTAGAAGTGATTTTTTTTCCATTTTTCCTTTCCCAGTGAAATGTTAAGGAATTCAGGAACAGAATATGAAAGAAAAGCATGAACTATTTGGTGTTGTCTTACTGAGCAGGTGAACCAATCCTCTCTGTTCTGTTCGTTCCGCTTTTTGCAAAGTCTTAGGCCAAATGGCTGTGCAGTCTGTGTAAACATTAAACTTCAGGGGTTGAGGGGTTCAGTGTTCTCTACTTAATCTTTCTGTTTGCTTAGCTGAAAGGGGTTGAGGATTTTCAGCTTTTAAACTTCAGATGGCATCCCTTGAACGTGTAGCTTTGGGCAGTCTGGTGCACATTCTGTCATCTTCCCTATTCTCAGACATGGTGAGGGCTGGACAGGGGAAGAGGTCACAGAGGTATGGCATTTATTGTGTACTCTGCACAGAATTAGATAGCTCTTCTTCCCTTTTAAATTGTGTAATGCAAAAGGCTGTAACCTAGTAAGGATATGGGCACCTGTGTCAGATACTAACTTTGTGCATAATAGCATAAACAAAGTGAAAGTTTCCAGGCTAAGCTGCAGCTTCCAGTTATTGGGTGGTTGAGTGAAGCCAAGTAGCAGGTTACTATTATCGCTTTTTTGTGTTTTTTTTGTTTTGCCTTGTGCTGTTCTGGCTTTTCTAGTTACAATTTTATTTTCTAAAACCTCTGTTTAGTACTTGTATACTGTATAGTACTGTCTAATATCATTTATTAGATAGCTTTTTAACATAGAGATGAATTTACACTCAATTTCTGCCTTTTCCTTCAAACAAAGCAAGTAGGAGACTTGCTGCCTTTTCTCCCAGTTTAACCACTGATCAGAAAAACTGGGATGCTAAAAGCCAGCTTCAGCATCTCTGTAACTTTGAGTTTGTACAGCAAGGTCTTAGCAGACCTTCAGTTGTCCTGCCCTGTTACCAAGAAAAAAAACACAGTGAGATGAGAATGAATTTGTTGAGAATGTTATGCCTCCATGACCTATTGTAGAACATGATTGTGCTGCAATATTATAAACTGATTTTTTCATCTCCTCTTAAATTAGCGTTGACATTCTATTACTAGATTTGTTCTTGTCTTCCGATTAAAAGATAAAGGAAAAAAATCTTACCGCTTATTAAAGTTAATTGTTTGATAAGTGGTATCTTGCTTGAAGTAGAATTCTCCTAGAAAGATGATAATGTAAATATCAATCTGCTTTCTGTTTGCTTTCATGTATGGAAAAAGTGCTGTCAGGGCATCAGGAGAACGAGGGAGGTAAAGATAAGAAAAAATGGTGAGAAAGTACAAACTGCAGAACAAAAGAGTGTCCGTCTATGGTAGTATTACAAGGGTTTATAACCCTTCAGAGACTTTTGCCTTTAATGAGCATTATAATGCTTTTTCAAAAACTGCATTGTGAGGATGTTTTTCATTCAGTGATGTGAATGTTATGTGGCACACTAAGAGATGGGAAGGATTTTTCAAACTAAATGCCAGTCCTGTTTGCAACTGGGCTTTTTTTGTTTAAAAGAAGCTTTTTTGCAAAACTGGATGCGGGTTTGTAACTGATGTTCAAGTGCTTTCATTACAGCTATTCAATCTGCTTCAGGTTGGATCAGCCCTTAATAGAAATTTCTGATGAGCAATAGCTCTTTTTCCTGTGGAAGACAAATAGGCTTTATAATCCAGTTCCTACTTAATAATTTTATCAGAAGTTTCAGAATACTCCAGAGGAAACATTTGCTTCTAACCTTGGGAAAGAGATGTACGGAGATGGGGTGGTCAGCATAACCAGTAAGAGGCAAAGGGAAATTGGAAGGAAATTATTTGTTTTGCTTTTAAAGTAATTTCTGCACCCTACTTAGAGACTTATGTCCTTCAGATAAAGCTGAGGCATGAATGTAGGTAACCTGGTATTTGATAGAAGTGGAGCACAGACTTCTGCCAAGAGGCATGACTCAACACTTTCACATACTGGGGGGAAAAAAAAAGTAACTAAGTACTTAGCAGACCTAGACAAAAGAGTTTGATTTTTCTAAAGGACATTTCTTGGACTTACCAATTTAGAACCTGTTACGTTCATTAGGCGATTAATGATTTATCTTTCTCTTGGTGAGTTGGCCGGTGACGTGGCAACTAAAATCATGCTCAGTTTTTTCAGGGAGGCAGTTGTATAATGCCTGGTTTTTTGTGTTTTTTTTTTTTTTTTCCTAGTGTCTTCTCTACTACCTGCTCTAAGATAGGCTGGCAGTAGAACCATGTAAGACGTATGCTTTTAACCTATTAGGATAAAGTTATTGTCTTCAAATTACGTTCATCTGTCTCGTGCAAAAATGAAGCCAGTCTAAAGGAGATTTTTGTGCCAGTCTGCAATATCTCAAATGGGTGCGATCTGCACTACCACAAATGAGGTGATACATGAGAGAATCGGCTTCTTTTGACTCAAGTTGCTGAATTTAGATTGGTAAAGGGATAACTGGACATGTTTCTATTGAAAGTATGAGTTGTGCATCCCACCTGGTAGGACTGTCTCTTCCAGTAATGGTACTTAAGGAAAAAAAGAAAGCTTTGATCTGTCAGAAGCTGTAAGCTGGTGATGTAAAGCCAGTTTGATCACTGAGTTCCATCTACAGATGATCCCAATTTTCTGATTTACTTCTAGTGTGTAACATGGGCTGCAGAAACTGCTTTCGGCATAAAAAGCAAGTAAGTTATTGGAATTGTTTTATCTTTATCTAACAGGGGAAAAATACCTGTTTACCACATACACCAAATGAGGTACCAAGAAGAACTGAAATACATGTACTTCATCATTCTTCAAGTAAATAACATTTTTGCTCTTCTATTTCTCAGCACCTCAAACATCATAGTATCTTTATGCTCGAGCTAAATTTGATCCTAGAGCTTTCTAGGGAGTTTGTGAAGTAAAAAACATGAGATTTGTGAGTATGTTAGCATACCAAAAAAAGGTGAAAGGCAGGAGTGAGCTTCCTGGGGTTACAATAAGCGAGGGTAATGCTGATTTCTTTTCATCTGCTTGTTTCTCCTGAGAAATGAGGCTGTCACAGGATGTCAGCTGTAGTTTGGCTACCAGCAGATGTGAAACATCTCATAGGTATTCGTCGCTTTGGAGCTGCATTTCTTCACATACTCGGGTAGTGCTCTCAGTCCATCCAAGCATTTCTAGCAATGCATTGTAAGCTTCAGTTACAGCCTTAGGCAGACAGTCCTTGTGATTGGACACAACTCAAAATGAATTATTTATGAATATGATTTTATTGTTGTTGTTTAAGGTTTTGGTGAATATTCAGGTAATACACGTGATCTACAGAAATGCACAGAAGAATGTGGGGGAGTGCTTTGTTGTTTTTTGTTTTTGTTTTTTTTACCATCTATCATGAATAGAAATTGCATGCTTGCTTTGCTTGAAATTAGTCATAGTAGTTCACTATCTTCTTTAGTATGTGGCATGGTGCCATTGCTGGGATGATTTTGATACACTTGAACAGGGCATTTGGAGTTTTGAAAGTACCATAAGATCTCTATAATTCATCTGAGGTCAAACCAGATTATAAATTGTCATGGCTCTTGCTTTTTAAGCAACTGTAAGGAAGAATATCACATCTGCAGATTAATCAGGTTTTATACTTTTTATACTATTTCTTTGGACTGTCTTTAGCAGTAAAAGCCAGGAACTGAATAAAATTAGGCTTTGGTTTAAAGCATACTACAAAACTCAGCATGAAGGATATCTGCAAAGTAGGAATCTTCTTCCTTGCCTCAGCACTTGTTTGAGAAGAGCTTTACTGGATAATGAGGGACCATGCTGGATATTTCTGCGTTCCAGATGCCAGTGATTTGTGCTGCCACTCGCTGGGTCTATGGGTGTTTGCTGGAAATGGCTTCCTCTTAGTAGAGTGCTCTTTTTTTTTTTTTCTCTCCCCTCCCTCCCCCCAGATTGACTCAGAAGATGAGTGGGAGATACGCATCTGTCTGTGCTGCAGTACCTTACAGAAAGTACAAGAATGTTAAAGGGAAGTATCTGTATCTCTGATAGCTTTTTGAGAAGCAGCTCTAATCCCTAGGGTGTGCTTCGTTGCTTGTCTTGTTTTATCAGCAGTAAGTGTTCTTTACCAGGCATGTGTTCAGGGGCAACCTTTTTACATTCCCGAAATTGAACCTGAAGTGTTCAAGAATTGTAAAACCAATATTATGAAGCTTCTCTAAGAAGGAGATGCGTATTAAAAGTGTTAAGCAGCATGCTCCTAGGTGTCTTTCACTGAGAAAAAATAAGCGAAACATTAACAAGTTTTATTCTTTGTCAACGTAAAGTCATTTGTGATGATGCTTTTTCTCTTCCTTCTGTCATCGTCTCTAGTATAGATATAAATAGTAAATGTGTGCTACATTTTGAAGCCATTTTCTGCATCTGTGCTGTTTGGTGTTTAAATTGATTGGGCCTTTCCTTTTTGCTCTTATAATGAGGTTTCAAAACTGTTTTAGTTTGTGATCAAGGTTTTCAAATATGTTCATGCTTGAAGTGTACTGGATTATGAGTAAGCGTTTTTCTATATATATGCTTATTACCTTTTCAAAGGAACTGAAAATAAATCTTAGCTAACTTGGCACATTCGTGTGATTTTTGGACTCTTCCATGATTAAAAATTCAGACTAAGGTTAGGTTGCTTTATACTGGCAGACAAACTGTGACACAGTAGCTAAGTGGAAGGGAATCCATAGGGAAACTGATCGCTTTTAATTCTCCTTTTTATTGGGAGTATGTGTCTGACTCTCCCGTACAGTTGGGGGATCGTAGCAGTAGCTTCTCATCTACATGTGGTGGCCAATGAAGTGGATATGTGAAGCTCCATCAGTGGCAAGGAAGAAATGATCAGTGTTTTTTGTAAAGGAAGGATATGAGTTTTGAGAATTCATACTACATCTCCTCAGAGTTCAGTCTGAGCATCTGAACAGAAGTCTGAGTTGCTGTTTATTTTCAACATGTCAGTAAGCCATGCCTCTCCTATCAGATTTCTTGAAAGCACTCAACAGCAGTGCTGCACTTGCTTACGTTGTCAGCTGTGTTGGAGAAATCACTGCTTCTTTGGAACCCATCAAAGCTATTCAGTAGTCAGTAAATTTTAAAATAATAGAATCTGCACGATGGTTGTACCATGTGGTGCCGGTGATGAAAAACTTATTAGCAAGCTTGAAAAAATTCATGGCTACTTTACTCCCTAATGCTTTAGTCACTGTAATAAATCTTCTAGATGATCTACAGTAAGAACAGTGATAAAAGCTGTCTGCTAATTGCGATTTAACTTCAATTTAATTTTACAATAACAGTGATCCTAATGGAATTTCGTTGTGGATTTTTTTTTTTTAGACTATTTCAGCAATTGGCTTTTGTAATTTGTCTGCTTCAGTCAGCGTGCTTTCTTAACCAAAAGATCGCCATGTATGATGTATTTTGGATTCTTTGAAGTAAGATGCTTTTAAAAGGTATATTGTAATGCTTGCGTTCTGAACACTGTGCCCTTTAGTATGTGTTTGAATTCTTTTGCATGGACTGAAACAAGAAATTGTTAGGGAAATGGAAGTGCTCAGCTCAGCACAGGTGATGGTAAGGAATAATTCACTGCCTGAGGCAGTGAAAGGCTTGTGTGTGTGTGTATATATATATGTATGTGTATATGAAAAATATGTATTTTGCCCCTGGCAAAGGTTCCTCAAACATAGTGTATCATGTAATTATTTTAAAAGAGAGGGGAAAATGCATTGGGCATGGCCTGAAATAAACATTGTCTACTACTGTAACAGTTCCAAGTGAAAAGTTTCTCATGCTGGGAGTGAAATAAGAACTAATCAGCTACATTGAATGTAACAGTGAATGAACGGGAGAGAGAAAGGTGAAAACAGCAAAGGAAAGGTGGCGGTATCGTAATGCTGGAGATATTTTTAAAAGAATATTAGGCCTATTGATGTACTGTGCTGTGTCGGGGCAATGGAGAAAGCTATTGACTCTTGTGCAGATTCCATTAGCCAGATTTTGCTCAATTTAGGAAGCTTCTCAGTGGAAATTTAATTTGTTAACCTGGCATAGACCTTTCCCTTTGCCTCTGTTGAATTTGTGTAAGAAAATTAATTTATATCAGATGCTTTATTCAGAGTTTTTGTTCAAGTTCTTGGAAATAAAATGTCTATTTTAGCTGCATTAGGCAAATCAAGCTAAAAATTCCTTCAGTAAATTCTCATTGGTGCTGTCTCTACCATCGTTTTATTCTGCTGTGCATAAATGTAGATCCTTACTGCTAACAGGTTTTCTGTTCTGGAAGTCATGTTTCAGATGTGAAATGCAGAAAAACGTACCTATCAGAATTGTTTAATCTGTCAGAATTGTTTAGTGAGATAGTAAAAACAAGCAAAATACCGTTTTATTTGTATAAGAAACATACAATATTATGGTTACAGTACAATAAATTGGACTTTCATACTCCTTTATGAAAACTACAGACAGAAATATGCATAGTTCAAAGCAGTTTTTCCATAGATGATGATATAGTTTAAGCTGTGCATTTGACTTCTGATTTTGAGCTACACATTTAAAGAAAGAACTTATACAACTTTTATAGCATTTAAATCTATTTTATTTCCTAGAGTCTCATACATACAGTGTACATTTGGTTTTGCACCTTCCTTTTACTCTCTGTATTTCTAATCTAAGTCATCTTTTATTATTCATATGTAGTTCTTATCTTTCTTATACTGGATGAACGATACAAAAATGTTAGCAGATTAAAATTGCTAAACAGCAAAAAAAAAAAAAACAAAAAAAAACCCAACAAAACCCAAAAAAAAACAAAACATCATTTTAAAAGTGAAATGTGAAAGTGGTGGTGGGAGAAGATGGCATCAATCATTGTCAACACAGATGCAGAAAATCATAAAGCAAGATGGCAGCTAAGAGTAATGATGAGCTGAGTCTTGCTATGTGCTGAACAAAATAATGTGTGATTTATGTTATGTATATACATAAAATAATTTCTGTGCTGCAATGAAGAGTAGAAGAAGACAAAAGTTCTTGCTCATTTGGAAGACCAGAGATTCTTAAACAAAGTTTTGCTTCAATTTATCAGTTGCCATACCCTATTATTAAATGCGGAATATGGGATAGAATGTCTTTTGTCATGATACATAAGCAAGCAAATAGTTGGCTTTTGAGAAAGCCTTTGAATTCTTACTCTTGTACACCATATGCTTTTATTTCTTGTCATTATTACATAAATGGGAGTTAAATTAAAAAAGATACACATAAAATCCTATTTTAACAAGAGAGTATAAACCAAAGGAGAACAACAATTTTGGATTTACAATGTGAAAATGTAAACAGTGTAATGTTGTGTGTTTGAGAGTATTGCAGATATGTTCTTTAAAATGAACTCTGCTTTTCAGTACTGAAGCATTTGGATTTTTTTTTTTTTTTTTTGATGCTGTCTTCCTTTATTTATTGTGGAGTATTCTCGGAATTATAATACTCTTCCCTGAAGAGTTTGTGTGTGTGTATTTAAATATCTACAGAACAATGCTTCCAGACTGTTGGCAGTCATTCATGCTAATGTTCTACCCAGCAAGACCATGGGTACTATCTTAATTCTCTGTGGCTTTAGATGATCTTCTGGAGGATATCACATTCCTGTGTAGCTACTTGTCTGCTTTGAACATAGTGTTTTAGTACTGCCCAGACCTGTTGATTTTGTTGGCTCTAATGGGACATTTTCATATAGATTTTACTCCTTGGTCTTGGTTTTTGTTTCACATAGAGTTTTCCATATTGTAATGCCTCTACTTAATTAAGCAACACAATTAACATCTGTTAAAGGTATTTTATTCTTCCTTTCCCTGAAGTAAATCCTGTAGGATTGTTATTAAATAAATTACTGTTCTATATTTGTGTTACTGGCAGCCAGATCACGAAAGAATACCTTTCCCTTGGAAAAGCTGATATTTGCAGTGGTTTTAGTTTCAGTAGGAATTGATTATGCAGCCATACAGGGTTCCCTTTAGATGCTTCCTGGTACCATGTTGGCAGATAACTCCCATTCACAAAGATAAGATATGAGATCTCACATGAAGTTTTTTCTCTGAGAAGCCAGGATAGAGCTATGGGCAGTTTCTGTGTGCTGTTCTCAGTATGATGACAGCTGTAATTCCTTGAGTGTTTTCACTTTCAGCATTGCTGTAGCGCATCAGAATATAACAAAACTGAATGTAGTTAGGACCTGATCCCACCAACAGGTGGGATGCAGCTTTTCCTTGCAGGCGTCTTTTAGGGATGATATTTACCTGTAGTTGTTGTTGTGTGTCGGTGATCACAGTCTTCTTTAAGCTGACAGTGAGGTCATCCATAATTCTTTGTTCTTTGTCGGACCACATTTTCACAAAGTCTCAGAATGTTTGAGGTTGGAAGGGACCTCTAGAGATCATCTTGTCTTGCTTGTCTTTCTCAAGCAGGGCAACCTAGAGCCGGTTGCCCAGAACCATGTCCAGACCAAATCCAGATGGCTTTTGAGTATCTCCAAGGATGAAGATCATTTGCTAAGAACGGAAATGCTCAATCATCACTCTGAGCTTTACTGTGCCAGTGCTCCATCACCCTCACGGTGAAAAAGTGTTTCCCGATGTTCGTATGGAACTGTGGCTTCAGTTTGTGATTGGAGAAACACAGTTGTTGTGAAGGTGGAGAATGGGGAAGTGGCCTATCTGAATATCCCTGCTATTCCAAGCCAAGTATTTGCGAAGCAGGAGGAAAAAATACAATTCTTAATTGTTCAGGGTTGCTTAAGGAATGTTTATTGTTTCCTTGGGCTATTAAGTTTTAAAGCCATTATGTGGAAAGAACATAAGTGTATCGAAATTCTGTTTGCTTTGATGTGCTCATATATCTAAATGAATAGAGGTATACCAACCAAATACCCTGAATCTTTTTTCTCTGCTCTATGGCAGTTTTCCTTTTCTCCTAATTTTCTTTGTCTTGGAGCTCTGTCAAGAAGAATGGAGCTCTTAGTTGCTGGAAAGTAAGTAATTTCTTGAGATTTCAGATGCTAGAGGCCATTTAATAGTAAGCATAGGAGAAGTTTTATTCATACCTTTCAGAAAGCAGTCATTGAAAGCAGGAGAATTTTTACTTGAGGTTTTAATAATAATGAACAGTCTCAGCCCCCATACTTTATGGAGATCTGAATATCTTAAATAATCGTTCTAGCTGCAATATTGAATTTCAAAAGCCATTTTAATTTACTTACCATTATTGTAATGTACCTAATTAATGTTGTGGCTTGCCTTAAGGCAAGCTATTAATTTTTGGAGAAATCTGTGTTTGAGAAAGTTCTCAGTCTTTAGATTTTTTCCAGGCAGAGGATTAAAAACAGTGGCCCCATTTTGTGTGCTATCATTTCCAGGAGCTATTGAACTATATTTAGAGGAACAGGCAAAAGATGCCATGTGAGTTGCATGCAACAGTTCCTTATGGCAGCAGTGTAAAACAGTACATCTGAGGTTTTTTTTCCTGGTTTCACACAACTACTTTATAATACCTTAATCTGTCAGTCAGCCTTTTTTCCCCCCCTCCCCCCTCCTCTCTGTAGTGTCCATTAACTTCATAGTGATTGTAATAAAGAAACAATAAGGCGGATGACTGACACTCGCCAGCTCACCTACTAAAGATGTAACTGTAAAATTTGACACTAGAAGAACAGCTAATATCCTTTAAACTTTGTGTTTGAATGGCTTTGAGCAGGAATACATCATGCCCTAGAGAAAGGTCAGGTTAATCCTCTGCATTGGTGGGTACTGTGTAATTTATATAGTATCTCCAGTAGAAAGGCAGTTTAATGGAGCTGCAGGTAATGTTTAATAACTGAGAATGTAAGTTAAATTGACCATCTGTTACATGTCTCTGCACTTGCTGCAATGGCATGTGAGATGGTGGAAGAATTTCACACTCATTTTGTTTCAGATTGTTCTAATTGTTTCTTTTTCATGCAAAGCATGGAAAGGATCTTGCAATTAAGAAAATACCCTTTCTGAATTAAATGGAAACCCGGAGTTTTATTCAAACTAATTGCCTAAATACATTCGCTTCTCTTCAGCGATAGTCCATGTAAGGATTGCATATAACTTTCTATCTGCATTGAAACAGGACTTCATTGCACGTGGTGCCTTTGAGGTGCCTACTGAGCTGCTTCACAGAATCAGGGAATTGTAGGGTTGGAAGGGATGCCTGGAGATCGTGTCCAACCCCCTGCCAGAGCAGTTCCCTACAGCAGATCACACAGGTAGGCGTCCAAGCGGGTCTTGAATATCTCCACAGAAGGAAACTCCACAACCTCTCTGTAAACCTGTTTCAGTGCTCTGTCACTCTGACAGTAAATAGGTTCTTCCTTCTGTTAGTTTGGAACTTCTTTCTCTCTCTCTCTTTTTTTTTTTTTTTTTTTTTTGACCAGTTTGCACTGAATAGCATATAACAGCTTGTCCTGGATTGTTTTGCTTGGGATAATTGCATCACATGGAGAGTTTTTTTTTTTTTTAATCCCTTTAATTTGCCTTTAAATGGGATTTTTGGACCAATGTTTGAGGTCACATGGCTAACGAGAGACTCTGAGGAAGAAGGCAACAGGAATTAAAATTCTGAATAATTTTGTCCATGTACAAAAAACTGTAATGAATGTGTTCATTATGGAGACCTTAGATAATTAGAAGATAGTACCATCCCTTAGTAATTCTTGCGTTTCTCAGTGGGCAGCAGAAAGGGTGCTCCAAATGCTAGCAGAATAAATAACACTTCCTTGTTATGAGAACCTGTAGTGTTTCAATGGTACATAATTTGAAAAATAGCCCGAATGATGTCATACACCACAGACAAGAGCCTTCTTGAGGTGACTGCAAACTGCAATACAAGGACAATTTTTAAAATCAGAGTTACTTCAGGGTCAGATTTGTAACTGAGAAAAATGGTGTTTTATTAGGAGGTGAGAATGCAGTTTGTTTTTCTGTGTCGTGGAATCAGGGTCTGAGGAGAAAAGGGAGGAACAACAACTAAAGCCCGTATTCTTGGTTGAAGTATTAGTTTTTATAAACTACTTCAATGTATTGTTCAGTTGGTCAAATAATTATTAAGTTGTATGAATGATACAGAAAACTGCACCCAAGTGGGTGAAGTGTCATCTGTATTTGGTTCCGAAACACTGATATTACTGGAAGTAAATAATTTTAAAGCAAGTGGGTTTGTTTGTTTGGGGTTTTTTTGGATGAACAAAATAAAGCTATCTTTCATTTAAGGATGCTGATCAGGGCATGTGTTTCTATCAAGGTTTTTTTCCTTGCCGCTCCCCTAGTCCCCACCTTAGCAGCCTGTCCACCAAAGGAGCAAACAGAAGCCACAGTCTGTTGCTATCTTGGTTCAAAGTTTAAAAGGATTAAATCCTGGTTGCCGGGCATGCTTAAAAGCACTTCAGGCAGTGCTGGATAGCAGTGCCACCAAATAGCCACTGGTCACAAGTGGTGTGAAGTGCTAGCCTTGTTTCTTTCTAAAGGCAAGCTGAAGTCGTGTTGGCCATTGATCAGGGAAGCTGATGATCGTGTTAGTCAGATGTATTGCAGTTGGCTCCCTCATGAAGAAGGAACAGGGAGCGTTTCTGCTGGTTCCAAGAACGTGATGAGTGCTGTGAGAAGGGAAGTCTGTGCTGCATTTCTTAATTTATACTCTGATGATGTATTTGTTTGTTTACCTATGTTGTCTTCTGACTGGGCAGAACTACAGTACAAAAGAATCTTGAATTTGTTGGACTTCATGTGTCTGAAGAACAGAAAAAACAAGAGGCTTGTTTAATAGCTGCCAACCCCTTATTTTGAATACTCCTTTTCTGCAAAATGATATGAATAAATTCTGATGTGTCTCCCATTTTTATTTGTTGACGTTAAAGAAGACATTTTGGTGCTCCAGAGGCTGCTTTTTAAGGCTTTTTTTCAAGAATGAAACAGTGCTTGTAGTAGTTGATTTTCTAGAGCAAAGATTATCAAATCCTTAAAGCAGATTACTGTTAATTGTCTCAAACCTGTCCAAACTTTTTCTGTTAATGCATGTAATGTCATAATACCAGAATGAACAGGAAGCAGCTGTACCTCTACCTTCTGAAACAAAACAACCAGTGAGCTCCCATCATTGGTATGAGAATTCTTATAATTTATTTGACTGTCTTTAATATTATGCCAAAATAGGGAAAATATTTACCCATACCTGGTGTGTAAATGACAGAAGCACTGTCTTGTATACTCTTCCTTGCACGCACTAGAATTTGTCAGTTGCAGATAACATTTCCCAATCCATTTCTATGGAGCAGAATCCCTTCCAAAATGCAGCCACGTGTCTGTTGAGAACAGCATGCATCTCCCAGGTCAGGTATACTGCAAAATGTAACAGCGAGTGAAGTAGTATAACGTTTCTAAACCTCTATTTTATATCTGTTGGTTTTACATCTGCCTGCCAAAACAGTTTTCTGTGCTTTGAGGCCTCTGTTGTGGTTGCTAAGTGTCCTGTAAGCTTCTAGTTCCATTTAGGAAACCCCAACTTTCTCATCTGTCATCATTCTTGGTACTACTAATGCAATAAACATTTGAATGGTTAACAAAAACTTGTAACTCACACTGCTTTCCTTACATAAATTTTTAATTTCACGTTTTGCCAAGTGCCAGTACATTTTTACTAGCTATGGATAATAACAAATCCTGGAATTCCTGTCACTGCTCGAGAACACATGTCCTGTATACTTCTGAACCCCAAATTTTCTCCTGGAAAATGTGCTTTTAAATTTGAGTTACAGCCAGTGCTGCACTTTGTTCCAGAATTCTAATCAGTACGGACATGTTCAAGAGATTATCCTGTTGTTTTCCCTGCTAGCTGCTAATTCTCTCTCTTTCTTCTCATATGCCTTCTCATGGTTGCCCCTTGCATTATGCATTTTTTGAGACATGTTTAGGGTTCTGCTGTAATCTACAGAGTATTACATCTCTTAATTCCTACTACTCTGCAATAGTTGTTTGAAAATGCTTTTTTCTGATACAGATACAGACTTGATAGTTGGAATGTGGGGTTTGATTGTTTCTGATTTTCATCATGTAATGTAGTCAGGATTGTGTGATTGATTCAGATTGGCAACCAGCTGGAGTGGTGGACTCACTGCACTGTACCTAGTGAGAGCATGCTGCGATGCAGATACATCCTGGGTTGTTCTTCAGACTGTTAAATTCAAGACTGCATCTCTGATTGATGACCTGTGTGAACATGGAAACACCGGAGAAAGGACACTTTGACCTTTTCAGATACAGGGAGTATGAAAAACAAATTTTTACTGTAGTGCTCCTAAGTTTAAATAAATGTGTTTTAACTGGGTTCAGTTCACAGAGTGGCTTAGGTTAGAAGTAACCTTAAAGATTATCTAGTTCCAACCCACCTGCTATGAGCAGGGCTGCCGCACACTAGATCAGGCTACCCAGGGTCTTTTGACCAGTGTACCTGTGAAACTCCTTCTTTCACGTTCCTTGCCAAATTCAGTTCCACCTGTGCCTTGTCTTTCCTGATCCTATCCCTACATGTCCACATGGCATACCTCAATTCTCCTAGGCCACCCATCTCTGCTTCCACTGCCTGTACTTTTCCTGATTTTTCTGTCAGTTTGACCAGTAGGTCCTTGTTTGGCCTTGCCAGTTTCCTGCCTCCTCTGCATGATTTCTTATGCAAAGGGGAGGAGAGTGCTCTCAGAATGGTGTCCGTAAAGAGTTGCCAGCTCTGTTATGTTCCTATGCCCAAAATGACAGTTTCCCACAGTACTCTCCTGAAGTACAGGGACTTGACTCTGCTCTTTGCTGGGCCTGTATTGCTTGAGGTTGCAAACTCAATGAGGATGTGGTTGCTACAGCCCAGATATGACTTTGTTCTTGAAACAGCGGGTAACACCTGAAGCAACCAAAATAATGCAGGGCTAGAGTACTCTTTGAGATATATAACCCAAGTCATTAGCCTTGTACACAGAATAATTCTGTCTTCCAATTACAGAAAGTTTGTGTATATAAGTTTTCAATATGATAAATTAGGTAGAAGGCAAAGAGTGGAGACTTCTATTGTGGGGTTTGTAAACAAGGAGTAATGGAAAAATAAGCTGTTTTTCCTGCTTGGTATTCATTTAGTTAGGCTGTCTTTCCATTATAGAGCTACTTCAGCTAGTATTTGAAGTTGGCTATTAGTGTGCCCAGTCAACCGTGTATTCAGTGCTTTTAAAATATAGTCTGAAAGCTTGATCTGCTTAGTTCCACTACATCAATGTTCCTGTTTTTGAAAATATTTAACTGTCTCTCTTCACTTTGTGCGTACAAGGAATCAGGATAAATTCCAAAATGTATATTTCTTTTTAAAGCTTTTTCTATTGTCTAGAAGCAAGAAGACCAAAACAGAATTCCACATCTTCATGTTCATAGCTTAACCTTCAGGGAAGTACTAAGGTGCATAAGCTGTGGAACTCACTGCTCACATTTCTCCTGCCATTGTCCTTTGTGTTGGACAGATGATGAGATACAGATTTTTCAGCTGACAGTGAGGTGATGCTGTGTTGTGTTCAATATTTTTCTTTTGTCTTAAAGGTAAAACCACTCCCTAAAGGCATAATGTTATCTTTCAGGTTACTACTTTTCCTAAAGATCACATTCAGAAGGTTTAAACTGTTTCCAGACTTAATAGTTGCTTTTATCTAGTATGTTTCCATTCTATACTGAATTTTTGCGAACTTATTCTAATTCTTGGCATCATCTTTTCATGAAGAACTAGACAGACTACTTTCTTAGATCTTACTAATTCTATTGCTCTTTTACCATTTTTTAACCTATCAGCCAGTAACTGTGCCTCAAACTTTTGGACTAGTTATTCTTTCTTCCCCAGCTGCCCCCAGCCCTCACCCCTAGGTTGCAAGACACAGGATCATACAATCACAGGGTTGGAAAGGATCTACAAGATCATCTAGTCCAACTGACCTCCCATTACCATTGCTAGCACAAGCCACTAAACCGTATCTCGCAGCTCCTCCTCCGGACGCCAACAGGCGTAGTATTCCACGATAGCATAGTTTCCACGTAGTATTCCACGTAGCATAGTTTCTATGTGGAAACGTAGTAATGTGGAAGTTTCATCCAATGTTTATGTTGATAGGTGAATTCATTTTGGTCATCTAGACATAGGAAGCTTAAGCTAGCTCAAATCTAACTCAAAATCTGAGTTTCTCTTCAGTGTTTTGCCAGTAATATAAACAGGTGTAAATAAGCCACAAAGTAATCCATCTAACACAAACACCTGTATGGGTTCTCTGGGTCACTGTATCACTGTGGTCACAGCACTAGTTGTGAAGTGGTACAAGGGAGGGACAGTCATGTATGGGTTGTACTTGAAGGGTAGTGGAAATTAATAAACTACTAGCAAACTAATGATGTATTATCGAGAAGTCTGAAAGTCAAATTAAGAGTATCTAGAGATATCTTGATTTTTGTGATCTCTGTATTCTATCATATTGATAACATATACTAAAACATTGTTTTGGACAGGGTGATGCTTAGAGGTACCTAAGGGGTGAAAGAAATAAAATAAATGATTACTCTTCATTATTGCTGAGATAAATTTGGGGATGTCATGGAAATTACTGTACTGCATCAGACTGCATTCGTTAGCTTGTCTGGAGTAGTAGATGTCCAGGACTTTCCATAGGAAAAGGAGTGAAGAAAATGACCCAGAAGCATGAATGGACAACCATCTAATAACTGATAGCAAAGGAAGGCTTATGTTTTGACCCTCGCTGGCTGCTGATTTCCCTCTGGAGCAGCAGGGTTGCATTTGTAATTTATTTATTCTCTTAGAAGCAATGCCAGCATTGCCTCTTTTAAATCTTTCTAAAACTTTGGTTCCCTTGATACTTCTGGCAAAGACATGCATGGTTACCAAGAAAGGAATTTTGTCCTTTAGTTAAAAAATGGAAGAAGGGATATTTGTGGAAGGCGTGTGCCTACTTTTAGAATGTTTGTTGCAAGTACTTAACTCTCTCAGAGAGAGAGAAATACTTACATGTGTTTTGCAGAGTTACCTCTAAAAGCGTATTGAGATGTTAAGATGTATCAAAATGTGAGTGGATTCTGAAGTTTTGTTATTAGAAAGCTGATGGAGCTTCATGGAGTTGGGAAGGGGGGGACAAGTGTGAAAGGTATTGATGTATTATTTCAAAGTATGGCACATTCAAAGATAATAAAATTTGTATGCCTTTACAGGAAGAGTCTATATGATTAGGTCATGGTTGGACTTGATGATCTTTAAGGTCTTTTCCAAACTGAGTGACTCTATGATTCTATAGGATGAAACTTCCATAAAGGTATTAAAACAAAGGTAACAGAGTTACTGGATTTTGCAAACATGGTTAAATACTCAGAATGTGGCTGCTCTGAAAACTGCGGTGGTGGTTGCTCTAGGATATCTGCAACTAAAGCTTGGGTCTCAGGTCCACTTGTGAGATGGATGCTGTCCTGGGGGCTCATTGCTTGCTCCCTTGTTGGCATTGCTCCTCAGTTCTGATGTGCATTTGGGTTGGGAACTCTGTGCTGCTCATGGGAGTCAGTTTGACAGCGAAGCTTGTGTTTGCTCTGATCCATGGGGTTCTTTGGGGTGAGAGGGGGTGTTGTATATTTCCAAATTCAGCCCAGTCTTTGGTGTGGCTCATCGCACCATTGATTGGCACAGCTAAGGCACAGTGTGGGCTGGTCGACTGAGGAACAGGCAGTAAAAGCTGCTTAAACTGTCACAGCTGTTAGAAGAAATGTTATCCCAAACGTGGTGTGTTTCTGCCTTCAGCATGAGATTTTTCATTGATGCAGTCATCTTGTTTTGGATACATTCTAGTTGGAAAGTGCTCAGGTTATTTTTGCATTGGACAGTATTTCAGACTTTTGGCTCGCGGAAGTAATTGAGTGGAATAGGTTGAGGGTTCTTTTTTCCCGGCTTTTGGAATAAGATCATCCTCAGCTAGAGGTCAGAAGAACTGTATTTGAAGCAATGATGGAAGAAAAAAAGTGAAGGGAGTTCTATTTCTGCTAAGGTTTAAAAACATTTTTCATTATTGAAGCATGGAAACATTTTTTTTAATGTTTCATAAGATGTTGGAAGAAAATATGGGTGCATAATTTGAAAATTTTGCAGAATGCTGGCTCTATATACCATTATAATATTTGTGGTTGCACAAACTTTTTCCTAGCTCTTGATACGCAGCTACTTCAAAGAGGAAATCTGGAGGAGGAGAGCATGCGGTGGATTTACAGGTCACTTCAGGTGTTTGTGTTTTGTGGTGGGAAATGTCGGATTCCAGAAAACAGGCAGCTTGACATTTTCCTAATTTCAATTATTGCAAAGGATTTGTGGGCTTGAAATTTTATTACTCGTTAATAAAAGTATGCTTACGGTGCCACGCACAGAAAGATGCTTAAAAATGCACTGATTGCTTTTATTCAATCATAAAATAACATAATCTGGTCTTTTAACTTAGTCACTGAAACAGTGGAATCCTGCAGAAGCTTTGTGGAAGGCTTGGACCTTTGTGATTTCATGACAATATTTGTATTATGCTGTAATAACCCAAACACACTTTTTGTGTCTTGTCTCTGCATGTTCTCCTTTGTTTACGCGGTACCTTATTCTGTAGCCCAATTTGGGCTGCTGCGTATTGATGCAGAATGAACAGATAAATATTTGTGTTCTTCTCTTAAATGAGAATGAAGTAAGGATCTTTATTATTGTTATTGACAGGCCTTCCTGTAGTTTCCCACTGCCGCCAGCAGGTATCAGTTTGCTGTTCTGTCAGTAACGTCACGCAGTAGGTCTGACAGTGGTTGAAATTTTGATTTAGAATGTGAGAGGGAACATCATTTAAATTACAGCCACGTTCTGGAGTGTCTGAAGAAAACATGGTATGGTGGTGGTGTTATTAACGTGAAAATCTCCTTTAGACTCAAGCAAGCCTGTGACATGCTCTATCCAGAGAGTTTACAGATCCGTACAAAAGCATTTGCTTTGCAAAGCGGAGGCGAGGGTTTGTGCACTGAAGCAATGAGGCTAAATAAAATGACTTGTGGAATTAAAGACTGCCATCTCCTTGAAGAAATGTGTCTTCTCGTTTTCCCTCTGCCAACCTTTACAGTCTTATTTTGTCCAGATTGCTGTGGGTTTCTTTGTTAAACGAGCTTTGTATCTCAGTTAATTCTCTGCCAGTATTGCTTTGGGCTGATGACTGGGGGTGTTTGTGTATCCATTAAGTGCGCTGCCAGGACATGTCCACTGCTTTCCACCTCTCTCATTAAACAGCTGTCAGCGGGTTTACAGAGCAGCTTTCTTGCTTTGCATTAATTGCTGCAACTCACTACATGCAGTGAAAAGCACCTATAAGGAGGGGAGACAGAGTGTTCTTCGAAATTTCTGAAGGTAAATAGAAATGCCGTGAGCACTTAAGTCAGATTTCATATGTAGTCATATCAATATGATTAACAGGAAAGAAGTGTCACTTCTTCTAATGTTCTTTTTTCAACTAACCTTTCTCCTTGTGCTCCCACCCCAGTAAGGAAAATACTGCAAATATAAACAAGTGCACGTCTGTGATACACAGATGAGACTGTCTCATTGAAGTTGTATGTAATCCCATGCTGAGATTTACAATTGGTTCTGAAATGAAAATATGCCAGAATTAGATCAAACCTTATCCTAGCTGCACTGAGCAATGTGGGAGGATTGATGGTTTGTCCGTGAAAGGCAGACTAGAGCAGCATTATTGGTGAAAGGCTTTCCCAGACAAGTACTAAAATAGAGGAGGCGTGCTGGGTTGATTTGTTGGGCTACAGCTAGTTTGCCAGTCCTTTAATTAAATATTAATATTGTATGTTTGTGCAGAGTAGGAAATTCTGATTCTAATTCTTTAGACAATCTTTCTGGAAAAAAAATTTCTTTAGTGCTACTTCAAGCAGTAAAAGGAATAATTAATAAATAATGAAGCAGTATTTTTTTTTTTTTTTTTTTATATCTAGGTTTTTATTAAAACAGTGTTTGTGAATCTGTTGGTTTGTATGCACAGAAGGCCAACACAAGACATGGGAGAATTTAAAGTGTACTGACTGGAGGTTTGAAGTTGAATCTAAAGATGGTATTTCTGGATGAGAAATTTATGTGAGGCTTTGCTGTACTTAGCTTTATGCTTGATGACTTCAAACTGTTAATGTGACAAGACCAGCAAATGAAAGAAGTGGAAAGGAATTCAGCTGAAGTGACTTGTGTGACGTCACCCAGAAAGGTGATGGAGGAGAGTAGAACAGGTCTTGAGTGCTCCAACACAAATCTGTAGCCTGTGTGCTGAGCAGTGCAGTCTTGTGAAAACAACTGCAATCAACAGTCTTCTGTGCATTCTTCTGCTCATTCTGCTTGCTCTGCTTTCCCACACTCTGTAGGGCCATGAATTTTTCACCCAGTTCTCTTCAGAATCTGTGTTCTTTTGTGTTCCTCGTCAGGTGTCATCAGATTGGACTCTGCTGTGTTGCTTTTCAGTGTATTAGTTTAATAAGCAACTTTCGAAGATCATAAATGTATTTAATACTTATTCTTGATCGTTTTTGTGTTTTATCCCAATGCAGTGTTTATATCCACCCGTGTCTCTATGCTGCGTGCAACTAAAGAAATATAGATCTAATTCCATTCTAGGAATAAAATCAGCCTTGTCACCAGGTATTGTTCTGCTCTCAGCAGTTTCGAAGCCTCTAGGGTATGCCAATTTAAAACCATGTTCATCATCAGACTTAGATATTTTGAGTTGCTTTCTGTTCCTTGGTAGTCTTACACACAGTTTAGATGAAAATTCCCACAGTTGACCTCACTGCTGCATTGGTAGGTACATTTAAGATTCACAGAGAAAAAGAAAATACTCTTCCTTTTGAACATCATCCCTTCTGAAAATATCTAGTCTCTCCTCCTTCCTTCTGCACCATCCCATCAATTCTCCCCATTCTAGTGGGACTTGTTCTGTTAAGAGAAAATAAATGTTCTCTCCTGGGTATTTTTCGTAATTTTTCTTGGTACTGTGGGTGAAACATGATAGGTAATGAAGAAAAATGTTTTTGCCGCGTGCACCAATTTGAGCATCTTATGAATGTTATATGCTTGGTTTTTGATATAGCAAAAAAAAAAAAAAAACCACTTAAGTTTCTAGATCTTGTTGGACTTGTGTAAAAATTGTGGTTGTACTCTACTCCTATGCAATTGAAAAATGAAAATGCCTTTAAGAACTGATAGTGTATGAACTTCTAAATGATCTATATTGCATCAGTCTTTGGTGTGCCTACTTTGTCTTGCGAGCACTAGTTACAATTAAATGAGCTATAAAGCATGTTTGTGTGACAACTTATTGTACACAGGCTTCTTTACCATGTTGTACTCGCTGTTTCCTTGTCATTTTTGGAGGGGGGTGTGGGGGGTGGGAGGAGGTTGTATGTTTGAAAGGCTTTGAGGAAGGTGAAGCACAGTACTGGGCAGACAGAGGGTTATGTATGTGTATTACCTCTTATTGAAATGATTAAGAAGATACTCTGTATGTGTAGCAGAATGAAATGAACTGCTAAAGGTTCATGGTTTCTGAAGGAATTCATTGCGGATTTTGGCCCCAAATTTTCCCCTTCCATTTCACATATCTGATTTTTATTATTAAAATACATATTCAGTATGGAGGAGGGGACACAGGATAGTGGTGTGTAGTAGGGAGAGAGAGGGAGAGAGATCCAGTGCCAAGGAAATGTAGAATCACAACCAGGACTGTTTTCTGCTGAGATCGGACAAATTCTGCTATAAATGGGAAAATTAAAGCAATAGTAACTGTTGTTTCTCGTTGAGATCTCTTGGAGATGAAAGCAGAGCTCTCTCTTATGTGCAGTCAAATCATCAATTTAGAATTGAAGAATCACATTTTTAGAAATGACCCTTAAGATTTCTTTTGCATAAGAGATGCTAGGCTGCGGTTTTATAGTCATTTGGGGTCTCCAATTTTGATTCATTTATTTATTTATTTATTTATTTTTTTACCTTTGATGTGAGTAATGTTAAGATGTGTGTGTGTGTACTCACTAATTAAGACATGATCAAAGCTCTTAAATCTTTACAATGATGTTAAACTCATTGTAGTAGAAGGAAGAAATGTTGAATAGGAAAGGAAAGAGATTTGTAGATGTAGGATTAGAGTGGAATTTCCTGTAAAAGGACTTCAACCTTGATATATATGTTCTCAGCTATGTGGAGATTACATCATTTTTTCAAATACCATTGGGGCTTGAACATTTTAGACCTTTGGAAGCTGGAAGCATTAACAAGCCATCACATTACAGACACGCTAATCAGAGATTCTTGAGACTCTAGTACAAGGAAGCAAGCTACTTCATGAGTACAGTGACTGATTGTGAAGTTCTGATGTACTAACTCAAGCTGAGCCTGCCTTTGTTTAGGTGCTTGAACAGCAGCGGCCTGAATGCTGAACTGATTCCAGTACGGATACATCGGGTTACTGATCAAAACTTGGAAGATGATGTCAGATCTTAGAGCAAAGTATTGGCTCAGAGTGGTTCGGGCGCATTGTGTAATCTGTCTGTTCAGAGGCTTCTGTCAATATAATCACTGTTCACGTATTGTCCAAATTGAGTTTTCTTCTATTTTGCTTCTTTTCCAACAGACCGTGACTCGCTGAGTGCTGTGAACATGTTATGGCTGTGCTAATTGTAATCATTAGGAGATGTTCTGAGTAGTTATTCTCAGATTTCAGGTCTCTGCAAGAGAACATTGTAAATCATAAAGGAATGAGTGACATCCCGGAGGTGACTTTGTTGTTCTTTTGAGAGCCTGGTAAAGTAAGAACAGGAAAAAAAATAACTAACTCTAGAGAGACGTTTTTCCTCAATTGTCGTTGTCTCTGCCAGTGTCGCCTAAAGTGTTTTTTAATACGTAAAATGCATATTATCCTTAGTGTTAAGTATTTAAATGTCAGTGGACATAAAGATTAAAATCTTGGCGTAATCTTGAAGCTATGACCCAATTTATTTAATATCGGGTGGAGCCACAGAAAATCAAAACAAAGTTTTGAAGAAAAACTGTTTGCCACAGCTGGCTGCCTTTGTGGATATGAAGCATTAATATTTATACAAAACGCTGCTGTTCTCAGTGGGGACTATCTAACTGGATGGATAGCTGAGGGAAAAGGTTCTTAATCAGTGCAAAGAAGATTTCATGAGGTTAGCTCAACTAGTAGAGCTTTCTGGATCCAAACAGAAGTTGGTACTCTCCTGCATGTTTTTGTTTTTTCTTTTAAATTATTGTCATTATTACTCTGCCTTCTTATCTCTTTTACGGAGAAGTTTGAGATTTGCATTTGAGCATGGAGGTAGATTTTAAAAAAGGACGGAGTAGCATCTCTTGTTAGTTGTACTTTGTGTGGTTACTGAGAGTATGGCTTGGAACCATACTGTGCATTGCAGTCTCTGACAATAACTGCCTATCACAGTACTGGATTACAATAGCTTGATTGTTTTATTTTATTTCTCCTTTAATGTGTGGATTAGAGGAAGCAATGCTACACTGGCTGGAAACTCAAGAACTGTTACTTTCTTGCTTAGTAAGGCCTTAATTAGGGTGAACAGTGATGGAAAAGAGAAGATGGAATAGGGAAGATAAAGGTAATGGTGTGCCACAACAGAAATTTTTTTTGTCATTGTGACCGAAATCTGGCACATGAAAAACATGAAGAGGATTAAGCAGGAGAGTGACACTGTTAAGTGGTAGTTCTGTTCCCAAGGTACCCTTCCCATTTGAAAAGAGGGACTATGGGTAGACTATAGGTAAGCAGAGCTGTCCCAGCCAGCTTTCAGTCTCTATAGGGAAAACAAAAGATTAAGGACCAACTGGATCTCTTCATATGAAAATTTTTGCTTTCCAAGTCATTCTGTAGGAGAGCAGCAGATATTCATAATCTTAATGAAAGTTGAGAGATTTATTGATTCAATTTTGTTATCAATTGAACTAACCAAATTAAATGGTTTTTTTGGGGGGGGGGATGAGGGGGATGGGGTGTAGTTTAGTGAGCGCTTAAAGAGCATACTGTTGCCATAATTTTCAGTCTTACTGAACCCAGCACTTTTTAATGCTTTCTTAAAGATGTCAAATGATTGCTTTCTAAACAATAAGAGCAGGATGTAAGTTGTATCCACAGATTTGTTCTGGGTGAATATTTGAATTATGGAGTAATCAGTAATCTGAGTGGTGGTGTTAAAGGGAATTGCATAAGGTGTTGGTACCTGCTCTGGACACTTTCAAGAAATAGCAAGTGTTCTCAAGTAGCTGTATGTGTGTTGCAGTGTTCTTTCTTTTTTCTGATGTGATTTTTAGTTATGTGCTTGAAATAGTGCTTCCAGAAATCTCTTGTGCAGATGTTTTTGTTTGCATCTGTTGTTTGCAGTTGTGTACAGAACAGATGTTATCTTTTGCCTAAAAAAGGCATGTAACCTCAGTTGAAAGATTTCAGAAATTCTCAGCTGTGGGTTTCCTACTTCCTGTTCTTTGCTCCAGCCCATTCTGGAAGACTGAGCGAGTGCAGGCACCGAATGCAGGAGCTCGGAGGAACTCCTGGGAAGCAGCAGTAGGTCTGTGACATAACCTGCTGTAGACAGTTCTGCTCTTCTTGTGAAAAATTGCAACGTAAAAATAACTTGTAGCTTGTCAGTGAGGCAGAAATTTGCAGAGTAGCTGTAACTTCGCAGTTTTGGATCAGTTTCATTTGAACTTCAATTAGACATTCATTTTGTGTTAGAGAGTTGTGCTTCTAACTTCTATTTTTAACGGATGATGTTTTTGAAGATATTTTAGTGCTAATCAGACATCCAGGTGAGAAGCTGCAGCTTTCTGCTCTTCATCACATGAGATCTGATGAAAGCCTTTCAGTCAACTGTCATTGAGCAGGTAGTGATGATAATAGAAACTCTACTTTTTCAGCATCAGAAGAGCAGATGGTGATTTGTTTCCATGTTTGATTTTTAAAGAAACTATAGAGATGATTTCAGAATAGCGGAGGGGGTAACTGTATCTTTCCCAACTTTCACATCTTCTAAACTTGTTACTGTCAACATCGTCTGCTTTTGACAGCATTCAGGTGCATTGGGACTGCTTTCCATTTACCTAGTTCTAGTATGCTTTGTCAACACAGCATATGAAGAGTAAAGTTGTTTTTACTTGCTTCTAGCCTTACTTTTTATTTTTTTTTCCCCTGTGCTTGAAGGCAGAAGTAAGAGAATAACTAGAGAAAAAGAGAGTAGAATTATGTTTCGGTGAGAAGACAACACACATACAGCTAGGAGTAGTATACCTTGCACAGACTGACAAAAGCGGTCTGGCAAGTAGGTAATGCAGAAAATCATAAACATGAATCTTCAGCCTAGGAGATGGTGTTGCATCATTCGCGGACATACAATTACCACTGTCCACTGACCTGTGCCTGCATCAATCTGTAGCATGAATTAAACAAAAAGCTTCTGAGGGTCTAGCGTTACAGTGAATTTGACACACCAGTCTGTTTGTAGCTCGGTCCCTGTGACTGTAATGCATTTTAAAAAATCATTACTTTTCTGCTACTTACTTTTGATGTGGAAACCACTCTGAAAACCCTTCAGAGTAGCGCTCCATTTTCAACATGAAGGATTGCTGTGAATTTTCAGACTCGTGCAGTTATTCTCATGATATTGCAAATCAATATCATTTTGCAAGTTTCTTGTAAAGCAAGTTTGAGGAATACATGGAATGGATTAAATCATCTTTGAGCTGTTTCTAAAGCTGCTTTTTTTTTTTTTTTTGAGGGAATGTAGAAAAAGAAGGGGTCTTAAAATTTCATAAGGGAGTATAAGGGAATGGTGATTTTTGTACGCCTGGTGACACACTACTTTGGAATCTTCTGAAAAAGAAGAGAATAAGTTGAGGACTGAAAAACTCCTGTAAGCAAAACAGCAGGCTTCTTAAGCATTCTGTAAGTTCTGTTTGTTTTCTAGAGGATTGGATGATTTGTTTTTCCAAGACAGTCTTAGAAAACAAGTTTTGATTAGAAGGGTCGGTGTGATTAAGCAAGATGCAAGTGGCAAACCTTACAATCTGCAAGCAAAATGGCTGGTATCAGAGTATTGATGTTAATTGATTTGTGGCATTAAGTTCCTCACACAGATTACTATGTTTGTTGCTGATTTTTTTGCTCTTCTTTCTTCAGTTCCATTCTCTCTGCAGTGTTCCTTGATGTCTTCAAGTGTTTTCTTATGCACAAGTGAACAATTCCTAAGTAATTCATGAAGCTGATTAAAAGAACATTTGTACAGGGCCAGCCAAAGCTCTGATGGAGCAGCATCCTATCACCAATAATGGCTAAGAGTGCAAGACTGTAAGAAAGCAGGGCAAACTGTTCTCACAGCTTCTAAAAATACTCGCACACACACACAAAAAAAAAGCTTCCCAAATTTGAAATGAATGTAGGCTTCCTGACTTCGTCATGCATCTCTCCAGCATGAAATTGGGCAAGTGGTTTAATTTTCCTCATACACAGCTTTTTCCTATCTCTAAAGACAGTTGGATACCTTTACAAAATGGTTATGAAAATGTAACTAACAGTATTCAAAGTCTATTTGCAAATGCCATAAAGATAACTCGACAGTAAACAGAGCTTTACCTTCAGACACAGATTACATGAGACGTTTTGCACTGTAAATGGTGTACAGTTCGGTATAAAACAGCTTGAAATATTCCAATTGAACATACTATAGAAGCTTGGATTTCATCCACTGCCTCTGTCACCGTGGTCTCTTTCGAGTCACTGATTTATCTTTGTTTTTCAGAACTTCTTTTAAATGTGCAAATTGGAATCTGCTATTTCAAGCGGGAAGCATCACAAGCAGGACAGAGTTTAGTGGTGATTTATTAATGCAAAATTCAACTCAGGACAGACCAGACAGAATTAGCACAGCTGTGAGTGTAAATGTCTGCAAAATAAAATGTGTTTTTCCTAATATTAAATATGAGGTAGAGAAATCTTGTAATTGAAAGCTGGGCCTCTGTAACCTCGCTGTTTATTGCAGATGTAGCTGACAAGTCCTAATATAGCCTGGGGAACTTGGAAATGAAGGAATAAGCAGGAAGTCGGACCAGCACTGCAGCCCAGATTGAATTATGTTCTGAGCTGGGAACTAGAAGAGTCTGTGGATAGACGTCCCACTGTGTGTTGCAGAGGTCACAAATTAATTAGCAAGGGAGTGTGTTGGTGGAATAAAATGCATGGGTTTCATATCAGACTGTTTGTAGAGCTGATGTGTTCTTAGTCATTGCTGAATTTGGCAGGAAGAAGATGGGAAGTAACTGGGGACACTCTTGGATCTCTGTGAAATCGGATGTAGGAGACTTGAAGTAGACTTGCCTTTGAGAAACAAAATTTAGGATTCAGATTTTCACATTCTGATATTTTGGAGATCCTGTGAAATATCAGCATGGCTAATACATAAATCTACAAGTTAATTTCTTAGTTAAAATCTTGGAGAGCAAATGTATCAGCTTGGAGTTTATTTCTAGGAAAAAAACCAACACATTAGGCTCCAGATGGATGTAATAACCTGGAATACCTTCGTTTTAAACCAGTTTTCAGTTGAGCTGCCACTGTTATGAGGAGAATCTTCTATATTAACTCTAATCTTCTACATAAACTTTGGACAAGTAAGAGAAAATCTTAAAGTTGGCTTTTAAAATACGCCCTGATTTTCTTTAAATAAGTAGTGTTTTTGTTTTTTCTGGAAGTGGTTTTTCTAGAGATAATGGAAGCCCATAGTATGAAAAAAAATTGATTCTAGTATTCCTTTCTAATACAGAAAAAAAAATGCTTTTCTTCCAACGCACCCTGCATTAAATAGACTTATTTTGTTAAATTTTATTTCATACGTAGGCATAAATATGTAATGCATGTAGTATCACACCTGCCACAATGGTCCTAAAGCGATTATGAGAATAAAATCCATCCTTTAGAAGATCTTCTGAAGTTGCTTGCCTCGAAGATATTTCAATGTGAAGACAATTTGACAGCATTAAAGTGGTACCTTAGAGCATTTTAGATGAGGGAGAAAGCCATCCACAGTGTGTTACCTGTTAGATTTACTAATGCTGTTTTCAGGCAAAACGCACTTAATAGGGAGCACCTTTTTTCTTAGATACGTTTCTGCTTTTTCAGCAAGATCAGAGCATCGACACGGGAGAATTTAACATTAAAACATGCCTCTTAAAGTTCTTACATTGAAGAACTTGAACTTCAGTTAGAAATAGCCAGTGTGGTGGATGACACAGGTGTGTGTTTTTCCTGAAAAATGGAATCGGCGCACCCTATATTTCTAGTGATATATATAAAAAATAAACAGAAAACACTATTACTTCTCTTTTCTTAAATACTTCCATTTACTGTTGTTCAGTCTTGCAAATATCAACTGTAGGAAGCCTATAACTGTGTTCTCAAACACAAGGGATTTGTTTTTATTCCTTGCCTTTGCAGAATGGAATTGTGGAATGCTTGTGGAATTTTTTTTCCCATGCATTACTGAGTTGCTCAGTATAATCAACAGAGGCATTTCAAGAGAGTGATTTAGATACCTAATATTGCAGCAATTTTTCTCCTAATGTTTGTACTCTGAATCTTTTCCCAGAGCTGTCTGTCTGCTCACAGTAATGCACAAATTAAATATTAGGCATTGTTCTCACCACTCCTTTGTCTTCTAGAAAACTAATACTAGTACTAATAATTCCCACAGATTTTTACAGCAGAATGTAGCAAAGATGAAAGGCAGTAGTAATGCTACTGCAACTCTCTCTCTCTCTCTCTCACTGTTTTAATTTATGTATATTTTAAGCTTGGTGGTTTGCTGAACTGATCATGCAAGAGAGCAGGGTGATGCCACTTCATTTTTTTCTTCCCCACTGATGAAAGCAGAAGTATTTTCTGTTTTGGAAAAAATCTCTAGTATCTCCTGATCATAGGGAAGATGAGAATTTCTTTTGTATTCCCATTATGGGTCAGAAAGAGAGGAGGAAGGGTGGGGTTTTCAGCTGATAGTTTACTTGAGATGGAAGTGTTGAGTTAGGGACTAAGTTGCTTCTGTTACATAGAAAATCAAATTTTCCGTAGCAGTAATTAGTCTAAAGTGGATACGCATAACAAGAGACACTTGAAAGTGTATTTAAAGAAAGAGGGAAGCTTGCTCCCTATTGATGATGGCTGAATAATTTTGAAATCAGTGTGCAGGGAAGGAAGTTTTTGGAAAGTGCAATCTAGTAGAACACCTCCCTCTGCTGGTAGACTTCACGTTGTTTAATATGCTGTATAACGCTTTTGACTAGAAACTTCACAGTGGGTGATACCTCTTAGGCTGCTCCTGAAGACCAAGTCAAGCCTTTTAAATGAGAATTGAGTTGTATGTGAGGCTTTCCACTGTTCTGACTCTTTGAGTATGATGGCAGGAGGTTGGGCTGCCTGTCCCAGGTTTATTCCAAGTTTGTCAGTTAACTAGATTTTTCTTCAGCTTTCTCTCTCACTGCTGGAATTGATTGCGTTTCGCTGTTCTTGCTTGGCTACTGAAGATAGGCTCTTGGATATTTGTGCTTTGATCAGGTAATCAGCACAGCATACACAAAACATTTATTAGCTTCTAGTAATCATTCATCTCTTCCTGAAAAATTATGCATCATTTAGTTTATTCGTACTTTCTTATTTGAACTGAGTTTTACGTGCTGATCCTCAATTAGTTTCCAAAATAATGTTTGTTCTTGAAGCACAACTGGCCACCCTAACTGGAGGAGCACATTACTGTTAACCGTTTATCCCCTAGTATACTAACACCACAAAGCAGAAAAGTTAGATATTTTCTCTACAGGCTCTTCAGTAGAGGTTCAATCTGTCAATCACATGCCATTTCTGTACAGCACGAGCACCTGAGGAGACTGTACTGTGTAATTGTTATTTCTAGCTCTGTTGAGGCATAACAAAAAACTCTTGAAAGAATGCTTTCAAACTCTTCTCGAAAGCACATTTTAGTTCCTTGCTTTTCTTGAGTATTGCACTCCAGAAGTGAGCAAACTAGCTGGGTATGTGAGGATAGCATTTTTGTCCTTGCTTCCCTTTTTTTGGGGAGGACTTCTGGCGTGTTTTTTCCTGTTCTTCCTCCTGAGCATAATGAATATTGCTCTTTCGTCACCCTCGCCCCTAGCTGAACACTCAAAATATATTTTTCTCTGTCTTGCGTGTTATTAATAGAAGAACTTGTGTAGTCCTGTAAATTTTCTCTAAGGCTCTCATCTAGAGAAAGCAAAACAGCTGGAGCCTTTATGTGAGGAAGAGTCCCGGTTGTTAAACTCCCTGAAGCAAGTCTTGGAACATGGAGGATTGGCTGCAGAATCCATTTTCATTTTCAGGATCTTGTTATTACCAGCATTTAATTAATGTATTGTTTAAGGACTAAACAGCACTGCTGTGATGTAGACTTTTGTTTTTTGTTTTAACTTTGGAGTCTAATAACCTCCTGCAGCTCAGCCTCTGGAAAAAGTGCTGGCAAAAGACTAATTCTCACATGTCCACTAATATACCAGTGCTGGCATGAAAAGTCAGAAATCACAGATCATGGACTTAGGAAGTGAAAGGATTGTTCTTTTGTTTGTTCTTTGTTTATTCTGCATTATTTTGGTATTAGGTCATAGATGAGATTGTTTCAGCCAGTTTCAGCAGTGGTCCTCTGACACTGAGAGGTAGAAGGATCACTTCATCATGGCAAGAGATGCTTTGAATTCACATGTATTTTGCTGTATAAAAACAAGTGTGCTTATCCATCTTTTCCACTGGGGGGACCATATCGTACTAAAGACGGCGGTCTTTTTTTCATTTTTCTTCCTTTTCTGCACTTCTTTGAATGTATAGAAACCAGGGAAGCATCTAAATATTGAAATAGTCAGCATTTGTAAGGAAAAAAAAAGATGTAGAGAAATCCCTAAGCTTTTGATATGAACTCATTAGGTGACTTATCTTTACAGCCAGCTTATACTAATTCCGTATTTTGAGATGTGTTCCAGCTATGTTCTTTGGGATTAACTGGCTAATAATGAAAATGCCTATTGCCATTTACTTTAATTCAGCATTTCTGTATTCTTCTAGATGACAATTTTAATAAGTAGGAATAAAAAGAATTGTTTTCATTAACTCAAAACTGTCACGTTTTGTTACTCACTGAAAAGCCTAAGCAGTGTTTATTTTATGTAAGCAGTTGTCTGATATCTGCATATTCATACATTTTTTCCGTGAAAGACTTCAAAGGGAAATTATATGAACTTCAAGTACATACTGAAAATATGCAAAGGGAACTTGGTGTTGTATTGCTGAGCTGCTGCGTTCCACATTCAGAATTTAATGATAACAGGGCAAGTTGTAGCAAGTGCATCAAGTGAAAATTTGCTTTGTTTGACCTTTTGGATTCATAAATGTAGATGGCTTTTCCTTTCCGTGCTCCTTGATCAGTCTCCTTTTTGTTGTCGGATCGAATGCTGCTCTTGTGCATTTCTGTAAGATTACGTGATAAGATAGAGAGGATGATGAAGGGGTACCTAGGGGGGGCCTACAGGAAAGCTGGGGGGAGGGACTTTTTCTAATTGTATATCATGACAGGATGAGGGGAAATGGCTTTAAACTGGAAGAGGGTAGGTTTAGACTAGATATTAGGAAGAAATTCTTTACTGTGAGGGTGATGAGGCACTGGAACAGGCTGCTCAGAGAGGTTGTAGATGCCCCCTCCCTGGAAGTATTCGCAAGGCCAGGCTGGATGGGGCTGTGAGCAACTTGGTCTAGAGGGAGGTGTCCCTGCCTGTAGCAGCAGGGTTGGAACTACGTGATCTTAAACGTCCCTTTTATGAGTGGGAAGACTCCAGCTACTTCCTTAAGCTTCCAAAGTGCTTTGGGAAGTCATTAAAATGCGGAGCTTTCTCAGGTTGTGGTTAAAACACTTATGGTTGGCTATTGTCATAGAGTATTGCAGTCACAAACAACTCATGTGGGCTCCAACCCTAGCAAGGTTTATGCTGCCACTACTGAAGGCTGTCACATTTCATGTACCTCTCTCTTTCCACACTGTTCTCCACTGCTGTTTGTGAAAGACACATATTTATTGCAAGGAGAAGCATCAGATTCCACTGAGATTTAAAAGAGTAGAAAGAAACTCCTGATGCTTTACTTTGCAATTTATAGGTTTGGTGGTTAAACCTAAATAGTGATAAAATATTAAATCTTCTTCTCAGACAGATGTTTCAAAAAGGGAGAGAGAGAAAGGGGTGTAAAATATAGGATGAGATCTGCCTGATTTTCCATCATGTAGTGACTGTGATGGCATTTTGAAGCCTTTAGCTCTGCGCTGCTCAGGATGTGGATGAGTTAGTGGGATGGAAATGAGACAAGGGAGTGAGAGCCCCTGTTCTTGTTGTTCTGGGAAGAGCTTTTCCGGAACAGCTTCCCAGCAATTACTGGGGAAAAGCGTCCAAGAAATGAGTAATTCTGAGGATTGTTTTGAGGGTTTTGATGATGGTAGCTTTTAAGATGCCTTAAACAGAGATGAGAGAAAAGGGGACTTACGGGAGATGGACCATAGGTTAGTGCTAGAAAGATTTAATTTGCTGTAAAAAGCCTTTCATCCCTGGTGAAAATCTTGGCAACTTGTAGGCAAATTCTTGAGAATGCTTCAGCTATACGAGTGACTTATTGACAGAAAATGAGACACACACACAGTTTGATTGGAACCACATAATGTGGACTGAACGAATTAATTAAGAAGTAACAGACATGTTTTGAAATTGGAGGGCTCTCTCTAGGTGTTGGAAAGGGCACGATAAAATGTGTTACAGGGATAGCTCCAGTACAAGAGAAGTTAATTGAAGCATTTCTTTTATTAAAAGGATATTAATGCCTACATGTCTCATGAATGAAGTGTCCAAAAAAAATGTGAGTGGGAATTAAAATCTATTTCTGTCAGTTAACAGTCATGTTTTCAAGATCTCTCATTTATAATAAAAACGCGACAAGAAGTTCACTTCATTAGTTTACTTGTTTTATGGGTTTACTTATCAAAGTGAACATTTCTCCCCCTTTATGAGCATAGTAGATTTTGATGTACCATCAATCTGAATTTAATTTGAAGCAGAACGTTTCTTACTCATTTGCTCAATTTCAAAAAGAGGTTCCACTGCTAAAAATTCAAGCCATAAAGATGCAGAAGTTGAGGGCAATCGCAGAGCTGCAGTGTTTTGTTACTTTTGTTCTTCTCTTAGGCAGTTCAAAACTTACTTTTGTGTCTTTTCTAGAATTCTGTCTTGTCTGCTGTTAAATGTTGCAGATTTTCCAAGTCTGCTTTGGGAATAAGTTCTGTAGATCTGAGCTTCTTAGATGTTTTCCCCAGGTACTTTTCTTCAGACTCTCTTATATTTAATCCCCACTGTTGTTTTACCCTCAGATCGCGTTAAATGATCATCGTCCTTAAGCAGCACATCGATCCTTCAAAGAACTGCATCCGTTTAGTTTCACAGACTCATTCTGTAACTTGATGTCTATTTAGTTGTCCTGGTTGCAGGATACCAGGCTTTCTCATGCTGTTTCTCCTTAGTGGTGCTTAGTGTGTCATCATTGCCAACTTTGGCAGTGGCAGCACACAAGGCTCCATGGCAAGCTGCCCTCTGGGTTGGGTGATTTCCTAGCAGTCAGTTTTGGTAGATGTTCATCCAGATAAATGCACGCTCTCCACGTATCATTGAAGAATAAAATACTTCTCACGGTCGTGATCGAGGAGTGGTTGCTTTATGTTTCCACAGTCTATTTAAAGCTCATACTTTCACTGTGGGTTGAGTAAGTACAGATATCCTTTGACACAGGCTCTAGAATCCGTGCAGTTTCAATTAGTCAGGTAATAAATTTTCTTAATCTCTTGGTTACACTGTCAGGTGCAGGTGCTACATGGCTGCCCTCCATTAGCTACACTTTTGTGCAATGCAGCGCTGTCTTTATTTAGTACTTTCTCACTGTCCGTGCTCTGTACTGGATTAGAGTACAAATGCTAACCACAGATGTGAGGGATTCTGTAATAGGAAACCTAAGAGTGGATTGTTAAAATAATCCTTTGCGCTTTTATAGGTTCACTACTTTGGATCCTGTAATGATAGGCAATAATATTTGTTCTTAATATTGGCAAGTTTTATGAAATAATGAAGTTTTATATGAAGTTAAGGTAAGCATGCTACTTAAAGTAACAGTAGGGA
Organism: Alectoris magna; assembly: GCA_030625065.1. Lineage (NCBI taxonomy): Eukaryota > Metazoa > Chordata > Aves > Galliformes > Phasianidae > Alectoris > Alectoris magna. The sequence continues at coordinate 30,872,705 of CM060562.1, read as the reverse complement.
ATGTGACACAAGGGTTTCGTGGGGGCTTCAATGACTTTGTTACTGTCAAGCACTGAAGTAGCTTCAATAGGTAAACTGTTAGGTCAGACAGAGCAAGCAGTGTGTGTTCTGTGGGGAAGCTGCTCCCGGAGGAAATTTTCGTAGACAGTAATGCAATTCCTTTTCATCATCTCAGCATTTCACAGCTATTTTGGGGATAGTGGGATCATCTGCTGCAGAAATGGTGGGTTTTTCCATAACATCCTGGAAGGTGTTGTGAGCCAGGTTAAGGAGTTGCTCCTACTCCGATACAAAACTGCATTTCTCTTAGAAGATGTAAGCACATGTGTTCATTAACGACTTGGATTCTGAATTGTAGATCGCTTATAATAATGTTATGCTTGTTGTCTTACTAGCCTTTGTTTATTGGTTCCTTTTGAATTTTCTTGCTAAACAATGGGCAAAGTTTGGTGATCAAATCTAGACTTCCTATGTAACTGTGGGAGGGAGTCCTGTGCAGCCAGGAGAAGGATGGCTTCCTCTGCGGTGTCACCTTTAAGCAGTGGTTCGTCTCTTTTGAGGTGGGACCTAACTGAAAACACAATGTCGATCAGGTTTAATCAAAAGAGAAAAAAATGGAAATCAATCACGTTAAATATCCTAACAGCTTTTCAGTATGAAGGTTGTATGTAACTTGATTCTGGTTTCTGAATGATAAATACAAGCAATCGCTGCTACGATCTGTGTGCTTCCTGCCTTCGTAGAATTTGTAGAATCATCTTTTTTTTTTTTTCATTTATTTTACCCTTTTTCTCGTATTTCTGCTTATTGAAAAAGAAAATGAGATGTATGTGAAAAGCCCAGCTTCTGTAACGTGCAAATCACATTATCTGAGACTCCTGTTAATAATGTATTGGTCTTCTTAAAGGTGCTCACAGTTCTAAAGTTCAGTTGTAGAGAATATAATCTTTTCAGTATTTTTGATAGTTCGTTAGCCCTCGCTGTACTTTGTGTTTAACTGTGAAAGTGATGAGCTCTGCTGATAACCTGTGTATTTTTATACAAACTCTTTCCTATCTCCAGTCTATTCCTCAGTTCATTCACCTGTTATTGCTATTACGTACTTATTAAGAAGTATCTTTCTGAATGTGTGTGCATTATATTTATTTGTAGATAAAGATTTGTACAGCTCTTAGCTCTGATTCTGTGTTACGGTTTTGGTTGTCTTCTCCAATACAAATGCTTGTTTCAGTTCTGTAGAGTATTCCCCTTAGGGCAGGGTCTTTGTCTGCCAGTGGGCTACTGCATCTTTGTTACCTAGAAGAAGAAAAAGAAAAGCTTCTCTTCCATGGAGTTTTCTTCAGCCTGTTGTCAGAGCTTTAGCTTTCATTGGGATATCTACTTAAGGGAAATGTTTTACCCATTTCACACTGATTATGCAAAGTGTAGGTATAAAGGAATGGCACATGTAATGCCTGAAGTAGGCTGTGAGCCAGAAAAGTCCAGTGAAGAGTTTAAAAAAGGGGGAAAAAAAAAAAAAAGGGAAATAAAATCTTTAGGACTTGGTAATATACCGTGGTTGTCATGTATGAGCAGTCACATGAAGAGTAAGAATGATCCAATAACTCAGAGCAATCAGTTCACTGTAATGCTTCCAGTGTCATAATATTTGTGTTACTTCCCACAGAATACTCTCAAAAAAGCACTTTCTCTGAAGCATGAATCTGTGTTCTGGTTAGAGTAAGGTAAAAGTCTCTTGTGTGCAGTTCTGTGGTTCTAATGAACATCTGATGTAACACTGCCATGTTAATTCATACTCTGTAGAAGAACAAGATGCTCTCGTTAGAAGAATGTGCAGCCTGCACATTTAATGCAGTGTAGAAGGAAACACTCTCCAAACACCATTTTTGCTACTTTACACTGCTAAGTTATGGGAGCTGTAGGGCTGGAAAGTGACAAAGAGGTGTATTATAGCCTGTCAACCAAAATTACTTTAAGGACTCTAATTTTTTCCACTTAGCATTCTGTTTACTCTGACACTTCTTACAACATCCATCGTTTATTTGAATGAACCCATTCTTTATAGATGACAACATCTGTTATAGACCAGAGAAAAAGAAGTGTTTGTAACCTTGATCCTTGAAATAAGCTGAGAAGAGAGCTTAGTTTTAAGACCACTTGTGAATGTCATAAATTGTATGATTATTATGCCACAGCATCAGTGCAAATGGGGAAAAAGCTCAGGCTTAGTAATAAGTCATTTTGTATAATATTCTGACAAACTTGTCTTTTTCAGAATTAAATGCTAAATGATACATTCATATGGCTCATATTTGGTTGAACCTCAGGTTTCCACTGACTGTAATTACAGGAGTTAATTATCAGGAGCTGAAGGGATCTTCCCAGTACAGTTATAGACCCCTTACACTTAAGAAAAAGTCAAGAACTCATTATTATTTTAGATATTTTGTCAGATATTGATGGTTTTAATACCAGAAACTATAAACAGGTGGTTTTCATTGTCAATATTATTATGAAAATACAAAAAGGCAAAAGATTGTCTTACAAAGGAATTTGTTCTTTAGATGTCTTTGAACATATCTGGTTTCTTCCTTTCCTTTCAATCTAAACTATTTGAATGTACTGTATAGAGAAAGCATGAAATGTTTGTATCGTATGTGTATGGACAGTTATTGTGCTGTTTACAAACAAGTCCTAAGAGTCTTCTTTTTGTTTTGCTACTTATCATTAACATCCAGTGCATCAGAGCTCTGCCTGAGGTTTCCACCTCTGTGAGTTGGGATGCTGGGGGCAGCCCTTTATCACAGCAAGGCAAAAGGATTTTGGAACTCAAAAATTGGCAGTGTTGCTGCTTGCTACTAGCAGCTTCTCAATCCATGGAGTAAAATCCTCCTGGTTTGATTTCATGTGTTGTTTTGAGAGCTCTTTTTGACCGTTAATCCCTCATGGGAGAAGCAACTAATTGTCAAGTTGCATTTGGGTGCGAGCTCCACCTGGTAACAAACAAAGCCAACAACAGGAGAAAAAAATTTTTGACAAATGGAGACACCATCCTAACCTGTGTGCCAGTAGAAGGCTGTATAAAGTCGTAACACTGCATTGTGTTAACTAGGAAAGCAGAATGTTGAGTAATTTCATGTATTGGTTTTGCTGGCATAGTGAAAGCCTCAATAAAAAGGAGACAAGTTAATGAAGGTGTTTTGCATGTGTATGTCGTTAAATAAGAACTTCTGGAAATGATAAATTACGTGCCAACTCTTGTTCTGCTTTGGTTTCTTTCCCACTGAGGCTGTTATGGGAGGTTATTGTTCTCTCAATAGAATTTACATTCTGATCTTAATCTGAGTGAAACCTCCCCTTCAGAACTTGCCAGGATCTTGCCTGTTATTGTGTTCATATTTTTGTTTTGTTTTATTTGTTAAGCAGCTAAGGCTTAGCTGGATCCATTCAGACACAATTGCTGCTGTAATTGTTGCCTACTCTTACCGCCTTTAAGGGAGATGGAGGTGGTCTGCCAGTTACATGTGCTAACAGGTATTCTGGATAAAAGAAGCCAAATGCAGTCTGCTCTTATTCAGGAAAGTGTAACGCAGCTAATGCAACATGTCATTAGGTGCCTATTTGCAGCAGTAAAATACTGCACCTCAAATTGTAAAGCAATATTTCAGAAATCCGTTGAAAATGTAAGTCAAAGTTGTAAATAGATTATGTTACTGAATAGGTCATGTATTGCTGTCGAAACTGTGTTACTAAGGCAACTTTAAGTAATTTTCAGTAGTACAGCCATATTTACTAATAATTCAGTGCATGTAAATGGTACGGCTTCAGTTCCAGCTGCTCTGTCACTGGCATTTAAGAGCAGCAGTTTTGATATTTTCCTCGAGTACTCTTGCCTGCAATGAAAAAGTGTTTAAAAAGAGGGAGTGGGAGATGTCCCCGGGGTCCTCCCAACCGTTCAGGTAAAAACATTTTTGAAAGTTAATTGATCTGCAGACCGGGTAAAAATCAGTTCTGAACACAAAGTCCCGGGGAGGGAAAGGCAAAAGGCATTTAGGTGCCATGGTGGATTTTGCTGCCATCTTGCCGCTCAAATTATGTTCCTAGGAAGCTTGTTGGGAAATGCAGTCACAGCATGATGGCTTTTGACAGCCTTTTACGCTCTTTTAAGTTGGTGAATTTATCCACAGGTTGATAAAGTGAATAGTTCTTCAGAAAAAAGATAAAGTCAGTTTATGTGCTTATTAAAAATAGAGCTTTAGGGGGCACAACTGTAGCACTGGTATCTACTGCACTGTCTTCAAAAGACTGTTGGGACTCCTGTTATTTAGGCCATTTACTTAAAAAATGTTTTGCATTCATCTGTAAATGCCCTTAGTGGATGACACTGAGCTAGTCTTACCTGTGTATTTGCATCTATCTAGGAAAAAAATAGCATGTGAATTTCTAGCTTACCAAATTTTAATAAACTCCATAGTATCTATTGCTGTTTCTGTAACGCTGCACTCACTTTTTTAATGGATTCTGTAGATTCCTCTTGATGTATAATATTGAGCATAAGCTTTTTTTTTTGTCCGCTCCTTGAAAATGAAGGTGCTCGCATTTCTGATACACATACACAGTACAGCTTTGCTTTTGTGCGCTGCCTTGGATGCAATCTCATATAAAACACTTTGTCTCTGCAATCACCTTTGTAGGCAAGTTGTACAATTTTCACTTATTTTCTCAACTGTTACTTGTAGACCAGTAGGTCCCAAAGTGTCTCTGGCTGTGAGCACTCCTTCTGCCAGAACTGTTCTCTCATTGTAGGTGTGAAGAATTGGAGAACTTCTAAACTGATGGTTCCAGGTCTTATTGCTACACCTATTGGATCATAGCTGGTGCAGAATCCCAAGTACTCAGAGCTTTCTTGATTTTTACAAGCACGCTAATAATGATCAGGAGCCAAACTTACATGAAACTGTGTTGATAACTAGTGAGGCCCAAGTAGGTCTGTTACCCAACCCTGACAATGAGATTCCCACCAGACTGTCGTTGAGGCAGATGAATTCCTGTCTGCTGCCACCTACTCTTCCCTGGCTTTGAGCTTGTGCTTATCCAAGCTTGACTCCTGGCTGAGGCTTCTGCAGCAGAAGTTACAGCTTAATTTTACTGGCAATTTACTTTTGAATCCGAAATCAGCAATTAGGGACTGTTCAACTGCAGTGCTTCCCAGTCCCAGTGAGTCACATTGGTGACCTGTGTTTCTGACGCATCGTTGTCTGCAAATATTTATAGACTGCACTGTTTCTCTCTGTGTCATAACAAGCAACCTTCGCTGATACATGTATTATGTTTACAAAATGAATTCATTCTGCCTTTATGGGGGAGGTGTTGTTTCATTGTATTTTTTTTTTTTTTTTTTTAATGTATTTAAGAATGTCAGGAAGTAAAAGCAGCTCATCCTCAGCTGTCTTTACTAGGAGGAAGTGCTTTGCAATGTGGGAATAACTGGATGCTAAGCGATCCAAAATCCAATTGGCTGAGGGGTGTTCTTGAGGGGTGTCGAGGACGTCAGGCTGAAATTAGTGGTATGGCTGAGACCTGTGCTATGGGTGATCCACTATCAAGACCATGGGATTTGGAAACCTCTCAAGTGGGGCTTTGCACTTGAAAAGATTTGACCTGAATCTGTTCTGGAGGTGAGGATGGGACCTATCCAAGAGATGGAGTTTGGACTGTGGGGGCATAGCTGTAATGTTATACATAGCTTTAGTGTACCATAGTGATTTACTCCCCTTGTCTAACCTTACTGTCATAGATCAGTGAGCAGCTTAGAATGCCGGTGCTGGAGCAGGCAGTTGTATTCAGCTTGCTAGCTAGCAGACCTCATACCACTGGTTGCATTGGTGCACTGACTGGCTTTTTTTTTTTTTTTTCTTTTTTCTTTTTTTTTTTTTTTCTTGTCTTCTGAGGCAGTCTTATTTTGTGGTCTGGTTCAGCATCCTGCCCACCCCAGCTTAGTTCCCCCCTCTCTGTCATGTGCTGAAGCAGAAGGGATTTGGAAAGTGGAGAGGCAACTGCCTCAGCCAGCTGGAGAAGTACTGCTGCTAACACTTGTGTTCAGCTGTCTGTTGTAGTGAAGGTCTTGTCTCCCATGTTTTAGGGCTCCTAGAATTACCTGTCTGATACCGCTGACGGAGGAAGCCTTGATGGCTGGCACATTTGAAATGCTTTTTAAACTGTTAAATCAGTGTCTGGAAACTGGTAGAAATGTGTTCCTTCTCCCTGCCCAGAAAAGTCTTATTTACAAATAGGTGATAAACAATGCTGCAGAACATGCATTGGCTTAGATTGTGGCTGTCCAACCTTTTGGCTTACCTGGGCCACATCAGGCTGGTTTGATGGCAGTTTTCAGTCAGTTCTCCAGGTGTTCCTCTGAGATTTTTGCTGTAAGTTTACTAGTTCTGTACTTTATCCTTGAAAACAGTTGTTTACAAATGTACGTACTGCCAGAAATCAGTGATGTGAATAAGGTGCGATTGTGAAGCAAGGGATATTTTTCTCTAGCTTAAAAATAGGGCTTAAAAATCTGTTAAAGAGACACAATCAGATGTTTGAGTTGAATGTCTGATTGCAATTCCACGCATTCTGTTTGAAAATTCTCAGATAATTTATTTATGGCCAACTGAATAGAATCACTAAGATACAAAGAAATTGATGATTTTTTTCAGCAATCTTGAAACTATTCTCAAATTTCTTTATCAGAATGGAAAGCACAGCTGTGTATTTTTCACTGTTCACAGGACTGTGTTTGGCCAGTGTATCAAAATGCATAAAATTATTTGCTGTAACTTGTGTTAGCTGTGCACTGAGCCCTCTCCTTGTTCTGGTTACGATCCAGACAGTGCCAATAGGGCACCAATGTTTCAGTTGTTGTTGAGCCATGGAACTGGGTGCCACGATGGTGTGGGGTAGGGGTGGCCACAGTGCAAGTTGTGCTGGGCCATGGCTTGGATGTGCCTGACTTAATTGCTGCAAAATACTCATCTGTTGGTTTTTTTTTTGGGGGGGGGGGGGTTAAGCATTGACCAGGCTGTGTCTTGGGAGGTGCAGAATGAGAAGAGACAAGGGGATGGGATTGCTTAAATATTTCTAGATTCAGTTCAGCCCAGGCATGGGAAAAGAATGTAGGACAATGTGGGTGCAAAAGGAGGAGCATAGTACAGGTATCCCTGGAGGACTTACGCACAGAGAGGCAAAACATGGGTTAGTTGAATGAAAATAGAAGGAATTCCCTTTCTGGAGAAGTTGTTGTGGCTTGAGTGGGAACTTGGGAAGGAATTTGTCCTGTGGTTGATATGGATTGCTGTGTTTTCCTGAACGCACTCCTACAATATTTTGAGATCTAATTTTGTGCTCATGGTGCTCCGTTCTTTCTCTTTCATTAAGTCATAATGTACTGATAATAATATATTCTAATGCTTAACTGGAGTGTGAAGTATTATTTCATTTTTTGCTCTAGCTTGAAGTTAAGAAGTATGAAGGAGAGAGCTGCTTTTCATAAATAACTGCATTTAATACTAAAGGAAAATATGACAAAGTGGAAAATTAAAAATTATAGCTTTTCCCACACTAAGAAATTTTTACTTATTTTAATGGAAGCTATAAACATTAACAAAGAATTTTCTCTTTCAGATAACTTAATGGACAATTTAACAAAAAAAAAACAAAAACAGACATTGCGATGTTTGTGGTATCTGAGATTAGGAACAGTCAGAATGACAATACCTTTGACAGTGTTTGGGGGTGACTTTCATTATGCTGGTATTTGAGTAAAATGTATTAAACTAAGCAAATGAGATGACTTATGGAATCTTGGTTTTGATAGATTTCCAGAAGAAGCAGCCAGATGATGACTCAACTCCCAGCACAAGCAACAGCCAGTCAGATTTGTTCTCTGGAGAAACGAACAGTGACAACAGCAATACCTCTCTAACCACGCAGGCCGCTAACTCCAACCAGCAACTTTTGACAGAACTGAATGTAACTTCACCGAGCAAAGAGGAATGTAAGTGCACAAGTCCTGAGCGAGAGCAAAGGAAACAAATATGTTTTGCTTCTCAATGTTATGTTCTACTGACTTCTTTTTGGAAGTAAAGGAGGTGTGCCTTTGTAAAGGGGGACATTAGAAATTATTCAAGAAAGGCGTATTGACGATTTTAACCAAAGAGCAAAGGAAAAGGGGTCACAAGAGTTTTTTATTAACTTTATAGCTCTCTGAAATGTAGCATTCAATTTAATCATTTAATTAAATTATTTAAATAATAAAATTATTTAAATACTGAGGCGCTTTTAATTTGAGAAATTTTCTCACATTGATAGTAAGTTAATATATATACTTATTTGATTTATAATCATTACAATTGAGTGTAGTACTGGCTGTAATGCATGTTTGTCTAAATTCCTGCTAGGTCACTTGGATAAACTGAGCTTCACGTGGTAACCTGCCTTTTTATTTCATGACTCTCTATTGAAATAGAAGGCAAGTTTTTTTCTTTAAGCTAGGCTAAGGAATTTAAAATTAGTAGAAGTGTACTGTGATAGAGTCAGCTTCACTCTAAACCTCTTTACAAGTTCACACTGTGTCTGTATATTTAGTTTAAAAATCTGCATTCCTTAAGTTAAGCTCAAATGTGTAATTTATAGTTTCATGTTGCTCAAACCATAGCTTTATTTTAGAAGGTTCTCTCTGTAGAGAGAATCCCTCTAGAGCTACGTTTGGCTGTTCATTGTGTGCAGTAGACTGATGTACTTGATGTACAAGAAAAACACTCATTTTTGATGGAGAATCTCCTGGAGTTGCATTTATTTTTCTTCTGAAAATAAGATTGCTGACAAAGCACAAGGATTGAGAGATCTTTGATATGGCACAATTGCTTTCAGTTGTGTTCAGTGTTTGCATAGGATGATTTTACTGAGTTTCAGAAGTATTTATTCTGTTTACAGGTAGTTGGACTTTGCATTTATGTTCTTATTTCTTATTCAGAATGGCTGTGGACAAAGCGGTAATTTTTTTTGTGGGATTGTAGTTGCTTATTAGACTAAAGTAAAATGCTTAATTTAAAATTAACTTTTCTACCTTTGTATGGGAATATTTTCAGAAATACAGCAGGAAGTAATAGGAACTTCCCGTTGTTTAAGCTTGAACCTTCTGTTACCAGCCTTAAGGGTAAACTTGCTGTGTTACTTGTTGCTCCTTCACACACACAATTGCTGCCGAACACCCATCTCTTCCCTCTGTCCAGAATTTGTCCAGGGGAAACCTGTAGTATGCAGCAAAACCAAAAAACAAATCTTTTAAAACAGCCTTCCAGTGAAATGTTGTGCTGTAGCATCACATTTGGGCATTCACAGGACAGTGGGATTCAGCACCTTTGCTGGCTTATTAGCAGAGATCTACTATGTGGCATTGTATGGTGCTTTTCTGGTGCTTATTGGGTCAGATTTCATGAATTGTGTACAGTGACAAAGTAAACTGTGTTAAAGTGTTTCTCTTGTGGCTGAGAAGGACTTGGGGGTAGGTAGGAAGGTGATTACAGAGAGGGAAAGAAGGGAGGAAAATTAAATCATGTCCTTCACCCTGGATCGCTGTGTGCTTGTGAACATACACTCAAGGTGATGGATATTAGGCAGTACAGCCTGCAGAGCATTTGAAAATATTACCTATAAAAAATTCTTTATGACTTCCTGCTGGGGTGATTTTAAGTGAAATACAGTGGAGAGATTTATTTAGAGCTGGAGCTCTTTCAGTCTTCTCTCACATCTCCACTACCTCTTTAATGAAGCTTAATACCATTTATCAGAAATAATTATGCACAGATGGAGCTTTTCTGATGGGTAATGGTCTCAGAGTGGAGGAGTCTTTCCTGTAATGAAGAATGCAAAAACTTTAAATGTCTTCTTGATTTTAATTTAAGGGCATCCTTTTCTGTGCAATATTTATTTTTCAACAAGTTCTATAAGGCACGCTCTGCTCTCATTGTAGCTGTGTCCTTCAAAGACTGATGCTTTGCAGTGCAGTGTGATGATGTACAGCTATGGGCTGTTCTGAATAGAATTGCAGTAATTCACCAGAAATCAATATATTGGGTTATTAAGGTAATCCCCATCAGAGGATGGAAAGATGAGAGTGCTCGGGAAGGATTCTCATGGTGTACCCCATTCCTCTCTCTTCCCTGTCATGCTTCTGAGGAGAATCTCACATCCAGGCATTTGCTGTAGCGGTTTAGTCCCCATGATAAAGAGTTCGGACAAAATTGTAGTGGGTTGTTTAGGCAGTTAAGAAGTTCCACTCATGTTACAACAACTAAAGAGAAACATAGAAAGCTCCTGTGGTAAGATTTATGTTCTGTATCGGAAAGACTGTAGGTTTTTTTTCATTTGTTATTTCTAGTGGTCATTTCCTTTTTTAAACACTCAGTGAGTGATGGAGAGGAAGTGTTCCTTGCACTGAATTTTGAAGGAATTCAGTGTGACAGTTATTGAGCTTCTTGTATACGTGCCCAGGTTACGGTGACTTTTTTCCCAAACCCTCCGTTATGAACAATGGCTGCTTTGCTGATGAATCTTGTACCATGGAAGGCAGTTCCCAGAATTACAATTGTGGTCAACAAAAATGCAATAAAAATTTATGCCAAGAGATGGTGATGCAAGTTTCAGGATGTTTTCCCCCCTCACTTACGTTTTGGTTTTATGAAGTATTGCATATCGTGGTTTGTTTGTTTGATTGATTGAATATTAAATGCCTTTAGGGAAACGAGGAGCTTTAGGGGAAAAGACTTCTAGGAGTATGTTGTTTGTTTTATTTTCCATATATGCTACTGAAGCTGCTTTTTTCCATCTCAAATTTTCCTGTTTATTATATTGTCAGTGACAGTGAGTTTTCTGAAATGAGCTTTTGCAGATAAGGAATATATTGATGTTGGTACTGCTTTACTAAGTCTAGATTTCCATGGATTTTAATGATCTGTTTCTTAACAGATTGTTAAATTAGTTTCATTTTTGTTCCTCTGCTTTTTTTTTACATGCAGATAAGTTTCTGTGTGTTGAAGTTCTGCTTAGTTCTAATGTATTCTTAGCTTTCACTTCGGCTCTTTTCATTTAGGAAGTCAAGGCAGAAGTTACTTTAGTGTTAGTCACCACATCAACTGGCTGCTTTGGCAATGGTTTCCTTTTTTATTGGGAGGGAGAGTTGTTTATTTCTAACAGAGGAAGAAGGAATTTGTCTAAGGCCTTCTGCTTCTTTCCACCCCTTGCGCCACTTTAAACTACCCACACTTTTAAAAAGGGGAAAAAAAAAAAAAAAAAAAAAGGCTTGTTAAGGAAGGTTCTGTGTATTTTGGTAAGGAAAAGGTCACACTGAATATGGAATAATTTTGCTTAGTTTCAAGTCTTCATTGCTTTCTCTGGGGCTGTCACATTATTTTTCTGTCACTGTGTGAGTAGACCTGAAGTTGACACTGTGCAGGTTTAAAACTAACCGTGTTGTTACGTGACAGGAGAAATGTCAGCTTGAACAACTCCAATTCTGGCAGCTGGATCAGATTTGATATTTCAGTCGTTCTTAGCTTCAGTTGACATTATTTTATTTTAATTATGCGCTTAACTCTACCTGGCCTCCTCAAATTAGCAAAAACCACAATTGAAAAAGGACAGAAGGAATATCTGATGTTTCTAGAACAGTTAAATGCTCCGCATTTCTACATTGTGTATCTTTTTACAAAGTCTTCAAAGACCGGAGGTATTGCTGTAAATGTCACAAAATACATTGGGATTTCAGCATGGAAAGGGTGACAGTCACAATCCACACCTTAACTCTGTGTGTACTGAGTTTCTGAAGCCTAAACGTGATTGTCAGGGCTGAATGCCTGTAAATTTTCTCTAGTTATTATATAACTCCCAAGATTTGAACTGTTGCATATCAAAGTTAAGCATTTTCGTCAATTTATTTCAAATGCTTAAACATATGATTTGCAAAACAAGTTTAAAGAGTGCTTGAAAACATTGCTTATTTTATTGAATGTTTGCATGTGCTGCGAGCACTGAGTTGCAACCAATTATGAAGTTATTTTGGTGAATGTACTTTGTGTACATAAGGGGCACTACAGCTGGCACACAGATGCTGCAGGCTCCCATGAGAGATCGCTGGCAGAAAGGTGAGAGATTGTTTTTTTTTCTTTTCTTTCTGCTGCACCTTTGGAATGTTTATCCTCTAAATTTCATGGCTTATTGAGGCATGACTGTAAAAAGCAACACAGGCTACAGTACTAGGAAAGTAATAAGTTTTTTTGGTCTTCTGAGTAGTAATAGTGACCAAAAAAACCCAATTATTGTCAGTTTTTTTCAACTTAACATCATCAAAAGTGGATAAACAAGCACATAATTTTTTTTTCCTTTGTTGAGTACCCTTTTCTCTGGCAACGTGTGAAAGATTTCTGCCATCTTCAAGCTACTTCAGGTTTTGTATTTTGCTTGGGCTTGTCAAGAGAGTCAGAGAGGTCAGCTTTCCTATGCACGCTCTGAAAATGCTTGAGAAATCACCTGTTCATTGCCATGCAACTCAGTTTTGTATATCCTGTCATTTTTATAGTTCTGGCTTTGGGGATGTTCTTCTGGCTCATCTTTGAATGTTACGTATGTACCTGCTTTTATAATATATTAAATATTTAAACAAACCAAGCTAGAATTTATTTTTGTCTTGTTATAGATGGTTGTAGAAATTAATTTGCTTTGCTGCTGACCTTTTTTTTCTGAAACCAATTAGTAGGCGTTTCTTCTTATCTGAAAGAGTGCAGTAACTGCTGAAGTTGCACTGGACTACAAAACTAGCCTACTTGACCCACGTGATTTAATATTGCAATTAAACTCACATAACTAACAAAGCTACGGAGCTGTGTCATAGCTAGATAATGGTGATGAGGAGTAATTCTGATTTTCCTTACGAACTCACCAGATCTACGCATTCTTTCTTCTTCTACTCTTCTACTTTCGCGGAAGGTCTTGTATCAGGAAAAAAGAGACCTTGCACCTCCACTACAGAAAATGCATCTGGTTGTTGTTTGATGTTACAGTCATCTTTGGATCTGTATGTCACAAGGACTAACTGTTCTCTCAGCTTTTTTATATTATTGTTAAGTTAGGTAACGGTAGGAGATGTTTTTCATCTTATGGGATTATTTTTAGCTTTATTTTCTTTACAGGTGCTCTGTACAAAAAGAGCCTTTTGTTACTGCTTAATGTTAAATTAGCAGCAATTCAGTTTTTCATTTCGTTTATCAAACGTGGGTTTTCTTGAACATTTATCACAAAAGATGCTTTTTTTTTTACTTTTTTTTTTTTAAGTATCAGATTCAAGGAAGTTTTGTCTGGAGATCTACAACAATTCTTCAAAATGCAGAACTGTTTTGAAATGGATGCTATTGGAGTTAACTTCTGAGAAATGCTGCTTAAAATTTGGTGCCAATACAGAACATTTGGGAGTTGGAAATTTGGAAGGAAAAAATACACTATGTCTGGTAGAAGAGTTGCCTTTAGCATTATTTGAGGGTCTTTCTTTAAGTTTCAGTCCGCTCCTTACAGTCCCAGTGTCATCTGAAGAACTTTTCTTAAACATACAAGTCAGAAAGACGTGGCACACAGATTGATGAAATGAACGCTTCTTTCCCTGTCTGTGGCATGGTAATTTCAAAATATAATGAAAATCAGCAGAATAAGACCGCTGTTAATTGTTCCCTCTGATTTATAGTCACTTCGCACTGCGGAGTAGACAGTGCATCCTAGCGTCCCACTTATTAAAGTGAAAGGACCTCCTGGAACATGAAACAGAAACACAGCCAAATAACACAAATGCAGCTTTAGAACTGCCCGCTTATCCAGGTTATATACACGTATTTCTAATAATTTAATTTAACTGCCAATTTCAAAAGCACATTTTTACACTTCAGAGGTTATCCATGAAGGAGGGAAGTATCACGTCTACTTTACAAATGGGGAGACTGAGGAAACGCAAGTAAATGGAGCCTGACAACTGTCAAATGGAATCTGAATCATGGCTGTTTCCTTAGTTTCTGTTATTGTTAAGTACACCAACAGCACCAAAGCACTCCAGTTTTCATTTCCTTCCGCGAAAGCTGCTCATGGATAAAAATCCACAGAACAAATAATGGCACGTTTGTACAACTGAATTTTTAAAAGTGTGTGTTTGTATGTGGCATAATCCTCTTATCAGCTTGGTAATGACGTGAAATAGATTACATGTTCTGCAGCAGATAAGTAGTGACGTGCTCTAAAATGCCTTGTTTTTATTTCCATAGAGACTGTCCTGTCTGTGCAGATTGAATTTAGAGATTTATATCCCTATTTGTTTATGTATTTCTGTTCGTAATCAGTGCTTTCAAACTCAATTGTGTAGATTAATTAGATTAGATTAGATTTCTACCGATTCAGCAAATGTACATTACTAGATTACTGGTTTTGACGGATTTTCAAAGATGTTTTCTTCATGTATTGCAAATAGCAGCAAAATTCTCCTTGGCCTGGCAACAACACTGCCTTTCAAGAATGTTCCGCTCTTTTATGGTCACCCTCTTCATCCCTGTTGCATAGGCAGAGCTGGTCTCCTTTTTCTGGAGAGGAGGAACCATTGCAGTGCTGAAAACTCAAAGCAGCATTCAGATGTGCTCAGGGAGGAACAAACCTTATGAAGCCTCTTGCTCCTTAACTTAATTTTCATGTTTGTTCATTATCTGGCTTACAGCTTTTGTATTATCTGTAATTGTTTCAGTGTATTATTGTGCTCTTACTTAAGCAGTTTCACTCCATTTTGCATCTTTCCTCTGGTCAATAGGTACCATTCAAAGTGCTGTGCTTTGAAGTACTGTACACCTGGCTCAAATATTGTGGGTTCAGGGAGAGTTTGCGCTCGTGTTTTGCTTCTTTTCACGCACAGGAAAGTCTGAATCACTTCACATTGCTTCCCCAATTCTGAAGGTTCTTTAATGGGTTACGCCCACTCAGATTATGTACTGCAAGATGGGTGCTGCTTGGCAATTGTCTTTCAGGAGGGTAGGTGAGCAATGTGGAAAGGCATTCTGAAGGTCAATATAAACATGGATAAATAAATTAGAACAGACTACAGTAATTAATAAAATATGTTGAAATATAGGCAATACGTAAAATCTTACTACTTCAGAGGTTTTGCAGAGAAAGCTTGTTTTTAAATGCTTGCTTATTCATTGAGTTGCAGTTCTTAGTAATTTGACAATCTGTTTTTCCCAATTGATGTATTTAGTGCACTGTTAACAGCACCTCACAGAAAGCTAGTTGTATGAGAAGCCAAAAACATAGCAGCTGCATTAACAAGACCCTTTCTATGTCATATAGTGTTCAGTTTAAAGGATTTCGTTTTGTCCTTTCTTAATTCTGTGTTTGAATTTGAGACTCAGTGACTGTCACAATTATTTCTTCAGTAGCTTTTAGTATTTTTGCATTTTTAATCATCTGCTCTCAGAACCACATTATTGCTCGGCGGCAGCTGCTTTTGTTTGGAAGAGGAGTTGCAAATGTCAGAAGGCACATACTGGAAAAAATAGGGGCAGAAGCTACTGTTTAATCTGTTGGTTGGATATAGAATAGAAAGGTATCTTTATTCTTCCATTTTAATCTCTTGGTTATACTGAGAAAAATAAATCTACAGCCCTGTGGGTGTTATGTTAGAAGTTAGACGTGTGGCCTTTCGCTGTGCATTGAAGTGTTTTGTGTATCTGAGTCAAATTCCCTTGAAAAAGTTATTTTTCAGAACAAAGGTACAGATCTATCCTGGAACACGTGAAGTCATAAGCTACTTTTGGGTCTAGCCAAAAAGCACTGGTGCTCTGCCGTGGCTGACTTTGCTTTGCTCTCGTACAGAATTTTTATCAAAGCTATGAAAAATGCACTCCCCTATTTCAAATAGTATTAAGGTATCTGTATTGGGTGTTATGTATACTAAAAGATTCAATATAATGACTTCCACACAGAATTGCACAGTCTAGCCCATACTACATAGTATTGAATTATGCATGACATTTTTAATGATGCAACAAAAACAGTAGCGGAAGGAAGCACTGCAAAGGACAGGGAGTCTTCACTGTTTATTAGGCACTGTGCGTGCCTGTGATTATTAAGCATGTATGTGTTCAAATCCCCACATATTCTGTGTTGAAACTAATGCTGTGCTATACAAACTGAAGATATATGAAGGTATTGTCTAATGAAAGAAGATTAAGTGAAAGAAAAACTAATACAGGAAAGTGCAGAATAGATACTAGCTTATTGTATTGAGAGTGGCAAGTAAAGATCTTATGTTTGGTTGGATGCTGAAATATAAACAAATGTAAATATTTTCTGGACAATAAGTGCAAGGATTAATCTTACTAGATAATCCACAGGGATGATGCCTGCCAGTGCCTGTTCAGTGAAACCTGAGAAATGTAATTATTTAAAATGAGCTGCTGCTTCTTAAGAGGCAGCTGTGATCTACAGTCAGTTCGCTACAATCCCATATCCTGTTGTATATTTTGTGTGTACACAACCACTCAATTGGATCTTTAAAAGCTCAGACTAACTTAACAGATTCACTGTAATTTTTGGAGTAAATATCTAAACGGTTTCATTAAAAAATTTGGTGGAGATGCTGTTGCAGTATTGATGCAGAAAAACAGGGCAGCATCTTTTCTTCCTAGATACTCTTAGCTAGGCTATTTTTTAAGCCTTTTGCACAGTAGTATTACTAACATAGATCATGGTATTTCTTTTTTTTTTTTTTCTTTTTTTTTCTTTTTAAACATTCTAGCTTAGAAGGAAATTATGAAAAATGATTTGAGCTTGCTTAACTGCTTCTAATGGTTACAGATGGTTGGTTGGCAGTGCTGTCAGGTCTGAAATGGGCCCCAGCATAGTAACACCTGACTGCTTGCTCCATCCATTCTGGATGCTTGCCTGTTGTTGAGAGAGGGCGTCCAGTGCATGTCTCCCCATCCTCCAGACTGCAACACCAAGTTTGATTATTCTTGTGTGTTAAGACAGCAGGTATATTTATTGTCCTACTCTAGTTGCAGTGATCTGGGCTGGGCTGCCCATCAGCCCCCGCACAGCTAGTCACCAGTTACACACTTAAATATTCCTTTCCCCACTTCTTTGCTATTGTACCTTCCTTCCTCCATCCCTGTCTTGTACCTAAAAACCCCAAACCAAAACAAACAAACAAAAAAGCAACAAACAAACAAACAAAAAAAAAGAAGAAAAAAAAAAGAACACCCTGACCCTTCTTTATCATACTGGTGCTACATCCATACCAAATAAAAAATTGCTAATTTTGACATGGTAATTTTGAGAAGGGTCCCCACCAGGGTCTAGCCATTTGCTTCACATTGCCAGCTTGCCTTCAGCTTGCCATCACATTAAAGATTGCCTCTTGTGCTGTTAAGAAATGGTATATGTTACAAGATGGATTTTTGGGGGAGACCAGGAAAGTCAAGTCCTTCACTGAAAAACTTGTAAAAACGGTGAGATCTTTGCTTCCAAATGCATTAAAGTTAAATCAGATGCACCCCAGTAGTTCCCTTATGTCTTTTCCTCCCTGTTGCCTACTTTTCCTTTCTTTTCATGGTGTTTTACATGAGTTTTACAGTGTAGATTGGTAACCAAGGCCTTTTACTTGGAGAAATATGTCAAAATAAAAGAAAAACTTGAAGGGAGAGCATCTCGGGAAGGGGTAAAAAGAAATAAACAGTTTACAACCAGATCAAATTTAAAAATAATTAAAAAGAGAAAAATATATTCCAACACACACAGTGTTCCTACCAAAATATACAAAACCCGAAGGGGAATAAGTATTTCTTGGCAGGTGAAGACTTAGATTAAAGCTTATCCTGCCAGTGTACTCAGCTATGCTGTATTGACAGCGTGCTATTACTTACATTGCAAGAAATTCAATGCAAACTTGATTATCGGTATTTTGATAGCCAAACCTCTACTAGATCATAGAATCATAGAGTCGTTTGAGTCAGAAGGGACCTTTAAAGGTCATCTAGTCCAACTAGCATCATCCAATTTATAATATCCAATTATCAAAGCTATGATATGTCATTACCCGTGGTAATGCTACTGTCAGGTTGTCTTGGCTTCACTGTGTAGGTTTTATTTTTATTTATTATTCCTGCCAGTTGCTGAATGCACTGAATTGGTTGCTATTTTAACAAGATCTCTGGAGAACTCTTCAGCGATGATGCATGTTGAGAAAAAAGCCTGAAAGTAATTTACTACCAAGCAGACACCAAATGAATGGGAACAGACCAGGGCTCAAAAAAAAACTTAACCACGGAAAGCGTTTATTAATGTATGCTTGTGCTGCACTTTGAAAACATAATGAGAACAAGATAAGAGGCAAAGTCATTATCTCACTAGAGTCAGTGTCAGGGTTTCTGCTGACATCAAGGAAGTGCTCAGTTCTTCCTGTGTGTTAGTTTTGGATTGTTTAGCTAAGTTTCTAGCTTTATTCCAACATAAATAGCATCTTTGTCAACAATGGAAAAATCACAATTACAATGATATTTTCTTAAAACTTTAAAATATTGAAGTATAACACAACTTATCTCTTCGCTCCAGCTTCTTATCTGTTCTTTCAGTGGAAGACGTTCAGATTGGACTAGGAAGGAAATGCTGAGAATAGTAGACTAATTCCATACATTCTTATGAAAACGAGTGTTTGTCAGCTTACTTTATATTTCTAAGTATAATCTTGATCTGGTTTTAGATGTCAAATATAGATGGCATTTTGAGACTTAAAATGTTCTCTGTTTGCAGGTGGGCCATGCACAGGTACAGCTCATGCCTCATTAACCACACCTACCAAAAGATCTTGTGACTCAGGTATGTGTTTCTGGGGGGTTAAGGAGTTGGATTTTGCATAAAATGTATCTGTCTTAATGTAGTTTAATGATCAAAGCTAGTAACTATATCTGGAGAGCACCAGATTGAAAATAAAAATCGTTGATTTGCTGACATTTTATATAAAGTATTTGTGCAGCAGAGCCCTGTTAAATCTAAGTCCCTAAACACAGTATGTTTTCAGCTGGCTTTGGCTGCCTCAGAAATACAGAAGTAGCTAGTTTGATTTAAGTGCAGCATATTCTGGAAATCCTCTCCTTTGAATTTGAAATAACAAATATAAAACTGGAGTTTTCTGGTTGAAGATGCAGTATAGAAAGCTGATGTTTGCTCTAATCAAGACTAAATTTTTCCTGCTTTGGGTTCTTAACAGTGATTTTAATTCTACATGGAGGATATAGATTAGATAATCTCTCACAGAGATAGTGTTAGTGATGTGTTAGGTCACTGCCAGGCTGAAGTTGCTGCATCTGCAACAGATCTGACATAAAGAATCATACCATTACTTGTTCAGGAAGGCATCCAAGCTATCTGTATTGGCTCAGACATTTTTCAGACTTTGGTTTTTCAGTCTGTTAAGGAGAGCTCATACAACCCTTTCCACTAGCACTGTTGTGGAATGCCTTAGCCTCCTGTGGAGAGGCATCTAGGTAGTGGTGACATTCTAGCTAGGTCTGCTTTCAAAATAGATTTTGCCTGTGTTTACATTTATATATTAATTTAGCTGTATTGGATGCAGAAGGGAAGAGTTGTAGTTAATAAAGGGCTCTAATTCTTTAGAAATATAAATTTCCTCAGAGGCCTTTCTTTCAGAAAGTCTTTCAAGCTATCGTACATCTGGCTGACCTATAGTTATTCCATGTGTGCGTGGTATTAACTGGCTTGGTATGCAGCAGATTCAATTTAAGAAAAACTATGTTACCCTGCACTTGCTGCAGGCTCAGAGCTCCCAGATGATGCATGGTAAGCTGTGCCATCGTTGTGAATATTGTTTGCCCAAGAACTTTTTAAGCTTGGCATTGGAAGGTGCCGGATACAGTTTCTCCAGAGTATGAAGACTGGGTTTCCCTTATGTAGACATGGAAGCATACCTAAATAAAAGCAAGTGTTTGTCTCTATTTTCCTTGCAAAGTAATCTGCTTCAGTCACGGTATTACTAAATTGTATTTTCTTTGTATGTTAATGATTGTAATATTTAACACCAGTTTTCATTGCAGGGTAATTAAAAAGCTTTCTGTGATGTTATACATATTGAAAACAGAGGACTGAATGAATATTATTAAAAAAAAAATGCACATATGATCAGCAAAAAGGCAAATCGGTCCTTTATTTTCAGTGCCATATGGGAGCAGTAAGAGCTTCTTAGAACAAAGCCATTGAAGTTACTGGATATGTTGGAAAATATCCATTAAGTGGTTGGCAAACTTTTCTCAGTAGATTTCTTATTATTAGTTTATGCCAGTGTTTGGCATCTTGTATGTCTGTGTGTTAATCATTTGATTTTGTGTTTAACAAGAAATAAGGATATCTTAATCTAGTGCTACAAATTTCAGTCAACTAATTCTATTGGCTTTATATTGCTTTGTTTCTTCATTAAATGCTCAGTAATCTGCATATCTTGTTTGTAACCCCTTACATTCATAAACCTGTTACTAGGAGTTACGCTTTGCCACAGAGCTTGCCTTTTCAGTCTACTTTTCAGTGCCATCTTGAAAAGAAATAAAAATCTTTTCAAAGTCTGCTTTTAGGAGTCTAGATAGGGATGTGGGAATTGAGAGGAAAACATTGGCTACGGTATGTTTGCCAGAAATGGTATGACATCTTCAAGCGTAGGAAGCAGACTGTGTGGATGGATGTTTCACACTACATTCAGTTCCATTTAGTCTCCCTTCATAGGACATTATTTAGGCGAATACAAGCAGTATATTTCAATACCACACATTGCATATATACCTCTCTTCAGTTAGAATTCAACACTTCTTCTGCTCTGGAGCACTTTGAAGGAAGGATGTTTTGGTGGAATTCATCTGTGTGATTTTTTTTTTTCCCTTCAAGCATAGTTTTTCCCTAAAGTCTGCCATATATCAGCATTTGAGACGGAAAATTAGAAATCTGACCTACATATGTTGCATGCAGGTTCCCATCAGGAGGATATTAAGGAAGGCATAAACCTTTCATATTTTATTAGCATTAATGTAACCACTGAAGAAAGATCAAAACAATAAATCTGTCAAGACATGGGGAAGGTTCTCGTACGAAAAACAGTTTTTACCTCATGCAGTTGTCAGCTTACGTGCTGGAGGAGCTGTGCAGATAAAAAATGGTGTTATGACACCAAATAGCGGTGCCTGTTTTTGTTCTTTTTCCTTCCTCTTTGCCGGAATCACCGCTGTGGTAAAAAGTATTTATATTCCAAAGTGTGCCCATAGGACAAGGATTATAATGAAAAGAATGAGTAAAGGCTTGCGATTATTAGTTTGTATGGTGCCTTGAAGGTTTTGGAGTCGGTAGTCTGAAGGTTTTGTAGGAAAAAAAGATGGGACCATGGCCTGATGTACAGCTTTTTATGTGTTTTGACTTGTTTCTTAATGGCTAAATAGTGTTATGATTGATGGTGGATTCTCTCGGGCTAGCGTTAGTTGGTAGGGCATCCAGATTCCATTTGTGTTGGGTTCCTGTGTTGTGAAAGTGAGCACTAAGTAGCATGTTTTTCTGCTGTGGAACCTAAAGATGACTTTATGTGCAATTCAAAACAGCGAGATTTTAAAACAGTATCACACAGCATAAAGAAACCTAGAAAAAATCAGTGGAGCTGCTGCAGTGTGCTCAAACTATTTTTAATTGTGTGGTAGAGAGACCAGTAGAAGCAGACTGTTGAAATGCTGTAATAATAAAGTCAATTTGTAGATTGTATTCCTAAAGTTGGGGAGTTTTCAAATACTTGTTTTCTCACTTGTGGCTCATGAAACACGCATCTTTAATACTCTATGCAGGTATATGAGCAGCAGACTCACATTTTATTAGGGTACCTGTCCTAGATGGCTGTGGTGGTATCTGTTTTGTGCAAGATTGCAGTATCTTGTATGCTCTGTGTCTTTTCTAGTATGAGATTTGAGTCTAGAAGATGCAAAGATTGTATTAACAGTCATGCAGATACATGGTCCATTTTGAAGATTCAGGTTTATTGATGTCATATAATAGTGCTTAGAGACTGAACCTCGACTATCAACACAACAGTCTTTTTGGAGTTACAGAAATCACAGGCTGTGAAAGTATGGATATTACAAATTTTCAACAACAGGCATCTCCAATATCTCCAATAAGCCATTAGTTTTTTGTTTGTTTGTTTTGATCAATTAGTATGCATTGAGTAAGTACAAAAAGACCTGGTCCACCACTAATTAGCTTCCTTTTATTCATCTGAAGTGCTAAGTGCCTGCATAAAGACTGTACAAAAGATTAGTGAAGAGAGTTTATACTATTAAAAAAATTTGGAGGTATTTTGCTGTTGTTTCAAGGGACTTCTAAGGTATTCTTCAGTGTTTGACTTTTGGAGGGCACCATGTTAGAAATCCAACCTTCTTAGAGTTCTCTCACCTAAAGAAAAGCGATGATAGAACAGCCTTCAAGAAGCACTATAAATCACCCAGCCCTAGCAATAATAGTGTCCATTAGAGATGCTCTTTTTTTTCTTTCTCCTGCTCAGTTTCCAGCTGTACTCTAATAGAGCAGCACATCAAGCAAGGCTGTAAATAAAAGTTATAACCTAATAGGTGAGCTCTGAAGTGGAACGGACAGGAGCTGAGGCATGGAGGCCTTATTATTGCTCATCAGCAATTATAAACAGGATAAAGTATCTGGGACTTGCACTGATGCAGCAAGAGCTAATAGAGGCTGGGAGATGACACTGTACTGTGATCAGATGATGTATGTTGATGGGTTTTTACTGTTTCATCTTATTGCCTATTTCTGTGATGTGTTGTAATGTCTGTTCTGTGCTTCTATATGCATCTGAATAGACAGATCCCTGCTGTTCGAAGAAGCTTGATGGCATTTGTACATATACTTTACATCAGTTTCCAGTATTGGTTATCTAAGAGCCTTCTCAAATTGTTATAATTATTGTAGATTAAAATCAGTCTCATGGTAAGGATCGTAATAGTTGCATCAGTAAACAACTTTAAAGATTTGCTGCAATTGTAGGATTTATTTTCAGTATCATCGTACTCAATTTTAAAAAAATTGCCTTCATTCATTAATAATATGGGTATGGTTGTCTTTTACACTGAACATCTCACGTGCGTTTTTAGATTAAATTGGTTATAACCGGTGTGGCTGGAGAATCTGACGAGGTGGATTTGGGGTCAATATCAAAAAGTTTGTTAAAAGTCAGCTATAGCTGTGATGATCCTTGCCTATGAGTTACAAAAACTTCAGCTGTTCCTGGGAAGGTTTTTAAGAGCTTGTTAGCACACAGTAATGGGTAATATTCACAGAAAGATCTGTCACGATCTTTTATGTGTCACAGTGTCTAGCACACTTCTGTACCAGACATCTAAATCATCTCTTTACAAAGCCATGGAGAAAAAATGCCTTGAAATTTAGCCGGTACTTCCTTTAATCTAGAGAGAAGTTTTGCAAGAATCTTCATAGTTCATATGTTAATCATTTATGCCATGTACCTCTGAATGGAATTTTCTGCTAGAGTATTGGAAAAAATGCAACATTTAGAAATGAAAAGGTGTGCAGCAGCATGACAGCATGTGAAAACACTGGTTTCCAGCCTCATCTACTCAGTACAGTGGGATAAAATAAATAGATATGTTTTTAAATTCTCTTAAGATTTTAGGATGGGAATATTTGTAACTGCTTATGTCAAATTGCTCTACACTAAGACAAATGGAAGCTCATTCTGTTCACGGTCGGCATTCATTTGAAATTAACTTTCACACCTGCTGGTCCTTTGTGTTACTGCTTTGCTACGTGCTGTGTATAAAGCGAGGAAGCCAGACAGTTGTAGTGGCCAGGAGGACAACACATGTCTTGAGTCTGTGGGAGCCAGCAATTTCAACTTTGGGAATAATCCCTTTTTCTCATCAGTCTGTCAAAGCAATTTATGACAGGCTAGTACAGGCCTTAAAATACAAAGTTATTCTTATGGAACAGGATTAGTAGATGAATATGATAATTAATATACTTAATAATGTTTACCATTTTATGGCATTGTATTGTTAGTAATCGTACCAGAACAGGTTAATGCTTTGAAGTGCACGTGAGACAGTCAAATATGACATCCGTATACGTTGCTGATGTATACTTTCTGATGACAAGAGGAAAACTTGAAAAACAAAGGATAGAAGACTGAGAGGGGACCTGATCCAGGTCTATAAATATCTAAGGTGTGGGGGCCATAGTGGTGAGGCCAGACTCTTTTCAGCAGGGTGTGGAGACAGGACAAGGGGAAATGGGATGAAGCTAGGGCATAGGAAGTTCCGCGCGAATGTGTGCAAGAACTTCTTTACGGTGAGGGTGACGGAGCACTGGAACAGGCTGCCCAGGGGGGTTGTGGAGTCTCCTTCTCTGGAGATATTCAAGACCCGCCTGGACGCCTACCTGTGCGACCTGCTGTAGGGAACCTGCTTTAGCAGGGGGGTTGGACTCGATGATCTCTGGAAGTCCCTTCCAACCCCTACGATTCTGTGATTCTGTGATTGCTCATTTCTTGTAGTGTGGTAGATCAGCATATCTGTATTTAGCTGCTTTGTGCGGAAAAGGGTATTCAGTCTTTCTGGTTTAAGTGGCAGAAGTATGTACCAATTTCAGCAGATTTTGGCTGTATGGGTATCTTAAGCTTGTGAGAAACAAGCTTTTTTTCACCCACGAGGAGGGGAAGAAAAGCACTCCAGTGAAGTAGAATTCAAGAACAATACTTCTTTTTTTTTCTTTTCTTTTTTTTCTTTTTTCTTTTTTTTTTTTTAATGAGGAAGTGACTAAAAGGTCTCCTGGCCTTTGTCACCTCTCTGGTGTAGCTACAGCTATTTGGGATCTGTCCCACCTTGTCAGTTCATCCAGTCAGATACTGAAGTTCCTCAAATCCAACATCCTGACCTGTTCAGATCAGGAAGATAGCTTTGTTAATGATGGGCTTTAGCAAATGAGAAATACAGCTTTTATCTTTTTTACTTTGGCATTTTATTGCACTGGAGGCTTGTTGAGCCAGTTTAGTTTTAATTATTTGTCCTGAAACACATTTAAAAATGCATAGCCACTCATATTTACTAACTGACAATTTCAGTGAGCATCAGAGAGCTTCAGTATAAGTGTTCCCTATTTTCTATTTAGAAGTTAAGTTTCAGGAGGACCTTAAAATATATAGAAGTAATTTTGGAGTCTCTTCAAAGGATGCTGAACATGAACAGGGGGAAAAAAAATGAGAATTTCCTTAAAATTCTGTGTTAAGTAATTGTTATGCAAATAAGTTACTTTTTTTCCTATTTCATTTCCAAGTAATTATCTATAAAATAAACTTCAGGAAATAACTAATATGACCAATATCTTGGAACAAAAGAAGGTTGAAAACAAACTAGACGTAATACGCAAGACAGTGTACGTACTGTTGCATCTTATCTTCTGTGGTCTGTTCTGCTTTCCTAGTGGACGGGTGGTCTTCAGTTCAAGTTAGTTGAGATGCTCCCTAAATATCGTCTTTCAAAACAATGGGAGTTTTCCACTAAAACAACTTGAGTTCTGGTATCTTGCAGACAGCAATAAGGTCTGCAGAAACTGTATTCTGTGCCAGGATGGGTTGCATTTTTCCCATGAAATTGCTAGAAGAAACGAACACAGTCAAAATGGAAACTGATCTTTAAGTTTTATTTAAAATATCTGAATTGAAAGTGAATTTGGAAATAGATTGACTGTATATTTCAGAACCCGCGTTTAATGCTTTGGGTATTTTTTTTTTTCTTAATCAAAACACAGGAGCTCTTTGGCATTTCTCTTAGCATTAATCAGATCCAGTCCTTGGAATGATACTCTCTCATTGCAAAGTTTCTGTTGCTAATGGCATCACTCGGGTTCTACAGTTAACGACAGATAAGTTTTTTGAAAGATAAATATTAGAAATATGTATTTTTTTCACAGCCGGCAGGCAGGAGCTCTTTACAATTCTTCTTCTGAATCTGTGTTTTAGCCTTGGAAAACCCTCGTTATGCCGGTGGGGGGAAGGGTGTGCTTGTGAATGAAAAATAACAGAGCAAGGAGTTTTTATATAGAACTACTTTCTGGGCTATTCGTTTGAAGAATTGCCTTCCTGAATACTGTGCACCATTTGATTGATGAGGACATAGTTGGAGTATACTACTCGGATTTTGAAGCAGAGCAGCGCTGCTTACATACGCAGTCTTGAACTGAGTAGCAAATCTGCAGTATTTGTAGTGTTATCTTTTAATCCAGTTTTAGAGAGCTTCACAAAGTGTAAGAGGGCTCTCAATTAAGCCAGCAAAAATAAATGTTGTGTGGGTGAATGCTTTTGAACTTCCCATTTTTACCTGATCCAACATCTATATGTATGTGTTCGCAAGGATGTATTCGTGTACGCAAATATGCATATTTGAATACTAGCGCGTAGTCTTTAGGTGCTGTGGAATGGCTGAGATGTTGGCAATTGGCCTTCATGTTTCCTTCATCACACATATTCATGTATTGTGGCTTTTTCCTTCCTTTTTCTGGTTCTGTTTTTTTACTTAGCTCTCAGTATTTGTGCATTATTCCTTCACTTAATAATCCTGTTCTTGTGATTCTGATTTGAACTGAATCTGCCTTTGTCCCTCCCCCAGCCCTAACCCAAGATTTCTAAGGTGTATTTTCTAAAATGCATCAAATACAAATATTTCATTCAGCTGTTCATGCACCCAACAAGCGATGGGCAGCAAGGACTAGGCTCAGCAGCGCTTCCTCTACCTTTGCAAACTGACCAGTTGTTGAGAGCTTCAGAATTGCAGAGGCATCACGCTTTGATGCGACTCAGGGAATGGCCCTCTCTGGCCTCAGCTTATAAACAAACAAGGAACTGGACAGTACGAGTGCCCGAGTACATTTAAATATGTGCTTGTTTGAATTGGCGTATAAGTAAAAATGCTTAAGAAATAACTGTTTCCATTAGCCGAAGACATACTGACATCAAAGATATACAAGGAAGGGAGTAATGCAAGAATTTAACCATGAAACGGACTTAGTACCGAAGCCTACAGATGAGATGAAAACTAGTTCACTATTTGCTTAATTTAGCAATTATGAAATTTCTTGACAGGAAAGGATAATATGCATTTTCACACTCTAATTATAACTTACATAAAATGCATGCAGTATCCTGTGTAGCTCCCTGTTAGTCGTACTATTTTCAACTTGCATTTCATTCATTTATGTTGCTGGCACTAGATGAGTCTCTTCCGTTTCATTAGAGATGGCAGTTAACGGCCTCATTAAGTTACACTGCAGTACAGCGCGCTTCCTTTTGACTGATGATAGTACCAACAAAATACAGGCTTAGAGGAGGAAATGTAAGAGAGGTAAGAAGGAATTAGTGCTTATATTGCAGAGTCACTGTATGGCCCAGGTTGGAAGGGACCTCAAGGATGATGAATCTCCAACCCCCCCGCTGCAGGCAGGGCCACCAACCTCCACATTTAATACTAGACCAGGCTGCCCAGGGCCCCATCCAACCTGGCCTCGAACAGCTCCAGGGACGGGGCGTCCACAGACTCTCTGGGCAGCCTGTGCCAGCACCTCACCACTCTCTCTGTAAAGAACTTCGTCGTGACATCCAACCTAAATCTTCCCTCCCTCAACTTAAAACCATCTCCTCTTGTCCTGCTGTTATCTACCCTTTCAAAGAGCTGACTCCCCTCCTGTTTATAGCCTCCCTTTTGGTACTGGAAGGCTGCAATGAGGTCGCCCTGCAGCCTTCTCCAGGCCGAACAAGCCCAATTCCCTCAGCCAGTCTTTGCAGGGGAGGTGCTCCAGCCCCCTGATCATCTTTATGGCCCTCCTCTGGGCCCTCTCTAACAGCTCTCTATCTTTCTTATACTGGGGGTTTCAGTCATATTTTATGTATGTGGACACATTCTCCCATCTGGAAATCATATAATCACAGAATAGCAGAGGGTGGGAGTGGCCTCTGGAGATGATCTTACCCAGTCAGATTTTGGGTACCCCTCAGGGTGGAGCCTTCACAACCCCCCTGGGCAACCTGTCTTAGTGCTGGACCTCACCTACAGTTAAAAAAAAGGAAAAAGAAAAAAAAAAAAAGAAGAAAAAAATTGTTTTCTAATGTGTAAATTAAGTAGCTAATAAAATTGTTCAGGTGCCCACATTCCTCTGTTCTCCTGAAAGTGTATGCTAATAGTAACAGATTGGCAATAGATTGGCATAGGGGAGGAGATGAGTGTTACTAGCACACTTGTGATTTTCACATTTGGAGTATCTTAGAGTAACTCTTCCCATTGTGTATATCCCAAACAACTAGGCTCAAATTTGTTCATTTCATCATTGTTTTTATTTATAAAAGCTGCAGGAAACAACTGCTGTTGAATGGTTTTGTGAATTGGTATGGAAATCATTTCTGTAACGCAGCTTTTTGGGGTTACTTGTAGTCTCTGTGGTGATTTCATTAGGAGCTTTCTGAAGCAAAGAAGGGGCTGACAGGACTTGACTTTTATAGAGGCTATTTCAGTAGCCTCTCAACAATGAGCTTTACTGCATCCCCATCAGAGGGGAAATAATGAATGAAACGGTGATGCTAAGGACACTGCAGTGATACTAGAAAAGAGATTGTGTGGTTAATTGTTACCGAAGGCTTTGTCTAAGAATTTGAGACATCTATCTGTAGTGTTTTAAGAAAATCTGAAGTGGATTTCCAGAATAAATTGAAGTGCTTCCAGAGAGGTGCGCACTCAGCTTTCTGACAGTCTTAACATGCAGTCTTGATTGCGCTTGGGAATAAGATGCTTATCTCAATGCAAATACCAGAGTTTGAAAGTAAAGGCTTTCACAACATCAGAAGAATTGTAGGGAAGCAGGGAAGAACTGTAGTGGTCCTAGCTGTCAAGTTTGGCTTCTAAGATGTTAATCTTGAACTTCTCACTCTTTATTAGTAGTCAACAAGCATGTAACTGTGGTATAACTGTGTTAATTTTAGGTTCAGTTGAAGTAGAGGAGATGATTTTAAATAATGATTCTAGTAAATGCAATAGGAAAGATTTGTAAAGAGGCTGTTTCCTCTAGATGTTTATAAGGCATAGTCAACATGGCAGGGAATTAAGTAATCCCTCATCTAAAAGTGGAATAATGTGGAAAAATAGGGGAAATAACCCTTGAAGCTGGCGACGGAGAATTGCTCGAACTGGAGTTAATCCCCGTTACGTAGCTACTGTCTGTATCTGTGTGAGGCTCTTCATGGACAGAGGTTTTAACAGCTCAAGCTGCTTTTAAAGTGGTTTCAGAGTAGATGGCAGTGAAGTTTGAGGGTTCATTAATTATTGCTGTTACTGGTGTTTGGACAGGCAGTTGAGATCGTAAATGTCAGTCTGTCAGTGGGATGAGTTCTTTATGAAAAAGAAAAAAACTGATTGAGTGCTTCAAAAGCTGTCATCAAACCAGAGATTAAACAGATTCATCTCATTCTTGAAGCAAGCAGCAACAGAGGAGGGCTGCTTCTTCCTGTACAAGTCTCCCATCCCTTCTTCCTCCTGTTATTTTTTCTCAGCACACATCTCTGCTGGGTTTACAGCTCCCCACCTGCTTCCCAAAATGCCATGAAAGAGCCACCGTGATTGTTAGTGAAGCCATGTGGGTGCCAGTCTGCACATTCAGCCATGACAAGAGATTGAGGGAGACTGGGACTGGGCTCTGACAGTCTTAACACAATTTATTTGGAAAATATTGAGGGGAGAAAGAGTAATGAAGACAAGTACAGTGACAGCGAGGAGCAAATGTGAGTTTGTGTCTGAGGCACAACAGAATTTCTACGAATGGTACTCATTGTTTCAGTCAAGCCTCCTGCCTAAATCCTGCTCTGCTGCATTGCTTCATTCTCTCATTTCAAATGGGAGCTTGATAAGATGCTACAATTAGAAGAACGCCTTTAGATATAAGTTAGAAGAATCCTCATTAACAATAGTAGTTACTCTAGCTGAGAAATCTTTGTGAAGTTTCTCATCTCGTTCTAGAAAGAAGTAATTCTTGTTGCACAGTTCATCCTTCTAAGGCAAGCTGTAACAGCAAGAATCTTCGCTAGCCATTTTTAGTAGTTAAGTAGCTTATACTGAGAGTTTACCCTCAGATTTCTTATCTGTGCTTTCTCCTTGCTCCTTGCACATACCTCTAAGAGGATGCAAGCACGTGTATGATTGGTCCTTATTGTAACAACTATTAGCTTGAGCTGGTGTGCTCAGAGCATTTTGCAGCCAGTAATGGTATAGCTGGAACTGTCTCTCCCTGTTAGGCTAAGTTAGCTCAGTGCTAACACTGTCTAATTTATGGCAAAAAGGTACGAGCTTAAAAAATTAGATACGCAACTTTCATTTCTATCCTATTAGTCAGCTTATGTGCATATTCAGTTAGCCATTACCAATTAATAGGAAATGTATAATTGAATGTTTAATTAAATTAGTACTAGCCTGACTTGGATTAGCTGTTTTTCTCACTAAGGCATGTGGCATCATGAACTGAGTAGACATCGGATGGCTCATGCACATTGAATTCCTTATGTTACTTAATAATAAGCAGATCATTGTTTTCCATGTAGAACACAAAATTTGCTTTTGAGAAGCAGCAGAATGGCTCATGTTTCCAAAAGCTGAGGTGTGTGGGAGGTGGCTATTTCAGAGTAGCAGCGAATCTGTTTCTCTGAGTAATGAATAATTACAAACTGTGTAGTGCCCATCTGTGGCAAGGAAGTGGGCTATAACAGATTTGTACTGAACTCTACATCGGTGCAGTGAGAGTGTACAAATTGCGTGTTGCTGGGTGCACCCTACTACAATGAAGGCTAGCCCGCTCCTCTGGGCGCTCTGAAAATCAGTGCATGTATGATAGGGTGGATGCCTGGGAGTGAGAGCTGGGATCTGCAGTCTGGTGTGAGGACATCTCTCTGAGATCATCTTCTGCAGAGATTTAATTTAAGACAGGACGACTTGTTCCATAAATGTGTCAATTCATTAGACTCTGCTTTTCATTGTCAACGTTCCTGCACAGCCAGGCATGCAGGGATGGAATAATTGCATACTGAATGTTAGCTTAGTCCTCATAGATATATTTTGTAAGGTGTAAGTTGTAATCTACAACACTGATGAGAAAAGCTGTATTGAGACACGCATCAAATAGAATTATTGCAGCTTAATAAAAACTTATCATCTGTGTACTGTGCAGGAAGCCGTTCACTTTTCCGTGAAATGTGAGATGTGGGGAGTTTGTCTGTATTGAAAAACCAAGCACACTTTCAGCATATCTTAGCGATATGACAGAAAGAAAGAAGAACTAAGTGAGGCAGGTTGCATATTTATGAAGGCTGTGATATTAGAATCCAGCTGCTGTATAAACACTGAGACAAGATCTGAAACATGGGGTAAGAAAAGTGGATTAGTTTCTACTGCATGTGAGAAGCCAGGGAAAGTTACTGGAGCGTGCCTTGGAGAGGCTAGCAGGTGTTACTGGTCTGACTGGGTTATGTGTTTGGCAGGGAAAGGCTTGATATGGTGAAGCAGCAGATCAGATGCAATGGTTGGAATAACAAGGATATGGGCAACGGTGTGGCTGCAGCAGTTATCTCTGCAGAATGCCCCTTGCAAAATTACTTCTTTTCAGCTGCTGCACTAGAACGTACTTTATGTGAGGTATTCAAGTTAGTTAGCCTTAAGGAAAGTATTTAAAAACTTTTCTGGGATAAGCCGGGTCAGCTGACAATAAGTAGTCATGTTTTCCGTTTCACTTTTGATATAAAGGCCAAAAGATGTTCGATAGAGTACAGCCCTGCCAGAAAGATAAAGCCATCTTGTTATTTGTCCTTTTAAAAATGGGCTAAATGAA
Source organism: Alectoris magna (assembly GCA_030625065.1). NCBI lineage: Eukaryota > Metazoa > Chordata > Aves > Galliformes > Phasianidae > Alectoris > Alectoris magna. The sequence goes on along the minus strand of CM060562.1, from coordinate 30,840,653 downwards.
CTAATACTTGTATTTTTCCTTGGTCACTGTCTTACTGACTCATTGCAGTAATGAATTTCCGCAGCTGGTCTCCTTGCAACACTGCTGTGAACAATGTAATTCTTAGTACAATTGGGATTGGTTTCCTCTTTTTCTATTTAAAAGAAATACAGATTTGATTCAGCTATACCCAACCTTGGGAGAGAGGATGCCTGTCCGACCTGACCCGAGTCGGACTGCAGAGCAGCAGATGGGGTGAAGCCTGCTCCCTCTGATATACCACAAGGATAAGACTTGGGCGTTGCAGAGTCCCAACAAAATTCCCTTCATTATTAAAGAGAGGGAAAAGAAAGTACCACGTTGCCTGAAGTAAACTCTTTCTTAAACTTTCACTTTGTAAGGAAGTTTGTTTTTGAAGGGCCTTTCTTAGGTTAAAAGAGGAGAGTGATAGCAACTTACCTTGATCTCTTCTGTAGCACCTGAGTGGCAACTCCAGCCCACAACAAAATATCCACCATCTCACTGATTTGCTTGTTCTTAATTAAAGCAGCACCTACTGATGCATATCTTCCGAATGAAGCATGTTTTCCAGAAACAAGCAGAAAATTATATAGATAAAGGTGTTAATGCAACTGGTGTTCAGACTGATTCTTTTTAAATAGCTGAGCACTTTGGATTTGTAGCATGCTTGTACAGGTTGGGCGTAGTTTGTGTTGTTGGTGTCTACTGATTTGCATTTAAATTGTTATACGTGTGGAAAGGGGGAAGCACGGTATGGTGCTTTCATGTAATGTCTTCAGTCATAAGAGGCGGTTTACACGCTGTGCCTTAAAAATCTTCCTTCTGCCCAGGGAGGAAGCAGGTCGAATCTACTTCCAATTGTTTTTTATGAGAAGCCTAGTTCAGTTTGTTTGTGCAAGGAGAGCAAAGACACACAGGAGAAACTAAATGAGATTACAAATGAAGCCTGCAATTGTTCAGGACGGTGTGTACTCTACGAGCATCTGTACACAACCTGGCTATGGCTGGGAGGAAGTTAATCAGTTTGCTTTCTACTGAGTATTGTCAGTGGGGAGAAGTTTTTACAGAGAACAAAGATAATTTGTCTCTTACTTGATTGTGAATGTTAAGAAAATGTATATATACAATAGAATGGGAAGTATCGAACTGCCTGGTGGTGACCCCAGCTGAAAGCAATATACCTTCAATCTGCCCAAAGGGTTGCCTCAGCAAGGAGGTTCTAATGTTTTTCCTAAAATATTTGTTGTGAATACAACAGATTCACAGTCGGAGAGTGAGGCTTCTCCTGTGAAACGGCCACGGCTACTGGATGACAGTAATGACAGGCCTGAAGAAACCAGTCGATCCAAACAGAAGAGTAGACGCCGATGCTTCCAGTGCCAAACAAAACTGGAGCTAGTACAGCAGGAACTGGGATCATGTCGCTGTGGTGAGTACTGTCTGTCAGTAACGTCCGGCTTTCTACCACAGCGGTGCTTGGATCCACGTCACAGGTGGAAGTATGGAGAACACTTGCACTTTGTAGCTTTCAGGCATACTTCAAACAGAAGCTACGTCTTCCACTGGTGGCAAAAAGTTATAACTAGTTCCTGTCTGTCTAATTTTCCCTTTACAACTATGCCCCCAGTACACTGTCTTGTCTGAAGAGATCCTTAGATATTAATGAATTTAGCTGCAGAAGTCCGTGTAAGGTGGGAGAGCGCCATGCTTACTTGACAGAAGAAACACAGAGCACATCAGAGAATGTGCAAAGATGACAAGTTTTTTTTACAGAGTCTAAGCATAGGTCAGCACTACATTCTGCATTTCATGATGATGTTGTTATTGAAAAGATGAAACAAAAACAAAACCACCATCTCATTGAAAATGGTCTTTCTTCTCACAGTCAGCTAAAGGGGGATGGGGAGGGAGGGAGGAATTGCTGTTGATTATGCACCGAATAGTGTCCAACCTGATTTTTCCATAGTTGATGGTATTGTTCAGCTAACTGAGCTGAGGTTGATCTCATGCAGGCAGCTAATGTGGGGCTTCATGTTACCTGCACAGTAATAATAGCAAATGTGACTGGGTTCCAGAGGAGATGCTCTCTCCTTCATGCAACAATTGTTGGTAACTGATTATTGTAACCTATGATAATGCACATGGCAGTTTTACCTGCTGCTTTTTTTTTTTCCTCTCCCTGTAGTCACGTATTGAAAGCTTGCGCTTTCACTCTCTGGCTGTGTTTGTATTGATACACTTGGAGAGTTTGTAGGTGCTTTATCATGTCTCCGCAAGGGGACGCTTGCCAAAGGATTGGCATAGGCAGGTACAATTCAGATTCCATCTGCAATATGTAGAGCATTTATTGTATTAAAAGGCAATTCCATCTGAGCCGCAGTGAGAAAAGAAAGGGTTGGTTAAGCTGGTTACGAAGACTGAAATAACAAATTGTGTTTTGAATAAGTAATAACAAATGAGATAATAGAAAACTGAAAAAATTCCATGTCATCCTTTGTTCTTCAGTATCTGCTGTATACTCTTTTGGACATGAGACAGGCTTCATTTCAAATATTGGAGCACTGCTGTAGAACTAACACATTATCTCTGAAGCCACCAAACATGAAATCAGTGGCTATAATGAAATTTTTATTATGGAAATAATGTGTAGGGATACTTTGAAGTATCCAGTAAGATGTATGTGTCTCCAACTGAAGAAATTCAGCAGTATCAGTGACAGCTTGGTATGGTTCTTTCTGCTCGGACTTAGGGAGTTTCTGCCCTTTGTCTACTCCTGCCTCATACCCAAATGAATGAGGGTGCTTGCAGGTACCTTATGACAGATGGAAAAATCTCTCCTGATGTTGTAAGCAAGAGAGTTTTACAAGTTCGGGAAGAACTGGCGAGAAGATGGCTTATATTATTTTACATGTCACATCATTAAGTTTTCCTTCATTCCAAAACTGGAGCTATGTAAGAGCACTGAAGTTGAAAGCAACTTCTAAAAGTACATCCATTGCTTAATAATGTTTTTAATCTTTATAAAATAAGACCTGCCTTGTTCTGTCCAACAGGGCACAAGCTTTTTAAAATGTGGCAGAGAGAGTATACACCTAAAGCTTTACAGCTGGTTCTGAGATCTTCGGGAAGCTGCAGTGTTGATTCTGCCATCTCTTGTAAGATCTGTCCAGAGAGGTGGTACTGTTCAACTTGTTCCCTTGACACTACATGAAATTTTAGACAGATTTGACAGTGCTGCGGGGCTTTACCTTAAAGAAGAATAATTTACTACTGAGAAGGATGTTCCAGTAAGGGTACTTTAAATTCAAACTCAACATTTTTCAACTGTAGAAAAATTTGTTTATTTTCATGCACACATACTTGGAAGAACTCTTTTCATTCTGCTTCCACTTTGTACAAGTTATTAACTGCTGACAAGAAATTCACATCTCATAAATAATGCTTAAGAGCTATTGCTATATAAATTGAATGTGTTATGAATTGTGATAGGCCTTTTTGTAGTGTTCTGTGCCTAGAGCAGGAAGAACAGAGGATGTCATTTTCATTAATTTCTAATGAGGTGCCAATTAAAGGCAAGGAAGGAACTCAGAAGGGAAGAGTCACAGAGCTCCCCTGAATCCTGTGCCCTGGAGCTGTCAAACGAGCGTGCTGCCAAGCCTTCCTCTGAAAGTTCCAGTAAATTACCAACTCATCTAGAGCACACACAGACAAATTCAGCTTCCCTTTGATCTTCAAAAGAGCAATTTGTAAGACGAGTTCTGAGCCTTTTCACATAGCGAAGTGGGAGAAGTGATAGGAATTGTTAATTGCTGATGCACTTTGCAAGCTTCAGTGAGAAAGAGATTTTAAAATGAATTCTCATTTTGTGCCTCTCTGACTGGGTAACCTTTAAGTCAACACTACCAGAACAAAAACAGTTCCATATGAATCATTTCTGGATGACAGTTACACTAGGAACGCTTTCCAGACAGCCATATTCTCTAGTTTTGGTTGGATTCTTGATGGTTCAGTGTCTTGTCATTTATAACGATTGTATTGAGATGATGTATGTATTTAATATTAGCTTTAGTGGGCAATTTTTTTCATTAAGGAACTAAAAGGACTGTATTCTTACACTTGTATTCTATTGTAGCATTTCTATTGGGAGTGTGAGCAGTTTGAAATCAACCATCTAATCCTTGATTGCAAAATTGAGTCATCAGTTCAGCAGTGCGATAAGAAGTGTTCATCACGGACTTGCTTTGAAACTAGCCAAATTGCTGGTAACGGTAGCTATCCAACACGTTTCTGGAAGTGCAGTTTGGGAAAAGCAAGCTTTTTTTGTTTGCAGATTGCACGATGAATTTATGGGCATTATCTTAATTACCAGGTCTGAACAAAGCTGTATACATTTTTAGAATATTCTGAGCTGTAGAATTAAGAGCTATAGAAATTATTTGAGCGGAAAGTTCTGCTTGATTTTATGGCAGAGGCTTGGTGTTCTACAACAAAAACCAGTTCTGGTATTCCTTGCTATTTAAAAGCCAAAACACGCGAGTCTGTAATCATCTTTAATAGTGATGGAGTTGCATGAGACATACCGAGGGTGTTCTAGGAGCTCATTAAAGGTGTTTCGCATCTGTCGTGTTAGATCCAGTCCTGGTCAGCAATTAAGCAATTAAATTAATAAGGTGTCCCAGTGGGTTTGTATAGAATGATTTACTGTTTACAGGCCATGTCCTAACAGACCGTAAGTCGGATGCCGCCTATGCAGGATTGGTTTTAGTTTTGTCTTCTTGCAGTCAACGGATTGGCCAAGATAATGCACCTTAGAAAGTGCATGCATCTGCCTTCTGGTAGTCTCACAGAGATGGTGCTGCTATGACTGTGCGCATCTCTGATGGGAATATCTATTTTTTGTGTGTATGTTTTTGGGAGCCTGTTTGAATCTTTGCAGTATGAGATGTGCCAGGATTGTCAGAGATGGCACTGAATGTGACTTTAATGCAACTGGATACATTCCATATTAAAGTTTTATTAGACGTTGGTGAAATGCCTCATCAGAATGTGATCAAAGTGGATAAGATTGCCTTTCTAAAATGGTTTCTAGTTCTAACATGTTTAATAGCGAGGTGCTCGCTGCAGCTACAGCTTAGAGACACAGAAAATCAAAAGATGCTTGAATAGTTTATAACTCAATTTATACCAGAATAATTTGTGGCTTGTTTCATACAAGGTTACTGCATGCAAACACTGAAAATTGCACATTTTTCTTAGATGAGAGGAGGGGACAGAAAGAAAGGAGAAGAAAGGAGGCCACAGTAAAACAAGGTGTACGTGTTTCATTATACAGTCAGCTAAAATGACAAATTCATTCATACAGAAAAATAAAGACATGAAAGAGAAGCTAAAATCCATGTCGGGTTTTCAAATGTGTCTGCACAGATATTGATGCACCACATTCCTTTGTATGTGAGCAGCGATCGTGAGGGAGGATACTCACAAGAGCAGAGTGACAAACTCGGTAAATTACAAACTTTCATTTGCAGCAAATGGCTGAAAGGAAACCTGACCATGAGGTCAGGGAGGGAAGAAACCAGTGGGGAGCACGGTTGTCTTACACAAGAGCAGCATTAAAAACAAACCGTCCTTGTGTCTGTTACAGAACATCCTACATCCTGAGCGTCTCCTGATTTAGTCTGATGGGGTTCTAAGGATAATTCGCCAGTTGCCAGCATTCAAAAATATATAGTTTATTAATGATGCAAAGGACTTAATTTGCATTTACTCATTAATGTTTTAAAAAGAGATCCAACCACCACAAGAAGGCATAGAAATGTTGTAAAAATCTGTAATCCTGGCAGGGGCAGGAAACAAAACTCTCAGTGGTTGTTTTTGTGTTACCATTTTTTCTCTTTTTAAAGTACTTGGTAATTTGGTATTTGGCTTGTTTCATGTATATAAATTCATGCCTATATGCGTATACACATATGTACACATGAGCACAGATAATAGGTATACAAAAGAACATTCTGGTTTGTAAATACGCTTATTTTTCCACATCCTCGTTCTTAATTTAGCTCAGTGCAGCTGTCCAACGGCCTGGTAGAATTCTTTCCTTGAGATTGTTTAAGTGTCTGTTGCTTCACTTCTGTTTGCTTTTCTGCTAAGCAGAGGGGTAGGAGGATGATGGGAACAGTCGGGCTCAAGTCAAGCACTGAGCATTTCTGTTGGCTGTCAGAAGCAAAAATGTGTTCATGGAGAAGAGACTGAACTGTTGTTATAGGTAGTATAGCAGCAAGACTCACTGTGGTGCAGCAACAAAGCAAATGGAAGACAAACAGCTGCAGATTCTTAACTTGTGTAACAGAGCTGCTTGTTCATAAACACAGGAGATGAGGCACTTGCTTGGATTGTGCCAGAATAAATTTGGAATGATTTGATTTACTCACTTAATTTAGAAATTATCTTCAAAAGAACAGGAAGAAGAACAGAAACGTGTATAGATAAGCAAAAAGAAAAAGCTCTGACAACTGCTTGAAAACAGCCCAATGTGTATTGAAAATAATGTTTCTCTTATAACTTGGTAAAACAGTACGTTTAGTTCCATTTCTATGGAACCTGTTTGTATGCAGCAGAATTTGTAATGGTACTGGTCAGTTCACTTTCCAGAAGGGTGAGGTTTATCTGGTACAAAGCAGAACGGCTCCAAACACAATAACATATTGGTATAACAGATGTACTTCCACTGATGAAAATTAAATACACACACTGCTTCTGGAGACTGAGTCAACCAATTCAGTAATAACTAGTACTAAAGGAAAAAGAAATCTTGTTAGGAACTGGTGACATCATGTAATTCTGGCAAGACTTGCTGCCATGCCTTAAGATGTGCCATAACCAGCTGTCTTATGTGAACTCTGCACCTTGGGTATTTATTTCCAGAAGAGTACTTTTGCTTCACCCGTTCCAGCAGTGCCCAGCACCTTAGTTTAAATTGCAACAAGTATTAAAAAAACAAACAAACGAAAATGCCACCACCAACGAAAGGATTCAAACTCAACAAAAGGGCTGTTTTTTGTTTTTTTTCTACTATGATGTTATCCCAACACTGTAATTGAAACAATAAGGAAGAGGAGCTGTTAACTATTATGGATCTGAGTAGTATATATTGTGATAATAGTACAAGTGGAACAGGTGCAATGAACTGACTGACTGGGTTCCAAGGACAGGACTCAGAAATAAGGCTTTAGCGTGTGTTTCAGAAAAGCTGTCTGTAGGTATACAGTTTTAAATGGGGCTCATGGTCTGCTCTGTGACTAGGGCTCATAAGGTCAATACGATTTTCAGATCGTATGTAGTATATTCCTCCAGTATACCCAACCGATGGGGGCTTGGTTTCAGTGCTTACTGATTTCTTCCACCATGCTATCTAAAGATCTGCAACAGGTAACTCTTCTCACTGGTGACAGGTGACAGGACAAGGGGAAATGGCTTCAAGTTGCACCAGGGTAAGTTTAGGTAGGATATCAGGAAAAACTTCTTTACAGAAAGGGTGGTTAAGCACTGGAATAGGCTCCCCAGGGAGGTGGTTGAGTCACCATCCCTGGATGTGTTTAAAAATTATTTGGATAGGTGCTCAGGGACATGATTTAGTGGAGGGTTGTTAGTTAGGGTAGTATGGTTAGACTGTAGTTGGACTCGATGATCTTTAAGGACTTTTCTAACCTGAGCAATTCTATGATTCTTACGATTTAGTAGTGTTTAATGAGCTTGTTGGTTACCTTCCTACAGTCCTAATCAGTAAATGTGATTGAGATGGGTCAGTTGAGCTTTTAAGCCCACCTTTTTAATAAATGAGGTTTTATTTTAATGCTTTTCATACAGTGAGTCCTTCAGCATAACACTTTCAGGGAGCTCTGGCAGAGGAGTTACAGTGTGAGGGACAGGTAAGCATTTTTTCTCTGTGCTGTGTTAGGTCTCTTCTATCAGTACCCATACAAAGAAGAAAGAAGCACGTGCAGCAGGTAAAAAAGGAATCCCACGGATTCTTTTTGTTGAAAGTCTAATATTTTCTTAGAAGGAAGTGGGGAGGAAAACACCTCACTTATCTCCTTTCACCTTTATAAGGTATAAGAAAGTGTTAAAGCCACATATTGGGACTATTTACTTCTCTGCTAGAGTTCTTAACTGCGGAGATTGCTGTGGGATAAAGATGAGCGTACAGCAGTTTTCACAAAAGTAAAAAATAATACCAGGCTGTGTCAGAGCTCTCAATATCAAATATTTCTGGCCCCGAGGAAAAGTTGTTTAGAGGTGAAAGACTGTTTATGAGCAGTATAATCTCTGCGGTGTAGAATTTTCTTTAGGGAGTTTTTTAAAGAAGTGATACGTTTATGTAATCGTGTCTATATATGTATTGAAATGAAATGAAAATGTTCACCTACAGAGCTGCTTGCAGCCATTAATGTTTCAGACTTTCTGAAGAGTTGCCCAAATAGGTGAATAAATGTGGCATGGGGCAGCCTGCCGTACTCTGAACAAGCAGGAGCAGGAATTGCTGTGCAAGTGTTCTCAAAAAAACAAAAAAAAAAAAGTAAAGAAAAAAACAGAGGAGGTGGGGAAGGGGAGATGTGCATCCATCCAAGTCTATATTCCTCTGTGGTATAAATACAGCTTCTGAATGGAGCTCTGTTTTTCTTTGAGAAGAATTACTCTTGATACAGGCTGTAAGAGGGTACAGGAATAGAAGACTTAAGTGGAACAGGAGGGGTAGTCTAAGAGGCACTGGAAGTAAGATGTAAGTGGGGGGATAAAAGCCTAAAATAAATTTAATCTAGGTTTTAAAACAAGAGAGCTGCATCTCTCCAGTGATTTGGGCAAGTCCAGCAGTCAGACTGGATCGGTATGGTGCAACCTCTAGAAAGCCGTTTCAACCCGAGGCATAAATAATATCATTCCGAAAGTACACTAAAATTCAAACCTGGAATCACTTTCAGCATGTGATAATGTGAAGTCAAAATATGTCAAGGATCCAGGAGAAGATTTAGAGTTAATACAACACGTACAGTATGTTAGTACAGAACCATTCATTATTTATTCCAGTTCTTTATTAGTAGCTCTGCCTTTTTTGCATTTTCCTTGAGCTAACCAAAATGATACACATACATTATTAAATCACTCAGTATTGCTTGCTATTATAATTAAATTACTGGGTACGCTTTGGCTCTTAATTAAATCCTCAGTTTCTGGGATGAGCGCATTAGCTCTGATGGGCTTGGCATACAGACATCTACAAGTATCACTACTGATCTATCTCATATGAAAATGTCAAACCCCATACACAAGGCCCCGTTACCATGTTAGGGTAGCTCTGCTAGTTTGTCCTTTCTCGATAATCACTTTTTTTTTGCTTTTTGTTTTGTTTGGTTTTTTTTCCTCTCCAAGATCTCACGTTATTCTGGATGGGAAACAGATATTTGCATATATGCTAGTAGAGCCAATGGAATTAATGTCTTAAGAGTTTGCAATAGTGTCACCTATTTAGATGGCTTACCTCAGTTTTATGAGGTGTCTAATCTTGGGCAGTGAGATTCCTTTTTGGCACGATTCTGCCTTCTTACTGCATATCTCCCAACCTCCATTCTGTCTTTTTGCAATCATTCTCCCACTGCCTACGGGATGTTGTGAAACTAGGAGTGATAGGGGAGGGTCTGTGTGCACTTTGTCCTTGGGCACATGGGCGTGGAACTGAGCGCTCCTTTCATGAGTTCAGTGGTGGTGCTACGTCCTCCAGAATGCATCCTTGCAGGATCACACAATTACTCAAAAAAGGGAAATGCTCTTCACCTACATGAGATCCAACCTTTTAATTCTGTACAAAACTCCACTCTCCCATAGGTTAGTTGTACAGTGGTGTTAACTGTTCAGTGCTGCTGTTGGGAGCAAAACGTTTTATTCGAAAACTGTCTTGTTAAACTGAACCAATTTTTTAGCTTCAGCAATTGGCGAAGTCAATTGAAAGTCAAGAGAAAAACATTTTGACCAGTTACATTGAAAAATAACGTGACTTAAATTACAATGCTGATTCAAGTTGCATCTTATCACTGTAGTGAACTGGGATCCAATTCTTAACACATTTCACATCAGAGGCAACCTACCATTTGTGCTGGCTGGTACTTCAGCTTGTGGGATCACAGCTTCTGTTTGTGCCTGGCTGCACTGGGTTGCAACTTGGACAGTGAGAAAGGTTGGAGGGAGACCCTTAAGATGAAATGTGTAGGCGGATTGTTTTTGTGCTTTTAGTATAAAGCAGTCCAGAAGCAAATATCGCATGTTGTATCTGTGACAATTACCATGAGTCTGAGTTGCTCAGTTAGTGCGTCTCTAATAGATGATGACCTTCACAAATAAATCCTTAGTGGGGTGAAGAAGTTATGATGTAAATGTAGTTACTCTAACGTGTTTGTGTTCCGTAGAGCAGGTCTGTTGGGTCAATAATAAAAGATAAACCACCACTATTTTATTTTTGCACAAACTGGAACAGAGGTACAATGCTGCATGAGACCTGCAGCATTTGTTATGACCTGAATCTTAGAAACATAGAATGGTTTGTGTTGGAAGGGGCCTTTAAGGTCATGTAGTTCCAACCCCCTGCTACAGGCAGGCACACCTCCCTCTAGACCAGGTTGCTCACAGCCCCAACCAGCCTGGATGGACCTGCAGCAAACTTTTAGAATTGTAGTATACTGTTATGAAGCAGGAATGCTCCATTTGTCACTTTGAGTCATTGAGGACCCCTTGAAATTCAGAAATTTCCTGAGAAGCCTCAGTTCTCTTCACGAGGAAGCTCCTGACTTCTGTGGAGTTGGTATCCACCAGTGCAGAAGCAGCACTTGAATCTAGGAGAGCACCATACCTTATTTTCCCCTCTAAGTAAACAGTCTTCAAAGAAATGGGAGAAAACCATTTCTTTGGGATCTTCTTTGTAGGTACAGAGTCAAAGAGCAATGTCTTACATAAAATCTCTTAAAAAATTGTTAATAGATAGAAATTCTCTTTTCAAAATTTGTATAAGGAAAAAATAGCCATCTGACTGCTGATGGAAAGAAGTATGATGAGTAGGAAGGTGAATTTGAAATTAGCACAAACTGGGTTAACATGTAGTTTGTTTGCGGTCCGCACACTGCAAGACTGCATCTCTTGTGCTCTCTAAAGCAGCTTCCTAGGCTTATGATCATCTGGCAAAGAGACAGAATACACTTTAAAGTACGGGTTATATGTGACTGAACTTGGAAATAAAAGGCCTTTGTCTTGGAGTCTAAGGAATTCTTGGAGAATCTTCAGCCATACCTGTCCAGTGGCTGCTGCAGGATTATGAAAACATCACCTTTCTTTTGTATACAGCATTGTCCCTTGGCGGTTTGCTTCACTTACAGCTTTCTTGTCTGTAATGTATGCCCATATGTACCACTTTATCCTCTTTGTGGTAGACAGAAAACAGAGCAAGAAGGAAAAAAAATATATTTGTTCCCCTTTTTCCTGAGTGTAAACCCCATAACAGAAATACAGAATTAATTTGCAGTACCTCATAAGCATCCCGAGTCTCAGACATTAAAGTTTATTTAGCATCACAGATGTCACAGATTGGTGTGCTTCTAAGCATGAAACCTGAGATAATGACTTCAGCACAGAGTAACACATTCAAGTCCCAGGTGTACTTCCAGAGCCATGCATGGATTGACAGACTGAGAAACATTTTAAGGCATCTCCTTGGTTCTTTTCCTGTGTTTGATTCAGTTACTGATCATTTTGATAGTCAGGGAATTGGGGAGTCATTGAGGTTGGAAAAGACCTCTACGATCATCAAGACCAACCATGAGCCCAACGCCGTCATCTGTAGATGATCTGTGTAAACCAGAAGATAGCGAAAGGCTGGGTGCAGTGACCACAGAAGGTTTGTTAAGGAACGTGGAACCAAAACGCCTTGAGAGGTCCATTTTGAGGCACTGTGTGTATTAGTATTTGGAAACTTGTCACTTCAAGCACTTAGCGGTTCAAGTTCCTATCATATCTTCTTGGAATGGAAACATTAGAAAGGAATGCATCGAACTATGTTTTGTGGGGTTTCACTAAATGCACCTTTTTGGTTAAAAACCTTCACCACAGTAAGACGTGCCGCTCTTTCCCCACAGGAAGGAATGCCAGTGTTCCCAGCCAAGTTACCGTGACCTGAGGTCCATGCCATGTTGCAAAGCTGGAGAAAAGGAAGCATGATGAAAAAAGGGGCAGATGCATAAACGTTACTTTGGGGATTACTGCACTCTATTGGGGAATGATGTCCAGTTATTCTGAGCAGTGCAGCATGTATCACTGCATGAGCTAATTTGCTCTGCTGGCTGCAGTGTGGCTTTGCCATGTCATATAATATATCCTGAAGATTTGTTTGCCTTTTAAAGATATGTTAAAATCTGTTCTTGCACTTGGCGTGGTACACAGACTTGTAGAAATCTGCATATATATGTATTTTTTTAGGAATGCAGGAATGTACCTCCACATACATGGGGTTCAGTTTTCTTCGGTAGATGGATTGTCACATTAAGCACGTCACATGCTGTATGCTGTTCTTACAAGAACAAAAATACGAATATCAGGCAGTTATTAAGAGGTTATTGTGGGAACACACAACTAAGTAATATACAGCAGGATCTTTCAAAAAGAGGCACTGTGAAATGTTTTTAAGCCACTCTGTAAATATGGAAGCTGTATAAATATTTAATAACTTTGCTTGGCACTTCCTCCACTTTTCAAAGTATTCTTGCAAACAAGGAAAAAATCAGTTTTCCTTTAGCAGTTTTCTGAATGTTTCATCAATGAGATCAAGACCAGAATTTTGGGGGAAGAGGGAAGGAATTTCTTTTCTGGCATGACGCTGTTTGAATAACAGGAATCCTTGTATTACCTATATCTTATGTAACAGTGTGATGTTCTCCAGCAGCATTTAGAAGACACAGCGCCTGACCAAATTCCCCCACCTGAGTGATCCGGGCAGTGCACTGTGCCACTCTGCTGGTGGTATGCATTAATCTGCCAAGTGGGCATTTATGCCACGTTCCAGAAAGCCTGACCACATTCTGTTAACAAAGAGAAAATACTGAACAAAATCAGGGACTCCTCCCCCAATTACAGTTTGGCTCTCGTGACACGAATCATTATGCCATTTACTTGAATTATTTCTGATGCTTCATGTATTTTCACGGTTAACTACTTAGAGAATTTGAAGGCAAAGATAATAATTAAAATATGGTTTTTGTTTAAATATTTTTCTCAGCATCATTCCACACTTCAGTCACTGCTCTTGAATACAGGAAAATGTGGTCATTTTTCATTGTACATACGGTGAACTAGGTCTGCTCTATTCTCTGGTCTTGAATAGAAGCTGATTATGTTGCCTTTCATCTCACATTACCTTTTTTCAGCAGTTTCCTCAGGAATGATGAAATCAACTTCACAATTGCTTGTGTGCAATTGTAGACTTCTTTGAATGTTGTTTTAGCATTCCTGTGCAGAAGAGTCACCTGTATGGGTACCAGTAAGGCAGAGCCGTAGCACACTCATGGCTTCAGCCACTGATGCTCTGGTGATGAAACAGAAATGAAATGGTGACTGATTATGGAGTTGTTTCTGGGCGACTTAAAGGAGCTCAAAGGTTTTGATGCAGTAAGTAATGTTTTTTCCATGATGTTTGCATTAGAGGTGTGTGAGGAGTAGGTGATTCATGGGTTACTTCTAATATCGGAAAACAACCGCAGTGCTCTGAGACGTATTATTGCGTTTAGTAGATCTACATCTTTTATGCTTGGAGTGGAAGTCTGAACTATTTTTGGTTGATGACCACAGTAAACTTGCTTCAGTTGGAAGATGGATTCCTTTTTCCAATGCTCTTTTCTGCAGCAGAGGGTTTATTTATTTCACCTTTTAGCTACAATGTGCTAAAAGAAGTGCTTCTGCAGTAAAATCCTTTAAAGGAAACAACTTGTATTTGATGTTTTCCAATAATCAACTTAACAGTAAATATACCAAAAGAGCACATTTATCCAGCTCTGCTTTATAGCCATAACAAGCAAACTGCTCAGCAGACAAAGCTTCATCTCTAAATCTGGATTGGTTTTAAGGACCAGAACAGAAGTACATGTAATGGCCATACGTTCCAGTACAAGTAAGTTAATTTAACTGCTGTAGGAGCTGATGGTACCAAAACTACATCAAGCATTAGTGTGCATAGAGACTGCAGAATGTGACCCCTGATGTCCAGACCAGAGAAGAGTGAGTATTGCTGTTATAACTTAATTGAAGAAATCTGCTCTGAACTAATGGCAGAAATATTCAGAAGGGCTGTTACTCAACTAGCTGCCTTGTACCGTTATTCAAGTCCTTTAAATTCTAAATAAAACCTTAAAGAAACAAAACCAAAGTTCCAGTCTTTAAAGTGACTGTCTCATGTGAAAACAGTTGCTCTAAAAAGAACTAAAGTGTGTTTGATAAAGATACGACAAAGTGCAGAACAGATTGCATTTTTGGGGGTGAACGAAGGAGAAAGGAACGCCATGAAGTTACGCTGGTCTACAAAAGGCAAGAGGCTTTGTAGAAGGAGAAGAGATGGTGCGAATGAAAGGTCATGTTCAAAAGTGATAAATCGTCTTCTAAACGTGTTTCTTCTTTAGATTTATCAAACTTGTCCAAAGGATACTTGTTGAAACTGTGCAGAGGATTGTGTACATAGTCAGTATCGCTTTTAGATCACGTGAGATAGCGTTTCTATATGGACTTACTAACGGTGTACACAGAATCTGTAAAACCATTAGGACTTAAAACCAGTCCTACCTAACTGGGAACTGAAATTACTTCAGCACAGTCTGCTGAAGCAGGATTTCTTGCATCTGCTTCTGTCACTTCCATCACAAGTAAGTCGATGGACTTCGACTGATTATTTTTTTTGGCTGATCTCGTCAGCTATTTACGTATCCTTGCATCTACAGTGACACTAGTTCCATAACTTGAACTCTTATGTCAAGAAATAAAGAAGGGAAAACTTCAGTCCTTGTTTTCTGTGAGAAAGAATTGGATGAAAATGCCAGTTCAGCATTAAAACTGTACTCCAAGGTTGTTCTTGTTTTAACAACCAAACCTTGAATTTTTGGCACCTTAAGGAAGATATCCATCACATCTCAGTGTTGTGTGACCAGACAGAGATTGAAGTGGAGGCAGTGATCACAAGGGGAGAGATGTTAGATCTCAATTCGGTCTGGATCGTTTCTGTATTCCTGAACTCTGTGTGCCAATACGGAAAACTTCTTGCTCTGTTCTTATTACTGGGTTTCAAAGCCAGCCACAGATTACAGACACGTATCTTCCTAGTTGGTGCTGTTCAAACAATGAGCAAAGATAAGTCAATTTTCTTGAATTTTTTAAGAACAGTTCTGTGTGTGGTACTTTTTTCTTTCCTGTTTTCATAACTGTCACATTAACATAAAAGTAGCCTGTTGTTCTCTCCTACTGTTGATGTCTTATAGTTCAGGAGTTTGAAATACTTGAGCCACACATAGATGCACACAAACACACACACATATGCACACGTTCTTGGTCATTCACTCAGTTTTATCCATTACCATCTGTCAAACGTCATCGTTTTGTAGTTTGAATCTCTTGAGCATTCAAGGACTGGCAGCAATGTAAAGCATTCCATGGGAGGCAAAGTGATGCTCTTTGTAGCCATTATTCAGGAAAAATGTTACAGCTCAGGCAGTAGCATCCCTGATTTCATATACGGTGGACTACGTGAACTGGCTGGTTACACGTGGCTGTATAACTCTTTTTACTGCTGTATCATTCCAAAACTACTTATCACAATATCACATTCATTTTAAAGATAGGAAAATTGAGACGATGACTGTACTGTTATACGGTGTTAGGGCTAAGTAAGTAAAAAAGCTGATTTCCTTGGTGGACTAGGAAGAGGAGGTGGCTGCTGGAGATGCCCTCCTGGGTTGCTGAGAAAGATTAGCTTTAGACAACCCACATATTTTTAGCTACAGAACAAGATGATGTGGCGTGACACGATCCTGCCTCAAATGCCATTAGCTTTGTTGTTACCTGGGCATGCCAGGTTTAGACTATTTTTACCAAAAAACCATTAGCTTTGTTGTTACCTGGGCATGCCAGGTTTAGACTATTTGAGGGACTTTTCCTATAAGGTGAGAGGATGGCAAAAAACCACTCATGTGACTTGAGCTTTGATAAACATGCAAGAAATACCATAAATAATCAGATATTTATTAATGCCTTGTAAGTAAGGTAAGTAGAAGCATGAAGCCAGCACTGATTCTTGGCAGCTGAGTAATTCCTTAGTAGACACTACTTCGCATGTGATTCAGGTGTAAGATTCTGCCTCTTTAATCGAGTCCTTAACTGTCCTTTTTTCTTCCCCCTCTCTCCCTTTCCATGGTAGGTTATGTGTTCTGTATGCTACATCGCCTTCCTGAACAACATGACTGCACATTTGACCACATGGGGCGTGGACGTGAAGAAGCCATTATGAAAATGGTGAAACTGGATCGGAAAGTAGGAAGATCTTGCCAACGCATTGGCGAAGGATGTTCCTGAGTGCAAGACTGCAACCAAATGCTGTTCTCTTAGTTCACTAATGTTAGCCTTATTTAGGACAAAGTCAGCCAGACACCTTGTACTAGGCAAGTTTCAGACTACAGCCAATCAGTTTCCTTTCTTTAGCCAACCGTCCTGGTACTGTAGTTTAGGGGATGATGGTGGGTGAAATTGATTTCTGGCTGGTTACTAAGGTGCCTGCTAGCCACCGTATAAAAATTAAAACATGAAGAAACATTATTTTTGAGCATGGCTAGTGGATTTAATCAAAACGAGAAAAATCCAAAGGCTTCTGTTTTTGCTGGAGTCACTCTAAAAGCCTTACGCTGGGAACTTTCCAGCTGCAGAGTTAACACAATAGTTGTATAGAAGCTGGTGTAAAAGTTTGCTATGCACGTGGCTTTCAGACAAACTGTTCAAAGTGCAGCCTTTCATTTCTTCATGCCTGGTTATTCCTGAGGAGGTGAAATACTACCACGAGCAGCAACTGCAGCTGCTTAAGCCCAGAAGACCTGACTGGTCACTCGTGCCTTCATCGCGTGTGGCTTTTGAGTTAGGCAGTGTCACCAGCATCAGGGATTCTGTTGGGGTAGGAACATCTTTCTGGTTCTTCCCAGGAAGCCAAAAAGAAAGGGGGACAGAGATTCTTACGAAAAATTTTTATATCTATCTTACTACAAGGAACCTATCAGGGTTTTTTGTTTGTTTTTTTTGTTTGTTTGTTTGTTTTCCTCCTCAGTTAAATTACGATCACACTTTAAAGCCAACTCCATCCCAGAGCAGTAAATGGTGCATACATTTTACATGGCATCCACAGAGATTCTGAGGGTCGTGTGAAGATTCCACAGACACTGAGCAGTGCAGCCATTCCCACCGGCCGAAACCTGATTGGCTCTTGTTTGCCTTTTGCTAAGTGCAGGTATCTGATAATTGATCAAATAAGGCTAATTCACAGCACAGTAGCCATGGCTGGATTCTACAGACTGACTTTCTGTAGCTAGACTTATATATTGGGGAAAAAAAAAAGGACATTTTGTAGCAAACGGAATTCAGTAACAGTATTGGGGAACAACCAGTGAAACACCCTGAATCAGATTGAGTTTGTATTCCTCACGTCAGAGTGTCAATGAGATAATCACATGGGTTACACCAGCCCTGTTTCTATGCAGCTGAACGCTCTCACAAACATCTCTGCCCGAACCTATTGCAAAGACGGTATAGAAAGTGAACATGAAAAGCATTACGTGGAGTAGAATGCTTGGGCTCTGTTTAGACCCACGGGTCTGTATTACGGTATGTCACACTGAGCTGAACTGAACAGCACCAGTCTCGTCAGTTTGTGAACAAAAAGAATATTCAGCACGTCTCCTGCTGCACACAGGGCTTACGCAAGTAAAAAGGATTTGTACTGAAGTGACCCAGCTTCATCCCAAGCGAAGGGTAACAATCAGGTACAGCTGTAAGAAAACCTGAGGGAGGGAAAGATTTTGTCTCATTTTCAAATACTGGGCAGGTAGAAAACATCAGAGGGGTGAAGTAACCATCACTTGGAAAACCCCAGCGTTGTGGGAGAACGCTCGGATGAGTCATCCTCCATTCCACTTGGTACAGGTAACTAACTCCTCGTAGGCCAAGTCACGTTGTTACTCCGGTAGAAGCATTTAACAAGGAGATAACTAATTTAAAAAAATAAAAATTAAACATATCTCCACACACGCGTTCAGCATCTGACTGTATTAGCGTAAGTTAGCCATGAAGCAAATCAGAAGTGTCCCATCACTGTAAAACGCAAGCTATCCAAAAGGCAAGCGATTTTTATTTTTATTTTTTAATTATTGTTATTATAGTTATTATTCAAGAATATGAAGCCAGCAGCAAAATCTTCAGTAATGTGCTGCGTTTTCAGGAGGCGGTCCTGCTGAAAGGGGCCGTCCAAGGATATGATTTACGTTTGCCGTGAAGAATTTCTGTAAGCATGGATTCCAGCTGCTGCTGTGATACGCACTTTCTTTTCCTACAAAACCCCACTCATAGCATTTGATGGGCATTCTGAATGACACACGAGACTTCTCCGCATTAATACTGAAGATGCTATTTTGTTCCTCCTTAATGTTCTCTTTAGACTCATTGCAAGTGCACAGATGGCTTCAAGGTGGCTCTCGCGAGAACGCTACTTAAAAGTTCATGTGAATTATGGACAATGTTCACTTTAAACAAAGAAGTTGGGGACGGGGTTGTTCCTTTGCAGTATCTGTTCTGTGAAGTTTGTTAAGCGTAAAGAAAGCTTAAGTTCTTGTATCTTAAAAGAAGATCTTATTTAACCCTTTTGTGTTCTAGATTTACTTACACATGTAGCCTAGAGCTCAGTTTTAGTTTAACATTGTGAAAATATTAAAAGAATCTTGTAACTTTATTCTTTTTCCTCCTGCTAAAAAAAAAAATTAAACCAATCAGATTAAAGTTTGAATTCCTTTCTGCCTATTCCAACAGGTCTGGCTGTTTTGCACTATAAACCCACTGCAAGCTCATGTAAGAAATATCTTAGTGGGGATAATACCAACGTTCAGCCAGTAACTTAGAGCTGCGTTCACGGTTGGTGGAAGGCAAACAGTATTTTCTGCCATTTCAAAAGGGGAGAATTGTATTTTTGCTTCATTCCAGCTCACTTAGAGATTCTGTTTGTATGCAAATCCGGCTCAATGTCCTGTAGCCTGACTATCGGTCAGTTTAATGTTGAAGTTAGATGAGAAGACCAGGTTGGTTGTGCTGCTACTCGAGTCAGGTGCGGACTGTGCACCCTGCCACTGCCATGGAGGTTGTAAAATGTCCTCAGTGTTCTTTCATGCATTTGAACAACTTCTGCACCTGCAGTTGCTGTACGCCTCGTTGGAAGACTCGAGGAAGAGCTATTGATTTTTAATCATGCAGAAGCTAGAAGCACAAAGCTAACAGACGTGTGTTGAAGAGGAAGAGAGAACAGCAAGGCGATTATTTAAAACAACTTTGAAAATTGCTTGGAATTGAAATTGCGCCTCATTCCTGGAGCATGCACACCTGTTATTTCCTCAAAGATGATTGCGGTACTTTTCAGTTAGCAAACTGTGTGATTCTTGAACAACGTGGCTGTGTTACGGGAAAGGTAAGTTGGGTAATGCGGCTCTTCCCTGTTTTCAAGTGCCAAACCTATAGCTGGGTGCAAGCTGAGGCTTTGTGGAAAAATAAGAATTGCCTGGGAAGGTTGTGACAGCAGAGCCTGTCCTTAATTACACCTGATTTCTGTTTTGAATCGGTTTCGTGTCTTGAGTGAGAAGTGATGTAGCTGTTAAATGAGAGAACTTGAGCTGCTCTTCAGCAGCGCACAGGCAGCACCCTAGAAGAGCCCTGGTGCAATTATAGCAGTCCAAAAGTAATACTGAGTACTTTTTATCTACTCTATTGGAATACGATGAATAGGTTCAAATCTTGCATGACTTTCTTCTTTTGGCACATCTGCAATCCATTGGCTTCTTGAATACAACAGCCTGTTTATATTCAGCTCATTGTGTTGCTCCGTTCATGTTGCAGCCATTGCAGGTCCTTCTGTGGGTATGCTACAAGCTGTGCAAAAATCTCCGAGGTGTAAGAACATGTTTTTTAACTTACAGTGACTGTATCAGTACAAAGACTCACCACGGAAGAAAACCGATATTAATGGTGTCATTATAAATAGAGGTTTTATACCAGAGCCTTAAGAATTGCACCAGTGCAATAACTGACAGCACCCATTCGCACTGCCTGCGTGATGCACGCAGTTAGAAGAGCCCAGACAAATGAACTGATAATCTCCTTGTCATATTGTAGTTACTGCAGTCAGTCGTCAGCGGAGCAGCAAAGAGAGGGTCTAATTGAAGTAATCCCTTAACGTCACAGTGAGACGGTAGCCAATTTGTGCTGGGAATAATTTTGTATGCTCCCGGGTACTTTTAAACATAGAAAACAAATGGAAACGTTTTTAGACAACGCTATTTAAAATGAACCGTGTTTACTGGCACCAGATGTTCATTTCATCACTCAAATACCTGGTTATAATACTCCTCACGAAACAAAAGTAACGTAAGCATTAAGCAGCGGCTCAACACAAAAGCTGCTGTGGCAGAACTGCTGTATGAAGGTACAGTTCTAGTGTAAGCAGCTCAAAACCTTACGTGAGAGTTCCTCTGTGTATGCTTTATGG